>OZ014524.1:538715103-540128853 GCA_963966055.1 Lathyrus aphaca
GACATTAGTTGAATTGTTTAAATTTGATGGGTGCTGCATAATGTTTAGTCTAATTTGATGGTGTAATATGCATAATGTTTAGTTGAATTGTATTAGTTGAATTGTGTAAATCTGTCATATTAGTTTGATTATCAATGAAACCAAAATTATTTGTAACCAAAATTTTGCATAATGTTTAGTTTGATTTACAAAATTATGCATTAGTGTTAAAGAAATAGAAGCAGAATTATGCATTAGTTTGATTTACAGAATTATGTTTTATAACCAAAGAGCATATATAGCAGATTAATTAGCAGACATAACCAAAGTAACAAAGAGGCTTTTTGTAGCAGCAAATACAAGATTAATTAGCAGCAAGTACAATTACATAACCAAAAATGGCATTATATGCCAAAGTACAATTCCATAACCAAAAGTGGCATTATATGCCCAAGTACAAATACTCCAGTAGATATATTACACTAAAATAAACATAAAATCTAGGGTTGGCTAGAAGTAGGCTTGAGTCCCCTTTGAAGTCTTTTCCTCTTTTTAGATCCATGTGGTGCTGGTTGTGTAGAGGCAGATGGAGTAGGATCAGGTTGTGTTGGTGAAGCAGTTGGTGTATGATCAGGTTGTGTTGGTGCAGCAGTTTGTGTTGAGGCAGGAAGTAACCCCTGTACAAAGTAATAATACAACAAGATCAGTGGTCATACATAATAAGGTGTACCATCCAATATTTCATCTTGGTCAATGCTCACAGCTAAAGTAATATCCATTACTGGTTCTTCAGACACATTAACATCTTGGTCCCCCTCAAGGTCAATATTTGTGGTCCCATCCACATTAACATCCTCAAATGTGGGCCCCTCATTGTTACCTAAATTATTCAAATCTTCAAAGGTCCCCAGATCATCAAAAGTACCTTTCACCTCATTACTTAAATCGTCCTCTGTCTCATCTAAAATGTCATTTACTTCATCAGTAGGACCTACTTGGTATTCAATTGGTAGTATTTCCTCTTCCCCACACACTGGATGCAATACATATAGATGCACACTCCCATTGATTAAAGCAATAGTTCTCATCCTATTTGTCCCTCCATTATCTTCTAACAACACTAACTCGTTATCAGCCAATGCATCATAATACCACATACTACTAACTTTAGGATACCCTAAGTCTTTTAACCCACCCAATACCTCAAAATAACTCCAAAAGTCAGGGTCAACATCTCATACCTCCTCCAAACCCTTGTACCCGTGTCTGTTAAACTCCACAAACATACCCCCATGGTGAATAACGCACTCAAACCTATCATTCATTTCCTAAGAATAACATAACGAAAATAATGAGACACTACCAGTAGAAGAGAGTGAAAATATCTAGTTCACGCATGCGATTTAAACTCATACGAAAGAACTTATAGTGAAATGGTAGATTCTTCTTCAGCTTACACTATCGTCTTCTTCGTCTACAAACAATCGTCTTCAACATCCGTCTATGGTGGATTCTTCTTCAGCTTACACTATCGCATTTGCTAGGTTAGGGTTTTTCAAAAGATCACAAACTGGTTTCTGAAATGTGTTTGCAATGGAATACTAAGCGTGATTCTTCTCACTTTCTAAAACAAAAATTTCAATTTTCCAAATCATCACATAACAATGCCACCTAATCAAACAAACATGCCACATGTGTACTACCTAACGGTGATAAACTTAAAATTAACATAATGGATTTAATTGGCTAACGGAGTATGGTTAAAGGACTAGATTGTTACAATTTAGATTTGTGGGACCAAATAGAAATAATAAAATAAGTTACAGGACTAAAAGATCAATTAAGCCAAAAATATATATATTACTATTTCTTATTCATTACAGCAAGACATTAATTTTACAAATCAATTTCATTTGTTTTCATTACATCACTACAGGACCAAGGAAAAGAAACGTATTATATTTCGTTTTACATTAAAGATGTTCTACAGGAACAAATCAAATATCTTTTATTTCCTTTACCACTTGTTCAAAGCTACGTGACATAAACAATGAAATATACTCCCTTCATCCCATATTATTTGTCACATTTGATCATTTCACACAAATTAAGAAATAATAATAAATAAAAGAGAGAATAATAATTTTATCAAATTATCCTAATTAACTATTGGTGTATTCAAATTAGCATTAATGTTAAGTGAGAAAGTAATTAATTAAGATTATTTATTAGAGGATATAATTGGAGGATTAAATATAAAAATATCTTGGTAATCTAAAGTGACAAGTATTTTGGGACAATTTTTTTTTCTGAAATGTGACAATTATTTTGGAACGGAGGGAGTACTATTTAAAAACAATATTTATTCTAATCACGCGGCTACAGGCTACAGTATCAAAAGAAATAGAATATCACTTTCAAATAGTTTTCTCTAAATAGGTCTCTCTAATATATCAATATATTAATTCCAAATACAATTATTTATCACCAAACAAAGATTATCATCAAAATCTAAAATTTATAAAATCATACAAATTTAGGGGTTTCATACTAACCATATTTTTACTCATTCTACACTATTCAACAATTCCAATAATTATATAAAAGTTCACTCTTACCTCTTGATTTTTTTAGAATATAAAAAAATTGATTTTTTTCAAAGAAAAAATATTTCGAAAAAAAATGGATGGATAAATATTCATCCATTAAAAATATGTTAACGAATGGATTGAATGAATTTTATCCTTAATGGATGGATTGGATTTTTTCAGAAATTTTTAGTGGATTGTTAATGGACAAATGAATTATTTTGATCCATTCATTAACAATCAAATTCATATCCATCCAATCCATCATCTATTTTGCCACCCCTACTTGATACTGGTGTCATTATCTAGAAATTGGATTTGGAAATCCTATGCTTTAGCGAAAATTAAAGTTTTTACATTGCGGACATGTCACAATTCTCTTTCTACTTTTGCTTTGCTTTATAGAAGAGGTATGTCTACAACCTCAAAGGAGAAAGACAAATAAAAAAAGAACCTTTCAATCTCGGAACAATCGAGACTTACAATTTAGCTGGTCAATCCGTATTAACATAAGAATGAGTAGAAAACACATTCTCATAAGAAATGATTTGAAGTTCAACATTAATATTAGAGGTGGAATCACAACTTATAAAACATGTGATTCAACCTTTCGAAGAGGGCTTTTGCAGACATGAATATTAACACAAAATTTTGCAATTTTTAGGTTTAAAAGACCGAATACCTGTTCGATCTCGCTCTTATTATTTTGTAGGACATATTAAGATTTTAGGTCTGCATTCCTAACTTTCTCCACCTCGTTCCAAACCATTTTTTTTACGGGTTTTTGCATAATTGAACGGATATATCCGTTTGTCACCTCTACTCAAAAAACCACAAAAACTAGATGATCTTAAACTACCAGTAAAATTACCATATACTTAACCTTTATTGAGAGGGTGTCAAATCACAAGTCTAAATAGTTTTGCTAAAAAGTAGTATTAAATAAGTAAACAAATATATATTCAAATAAATAAATAAAAACAAAACAAAATAATTAATATCAAAAAATTTTGTCATAATAACCATGTTTTATACCTTTAATATCCAAAACAACCAACTTTCCCCCATATTTTCCATTCTACCCATATTTCAAATGAAAAAAAATTATTTTAAATGGGGGCGCCAATAACATTGGAGTCTCCCTTAAAAAATTCAGGAGGACGTCAATTGGGTTACAGCCTCCCAAAAAAATTTAACGGGGGTGCCAATAGCACCAAAACCTCATTTTCGACGATTTTTTTATATTTTAAATAATAATGGTAAAAAATATTAATTAAAAAAACCATAATTAATAAAAAAAAACCATAATTAATATATATTAATAATTATGATAAAAAATAATAATAATGATAAAAAAATACTATTTAATAATAATTAAAAAAACATAAATAATATATATTAATAATCATGTTACATTGATATAAATTAAATATTAATGTCTACGATTTGGTCGTCCGAATCGACCGTCGGTGTTGCATACTCTTGGTCGGATGTCTATTTATGGTTGTTCATGTTGTTGTGTTGGTTGCGCAAGAGGAGTTTCATAAGAAATCGTTGTTAATGGAGGTGGAAGATCAGTTTCAAAAAACTCGTGCATGCTGGCCCAAGAATGTTGGGTCAATTCATCAAATTCGTCCAAACTGAAGGGGTTGCCCATGCCTTCATATTTTTATTGGGGTGGTTGGGATGATGAGTCAATCTCGGAACGGTAGCCTGGTTGGTTGAGCGGTGATAGTGGCGTGAATGATTGAATGAGTAAAAAAGGTTATGGAGTTTGGAATGATTGGTTTGGTTGTTTGGTTGCTTAGCATGATTGGTGGTATGATTGAGAGTATGATTGGTAGGGTAGTTGGGTTTGTTGGAGTGGGGTGAATTGGTAGTGAGTTTGTTCGTTGTATTGTGGTTGTGTGTGTGGCATGATCGGTTGACTTTGATTGTAATTAGTTTGGTTGGATGGTTGTTGGGTATTTGATGATGATGCTCATTGGCGAGGGCCAACCAAATATCTTAGATCAGACAAGAATCCAATGGAAACCGGTCTATACCAATAAAGGTATTCCCTAGTTGGTTTCATCTCGAATGGATGCACAATGTCTCTCAAGACTGTATCATGGCGATGCCTTCATTCAGAATTCTCAGCCCTTGCGTAGTTTGTCCACGGGTTGTAATTATATTGGTCTGAGACTTTACTATTGTGGTATTGCTTGAAACATCTTGGAGGCAGTGGAATTTCTTGTCGCATTCCAAATTGAAGTTTGACCCGATCACTGTTGTGCATCTCCACCGCAGTGAAGTTAATAATCGGTGTCTTCGCACTCCACACGGCAGCGTCTCGTTGATTGACTTGATGATCACCTTCTAAATCAAGATAAGGTCTCCAAATAAACTGTAGATGAAAAAAATATTTGTTTAGAATATGCTAACTAATAATGTTTTAATAATAAATATACAATGTATTTTAAGTAAATAGTTTAGTCACAATACATCGTCTAGACCCAGATGGTCTATTATGCTTCTGTATTGAATGATGCTATAATGGGGACATTTGTCGTAATCCTATTAAGCGCCGACCAACTACAGATTAAGTATAAATTATTTAGTAAATGTAATAAAAGTTAAGTAAGAGGAAATAATTATGGTGTAAAATCACCTTGTTGCCTATGGAAATACGTATGGATTACAGTTTACTGGCGATAAATTGGTCATTCTCGACCAACCCTAAGTTTGTAGCAGAACAATGCATCTGGTAAATGTTGATGTATTTGTTGTTGCATTATTACACAAAGATCTATAGATACTCGATAGACAAACGGACCCCCAATTATATGTTTTTATTTCGTATATATCTTTTAATAAAGGTAGATACCTAAGGTGAATAGTTGAACCAGTTGTATTCGGATATAAAAATAATCATATTAATAACATTATATAAAATCCAGTTTTTACTATAAAAGAAATTTTAGGAGATTGTTCATTCAAAATTATAACATTATAATTTCTTTTGAGCCACGATAATTTAATCTTTTGACCCCTTAAATCTCTTGGAGTCACGAGTAAACCTAATAATTCCTTAGTAATACTTAAATGAATATTTGAGTCACAGGTGGAAATTAATAAAAATTGGTGTGACTGCGGAAAGTTTCAAACATTCCGTATACCTTGTTCCCATGTCATTGTGGCTTGTTCAAGTGTTAGTCATGATCCATTCTACGTACTATTAGACGTTTACAAGGTCGTTAACTTATTCGGTATATACAATAATAGCTTTCCGGTGGTAGCCAGTGAGGATTATTGGCCAACATATCAAGGGGAAATCATTTGCCATAATGAAATTATGAGAAGGAACAAAAAATGTCGCCCAAAAGGCACACGAATCAGGACAGAAATGAATACATATGAGAAAATGGAAAGATTGTGTGGATTATATCGTCTTCCCGGTCATACACGGAAACGTTGCCCCTATGTTGGCTCAAGTTCTAGATAGATTTATTTATGGTTTTTATAACTTTTGTAACCTTTAAATTTAATATATGGATAACAACTTTTGGTTGCAAAATAACATACTGAAATATAACAACAACTAACACACCATAAAAACTAAGAGATAACAACAATTAAAACAATATCGTCGGTTTCAAACATCATATCCCTAGCGTCGTTATCATTTTTTATTCGCACCCAGTCCCACTTTATATTACCATCTTTTAGCGAGAAGTATGATACAAGTCTTTTTATACTTCTAATTCTTTCTCCATCTGGAATCTCTCTATCTAACCAACAATTCAAATTCCTTTCTAGTTGCTCTAAATTTTGACTGTTCCAAAATAACATCCTTATCGGAGGCTTGGTGAAAAAAAGTCCATATCTCCTAACATACATAATAGAACCTGCAGAAAAAGATAGAAATTTTACGAGAAGAGTTGTGAACAAACTTGCAAATATATCTTACCTATTTATACAAAAAATGGTCCCATTAAAATAATAATATATTTAAATTATTTAAAAAATATTGTTAAAAGGAGACTTTGGTGCTATTGGCACCCCCTTTAATTGGGAGGTTGCAGCCCAATTGACGTCCTCTTGAATTTTTTAAGGGAGACTCCAATGATATTGGCGTCCCTTTGTAAAATAATTTTTTATTTATTTGAAAGATGGATAGAATGAAAATTATGAAAAAAAATTGATTATTTTGGATATTAAAGATATAAAACATGATTATTATGGTAAAAGAATCTTAACATCAATTTGAAGAAGAAATATTTAGTAGAACAAGGATGAAACAAAATGAAAGAAGAAAACACACCAAATCGGTTTACCTCCCAACCCACCCTATGTTCCATCCACTTCCCTCAAAACAGAAACCCTACTTTGTTTTCTTGCATTTTCTTTCTCATGTCTCTTTCTTCCATTTACAACAAAACATAAAGCCTAAAATGACTCATCACTATAGATGAATTTAAAAACAAAAAACGTGCAAGACTTAACCTAAGGCTTAACCTAGAAATGCAGGCACAGAAAAGATGCAATGTGGGTAGCCACATAACTTGTGGATATTAATTACAGCACCACCCTATGAGGCTATTAATCCAAGAATATGTAAGTGGACTTTCAGTGTCAGAACCTGTAACAGTAGACCATAGTAGTACCTAAAATTTTACACAAAAGATATGGATTTTATTGTTTTTTACAAAAAGTTGGAGACCTAATTTAGTTTAATGATATTTATTAACAACAAAAGTGATAATTTTATTTAATAAAAATTAATACTTTTTTTTTAGTTATTTAATGTTTTAATTTAGCTCCTTAATTGTAAATAAGTAAAATATTTATCAATAAATATTGTTTGATCTATCTCAATTTCGCACCAATAAAAAATAAGGGGCATGAAATGAATTTCGAGTTCTCATCGATATTTCGTTCAACCTCAAGTCAATATTATGCTATGTTTGGATTGTCGTTTGCAGCATTAAAATCACGTTTCAATGTACTTTTACCGTGGAAATTAATGAAAAGTTACAAAGTGTAGCTTTTGGACCAAACATACGTCTGAAAGTTTTCCACAATGTATCCAAACATGCATGTTAAGACCTTAAGAGCACGATGCGAATTTCAAATTTTTATAAACAACACCAATGTTTTGATCGATCTCAAATTAATCACTGTGATTATGAAGTATTTTCCATTTTGAATGTGAGAATTTAACAACTTTATTCTTTAGACAAAAATACTCATTAGATTGAGATATATCTATGTTATATATAAATTATATTTAACTTTGATTTTAAGCCACCAAAATAAATATAATATGATAAAGTTTGATTCCCTTTGTTGATGTAATAAATTTATTATTTTGAAATATGTTAATTCATCTAAAAGTATTTAGATGAATTTTTTTTATAAAAAAAACCAACTAAAAATTAATTTTTTAACACTCCTCTATTAATAATATAAAATTGCATGTATATGATATCTAATTTATATAATAAAAAAATTAATTTATTTTTTTGAGATAAAATTTTCTTCTATAATTTTTTTAAATAATACTTTTGAACATTTGTTATTGTTAGCTTGATATATAATTTTATTTTTTATTAATAAAAATAATATATAAAAATTAATGGAAATTATTAAAAACTAAGATTAAAAAAAAATTTAATAAGAAAAATCATATAGAAAATCACAACTTATATTTTATATTATTTTGGTAACTTTTCTTTGCTCAAAATTCAAAAGATATCCTATAAAGATTTGCATAAAAAGAATAGAACCAAATTGTTCTATTCTCATTCCCTCTATAAAATTCACCAATCTCCATAAATTCACCACTACCTCAAAAACCAAACACAACAACACCTTTTTCTCCGAAACCTCAAAAATCTCACACACTTGTAAAAACATCTTCCTTTTCCAATGAGTATGTTAGGCCTAAGAGACCTAGTTCTCATAGCTCCATCACCTTCTTCTCTTCACCATCATCAACAACAACAACAACATCAACATAATCATCAAAACCAAACCATTTCAACAGATCACAATTCTTCAGCTTCCTTAAGTGTCGGTTTTGGTATTTTCCCACTTCTTACAGCCACACCCTGCATGCCACAGCCACAAACACAACAACCTCAAAACAATGAAGTTCAAGAAAATCATAACAATTTTTGGAACCTTAGGATGTGTCCTGAGGTTTCAAAAAAAGGAGTGATAACTGATAATAATAATAATAATAACAATAGTAATGATGATGATGAGAATAGTAACAAGATGGTTATGATGGAGGGTGAAGAGAATGGTGTGTATGGTTCTGAGTATAGAGTGTGTCATGATTGTGGGAATAGAGCTAAGAAAGATTGTGTTTTTAGAAGATGTAGGACTTGTTGTAAGGGACGTGGTTATGATTGTAGTACTCATTTGAAGAGTACTTGGATCCCGTCGACTCGTCGACGGGATCGGGAAGGGGAGATTGTTGGTGGTTGTGGTGGTGGTGGTGGTGGTGATGGTGATGGTGGTGGTGAGGGTTCTTCTGGTGTTAAGAGACCAAAGATTTTGTTAGGGTCATCACAGAATGTTGCTGCTACTTCTCATAGTTCGAATTCTAATGGAACTACACCTAAGAGTTTTGCTAATAGCTCTTGTCATCAAGGTAGTTTTACTCAATTTGTAACTTTCTTTTTCTTGTTATGAATGATATTTATGTTTTCTTTTTGATTTTGTAGAACTTGTTGTGATTTTGAACAAGGGTTGTATGTATTTGTACCCGATGTCACATTAGTATTTTGGATCGATTTATTTGAATTTATCTGAGGACGTAAATTTTATAAAAACGGTTGAAAAATGTTTAAGATACAAATTGTCAATTAGCCGATTATTGTGACGGGCGCAAATGGAGTATTAATTTGTAGGTATAATGTGATTGATTGATTGATGTCACACATTGTAGCTCGAGATTTGAATTGTCTGATCTTGATCGATCAGATGGTTCACGTATATAATGTGATGGGTTGTCTGAAGTCACACAATCACAAATTCGAGATTTGAATTGTTTGATCTTTGATGAAATGGTTTATGTATAATGTGAAGGATTGATTAGAGTCACACAATCGTATAGTTTGAGATTTGAATTATCTGATCTTGATCTAATCGTTTATGTTTTGACTGTGTTTTGAACTTGTTCTGGTGTATTTGATATAATATATAAACCGTAGGCCAATAACTTTTTTTTCATCGGTGTTTAAACCGTTTGAACTCGGGTCATTTAACCCTAATCTCAATATTGCATAAATTCGCCATAAATCTTATTATAATCAAAATTAAGGTTATTGAAGTGATGTTTTTCTGAATTACAGATGCTGGTTTCAAAGAGGCCCTACCAGGCCAAGTTCATGCACCTGCTGTATTCAGATGTCATAGAGTAACTGCTATTGGAAATGGAGAAGATGAGTTTGCTTATTTGGCAACGGTTCATATTAGTGGCCATGTGTTTAAAGGGTTTCTCTATGATCATGGTGTTGATGGAAAAAATCCAATGCCTTGTGTTTCTGAACTTCAATTGGGAAACAATTGTAGTGGAAAAAATGGTGAATGTTCTTCTGGAATTGGTGTTCAAAGTAATAATGCTTACCCTGCTTCCGCTAGCTAGATGGAGATCGATTATAAGGTAAATTTTGACTTCGATTTATTTTGAAGTAATATCTCTGGTCGTACTTATAAGAAAAAAAATTCTTTCTAAATTCGGTTTTTATATTTATTTGTTCGATGCAAACGGGTTTTAGTTGCAGTATGGCGAATCAACAGGTGGGTCGGGGCGAGTGTTGTATCCGCATAACCCAACTCTAACCGATTAGAATATAAGTATTCATTATTCGTCCTAGACATGGTCGGATTTTCCCTCCCCGATCTCACACATTTAGAGTTTTAAGACTTTATGGTTCAATAAAATCTAGATATAATATTTTGTTTTATAATTTAAAATGCCAAATTTAAATCTAAACCGTCTGATTTCGATCAAATTGTTACTAATACTCTGAAAATGTTACCTCGTGTTCTTTCATTCCATTAGTCAAAAACTCAAAAATCGGATCGGTAGGTTTGAGTTTGGGGTGGAGTAGGTATTCACACTCCGATTCCAATCTATAACTTAAAATTGAAGAGAAAACTCAAATCCAAACACATACTTCACAATGTTCCCTTCACTATCAAAGTTCCTATAAAAGTCGACAAGTCGAGATAAGTTCAATTAAATAGTTACGACTGGCGTAATTGAACTTATCTTGACTTTGTCATCAAGTAATTACTAGAAATGAAGTGAATAAATCAAGAAAATAATGTTTGTACACTACATTTCTACACCTTTTTCTTTTTACTATGTCTTTTACTAAGGAGATCAAATAAAGTTATCAAAGGTAAAGTGTAGTACTAAAAATAAAATAGTATTCTTGAAGTTGTTGAGGAAGGGTAAAAGAATAGTTAGAGAAGATAAAGAGTCACTTTAAAAATGTCACTTTGGAAAATCAACAGACAACAACATAAGAAAAGCAGGAATTGTACAGTTGTCGATGTCCATTATATGAGTGTGTGTATAATAAATTTCCACTACCACCATTTTATTATATCCTCATAATTGTGACATTTCCACTACCACATCATGAATTTCCACTCTTTAATTTGCTTAATCTAGAGGTGTCCCATAATACTTCAAAAAAGTTGTTAGTAAATTTAATGTATTTATTTTATTTAGACTTAATTAAACTTTAATTAATGTCTTTTTTTCCAAATAGTCTGATGTCCGCAGTACACAATTTAAAAGTGAAATATCACGGGTTCAAATTCACGCATTTGCATCAAATATCTAAAATATGATGTCGTAAATTTGAACTCGTCTAAGATGGAATATCGTAGATTCGAACTTATTCACCTTTTAAATTTTAGATTCGAATTCGTCTAAAATGGAATGTCGTTGATGTTAGAATTTAAAATAAAAAGATTAAGTTAGTAAAAATTAGAACTCAAGACTATAATTAAACATTTTATTCATTAATTTTTCAAATATAGCATTTACATGTTGAAGTGTAGCTTTCACTTACATTTTTATATAGAAACAATTTTTTTTCTTCAAAAGGAGCTTTCAAAATTTCACTTTCATATTCTACATTGTCACATTGAGTTTTAAAATACAAAAAATCATAAGCATTTTATTTTATTTTCAAACTTTCACTATTACATTTTTTGGCCCTTCATTGCTATAATTCAATACTACTATTCTACAAACTAGTCACATAGACCCTACCAAAAACAACTACATTGATTTCAATAATTCAAAAACTAGCAACATAGGAGTAGGAAAATTTTAATGTGCACAAAGGTTATTGTCACTATTTAACTACAACATTTGTTTGATGGGATGTTTAGTTTCATCTCATTTATTTCATATTTGGTTTGACTTCAACATTAATGAAAGAAATGACAACTAACATTGTTTCTTACAAATGAAATATATACTCAAACAACAATGTCCCTCACTTTATTTATTGTCTACTACATTTCCTAAATGGAAATATTTTACCTAACATAACATCAATTTGTTTAATGTCACATCTTGCTTGTGACTCCTAACTTTTTTTCTTCATTTAGAAATCTATTCCTTGACATATGTTTGTCTTGGGTTGCAAATTTGTTACATAAATGAAACATCATGGAAAAGGAAAAGATGAATATAAAAGGAAACATGACAATTGATTAAGGAAATGAAAGAAAGTAGAAAGTAAAGCAATGTTTGGAAAGTCGAACCGAGCCGATTCGATTGGTTCAAGCGGTTGACTTATAACCTAAAAGTTTTATCGAATCAATCGCTGATCTGATTTTAGAACATTTTGTGCACGGAGAAGAGCTAGCAAATAGAAAAAAACTTGATTTAAAATTCTTACATAATGTGTGTATATATAGCTATTTTTTCTTTGACTATTTGTCTAATTAAGAACATGATTTTGTAGGTGAGTTTTAGGATGAACAAAATCTAAACCTTTTGTGTGCTAATTACAGGTGATGGATGAGTTTGGTAAAGCAGCAAAGAATGGAAGTTTTATTATGCCGTTTTGTTGAGAAAACTAACCAAATATGTTAAGTGGTCATTGATTGTGTAAATTTATTCTCTAAAATGTTTAATTGCATAATGAACCCTTTGTTAAATTTCTTGCACTAGGTTAGAGACATTGATGTTGCAAATATTTTATATTTAATGCTTAACTGAAGTTCTTAATTACTTTACGAAGGAGTGAGTAAAAATTAATATTTTAGTTCCGTTAAATCAGTTCAGTTGATAATTGTATAAAGATATCAGATATAGATACGTAAGTTCGAATTGTGATATATCACTTGTTCACCTTTAAAATAAAAGTGAATTTCAGACACTAAACTTTAGAAAAAGAAAAAATAATTATTTAAAATTTGAATAGACGAAGAACTCTAGATTATGAATAAATATTTTATATTGTTCAAATAATTGAATTGTAGATAATGTTGCTTTGTGATTCAATTATTTTACAAGAGATTCTGTGTTACAAGTTCTAACATAAAATATAGAGATTCTGTAATGCTAGACTAGAGATTCTGTGTTACAAGTTCTAACATAAAATATAACCATAACATCATTTTCATTCAACAAGACTAAGTATCATCATATACATTTTTTGCACACTAAAATCAATTGTGCACCAGCTCATCTTATTCAGCACCAACTATAGGCCTCATTTTGGAGACAAAAAAAATGGTTACAAAATGAGTACGAGCATCGACATGTCATTAGAATTTTGTCGATTATACGAGCATCGACATGCTGATTAGAATTTTGTCGATTCATTGAAACTATACATGGATGGTTACAACCCGTAAGTCGAATATTTTGATCAAAACTACGCGCTTATGTGGTGTCTTCTACAAAAACTCTGAAGATGAACTCGCGAAAGCGTTTTGAGTATAGCCTTGGATCAACGGATGAGATTGATGTTGGATCGTATTGGATTGATTTGTAAGCATGCTCAAGCTTTTTACTGATATCGTAGTCTTGTAATATGTCTATGATACCGAAAAAGATTATAATGTCGTATAACTCCCCGGTTGGTTCTCCAACCAACTGAGGAGAATCGCAATTGCTTCTTCGTAAAGCCATTTCGGCTTGCGCTGGCATGTTTATACCTAATTGAATCCACCTGAAACATGGAACACAAAAAGAGTAAATGTTTAATGTTCGGTTTCGTTGGATTCATGTGTAAAAAGTTAAAATTGAAACATCTTTCGAGATGAGTTGATTGAGTATATACCGACTAGGATCTACGAGGAGATTATCTATGTCGACTCCAGAAAGACGAGGGCCTCCATCGTCAAATCCAGATGGGGTGCACGCTCCCCCCGAATTTCGACTACAAGGTGTAACATTGCCATTCGAAGTTGTTTCTCGAAAGTGAAGACCAACCAACATACTATAATCCATGATCCTTTCATGTTCAAGAAAGTCACAATCTCGAGAAACTTGTCTGCATGAAAACATGTTTAGAATTATGATCAACAAACTTCAAAATATTCACTTTCCGTCGATAACGCGCGAAAAAACTTACCGGCAAAATTCTTGGAACCAAGATTTCTGCAACCGAAATATAAAATTTAAGTCGAGGTCCTTAAGCGTTGTTGTTGGCTCAATTTCTGCCTCGGGTTTATCAGTCGTGCGACCAAACGTTGAACCTTTCAAGTCAAACCGTCTGTGAATGGTGTATTGAGAACAAAATATATTTCCCATGATGACAAAGCGAACCTGAAATTTATAAAACGCGTTTGATTAAGAAAAAAACGAAAGCGAAAGCTTATAAACACCTATGCATTACCTTCTTATGTGCAGCTCCTGTTAGTTTTACACAATGTAGGCCAAAGAATTTTGTGACTAGCGTGTTCTCGAAAGCGCGGACGTGTTTATAATATGCCGGAAGCATTTTCAGAAAAACCTGCAATCATGTAATGATGTTTGGATTGAAATATCATTCAATTGATTAATGATCATATAATACATATTTTCGACAAAATTTTTAATATTGGAATCTTTAGCTAACTGAAATGAAACTCACTTTTACTTCGGCTTTTTTCATGGTTTTGATCATATACCGGTCATCGTTTGTCAAGTAGAAAAAACTTCCACTTTTTCCGGGGGATGACAGTTCTCGAAGAGCGTCATTCCCACATATTGATATCATGTAATCCGCAGGATCAACTTTGAACAATTTTCGGAGAGCCCTGAAAATATAGATGCAATCAGATCAATCATCATTGTTTCTGAAAATCTTGAAAATACTAAAACATTGTTTCGTAAATGAAATTGGATAATTCAATCATGATGACAACCTGAATACTACCGGACAATAGTCTTTCCATCTAAATTCACACGAAGGATGGGGCGGCGTATGTTTCGATCCTTCTGACGGAAATCTCGTCCAAACTTTCTCTTTGGGATCAAACGCGGAAGATTTCAAATCAAGAGATGCACTTGGAGCCGGTCTTCCAACAGAATGTCTGTGCTATGGTACACGAAATTAGTAACTACGCGATGAAAATTAGAATCAAAAATGGAAAATTAGCAACAAATTTTCTGATTAGTATACCTGATACCTAGTTGGAGATTCAACATCAGTTCATAGTTTTTATGCCCTTTAGCTATAGTTTCTCCTTGTCTTTTCGACGCGGTTATTCTCAACTGCGGCGATTTATGCCAACTTTGAACAGAATTACCTCCCAACCCACCAAATGCCGAATTTCTACCTGAACCGTTAGCCCCTTCTTCCATGCCGTAACTACTAAGCTTTCCATCAACTGAACTCCATCTAGGTTTTCCATTACCACCCGTTCCTTTCTTACGAGTCGATTGTTTCGTCACTTTATTATTACCTTCGTCAAAACCCATCAAACTCAATATCTTCTCCGAAGGATAAATCGAAACATCTTCGCAAGGCGAAACACTACAATCACTCAATTCAACGATGTAAACCTCTCGAGGGTCCCATTCGAGATGATTATCACACAAACCGGACGGATAATATGTACCACTTTGTTCATTAGGATCTTTACTCCAAACACCAACATAAAAACTACCATCACACCATCGAAACGTACCGTTCCCTTTCGGGAAACCGTCTTCCCAACAACCATCATACCTATTACCATTTTGCCACATCATTGTACCATTCCCATTAAACAAACCATTCTTCCATTGACCAACATATTGGTTACCATTCTTCCATTGATACCTACCATGTCCATTTTGCAAACCCTTCTTCCATTCACCATCATAGAAATCACCATTAGGATAACTCTCATTCCCATTCCCACTTTTCAAATTCATAACCCAAGAACCTTTATAAGTATCACCAGATGAACCTATATAAGTACCTTTACCATCCATATAAAAAACCTTGAAATCACCTTCATAGGTAGCACCACTAGGCCAACTAAACCTACCTTTCCCCATTGTAAAACCTTGAATCCATTCACCAACATACATACAACCATCCATCCATAGATACTTACCATGACCATGTGGAAACCTGTCAAGCCATTGACCTGTGTAGAAATCACCATTGGAGAAAATCTTTTCAATATGACACAAGTCTTGCGACGAAGACGACGCTTGTTCGTCCTCATCATCGTCTTCGTCGTCTACATGGGCTACAGACATCGTCGTGAAGATGCTGTTAGCCCTTTTCTTAGCAGTTGCAGATTTTCTAACTGTTGCTTCCCATGCTTTTACAATGCCATTCCGCTCCCTGCTCATTCTCTTGAATGTCTCCACTTTGATTTTTGAAACCTTAACCCATCAAAACCCAAATGAAAAAAATTCAATTTTTCTATCTTAATACATAAACCCAAATGAAAAAATTCAATTTTTCTATCTCATTACATAAACCCAAATGAAAAAGATTCAATTTTTCTCTCTCAATACATAAACCCAAATAAAAAAGATTCAATTTTTCTATCTCAATACATAAACCCAAATGAAAAAGATTCAATTTTTCTATCTCAATTCACAAACCCAGATGAAAATTATGTTGCAGAATGCATATCTGCAACAAACCCAGAAATTAAGAACCCCCAAATCAAATCAAAATGATGAAACCAAACAAAAAGACTAAATTTTTTTCAATTTAATTCTTTGTTTCTTCTAACGTTGTTGTGTGTAACAATGAAGGGTTGTGTTTGGATTTTGAAGAAAACAATGTTGATGTTGGGTTTGAGACCTATGACTCTTTCTTTTTCTTGTTATTTCAGAAATAAAAATTTCATTTTCTCTGTTTTTTTGTTGTTATTTTGTTCAATTGGATTCCATTCAAGTCTAGGTTCAATGGATGCCGAATTTGGCTCCTAAGAGTAATTTAAAACCATACAATTGTAAGAAGAATGAGAAAAAATGTGTTGAAAGCTTAGGTGTCTTTCAAAATTTCAATGCCTATATTTTAGGATTTGAGATAGAGTTTTATGCTAATTTTTGTGTTTTAATGATCCCAAATAGATAATGCCACTTGGTTTTAGGGCTTTGTTGATTGATTTATATGTTCTTAGTTCTTCATTTTTCTTGAGCTAAATACAATTGATGTTGAATAAATGAGATTTATGAATGCATATAGTGAGAAGTGAAATGTAAAAAAAAAAACAAGATAGATTGACGCTGAATTTGGTAGTGAGAATTACGGTTCAATCCCCCGCAACTATAATCGGAAAGGGGTTGAAATCACTTGATGCCAAAACTGACCTCGAATCGGACTAAACTGATGGCGATAAAAAACAAAACAAGTTCTTTTTTCCTTTTTAAATTATAACTCACTTTATAATTTCAATCCAAAATTAATGATTTTTTTTAATATATTTTCTTTTATTTATTATTATTCATTCCTTTAATTTTTTTAATTTTTCATATAAAACTAAAAAATAATAATTCTGTGTGAAATAACAAAAATATCTTATAATTTGAATCAGATATTGAACCTTCAAATATAATCACAAATGAATTGAATTAATTAAGTCAGTCATTAACCACACTTTTTTAGTGATTAATAAATCATATTGATAACTTTTCAAGAAAAAAATTGATGATCTTACCTTCCAATCACTTAATAAACTGAAGGTTAATGTTACCATTTGTAATCTTTTGGTAATTTTTTTAAACACGTGCATTCAATTTTTGAAAGTATAAATATTATTTTAGTTTAGTTTTTTTAATATGTGTTTTTAGACACAACTTAGCAAGACCTTTAATTAAATTATTTTAATTATTTTAAAATTATTCAGAATACTCCATCCATCCGTTTTCAAATACTCATTTTTTTTAATTAAATATAATTATGGTATGTTGATTTAAGTCGCGTTAATTTAAGTTGATTTTCAAAATATCAGAATATTATGTTGATAATTATAAGTTAGTTTAAGTCGAATTTAATTAATTAAGTTGATGTAAGTTGTGGAAGACGGTACATAATAATCTTCGGGTATTGTTGGATATGTTGTTAGAATTGTTTGGACCATTTGGTTGATAATCAGAAGTTAATCGATTAAGTCGGGAATAAATATTTATTTGTGAATTATTATTCGGTCGATTTGGTGTTATGGTAAATTAAGTCGATAAGTCGAAATATTAGTCGGAAAGTCGAGGAAATAATATTTTAAGTGATATTATTGAATTTTTGAGCGTGTTGGTTAATGAGCTTGGATTTCGTCGGAATTAGCAATAACAGAGGGTTTGAGAATTAGGCCCATTAATGGATTATTATTTTGGATTATTATTAATTTAATAAAAGAAAATAAAAGAATTAGTCAAGGAAGAGAGTATAAGTGGAAGTTGGGAGAAAGAGGAACAAAGGAATTGGGGGAAAATCGTAAAATTGGAGAACGAGGAAAAGTGGAGAAAACGATTATGAGAAGTCGCCGTCGGAAAATCAAACCGGAAAGAGTCGATCGGAGATTCGAGCGGCCATCGATTTAAGCTATGGGTGGGGTTCGAATTCTATAACCGGGAATACGATGATTAATATGTGGGATTGGGTTGTATGAATTTTTATACTATCGGGTGTTGATTTTGTGTTGATCGTGTTGGTTTGATTTGTTGTGATGAACATAATTTTCTGTGATATTTGAGTAATCGAATTTTGTCCTGATTTATGACTGAATTAATTGTTGAGAAATTGTTTTTGATTAATCGGTTATGGAGAAATTGAATCTGGGGACGAAGCCCTCTTTTTGTATTTCAGGGGTGGCGCAGGCCACCCATGGCACACAAGGGGGTGGCGCTGGCCACCCTGGGTAGGATATTAGTGGCACAGGCCACCTAGAGGTGGGCCAGCCACATTGTGGCTCTCGTCACCAGGAAGTGGCGCATGCCACAAGAAGTATGTGATGGGGTGGCGCAAACCACCCTTGACTGTGGGGCCCACTCTCTTTTTGTTTTGTCCTTATGTAGTAGGATGATTAGGTAAGTACTTTTATTAACATTAACTAGAATAGTAAATTAAACAAGTAGATTTTTAGTAGATAATTAATATGCATCAGTAATTAGCATTTGGTTAGTGGATGGAGAGGATGATGAAGTGGCAGAAGCTAGAAGTATCAGTATCAGTTCCGAACAGAGAATGAATTTAACAGGCATAAGTGGTTTTTGCAGCAAGGCTTAGTTTAATGATAATATAATTTAGTAGCAGGAAAAGGTGGATATCAGTAGGTTGAATGTAACAGATGTAGTGGGAATGAATAGTAGAAGTCGTAGTGTGTAAAACAATGTCGATTTAGCCGAATAGGTGAAATTAAGCGGAAAAATTAGTTGTCCGGAATTTAACGAAAATTGTCAAGATAGTACGTGATAATTAATATGTGATCTTAGTCAGTTATTTTGTCGAAATTGTGTTGAAGTGTGTAGTTTTCGCGTGTAGTCGACTATGATGTTTTGTTCCTAATTGTGGAGTATTTAAGTTGTAGGTCGAACGACCAAAGTTGATATTGAAGTTATAGGTCGTATGACCAATGTTGATGTATATAAGTTGTAGGTCTATGGCCAAAGTTGAATCGGTGTTGAATTAAAGTTGATATGTTGTATGTTGTTTGGAGTTGTTTGTTGTTATGTGTTGAGTCGTTGTATCATGGCATACATTGCATTTTATAAGTTGGAGCGGATGCTCACCACGTTGGCCTGGATTGGCAAAATATTTAAGTTGAAGGCTTAAGCCTTGCAGATACCTCGATAACCTGGTATATTTTAAGTTGGGAGTTTTACTCCAATGGTACCACATGCATATGCATAGTCGAGTCGCATCCTGTATCGCCTTATTTATGTTGTTTACGTTGACTATGTTTGTTGAAGTTGATAAAGTTGTCTATATTGTTTAAGTTGATAAAGTTGTTTGAGTCGCCCAAGTTGATGAAGTTGTTTAAGTTATTGTGTTGACGATATGATTTAAGTTGATTATATGTTTATGTTGAATACATTGATTATATGATTATGTTGAATGATGTGACTATATGGTTATGTGGCATGAGTTGCTTATATGTTTATGTTCATAAATTTGATTGTGCTGATATTGAAGAAGTTAAATATGTTGTATAAGTCTGTCGAAGTTGATGAAGGTGTCTATGTTAATTTTATACTTGAAACTGGTTATATTGATGTGTGAATTAAGTTGATAAAGTATGTGGACTATTTATGGGTGATTGGTAAGATGTTGTTGTTGGATAGTATGAAAATTGTATGATTCTATCTAGCGTATTAATTATCATACTCTTGTTTATATGGTTCGATATCTCACTCATTCTGTGTTGAATGTTACCCTTAGTTGGTAACGTGTGGGTTAGCATGAAGGAAGATTGTTATCTTTAATAGTTCGAGTCGGTCGTCGCTCTGATACGTAACACTCGGGGGGTTGATGCTTGTTATATCATTGTAGTTTTCTTTGTTGTTGTCGTTGTATTTAAAAGTTGAAGTTGAATAAAAGAATAAGTTGCTATAAGTTGTTTTTCAAGTTGAATAATAAATTGTTATGTCATGACAATGAAGTTGAAAATTATGAACATGTTATTTAATGATAAAGATGTTTTGGTTTATATAGAATAAATGAAGTTGTTGTTGTCTCCCGATCTATATGTGTTATGTATCCATGTTGATATGCGATTAAATGTTGATGTTTTTAAAGTCGAAAATGTGGCATCCTATATTGTTGTTGAGAATTTTTGAAACTCTGATTTATGAATTTCCGCCGGGTAGATTTGGGGTGTTACAGGTCTCGACTCGTTTGGCCACCCCTAAACAAAACTATACTATCGTACATTTAATCTTGACGACCATAAAAGAGAGTAAATATCCAATTTTTAACTACATCAATTTGCAATTGACAATTTCTTATCCCACTTTGAGTTTCTTAGACATTATATGTGATTCTTAAAATATTTCTATTTTCGGAGATGTACATCTGGAAGTACCATTTTTCTATTTTTTTAAATTAATTTTGTAAATGAATCTACATAAGGTTTCCTTGAGTATAATTACGGGAAAAAACCAGAGGTAAAAACTCAACAAATGAACATAGTAACCATAAATTTAACATTCATAAAATAAAATAGATATTACATTAATGATTTCGACATAAAATTAAGTACTACATTTCAATAACCCGGTGGACGCTTGTACGTCTTCAAGATATCATCTACCGTTCTTCCAATAGACGCATCCAATTCGAGCATAAATTTCTCTTCGAAACCAAAATACGATCGCCACATTGCCCTAACATCGTCTTCATTCTTGAGCCGAAATTTGTTGAATACGACATTCCATTCGTTTTCAACCGAAGGCGAATGGTATTCTGGTTTTTAACCTTTCTTGGGCCGTGTAAGGTAAGAGATAGTAAATTTCTTCGATGATATCATTGAGTGATCTGAAATCGGTGAGTTTGAAAGTCTGCCCGCATGTTTTTTCATCGGTGTAAGAGACACTTGCGACATACCAACATATCTTGATATCATACAATTGAGACATTTTTGTGTTTGTGTTTGTGTGAAAGATAACACATCAAGCCTAAATTTTATAGAAAACCTAGATGAATATGGACCAGCCATTTTATGGTCATCTGTTTTCCGGAGATATATCCACAGGACGAGTGTAAATGTTTTGATTCCAAAGATATATCTCCGGAACGTTAGAACGTTAGATACTTCCGTAGGTATACATACGAAATATTTGCGGATACATTTTCATATCAGAACAACATCAATGTATGTTCATAAGTGTTTGAGCATATTAATATACATAAGTGCATAGAATGCGTAGAAACAATATATATGAACCAAAATTGACTATTATATTGTACTTCAAAAATTTACATTGAATTGTTTGATCATATAAGAATTTAAGACGAATTAAAACAAGAATCGCGGGATAAATCTATCGAAGGCAACCCTTTGGATTTGTTTTCTTTTGACTCCTTTTCAATGTCGTTCAATCTCTGAAATTCATGCATCCTTTCCATAAAATGATCCGACCACGTCTCTGTATTTGTGGTTGAGTGACTAATCCATTCCGGTGATATACGTGGTATTGGCATCCCGGTGATATACGTGGTATTGGCATCTCGGTTTCAAGTACACTTGAACAAAATAATTTGATTTAGAAAGCCATCATATGCAAATGATGCGCTCATTTGTATTTTTTGGTGGTGCGGTTCAGAGTGGGAAAAATGTTTATGAAAATCCATAGTGTGTCAAGTCAATGCTACCCCATCATACGTGCATGCAATTAGATGACCCATTTCAGGGAAGGCCATCCATTTCGACACCGGTGTCAGATCGCTCAATCAAGGAACGAGAGATTCATAGACCATATCAAATTTTTCTTTCTTTTCATACAACCGAGTGTACGATTCTATATTCGTCTTTAACTCTTATATAAGTTGATGACGAACAAGCGCATGACTATCTTCTCCTTTACCGAACAATGCCGAAACGACATGATAGTCGCAATTACCATCCCCCCTCAACATGTACGATACAATCGATGTATTTGTTCATAAAAATCGGCATCTCGCCGATGAATGAAATTTTTGGTGGAATTGGTGTCGGAGGCGGTTTGCTTATGCGGGCTCCTCTCATGACACTTCTTTGAGATTTTGGAGTCGGTGAGTTGGGATAAAGTTTGTCTATGTGCTCACAATATAAGGGAGACCGAGTAGTCGAGTTATCATTCGGTGTAGGCTTAACTTTCTTTGGAGCACCTTTTTTCTTTACCGATTGAGAATGCGACTTCATATCGGTTGTCTCTAGAAAGGAAATCTTCCTCAATTGTTCTTTAATGTGAAGTTTCATGTTGTCATCGGCCTTTGCAAATCTCTCTTGTATCGCTTCCCATTCGGCCAAAATGGAGATATTTGATTTACCTCCTTCCATGCAACCATCATCATCAAACTTTAGCCTTTTCCAATAAGGGAAAACTTCATCAATCATTATTGGCTCACCTAATTTCATCTTTTTTGCAATAACACAAGCACATGAGAAACCATATGTTTTCACAATAGTATAACCACATTTTGCGCTATTCGAGTCTACATCTTCGACTCATTTGGCCCCATGGAAGATTTAGTTCAACCCGACCCGAGAAACGCTGCCTACTAATTGAGAGTAAAGCATGTTGTCTTTAAACCGATGCTCCAATACCGTAATGCTCTGACCAAAAGTTGTTTGTATTTCATTATGTTGATTATTAATCATGAGATTCACCGAGTCCCAATCTCGTCACAAATCTCCCTTGCTAGTGCCCAACTAATTTTTCAATATTGTGTGTGCTGACTCAACTCTATTAGTGGTTGTGCTTCCAAGATGTTGGATATTATCGGCCCATACACAAACAATCTTTTCTTTCACTTGATTAAGAATAGTGCATTCAACGTATTTCAACAAAGCTTAATACTTCTCACACCTTTCAGAAATTAATGACGGAATCTGCATATAAATCTTATGTGGAAGAATTTATAAAGCAAGGGAAATATAAGTATCACTGTATGTGTTGGACTATTAAGACAAAGGTAAAATAATAAGTGTGCAATATTTATTTTTATGGAATTTATGAATTTAGAGTCTAGTTAATGTGGAATTTGAAACGTTGGAAGGATGATCCAACGAGAGAGTAGAAGTAATGTGTAATTGTGAAATGATCATAGATGTTGCGTAGAAGATAGTGGTGACTGGTATGTATTAAGGTGGGTATGGAGTATGGATTGTGCCTTTCAAGGTGGCTTGGATAATTTCGAGATGGTAACTTTTGAATGTTCTTGTCTATAATGAAGGTAGAGAAAAAGGATTTGGAGAATATTGGAAATTGAAATATGAGAATTGGAAAAGATACAATTATATACTAAGTTATCGAGGACAATTTTTATGAACAAGTGTAGTTTGGGTTGTTTAGGAAAGAGTTCGTCCGAAGTAGATGTGGATCTACAATGATGGAAATGAGTGGGATATAAGAGATTAGGGTGTATTTGGACTTAGTTAGTTGTTGTTGCTGGTTATAGAAAGTTTGCCCAAGTTCGTATTTTGTGGTTCGGATAACTTGTGAAAGATAAGTTGTTAGTTGAGAAGGGTTGTTTTGAGGTAGAGTGTTGGAGAGTCGGAGTAAGAATTAGTTACGGTTATAGTATGATTTGATTGATTCTGAAAAACGGTGGATAAAGTGTTGGATAATGTTGTGATAAGTTGATAAGTTATTAGTACTTGATCGTAAAAGTCATAGTTGGTATTATACGATGAGAGAGGAATTATGGAAGTATCTATCTTACCCATGGATTGAAAGTGGATGAGAGTAAAATTGTGGGAATATCCTATAGTATTGTTGTTATGATTGAAGATTGAAGTGTTTGGTAATCACATGAACACACAGTTCCGATTTGATCGGAAAGGGGGAGGATGAGACGACTAAGATAATTGGAAGGTTTGAGGTAGGAAGTCGAGAATATTTCCTATGGTTGCATTAATGGTTAAAGAGTTGAAGTTGATTTAACAATTAAGGGACTTGCTTTCAGATTTTGAGATATGCTAAGTGAATTATTACTATAATCGTGATGATGGTTGGGAATGATTAAAGTTAGAATGTGAACTTCATGGAATGGATAGCTGCGGGTAATCAGAGTGAGCAGCGGAAGAGTGGAGTGGTGTAATTGATTATACGTGAATGTTTAGTAAAGGCTCAAGATATTGAATGATAAGATTTGTTGAGGTATTGAAACTATTGGGCGTTCCGAAATGGATAATGGTGAGCGAGTATCTACATAGCGCGGATGGCGGGATATGTAGAGATATTAATATGAATGAGGTATGTGCTTCCTTTAAGGGTTATAATTATGTTGTTTTGGTATGGGAAACTAAAAGGTTAGTCTGTTATCAGTGTTGTTGTATCTAGAGGATGTATAGTGTGAAATTTTGAGTTTGTCCTAGTTGTTGCCTCGTTACCTACGGTGATGGTACGAGTGCGGTTGACTAATTACTACGATAGGGAATTAGGAGAGTGTTACCTACGGTGATGGTAGAGACTTTCGTTGTGTTCTTTTTCAGGTGTATACCTGCGTGTTGAAAATTGAGAATAGTGGTGCTTGTCGTTGGGGTGGTTGTCCTGGTACTAATGTTGTTGTTTTGAGTTGTTTGCGGAGTTGTCGGCTTTGGCAAGGGAGTGATTAGTCAAGTGAAAGAGTATATCTAAGTGATGCAATTGAGTACTATTTTAGAGGACAAAAATAAAATAAGTGGGGGAGAGTTGTAACGCCCCGATGTTATAAAATATTTTTATAAAATAAATATCAGGGGTATGATGGTGTATTTGGAATAATAAGTAGAGGAGGTATTTTATATAAATAATGATAATATAATGAGGTGGTATTATTATTATAATCTTTTTATTTAATAAATAAAATAAAATATAAGTTGGAGGTTTGAGGGGCAAGGTTGTAATTTGATTCTGTTATGAAAAGGGGAGAACACGATACATTTTCTCATTATCGTATTTTGACGAAGGAAAGAGGGCTCTGGAGAAAAAAGGAAAGGAGAAGGGAAATCAAGGATCGTAAAGCTTCAAGATCAAGGCTTTGCAAGGAATTCGTCAAATTCGAGGTAAGGGGGAGAAAGGGTTCTTTATTGGTGATCTAACATGAAAGGGTAATTGGGAGTTCCTTACTCCCTTAGGGATTGTCTAATGTTGTTGATTATGATGAAATTGTGATATGATGTATATATATGTTATCATGATTGATTATGGTTGTGTAAAATTGATGTTGAATTATATGCTTGATTGTTGTAATTGGAATGGTGATGATTTGAGTTATATGATAAGTTTGGTATGGAAATGGTTATAGAGATAATGATTTTGATGATGATGTAAATGGAGAATTGGAAACAAGCCTAGGATCTTTCTTAATTTGATTATTAATATTAGGTGGTGAAGATTATAAGGATTTAGAGGTATAAAATAAGTATAAGAACAACATTTGGACCGTTTGGAGTGATAAAAGTGAGAGATAAGCAATAGAATCCGAACTGGTATCAAAGAAGAAAGAAGAAGTGATTTTTGGGAAAAGTTGATTTTTGGACGCTGGTGCCCTGACACGGGCCGTGTCACACGACACGGGTGGCCGTGTCAGGCTACGGGAAAGGGATTCTGGAGGAGTTTTGGGAAGGGGAGCTTTAGAGGGCCTGACACGGGTCGTGTCGCACGACACGGACGGCCATGTCAGCCTTCTGTGTTGGATATAAGTGTGATTTTGAGGGGCACATTCAGGCCACTTGACACGGGCCGTGTCATGGGACACGGGGGCCATGTCAGGCCTCTGTTTTGAGGAATTTTTCTGTATTTTAAGTGGTTTAATCCTGAGTTCTTGTTCGATACTTGTACCATTAGTCTAGGGCCTTAATGATGACATCCATGTTTAATTGTAGGACCCGACGACCGATAATAAGAGTGTGCATGTTATGTGATTATTGTGGATAATATAACTTTATTAATATGTCGATTAGAAGGTGTTGATGATGGAAATGTTTACTATAAGTCTTGCACAATTATATGAAGGAATAGTGATAAACGAAGAGGATCGTGATGATTGTTAACATAGTTGATTATATGTCTTGCTTAGACCCCATGATGTAAGGGTTGGTAGCGGTGAGGATCGGAAGGATCGTGTTGTATTAGAATATATGTATAGGAAATAATTGAGAGTGAAATTAATGAGGAGTTCATAGGATATGATAATTAGTAATTAGAGTGTAGGAATATATGTTCTTATGTTGATTTATATGACTCTTGATGATGAACCATATGAATTGTGTTGATAACATGTGTGAATATTGTCTGATTGTTTATGTGACCCATGTGATGGGATGTGTGATAATTGATAAAGATCATGAGGATCGTGTTGGCATGATTGTATTCATGCGTGTTTGTGATATTGTATGTGTAATCGAGTCTTACATACGCATACATGTTGGTGGAATAATCATGTCTCGGATGGAGCGTAAGTGATTATTCGGATTCATTGTGAATCATTAGTGTAGAGATGATCGTGTCTCAGTAGGAGCGTAAGCGATGCATCCAGTCCGAATCGATGGACATTTGATGAAGTCGGTACCGCATTTGCATTGTGTCATTGAGTCACTTTGCATTGATTGAATTAATGATGTATGATATGTGTTGATGAACTATTTGAGATATTGATTAATTGTATGATGTATGATGTGTATTTGATGAATAGAGGTGATATTACCCTGTAAGATGTTATTTGCACCGTTAATATATTGAATTGTTTTCTCACCCCTTTGTTGTTGGTGGCGTCTGTGCTTCTTCGGAAGTACAGATGATTCAGGTACTTGAGTACGCTCGGAGTACAAGTTGTTGGTCGAATCCTAGGAGTCGCTCTGATACGTAACATGGGAAATGGGGATACTTGTTGTTTAATTACTCTTGCTAATAATAGTTACGTATCACGTTTTCTTGAAATTTGTAAATCAAGAGTATTGATGAATATTGTAGAATTGTGGCGAATTGTCGTTTGTTGAATAAAAAGATATTTTCCACTGTT
Organism: Lathyrus aphaca; assembly: GCA_963966055.1. NCBI lineage: Eukaryota > Viridiplantae > Streptophyta > Magnoliopsida > Fabales > Fabaceae > Lathyrus > Lathyrus aphaca. Next base: position 538,742,780 of record OZ014524.1, read on the forward strand.
TTAATAAATAACTATATTTATGTTTTTGTTGAAAAAGTAACATTTTACTTTTGATGAAAACTCTGATTTTTCTTAAATAAATAGTTAATTTACTTAATTGGGATAAGTGGGTGTTACAGTAGTCGTATAAAACGAAAAAGGATCAACAAGATTATCAGAGAGGGGAAGGCTGACATTTTTCTTATTCAAGAATCTAAGATGGTTGAGGTTTCTGATTTGGTGGTTAAGTCTCTTTGGGAGGGGGATATAGGGTGGACGTTTTCTGGGTCTATCGGTAGTTCCGGTGGTCTAATCATTTTGTGGAGTCACAAGGTGGAGGTGTTATGCAGCTTTAGAGGTGAAGGTTTTGTCGGTGTCAAGATCTTTTGGAAAGACAAATTGTATTATATCATCAATGTTTATTCTTCTTGTGATCTCTTTTTGAAAAGGAAGTTATGGAGAGACTTGTTGTTTTTAAAATCGAAATTTGTGGATGGGGAATGGTGTATCGGGGGAGATTTTAATGCTTTAGTTAATCGGGAAGAACGAAGAGGGAGAGATGTGAATCGTAGGGCGATAGAGATGAAGGAATTTTCTGAATTTATCTCAGATAGTGAATTGGTTGATGTGCCGTGTAAGGAAAAGAGGTTCACTTGGTTTAGCGGGGACGGGTATTCTATGAGCTGGTTAGATCGGTTCCTTATTTCAGAGAAAGCGATTATGGCTTGGGGTATCGTTGGCCAAAGGATAGGATCGAGGGATATTTTTGATCATTGCCCGGTGTGGTTGATGGGGGAAGGGTTTTCAGTGTTTTGTTGAAGAGGAATGGAAAAAGTTGGTTGTGCACGAAAGGAGTGATTTCGTTCTTAAAGAGAAGCTTCGGCCGCTTAAATTTAGTCTTCGGAAGTGGAATGTTGAAGTTTTTGGTAAATTCGATTTGGAGGTTGATGAGGGCTTGAAGGGTATTAATGATGGGGATGGAGCTCTTTCTTATTGTGAAGACACTCAAGTGGAAGCTCTTAATAACAATAGGAAAGAGGCATCGAGGCGGTTTTGGTTGAATTTAAGGATTAAAGAAAACATGATCTTACAAAAGTCGAGATTGAGGTGGTCTAATGAGGGGGATTATAATACGAGATTTTTTCATGGGGTGATGAAAGAAAGGAGGAGAAGAAATTTCTTGGGTCATATCATCACGGAGAGAGGGGTGGTAGATTCGGTGGAAGGTGTTAAGAAGGAGGTTTGGGATCACTTTGGAGGAAAGTTTAGGGAGCCCGTGTGTGATAGACCTTTGCTTGAAGGGGTAAGTTTCAACTCTCTATTACCCTCCGACATAATCTTTTTGGAAGCGCCTTTTTCGGAGGAGGAGATCAAGGAGGCGGTTTGGAGTTGCGGTGGTTCGAAGAGCCCTGGTCCGGATGATTACTCTTTCATTTTTATTAAAAAATGTTGGTTCTTCTTGAAGGATAATTTTTTCGATTCTTTTCGGATTTCCATAATGATGCTATTTTATCCAAATCGATAGTCTCTTCGTTTCTAACTCTTATCCCCAAGAACAAAAATCTGTTAGGGCTAGATGATTATAGACCAATTTGTCTTGTGGGGTACTTATATAAGGCCTTGTCGAAGCTTCTTGCTTCGAGGTTAAAGATGGTGTTGAATTCTCTTATAGCTCCTAACCAAACGACTTTTGTTCCGGGTCGTCAACTTCTTGATGGTGTTTTAGTGGCTAATGAATTGGTGGATTATGCGATTAAAGAAGGTAGAGTTTACACTCTTTTCAAGGTCGATTTCAAAAAAGCTTATGACAAGGTTTCTTGGAACTTTCTTAGATTCATGATGAGGAAAATGGGGTTTGGTAGTTTGTGGATTCGTTGGATGGGGGCTTTGGTTTGTTCTAGTAAGATGTCTGTTTTGGTCAATGGTAACCCAACTAAGGAGTTTGTGGTGGAAAGGGGGTTGAGACGAGGTGACCCTTTATCTCCATTTTTATCCGTCCTAGTCATGGAAGGTTTAACGGGACTGATTCGTAACTCGGCGCGGTTAGGTGATTTTGTCGGGTTCAACATCAATCGTCATTGCTTCATTGATGTTTTACAATTCGCGGATGACACGCTTTTGGTAGGCGATGGTGGATGGAATCATTTGTGGGTCATTAAGACGATGCTTAGGGCTTTCGAACTAGTATTCGGTCTTGGTATTAATTACCACAAAAGCAAAATTATTGATATCAATGTTAAAAATAGTTTTTTAGAAGCGGCATCTAATTTCTTATCTTGTAGAAAGGAACCACATAGTCTTACTTTTCTTGGAATACCTATTGGAGAGAATCCTAGGAGGATTGCTTCTTGGTCCTCTCTTTTAGCTAAGTTTTGCAAGAGGCTTTTTTGTTAGCAAGGTCGTTTCTTATCTTTTGGAGGGAGAATCACTCTCATTAAAGCGGTTCTTAGTAGCTTGTCTACTTTTCACTTATCTTTTTATAAAGCTCCTAAGAAGGTGTGGATAGAGTTGATGAGGATTCAATATAGATTTCTTTGGGGTAGTTCGGAGGTGAAAAGGAAAATTCATTGGATAAATTGGGAGAAGTTATGTTTGCCTTTTTCTTTAGGAGGTATTGGATTAAAAAGAATGGATGTTTTTAATGAGGCTCTTATTAACAAGTGGAGGTGGAAAATTTTGATCGGATCGAACAAGCTTTGGTTTAGAGTTCTAAAGGCCAAATATGGTGACATTAGGATGATGATGTAGGATGGAGAAGTCACTCATAAGAAAGGTTCGAACTTTTCCACGTGGTTTTTGGATTTATTAGCTTTTAACAAATCGAAGAGGGAGGACATTTTGGTGGATAATTGTACAGTTTCTTTAGGGGATGGTTTTACCTCTTCTTTTTGGAAGGCGGATTGGACTGGGAGTGGTTCGTTATCACGTTTATTTCTAAATGATTTTCCTGCATCTTGTCTGAAAAATGTGTCGATTGCGACGATGGGAGGTTGGGAGGAAGGGCAGTGGTACTGGGGTGATTTTGGCGTTCAACGCAATAGTGAAGTTAGCAATGGTGGTAGTTTTTCGGAAGTGGCAGTTTCTAGGGGTGCATCAGTTGTTGATGCTGGATTTTTTTCTTCTAACGTTTCTTTTTTGCAGGGTTCTAACGATTATGAGATTAATTAGTCGGTCAATCTTTCGAGTCCTGGCCTCCATTCTGGCAGAGCGGAAAACCTTCAGCTGGCTTTTTCTTTCAACATTGCTTCTGGTTTTGTTGGTCATGCTGATGGCCTGGCCGCAACCAGTATGCAATCGGTCCACTCTGATGCGGCTTTTGAGACTTCAGCATTAGGAGTTTCTTCTGTTCCTTTTGAAGTTGTCTACGTCCCTCTTCAGCCTGTTGATGCATCATCTCACTTTGTTGGTTTGGAAGTTTCGGATTTAGGTATCGCTGTTAATCCTGGACTTTCGATGGCTTTTGGTGTTGTTTCGCTTCAGCCTGCTGTCGTTGCTTTCTTTGCTGCTGGCTTTCCGGTTTTTTCTTCGCACTCCATTACATCGGTTGATGGCGTTTTTGCATCAGGCTCGGGCAACTCAGTTCTGCTGCTTGAAGAGCCTTTTCTGTATCGGGTTTCTGCGGCTATTAGTGTGAGGGAGCGGGTGGTGGCTGCGGAGCTTCGTCGGTTACGCGATTTGCTTGCTGATTTTTCTCCAAATGTTGAGGAAAAGGATAGTGTGCTTTGGAAAGGTAACAGTGTCGGCAATTTCACTGTTAGCTCTTTCTATAATTTAGCTATCTCCCTTTTTACTCCTAGTGGTCCTTCCAACCGTTATGACCGAGCTTACATTCTCCTTTGGGATACCACAGTGCCTTTCAAAGTAAAGACTTTCGGTTGGAGGTGTTTCTTGGATAGTCTTCTGGTCAAATGCGCCCAGAAGAAAGGTGTTCTCAAATTCAAACGCCATTTTGTGTGCCTTTTTGTTCGGTTGGTAGAGAATTTTCCCTTCATCTTTTTCTTGATTGTTCTGTTGTGAGGCTTATTTGGAAGGATATTGCAGATTGGTTAGGTTGCAGGGTCTTTGGTGGCTCTGATTTTTTGTGTAGTTTTTCAGATTGACATAGCTTTTGCAAATCTGAAGGGGTGGTTAAAGGAAGAGAATGGAACATTTGGCTAGCGGTGGAATATTTGGTGCATGAGAAATGAAATCATTTTTCGTAACTTGGAATGTGGTTGATATTGTCTGGAAGGTGAAGTTATCCATTTGGAAGTGGTCTATGATGGGGAAATTACTCATCCCAATTGTAATTTCGACAAGGACCCTTTGTTCTTCTTGTCATAGTGCACTTGGTTTGTAGTTTTCATTTTTTTGCGGCAAGCTCAGTCTTGGCATTTCTTTGTAATCTGGTGGAGTACCCTCGGTGAAAAAAGCTAAAAATAAGATGATATTCTAAAAGTGTTATAAAAAGAATCCTAACCATAAAATTGAGATAAAATTAACATAACTTTTACTAAAATAATAGTTTCCCTAAAGAAAAGCTGAAACTTGACTTCGTTGTTAAGAACTTATTGAGTGAATTAAACAAATATCATTGCAAACTTTGTCTAAATACAAAAAAGTTCAAATACATACAAAAAAAATTAAAAATTAAAAACTACAGAATTTTCATTTATGTATGTCCGATTGTGAACATAATCTTTTTCTTATTGACTAGCAAGAAAAGGAAGTTTGCATGTAATTATTATTGTTGACTATCAATAGGAAATGGTAGTAATGGACACAATCACTCCTCCACTAGTTGTAGCTTTTTCTTCTATATGTTGCAACAACTTAATAACTCGTTTTTGAGCTGCATTTTCCTTTATACAACAATTTCTCAAACTATTCTTACTCTTTTGAACTAAGTTATGGCGACTATTCTTGGAGGAGCACTTCTTTCGGCTTCCATGGAGATGCTGGTGGGGAAGATTGCTTCCGGTGAGTTTGTTACTTTATTTCGGAGGACTAAGCTTGACACAGTGATGTTGGAAAAGCTGGAGATAACACTGCTGAGTCTTCAATCTGTACTTCTTGATGCTGAGGACAAACAGATTACCAATCCTGCGGTCAAGAAGTGGCTGGAGATGTTGCAAGATGCTGTCTTTGAAGCTGACCACTTGTTCGACGAACTCAACACTGAAGCTTTGAGGTGCAAAATTGAAGCTGGTCAGGTTCTTAATAAGTTTTTAGATTATTTTAAAAGGTTTAATAAAAAGATCAATTCTAAACTCCAAAAATTATTTGGAAGATTAGAACATTTGAGAAATCAAAATCTTGGATTGAAAGAAGTTGTTTCCAATTATGTTTGGAATGTAACTCCTACAACTTCTGTTTTGGGAGATGAATCTGCTATTTATGGCAGAGATGATGACAGAAAGAAACTTAAAAAGCATTTGCTGTCTGAGAATGGTTGTGATAGTGAACATAAAATAGGAGTGATATCTATAGTGGGTATGGGAGGGTTAGGAAAAACAACACTAGCTAGACTCCTTTATCATGACCCTGATGTGAAGAATAAATTTGAGGTGAGAGGGTGGGCACATGTCTCAAAAGATCTTGATGTTGTAGCTGTCACTAAAACCCTTCTTGAATCTGTCACTCCAAAAACAAACACACCTAATGAATTGAATAATCCACAAGTACAATTGCAGCAAACTTTAAGTAACAAAAAGTTTTTACTTGTATTGGATGATATATGGCTTGGAAGATATGTTGGTTGGAATAGTCTAATTGATATCTTTAATGTTGGGCAAAAAGGGAGTAGAATCATCATCACAACTCGTGATGAAAGAGTTGTACTGCCCATGCTAAAATATCTTTGTGTCCACCAGTTAAGATCTTTGGAAACCAAAGATTCCTGGTCTTTATTAGCCAGACATGCATTTGTAGAAAGAAATTACCAACAACATCCCCAATATCCCAATCTAGAAATAATTGGTAGAGAAATTGCCGAAAAATGTGGCGGCTTACCATTAGCTGCAATAGCATTGGGAGGTATTCTCCGCACCAATTTGTCACAAGATTATTGGAGTGATGTATTAAACTGTAGTATTTGGAAACGAACAAATGATGAGGTGCAACCAGCCCTGCTATTGAGCTATCGTTATCTTCCAGCTTCTTTAAAAGGATGTTTTGCTTATTGTTCAATTTTTCCAAAGAACTCAATCTTAAAGAAAAAGTGGGTGGTTCAGTTGTGGATTGCAGAAGGCTTAGTACCTCAGCCGAACAATGAGAATAATTGGGAAAAAGTTGCTGAAGAATGCTTTGATGAGCTAGTGTGGAGATCTTTGATACGTCGTCAGTCCATTAATGATGAGTCTGAAGAGTTCATTGGTGATGAGGAGGTTTTCTTTGAAATGCACGACCTCATCAATGATTTAGCCGTGGCAGTGTCATCTCCATATTGTACTAGGTTGGACACACATGAGCCAGATGAAAGGGTAGATAAAAAGGTGCGACATTTGTCCTACAACAGATTTGAATATAAATCATACCATAAATTTGATAAATTGCATGGATTAAAAGATCTACAAACTTTTCTACCCATGCCATTGCAAGATTCATGGATGCATTATGATTTTGTGTCGTCGAAGTTATTTTCTGACTTGTTGTCGACAATGACACAATTACACGTGTTGTCTCTTTCAAACTACAGAAATATCACAGAGTTACCCAACTCTATTGGAAATTTGATTTACCTGCGATACCTGAATCTCTCTGGCACTTTGATTACAAAGCTTCCTTCTGAAACATGCAAGCTTTACAATTTGCAGACGATGTTATTGTCAAGATGCGGGGAGCTCACTGAATTGCCAAAAGACATGGGGAAATTGGTGAAACTGCGCCACCTTGACATCAGAGGCACTAAATTGAAGAAAATGCCGGCACAAATGTCCAAATTAGAAAATCTACAGACATTGTCAGACTTTATTGTGAGCAGCGCTAAGGATGTTGGGTTGAAGATTGAGGATCTTGGAAAATATCCCCATCTATCAGGAAGCCTTTGCATCTCACAGCTTGAAAATGTAACAGAACCATCCTATGCATCTCAAGCAAACTTGGAGATGAAAAACGAAATTGACAAGTTGAAACTAGGATGGTCTTTCACCGCTCCTTCAAACTCATCAATACAAAGTGTTGTATTGGAGCAATTGCGTCCGTCGACAAGTTTGAAACGTCTGATCATCTTCGGATATGGTGGTGACAAATTACCAAATTGGTTGGGCGATCCTATGATGATTTGTCTTAATTCTCTTCAAAAGATGACTTTAAAAAACATTCGATCACTAACATCGTTTCCGATGGACAATCTTCCAAAAACCTTACAATCTTTGAAAGTTGAGGGTTGTGATTCATTGACATCAGTTACCTTGTGCTCTCTGCCTGTCCTCAAAAGTCTAAATATTTGCTGGTGTAAAAATTTAAAATCAATATTAATTGCAGAAGATGCATCGAAAGAGAATCTCTTGTTTCTTAGAACCATCTCTATAAATTATTGCAGTGAACTGGAGTCGATTTCTCTAATTGGATTGCCCATTCCTAATCTCACTGATTTAAGTGTGACTTGGTGTGAGAAGTTGCGTTCTATACCTGAATCAATAAAGACTCTAACTAGCCTTCAAAATATGGAAATTACTGACCTTCCAAATCTGCAATCGTTTTCCATAGATGATTTGCCTATCTCTTTACAGAAACTGTTGATTGGCAAAGTAGGAGGGAATTGGTGGAATACAACTTGGGAACATCTCACTTCTCTTTCAAAGTTGAGTCTTTTGGGTGATGATATTGTGAAGGGGCTGATGGAAAGGCAAGTTCCACTTCTACCCACTAATCTTGTTTCCTTACTACTCTTAGTGCTTAAAGATATAGAATGGTTGGATGGGAAGTGGCTTCAACATCTCACCTCTCTCCATACACTTCGCATTATGGGCTCTCCAAAGCTCAAGTCGTTGCCAAAACAGGGGGATTTGCCTTCCTCACTTAAACAACTATATATCACAGAGTGTCTGTTATTATCACATTTGGAAAGGAAGGAAGGGAAAGAGTGGAGTAAGGTTTCTCACATTCCCAAAATATATGTAAACAACAATATCATCGAATGAGTATTACATCAGGGTGAGTCATCAAATTACTTGTTTTTGTTATAATTTTTAATTTCGCGTGTTTGTGTTAATGGATAACGATTTCTTCCTAATCCAGGTTTTACTTCCATCTCGGTTTCAAATTGAAATGAAATGCTTCCTCCTTCACATGAAAAGGATTTAAGGTTTGACCCATTCTCCTATTTTCTTATAATTTCTTCCCTAGTTTTCTTCTCTAATGTTTATTCATATATTTTTGTTCACAAGATGATGGACATTCTAAGAAAGAAAATTTGCATCCCATCTTTTCTTTTCTATTGTCTAAGAAATTATTTTATTCTTTAGAAATTTATGGAAGCAAATTAAATTGTTAGTCACTTAGTATGATGTGTATTGATTCAGTAAATTATCATGATTTTGATGCAGATGGATTGAAATATATACTCTCAAAGCATGGAGGTTTGACGGTTCTACTTTTATCATATCAGAGCTGTAAGTGTCCCTATTCTACCATCACTTAATTCATGTTTGGATTTACAGTGTTGAGATGCTAAAGACCAAAAGAAATTGGCATTTTTCAATTCTAGAAATCTAATGATTTTTGTTTTCCTCCCATGTTTATTCCATCTTCTTTAAGAAACAGTACTTTATTCCATCTTCTTTAAGAAACAGTAAATATTGCTCCATGTCATTTCTATTCATTTGAAAGCCAAGTTATGTTCCTATAACAGGTCTTCCTCAACATTGTTGTGCATGGCTTGGTATTTTAAGATTGCTCACATTTCTAGCATGCTTATAGATTATCAATTGATCATATTCAAATTCCTTGCATCATGTAATTAATAAATATTATTAATTCTCAGATCGGAGGCTGAAATTTAGAATTCCAACCGCAGACAAGTCAGATTTCTAAGATGGTGAAAAGATTCTAAGAGGGCAAATTGCAAGCTAGCTAGAAAACAAGTGTATGCGCTTTCTCAATCTGTTAGATTACACATATACACAATTTTGTTAATTGATACTCTTGCGTTGTGTCTTAATAGATACTTTCCTTTTTATTTATTAATAGATTACTGTCGGGAACAGTCATATAGAAATCTAGAGGATTTGCAAAAGTACTCACAAACCAAGAGGATCACCGCTGAAGTATTTAACGAAATGATGCACTTTGCAAGATTCATGGTGGTGAGTATTTGTTCATAATATATGAACCTCCCTTTATGGTGATTATATTGATATTAGTCTTTCTAAATTCTAAATGAAAAAAAATTTGCTTTGGCTACTTCTTCAAATGCAAAGATAATGTGTAGTTTCTTCTTAGTATAAAAGATATGTTCATGAGTTTTTATGTTACTCTTATTTACTGCAGTTTATGTTCTGGTTTATTGCAGATTCTGAAAAGGACTTTGTTAAAGATGCTGCCACCGATACTATTTTGCAGATTCTGTTGTATAAAGGAAACGCAAGGACTTTGTTAAAGATGCTGCCACCGATACTATATTGATGAGATTTTTGGCATCTTGAAAGTCTGGTTAGATCTTCTCTCTTATTTTTGTTTCTTGTTGGTTATCAATTATGTTTGTACCTCTGTTCAGATATTTCAAATGTTTTTTTTGACATTATTCACTTAGAAAACATTGGCCATCTCCATCATTGCCTGCCTAAGATCTCATTCATTCTTAATTTTATTGGCTTTTGGTTTAGGTAGATCCGTCCAATGATTTTCCTACAAATCTGAATGATCGATATCTGGAAAATTTCCAAATATCTGTAGAGAGATCCTCCACATCAGTCAAGACACATTCATCCTATATTTGAGGCATTCATAAGAGAGCCATCTTGGAAAGACTCAAGAGTTTAGTTGAGTATAGCAACAGCTTTACGTAGTTTTGTCGGAGACACTACAACACCATCTTTTTATTAATTTTTGTTTACTAATAAGTGAATATGTTGCTAGAGTTCAGCTGCTCTGATAAATTGTAACCTGTAAAACATAAATTTGATTAATACAACGGAACTGCAGCTGCTCTGCAGTCGGAGACGTAGGCACAATTGGCCGAATTTCGTTATCAAATATCTTGTGTAATCTATTTCTATTTTTTCGTATTTGTTTAGTTTTGAGTTGACCTTTTACTTAATGATAACCAAATACATATATCCTGCACTGCTCCCTGCTCCGTCGCTAATTTACAACATCATAGAGAGACCTATGCTACCAACATTGACTTTGGTTCCACTCTACAATAAGGGTACAAACTCAGGAGGATTGGGTTTCACCAGTTACATCCCATTTCACGAAAAACATTTAATGTTGTACTTTGCAAGACTTCATGTTTGTGAGTATTTGTTCATTGTATATGAACTTCCATTTATGGTGAACATATTAATCTTAGTCTTTCTAAATGAAATTTTTTTGTTTTGTCTACTTACTGCACTCTATTCTTTGGTTTATTGCAGATTCTGAAAAGGCCTTTGTTAAAGATGCTTCCACCGATATACTATTTTGATGAGATTTTTGGCACCTTGAAAGTCTGGTTAGCTCTTCTCTTTTATTTTTGTTTCTTGTTGGTTATCAATCATATCTGTACCTCTGATCAATTATTCACTTAGAAAACATTAGTGCCTGCCTAAGTTTTTTGAGACACTACAACACCATCTTTTTCTTGATTTTTGTTTACTAATAAGTGAGTATGTTGCTAGAGTTAAGCTGCTCTGATAAATTGTAACCTGTAAAACATAAATTTGATTAATCCAATGGAACTGCAGCTGCTCTGCAGTCGGAGACGTAGGCACAATTGGCCGAACTTCGTTATCAAATATCGTGTGTTTTGTGCTTCTAATGTTTCGAGTTTGTTTTCTTTTGAATTGGAATTGTTGTTCAAACGATTTTAATTTTAAGTACATTGAATTTTTGAACACCTTTCTTGATCCGTAAAGATTTCATGGGTTTAGCAAAAGTATATTACAACAAAATGATTAATAAGTGGCTGAAAACTTGGATTAATTAAGAAATGAAAAACATGTTTGTATATTATTGCAGTTCTCTTGTGAGAAAACAGGGAAGTTCGAGCAAGATATGTCACATAAAATGAATGCTTTCATAATATGGACCGGTAAACATGCTGCCATGATTATTGGACGATGATGGTGGAATACTAGAACCAATAAGAGGAGTTGGAGTTGTCATGCTGTTGGAAAAAAATAGAAAAAAACAGAGTTGGAGAAGAACTGTCATACTGTTATAGAAAAAAAAATATAACAATATAGAAAAAAAACAGAGTTGGAGAAGAACTTCATACTGTCATACACTCATAATAGAAACAAATAGAGTTGATACTGTTATAGAAAAATATATATACTGTTATAGAAATATATATATATACTGTTATATATATATATATATATATATATATATATATATATATATATATATATATATATATATATATATATATATATATATTGTAATAGAAAAAACATATATATTTTTATAGAAAGTAGAAGAAAAACAAACCTGGTGGAGTTGAGGAGAAGTAGCACAGGAGAAGAGGAGGAGTGCACGATGAACTGATGAAGAATATGAGAAGTGAAGGAGGAGTAGTGCAGGAGAGCCGTTGCGGCGTTACAAGAAGTGTTACATTAAAAAAAAATTAGGATTTTTTTTTAAGTATTAAAGGAATGAGCCAAACCCGACCCGATTGAAACTCGGCGCATCCACACCGCCGCAATGTCCACGATAGAGCAACTTTTCCCTTTCGCGCCTTACCGCTCCCCTTCGTCGCGGTTGTATCGATTTCGACGCGGTGCGCCGCGATAGCAGCCGCTACCACCGCTTTTAACAACATAGGGAAGATCTTATTATTATAAATGTAATTTATATGATTGGTATAAATTTCTCTAAGCAATTGAAGGACTCCATTAATGGAGTGAAAATGCAGAAAGAAGGAGAAGAATAATGGAGAAGAAGAAGATTGATATTGAATCAAGTTAGTTACAAGAAGAAGATGCAATTGAACTATATAAAGACTACCAACTGGATAACTAACTCCTAACTGAATTGAAAACAGAAAAAGAGGAATTATCTAGTGAGGTAGTCCATATAGTGCACACTCATGTATTCTCTAGCTCTGCATTTTGTTCTACTGCTGTTAATTTCCTTTTGATTTTTCACAAGCTCGATTCTAAGATGATGGTGATGGGCATTCTAAGAAATCGAATTGCAAAGTTAAAGCCAAAACAATGTTTTCTTTTTCTACTGTCTATCACTTACAAATAATTTTCTGGATTTTATTTATTAGCTGTCATGGATTTCCTTAAACTGTTTGTTTTTGTGTATCCATGTGTCATAGATTTAATTTTCTTTAAACTATTCAAACAATGTTTTTGATATCTCAAGTGTAACTTTATGAAACGAAGAAAGTGTATGTATCCCCTATGATGCATTTAACCCAATTTTTAACTCTTCAAGGCTACATGGCTGTGACTAGTTTTATTTGTTCACCCCTACCTGAGAGAAAATCTAGTATATGTATTTATTACTTTGGAATTTTTAAAAGATGTGTTTTTGTCCTAGCAAGTTATAGTGATTTGATGCAGATATGTAGATGAATTTGAATCCCAATTTTCAAAGCATGGGATGCTGATAATTTGGCTTTAAAATGAATAGAAATGACATGGAGCAATATTCGTAGTACTAAATTAGCCAGCATTCTAATGAAAATGGAATAAAAGCAAATGGAGATATTGTGTAAAGCTTGAAAATCTTATTTGCTTCTGTTACTGCTTTGTTCTATTATAAATGACACCATCAAGCTTTACACAATATCTCCATTTGTTTTTATGTTAGGTAGCTCCGTCTAATGATTTTCCTTCAAATCTGAATGATCGATATCTGGAAAATTTCCATACATATGTAGAGAGATCCTCCACATCAGTCAAGACACATTCATCCAATATTTGACATATCCAGTAAAGGAGCATCCCCGCCACCATTCAAAGAACAGAAGGGAGCATTCTTGGAAAGACTCAAGAGGTTAGTTAAGCATAGCTACAACTTTACCTAGTTTTGTCGTAGACACTACAACACCATCTTTTTATTGATTTTTGTTTACTAATATGTTGCTAGAGTTCAGCTGCTCTGATAAATTGTAACTTGTAAAACATAAATTTGATTAATACAACGGAACAGCTGCTGCTCTGCAGTCGTAGACGTAGGCACAATTGGCCGAACTTCGTTATCAAATATTGTGTGTTGTCTATTTCTATTTTTTGGTATTTGCTTAGTTTTGAATTGGAATTGTTGTTCCAACAATTTAAAATAGATTGAATCTTGAACCCCTTTCTTGAGCTGTAAAGATGTCATGAGTTGAGCAAAAGTATATATCATAATAAAATGATTACTAAGTGGCTGAAAACATGAATGAAGAAATGGAAAACATGTGTGTTTATTGTTGCAGTTCTCTTGTGAACCCTGATCGATCTTGAGACGCTAGGGAAGTAGCAGCATGATATGTCACATGAAAGGAATGTTTTGATAGTATAGACGGGTAAACATGCTGGCATGATAAAGTGCCGGAGGGGACATAGGAAAATATGTAGGTGTTCCCTGTAACTTGAATTTTGATAGTTTATGCTTAGTGAAATGATGAAATGGTGAAATGGACGACCATGGTGTTGTAAGGTTTGCAGAAACTAATGACAATGTAGTTTTCTCTTAAAGTAAAAAAAAAAAAAAGGTATTTTCGACTAATGCCCTATGATGTCTCGTAAGTGAGAATATAGCTGTTAAATGCGTCCTTTATTAATAACATTCATTCATTTAAATATCACATAATTTAAAGTTAAATAAAATTGATTTTCTTATCTTAACTAATATTCTAACTTCTATCCATAAAAGATGAGCCAACATATTATTTTGAGAAATTATATTTTTTTTCTTCTTTTATTGATTATTTTCCTACTTTATTTTTTTTATTTATAATTTTCAAAATAGAAGTGAATTATATTTCAATTTGGTATTTGAGTTAGTCAAAGTGTTTGCAAATAGCACTCAAATTCAATAACATAATATTAAACACATCTCTGTAATTTGGTATCAAGGGCAGATGTAATATTCAACATGGATGAAATGAGATGTTTGGATTATCTACTAAAGTAATGCTCCACTAGAATATACCAATGACTCCTATGTACTTTTAATACATTAACTAATGCTCCACTGGTTTCGTTTCCCTTGTTGTTTAATAATTGTTCTATGTGTGAACAAAGAATATATTGATAAAATCCAAATCCAAAGCAGATAATCCAATACATCACCTACTCCTATGTATTATTTTTAACACATTACTTAATATTCCACTATTCTCGTTTCCATGAAAGAAGATTCTTTTCTTTTTTTTAATAATTGTTTACATAATCAATCTACCGGTCACTGTAGCTTTTATATTGCAACTTGCAACAACTTAATAAGTCTTGAGAAGTATCATTTTCTTTACACACAAATTTCTCAAACTATTATTACTCTTTTGAACTGAGTTATGGCGACTATTCTTGGAGGAGCGCTTCTTTCGGCTTCCATGGAGATGCTGGTGGGAAAGATTGTTTCTGGTGAGTTTGTTTCTTTATTTCAAAGGACTAAGCTTAATGTTGAGCTGTTGGAAAAGCTGGAGATAACACTGGTGAGTCTTCAATCTGTACTTCATGATGCTGAGGACAAACAGATCACTAATCCTGCGGTCAAGAAATGGCTGGAGATGTTGCAAGATGCTGGCTTTGAAGCTGACCAACTGTTCGACGAACTCAACACTGAAGCTTTGAAGTGCAAAGCTGAAGCTGGTCAGGTTCTTAATAAGTTCTTAGATTATTTTAAAAGGTTTAATAAAAAGATCAATTCTAAACTCCAAAAATTATTTGGAAGATTAGAACATTTGAGAAATCAAAATCTTGGATTGAAAGAAGTTGTTTCCAATTATGTTTGGAATGTAACTCCTACAACTTCTGTTTTGGGAGATGAATCTGCTATTTATGGCAGAGATGATGACAGAAAGGAACTTAAAAAGTTTTTGCTGTCTGAGAATGGTTGTGATAGTGGAAATAAAATAGGAGTGATTTCCATTGTGGGTATGGGAGGGTTAGGAAAAACAACACTAGCTAGACTCCTTTATCATGACCGTGATGTGAAGAATAAATTTGTGGTGAGAGGGTGGGCACATGTCTCAAAAGATCTTGATGTTGTTGCTGTCACTAAAACCCTTCTTGAATCCGTCACTCCAAAAACCGACACATCTAATGAATTGAATAATCCACAAGTACAATTGCAACAAACTTTAAGTAATAAAAAGTTTTTACTTGTATTGGATGATATATGGCTTGGAAGATATGTTGGTTGGAATAGTCTAATTGATATCTTTAATGTTGGGCAAAAAGAGAGTAGAATCATCATCACAACTCGGGATGAAAGAGTTGTACTGCCCATGCTAAAATATCTCTGTGTCCACCATTTAAGATCTTTGGAAACCAAAGATTCTTGGCCTTTACTTTCCAAACATGCATTTGTAGAAACAAACTACCAACAACATCCCGAATATCCCAATCTAGAAATAATTGGTAGAGAAATTGCTGAAAAATGTGGCGGCTTACCATTAGCTGCAGTAGCATTGGGGGGTATTCTTCGCAGCAATTTGTCACAAGATCATTGGAGTGATGTATTAGACAATAGTATTTGGGAACAAACAAATGATGAGGTGCAACCAGCTCTGCTATTGAGCTATCGTTATCTTCCAGCTTCTTTAAAAGGATGTTTTGCTTATTGTTCAATTTTTCCAAAAAACTCAATCTTAAGGAAAAAGATGGTGGTTCAGTTGTGGATTGCAGAAGGCTTAATACCTCAGCCGAAAAGTGAGAATAATTGGGAAAAAGTAGCTGAAAAGTACTTTGATGAGCTAGTGTCGAGGTCTCTGATACGTCAACAGTCCCTTGATGATGAGTCACCAATGTTCATTGGTGATAAGGAGGTTTGCTTTGAAATGCACGACCTCATCAATGATTTAGCTATGGCAGTGTCATCTCCATATTGTACTAGGTTGGACACACATGAGCCAGATGAAGGGGTAGATAAAAAGGTGCGACATTTTTCCTACAACAGTTTAGAATATAATGCATACCATAAATTTGATAAATTGCATGGATTAAAAGATCTACAAACTTTTCTACCCATGTCATTGCAAGATTCATGGATGCATTATGATTTTGTGTCGTCAAAGTCATTTTCAGACTTGTTGTCGACAATGACACAATTACACGTGTTGTCTCTTTCAAACTACAGAAATATCACTGAGTTACCCAACACTATTGGAAATTTGATGTACCTGAGATACCTGAATCTCTCTGACACTTTGATTACAAAGCTTCCTTCTGAAACATGCAAGCTTTACAATTTGCAGACGATGTTATTGTCAAGATGCAAGGAACTCACTGAATTGCCAAAAGACATGGGGAAATTGGTGAAACTGCGTCACCTTGACATCAGAGGCACTAAATTGAAGAAAATGCCGGCACTAATGTCCAAATTAGAAAATCTACAGACATTGTCAGACTTTATTGTGAGCAGCGTTAAAGATGTTGGGTTGAAGATTGAGGATCTTGGAAAATATCCCCATCTATCAGGAAGCTTTTGCATCTCACAGCTTGAAAATGTAACAGACGCATCCCATGCATCTCAAGGAAACTTGGAGATGAAAAAAGAAATTGATGAGTTGGAACTAAGATGGTCTTTTACCGCTCCTTCAAACTCACCAATAAATAGTGTTGTATTGGAGCAACTGCGTCCGCCGACAAGTTTGAAGCGTTTGATCATCTCCGGATATGGTGGTGACAAATTACCAAATTGGTTGGGCGATCCTCTGATGATTTGTCTTAATTCTCTTCAAAAGATGACCTTAAAAAACATTCGATCACTAACATCGTTTCCGATGGACAATCTTCCAAAAACCTTACAATCTCTGGAAATTGAGGGTTGTGATTCATTGACATCAGTTACCTTGTGCTCTCTGCCTGTCCTCAAAAGCCTAGATATTGGCGAGTGTAAAATTTTAAAATCAATATTAATTGCTGAAGATGCATCAAAAGAGAATTTCTTGTTTCTTAGAACCATCGAGATAGACCACTGCAATGAACTGGAGTCGATTTCTCTAATTGGATTGCCCATTCCTAATCTCACTAAATTAAATGTGATTCGGTGTAAGAAGTTGCGTTCTCTCCTCCCTGAATCAATAAAGACTCTAACTAGCCTTCAAAATATGTCAATTACTGGCCTTCCAAATCTGCAATTTTCGATAGATGATTTGCCTATCTCTTTACGGAAACTGGCGATTGGCAAAGTTGGAGGGAATTGGTGGAATACAACTTGGGAACATCTCACTTCTCTTTCAGTGTTGTGGCTTTGGGGTGATGATATTGTGAAGGGGCTGATGGAAAGGCAAGTTCCACTTCTACCCACTAATCTTGTTTCATTAGAGATCTACGATCTTAAAGAAATAGAATGGTTGGATGGGAAGTGGCTTCAACATCTCACCTCTCTCCATACACTTGACATTTCTTGGTCACCCAATCTCAAGTCATTGCCAGAACAGGGGGATTTGCCTTCCTCTCTTCAAGAACTGTATATCAATTACTGTCTATTATTGGAAGAAAATTTGCGAAGGAAGGAAGGGAAAGAGTGGAGTAAGATTTCTCACATTCCCAAAATTTATGTAAATCACAAAATCATCCAATGAGTATTACTTCAAGGTGAGTCACCAAATTACTTGTTTCTCACATTCTCCTATTTTCCATCACGTTCTTTCTAGTTTTCTTTTCTCCTTAGATTCTTTATGTAATGTTTAATAATATATCACTTACAAATAATTTTCTGGATTTTATTTATTGCTTACAAATTTATAAAATAAAATTGAAAAGCTCGTCATGATTTAATGTTTTGGTCTATCCATGTTTCGTAGATTTAACTTTCTTGAAACTATTCAAAAATGTTTTTGATATATCAAATGAAGAAAAGTAAGAAATGGTTTAATATTTTTACGTGTTGAATTTCAATACTCCAACCATTGTAAATATTTTGTCTGATAGTTTTGTTATTTTGATTGCAATAGTTTATTGTTCCAAGATGGTGAAGATTCTTAGATGGCAATTTGCAAATCTAGAGACAAAGCAAGTGTATGTGTTTTCTCAATTTGTTAGATTAAACACACAATATTTTGTTTGAATTGCGGCTTTTCTTTCTCGGTTGTTTACTTACAATACTTTGCTTTTTAACTATAGAGCATTGTTGGATAAGGAGATGGAGCAATCTAGAGGAATTGAAAAATGACTCATGGACCAGTTGGAGCGGAGCAATATAGATTACATTTATATTGGAATTATGGACCTCAATCCAAGACAATCACAATAAAGTCCTTGTATGCTTGACATAATGATATTTGTGATTAAGATACCAACTTCTATTTAAGCAAAATATTCATGTGTATTATTGACCATCACTTAGTAAGATGTCTATTGATTCAGTAAATTATTATGATTTTGATGCAGATGAATTCGAATCCCTACTTCAAAGCATGGCAGCCTGAGGGTTGTAATTTTATCATGTCATAGTTGTGAGTGTCCCAATTCCTTCCACCATCACTTAATTCATGTTTGGTGCTATCAGTATGGTTTCAACTCTGATTTCTGCTTGTCATTTTCTACCCCCTTTAAAGACAAATTATGTTCCTATAATAGGTTTTTAAGAAACACCGTGATTGGTACAGAAGGGTGTTCTCGCGTTACACAGAAGAGGTAAAAAATCCTTCCCAACGTACTGTTTAATATTACAAAATATTTTTAGCTATATTTGTTGAAGTTAAATATTCAGGTGTTGTTCAAATTCTTTCTTGATTTTTGTTTCCGAAATCCAAATACAAAAAATTAATGTTAATCTAGAAAACTGGGGGATGAATTTGATTAATCAGCTTCAGTTTAGAGACCATGCTAAGTACGTCACCTTTAGATTTACAGATTTGAAATGCTTAAGACCAAAAAGTATAGAAAATTTTTTTATTGATTATTTTCCTATTTTATTTTTTTTATTTATAATTTTCAAAATAGAAGTGAATTATATTTCAATTTGGTATTTGAGTTAGTCAAAGTGTTTGCAAATAGCACTCAAATTCAATAACATAATATTAAACACATCTCTGTAATTTGGTATCAAGGGCAGATGTAATATTCAACATGGATGAAATGAGATGTTTGGATTATCTACTAAAGTAATGCTCCACTAGAATATACCAATGACTCCTATGTACTTTTAATACATTAACTAATGCTCCACTGGTTTCGTTTCCCTTGTTGTTTAATAATTGTTCTATGTGTGAACAAAGAATATATTGATAAAATCCAAATCCAAAGCAGATAATCCAACCATTGTAAATATTTTGTCTGATAGTTTTGTTATTTTGATTGCAATAGTTTATTGTTCCAAGATGGTGAAGATTCTTAGATGGCAATTTGCAAATCTAGAGACAAAGCAAGTGTATGTGTTTTCTCAATTTGTTAGATTAAACACACAATATTTTGTTTGAAATGCGGCTTTTCTTTCTCGGTTGTTTACTTACAATACTTTGCTTTTTAACTATAGAGCATTGTTGCATAAGGAGATGGAGCAATCTAGAGGAATTGAAAAATGACTCATGGACCAGTTGGAGCGGACCAATAGAGATTACATTTATATTGGAATTATGGACCTCAATCCAAGACAATCACAATAAAGTCTTTGTATGTTTGACATAATGATATTTGTTATTTAGATACCAACTTCTATTTATGCAAAATATATGTTTTCTAATATAATGATTTTGAGGCAGATGAATTGGAATGTCTTGCATTGGGAAAGAGCCACTGATACAATTTTGATGAGATTTTGGGACTTTGAAAGATGGTTAGCTCTTCTCTTTTATTTTTGACATTATTCACTCAGAAAACATTGGTTAACTCCATCATTAGTGCCTGCCTTAGATCTCATTCATTCATTATTTTATTTGCTTTTGGTTACTGCTTTGTTCTATTATAAATGAACATCATCAAACTTTACACAATATCTCCATTTGTTTTTATGTTAGGTAGATATGTTCAATGATTTTCCTTACAAATCTATATGATCGGTATCCGGAAAATTTCCATACATCTATAGAAAGATCCTCCACATCAGTCAAGACACATTCATCATTTGTTTGAGGCATTAAAAAATGGAGCATCCCGACCACCTTCAAGGAACAGAAGGGAGCCAGCTTGGAAAGACTCGAGAGTTAAGTGGAGCATAGCAACATCTTTGCCTAGTTTTGTCGGAGACACTACAACACCATCTTTTTATTGATTTTTGTTTTCTGATAAGTGAATGGGTTACTCGAGTTCTGCTGCTATGATAAATTGTAACATGTAAAACATAAGTTTGATTAATACAACTTCGTTATCAAATATCATGTGTTCTTTTATGTATTTTCGTATTTGTTTAGTTTTAAATTGGAATTGTTGTTCTAACAATTTAAAATACATTGAATTTTGAACCCTTTTCTTGAGCTGTATAGATGTCATGAGTTTAGCAAAAGTATATCACAACAAAATGATTATTAAGTGGCTGAAAACATGGATGATGAAATGGCAAACCATATGTGTTTATTGATACAGTTCTCTTGAGAAGCAAAGGATGTACCAGCATGATATGTCACATGAAAGGAATGTTATGACTGCTAAACATGCTACAGTTGTGAGGGTTGTAGAGACGAATGACCATTGTGTTACTATAGGAATTGTTATGCTATATGTTAGAGAAGAAGATATTATTTGTTTGGTTGCATGCAGCTTCACTTTTCTTAGATCTTAATGTCCTTTTTTAAAAAGTGGTTATTGAATGATTATTACTATTTTCATGTCCTAACTATTCTTTTCAATCTTATCAGTCAAATAATCAAACTTTTCATTTCAATCCTCCCGATTATCCGTTCTTCTAAAACTACATATTTGCAATAATGAAATTTGATAACACACAACGAGACTTCTCTCTTCAATCCTTCAATCAGTTATATCTTACACTATAAATAGTTGTCTTTTCCTTTTTTTTATAAGCAATTGTATTGAAAGGAGAATTTTCCAACCCGAACAAAAACGGCAAAGAAATCCAACCTAAAACTTTAATCTAATTACGTAAAGTCTAACGGATGGTACATCCAATCAATAAAATTACATTTCCTACGGCCTAATTCTAATTATCTCAAAGAAATAGTAACAATATGATTGAAGATGATATCTACATCCCAAATGGAACAGTTAAACATAATGTTGTTCCGATGATTCCAGATACACCAAGAAATAATCCACACATAACAACTCATGTCCTCCTTGCTTTTGGAAAACAGAGCAAGGAACCACAAAAGAGCGTGATTGCAATAAGAGTCGGCAACAATCGGTTGAAAACTTAACCAGTCAGCTAGCAAAATCCAAAGAGCCTGAACCTTAGAGCAGGAAAGAAATAAATGATCGGCGTCTTCTTCTTGGAAACAGAGAGCACAAACCTTATCGTAGGGGATGTAACTATACCTTTGGCAGCAAGATTCAGTCGGGTCGGCAATCTATCGCAAGTCAACCTCCATGCAAAAATCTTCAACTTTAAATATGGTGACATTATACCTTTGGCAGCAAGATTCAGTCGGGTCGACAATCTATCGCAAGTCAACCTCCATGCAAAAATCTTCAATTTTAAATATGGTGACATTAAAGATTGTCTCTTGAAGAGTGAGGTTCATGTTAGATATTTTAAGCAATCGTTGCGGTGACACGATCTTCTTCTTCTTAGGGATGATAAAAGTCCGGGGTGTTTTTTTGTTTACTTTTCTAAATGCAAATATCATGCCTAGTTTCTTAGTATAAAATGTGAGGCGGTCTTCTTTGAATTATGTGATTTCAAAGTGTGAACAAGAAATGTTTTCTTATATGCATACAGACAAGAAAGCTATACACTCTTATACCTAATGATGGAAACATTATAATAATAATAATTATTATTATTATTATTATTGAATGATTGATTGATAGAAAATAGAAACCAGTGGACACAATCAATCCACCCGTCACTGTAGCTTTTTTTTGTTTCTATACGTTGCAACTTGCAACTACTTACTAAGTCTTGTTAAGCTTCATTTTCTTCTTCTACATTCGCATTGCATTTTCCTTTATACAACAATTTCTCTAACAACTTTTACTCTTTTGAACTGAGTTATGGCGACTATTCTTGGAGGAGCGCTTCTTTCGGCTTCCATGGAGATGCTGGTGGGAAAGATTGTTTCTGGTGAGTTTGTTTCTTTATTTCAAAGGACTAAGCTTGACTTTGAACTCTTGGAAAAGCTGAAGATAACATTGTTGAGTCTTCAATCTGTACTTCATGATGCTGAGGAGAAACAGATCACCAATCCTTCTGTCAAGGAGTGGCTGATTATGCTGCAAGATGCAGTCTTTGAAGTTGAAGATTTGTTTGACCAAATCAACACTGAAGCTTTAAGGCGCAAAGTGGAAGCTGACCAGGTTCTTAAAAAACTCTCTTCTCCTTTTAAAAGGTTTAATAAAAAGATCAATTCTAAACTGTCTAAATTATTTGGAAGATTAGAACATTTGAGAAACCAAAATCTTGGATTGAAAGAAACTGATTCCAACTCTCTTGGGAATGCCACTCTTTCAAGTCCTTTTTTGGGAGATGAATCTGCTATTTATGGCAGAGATGATGACAGAAAGAAACTTAAAGAGTTTCTGCTGTCAGAGGATGGTTGTGATAGTGAACATAAAATAGGAGTGATTTCCATTGTGGGTATGGGAGGGTTAGGAAAAACAACACTAGCTAGACTCCTTTACAATGACCCTGACATGGAGGAGAAATTTGAGGTGAGAGGGTTGTCACATATTCCAAAAGATTTTGATGATGTTACTGTCACTAAAACCATTCTGAAATCTGTCACTTCAGGAACAATTACAGACACTGACTTAGTTAAACTCCAATTTCAATTGCAGCAAAGTTTAAGTAACAAAAGGTTTTTACTAGTATTGGATGATATATGGTACGGAAACTATGTTGGTTGGAATAATCTGAGTGATATCTTTAATGTTGGGAAAATAGGAAGTAAGATCATCATCACAACTAGAGATATTAGAGTCGCATTACCTAAGCAAAAATCTCTCTATGTCCACCATTTAAGATCTTTGGAAACTGAAGATTCCTGGTCTTTACTAGCCAGACATGCATTTGTAGAAACAAACTACCAACAACATCCCAATCTAGAAATAATTGGTAGAGAAATTGCCAAAAAATGTGGTGGCTTACCATTAGCTGCAGTAGCATTGGGGGGTATTCTTCGCACCAATTTGTCACAAGATTATTGGTGTGATGTATTAAACAATAGTATTTGGGAACAAACAAATGATGAGGTGCAGCCAGCCCTGTTATTGAGCTATCGGTTTCTTCCAGCTTCTTTAAAAGGATGCTTTGCTTATTGTTCAATTTTTCCTAAAAACTCAATCTTTGTGAAAAAGATGGTAGTTCAGTTGTGGATTGCAGAAGGCTTAATACCTCAGCCGAAGAATGAGAATAATTGGGAAAAAATAGCTGGAAAGTGCTTTGATGAACTGGTGTCGAGGTCTTTGATACGCCGTCGGTCCATAGATGATGAGTCAAAAGAGTTCATTGGCGATGAAGATCTTTCCTTTGAAATGCACGACCTCATCAATGATTTAGCTATGGTAGTTTCATCTCCATATTGTACTATGTTGGACAAACATAAGCCAGATATAAGGGTGCGATACTTGACATACGACAGTTCTGAATATAACTCTGACGATATATTCGAAAAATTGCATGGATTAAAAGGTCTACGAACTTTTCTGCCCATGCCATTGCAAGATAATGATTACTCCGAGTCGTCGAAGTTATTTTCTGAGTTGCTGCCGACAATGACACAATTGCATGTGTTGTCTCTTTCAAACTACATAAATATCACAAAGTTACCAAACTCTATTGGAAATTTGATTTACCTGCGATACCTGAATCTCTCTGGCACTTTGATTACAAAGCTTCCTTCTGAAACATGCAAGCTTTACAATTTGCAGACGATGTTATTGTCAAGATGCAAGGAACTCACTGAATTGCCAAAAGACATGAGGAAATTGGTGAAACTGCGCCACCTTGACATCAGAGGCACTAAATTGAAGAAAATGCCGGCACAAATATCCAAATTAGAAAATCTACAGACATTGTCAGACTTTATTGTGAGCAGCGTTAAGGATGTTGGGTTGAAGATTGAGGATCTTGGAAAATATCCCCATCTATCGGGAAGACTTTGCATCTCACAGCTTGAAAATGTAACAGACTCATCCCATGCATCTCAAGCAAACTTGGAGATGAAAAAGGAAATTGACAAGTTGGAACTAGGATGGTCTCTCACCGCTCCTTCAAACTCACCATTACAAAGTGATGTATTGGAGCAGTTGCGTCCGTCGACAAGTTTGAAGCATCTGATCATCTCCGGATATGGTGGTGACAAATTACCAAATTGGTTGGACGATCCTCTGATGATTTGTCTTAATTCTCTTCAAAAGATGACCTTAAAAGACATTCGATCACTAACATCGTTTCCGATGGACAATCTTCCAAAAACCTTACAATCTCTGAAAATGGAGGGTTGTGATTCATTGACATCAGTTACCTTGTGCTCTCTGCCTGTCCTCAAAAGCCTATATATTCGCAAGTGTAAACATTTAAAATCAATATTAATTGCAGAAGATGCATCGAAAGAGAATCTCTTGTTTCTTAGAACCATCTCTATAAATGATTGCAGTGAACTGGAGTCGATTTCTCTAATTGGATTGCCCATTCCTAATCTCACTGATTTAAGTGTGATTTGGTGTAAGAAGTTGCGTTCTCTCCTCCCTGAATCAATAAAGACTCTAACTAACCTTCAAAAAATGTCAATTAATAACCTTCCAAATCTGCAATCGTTTTCGATAGATGATTTGCCTATCACTTTACGGCAACTGTCGATTGGCAAAATAGGAGGGAATTGGTGGAATACAACTTGGGAACATCTCACTTCTCTTTCAGAGTTGAATCTTTTTTGTGATGAAATTGTGAAGGGGCTGATGGAAAGGCAAGTTCCACTTCTACCCACCAATCTCGTTTCCTTATGGATCTCCGATCTTGGAGAAATAGAATGGTTGGATGGGAAGTGGCTTCAACATCTCACCTCTCTCCATACACTTTCCATTTGGTACGCACGCATGCTCAAGTCGTTGCCTGAAAAGGGGGAGTTGCCTTCCTCTCTTAAAGAATTGTATATCTTAGGATGTCCATTATTGGAAGCAAATTTGCAGAGGAAACATGGGAAAGAGTGGAGTAAGATTTCTCACATTCCCAAAATATATGTAAACTACGAAATCATCGAATGAGTTATTACATCAAGGTGAGTCACCAAATTACATGTTTCTTGTTATTATTTTTAATTTCACGTGTTTGTGTTAATGGATAACGTTTTCTTCCTAATCCAGGCTTTACTTCCATCTCGGTTTCAAATTGAAATGAAATGTTTCCTCCTTCACATCAAAAGGATTTTAGGTTTGACCCATTCTCCTATTTTTCATCACGTTCTTTCTATTTTTCTTTTCTCCTTGAAATCATTATGGGATTCAATCTAATGTTTAATAATATATCACTTACAAATAATTTTCTGTATTTTATTTATTGCTTACAAATTTATAAAATAAAATTGAAAAGCTCGTCATGATTTAATGTTTTGGTCTATCCATGTTTCGTAGATTTAATTTTCTTGAAACTATTCAAGAATGCTTTTGATATATCAACATGAGCCTTCATGTGTATTATTGACCATCACTTAGTAAGATGTCTATTAATTCAGTAAATTATCATGATTTTGATGCAGATGAATTCGAATCCCTACTTCAAAGCATGGCAGTCTAAGGTTTGTAATTTTATCATATTATAGTTCTTTCCACCATCACTTAATTTATGTTTGGTGCTATGAATATGGTTTCAACTCTGATTTCTGCTTGTCATATTTCTAAGATGGTGAAGATTTTAATAGAGAAAGTTGCAAGCTAGCTAGAAAACAAGTGTATGTGTTTTCTCAATATGATAGATTACACAAATAAACACAAAATTTTGCTAGTTGATACTTTTCTTAATAGATACTTTCCTTTTTCTTTAATATAGACAACTGTTGGGTACAATCATGGAGAAATCTAGAGGAATTGCAAAACTATTCATGGATCAGCTGGACCTCACAAGCCAAGAGGATCACCGACGAAGCATTTAAAGAAATGATGCACTCTGCAAGACTTCATGGTTGTGAGTATTTGTTATGGTGAACAAATTAATCTTATCTTAGTCTTTCTAAATGCAAAATTTCTGTTTTGGCTACTTCAAATGCAAAGATAATGTGTAGTTTCTTCTTAGTATAAAATATATGTTCATGAGTTGTCTCGGCTTCAAGTTTATTGCAGATTCTGAAAAGGCCTTTGTTAAAAGTATGTTCGATTTTGGCATGTCTTGCGTTGGGACAGAGTTTGTTAAAGATGCTGCCATCCATACTATTTTGATGAGATTTTTTGGGACATGAATCTGAAGGCACCTAAGATCTCATTCATTCATGATTTTATTTGCTTCTGGTTACTGCTTTGTTCTATTATAAATGAACATCATCAAACTTTACACAATATCTCCATTTGTTTTCATGTTTGGTAGATCCGTCCACTGATTTTCCCTACAAATCTGAATGATCGGTATCCGGAAAATTTCCATATCTCTGTAGAGAGATCCTCCTCATCAGTCAAGACACATTCATCCTATATTTGAGGCATTCAGAAATAGAGCATCCCAACCATTCAAGGAACAGAAGGGAACCATCTTGGAAAGACTCCATAGTTTAGTTGAGTATAGCAACAGCTTTACCTAGTATTGTCGGAGACACTACAACACCATCTTTTTATTGATTTTTCTTTACTAATAAGTGAATAGGTTATTCGACTTCAGTGTTCTGGTAAAACATAAATTTGATTAATACAACGGAACTGCAGCTGCTCTGCAGTCGGAGACGTAGGCGCAATTGGCCGAACTTCGTTATCAAATATCATGTGTTCTCTTTATGTATTATTTTTGTATTTGTTTAGTTTTAAATTGGAATTGTTGTTCTAACAATTTAAAATACATTGAATTTTGAACCCTTTTCTTGAGCTGTATAGATGTCATGTGTTTAGCAAAAGTATATCACAACAAAATGATTATTAAGTGGCTAAAAACATGGATGATGAAACGGCAAACCATATGTGTTTATTGATACAGTTCTCTTGAGAAGCAAGGGATGTACCAGCATGATATGTGAAAGGAATGTTATGACTGCTAAACATGCTATAGTTAGTGGCAGATATTAGATTCAATCCTTCAATCAGTTATATCTTACACTATAAATAGTTGTCTTTTCCTTTTAATCATTTATTTGTTTACCAATGGTGATGCGAGTACGTATTTATAAGTTCGTGGAAATTATATCTTTTATTATCGGCATTATAATCACGTTCATCATAAATCAGTCTGTTGCCAAAGTGTTGTGTGACATATGAATCTTGATAGATATGATAAGAAGATAAAAGTTAGTTGAGATGTTAGTTTGTTTGTTATCCTTGTACAAGTTAGTTAATATTAAGCTCTATTTAGTTAGTTTTCTTGTGCCCTAAATTATTAGAATGAAACTAAGCTTGTATATAAACTACTCTTCATCTCAATCATTACTTTTTCCTTTTTTCTCATCCTTTTCATGTTAGCTTTCAATCCAATTAATACCTTTTCTCATCCTTTTCATGTTAGCTTTCAATCCAATTAATACTTTTTATTCGATAAAAACTTAAATATAGTAGTTTTATAAATGACCTATCATAAGAGCCCTCATTGTAACACCCCATTTCTACCCGGCAATTATCGATAAAATCAGGATAAGAAAATTCAACCAACAAGTAAACATATAGAATTCTACATTTCAACTTTCAAAAACTTATTCATTTAATCAAATAATAACACCTCGATACATAACACTTTCAATTTAGATGAAACCGTAACAACAATTTTTATTCAATCTTTGAAAGAAATAATTTTTTATAACTAAGCAGCGGATTCGTAAATATTCAACTAAACATGATATAACATTTTTTCCGACTTAAACAACTTAGTAACAACATCTTTTAATGAAGACAACTTGAAACAACAACAATTTAATATAATCCAACAACAACGCAACTAATAATTCATCCCCCCCTGAGTGTTACGTATCAGAGCATCGACACCGACTCGAACTAACGAAGATAAAAATCTACCTTCAAGCTAACTTGCACGTTACCAACATAGGGGTAACATTCAAATAGAAGGGGTGAGATATCGAACAATATAAACAAGAGTATGATAATTAATACGTTAGATAGAATCATACAATTTCACTACTATCTAACAACAACAACAACTTAACAATCACCCACCATCTATTAACATACTTTATCAACTTATTACACATATCAACATTTACTACATAATCAACATAATCAACATCATCATATTCAACGTAATCAACTTCAACAAACATAATCAACTTTATCATCATAATCATATAAGCAACTTCATCAACATGATCACATAAACAACTTCATCAACTTAAGCTACATAAACAACTTCATCGACTTAAGCAACATAAACAACTTCATCAACTTAAGCAACATAAACAATTTCATCAACTTAAGCAACATAAACTACTTCATCAATTTCAGCAAACATAAGCAACATAAATAATGCAACACAAGATGCGACTCGACTATGCATATGCATGTGGTACCATGGGAGTAAAACTCTCAACTTACAATATACCAGGTTATCGAGGTATCTGCAAGGTATATGTCTTCAACTTAGTAATTTTGTCAATCCAGGCCAATGTGGTGAGCATCCGCTCCAACTCAGAAAAGGCAATGTATTTGACTCATCAATTTGGCTTGAAATCGCGCATATCCAAAACACCTAAAATTCATGGAGATGAACCCTAGCTATGGTAACATTCTATTGCGGCCATGAACCTTCAAGTAACTATGCAGAAATAATCTAAACATCATCACAAATAACAATATGAAGTTAGAATTCATTAACAATGCATAAATAACAAGAATCGAAAAATTAAAAAAGGAAGAAAACTATGATTCGATTTATGCATTTGTGAAGGATTTTGATGATGCAAACGATTGGGATTCATCCAGTGATCATCCTAGAAGGTGTTGCAACCTTGATTATGTCTTCGAATGGCTTCAATCTTCAAAATCGAATGTGAGTTTTCTTGGCAAAATTTGAAGTGTGAATCCTATGCTTTGGCCTGCAAAAATTGTCCTCAAGCTTGTGTTAGGTTTGTGTATATGTAATGAAGAGAATTAGGTTAAAATTTGGGCTTTTAGATCATGGGTTGAGATTACTTGGAGTTGAAGAAACCAATCACTCATAATTTGTTCAAAAATCATATTAGATCTTACCAAATTGGTTTTGCACGAATTTGGATGGTATCTAATCACTTTAAATGTTGTGTAAATGGTTATAGAACAAATATTTGATCCAATATTTGATTTTTGATTTTTGATTTTTATTAAAATTGAATTTTAACAAATAAAATCCAAAATAATATAAAATAAATTATAAAAATCAGAATAAATGGTCATTGGGTCGTGCATGACTTTATCTTTGAGTTTGGGTTGCAATTTCATGGGCCCATTTGGAAAAGAATGAAGTTATGGCCTTTTTTGTCTCAAGCACCCCTTAAAAATCAACCAACTTTGACAAAGCACAACTTCCTCAATTTTAATTTTATGAAGGTGATCTTGGACTTTTTAGAAAGCTTAGAGTGCCCTATAACCAATATTTTTTTGTCCCATGTCCATATCTTTTACCATTTTCAAATTATGAGCTTTGGAAAAAGTTGACTTTTTGTTGACTTTCAAAAGGACCTATAATGTTTTAGCTCATACCTTCCAAATGAAGCATTTTTAGGCTTGGCTTGTGAGACACAAAGTTGTAGAGAACTGAATTTCATTCAAAATGAGATTTGGATGGGAAATTTTTGATGAAGTGTGTGAAAGTTATGGCCGGTCAAAGTTCAGTTGACTTTTCGTATGAAAACCCTAATTTAGAAACTTCTTGATTCTTGATGATCTGAGATTTCCTTAATGAATCATGATCAACCCTGGATCAAATGATGAATTTTACCTCATAATCTTGATGTTGACCAAAAATCTTGAAGTTTGACTTTATGTTGACCTCAGTTGACTTTTTGACCAAGTTAATTGATTTTTAGTTATCTGAGCATCTTATTGGCCAAACTTGTGAGGAAAGCTTTGAAACTTGACATGAGGGTTCTTTAAGGTATGTAGGATGTTATGAAGCTCACTTGAGTCCTTGGAAGTCCATTTAGCTTGGAAAAATTTAAAACCCTAGTTTTAGATCCATTGTTCAGGAGGAGACTTTGTCTGATGAAACCTTCAATCCTTTTAACCAATTGAGAACCTTGTGAACCTTGTGACTATTGAGAAAACTCTTGAGAGATATTGCTTTGATTGTGGGAGGGAAAAATGTGTACAACATATATGCTAACACTTTGTGAAAACTTTTTATAAAAAACTTCCCATTTACCTATTCCCAACATTCCATAAACTCTTCTTCTGCCTTTGACTCACTTTAATCACCATTTATCATCATCCTTCCAACTTTCAACCATATAAACCCATTAACTCTCCATTAAAGCTCCACTCACCATAAAGTCTTTATAAACCCTCTCTCCAAACCTCATTCTACACACCACTCACAAATCCGAAAATCATCACCCAAACCCTAGAAAATCCTCAACTTTCATCATGGCTTCACAAAGGAAAGGAAAAGCTCCAGTGTCAGAGGATGTTAGTGCTGAAGAAACTAGAATGGAAACAACCAAAAAGTAGAGGATTGACTTCAAAGTCAGAGTTCGCAATCTCATAAAGGGTAAATATGTTAATCTGAAGTCCTTTAGTCCTCCAACTTTTACGTTTTCGGATTTATTGAAGTATCAAAAAATGGATGAGTTTATTGCGGACAATGGAAAGTGTTACCCGGACTTGGTCAAATCTTTTATGAATTTTTTCACTCTTAACATGGATGAAAATGTTAAACATAAGCTTAGAACTATTATTAGAGACTGTGTGATTGAGGAGGATTTAGCTTCACTTGTTGTCTCTCTTAATATTCCATATTCTGGTGTTTTTCTCCGAAAGGGTGTCAACCACACTGACGATATTTGGGCAACATATGATAAAATGGAATATTACTATAAGATTTGCAGGTTTCCTAAAGAGGTTGTTATGTCGGGACAACGTACTTCTCGGGTGCTGTGTTATGCAAAGAATTTGTCGGTTGATGACCGCATGCTTCACTACGTCATCTGCTACGTGATGCTGCCCAAGGATTCTAACCAGTCACAAATCAATGATCTATAGATGCAAGTGATGTTTGCAATCAAGAATAAGCTCAAAGTGAATTGGATTCTGACAA
Organism: Lathyrus aphaca; assembly: GCA_963966055.1. NCBI lineage: Eukaryota > Viridiplantae > Streptophyta > Magnoliopsida > Fabales > Fabaceae > Lathyrus > Lathyrus aphaca. The sequence continues at coordinate 538,774,535 of OZ014524.1, forward strand.
TGATATATCACCTCCGTCAACAACTTTCTCTCTCAAGACAAGGCTTCCGTATGCTCGTCTAATTTCAAGAATTTTAGAACTAACTGATTTGACAATAGGAAGAGAACCCTTCATTGCTTACGTTGGTTGTTGTTGTTGATTAGTGTGTTAAGGTGATGATGTATGAACAATATATTATGTTGATGGTTGTTTTCTCCTAGGCATGTTTAGATGTTTAATCGTTATTTTATTTATCGACTTGTTGTTTTGTTGTTGTATGTTTAATACTGTTAGTTGAATGTTGAATTAAAAGGAGACGTATGAAAGGTAAATCCATTACTAAAAGATTGAAAAGAAACAAACAAAGTAAACTACATGTGTCTGTTAGATGGACCAACGACGTTTGGACATTTTCGACTCATATGGCCAATTTCTCGTCAAAGCCCACATCTTCTCTTTTCTTTTTCAATGTCATCCATTTCAGTTCTAATTTGTGTACTATTTGGTCGTCCCTTCTTCTTTCTTCTCATCGATTCGTCGTGACAAAGAGTAAATCCTTCATAACATGGCCAGTTTTCCTCATGGGGTAGTCCTAGGAAGCTTTCCTTGTAGACGTTGAAGACATTATAAATTTTGAAGACGTCTGGAATGTGAATGGTGTAGTCTTGGCGTATACTTGAACACGCTGCAATGACGTGGGAGCAAGGCAAGTGAAATGCCTGAAATTTCCCACAATCACACCACTGCTTCTGTAGATCAACGTGGAAACTAGCACTAGCCCTACTGTCATTCAGATTAATTTTTTCATTGACCATGAAATAGAAATTTTCACGATCAAATTGCATGACATTGTGGGTGTTAGCTTTATCCACTTCTTCAACCATGCCCTTATTGCAACCATCAGTGAAAATCTGACCAGAAGGCAATTTTTTTGTCCACATGTGTCCTCTTTTACCAAAGAGCGATCCTAATCTATAGTATTTAGACTGGACTAATGCAGTGATTGGAAGGTTTCTGGTTACCTTGAGTACCGCATTCATTTCTTCTGCCAAGTTGGTAGTCATGTGTCCCCAGCGTTACCCACCATCATATGCTCTTGCCCACTTCTCCTTTGGGATGTTGTCTATCCAACGTGAAGCCGCAATGTTTGCGCTCCGAATTTCCCCACGATAGTATTTAAAGGTAGCCTCCGTTAACGCATAACCTATAATAGAAGTGATATTACAATGTATAATACTAAATTGACCAAGTATCAAAGTAACCTAAAAGTATGTTCTTACCCATGTTAACAAGTTTTTTGCGTAGATCCTTGTCTTTAATCTCACGCATGAAGTTCTGCGCAATGTGTCTAATACAATATACATGTGTAGATGGGGGATCTTGCCATCCATTTTCAGGATTGTTATATGCACTTTTTATTGATTCATGTCTGTCTGAGATTACACACAAACGTGCCTGCGGTGTCACATGTTGTCGCAAGTTTTTAAGAAAGAAGCCCCAAGCCTCATTTGTCTCGTCTTTAACCAATGCAAACGCTATCGGGAAAATGTTTCCGTTTCCATCTTGTGCAACGGCCATCAATAGAGTACCTATATATTTTCCATATAACCATGTTTCGTCAACCTGTACAATAGGTTTACAATAGGCGAAACCATGGATACATGGTCGAAACGCCCAAAAGAGACGATGGAATATCTGCACATCACCTATTTGGGTTCCACTGCTAGAAATTGCAGGCATGGTTTCCAACTCAATTATAGTTCCTGGAAGAAAGCTTTTCATTACCAATAACCATTGTGGCAGGTCATTGTAAGATGTTTCCCAATTTCCGTACAATGATTCTATGGCCTTAGTCTTTGCGATCCATGCTTTCGTGTACGATATTATGTACTTGTATTTTTCGGCAATATGGGATATGGATAGCAATGAGAAGTTAGGACAAGACTAAACATATTTATATATGTGTAAGAACTTCACATGCTCGGTCAACCAGTCAGCGTGCATGCCTTTAACTTCACGTGCTCGGTCAACCAGTCAGCGTGCATGCACAGTCCGTCCTTCACGTGCTCGGCCTCCTAGTCAGCGAACATGCACAGTCCTTCACGTGCTCGACCTCCTAGTCAGCGAGCATGCATGAGTCTTTAATGTGCGGTCTCCCATGCAGCGTGCAGGCCTATTACTGCATGCATTGCATGCATGCTATGTAGCAGCAGGTCTAGCTTGCATGCAAACACTCTTCCATCTTGTCAAATACTTACTTTTTTTAATCAATTTTACACCACCACCTCTATAAATTCTGATCAATATTTTTTACCATCACATACTCACTTGCAACACAATTTCACAATATATTCTTCACATTTCTAGTATTTTCGGCAATATTTTCTTCACATTTCTAGTATTGTAACAATGTATTTGTTGTGGATGGGAGAGTCACACCGTGGTACACCCACAAATATCGAGACTGATGTAAGTTTCTTAATTTAATTTTTTTTCGTTATCATAGTTATTATTATGGTAATTTTTTTTTCACTTTGTTGTATTAATTATTTTTTTAGATGGATTGCCGGTTCCGAGTGCATGTACATGCACATATTCAACCGAGAGCTGAAATTATCCCTTATTTGCAAGTAGCGGGTTTTGGGAATATTGCAAAAATTATGAATTTACCATTGGACTCTAGTCTGCTCGTAGCTCTATTAGAGAGATGCAGACCAGAGACATATACGTTTCATCTCCCTACTGGTGAATGCACAATAACACTGGAGGATGTTAGTATGTTACTTGGTCTCCGTATTAATGGTAAATGCGTAAATGGCCCCACAGAAACGTACCCAAAAATGTTCATGGAGAATTTAAGGGTACAACCTACAGAGGATGACATGAATAAATGTTTTGTCCGAATTGTTTGGATAGAGCGTCTTTTTGCCGAGTTAAATGAAAAATCTTCCCCAACTGAGGAAGACAATATTTTATGTGTCAAACTGTATATTCTACGCATCATTTCTACTTTGTTGTGCCCAGACAAAAGTCACAACTTGTTGCATTCATCATGGATACCTATGGTGGGTGATCTACAAACTTGCGGCCGAATAGTTGGGGGTCAGCTTTCTTGGCTACATTGTACAAAAATATGTGCAAGGCGTCCTACAACAATGTTAACAGCATGGGGAGTGCGTATTACTACTCCAAATCTGGGCATTCACGCGTATACCTTTGCTTGCTCCCATTACTACCGTGAATCCATCATTTCCATACGCTCAAAGGTATTCCTAATATGTAAATACATTTTACGATTCTTAATAAATTATACACAACATTTATTAAATTATACCTAACATTCTTTTTTTTTAAATGCAAGGTGATGTCATCGAAGAATGAATTATCGGAATAATCTGCGTCATGATCTTCGTGGATATCGAATCGTAATAGATCACATGGAGGCACGCGATGTAAGTTTGAAACAATACAACCTATATATTTTCCATTACTTCTTATTTATAATCTAACTTTTATTTTTTTTCCAGTTTATTTGGAGGCCTTACCTTCAATTCCCGGTGCCAGATCTTAGAGATTCACAAGTCTGGAGTGCAACAACTCATATCGTATGCTTCTTTATAGTTGAGATGCATCAGACAGATAGAGTTAAACTCCAATTTGGGTTTGAAGAACCGATCCCTTCAGAACCAAGGTGTCTAAGGGAACAACATGAAATGAATATGAAAAATGTCCAAAAGTCCATTGGCAGCAACTCAACAAAGACGCAATGAGTGAATGGAGAAATAAAAGGAATTTAGTATTGGAGGGTACGACGGTAGTGGGTGAGCATAAGCCAAGTCAAGATTATTTGAATTGGTTACACTCAATACAATATGTCCATGTTGCTCCCAACCAATTTCTGAACAACCCCCGCCAACGTGCCTCTTACCAAACTCAACACACGACCGCGTCTCAATATGAAGATGTTCCACCAACATATACATCCCAATTTGGGGGACAAGGAACTTCATCCACACAACAGACATACCATCACACATAACACACCTTTTATGCAACCACATCCCAACATCAAACTCCTTACACTCCATTCCAACAACCAAATTACTCCTACAACCAACAATTCCAACAACAATCCACTTATCGACCACCCTTACAGTTTACTCCAATTCCCCACCAAACTTCGAACACTCAAACCCACAATTCCAACAACACACTTCTAACACAATATACTCCTAACCCACGTCCACGTTCACCACTGAAAATGTCTATTACCCACCAATGCAAGAGACCCAACCTGAAACCACCTCACAACAAGGAATGTCATTCCAATTTTTTTTGCTCACGGATGACCAACTTTTTAATATGCCAAATTATAATATTGAAGATCTTATGGCTAATGTGGACCCCCCGTAACACATAACAACGAAGATATGTCATCCGATTCATCTCCTCCCCATCCATCACCACCTCAAAGAGACCCGACAAGACCAAGATGAATCATAAGAAAACCTCGTTGTGGAACAGGCGGTCATAAATAATTAATGAAATGTAATAAATGATGTTGTATTATTTAGATTGTATCAATAAATATTTAGATTGTATTATTTAAATTGTATCAATAATTATTTTTATTCACTTAATTATCAATATTTAAAAAATTAAATAGTTTAGTTAAAGAATATATATATATATATATATATATATATATATATATATATATATATATATATATATATATATATATATTAAAATAATTATAATATATATTCAATTATAAATAATTATTATAATTAAAATTAAAAAAAAAATTAAAAACAATTAAAAAACAGAAAAACAAAAAAATAATAAAATAATAGAATGCTTGTCAACTGAGTGGCCGAGCACGTGAAGAAGAAAATTTTCTTCAGATGCTTGACATCTGAGTCATCTTGACATCTGAGTGGCCGAACATTACCTAAAATAGGGGGTACTTTGGAATTTTTTTTGAAACTAAAGTATTTTGATATATTTGTTTCACATATGGGATATATCAGTACAAAAGTCCCACACGCTAGCTCCTTGGCTTATGTCAGCATCGATATTTTCAAGTTTTATAAACACCAATTTTTTTGAAATGGGGTCTCTATTAATTAAGGCCATTCCAAATAAAGAATGGTACATTAAGCTCCTTCAATGCCTCCTTTGTAGAATTATTAATGTGTTCATCAGTAACTCCACTAACTTCTTGACCGTTGTTATTTCCATCGTCGGGATTCCGACCGCCGCTTGCTTAACTCCGACCAGTTCTCAACCATTTGTTTCCGCTGCCTGTGCCTCCAAAAATGTTGGTTTCTGCTCGCAGATGAGCTCCCCATTCTCGAGCGATGTTTCCGCTTCCTGAAGTAAACTTTTTTTGACACACGTTTTCAGAGTGACCGATGATGCCGCACAAGAAACATAATACTCCCAACTTTTCATATTTGAAAGTAACTTGGACTTGATCACCATTCAATCTGGAAAAAGACCAACTCCTCTTGATCGGATCTTGAACATTGATGGCTATCCTCAGACGCATAAAGTTTCTCCATGATGCATAGTTATTATGTTCATCATAATAGAGGAACTTCCCAATGTGATTTCCTATGAGTATTCCGATTTCCTCATTCATGAAGCCAAATGGTAAATGATGAACTTGGGCCCAGATTTCAACTTCTTTCATGGGGATAGAGAGTGGTTCTTCTCCAAAATTCAGTCTCCTCAGAACCAGCATGAAATTTTCGAATAACCAAGGGCCTCCTTGATGGACTCTTTCCAAAAAAAAAATTCGAAAAAAATCGACCGTACTTTAGAGGAATTGCAATCTTAGACTTAGAGAAATTTTAAAATTTTAAAATAATAATTTTATAACAAGAATGTTAATTAAATAGTGCAGATTTTACTGTTTTTTTTAAGGTGTTAGAAATTAAAGTTGCAGTAAAATAATACTTAGATGCAACCGATATACTACTAAAGTCTTGTATTCAAAATATGTTTATTGTTTAGTCACATTTATTGTATAAAAATAACATTCATTTGAAGTATGTTATAACGAAGCATTAAACAAACAAACTTTCTTACACCAATATATATACTATATTTACCATTCACCGTATTTATACGATGAACAATACATTTTTCAATTTAAAATATATTTTTAGTAAGCAGTGTCATTGAACAGTAAAATCACTCATGAACAGTATCATATAAATAGTACTAATGCATGAACAATACATGTGAATAATATTCATAAACAATAACTTTAAAAATAGTGAAATAAAATTGGAAGTTGGTTATAAATATTCAAACATTAAATTTTTAACCGTCACTAAAATTGATTAATGTAGTAAAAAAGTTGATTATTAAATGTTTTTAGATATTAAATAAATAAAAAAATTTAATAATAATTTTTTTTGATATTATTATTAAAAAATATACATTATTATAATATTTTACTGTTCACCGTATTGTTTAATAGTAAAATACGATTAAATGTAGAGTTTTAGGATAAGAATAATATTTTTCTTATACAACTCGAAGTACTAGGAAATTCCCTAGTTTGCTGCTTTTTTGAATTATGTCATTTCAAAGTGTGAACATGGAATCTTTTTTTATATATGGACAAGAAAGATGGAGACTTATACCTAACGATTGAATAAGAAAGCATTTCAAAGTATTTTTTGAAATGATAATGATGGAGTAAAAGAAGACAAATACAGCTGAAATTATTTAATTAATTGGTTTGTTTTTTTTATTAATATTATGTAAACTATGTGAATTATTTTTAGTTTATTTACATTTTACTGAAATTATAGTTTTCTATTAAAGAATCTATTTGGTGTTATAATCGAAATGATTGCTAGCTAACTTTAATATTTTCTTTGGCAGAATTATTATTGTTGACTATGAATAGGAAATGGAAGTAGTGGACACAATCACTCCTCCAATAGTTGTTGTAGCTTTTTCTTCTATATATTCCTCCACTAATTGTAGCATTTTCTTCAACGATGCATTTCCTTTATACACTGATTCCTTTAATTATTCTTACTCTTTTGAACTGAGTTATGGAGGCTATGGTTGGAGGAGCACTTCTTTCAGCTTCTATGGAGATGTTGGTGAAAAAGATTATTTCTGGTGAGTTTGTTGATTTATTTCGGAGGACAAAGTTTGATGATGCATTGTTGAAAAAGTTGCAGATAACACTCTTGAGTCTTCAATCTGTACTTCATGATGCTGAGGACAAACAGATCACTAATCCTGCTGTCAAGAAGTGGCTGGAGATGTTGCAAGATGCTGTCTTTGAAGTTGAAGATTTGTTTGACGAAATCAACACTGAGGCATTAAGGCGCAAAGTGGAAGCCGGCCAGGTTTTTGAAAAACTTTCTTCTCCTTTTAAAAGGTTTAATAAAAAGATCAATTCTAAACTGTCAAAGTTATTTGAAACACTAGAACATTTGAGAAACCAAAATCTTGGATTGAAAGAAGGTGATTCCAGTTGTGTCTGGAGCATAACTCCTACAACTTCTGTCGTGGGAGATGAATCTGCTATTTATGGCAGAGATGATGACAGAAAGGAACTTAAAAAGTTTTTGCTGTCTGAGAATGGTTGTGATAGTGGAAATAAAATAGGAGTGATTTCCATTGTGGGTATGGGTGGGTTAGGAAAAACAACACTAGCTAAACTCCTTTATCATGACAGTGAAGTGAAGAATAACTTTGACTTGAGAGGGTGGACACATGTCTCAAAAGATCTTGATGTTGTAGCTGTCACTAAAACCCTTCTTGAATCTGTCACTCCAAAAACCGACACATCTAATGAATTGAACAATCCACAAGTACAATTGCAGCAAACTTTAAGTAACAAAAAGTTTTTACTTGTATTGGATGATATATGGCTTGGAAGATATGTTGGTTGGAATAGTCTAATTGATATCTTTAATGTTGGGCAAAAAGGGAGTAGGATCATCATTACAACTCGTGATGAAAGAGTTGTACTGCCCATGCTAAAATATCTTTGTGTCCACCATTTAAGATCTTTGGAAACCAAAGATTCTTGGTCTTTGCTTGCCAGACATGCATTTGTAGATACAAACTACCAACAACATCCCAATCTAGAAATAATTGGTAGAGATATTGCCGAAAAATGTGGCGGCTTACCATTAGCTGCAGTAGCATTGGGGGGTATTCTCCGCACCAAATTGTCACAAGATCATTGGAGTGATGTATTAAACAATAGTATTTGGGAACAGACAAATGACGAGGTGCAACCAGCTCTTCTATTGAGCTATCGTTATCTTCCAGCTTCTTTAAAAGGATGCTTTGCTTATTGTTCAATTTTTCCAAAGAACTCGATCTTAGTGAAAAACACGGTGGTTCAATTGTGGATTGCAGAAGGCTTAGTACCTCAGCCGAATAATGAGAAAAGTTGGGAAAAAGAAGCTGAAGAATACTTTGATGAACTAGTGTCGAGATCCCTAATACTTCAACTGTCCATTGATGATGAGGAAGTATACTTTGAAATGCACGACCTAATCAATGATTTAGCTATGACTGTTTTATCTCCATATTGCACAAGGTTGGACAAACATAAGCCAGATATAAGGGTACGACACTTGTCATACAACAGAATCATATATAACTCACATGATAAATTTGATAAATTGTATGGATTGAAAGATCTACGAACCTTTCTACCCATGCCATTACAATGTTCACCGATGTTTGATAATTCCGTGTCGTCAAAGTTATTTTTTGATTTGTTGTCGACAATGAAACAATTACAAGTACTGTCACTTTCACATTACAAAAATATCACTGAATTGCCCAGCTCTATTGGAAATTTGATTTACCTGCGATACTTGAATCTCTCTGACACTTTGATTACAAGGCTTCCTTCTGAAACATGCAAGCTTTACAATTTGCAGACGATGTTATTGTCAAGATGCAAGGAACTCACTGAATTGCCAAAAGACATGGGGAAATTGGTGAAACTGCGCCACCTTGACATCAGAGGCACTAAATTGAAGAAAATGCCGGCACAAATATCCAAATTAGAAAATCTACATACATTGTCAGACTTTATTGTGAGCAGCGTTAAAGATGTTGGGTTGAAGATTGAGGATCTTGGAAAATATCCCCATCTATCGGGAAGCCTTTGCATCTCACAGCTTGAAAATGTAACAGACTCATCCCATGCATCTCAAGCAAACTTGGAGATGAAAAAGGAAATTGACAAGTTGGAACTAGGATGGTCTCTCACCGCTCCTTCAAACTCACCAATACAAAGTGATGTATTGGAACAGTTGCGTCCGTCGACAAGTTTGAAGCGTCTGATCATCTCTGGATATGGTGGTGACAAATTACCAAATTGGTTGGGCGATCCTCTGATGATTTGTCTTAATTCTCTTCAAAAGATGACCTTAAAAAACATTCGATCACTAACATCGTTTCCGATGGACAATCTTCCAAAAACCTTACAATCTCTGGAAATGGAGGGTTGTGATTCATTGACATCAGTTACCTTGTGCTCTCTGCCTGTCCTCAAAAGCCTAGATATTCGCAAGTGTAAATATTTAAAATCAATATTAATTGCAGAAGATGCATCGAAAGAGAATCTCTTGTTTCTTAGAACCATCGAGATAGACCACTGCAATGAACTGGAGTCGATTTCTCTAATTGGATTGCCCATTCCTAATCTCACTGATTTAAGGCTGATTCGGTGTGAGAAGTTGCGTTCTCTCCTTCCTGAATCAATAAAGACTCTAACTAACCTTCAAAAAATGTCAATTGATAACCTTCCAAATCTGCAATCGTTTTCGATAGATGATTTGCCTATCACTTTACGGGAACTGTCGATTGGCAGAGTAGGAGGGAATTGGTGGAATACAACTTGGGAACATCTCACTTCTCTTTCAGTGTTGTGGCTTTTTGGTGATGAAATTGTGAAGGGGCTGATGGAAAGGCAAGTTCCACTTCTACCCACCAATCTCGTTTCCTTACATATCTGCTATCTTAAAGAAATAGAATGGTTGGATGGGAAGTGGCTTCAACATCTCACCTCTCTCCATACACTTAACATTTGTATAGCTCCCAATCTCAAGTCATTGCCAGGAAAGGGGGAATTGCCTTCCTCACTTAAACAACTATATATCACAGAGTGTCCATTATTGGAAGCAAATTTGCGAAGGAAGGAAGGGAAAGAGTGGAGTAAGATTTCTCACATTCCCAAAATATATGTAAACTTCAAAATCATCAATTGAGTTATTACATCAAGGTGAGTCACCAAAATACTTATTTCTGTGTTATAATTTGAATTTCAGATGTTTATGGATACCGATTTCTTCGTAATCCAGGTTTTCCTTTCATCTCGGTTTCAAATTGAAAGGAAATGCTTCCTCTCCTTCACATGGGTCGCTGAAAAGGATTTAAGGTTTGACCCATTCTCCTATTTTCCATCACGTTCTTTCTATTTTTCTTTTCTCCTTAATTTCTTTATGGGATTCAATCTAATGTTTATAAGATGACGGTGATGGACATTCTAAGAAATCGATTTTATGGGATTCAATCTAATGTTTAATAATATTTTTTTGTTCACAAGCTCGATTCTAAGATGATGCTGATGGACATTCTAAGAAATCCATTTTATTTATTGCTGTTATTAGCTGTCATGGATTTCCTTAAACTCTTTGTTTTTGATATCTCAAGTGTAACTTTATCAAATGAAGAAAACTAAGAAATGCTTTTTATACTTTTATGTGTTGAATTTCAATATTTTATTTGTTTTCAAGATTTCCTCCATCACATTCTTTTATGTTTTCTCTTCTCTTTAGACGGTTGTTTTTGTCAATTTGTTAGATTAAACTCACAATATTTACTTACAATACTTTGCTTTTTGATTATAGACCATTGTTGGAGAAGGACATGGAGCAATGGAATTGAAAAATTTGCAGACCTTTTAATCACATTAAAGTCTTTGTATGCGTGGTAACTATTTGACATAATGGTATTTGTGATTAAGATACCAACTTCAATTTATTCAAAATATATGTTTTCTAATATTCATGTGTATTATTGACCATCACTTAGTAAGATGTCTATTGATTCAGTAAATTATCATGATTTTGATGCAGATGAATTTGAATCCCTACTTCAAAGCATGGCAGCCTGGGGGTTGTAATTTTATCATATCATAGTTGTGAGTATCCCGATTCCTTTCACCATCACTTAATTCATGTTTGGTGCTATGAATATGGTTTCAACTCTGATTTCTGCTTGTCATTTCTAACCCCTTTAAAGACAAATTATGGCAAATTCTTGTGTTGTTCTGTCTGTCAGATCAATTTCATACATAAAATGTATATTTTTGATATTATTCGCTTCAAGTTACTACTTTGTTCTATTATAAATGAACACCATCAAGCTTGACACAATAATTATGACTTTTTCTCCCTTCCTCATTTGTTACCATTACTCACTGATAGCTTAATATGTAAGAAACAATATGGCGCGTCTTTTTGAACTTATAATATGGATCTCACAAACAAACAAGATTGCAAGAAAGTGTATGTATCCCCTATGAGGCATTTAACCCAATGTTTAACTCTTCAAGGCTACATGGCTGTGAATAGTTTTATTTTTTTAAGATATCAATTTCCATTTGATGTATATGTATTTGTTACTTTGGAATTTTTAGAAGATGTGTTTTTGTCCTAGCAAGTTATAGTGATTTGATGCAGATATGTAGCTGAATTTGAATCCCAATTTTCAAAGCATGGGACTCTTTAAGAAACAGTACTTTTATTCCATTTTCATTAGAATGATGGCTAATTTACTACTATTAATATTGTTCCATGTCTTTTCTTTTCATTTGAAAGCCAAATTATGTTCCTATAACAGGGCATCTTCAACATTGTTGTGCATGGCTTGACATTGCTAGTATTTTCCGGAAGAGAGATAAAAGTTAATGCCCCAACTGTAGTTTCTATGGATCAGTTCTCATTTTTACTTGGATGGAAAGTGACTTCAACACATTGTCAGAAGAGGAGAAGAGTATTGTAAGACTGCTCGCATTTCTAACATGCTTATAGATTATGAATTGATCATATTCACATTCCTTGCATCATGTTTATTGCTATAAATATGTAGTTAATAAATATTATTAGTTCTCAGACCGGGGGCTGAAATCCAGCATTCCAACCGCAGACAAGTCAGATTTCTAAGATGGTGAAAATTCTAAGAGGGCAAATTGCAAGCTAGCTAGAAAACAAGTGTATGCGCTTTCTCAATCTGTTAGATTACACACATATACACAATTTTGTTAATTGATACTTTTGTGTTGTGTCTTTATAGATACTTTCCTTTTTATTTATTATAGATTATTGTCGGGCACAGTCATGGAGAAATCTGGAGGATTTGCAAAATTTCTCATGGATCAACTGGGCCTCACAAACCAAGAGGATCACCGATGAAGTATTTAACGAAATGATGCACTTTGCAAGACTTCATGGTTGTGAGTATTTGTTCATAATATATGAGCTTCCCTTTATGGTGATTATATTGATATTAGTCTTTCTAAATTCTAAATGAAAAAAATATTGTTTTGGCATGTCTATTTTGAAAAGGACTTTGTTAAAGATGCTGCCACCGATACTATTTTGCAGATTCTGTTGTATAAAGGAAACGCAAGGACTTTGTTAAAGATGCTGCCACCGATACTATATTGATGAGATTTTTGGCATCTTGAAAGTCTGGTTAGATCTTCTCTCTTATTTTTGTTTCTTGTTGGTTATCAATTATGTTTGTACCTCTGTTCAGATATTTCAAATGTTTTTTTTGACATTATTCACTTAGAAAACATTGGCCAACTCCATCATTGCCTGCCTAAGATCTCATTCATTCTTAATTTTATTGGCTTTTGGTTTAGGTAGATCCTTCCAATGATTTTCCTACAAATCTGAATGATCGATATCTGGAAAATTTCCAAATATCTGTAGAGAGATCCTCCACATCAGTCAAGACACATTCATCCTATATTTGAGGCATTCATAAGAGAGCCATCTTGGAAAGACTCAAGAGTTTAGTTGAGTATAGCAACAGCTTTATTGTCGGAGACACTACAACACCATCTTTTTATTGATTTTTCTTTACTAATAATATTTTGCTAGAGTTCATCTGCTCTTATAAATTGTAACCTGTAAAACATAAATTTGATTAATACAACGGAACTGCAGCTGCTCTGCAGTCGGAGACGTAGGCACAATTGGCCGAACTTCGTTATCAAATATCGTGTGTACTCTATTTCTGTTTTTTTCCATATTTGTTTAGTTTTGAGTTGACCTTTTACTTAATGATAACCAAGCCATCTAGTTTACAACATCATACAGAGACCTATGCTACACCAAATACATATGTCCTGCACTGCTCCCTGCTCTGTCGCTAATTTACAACATCATAACACCAAAGGTTGGATGTAGATGGATTTTCATAACATCCTTACTAAGTCAATGAAAATTGGTTGGATGTAGATGGATTTTCATAATCAAAGATAATCAAGATGCAACAATTAAGAATTATGGGGCATGCCTAGTCGCCAAAGGCTTTCACCAACAACATGGATTATATTACAATGAGACATTCTCCGATGTGTTAAATCAACCACAATTAGAATCGTTCTCACTATTTCTTTCACTCATAAATGGGGATTACATCAAGTTCAAATCAATCATGCATTCCTTAATGATTCTGTTGTAATATTAGTATTATTATTAGAATATCTTGAATAATTATAGCTTATTAGTTGCTCATTAGTTGTTGTCTTGTATAGCTCATTATAGCTCATTAGTTGTTGTCTTGTATAGTTCATTATAGCTCATTATGACTAGATTATCATTTATAGGAAAAATAATTATTTAGATAGACTTATAGTCTATAAATACCTCTGATGTATTCTTTACAAGATATATAAAATATTTCATATTTCTACATGGTATCAGAGCACCCGATTTTAGGGGCTCTGCTTCGCGCTCAAAACACTAGCCGTTCTTATTACGGCCTCTTTTTCTTGGTCAAAGTTCCCTTTATATTGAAATCCTAGTGATCTCGGTGACTTTACGGCTGTTGTGCACCGCTCAACCGCCATTGCAGATCCGGACAGGTTTCACCTTCAGTGTTGTTTTTTAGGACATCCTTCATTGTTGTTTTTCAGGACAACCTTCATTGTTGTACCTCTGCTTCTTGCTGTTTGCATCCCTTGATTGTTTGATTGTCATCTTTGTTGGTGTTTCTCATTGGCAGCCCTTTGATCCTCTCTTAGCTCGAGACAGTTTGTTTCTCTTTATGGACTCCTTAAGTAAGTTCTCTAACACTAGTTCTCTGACCATGACTGGTAAGAACTCTAATTTCTTAGCTTTAAATGCCTCTTGTTCTAAAGATATCTGGATTATTGACTCTGGTGCAACTGATCACATGACTCCATATATGTCATATCTTTCTTCTTATTCATCTTTACCTGATAAACGCCATATTACCGTTGCAAATGGGTCCCAAACCCCGATTGTTGGATCTGGTAACATTCGCCTAAGCCCATCTCTCCACCTAAATCATGTGCTTCATGTCCCTAAGCTTTCTAACAATCTTCTGTCCATCCATAAACTCACTAAAGACTTGAATTGTGCTGTAACCTTTTTTCATTCTCATTGTGTTTTTCAGGACCTTGCCACAGGGAAGACAATTGGAATTGCTGAGAAACAGAACGGGTTATATTGTCTGCCTCATATGGAAAGTAAGTGTCATCAGGCTGGTTCAGAGTCATGGGCAAATACTCAAATATGGCTCCAACACAGACGTCTTGGACATCCTCCTTTCCGCATGCTCAGGTCTTTATTCCCTCACTTGTTTACCAAAGTGTCTGTTAATTCCTTTCTTTGTGATGTGTGCCAGTTTGCCAAATCCCATCGAGCAACCTATTCCCCTAGTGATACTAGGAGTGTTGAACCCTTTGATCTTGTTCATTCTGATGTATGGGGGCCTTCATCCATTTCCAATATTTCTGGTGCAAAATGGTATGTTACTTTTATTGATGACTGTACTCGGGTTACATGGGTTTTTCTTATGAAAGATAAGTCTGAAGTGTGTCAATTATTTATTAACTTTTTTCAAATGGTTAAAACATAGTTTGGGAAACCTATTAAAAGGTTACAGTCAGACAATGGTAAGGAGTATGTAAATCAAATCTTTCACAATTTTCTCAATGGTATTGTTCATGAGTTGACTTGTGTTAACACTCCACAACAAAATGGGGTTGCTGAAAGAAAAAATTGTCATCTTCTTGAAATCACCCGAGTATTACGCTTTCAAATGAATGTTCCTAAATTTTATTGGGGGGAAGCTGTCTCGACCTCTACATATTTAATTAACAGGTTACCTTCTAGGGTGTTATCTGGTGTTAGTCCTGTGCAGGTCCTGACTCGATTCTTTCCATCTGTGCCCATCATGTCAAGTCTTCATAATCGTGTCTTTGGTTGTTCTGCCTTTGTTCATGTTCATGGTCCTCATCGGGGTAAGTTAGATCCTCGGGCTATTAAATGTATCTTCATAGGATATGCTTCAGATAAGAAGGGGTACAAGTGTTATCATCCTCCTAGTCGTCGTGTCTATATATCCATGGATATTACTTTTCAGGAATCCGAGTCTTATTATCCCAGTCCTCAACTTCAGGGGGAGAATAATCAAGAAGTTGAGTCTTCAGTCCTTCCAGTTTTTCCTCTAATACAGGACCCAGAGTCGTCTCCTGATTTGTCTGTTCTTCATGTTATTCCTGTAATACAAGAGCCTTTGATGCCTAATGAGGATGGTGGTGATGTACCAATACCGGTGCATAATAATGTTGACAGATACAAGTTACAGTTCCAGCGAAAAAGGTGGAAAGGTAAACCCGTTCTGCCCCAACAAGTCCAATCGTCTGAACTTGAGGTAAGTGTTCCTAACCCTGAGCCTAGTAATTCTTGTGAGCCAAACCTTGATGACCAATCATCTGAACCTGAGGTAAGTGTTCCTAACCCTGAGCCTAGTAATTCTTGTGAGCCAAACCTTGATGACCTACCTATTGCTTTGAGAAAAGAAAAAAGGTCTTGTACCAAATACCCTATATCCCAGTTTGTGTCTACTAAAAAGCTTTTTGTGCAGCATCAGAGTTTTATTTCAGCTATTGACTCTATAAGAGTCCCTGCATCAGTACAAGAAGCATTAAAGGATAAGAACTAGATTCAAGCCATGAATGAAGAGATGCATGCACTAGAGAAAAATATGACTTGGGAGATTATTGAGAAGCCAAATGACAAGAGGCTGGTAGGCTGCAGGTGGATATATACGGTAAAATACCGATCCGACGGTACTCTCGACAGATATAAGGCGAGGCTAGTTGCAAAGGGATACACCAGACCTATGGAATTGATTATGAAGAGACATTTGCTCCAGTAGCAAAAATGAACACTGTAAGAATCATTCTTTCCTTGGCAACTCACTTTGATTGGGAGTTGCAACAGTTTGATGTGAAAAATGCTTTCTTGCATGGAGATTTGGAGGAAGAGGTGTATATGGAGATCCCACCCGGATATGACCTTATTTCAGGAAGTAATAAAGTTTGCAGGTTAAAGAAGGCCATATATGCTCAAGCAATCACCCCGAGCTTGGTTTGGGAGGCTCACTCATGTAATGGTGTCCTTAGGGTATAAACAAAGCCAAGGTGATCATACGCTCTTTATAAAGCATGCTCAAAATGGTAAACTCACTCTTTTTTTGGTCTATGTAGACGATATGATCATAACAGGTAATGATGAATTTGAGAAGCAGAAAATGAAGAAGGAGTTGGCAGCTCAGTTTGAAATGAAGGACCTTGGAAAGTTGAAATATTTCCTAGGTATGGAGGTAGCATACTCAAAACAAGGCATTTTCATTTCTCAGAGAAAATATGTCCTTGACCTTCTCAAAGAGACTGGCAAGTTGGGTTGTAAACCCGCCAGAGTGCCTATAGAGCAAAACCATAGGATTGGGAGTGATGAGGAAAGCCCAAGGGTTGATAAAGCTCAATACCAGAGACTTGTGGGAAAACTCATTTATCTATCTCACACTAGGCCTGACATAGCTTATCTGGTTAGTGTTGTCAGTCAATTCATGCATGACCCTCAGGAGAGACACTTACAGGCAATGGATAGAATCTTGCATTATCTAAAGATGAGCCCATGAAGAGGACTATTGTTCAAGAAAAGTGAGCGGTTGTTTATGGAAGTTTATACTGATGCAAATTATGCAGGGTCGATTGTTGATAGGAGATCCACCACTGGATATTGTATGTTCCTAGGTGGAAATTTAGTGACATGGAGGAGTAAGAAACAAAATGTAGTTTCCAGATCAAGTGCAGAGGCAGAGTTTAGAGCCATGACTCAAGGAGTTTGTGAACTGTTGTGGATGAAGATCATTCTAGATGACTTGAAAATAAAGTATGAAGCTCTTATGAGACTTTTCTGCGATAATAAGTCTGCCATTAGTATTGCTCACAATCCGGTCCAACACGATAGAACAAAGCATATAGAGATAGACCGACACTTCATCAAAGAGAAATTGGATAATGGTCTTATTTCTACACAGTATGTTCCATCAGGACTTCAATTAGCTGATGTGCTCACCAAAGGACTTCCCTTGGAGCGGTTTCAAGATCTTACTTGCAAGCTAGGGATGATAGATATCCATTCCCCAACTTGAGGGGGAGTGTTGTAATATTAGTATTATTATTAGAATATCTTGAATAATTATAGCTCATTAGTTTCTCATTAGTTGTTGTCTTGTATAACTCATTATAGCTCATTATGACTAGATTAACATTTATAGGAAAAATAATTATTTAGATAGACTTATAGTCTATAAATACCTCTTATGTATTCTTTACAAGATATATAAAATATTCCATATTTCTACAGATTCTCTTCAAGAAAAGTTCTACATGCAACAACCTCCTAGGTTCAAGAATACTGATAAGAGTTTGGTATAAGTTGCACAAGTCCATATATGGCCTTAAACAATATCCAATGCAATAGTATAATAAGCTTCATCAAGAACTTTTTCATTTTAGTTTTGTCTCAAGTAAGTGTGGCCATTCCTTATTCATCTACTCTAGAGGACTCACCCTTTATGCCTTAGTATATGTAGATGATATTTTGATAAATGGTTCATCGTCTCATCTTGTGCATGATTTGATCACCAAATTCAATCTCAAGTTTTAATTGAAGAAACTAAGAAAACATAGATAATGTTTAGGCATTGAAGTTAAGTATCAAGTCTAGTGTTCCATCATTCTCTCTTAGGCCAAATATACTATAGATTTATTGGCAAAATCTAACATATCATATGCCAATGGTGTCCCTATCATAATCCTCGCCACTACATGTCTATTGTAGGTGCTTTACAATATGTAACTCTCACTATGACATATCCTTTAGTGTGAATAAAGCTTGTTAGTTTATGGTCACTCCCTTCACCTCACATTTGTTTGCAATTGAAGTATTCTTAGGCACCTCAATGTTACAATCAATTTTAAAACATCTCTCATTCACTCAAG
This sequence comes from Lathyrus aphaca, assembly GCA_963966055.1. NCBI lineage: Eukaryota > Viridiplantae > Streptophyta > Magnoliopsida > Fabales > Fabaceae > Lathyrus > Lathyrus aphaca. Next base: position 538,793,139 of record OZ014524.1, read on the forward strand.
TGTAGGTAACCAATTTCTCTCAAATATTATTGTGATAGTGATTGGGAAAGTGATGTTAATGATTGTAGATTCACATTTTGACCCTGCATTTTCTATGGTCCAAATCTAGTTTTGTATAGCTCTAAGAAGCAATCTTTAATGGCCAGGTTTAGTGAAGAGGCTAAGTATAGAGCTTTTGTACACACCACTAGGGAGGTTGTTAGTCGCCTGTTGAAGCATTTGAATAACAGAGTATTTGGATATATAGAAATCAAATTATTTTCAATGATGTTATTTTTTATCTGGAGTCTATTTTTGATAGGATTACTCTTTATTTGTGGTGGTGGCTAATGAAGAGGGTTAAACATTTTCCAAATTGTTCTTTTTATAATTGGGTCAACCATCCTACTAAATTTTTGTAATTGGTGTATAATTTTAGTAGGATTTTATCTACTTTGTGGCTGGAATTTGTTAAGCTGATTGGAATACCCTAGTACTCCCTTCAATATATTATTTTGATAATAAAAAAAATACTATTGAACTAGTAAACTTGCATCAAAGAAAACTACATTAAAAAAACAAAATCAAGACAACTAGTGGGATTTAAGAAACATATATTTAAACAATAATCAAAACATTTTTTCTTTGCTTTCAATCACCTAAAGAAGAATGTTAACTTTATCCAACAATACCTCACATGACAATGCCTTAGCTACATAAACTTGATTAATTCTTTCCTTCTAAATATATTATTGTTGCACACCAATCAAATCACATGTAAACACTACCTAGTCTCATGACTTGCTTAATTCTTTCCTTCTAAATATATTTTCTATTTACTACAAATCCATGAATTTGATTGATCCAATTTCAAATCTTTAAATTTTGAATATGTAGGAAAAATGCTAAAAACATTCACCAGATTGGGTTTCACCAATTACATCCCATTTCACGAAAAACATTTAAAGGTGTTTTAATATTTAAGAATGGAAACGAAATCTATTATAAAGATAAGCTTCCTTCAAATATCATATTTCGATGAAGACAACAAATTATACTCAAGATTATGTGTGTAAAAAGGATGTGTGCAAAAAGAAAGTGAATCATAAATCTCAAGCTTCAAACATTATTCAAGAATTATTCAAAAATTGAAGAGCATCTTGGATCAAATTAAAGGTATAACAATTATTGCTTAAAAATATATATGCAAGTGTTCAAAAAATGTCTAATGCATAATATATATGTTTAGGAATAATAAAAAACACATGTCATAAGTTTCATGCTTTAAAAATAAATATTTAGACACATTTTTAGTTTTTCAAATATTTTAAAACATGCAGTTTTTGATATATTATGGCGGTTTGAACCTTCGTAACAGAGCAAACAAAACCACCATAATTTGCACAGGTCTGGAGCACTATTTTAATTTGAATATTTTTTTGGACGTTGAATGTGTTAACCGATTAACACATATGTTAATCGATTAGCATTGTTGTTGTATGCGAAAATTGACAACATTTCATGAAAATATTCATTGTTTCTTTCTTTTAAACTATGACATTATTTCATGTTATTATACCTTTATGAAGAGGTGTTTCAAGCATTATTTAAGCAACTTATTTTCAGATTTTAAAACAGCTTCTTACAATTTTCAAAAATATATTCAATCATTCTCTTCATCTTTAAAAATATTTTCTAAGTGTTCATATTCAAAATTTTATTGAATGAAACTCTTCATAATTTTCAAATACTTCATCATTGTTTAATCTCATTCATAAGAACATTTGTATATCTATTAAGAGTGATAATTGTTTCAACAAGAAGATCAATATTTATATTGATAAAGATTCAAGTTTCATCTTATACTCTAGATCTTACCTGATAAGAAGGACCTTCCAGTAATTGAACGCGAATAGCAAAGGTGGTTCCCACTGATCAGTAACGCCATCTGTGGGAACCACCTTTGCTGTTCGCGTTCAATTACTGGAAGGCCCTTCTGATCAGGTAAGATCAGTGGCGCCGTTTGTGGGAACCTAGCTATCCCCTTCTTCCAACAACAGAAGATCAAAGCTCAAATTTACCTTTATCTTTCCAGTATGGCCGGAGAACACACAAACGACCATCACCGTCCCCTCGTCGACTACACGACGGAGGACAATCTGAATTACCACGAAGTTGATGCCAGAGACGACAAACCATCCACCCCGTCTCCTGAACTCGAAGATAACGGGATCCAGCAACCTCAATCTTAAATCCCGCCTGTCGCTCCATTCCAGCCCATCCCAGTGCCCGTTGAAGGAGACATCACCATGATTTCTATGGTGAACGCCCTTAACCAGGTCAGATCCATGCTCTACCAGCAACATGAGATGATCATGGCCCTGAAGGCTGACCGACGGGAAGATCGACCCCAACAAGAACGGAGGATGCTGCAACGTCTAGAAGCTGCGAAGAAACAGGGACGTTCTCCTCCGTACCGAGGACGAAGCTCGCCCGAGCCTAAGAAGAGCAGATCCAGGATACGCCATGAGACTGATCGATCGAAGGCCTCTCCTAGACGCGAGCAAAGTCCAAGCAACGATGAGTTTTCCCCGCTGAGGAGTGACGAGGAGGACCCCATTGCCCCCTTTCACGAGTAATTATGGAGGCACCATTTCCCAAAGGTATGGAGAAACCCCCACACCTGGCCATCTACGAAGGGACCACTGACCCTAATGATCATGTCGACAACATCAACGTTATGCTCGATTACCGCAATGACATCACCGGGCATCTCAAATTCAGACTGTTTTCAACAACTCTCAGGAAATGAGCCATGACCTGGTACAAAAGTCTGGCCCTAGAGTTCATCACGTCCTGGAGGACCATGAAATCCACGTTCACAAGGCATTTCACAGCCTCCCGACGTCATCCCAAAATTGAGGCAACCCTCGAAGCTATAGTGCCGAGGAAGAATGAGACGCTGCACTCGTACATCGAACGATTCAACCAAGAAGCCTTCGAGGTAGACACGACAGAGCACATGAATAAATACATCATCAAGAGAGGACTCTTTCTCGGAAGCAAACTCAGCAGAGCGGTCGGGATAGAGCCCCCCCCCCCCCCCCGCACCCTGGACAAGCTCCTGCATAAAGCCCAAGCTTATATTAGATATAAAGAAAAACAGGTTGCCCACAATGCTCGGAGTAACCGCAACACCGGTGAAATCGACCACCCCAAGCGCGAGGATCCCGACGCTCCCCGCCACAATGGAGACAGGAAGAGGGAGGAAAAACCCCGTGAGCCCCATGAAGGAAGGGGACCCGTGGGCCGTTACAGCGAATACACATTGCTAACAGCTCCCTGCGAGCGCATCCTCGCCGAGTGCATCAACTCTGACTTCAAACAGGGCAGGGTGAGGTTCCCCAAACCTTCTGCACCCAAGCCTCATACCGACAAATCTAAGTACTGCCGTTTTTACAGAAGTCACAGACACGTGACCGAAGACTGCGTCCATCTGAAGGACGCAATTGAGATCTTGATTCAGGAAGGTCACCTCAAACAGTACACTAAGAGGAATGAAACTCCCCGGCATGAAGAGTAAGAAAAGAAGAGATCGCGCGAGGACACACCTCCCGACGATTCCTCATATCAAGTGGCCATGTGCATATCGCGCCCTGAGGACTTCCACCTCCCCGAATCGGGACCAGAGGGACGAATCGCGGATCTCAGTCCCTAGGAAGACTTCCCGACGGCTCTCGTTATATCAGGAGGTGGGATGAACAATGAAAACGATGCCCTCTCAGTGAAACGTAAGTTTGACGAACTCCTACTAACCGCGCCCGAACAGTTGGCGACACTGACAAAGTACCGGGAAAAGTCCAACCCAATATCTTTCTTCCTAGAAGAACTGTCGGGCGGTTCCCTCAATTCCAACATCCCTTTTCTAATAAGGGCCAAGATGGCACGCTTCGACGTTCGACGCATCCTGGTCGACCAAGGCAGTTCGGTGGACATCATGTACGTCCACCTATTCAATACCCTCCCCCATATGTTGGATCTGACCTTCAAGGATTCAATGGGGTCACAACAAAACCATTGGGTTATGTCGAGCTCCTCATCACCTTCGGAGAGCAAGAAACAGCTAGAGAAGTCAAAGTCCAATTCTTGGTGATAGAATGCCCCTCTCTTTACAACTGCATCCTCGGCCGCCCAACTCTAGTCGAATTAACTGCGGTCCTTTCCACCGTCCACCTGAAGATGAAGTACTACACCAAGATAGGCCGCGTAGTCACGGTCCACAACAACATAGAAGCCACTTGAAGATGCTATGATGCTGCAGTAAAAGGACAGGCCATAATTAACACCAAGAATAGCAAGAAACCCAGGGTCAAAGAACAACCTCCCCCCAGGGAATCAACGCCATCGACCTCGACAGCCGCATCGGCAAGGATGACACTGAAGAACAGGAGCCCATCCATGGTCAAGCCCCGACACATCCATTCCTCCCGATCCCAGACGGAGGATTCAAGCTTGTTCCCCTGGGCGACAACCCCGATAGAGCTGTGAAGATAGGCACTGGGCTGCCCGCTGAAACAAGGGAGCAACTTGCAATCTGCCTCAAGGAGAACGCAAACCCTCTTTGCATGGAACGCCGCAGAAATGCCCTATTTTGACCCTAAGGTCGCCTGTCATCAGTTAGCTTTAGACCGGGCAATTAAGCCCGTAGCACATCGTAGGCACAAACAGTCTCCCGAGAAAGCGGAGGCTGCTGAGCGAGTTGTAAAAGACCTCTTAGAGGAAAATTTTATTTCTGAAGCCCGGTACACAACCTGGATCTCTAATGTAGTCCTTGTTAAGAAAAATAATGGAAAATGGCGTATGTGTGTTGACTATACTGATCTCAATCGGGCTTGTCCCAAAGATGTTTTTCCTCTACCTAACATAGATAAACTGGTCGACAATTCTGTAGGTTTCAAACTCTTATCTTTTATGGATGCATATAGTGGATACAACCAAATCCCTATATCGGACACAGACAAGAGACACACAGCCTTCATGACCCCGACGGGAAATTACTATTATAATATAATGCCTTTCAGACTAAAGAACGTCGGGGCCACATAACAACGCATGATGAATAAGGTCTTCCGAGGAGAGATCGAGGACATGATCGAAGTATACACGGACGACACGATCATGAAATCACACGAGGAGGTCGACCATGCATAACACCTCTGCAAGGTTTTCGAGCAAGCGAGACAATGCAAAATGAGGTTTAACCCTGAAAAGGGCACATTCGGCGTCCGGGCAAGGATGTTCCTCGACTTCTATCTCATCGAGCACGAGATTGAGGCCAACCCCGACAAGTGTCGAGCGTTTTCGGAGTTCCCAACCCCAAAGTCGAAAAAATTCATTCAGTCCCCCAACGACGTGCTCGCCTCCCTGTCCCGCTTCGTCGCCAAGTCTTCCCAGCACGCCTTACCTTTCTTCAAACTGCTACGGAAGGAGGCCACCTTCGAGTGAACCGAAGAGTGTGAGCAGGCATTGCTCCACCTAAAAAAAAGCACTATCCGAGCCCCTGGTCCTGTTCCGGCCACTAGAAAAGGAGACCATGTACCTATACCTGTTCGTAGCGACCGAGGCCGTTAGCACCATTCTCATCCGAGAAACCATCGAGGGGAAGAAACCTATCTATTTCACGAGCAAAGCTCTCCAAGGCCCCGAGCTCAAATATCAATAGATCGAGAAAGTCGCCTTAGCCTTGATAAACGCTGCGAGGATACTACGACACTACTTCTTTGCCCATACGATTAAAGTGAGAACCGACCAACCGATAATACAACTCCTCGGCCGACCAGACATGGTCGGTCGAATGCTGAAATGGTCACTGGAACTCTCGGAATTCGACATCCATTACGAAAGCAGGAAAGTGTTGAAAGCTCAGGTCCTGGACGGCTTCGTTGCAGAAATGACACATAGCCCGACCCCAACTAACGGCACCCACAAATGGACAATCTTTGTCGACGGTGCCTCCAGCTTGGCGAGAAGCGGCATAGGAATCATCCTCGAAAACGAGGACGGTATTCTGATCAAGGTCTCGTTGGCATTAGCCTTCCCGACCTCCAACAACCAAGCCGAGTATGAAGCTTTCTTCGCAGGTCTAAGATTAGCTGAGGATTTAGGGGCGAAGGAAGTAAAGATATCAACTAACTCTTAACTCGTGGCATCACAAGTACGAGGAGAATATCAAGCTAAGAACGACAACCTCATCGAATACTTAGCCTTAGTGAGAGAAAAACTCGAAAAATTCGAGACATGGGAGGTCCAACACGTTCCCCGCGAGCACAACACGCGAGCTGACGTCCTATCTAAACTCGCGAGCACGAGAAAGAAGGGCGGAAACAAGTCAGTGATCCAAGAAATCCTTCCCCATCCAAGTACCGAACAACCACCTCCCTCGCTCGAAGTGAACGCGATTGACTACGTTCACTGCTGGATGACACCCATCTACAACTACCTCATGAAGGACGAACTCCCTGCAGACCCCAAAGAGGCAGCCACGACCAAGAGGAGGGCATGCTCATACATTCTCCTCGAGGGAAAACTATTCCGAAGGGGATTCTCCATTCCGTTACTCAAATGCGTCGAGGAGGAAAAGGTTCCTGATATACTGGGAGAAATACACCGGGGAATCAACGCTCAACATCTCGGTGGAAGGTCATTAGCGTGCAAAGCCCTGCGAGCAGGCTATTATTGGTCGACAATGGAACACGACTCTAAAGAACACGTAAAAAATGCGACAAGTGCCAAAAGCACGCAGACATGCATCTCGCACCCCCAACGAACTAAAGACGCTCTCCCCCCGTAGCCCTTCACCTGGTGGGGGATGGACATCCTCGGTCCCTTCATGACCGGCTCCAACCAAAACAAATACCTCATCGTGGGGGTGTACTACTTTACTAAATGGATTGAAGCAGAAGCCCTAGCCAAAATAACGGTACAAAACATTCTCCGATTCTTCAAAAGAAACATTCTCGCACGGTTTGGCATACCCCAAGTCCTCATCACCGACAATGAAACACAGTTCACGGACGAAGGATTCCAAGACTTCGTCGCCGTTTTAGGCACAAAACAACATTTCACGTCTGTCGAGCACCCTCAAACTAACGGGCAAGCCGAGGCGGCCAACATAGTCATCCTGCGCGAATTGAAACGCCGACTCGACGAGGCGAAAAAGGCGTGGGTCGAGGAACTACACAGCATCCTTTGGGCATATCGCACGACGCCTCATTCCACGACCGGGGAAACCCGTTCAGGTTAACATATAGTACCGAGGCGGTCATCCTGGTAGAGATCTGAGAGCCAACGAGGCGCACAGAAGCACCCCTCAAAGAGGAGCTGAACAACGAAGCACTACGAGTCGAGCTAGACCTCGTCGAAGAAATCCGCTCCGAGGCAGCCCTAGGGAAATCTCCCTTAAACAAAAAATAGCTTTACTCCACGACGCGAAAGTCATAAAAAGAGAATTCCAGGTGGGAAGCCTGGTCCTCAGACGAAACCAGAAAAACCCACGGGAAGGCAAGCTAGACGCCAACTAGGAAGGCTTGTACCGTGTCCGGGATAAAATGGGCAACAAGGCCTACTATTTGGAAAACTTACAAGGTGAAAAACTTGCTCGGCCAAGGAACGCAGAAAAACTTGCTCGGCCATGGAACACAGAAAAACTTAGGCAATACTATAGTTAAAAGACAATCCAGGGAGGCGTGGAAGGTACGACCACGACCTTCGTCACCAAACGAAAAAGAGGATAACACCAACATGAGGCGAGCACAACCTTCCCCGATGTCGGACGTCTCGAATGAGCCCCAACGTCGCAGTACCACGTCGACAGGGCACCTAGCTAGCAATGGGAAAGCCCAAGCCTCGAGATTAGGGTATCCAACCGTAACTCTAATCCCGACTCACGGCGAACGTAAAACTCGCCACCTTGCCGGTTCCCTAAATCGACGAGTCCAACTAAGTCGAGCGCAAAGAGTTTAAAATAAATAAATAATTCTAAATAATCAAACACAATGATAACAAACATAATATTTAAAACCGACCAAAATCGGCCACCAAAGTACATGAGAGGGGCACATAGGCCATCAATATTCAAAACAAAAGGCACGAAGGCCATTACAAAAAAAAAGGGGCATGCAGGCCAGAAATTCAAAAAGGGTCTCCTCCCGGAGTTACTCCTCTTCATTGTCGTTGTCGTCCCCCTCTGCCAGCTCCTCCTTAGCAATGAAGGGGCAAAGGATCTCACCATCGGTCACACAATATTTGTGAGACGTCCCTTCAGTTACGAGTCCCGGGTTCACGACCTTGAGCTGCTCGGTGGCATTGTCGAATCCATCTTTGAACACCATAACCAGGTCCTTGCAAAGCTCACGGATCTTGCCGACCAATTTGCCCTGAGTACGGAGGGCCAACTCCTCTGCAGTCTCATCGTCAAGGGGACGGACTGTACCCTCCAGTAGCGTCAGTCGGGCCCGAAGGTTCACGTTCTCTTCAGCCGCCTTCTTGAGCTCGACCGCCTGATCTTTCAAGATTTGATTCTCCTCTTTCAAGGTGTCCCGCTCAAGCTTGGCCTTCTCCAACTCCGTGCTCAACCCCTATTGGAGCTTATGCCCCTCCTTGTAGTCGGACAGGTCCTTGGAGAGCTTATCTTTCTCAGTTCTAGCAGTCTCAAGAGCCTCCCCCAGCACATCCGTGGAGACAATAGTGTCAGACAACACCAAAGCTGTCTCCATGAACCGGATGACAGCAGCAATGTCCCCGGCCAGATCTGCACGCCTAGAAGTTGCATCCAGGTTAAGTAGGGCATTTTCCTCGGGCGCCACCACCACGAAAGAACCATCGGACTTGAAGAAATCCCTCTCCAAGTAGCAAGGAGGCAACAAGTAGCTCCCATGTTCACCCGAATCCATGCCACCCACGACCACAAAATGGGCAAGAGACCCTTGTATTCGTTTGCGCTTCATAAGAGGAGAGGTGGAGGGCGAAGGGTTGTCCTGTATTTGCATCGGGGAAGTTTGCTGGACGACGTCCTAGGGAGAGTCAGTGGTCGAGCTAGGGGTACCAAAACTACCAACCCCGTGCTCAGTAGCTACCTCCTGGACGTGGTTAGCCATTTTCTTCTTCTTCTTCGGGACCCTGTTCGGGCCCCCTGTCTAGTTGGCCAGCTTCAAGACTCGTTCTCGGTGCGCGGGCATAGTTCATGCAAAACAAAAACAACCAAACATTAGCTAACAGATATAAAACATCAAAGGGGATGGAAAGGACGAAAAACCTACGTAATAATCGAACAACCCCTTCATCCGTGTCACACTCGAGCAGAGTCTTTGTATTTATAAGACGAGTTTCATGGATGGGCATCCTGGCGTCATCTACGTAGGGTCTAACTTGCCGGTCAACCCAGATCGCCAAGTTAAAGCTTTGAACGTAATCCACCAACTTTTGGTAGGCCAGCCGATCCTCGACCCCCAGGCTTTCATGTCGGACTCGGTAGTGGCTGGTCGACATATCAAAATGGTCCCGCTGCCATCTTAAAGGGATCCTCGACATCAGCGTTTCCTAGCCGTACGCATTACGTTTATAGTAATAAAGACTTTCGAGAGCGTACTGAGTGAGCGATTTCACCACATACCATTTCCCCTTGAAGTGACAGGAGGAGTCGACATACGTCTTGAACAACCTCAAAGGCTGCTTGAGAGACACCCAACTATGACGTCCCCCTGCACCCGACCGCTCCAGGTGGAAGATGCGAAAGAAAAGGGGAAACGTACAGCCGACCCCGAGAAATCGGCAGACGAATTCGAATGCCCGGATGAAAGCAATGGCATTAGGATGTAATTGCGAAGACGCCATCCTTAGCCACTTGAAGACCCCCATCAGGAAATCGTTGAAGGGGGGTCTCATCCTCGCTTCTCAGAAAGCAAATTCGTACATGGCAAATTGCTTCCCCGGAAAACGCAAGCATATCTGGTCCGTTTCCTTAGGGGAAAAACACCGCCGGTTTAGTCTGTCCTCGGGGCCTATGTCCTCAACCACTGCGTACGCGGTAGTATCCTCGTCCACAAAATATGATTCTTCTTCCAGAGGTTCGTCAGCGACCCACGACAGGTCGTTACGTCCGGACGAAGAGACGACCTCAGTCCCCTCCGCGGGGTTTCTTTCCTCGGTTCGTCGTTGCTCGGGCGTACCTGAAAAGCAGAAAGGAAAAGTGAATTTGACATCGCATCAAATTCACCCTTCCACCGCAATTCAAGTGAAAGGGCGAAGAGCTGAACGCCCTAAATTTCCATTAAACTACCCTAGTCAACAAAGGGACAGGCCCTCAGACCCCCTCGAGCGCTCACGAAACCCCTAAAACCCCCCTAAGAAACCTAAGAGGTTTTTGCTCGGCGTACGCATAGGCGCTCGCGATCTTCATCAAAGATATGATGATCCTGGCCGACTTACTCATGCAGATATGAATTTTTTGTCCGGTTCATGCGAATTGCGCTCGAGACATTCATATCTAAAACCAAAAAACTAGCCTAAAACAGAGATCTACTTACTCTAAACGGGAAATTTATGAGTTTTGCTACCTATCAAGCGAAAAAATGCCCAAAAAGAGAAGGTGTGGAGGATTACCTGACATAGTGGTGACGGGGAGATCACAGTGGTGAGCGGCGGTGACGTCGGCAACTGCCGGCTGAAGAGAGATTCTTCTCAGAGGTTCAAGTTAAACGTAGGAGCGTAAAATGAAATGAGGTGGTCCCTCCACCTTATATACTAGGGTAGCGCGTGAGAACACGCGCTAGGCAATCATTACCTAGGCCCCTAGGTCAGCATTAACACGGAAAACGAAGCGACACACCTTTAATTCTTAGGACACGTCAGTTTAGAGAATTTCGAACAATGTCGGGCAACCGCAGGTCTCCTCGACTCTACCGAAACATCCTCGACTTCTGAGAACGCCACGCGCCCGGCGACTTGAGTGGTGTCCTCCACGACATCTCAAGTAACTTGAAAATACCAAACACTTTGACACAGGAAGGTGACCGCGCACGATGCGATTCCTTCCTCGACACGAAGATATGCCCGTTCTTAACTCATCGCTCCAGCTCGAAGACTCGACTTAAGGGGCTCCTGTTCTGGACTGGGCCTCCGGAGATTGTAGTGGGTCGTGGCCCAATACGTCGAGCCGATGTCCATCCACTCGGGCAAGCATGTTGTACGGTCTAACAGACGTTCATGGGTCGAGCATACACTTGACACGTCGGGCAAGTAACAGGTCCACTATCTCACTTTCCACGTAACCCAACTATCCTCTATTATCTTCTGAAAGATAGGAGCAGTTGGACCAAGGACTAGACTACTTGTTAGGTCTACACGCTCCTTACACGTACCTTGGTTGTTCTTCATTGGGCCTCGCTAACCCAGCCCAAGGAAGGACCTTGGCCCAGCGCTGGGGGCTCACTATAAATACCTTTTTTGACTAAAGAGTCAGGTATTCTGAAACACTTCTTACTTACCATTTTTCTGTATTTCTTACTTACTTTGGCATCGGTGTGCCTTGCAGGTACACCTCCTTTCCATTCCAACCACCTTTGTTGTTCGCGTTCAATTACTGGAAGACCCTTCTGATCAGGTAAGGTCAGTGGCGCCTTCTGTGAGAACCACCTCTGCTGTTCGCGTTCAATTACTGGAAGGCCCTTCTGATCAAGTAAGATCAGTGGCGCCATTTGTGTGAACCACCTTTGTTGTTCGCGTTCAATCACTGGAAGGCCCTTCTGATCAAGTAAGATCAACTCTTATTAGAAAATCAGAATTATTATTATTCCTTGTTGTCCAAGTTTGTTGGAAACAAGAGAGTAGAAAGGAAATGATTGTTTTCTTGTTCTACTTGGGTGGTTTTCCTTGTTATCTGGATTGTGGATACAACAGGTCTGTTGTAAGATTTTTTCTTAATAGGACTTTAAATTTGTAAAATCCAAGAGGTTGTTCTTGGTGAGTTGTTGTTAGAAGATTGTAGGATAAGTCTTGGGATTAGGCTTTACAAATATCTAACAATAGTAAAATCTTTTTCGTGTGAAAGAGGATTGAATGTACCTTCTAATTGTTAAGGAAACCAGGATAAATCACCGTATCTTTTTACTTTCCGCACTTGATCATTTCAGCACTTAGAATTCACAATAGATTTTAGTTTTCTTTTGACTCGCGTCAAAGAATTATGATCTAAAATATTACATTGAACCAAACTATCCTTAATCAAAAACCTATCATTAAACATCTCCAACTAAAGAGAGAATCATTAAAAACAGTATTTCATATAATCTCTTTGGGCATCAAATGACCCATATGAAACATGAGAACTAACATGCATAATCAATTATCCATCCTCCACATGCACATTTAAACCACTCAAAATTTACTCTATAATGTTAACACTAAAACATGTTAAACCTTCTCTATTTAGCTGAATGAATTTTCCTATCAAACTCATTCTTACCTCGTAGAAAAGATTTTCTTTTTACTCAATCAATGATTTAGAATTTGCAAGAACAAAACAACAAACTCTTTATATGCATACAAGTTGTTTTATTAGGACACTTATTGTAGATATTTTGATGTAGTATGAATTTGTTGAATGATTAAGAATGAACTGGTGAAGCAACCCCACCCCTCCCGTGAGAAGGTAAATCCAAAAAGAGGGACAGAGCACTCAGTTGAAATCATGGTCTCTGGTTTCCACCTATGTCATTCATTTGTCTTCTAGAAAAGAATTGCTTGAATTCTTCAATTATCATCTTTTTTTCCTTTACATCATAGAAGGCCTATACTTTTATTCTTGTTCATTATAACTCATAAATTATAACCTTTTTTAATCAAAATCACCTACTAGCAATCTAGCATCATCAACACTAATGTAAATTAAAATAAAATTATACTTTTTTTATGCAACTAGTTTATTATTAGATATCCCATGTGAGCAATGGATTCTGCACTACTCTTGAAAATCATACAAAGAGCTTAAAAAATATGAATTGAATCTTGGTCCATTATCTTGCTAGCCCACAAAATAACTTTTTCTTTAGACCAAAATCTTACATTATTTAATCAATTATTCACCTAAAAATAATGTCTAAAACCATAGTATATGTAATGGAAGGTGCTATTTAGACATGAATATATGGCACATGATTTAGGACCAGCAGAGATAGAGATAGTAGCCTACAAAACCAAATGGAGTACAGTCTGTTATCTTCCACTATATTCCATTCAACTCCATTTCTAACACCCCACTATGGCACTATCCATACCATACCCTTCCTCACCGACATGTCCAAATAAAATCTTAGGTTAAATTATTCAATATGAGTGAACACTAATTTAGACCCCTAAATTTGGAGCTAATGTTGCTAAATATAGTATCTTAATAGACCAAAACTACAAGAATGTCATTGAGTTTATATATGAGAACTAAGTTGACTAGCATAAGACATATTTGAGTATGTTTTTGTAATATTTGATTTGCATAATCAATTATTAATTAATTATAATATTGTTAATTGTTATTAAATATTAATTAATAAGAATTATTTGATTGCGTTTTGAGTCTGAATGGACTGTGATGGGTTATATCATTCATTAAAGCTCAATGAGAGGTATTTGCAGTCAGTCGTTTAGCTATTTAAGTGTCATTCCATTAGACAATTAACATACTCTGAAAATCTTAAACGACAATGAGGGTAGTAATTTTCTTATACTCACTCTTCTGATAGTCGTCTCTCAAATCCTACAAGATACATTACTCTTATCATTGTCAATTATTCTTTAATATAATAATATGATATAATTTGTGTCTATCGATTCTATTAAATCCTTCGATTGGTATCAGAGCTCTAATAGATACATTTTGTGGCTATTATTGAACGAATCAACCCTAAATTACATGGATTGTGCATAGTAGTTGGTTTGTCACTTAAATTAATGCTTTGCATTTATAATGTTACTAAACTGTCTGAATTATATGTTCTTGGCACCTTGTCGTCGAAAACGTGATTAATTTTAGAAAGGATTGTTGCTTAATATCACTCAAGGAACATAGTTTTTAGCTCAAACCATGTTGTTATGGAATTTTAGAAAGGATTGTTGACACGTCTCTGCTCAATCTTGTAAAGGAAATGAGAACATTCTTCATCTTAAAGGTGTCACAGAATTTGATAAAGATTGACAAGTGCAAATTGATTTTTTCGTCGATAGACTAGAAATTAGTATTGTTGTACCATTGACACTAAATAGGGATTCAACTCAAAGTAGTTATCCCCTACCGTTGGATGAATTATGCTAGAGTGTGGTTCCTCGTCAGTCGGAACATCATAGTCTTTAAGCGGGAGATTTTTGGCATCCATAACTTGTTGTTGTCTTTGTAATCAACATCTCTCGGGTAAGAAACAAGTCATGATACCATCTTTTAGTGTAAGGTCAAAGAGTTTTCACTACACTGTGTTCCTGACTTGGTTATAATCTAGAATGGTGCTAATGTGCTTGATGTGCTTTCCGAGGTTGTTAGTTTCATCACATGCCTCAAGCTTTAGGGGGGGTCTCTAATGACCTAGGAATAATTGATGATAATCCACCATTGTATGAAATTAGGCGAAGAATCTGAGAAAAACAAGTGAAATATGAGTCAAAGGAAGAAGAAAGACCAAAGAATGAGGAAAAATAACTAATTGTGAAGAAATTAGACTTAGTGAAAAATCATGTGAAAAAGGAGAGCAAAAGTGTGCAGCTACTGGAATAATCACATGCAACATCGCACACGCGATAAATTTGGACAAGCTGCAGCGTGCATGTAATTCAATTATAATGCGCGATATGTTTCCTTTTTCTGGACTTTTTCTTACGCGTTCTGACCCATTATAAGCTCTTTTTAAGGGGAATTTCTGCACTTTTGCTAGAGTTACGAATATTGGCATTGCAAGTACAATTTATATAGCATCAATGGTAGTTTGAAGAGCATTTGAAGCCATTGGAGGTCAATCCTTCAAGGGAAATCATATGTTATTCTTCTTTATTCAATTAGTATTGTAATTTGAATATGAGTAACTAAACTCCTCTAGGTTAGGTTGTGTGTAATGAACCTGTTTCAATATTGTTGGATAACAGTTAATTTGACTTTGTATGAATCCTTTGATCTATAATTATATATAATTATTTATTACTCTTAATTCTTTATATGTGATATACTCTCTTAAATTGATTTTGGGAATGTAGGGAATAATGACCCTTAGCCTATGTGGTGGACCTAAAGAAATTTTGATACTTAGGATGGTTAGATAGAAATATGAGACCCCGAGTAGTGGCATAGGGAATTAACGTTCTGCACATCGCCTAATCTTGCTTACGCTGGTTGACTAGGGATAATAAGCTCTGAGTAGTGATTAATGAGTTATTTTGCGAGGGATCAGTTATAGCGACTTTGTTAATTCTTCATGGAATTATAGTGATAGGATCATCCATACAAGGCATCAACCATTAACAATAGAGAAATAAGGGATTCAAAACACAACATGATTGCTTTCGTAATTCTATTTAATCTCTTATTTCAATTTTTGCACTGCAAAATGAACCCCCACCCTTTTACTATTTTACATACTTTGTACAATTTTTTCTTGTTCAAACATAGTACATGTGGATTCAATCTTAATTATTACTTTGACAATATTGGTACACTTGTTGATAAGTCATCAAGTTTTTGGCGCCGTTTCTAGGGACTTTTGATTGCAACAGGGCATCACTTGTGCAACGTTTTATTTTTATTTTTAGTTTTTATTGATTTTTGTTAGTTTTCTAGTTAATCTTAGTGCTGCTAAAGTATTTCCTATTTTTGTGTATGCAACTCGGGTATAGAAACACTTACCATGGCAGAACCAATAGCACAAACTATGGGGGACTATTTTAAGCCTACTGACGCATCACATGTCTCATTTGGTTTCATTCCAGCAACTTCTGTGAATTTCAACATCAAATACGTTGTGTTGTCGGGTTTGAGAGATAAGAAATTTGACAGGAACATAACTAATGATCCATGAGAACATCTAGACACATTCTACGAGACAACATTGATATGTCAACTGGAAGGTATTATAGAGGATCAGGTTAAACTGAAATTATTCAGCTTCTCGTTGATTGGAAGAGTGAAAGATTGGTTATTATGTCTTCTGAATGGAGTAATAAGAACTTGGAGAGAATTGGAAGACTAAATTCTTGATATATTCTTCACTACAATACAATTCAAGGAAAGAAAAGTTGAAATTACACAATTCGAACAACAGGAGACTGAATCTCTCTACGATGCTTGGGAGAGGTTTAAACTGTTATTATGCTGGTGTCTTAATCACAATATGAGTAATATGAAACAAATTCTGATTTTTGTTAAGGGCCTACAAACACAAGCATGGATGCTTTTAGATGCATCTGCCAGGGGAACAATAAGAATATTGACCAAGCCGCAAGTGAGGGAGCTGATAGAGAAAATGAGTCTAAATGAATATAACTTTGCAAATACCATAGGAATTCAAAGTCTGGAAACAAAAAATAGATCTCATGGTAAGCTGGATTTAGGAGGATACGAAAAGCTTCTCAAAAAGTTAAATGTGGCAAAGTAAACCCCAGAACCTTTAAATGAGGTGGTGTTTGTATTATGTGCTAACTATGAGGAAGAACATTTTGCAGGTAATTACGATTAAGAACAACTTACACGGGAAGTAAGAGATATAACCATGCATGCCCATTAGAGAGCACAATAAATTGATACAGAATGCAAGCTCTTGTCGTTGGAAGAAACATTAACTCAATTTATATTGGTAACTCAAAATGAATGCTTGAGGTTTACTAGGTCACATAACTTTTTAAGTGAAATACATGAGGAATTTATGAGAAGAATGGAAGGGAAAATGTATAACCTATCACATTAAATCACATTTTTAATCCAAGAAAGATAAAATTGTGATGCAATAAAATTAAGAAATCGCACAATTCCCTCAATCCCTAATGGAAACACACGGAAAAAAAAGTGGAGAAGAAAAATGAGAAGGATGAGGAACCAAAATCCACACCAACATAAGAGGATGTTTCAAGCGAGACTCCTGAAAGGGGAGAGACACTTGATAAATTCATTGATAAAGATTCACCTTTTAAGAGAATAAAAAACCAAATCCTAAGTGATCCAAACTCTCATTTACCTGATTACATCAATGCACCTTACCCTCTGAATAAAAAGAAACCGAAAACGGATATGGGAGTGGGGAAGTTTAAAAAGTTTATGGAGATACTCACAACATTACAAGTGAACATCCCTTTTTGTGATGCTTTGGAATAGATGCACGTGTATGCTAAATACATGAATGAACTTTTTAACGGTAAATTCAAATTGAATGAGATCAAAATATAGCTTTAGCAGAGGAATATAGTATCATTATTCAATGCAATTTACCACCTAAAGTGACTAATCTAGGTAGATTTACTATTTCTACATTTATAGGTTCAATAAAAATTAGCAAGACACTATGTTATTTAGGAGCAAACATAAATTTGATGTCGTTGTCAATGATGAAGAAACAAAATTGTGGAGAACCAAAATCTATAAAAATGACTTTGACTCTATCTGATTGATCTGTCACTTATCCTTATGGAGTCCTGGAAGATGTATTAGTAAAGGTTGATGATTTACTATTTCCCGTCGATCAAGAAAAAACTGAATTCACATGCCCATTCAAAACAAATTCATATAGACGGATGCCTTTTGGATTATGTAACGCCCCAACAACTTTCCAAAGGTGCGTGCTTTTTATTTTCTCTGACATGACTAAAAATTCAATAGAGGTATTTATGGATGATTTTTCTATATTCGTTAAATTGTTTTACTATTTTCTTGATCGATTGAACAATGTCCTTAAAAGATGTACTGAGACAAACTTAGTGTTAAATTGGGAAAAATGTCATTTTAAGGTCATTAAAGGCATTGTTCTTGGCCATAAAATCTCTGCTAAAGGTATAAAGGCCGATCAAGCAAAATATGAGGTAATAGAAAAACTCCCACCCCAAGTAAATGTCAAAGGAGTAAGGAGTTTTCTTTGTCGTGCAGGTTTTTACAGGAGATTTATTAAATGTTTTTCAAAATTTTCATAACCATTTTGTAACCTACTGGTCAAACAAAATGAATTTAACTTTGATAAAGATTGTATACACTTTTTTTCTGTCATAAAACATAAATTAATAACCGCTTCAGTCATTGTATCACCCAATTGGGAGCTTCCTTTTAAAATTATGTGTAATGCCAATGATCATGTTCTTGGAGCAATACTTTGCCAGAGGCACACAATTTTTTCCATGCAATTTACTATGCCAACAAAGTTTTAAATGAAAATTAAGTTAATTACAACATGATTGAAAAAGAATTGCTAGAAGTAGTATTTGCATTGGAAATTTTTTGTTCTTATTTAATTGGTTCCAAAGTTATTATTTTTACAAATCATGCAGCTTTGAAGTATGTGTATAATAAAAATGACTCCAAACCAAGATTTCTATGATGGGTTCTTCTGTTGCAAGAATTTGAACTAGAAATTAAGGATAAAAAGGGAGTAGAAAATGTGGTGGCTGATAACCTTTCAAGATTAGAAAATGAGGAGGTGACAAAAAAACAAGCATAATATAACAAAGACATTTTTGGATGAGTAACTAATGGCTATTAGTGAAAGACCTTGGTTAGCGGACATGACAAATTATAAGGCGATAAATGATGTACCAGAAGAGTACATGTGGCAATAAAGAAAACACTTTTATAAAGAAGCAAATTTTTATCTTTGGTATGACCGATACCTATTTATGAGAAGTCCTGATAGGTTACTTTTGGTGCGGTAAAGCGACAAACAATAAAAAAAAATTGTAAGTATTTTTCCGGGAATTTATCGTGTCCACAGAGAATCAGTGCTACCACACAGCTGTTCAACAGTTTTCGCAGTGAACGAGTTTGGTTTAAAATGGTTAAAGTAAAAGCGAAAAAATAAATATGAACATAAAATGAATGCATTCTTCAGAGAGAAGAAACTTATCCGGCATGCATATAATCTACTCGTCACAAACTTAAACTTATCAACTAGTTATACTCAACCTACAATACTCCTCTATATCATCTGGAATCGCTCACAATAGTGTCCATCTCTGACACACTGAGCTGAGAGAACAACTGTATTACTCTCGTTGTCGCTCTCACACCCAATTCAAAATACGGATGACATTAAGCTCTGATACCCATAAAGATTATTAGCTCTAAATCTATCTCTAGTGTAACACCCTTCAAACCCCACATAAAATAAGGGGTAAAATATCATTTAAAATCATATTACAACATAGAAAGGTGTCACATTTTCGTCTTAAAAACATCATAAGAACAATCTTTCTCCGTAACACAGGTTTTCAACATATTTAATTTAAAACATCGCAACAAAAATTATTCTTATTTCAGCAAAAATAGAAACTCCAAAAATATAAAATTAAAACAATTATCAACTCGACAAATAAAAAAACTCGAAGGTTCACAACATTCTGACCCGATGTTACATAATCAGAGCGAGACACACCCTCTACACAACGAAAATGAAAATTGACTCCAAAGTTAACACTTCACGCACCACGAACTAATATTGGTTATCTGCAAGTTATCCACGTAGAGGAAACATTCAAACAGGCAGGGTGAGTATTCACAATTCAATATGATAAATATATAGAAAATAACATAAACGGGACAACAATCAACATCATCATAGTATCATCAAAGAATCACATACAACCAATCAGTTCACATCATGCAGATACTATGCCACTTAGTATGAAATGCAATGTCATCAAAATATGCATGTGGTACCAATCGTCATAAAATGGACACTTGGACCATTAACCCTCCACAATGAAGCACATCATATTCACCTCAATCCACACTGTAACACGGTGGAAGAAATGACTTTCTATAAATGTTGCGGATAGCAAGAGTCGCCACTGATTTTTATTTTATCCATAAGGAAGGGACATAAAAGAACAGGAAAGACCGTTTTGAAAAGACTTGGGTTTGGGGGGTAGGTTATATAAAGGGAAGGTGTTAGCACCCTTTATATCCATGGTTATCCATGGGCTCTTAGTTACTTAGCTCACTTTAATTGTTTTTGAAAAGTGTAGTGTGTGATTAGAAATTTTCTAAGTACTTTGTAATGATCCTCATATGGATGTATACAAAGCCTTGTTTGAAAATGTAGATGTTTAAGAATTGGCAGAATTTTTGACCAAACAAGAGATGTTAAATTCAGTTCAGAATGTCCTATCAGATGTTGGGACATTATCAAACAGAGTATATGAACTTATTTCAGGATGTCCTACCAGATGTTGGGACATTGTGTAAATGACTTAAGTTCAGTTTTTCAGGATGTCCCAACAGATGTTGAGACATCTCAAACCTGCTTCCAGAATTAATTATTGATTAACTGATCAGAGATATTTAAGGAGAGTTATCTGGAATTAATTAATGATGGATAAAAACAGAACAAGGCGCAACTGTAGGGAGTTTTATATTGAAGATTCAGATTAAAACAGAAGACCTAAAGCACCTAGAATCTAGGAGGTAACAAACCCTAATTCAAGGTGGAAGCTGCTGCGCATTAGGGCTGGATCATTCTACAGAAAGCCCAAAATTCAGATACCTATTTAATTAACAGAAACTCATAGAATTGAGTACGAATTTCAGAAGACCAAATAGGGTGTCTAGTGTTTTTAATAGCAGGTGTTTTTATATGTACCACTTTATGAGCTTTTAAGCAAAAGTGCATTTGTGACTTGATTGAAACTGTGAAGTAAGATCAAGCTGTATTGTTTGAAGGATGTCTTCAATTTCAGTAAACTTGTAAACTTGATCACTGTGTGATTGAGGGGGAGTGAGTAGGGTACTCTTATCTAAGGTGTGTCTTAGGTAGAAATTGCATTGGGTAGTTATTAAGTGATAGATTAAACAGGGTGGTTTAAGTCTAGAATTAATATTACTTATAGTGGATTTCCTCCTGGCTTGGTAGCCTCCAGATGTAGGTGTGGTTATACACTGAACTGGGTTAACAAACTTCTGTGTTGTTTACTTTTCTTGCTATTTAAGTTTTGGTTAAATTTGTCAAGTGTCCTATCAAGTGTTGGGACATCTCTTAGGACATCTCATACCTGATCACAGAATTTCAATTGGCATCAGAGCAGGCACCCTGCCTGTTTATACTGGGTGAGATATAGGGAAAACAAATTCTGTAACATGGACAGAGATATAGGGTCAGTAAATAGACCACCTATACTGGATGGATCTAATTATGACTACTGGAAGCCAAGAATGATTGCATTCTTAAGATCACTTGACAACAGGGCATGGAGAGCAGTAAATGTTGGATGGGATCATCCTGTCCAAGAAACCAAAGATGGATCAAAAGTGCTGAAACCTGAAGAAGAATGGAGTAAGGAGGAAGAAGATTCAGCACTAGGCAACTCAAAAGCCTTAAATGCCTTATTCAATGGCATTGATAGGAACATTTTCAGACTTGTGCATCATTGTGAGCTGGCCAAAGATGTTTGGGACACTCTCAAAACAACTCATGAAGGAACATCAAAAGTAAAAATGTCAAGACTTCAACTTCTCACCACCAAGTTTGAAAACTTGAGAATGAAGGAAGATGAATCAATTCATGAGTTCTACATGAACATCTTGGATATAGCCAATACTTCTGGAGCTTTGGGAGAAAAGATGACTGATGAAAAGCTGGTAAGAAAGATTCTCAGATCTTTGCCAAAAAGATTTGACATGAAAGTCACAGCAATAGAAGAAGCTCAAGACACATGCTCCATGAAAGTTGAAGAACTCATTGGCTCCCTTCAAACTTTTGAGATGGGAATGAATGACACAAATGTTAAAAAGAACAAAAGCATAGCATTGGTGACAAATACTGATGAAGAAGAAGATGATGAATCAGAAAATGGTAAAAGCTTATCAGAAAACCTAGCTATGCTTGGAAGACAATTCAAACAGATTCTCAGAGGAATGGATGGCAAATCCAAATCCAGTGGAAAATACACAAACTCTTCTGAGAACAGGAGACCTTATGATGCTAATAAAAAGTCAAATTATGCTGAAAAGACCAGTCAAGAAAAAGGAGTCAAATGCCATGAATGTGAAGGATATGGACACATCAAGAAGGAATGTCCTACCTTCTTAAAAAGACAAAAGAAGGGACTATCTGTAACCTGGTCTGATGAAGACTCAGGAGGAGATTCAGAAGAAGAATCAGCTAAGCATATTACTGCTTTAGCTGGACTGTGTGAATATGATAGTGATTCCAGTTGTGGAGAGCTTACTTATGAAGAACTTGAGCAAGCATTCAAAGATCTATACAAAAGAAGCTCTGAAATATGCAGTGAGGTTATAAAGCTAAAGAAGCAGAATGAGACATTAGAAGATGAAAAAGCAAATGATCAAGAAGTCATTGACACCTTGAAAAGTGAAGTAAGTCTTCTCAACTCCAAGTTGGAACATATGTCCAAATCTGTTAGAATGTTGAACAGCAGCTCAAATACACTGGATGTGATTCTCAACAATAATAAGCACTCAGGGGATAAAAGTGGACTGGGATTTAACAGAGCAAATAAAGATGAAGCTAGCTCTAGCAAAACAGCTTCAAAATCCATACAGTCTAACAAGATGTCCCAACAGATGCTTCAACATCATGAAAGAAAAACAAAGTCAAACATAATGTTCCAACAGATGTCTCAACATTCTGAAAAGAACAAAATGAAGAAGAAGTATCAAAGATGGAGATGCCATCACTGTGGAAGATTTGGACATATCAAACCTCATTGTTATAAGCTACATGGATATCCAAATCAGATGTATCAGCAACCTTCCAAGCTGAAAGTAGAAGGTACCAAGAAAGTGCTGCATAGACATCAAAGAAATCAGCAACCTCCTAAGCATAAGACAGAAGTCATCAAGAAGGTTTGGAGACCAAAAGCTGGCACTCAGACTGATCAAAGTCACATACTCAAGAACAAGATCAACAATCAAGCTTGGAGATCAGCTGAACAACACACAGGGAAGAGGCATCAAAAGAAATCTCAACTCATCTGGTCAAAGAAAAGTACTGCATATATAGCACATACATCACTAAGAGTATTAGCTAAAGAAGACTGGTACTTTGACAGTGGATGTTCAAGACACATGACTGGATTGAAGAATTTGCTAGTAAACTTAAAATCACATTCATCCAGGTATGTGACCTTTGGAGATGGAGCTAAAGGAGAAATCAAGGGAGTTGGAACCTTGGATTGTCAAGATGTTCCAAGACTAGATGATGTGCTGCTAGTTAAAGGTTTAACTGCTAACCTGATCAACATAAGTCAGTTATGTGATCAAGGGTACAGTGTAAACTTTACCAAAACTGAATGCATAGTGACTAATAATGAACAAGAGGTTGTCATGAAAGGAGCCAGATCTAAAGACAACTGTTACATGTGGGAACCACAAGACTTCAGTCTCACTTCAACCTGCTCTCTAGCTAAAGAAGAAGAAGTGAAACTGTGGCACCAAAGACTAGGTCACCTTCATTTCAGAGGCATAAAGAAGATCATATCTATGGATGCTGTAAGAGGTATTCCTAAACTGATAATTGATGATGATTCTACAGATGTCCCAGAAGATGTTGGAACATCTGCTGATATCAAGATTGAAGCTGAAGAAAAGAATAATCAATATAACTTCACTCAAACTGATACAAGGACAGAAGAACCAAGCAAACCTCCCTCCATCAGAATACAGAAGGATCATCCCAAAGATCTGATAATTGGTGATCCCAACAGAGGTGTGAGCACTAGATCAAGAGAAGTGATTTCAGGTTCTTGTTTTGTTTCCAAAATAGAACCTAAAAATATCAAGGAAGCTCTCGCTGATGAATACTGGATTTGTGCTATGCAAGAGGAATTAGGTCAATTCACAAGGAATGAAGTGTGGAATCTTGTTCCTAGACCTGATGACATAAATGTGATTGGTACAAAATGGGTGTATAAGAACAAGTCAAATGAACAAGGAGTTGTTACAAAGAACAAAGCTAGACTTGTAGCTCAAGGATACACTCAAATTGAAGGGGTAGACTTTGATGAAACCTTTGCACCAGTAGCAAGGCTTGAATCAATCAGACTGCTGTTGGGAATTGCTTGTATCTTGAAGTTCAAGCTATTTCAAATGGATGTGAAAAGTGCCTTTTTAAATGGCTACCTTAATGAAGAAGTATATGTAGAACAGCCTAAAGGATTTGTTGATCCAAGCTGTCCAAATCATGTATACAAACTAAAGAAGGCACTTTATGGGTTGAAGCAAGCTCCAAGGGCATGGTATGAAAGACTGACCACATTTCTTATCAAGCAAGGATACAGAAAAGGTGGGATTGATAAAACCCTGTTTGTTAAAGATGAAGAAGGAAATGTCATGATTGCTCAAATATATGTTGATGACATTGTCTTTGGTGGGATGTCTGACAGGATGGTCAAACATTTTGTCAAGCAGATGGAATCTGAATTTGAAATGAGCCTAGTAGGAGTGTTAACCTACTTTCTTGGTCTGCAAATAAAGCAAATGGAAGACTCAATGTTCATCTCACAAAGCAAGTATTCCAAGAACATAGTCAAGAAATTTGGAATGGAAAATGCTGCTCATAAAAGAACTCCTGCCCCCACACATTTAAAGCTGACTAAAGATGAAAAGGGTGAGAATGTAGATCAAAGCTTATACAGAAGCATGATTGGAAGCTTGTTATACTTGACTGCTAGCAGACCAGACATTGCATTTGCAGTAGGAGTTTGTGCAAGATATCAAGCTGATCCAAAAGTCAGTCATCTCAATCAAGTCAAGAGAATTCTTAAATATGTTAATGGTACTTGTGACTATGGCATAATGTACTTTCATGGTTGCAAACCAATTCTCACTGGCTTCTGTGATGCTGATTGGGCTGGAAGTGCTGATGACAGAAAAAGCACTTCAGGAGGATGCTTCTTTCTAGGAAACAATTTGATTTCTTGGTTCAGTAAGAAACAGAATTGTGTATCCTTATCTACAGCTGAAGCTGAATATATAGCAGCTGGAAGCAGTTGTTCTCAGTTGGTTTGGATGAAGCAAATGCTCACTGAGTACAATGTCCCACAGGATGTCATGACATTGTACTGTGACAACTTAAGTGCAATAAACATATCAAAGAATCCTATCCAACATAGCAAGACCAAGCATATTGATATCAGACATCATTTCATCAGAGATCTTGTAGAAGAAAAGGTGATTTCATTGGAGCATGTAGCTACAGATCTGCAGTTAGCTGATATCTTTACCAAAGCATTGGATGCTACACAATTTGAGAACTTAAGGGGCAAACTTGGAATCTGTTTATGTGATATTTAGCAGTTAATGAGATGTGCCAACATGTCATATGATATTGTATGGCATAAGTTCCAGATGGCAAAACCAGTCTGGACAAGTTCCTTGGGAATTCCATTCCTAATCATTTGTACTGTAACGGCTACTTATTTAGTAAATGTTTATAAGCAGCTATCAAGATTCTCATCATTCTATCACAAGCGAATCACATTAACTAGCTATTCTACAGAAATCATAAACCCTAAAGCTGTTCATCCATTTTCCTCAACAATGTCTCAAAGCCCTAACACAACTGAAGAAGTTCTCAACCAGGAAGATGTAGTTCATGCCACTCCCATCTCTGTGGTACCAATGCAATCAACACCATTGGACGAACTCAGGGGAAGCGTTTCTCACACTAAAAAGGCAAGAACTCCAAAGAGAGCTAAAGATCAAGTACGCAGCAAAGCAAAAGGCATTCCCTCTCCTGCTAACAGGCCCCCAAACTCTTCAAAATATGTTGATGATTCCATCAAGGAGATTGTCAACCAAATCCTCTTTGAACAAAGAGTAGTGAGTGGGATCTCTGTTACTTTGAACACCATGCCTGCACCTCAAGAAGAACAAGCTCAAGCTGCAGAGGACACTCCTGCAGAACAAGATGTCCCAACAGATGTTGGAACATCTGAAGATAAGAAAAAGAACTCATCTGATGTTGACTTGGAACAAACTGAGGACCAGAATAAAGTCTCAAATGAAAATGATGAAGAAGTCTCTGAGGATCAGACCAAAGCATCAAATGAAGATCAAATCCCTGCTGATCAACCAGCTGAAGAGGAGGCTGCTCAATCTCCTCCAGTGGTCAACCTGGAGCAGGACTCTGATGCAGAAATCATAGCATCTGTTAAACCTAGCATTGCCAAAAGGCTCAGGTCCAGGAAAGGCAAGATGCAAGCTGAAGCAGCAATTCCTGAAAAGAAGAAATCCTCTCCAAAGAAAGGCAAAGCTAAAGCCACTTTTGGGCCATCAAAACAATGGAGTAAAGTCCAAACTCAGAAAAGGAAAGTTGTCACCCCATCTGACTCAGATGTTGAATCAGATGTCCCAACATCTCCTCCCAAGAAGAGACCAGCCCCATTTAGGGCTTCAACAGCTGTTCCAGAAGCTCCATTAGACAACATATCTTTCCACCATGTCTCTAGTGTAAACAAGTGGAAGTTTGTGTACCAAAGAAGACTTGCCCTAGAAAGAGAACTGAGCAGCAATGCACTTGAGTGCACTGAACTGATTGACCTCATCTCTGCTGCAGGACTATTCAAGACAGTCTCAGATTTCTCTCCCTGCTATGAACTTCTTGTCAAAGAGTTCATTGTGTATCTTCAGGAGGATTGTTCAAATGGTAAGTCCTCTGAGTTCAGAAAAGTGTTTGTGAGAGGTAAGTGTGTTGAGTTCTCTCCTCAAATCATAAATCAATACCTAGGAAGAGAAACAGATGGACCCAATGAGCTAGGTAAGACAGATAATCAAATCTGTAAGGTGATCACAGCAAACCAGGTCAAGGCATGGCCTGTGAAAGAAAAGCTCTCAGTGAGCATGCTTACCAGAAAGTATGCCATGCTGAACAGGATTGGTACTGCTAACTGGGTGCCTACCAACCACACTTCTTCAATCTCAACTGGTCTGGCCAGATTCATCTATGCTGTGGGAACTCAAACCAAGATGGACTATGGAGCTTACATTTTTGATCAGACCATGAAGCATGCCAGCTCCTCTGCAACAAAGCTACCAATAGCTTTTCCTTCATTGCTATGTGGTATAATATTAAGCCAATATCCTGGGATTTTAACTGAGAAGGACACAGCCTGCAAAAGAGAAAGCCCCTTGGCTTTTCACTACAAGTTATTCCTCAGTCATCATGCTGCAGATGTTGAAGCACCTTCTGGGACATCTGCAGGTCCATCAACTGCTAAAAATCCAATCTCCAAGAAGGCTTTAATTGCTGAACTCAAAAGCACCTGCAAAGAGCTTGAAGCTAGAAAGCAGAAGCTTGAGGAAATCATTCAAATGTTGGAGAGTGAAGAAGACCAGACAGCTGCCTCTGATGAAGACAGTGAAGCTGATGAAGCAAGTGAAGCTGAAACAGAAGATGAGGAAGCAACTGAGAGTGATGAATCTGAGTGATCTTTGTAGGTGAGGAAATTGTAATGACAGCACTGCTTTGTATTTCTGGATAATAGTGTCTTTGGCCCCAAATTTTGTGACTAACAAGGGGGAGAACAACAACAACAAATTGTACTGCTGTTTAATTGAATGAAAAATTCTGTTTGTTTGCTTCTGAACTGAATAAGTTTTTCTGTTGGAACAAGACTGGATAAGACTGGATACATATATGTTTGAGGGGGAGTAATCTCAAATAAGAATCAACAGAAAAGTAATGCTATACTCTGATAAAAGGAACTTCTGCTGCACTCTGATAACCAGAAAAGATGTTAGCCAAAAATTAGCCAAAGGGGGAGTTTGTAGATGTTTAAGAATTGGCAGAATTTTTGACCAAACAAGAGATGTTAAATTCAGTTCAGAATGTCCTATCAGATGTTGGGACATTATCAAACAGAGTATATGAACTTATTTCAGGATGTCCTACCAGATGTTGGGACATTGTGTAAATGACTTAAGTTCAGTTTTTCAGGATGTCCCAACAGATGTTGAGACATCTCAAACCTGCTTCCAGAATTAATTATTGATTAACTGATCAGAGATATTTAAGGAGAGTTATCTGGAATTAATTAATGATGGATAAAAACAGAACAAGGCGCATCTGTAGGGAGTTTTATATTGAAGATTCAGATTAAAACAGAAGACCTAAAGCACCTAGAATCTAGGAGGTAACAAACCCTAATTCAAGGTGGAAGCTGCTGCGCATTAGGGCTGGATCATTCAACATTCTGAAAAGAACAAAATGAAGAAGAAGTATCAAAGATGGAGATGCCATCACTGTGGAAGATTTGGACATATCAAACCTCATTGTTATAAGCTACATGGATATCCAAATCAGATGTATCAGCAACCTTCCAAGCTGAAAGTAGAAGGTACCAAGAAAGTGCTGCATAGACATCAAAGAAATCAGCAACCTCCTAAGCATAAGACAGAAGTCATCAAGAAGGTTTGGAGACCAAAAGCTGGCACTCAGACTGATCAAAGTCACATACTCAAGAACAAGATCAACAATCAAGCTTGGAGATCAGCTGAACAACACACAGGGAAGAGGCATCAAAAGAAATCTCAACTCATCTGGTCAAAGAAAAGTACTGCATATATAGCACATACATCACTAAGAGTATTAGCTAAAGAAGACTGGTACTTTGACAGTGGATGTTCAAGACACATGACTGGATTGAAGAATTTGCTAGTAAACTTAAAATCACATTCATCCAGGTATGTGACCTTTGGAGATGGAGCTAAAGGAGAAATCAAGGGAGTTGGAACCTTGGATTGTCAAGATGTTCCAAGACTAGATGATGTGCTGCTAGTTAAAGGTTTAACTGCTAACCTGATCAACATAAGTCAGTTATGTGATCAAGGGTACAGTGTAAACTTTACCAAAACTGAATGCATAGTGACTAATAATGAACAAGAGGTTGTCATGAAAGGAGCCAGATCTAAAGACAACTGTTACATGTGGGAACCACAAGACTTCAGTCTCACTTCAACCTGCTCTCTAGCTAAAGAAGAAGAAGTGAAACTGTGGCACCAAAGACTAGGTCACCTTCATTTCAGAGGCATAAAGAAGATCATATCTATGGATGCTGTAAGAGGTATTCCTAAACTGATAATTGATGATGATTCTACAGATGTCCCAGAAGATGTTGGAACATCTGCTGATATCAAGATTGAAGCTGAAGAAAAGAATAATCAATATAACTTCACTCAAACTGATACAAGGACAGAAGAACCAAGCAAACCTCCCTCCATCAGAATACAGAAGGATCATCCCAAAGATCTGATAATTGGTGATCCCAACAGAGGTGTGAGCACTAGATCAAGAGAAGTGATTTCAGGTTCTTGTTTTGTTTCCAAAATAGAACCTAAAAATATCAAGGAAGCTCTCGCTGATGAATACTGGATTTGTGCTATGCAAGAGGAATTAGGTCAATTCACAAGGAATGAAGTGTGGAATCTTGTTCCTAGACCTGATGACATAAATGTGATTGGTACAAAATGGGTGTATAAGAACAAGTCAAATGAACAAGGAGTTGTTACAAAGAACAAAGCTAGACTTGTAGCTCAAGGATACACTCAAATTGAAGGGGTAGACTTTGATGAAACCTTTGCACCAGTAGCAAGGCTTGAATCAATCAGACTGCTGTTGGGAATTGCTTGTATCTTGAAGTTCAAGCTATTTCAAATGGATGTGAAAAGTGCCTTTTTAAATGGCTACCTTAATGAAGAAGTATATGTAGAACAGCCTAAAGGATTTGTTGATCCAAGCTGTCCAAATCATGTATACAAACTAAAGAAGGCACTTTATGGGTTGAAGCAAGCTCCAAGGGCATGGTATGAAAGACTGACCACATTTCTTATCAAGCAAGGATACAGAAAAGGTGGGATTGATAAAACCCTGTTTGTTAAAGATGAAGAAGGAAATGTCATGATTGCTCAAATATATGTTGATGACATTGTCTTTGGTGGGATGTCTGACAGGATGGTCAAACATTTTGTCAAGCAGATGGAATCTGAATTTGAAATGAGCCTAGTAGGAGTGTTAACCTACTTTCTTGGTCTGCAAATAAAGCAAATGGAAGACTCAATGTTCATCTCACAAAGCAAGTATTCCAAGAACATAGTCAAGAAATTTGGAATGGAAAATGCTGCTCATAAAAGAACTCCTGCCCCCACACATTTAAAGCTGACTAAAGATGAAAAGGGTGAGAATGTAGATCAAAGCTTATACAGAAGCATGATTGGAAGCTTGTTATACTTGACTGCTAGCAGACCAGACATTGCATTTGCAGTAGGAGTTTGTGCAAGATATCAAGCTGATCCAAAAGTCAGTCATCTCAATCAAGTCAAGAGAATTCTTAAATATGTTAATGGTACTTGTGACTATGGCATAATGTACTTTCATGGTTGCAAACCAATTCTCACTGGCTTCTGTGATGCTGATTGGGCTGGAAGTGCTGATGACAGAAAAAGCACTTCAGGAGGATGCTTCTTTCTAGGAAACAATTTGATTTCTTGGTTCAGTAAGAAACAGAATTGTGTATCCTTATCTACAGCTGAAGCTGAATATATAGCAGCTGGAAGCAGTTGTTCTCAGTTGGTTTGGATGAAGCAAATGCTCACTGAGTACAATGTCCCACAGGATGTCATGACATTGTACTGTGACAACTTAAGTGCAATAAACATATCAAAGAATCCTATCCAACATAGCAGGACCAAGCATATTGATATCAGACATCATTTCATCAGAGATCTTGTAGAAGAAAAGGTGATTTCATTGGAGCATGTAGCTACAGATCTGCAGTTAGCTGATATCTTTACCAAAGCATTGGATGCTACACAATTTGAGAACTTAAGGGGCAAACTTGGAATCTGTTTATGTGATATTTAGCAGTTAATGAGATGTGCCAACATGTCATATGATATTGTATGGCATAAGTTCCAGATGGCAAAACCAGTCTGGACAAGTTCCTTGGGAATTCCATTCCTAATCATTTGTACTGTAACGGCTACTTATTTAGTAAATGTTTATAAGCAGCTATCAAGATTCTCATCATTCTATCACAAGCGAATCACATTAACTAGCTATTCTACAGAAATCATAAACCCTAAAGCTGTTCATCCATTTTCCTCAACAATGTCTCAAAGCCCTAACACAACTGAAGAAGTTCTCAACCAGGAAGATGTAGTTCATGCCACTCCCATCTCTGTGGTACCAATGCAATCAACACCATTGGACGAACTCAGGGGAAGCGTTTCTCACACTAAAAAGGCAAGAACTCCAAAGAGAGCTAAAGATCAAGTACGCAGCAAAGCAAAAGGCATTCCCTCTCCTGCTAACAGGCCCCCAAACTCTTCAAAATATGTTGATGATTCCATCAAGGAGATTGTCAACCAAATCCTCTTTGAACAAAGAGTAGTGAGTGGGATCTCTGTTACTTTGAACACCATGCCTGCACCTCAAGAAGAACAAGCTCAAGCTGCAGAGGACACTCCTGCAGAACAAGATGTCCCAACAGATGTTGGAACATCTGAAGATAAGAAAAAGAACTCATCTGATGTTGACTTGGAACAAACTGAGGACCAGAATAAAGTCTCAAATGAAAATGATGAAGAAGTCTCTGAGGATCAGACCAAAGCATCAAATGAAGATCAAATCCCTGCTGATCAACCAGCTGAAGAGGAGGCTGCTCAATCTCCTCCAGTGGTCAACCTGGAGCAGGACTCTGATGCAGAAATCATAGCATCTGTTAAACCTAGCATTGCCAAAAGGCTCAGGTCCAGGAAAGGCAAGATGCAAGCTGAAGCAGCAATTCCTGAAAAGAAGAAATCCTCTCCAAAGAAAGGCAAAGCTAAAGCCACTTTTGGGCCATCAAAACAATGGAGTAAAGTCCAAACTCAGAAAAGGAAAGTTGTCACCCCATCTGACTCAGATGTTGAATCAGATGTCCCAACATCTCCTCCCAAGAAGAGACCAGCCCCATTTAGGGCTTCAACAGCTGTTCCAGAAGCTCCATTAGACAACATATCTTTCCACCATGTCTCTAGTGTAAACAAGTGGAAGTTTGTGTACCAAAGAAGACTTGCCCTAGAAAGAGAACTGAGCAGCAATGCACTTGAGTGCACTGAACTGATTGACCTCATCTCTGCTGCAGGACTATTCAAGACAGTCTCAGATTTCTCTCCCTGCTATGAACTTCTTGTCAAAGAGTTCATTGTGTATCTTCAGGAGGATTGTTCAAATGGTAAGTCCTCTGAGTTCAGAAAAGTGTTTGTGAGAGGTAAGTGTGTTGAGTTCTCTCCTCAAATCATAAATCAATACCTAGGAAGAGAAACAGATGGACCCAATGAGCTAGGTAAGACAGATAATCAAATCTGTAAGGTGATCACAGCAAACCAGGTCAAGGCATGGCCTGTGAAAGAAAAGCTCTCAGTGAGCATGCTTACCAGAAAGTATGCCATGCTGAACAGGATTGGTACTGCTAACTGGGTGCCTACCAACCACACTTCTTCAATCTCAACTGGTCTGGCCAGATTCATCTATGCTGTGGGAACTCAAACCAAGATGGACTATGGAGCTTACATTTTTGATCAGACCATGAAGCATGCCAGCTCCTCTGCAACAAAGCTACCAATAGCTTTTCCTTCATTGCTATGTGGTATAATATTAAGCCAATATCCTGGGATTTTAACTGAGAAGGACACAGCCTGCAAAAGAGAAAGCCCCTTGGCTTTTCACTACAAGTTATTCCTCAGTCATCATGCTGCAGATGTTGAAGCACCTTCTGGGACATCTGCAGGTCCATCAACTG
Organism: Lathyrus aphaca; assembly: GCA_963966055.1. Lineage (NCBI taxonomy): Eukaryota > Viridiplantae > Streptophyta > Magnoliopsida > Fabales > Fabaceae > Lathyrus > Lathyrus aphaca. The sequence continues at coordinate 538,826,136 of OZ014524.1, forward strand.
CTAAAAATCCAATCTCCAAGAAGGCTTTAATTGCTGAACTCAAAAGCACCTGCAAAGAGCTTGAAGCTAGAAAGCAGAAGCTTGAGGAAATCATTCAAATGTTGGAGAGTGAAGAAGACCAGACAGCTGCCTCTGATGAAGACAGTGAAGCTGATGAAGCAAGTGAAGCTGAAACAGAAGATGAGGAAGCAACTGAGAGTGATGAATCTGAGTGATCTTTGTAGGTGAGGAAATTGTAATGACAGCACTGCTTTGTATTTCTGGATAATAGTGTCTTTGGCCCCAAATTTTGTGACTAACAAGGGGGAGAACAACAACAACAAATTGTACTGCTGTTTAATTGAATGAAAAATTCTGTTTGTTTGCTTCTGAACTGAATAAGTTTTTCTGTTGGAACAAGACTGGATAAGACTGGATACATATATGTTTGAGGGGGAGTAATCTCAAATAAGAATCAACAGAAAAGTAATGCTATACTCTGATAAAAGGAACTTCTGCTGCACTCTGATAACCAGAAAAGATGTTAGCCAAAAATTAGCCAAAGGGGGAGTTTGTAGATGTTTAAGAATTGGCAGAATTTTTGACCAAACAAGAGATGTTAAATTCAGTTCAGAATGTCCTATCAGATGTTGGGACATTATCAAACAGAGTATATGAACTTATTTCAGGATGTCCTACCAGATGTTGGGACATTGTGTAAATGACTTAAGTTCAGTTTTTCAGGATGTCCCAACAGATGTTGAGACATCTCAAACCTGCTTCCAGAATTAATTATTGATTAACTGATCAGAGATATTTAAGGAGAGTTATCTGGAATTAATTAATGATGGATAAAAACAGAACAAGGCGCATCTGTAGGGAGTTTTATATTGAAGATTCAGATTAAAACAGAAGACCTAAAGCACCTAGAATCTAGGAGGTAACAAACCCTAATTCAAGGTGGAAGCTGCTGCGCATTAGGGCTGGATCATTCTACAGAAAGCCCAAAATTCAGATACCTATTTAATTAACAGAAACTCATAGAATTGAGTACGAATTTCAGAAGACCAAATAGGGTGTCTAGTGTTTTTAATAGCAGGTGTTTTTATATGTACCACTTTATGAGCTTTTAAGCAAAAGTGCATTTGTGACTTGATTGAAACTGTGAAGTAAGATCAAGCTGTATTGTTTGAAGGATGTCTTCAATTTCAGTAAACTTGTAAACTTGATCACTGTGTGATTGAGGGGGAGTGATTAGGGTACTCTTATCTAAGGTGTGTCTTAGGTAGAAATTGCATTGGGTAGTTATTAAGTGATAGATTAAACAGGGTGGTTTAAGTCTAGAATTAATATTACTTATAGTGGATTTCCTCCTGGCTTGGTAGCCTCCAGATGTAGGTGTGGTTATACACTGAACTGGGTTAACAAACTTCTGTGTTGTTTACTTTTCTTGCTATTTAAGTTTTGGTTAAATTTGTCAAGTGTCCTATCAAGTGTTGGGACATCTCTTAGGACATCTCATACCTGATCACAGAATTTCAGAAAATGTTTGAAAATATTGTGAGGTGTGAAAAGTAGTTTTAAGATGTGAGCAAGTAACTAGGAGATACCTACCCTAAGTTAAGTCATTCAAGTTCTTTTATGTTTCTTCAAGAGTAAGACTATCCCTATTATTAAGGAATAGGTAGTCATTACTTTGGATTTTTATAAATGGACAGGCGTAGGGTTATCGTATGGTCAATGAAGGCAACATGTAAGGGTGTTTTTAGCAATTCGTAGGGACTATCATCATATTTATCAAAGGGACAAGATCATTATCGTAGGAAACCTCGAAGGGACTTGATCTTTTAAATTCTTTAAAGGGGCATTGATGATTTATTCTTAAAGGGACTTTGCTTAAACATCCTTATATTCGAGGGACTTGACCAATTATATAAGGCAACCAAGAGGAATACCCTAGGAAGTGCAGATGGCGATCAAAGATCGACTTATGCGTGTGAGTGTTTATTTTCATATATTTATTCTTTTTAATTTTCTAAGTCCATTTAATTACAATTACATGGTGCACTCCCTATTTTACTAACCACGCAGTTAAATATTTACAAAGAAAATAAAGACGAAAATATAAATCTATAAGCTATTACAAGGCTTTGGCAGATACATAATAGTCAGATAAAAATAAATTATAAAGCAAGAATGTTCGATATAATAAAATAATAAATAAGCAATAATAATAAAGAAATAGTGATAAATCAATAGTAATAATAATAAAGTAATAATAATAATAAACATAAATTCAAGAAATAACAATTAAACATTTAATTAAAAAGAAAAAAAGTTTAGGTTAGACAAGTTAGATTTTTTTTAGAAGTTATTAAGAAAAATATGAATTTAATTAATGAGTAATTAGTAATAATAAAAAAAATTAATTATTTACAAAATATTATTATTATAAGTAAGTAATAAGTTTATAAAAATAATTAGCATTTATTTACAAAAGATATGAAGACTTAATATTATAAATGAGTAATAATAATAATAAAAATAATAAAAAAAAAGAAATTTATAAAAATAATTAGTATTTATTAAAAAAACATTTATAGTAAGAATTATATACAAAAGTTAAAAAAACCTTTTTACAAAAATATTATCTTTTTTAGATGTTTATTTTTATTTAGAAAAGAAAAAAAATAAGGAAAAGGGTGGACCTGGGGTTTGAACCCAAGTCTCTAAACTGGATGAAGAGGATGATAACCAACTGAGTTGCATGCGCGAGGTGTCTCATAACCATCAAGAATTCATTATATTTTAAATCTGCTAAGAACAAATGAATAAAAAACAAATTTTGCCTCAACCAGGATTCGATCCTTCAGCCTCATACATACAAAGCACGTCTGATAATAGAATAAAAATATATGATTATATATTAAACATGCTAAATATCTGAAATAATGAAAAAAAGAATGACCTCACCCAGGATCGAACACTGGTCCTTCATAATACAAGCCAAACGCATCAGCCACTAGGACGACCACGCATTTGTGATAATAGTATAATAAAATAACATAAAATGATTAACACAAATTTAAAAACGAATTTGCGCGCGGAGGATTCATCTTCTTCCTCAGAATTTCGCAGGTTTTCCTGCGAATTTTGTTATGCATTTTGCTGCAAATGTTCCTGCGCGAAAAACCTGTGAAACAAATACTACCACAAAAACGTACAAATTCAACAAATTGATCATGCCAACATGATCTAGACAGTTCGTTTAGTTCAATTATGGTCTCAAAAAGTATTTATGTGGCCTATTTCGTGAAGCCCTAAAACGAAGGCTCAAACCCTAACAATGGACGTTCACGCGTTTGGCAATGAATCTTCAATCTTTTTATCCAGAAATAAACCTCACACCATCACAAACAAGAATATCATATCAAAAATTAAAAACAATGCATAAATTAATGAAATCGAAAACAAGAATTCAAGAACATTTTTTGATTCGGTTTGGGCAATTAGACGTGTTTTGGATGATATGAATGATGCAATGATGTTCAATGATCATCCAAGAATGGTTCTCTACCTTTAAATCACCTAAAAACCAATAAATTCACAAATCCGAATTTGACTTTTATGTGAAATTTTTTAGTTTTGTTCTTCTTCTTTGAGGCTACAAAAAACGTCCCATATGCATTGGTTACCTTCATGTACTTATAGTGAATGAATTAGGTCAGAAAGTTTGATGGATTTGTGGGCTTATGATATAACTTGATTATGAAGAAATCTCATTACTTTAAATGTTCAAAAATCAAATGATATCTTTCTAAATTGACCTTACACGAATTTGGTAGCTCTTAATCAGTTTTAAATAATGTTTATGAACTTCTAGAACCAAAATCATATCCAAATATTTGAATTTTATATTTTATTTTGATTTAATTTGAATTTTAATGAATATAATCCAAATAAATAATAAATAAATTATAAAAATAAAAAATAATTGGAATTGGGTCATGCTTGGTGTTATTGTTAAGATTGGGTTGCAAAATGATAGGCCCATTTGGAAATATTTGGATTTAAGACCTTATTTGCTTCATACACCCCTTGAAAATTTCCCAACTTTGACAAGGCACAAATCCCTCAATTTTAAAGATATGAAAGTGTTCTTGGACATTTTGGAAATCTTAAAGAGTCCTCTAACAAACCTCTTTTGTCTCATGTCCATATCTTTTACCATTTTCAAATTATGCTCTTTGGAAAAAGTTGACTTTTTGTTGACTTTTGAAATGACCTGTAATGTTTTAGCTCATACCTTCCAAATGAAGCAATTTCAGGCTTGGCTTGTGAGACATAAAGTTATAGATAATTCAATTTCCTTCAAAATGATCTATGGATGGGAAATTTTTGATGAAGCATGTGAAAGTTATGTCTGGTCAAAGTTTAGTTGACTTTCCTTAAGAAAACCCTAATTTAGAAACTCCTGATTATTGATGATTGAATCTTTCTTGATGAATCATGATCAAACCTTTATCAAATGATTAATTTCACTTCATAATCTTGATGTTAGCAAAACATATTGAAGTTTGACTTTAATTTGACCACAGTTGACCTCAGTTTGGCCTTTTCAATTTTCTAAAACCTGAGGAGTTAGATTGGCATGTACGCCATTCGTGACTTGAAGGTTGAAGAGGATTGAACACAAAAGCCTAAAAATTTGCACTCGCCGGTGCGTAGAATGATACCGTTGGTTGGTCGTATTACTTGAATGGGCTTAAAGATGCCATTAGGATAAAAATTCTTCAGATATACTTCTTTGAGATGAAGATCTAGCCTTTTGGTGGATAAACCACGGCCCAAGGTAATGATATGGCTTTTGAGAAGAATAAACGACGTCTCAAAATAGCCTTCGGGAAGAATAAACGACGTCCCAAAATAATGAGATAACCTTCGGGTGGATAAACGACGGCCCAAGGTAACAATATGGCTTTTGAGAAGAATAAACGACGTCTCAAAATAACCTTTGGGAAGAATAAACAACGTCCCAAAATGATGAGATAACCTTCGGGTGGATAAACGAAGGCCCAAGGTATCAATATGGCTTTTGAGAAGAATAAACGACGTCTCAAAATAGCCTTCAGGAAGAATAAATGACGTCTCAAAATAACCTTTGGGAAGAATAAACGACGTCCCAAAATGATGAGATAACCTTCGGTTGGATAAACAACGGCCCAAGGTAACAATATCGCTTTTGAGAAAAATAAACGACGTCTCAAAATAACCTTTGGGAAGAATAAACGACGTCCCAAGGTAACAATATGGCTTTTGAGAAGAATAAACGACGTCTCAAGATAACCTTTGTGAAGAATAAACGACATCCCAAAATGATGAGATAACCTTCGGGTGGATAAACGACAGCCCAAGGTAACCATATGGCTTTTGAGAAGAATAATCGACGTCTCAAAATAGCCTTTGGGAAGAATAAACGACGTCCCAAGATATAAGTTGCTGATGAAGTTTGTCTGCTGGAGAATTAACCTGAAAAACAAGGTTAGTTCTGTGCCAATATCATGATGTATATAACATTTTGTAAGATAATATTTTATGAGAATGTGTACGATATGATATGATGTATGTATGAATTATGTAGCTGAAGCGTATAAGTAGCTTCATAGAACAACTGCTAGTTGGGGAAAATAAATCCCGATTTGTTGTTGAGGAGTATGAAGACTTTATTCCCATCTTGTCTTGGAATATCTTACTTTGAATTTTCTCGTTTTCATTGGTCGTACTTCTTATTGAAGGATTAAATTCCTGAATATCCCGACTGAGGATAAAAGAGATGGAAATAGATCTGGGAGACTTATCCGGTCAAATATCAATTATTCGGAGGATATGAAACTGTTTGGAGACTTTGTAGAGTTGGAAGTATAAGATATTACTTGAAGTATTCTGTAAGAATATTCGTAAAGATTAATCTCTGGAGATGAACCGGAGAAGATTTGTCGAATTCCTACCTCTGTTCATTCTTAGTAAATGCTATTATTGTATTTTATGCATTTTTGGTAAACATCAATCATATTCAAAAGCATATATACATTCAAACATAACCAACAGACATTTCTCGCTTTAGTAAAAGGGGAAAAATAAACCTGAATAAAGAGGGAAAAGTAAAGTTGAACTCAAAAACAGAATCGTTTCAACTTTGAGAGTGTATAACCAATTGGATTTAAAGCTTCTAAGGTTCTTAACTTTCCAGAATAATTTCCCAGAAATTCTCATGGATGGATCCGAAGACATGATACTGACACCATATGATATTACTGGCGTAGACAGTTAATTTCCACAATGGCTTCTGCTGAGAATCCAATATCAAGGTAATACAATGAGAGGAACGTGCTTTCAAGTTGTGATGGACCATATACTCTCCGGGTATTAGATTTGGAAAGAGAGTGTTGCCCCTTGGTTGAGGATGAATTGTCCCATAATGGAAATATCTGAAAGGAGCTACCTCAAGAGAAATAAGCAAAATGCCTCACAATAATATGCCCCTGGCATCATGAACTTTGTAATGTTACCTTTGGCAACTCAGATAGATGAGGAGACATGCCCCTGGCTACTTAAGCATAGTTGAATCTTGACCTTATTGCCCCAAATGAATTGGACAGTAACTTGGTATGCCCCATTGATTGGGAAATAATGACTATGCCCCTTTGTATACATGGGCTTTGATCCAGTAAGCAACTTTGTCTATCGGAAGGACTTTGGTTTATTGAACATTCATTCTGTAAGTTTCTCTGCTTGTCAAACACTCAGTTATATTCAAACAATGATATTCAAAAATGAAATGCTTATGTCTGTCTTGAAGTTTTGAAAAAGAGTTATTTTAGTAAAAAAATGTTTGTAAAAACTGTGATATTAACTCAAGATTTATAATAAGCCCTAAAGGAGTCAGGATACCTTTTTGTGGCAATACGCTTTCAAACTAACCATGCTTTAGTTAGGACTTTTAAAGGGTTATAATATGGCATGGTTCACGGTTTAAGAAACAAAGGATAAAGGCTCAAATTTTATTTGTACCCAACCCAATCTCCATTATGTTCTTCAGTCCTATGTTCGATTAACTTATGCATTGAAGCTTCGAAGGAATTTAGAATAAGCTCTAAAAGAGTCAGGATACCTTTTTGTGGCAATACGCTTTCAAACTAACCATGCTTCAGTTAGGACTTTTAAAGGGTTATAATGTGGCCTGGTTCACGGTTTAAGAAATAAAGGATAAAGGCTCAAATTTTATTTGTACCCAACCCAATCTCCATGATGTTCTTCAGTCCTATGTTCGGTTAACTTATGCATTGAAGCTTCTAAGGAATTTAGAATTTTAACACTGTCATTTGTGATGGTTCAAAAACCAAAAATTTATTTGAAAATTCAATCATCTTTCTTTGTTGAGGATTCATAGTGACCTCTTTTTTTTCTTTTGACTTTACTATCCCTTCCTTTTGCCTGAACTGTTTGTTTCAAGATTACAGTCAGCGGGACATCTCAATTTTTACTAAGTCTCCTTCATAGGTTTTGACTTAGTGAGCTTTTATTTTGCTAGATATTGGCTTGCTGACTTTTAGTGATTACAGGGAACCATCATTAGTTGTGTACAACACAGACAATTGGCATAGTTGAGTTAGCCGAGTAACTACCCTGCCCCAGGTTATGAATAAGGGTTTTAATTTGCGTGAGAATGAAAACTCCTACTTCATAGGCTCAAAAGGGTTGACTAGGGATTAACTTCCTTATATCTCCACTGTTTAGGAATTGAAACAATGCATGTACATCGTTAGCATAGTCTATTCAAAAGCATACTGCGTAGGATTGTGGTAGTGTTTTCGTCATCCTCCCTCTATAGGCTTATAGCTTTATCAGAAGTTAAATATCACAAATAGCGAAGTATGAAGCATAGTTCAAAATATAGTGTAACGAATGGATTAATCCAAGACAAACATATGCAATGCATTAATGAAAACAAAAGTTTGACATAATAGTAAGTGTTTAAACAAATAAAAGAAATTACAAATTAAAATTCAAATATTCTCAAAGCCTCTTCCTCTAAACTGGTTACTCCGGATGTTTGGGCGCTTTGATGTTTGATAGGCAATAGAAAAACTCAATCTGGCCTTCTGGCATAGCCTCGAGGATTCATTCGTCAATCAGGTCTTGAATCCTTTTCTTCATTGCCCAACAACTATTAGTATCGTGTTCGGGACAGTTGGAGTGATACATACACCTTGCCCTGGGATGATAGCGAGAAGAGGAAGTATTAGGATTTTGAGGAGGTTTTTCCAAGGAAATTATCTTCATCTCTAACAAGCATTGCAAAACTTGCGACATTGGAGTGCTGAATTTGATAAACTGTCTTTTATATTCCTTGTGTTGAAGTGGATTAATCTTACAAAGTCTTTTCTCTTCAACCGAAGAACAATCAGTGGTAGCCTGTCTCTTTCCTTCTTTTATCCTTATCTATTTTTCGACCAAGTCAGCTTGTTTTATCGTAGGTTGACTGACGATTAGATTCCCGACTCCATTACTTTGAAGTTTGTGGACAAACGTTCTCAGCTCTTCTTGCCCCATGAGCTAAACTTTGGATAAGAGCCACCTGGCCATTCATCTGGATCTTCATTTCTGCCATCTAAGCTTGCAATTGTTCCAACTGACCATTCTTGTTATCTTCATGATTTTCAAAGAGGAGTGCTTTCAACTCTTCTTGCCCTTTGGACAAATTCAGGATCACTTATTGGAACTGAGCATTCTGAGCCTGGAGATCCTTGATAGTTTGTTCGAGAGCCATTTCTGCTGAAATAAACAGTGAGAATATTGAGAAAACTTCTATGGAAACTTGGCATGCAATGATATGGTATGTAGATGTATATGCAATGTTTTCAAGGACCGCAGGATTTAAATTTGTTTAAAAACAAAATTTTATTAGTAAGTGTTTAACATAAATTTTCCCCTTGGGCTTACAATGAAAGGAAATAACAATAAAGTACAAAAATAAATATATGGGGTTTTAAGTCTCCCATGGACGCTTCCTCTTTGTGTGGAGGTATTTGTTGAGGTTCCGCTCCTCGTGAAATTGTCTTGTTAGCTCCAGAATTCTTTCTTGACTAGCTCTGAAATGAGTTTCAAAAGTATCCCTTTGCTCCCACAATTGAATTCAGGACTTCTGCAACTCTTCCAAATCAGTGGGCATGTCTGGATGAAGTATGGTATAAGGAACATCTCCTTCAGCAACAGGCTCCATAGTGATTGGTAGAACAGCAGGGTATGACATTATAAGAGTTTGAGCACGAGATCACACCCATCTGAGATAAGGCTCCATAGGAATAGAATAATTTGGCTCCAAGGTCTTGCTATCAATCCTATTCACCTTGTTCCAAGCTCGTATAAACCTTTGACGGTAACCCTGAAGATCGTTGTCGTAGTCGAACATAATACCCTGAATAATCATGTCATGAGGACCATTACTCTGATCATAACCAAACTGACATAGAGCTAAAGAAGGGTTGTAGGTAATGCCCCCTCTTATGCCAAGGAGTGGTACATTAGGGAACTCCCCACAACGGTCAATGATAGTAACATTCTCCATAGATCGAGAGCACCAATGAATGTATGAATGAGAAAGTGACATGATCCTCTTAGACCACCTTAACCCTTGTTCATTCTTCATCACTGATTGAGGAAGGTGAGAAATAAACCACCTAGCCAATAAAGGTATGCAACACATCAGAGTTCCTCTCGCCTTCGTAGTACGGATATGAAGAGAGTGTAAGATATCTCCAAGTAATGTAGGCACTGGATTGTGAGTCAGAAATATGTTGATGGTGTGTACGTCTATGAACTAGTCTGAATTAGGGAACAACACTAAGCCATAGATTAATAAGGTTAAAATCTCCTCAAAATCATCATAGCCCATAGCATCCAAGAACATTTGAGCTTTCTCCATCAATACCTTAGCAAGAATACCCTTAACTCCACTTCTCGTTTCCAGGACAATGTCTGATTTCTTCAAATGTAGGGTTGCAGCAATGACTTCAGGTTTAGGCTCATTCTCTAAGCATGTGAAGGGTCGCTGATCAAGGATAGGTATACCCAGTAGTTTGGAGAACTCCTCCATTGTAGGAACCAGTTGATAGTCGGGAAATGTGAAGCAATGATGTTTAGGATCAAAGAACTGAAATAGGACACTCATCATGTCTTCATTGAATCCTGAAGTAACTAGATCCAGCAGGTAACCATGCTTCTTGATGAATTGGGAGTTTTCAGGAACTTGAGAGACCAATTCCTTAAGCTTAGAAGGTATCCCTACAAAGTTGATCTGGATAGTATTCCTACGAGCAGAAGCCATGACCTGCAACAAAGAACAAAGATAAATCCTTTGGTCCTTGAAATGGTTAGTGAAAATGCTATACTTATGATGTCATGATGTTATGCTCAATCAAAAACATGTGGCACACACAAACAAGTCACACAATAGCCTTAGGTTTGAAGGCTTGCATGAGGTTTAAAGGTAAATACCCTCCCCTTAAGTTTAGTTGGTTCATCCTGTCCTACAAAAGTAACCAGGTTCTAAGGGATCTCAATATCACTGATCCTTCCCAAGGGTGGTTGTTCAGTAGGCAACTTACTTTCCAACCAAAACCCTCCAAGTTTAGAATCTCAATGAGCGTAACATCGAGTATCAACCAACTTCAGTCTTCACCAAAGCCGGCTATCTCACTACTTTCTAAAGGCCAAGATGGGATAACTAGGGTTCTAAAGGTCAGTTAGTGTATTGACACCATATGGAAGCCTCATATTATCTTTAACTTACTTAAGGAACATAAGCATCAACCAAGAAGTCACACTAACTATGGCCACCAGATCAACCATATCGGTATACGTCGTACAGTTTCCTTGGTCTATTGCCATTTACCTAGGGTACACTAGATCCGGGTTAGGATCTTTCAAACAAAAGCCCAACAGTTAATATAAAGCAAACAAAACAAACAATTTTAAGTGACCTAATTCCTAAGGGTACCCCTCTTTTACTTAGTAACTCCCCAACATAGTCGCCAGTTCTGTAACACGGTGGGAGAACTTTCTATAAATGTTGCGGATAGCAAGAGTCGCCACCGACTTTTATTTTACCCATAAGGAATGGACATAAAAGAACAGGAAAGACAATTTTGAAAAGACTTGGGTTAGGTGGGTAGGTTATATAAAGGGAAGGTGTTAGCACCCTTTATATCCATGGTTATCCATGGGCTCTTAGTTACTTAGCCCACTTTAATTGTTTTTGAAAAGTGTAGTGTGTGATTAGAAATTTTCTAAGTACTTTGTAATGATCCTCGTATGGATGTATACAAAGCCTTGTTTGAAAATGTTTGAAAATATCGTGAGGTGTGAAAAGTAGTTTTAAGATGTGAGCAAGTAACTAGGAGATACCTACAATAAGCTAAGTCATTCAAGTTCATTTATGTTTCTTCAAGAGTAAGACTATCCCTATTATTTAAGAATAGGTAGTCATTACTTTGGATTTTTATAAAGGGACAGGTGTAGGGTCATCGTATGGTCAATGAAGGCAACATGTAAGGGTGTTTTTAGCAATTCGTAGGGACTATCATCATATTTATCGAAGGGACAAGATCATTATCATAGGCAACCTCAAAGGGACTTGATCTTTTAAATTCTTTAAAGAGACAATGATGATTTATTCTTAAAGGGACTTTGATTAAACATCCCTATATTCGAGGGACTTGACCAATTAGATAAGGCAACCAAGAGGAATACCCTAGGAAGTGCAGATGGCGATCAAAAATCGACTTATGCGTGTGAGTGTTTATTTTCAGATATTTATTCTTTTTAATTTTCTAAGTCCATTTAATTACAATTACATGGTGCACTCCCTATTTTACTAACCACACAGTTAAATATTTACAAAGAAAATAAAGACGGAAAAATAAATCTATAAGCTATTACAAGGCTTTGGCAGATACATAATAGTTAGATAAAAATAAATTATAAAGCAAGAATAATAGATATAATAAAATAATAAATAAGCAATAATAATAAAGCAATAGTAATAATAATAAAGTAATAATAATAATAAAAATAAATTAAAGAAATAACAATTAAACATTTAATTAAAAAGAAAAAAAGTTTAGGTTAGACAAGTTAGATTTTTTAAGAAGTTATTAAGAAAAATATGAATTTAATTAATTAGTAATTAGTAATAATAAAAAAATTAATTATTTACAAAATATTATTATTATAAGTAAGTAATAAGTTTATAAAAATAATTAGCATTTATTGACAAAAGATATGAAGACTTAATATTATAAATGAGTAATAATAATAAATAAATAAAAAATTATAAAACTAATTAGTATTTATTTAAAAAAACATTTATAGTAAGAATTATATACAAAAGTTAAAAAAACCTTTGTACAAAAATATTATCTTTTTTAGATGTTTATTTTCATTTAGAAAAGATTTTCTTTTATTAATTAAGTTTATTTTGAAAATAAGAATATAAAATACAAAGAAAATTAGAAAAGAAAAAAAAATTAGGAAAAGGGTAGACCTGGGGTTTGAACCCAGGTCTCTATCCTGGATGAAGAGGATGATAACCAACTGAGTTGTGTGCGCGAGGTGTCTCATAACCATCAACAATTCATTATATTTTAAATCTGCTAAGAACAAATGAATAAAAAATATTTTGGCCTCAACCAGGATTCAATCCCTCAACCTCATACATACAAAGCCAGTCTCCTTACCATTAAACCACATGGGGCGCGTCTGATAATAGAATAGCAAAATATGATTATATATTAAACATGCTAAATATCTGAAACAATGAAAAAAAAGAATGACCTCACCCAGGATCGAACATCGGTCCTTCATAATACAAGCCAAACGCATCAGCCACTAGGACGCCCACACATCTGTGATAATAGTATAACAAAATAACATAAAATAATTAAAACTAATTTAAAAACGAATTTGCGTGTGGAGGAGTCATCTTCCTCCGAATTTCGCATGTTTTCCTGCGAATTTTGATATGCATTTTGCTGCGAATGTTCCTACGCAAAAAAACCTGCGAAACAAATACTACCACAAAAACGTACGAATTCAACAAATTGATCATGCCAACATGATCTAGACAATTTGTTTAGTTCAATTATGGTCTCAAAAAGTATTTATGTGGCCTATTTCGCGAAGCCCTAAAACGAAGGCTCAAACCCTAACAATGGTCGTTCACGCGTTTGGCCATCAATCTTCAATCCTTTTATCCAAAAACTATCCTCACACCATCACAAACAAGAATATCAGATCAAAAATTAAAAACAATGCATAGATTAACGAAATCGAAAACAAGAATTTAAGAACATTTTTTGATTCGGTTTGGGAAATTAGACGTGTTTTGGATGATATGAATGATGCAAAGATGTTCAATGATCATCCAAGAATGGTTCTCTACCTTTAAATCGCCTAAAAAACCAACAAATTCACAAATCTGAATTTGACTTTTATGTGAAATTTTTGAGTTTTGTTCTTCTTCTTTGAGGCTGCAAAAAACGTCCCATATGCATTGGTTACCTTCATGTACTTATTGTGAATGAATTAGGTCAGAAAGTTTGATGGATTTGTGGGCTTATGAGATAACTTGATTATGAAGAAATCTCATTACTTTAAATGTTCAAAAATCAAATGATATCTTTCTAAATTGACCTTACACAAATTTGGTAGCTCTTAATCAGTTTTAAATAATGTTTATGAGTTTCTAGAACCAAAATCATATCCAAATATTTGAATTTTATATTTTATTTTGATTTAATTTGAATTTTAATCAATAAAATCCAAATAAATTATAAAAATAAAAAATAATTGGAATTGGGTCGTTCTTGGTATTATTGTTAAGATTGGGTTGCAAAATGATAGGCCCATTTGGAAATATTTGGATTTAAGACCTTATTTGCTTCATACACCCCTTGAAAATTTCCCAACTTTGACAAGGCACAAATCCCTCAATTTTAAAGCTATGAAAGTGTTCTTGGACATTTTGTAAAGCTTAAATAGTCCTCTAACAAACCTCTTTTGTCTCATGTCCATATCTTTTACCATTTTCAAATTATGCTCTTTGGAAAAAGTTGATTTTTTGTTGACTTTTGAAATGACATGTAATATTTTAGCTCATACCTTCCAAATGAAGCAATTTTAGGCTTGGCTTGTGAGACACAAAGTTTTAGAGAATTTAATTTCCTTAAAAATGAGCTTTGAATGGGAAATTTTTTATGAAGTATGTGAAAGTTATGGCTGGTCAAAGTTCAGTTGACTTTCCTTAAGAAAACTCTAATTTAGAAACTCCTGATTCTTGATGATCTGAAACTTTCTTGATGAATCATGATCAACCCTTGATAAAATGATGAATTTTAATTCATAATCTTGATGTTGGCAAAAAAAATCTTGAAGTTTGACTTTAATTTGACCACAGTTGACGTCAGTTTGACTTTTTAACTACTTTGACTGATTTTTGCATATCCGATCATCTGACTGGGAAAGCTCTTTGGGAAAGCTTTGAAACTTTACATAGGGATTCTTGAAGTCATATGGGATGCCATGAAGCTAACTTTAAGCCTTGAAAGTCATTTTAACCTGAGGAAACCCAAAACCCTAGTTTTGGACACTTTGCTTAGGAAAAGGCATTGTCTGGGGAAACTTCCACACTTCTTGACCAATTGGGATTCTTGAGGATATTATGATCATTTAGAATCCTTGAGAGATATTGTCTTGATTGTGGGAGGGAAAACTTTGGGGTACAACACACAAAATGAAATTGAAGCCACCTTGGACTGGAATTCTATCATCATCACTGGACCGAAGTCCTAATATGCCATGAGCACGATGCAAAACGTCACAATAATTATCCTTAACAGATTCGTCAAAATTGCATCAATATTGATTTAATTTTTCATCATATTCGTCACATGACACATACACATCAAAACATACACATCATAACAACATTATAAACATCTTAAAGTAACATATACATCATGACAATACCATCACATTCATCACTGCATCAATCACCAATGTTTTGTCATTTAAAACCTATTACTACGACAATTAAATTGAGTGTTTCTTAATTTTGACACTGGAAAAATACCTCATACTACTCATTTTATTTCATCAAATTAAACTTTATAATGTCTACTTTCTGATACTTTAAACAACATCAAAATCGGACACAAGGATAAAAAGTTATGATTTTTTCAATTCTTCCAAAAACTGTCTGTTATAGTGGTAACTGGTTAACCGTTAGTTGGTAACCAGTTAACCAGAGCTAAAATGCCCATAAACACGAATTTTAACATGTTAACCAGTTACCTATTAGCTGGTAACCGATTAATACTGATACATAAGTAGTTTTCTACTATTTTTACGAATTTTTCACCAAAACCACTCAAATTCTCATACGGGTTCATCACTAAACAAACCAAAACACACATAGATCACCATATTATCATAGTATAACATCAACACATCAAATTAAACAACATATACAACATTCTACATAAAAAATACATCCTAATTTCATCAGTTTCTACCTATTTCATCAAGAACTCATCATAAACCCCAAAACCCCATAAAACTCCAAACCAGTCTATATCCAGAACCTTATATCAATCACAATGAAAGTATACTCCCCATACCTTATGATTGAATTCTGAAAACTCTTTCTCTTGAATTCTTCATAAATTCTTCAAGAGCCATAGGTTCTCCCTTTTCTGCCTCAGAGCACTTCTCTCCAAAAGATACGATCAAAAGTTAGAATGACATCTCACTTTCTATTATATTTGATCAAATACCCTTAATAACGGTTTCCCAATATTACCCTCACTTACTATCTTCAAAAGATCACTTTGCCCTTCTTATTATTTTAATTAATAGTAATAATTTAAACAATACCCTAATTATTCAAATTATTATTAATTATCAACATAAACTCTATTATTCCAATATTCTTTCAAAACACACCACAACCACTTAAACTCACAAAATCCCTCTAAATTAATTAAATAAATAATTAAATAATTAAATTTAGAATTTCGGGGTGTTACAACTTTCCCCTACTTAAAGAATTTTCGTCCTCGAAAATTACCTGAAGGAAACAGAGTCAGATACGATTCCTTTATCTGATCACCGCGCTCCCAAGTCCAACTTTCATCAGCTGATCCTCCCCACAAAACTTTCACCAAAACAATCTCCTAACCCCGCAGTTATTTCAATTTGTGACCGTCAATCTTCACGAGAAATGCTTCAACAGTTAAGTTATCTCTTACATCTACATCATCCATTTGGATCACATGCGAAGGATCCAGGATGTATTTCCTCAACCGAGACATGTGGAATACATCATTCAATTTCGCAAGTGACAGCAGAAAAGTAACCTGATAGGCTACTTATCTTATCCTCTACATAATCTGATATGAACCAACAAAACGCAGAGTGAGCTTTCTAGATTTCAAGGCTCGACCCACACCCGTTATCAGAGTAACTCTCAAAAACACGTGATCTCCCTCTTAGAACTCAAGTGTTTTTCTCCTCTTATCATGGTAACTCTTTTGATGACTTTACAAAGTCTTCATTCTTTCTTGAATCACCTTAATCTTCTTGGTCGTCTCTTATACGATTTCAGGTCCTAGTATAACACTCTCGCCTGACTTATACCAACATAATGGAGTCTGACATCGTCTACCATACAACGCTTCATATGGTGTCATCCCAATACTAGAATGGAAGCTATTGTTTTATGTAAACTCAATCAATGGTAAATGGTTGTCCCAAAACCCTCCTTGGTCCAGCACATAAGTCCTTAACAAATCTTCTAAAGACTGGATAGCTCTTTCCGTCTAACCATCCGTTTGCGGATGATAAAAAGAACTCATCCTCAACTTCGTACCTAACGCATCCTATAAACTCTTCCAGAACCTCGACGAAAACCCCAGATCTCTATCCGACACAATAATCAAAGGTATCACATGCAACTTCATAATTTCCTCAACATACATCTCAGCTAGTCTCTGTATAGAATGATTAATCTTCATCGGTAAGAAATGATCTGATTTTGTTAATCTATCCAAAGTCACCCATATAGAATCATTCCCTTTCACAGTCTTTGGTAATCCCGTCACAAAATCCATGGAAATACTATCCCATTTCCATTCAAGAACATTCAATGGTTACATCATACCTGAAGGCTTCTGATGTTCAATCTTTGACTTCTGACAAGTCAAACACGCATACACAAATTCAACAATATCCCTTTTCATACCCGACCACCAAAAAAATTATGCAGATCCTGATACATCTTCATAGCACAAGGATGGATACTCAGTCTACTTCGATGCCCCTCATCTAATATACTCTTTTTAATCTCCAGAATATCTGAAATACACTTTGTTTCTAAACCTCAAAACCTTATCTTCATCAATTCTAAATTCACCTCTGTTACCTTGATTAACCAACATTGACTGATCAACCAACTTCAAGTCAGATTTCTGACCCACTCGAATTGCTTCCAAGATCTCGCTAGTCAACTTCAACATTCCTAACTTCACACTTTCAGGAGTTATCTCACACAATAAGCTCATATCTCATAATTTCTCAATCATATCTAGTTCATTCACCATAAGCATCGACATATGCAACGACTTCATACTCAAGCATCAACCACCATGTTCGCTTTTCCAGGATCGTAACTCAAATCAAAATCCAAATCCTTCAATAATTTTAGCCACCTTCTCTGCCTCAAATTCAACTTTTTTTGATAAAATAAGTATTTTAAACTCTTATGATCACTGGAAACTTCGAATCTAGAACCAAAAAGATAATCTCGCTAGATTTTCAATAGAAACACCACAACTGCCAACTCTAGATCGTGCGTATGATCATTCCTCTCATGCATTCTTATCTATCTATAAGCATAAGCGACTACTTGACCATTATGCATTCCACAAAACTCTCTTCACATTCCACACATAACCTTGACCCTTTCGAGTCAACTGCATCAATGGTAATGCCAACTTAGAAAAACCTTCAATAAACTTGCGATAGTAACCTGCCAACCCAAGAAAACTACGAATTTTGGTAGCAGACTTCGGAGTCTTCCATTGCAACACCACATCAATCTTCGAGGGATCTACATAAATTCTACCACTTGAAATTACGTGGCCAAGGAAACTCACTTCTTTCAACTAGAACTCACATATCGATAACTTAGCATACAACTTCCTCTCTCTCAACACTTGCAACACAATTCTCAAATGATATACATGCTCTTCTTCCGATTTAGAATATATCAAGATATCATCAATAAAAACCACCACAAGCATATCCAGATACTCATGGAAGATTCAGTTCATATATTACATGAACACACCAGGTGCATTAGATACCCAAACGACATCATAGTGTACTCATAGTCACCATACCTCGTCCTAAAAGTCATCTTCTAAATATCATTTGCTTTAACACGAATCTGATGATAACCAGACCTCAAATCAATCTTGTTAACACTACTACAAAACACGTTAACACGAAGAAGCCAAAGAAAAAGAAAATGAAGGAGAGGAGGACATATTATAACTCTGATGAATGGAGCAAGGACAATCCCCTAGACTATGAAGATGCCTTTATAGGTATGGATTATGATCCTCGAAAATATTTGTACTCCCCTTTTTTAAAATATTAATGAACTTATCTATTATATATACTCTTGTCTTTCATTTGGTTGCTGACGTTGCTCAGTAGTGATCTCTGTGACATTGCTCATTGTTACTGGATATTATGAAGAAATGTAAAACTATGTATGTATAGATGAGGATGAAGATGAAAAATATAATACTTTAATGCTTGCAATGATGATAACATGTAATATTTGATATTCCCGAACGATAATTTTGAAAAACAGAGAAAATTTTAAAACACTACTTGGGATGAGTGTTTTCCCTCTTCCGGGAAGAGCAAAGGTTGTATTATTATAACGGTTGCGTTTTATAACTGTAATTAAATAATTATATAAAATGGAAAAATATTGTAGCTAGGAGTCAAACCTTGTACCAATTAAAGGGGTAACACTACGGTTAATATGGATAATTGTTGTGATATATTTATAATAAATATATACTTATCATGACGGTTATATTCGTTAACCGTTGTGAAATATTTATCATATAAGCGAATTAATTTTTCATTATTTACATGTAATGTCGTTTCCTTCATAGAGAAACCCTATTACCCATTTTTTCTCTACATTTTTGGCAGCAAGACTTCATCTTTTTTTAGAATCTGCAAAAAGGAATACAAGAAGTATGAAGCTTTTTATTTAGGCTTCTTCATCCTTGTATTCCTTCTTATAGTGTCTAAAACTAAAGGAACATGGTGATGATGCTGACGGTAGCAAGCATAATGTACATATTGTTTATGGAAAATAAGGTATTCTTCAAGGGTTTTGTTTCAACTTTTGCTTGCTTTGTTTTGAATACTAACTAATTTTCTTCATTGTTTCCCTTATTTACATGTAGCATCGTTTCCTTCACAGCGAAACCCTGGTACCCATTTTTTCTCTATATTTTTGGAAACATATACTTCATATGGTTTTAGAATCAGCGAAAAGAAATATAAGAAGTCTGAAGAACCTTGTATTTCTTCTCCATTATTTCACAAACTAGATGAACGTGGTGATGATGCTATGGAAAATAAGGTATTATTATTCTTCAATATTCTTGTTAGATAGTTCCCATTATCTTGTTTGCTTCATGTTGGTTGTGTTGACTATGTCGATTGTTCTCATTTTTCAGATTCGTCTCCAATAGACCATACTTTGGCTATGGGACATATTGTTTGTTACATATGCTAACAATGTATCTTATTTTGTTACAGTCCCACTTAGAGTTTTGTTTCAACTTTTGCTGGCTTTGTTTTGACTACTAACTAATTTTCCTTTATTTGAAATAGCTGAAGTTGTATACTAAAGATGATACATGGTGATGGTGGTGGTAGCAAGCATATATATATATATATATATATATATATATATATATATATATATATATATATATATATATATATATATATATATATGTGTGTGTGTGTGTGTGTGTGTGTGTGTGTGTGTGTGTGTGTGTGTGTGTGTGTGTGTGTGTGTGTGTGTGTGTGTGTGTGTGTGTGTGTGTATGTGTGTGTGTGTGTGTGTTTCACTATATACTATTTATATTGTTTGTTTCACTATCCTTTTATTGAAAATGCAATCATTTAAATTGCCATAGAACCCTATAATATGAAAATTAAGATGTATTTGAAAATCAACCTAAATCAATCAATGTTTCCAAATTGCTTCCATCTCATTTCGACATATTTTATGTTCCTCTTTAACTCATATTATATGGTTCAATGGTTCGTTTGTTTCAATTCATCTATGTCTACATTTCTACTTTACCCCATCCCCGTCACTTAACAAAATAAGTCATCATAACAATCTCCATGATAAGAGGCGATGATGAGGTACTATAATGAAAGATATAGATATATTGAAGGAAACAAATCATCGATACATTTTTTTGTTAAAGAACAAAATGTGCTGAATGAGTTTGATGCAATTAGGAAAACAGTGGTTTGTTTATGTTGATTTTTAAGAATAGTTTAATTTTCAGATTATAGAGTTTACCAATTTAAATTGTTGTAGTTCTTTAATTAGTGTATGGTTAAACAAGCAATATATATATTTGTTTTGAATAAACTAAAGGTACATTCCAAGACAGTTGGAGCTCATAACCGTTGTGATATTTTATATATATGACAACAATTGATAAACATAATCGTTGTAATATAACGCACGCTTTCTAGAATATAACAACGGTCAGGACCGTGATTATAAGTAGCGTACTTATGACAATACTCTACATAACAACGACATCGCCCGCGTCATTATATGCCATTCCCAACTGTTGTTAAATGGGTTTTTCGTAGTAGTGTAAACACACAAGCACCTATTGGTTGATCCATCAAATCTTCAATTCTCGCAAGTGGGTATTTATTCTTGATAGTCACTTTATTCAACTGTCTGTAGTCAACACACAATCTCATATTAACATCTTTCTTCTTAACCAACAACACATGAGCACCCCATGGAGAAACACTTGGTCAAACAAACTTTTACTCTAACAATTCTTCTAATTGCCTTTTCAACTCACTCAGCTAAGAAGCAGACATCCGATAAGGAGCCATAGACACTAGACTCATACCTAGTACTAAGTACACTGCAAACTATACTTCATGCTCCAGAGGTATATCACATATGTTGTCCAGTGATACATAAGTAAATTCACAAACCATGGGCAACTCAACACTAGAAGCTTCGCGATTAGCTTGCAACGATGCAAACATTGCAAAAACTAAGGATTCGTCTGCTAGAAGTTCATCCACTTGCTTAGCAGATAAGAACATCAACTCACCATTGTCACTTAACTCAGGAAACTCCACAGTCTTATTATAACAGTTGATATGAACATAGTTGAATTCCAACCAGTTCATTCCAAGGATAACATTGATTTGGTGTAAGGTTAAGCACACCAAATCCATCATAAAACTCTTCTAAGAAATAGTCAAAGGGACATCTTAGACACACATACATAGTAGTAACAAAATCGTTAACTGATGTTTCTATTACCATACTACCATTCGTATCAGACAATTGCAAACCCAACTTAGTAGCACACTCAAGGGAAATAAATGAATGAGTAGCTACATTATCAATAATAGCAACCAACTCAAAATTGTTAATAAAAAAAGTACCTCGAATCAAGTTATCCTTCTTGGGGACTTCTGAATCACTTAAAGCGAACACTCTACCATTAGTCTGAGCAATAGTAGCAGTCTTCTTCGGCTTCTGGCATTGAGTACTGATATGACCCTGTTTACCACAATTGAAGCAAGTTGCACCATCATTCAGGCAGTAACTAGCTCTATGACCTTTCTTACCACATCTGTAACATCTCACCACCTTATTGTTGAGCACATCAACACTATGATCTAGCTCACCAAACTTGTAACACTTAGCGGGAGCTGCTCCCCCACTTGTATTCTTCCCTTCTGAAACCTTCTGTTTTCCTTTGTCATTTGGAGTCACATAAGGTTTTCCTCTAAATTTTACCTTCTCTTTCTTCTCACTCAGATGTTTGTAGTGAGCAGATCGAGCTCGAGTGTCCTCATCATAGATCCTACTCTTATCCACTAGCTACACATACCTACTAATCTATTGGCATCTAATCCCTTGTTTGATTGCTTGTCTTAGCCCATTCTCAAACTTGATACATTTGGAAAGTTCAGCATCAGCACGGTTGTAGTAAGGATAAAACTTCACTAACTTCTCAAACTTTGCAGCATACTCTGCCACAATCATATTTCCTAGCTTCAATTCAAGGAACTCTACTTTATTCTTACCACGAGTATCTTCAGGAAAATACTTTCCCAGGAACTCTGTCTTGAACACAGCCCAAGTCATTATAGTACCAACATCTTTCAATCGTTGATGGGTATTATCCCACCAGTCTTCAGCTTCCTTCTGATAACATGTGAGTCCCAAATTGCACCTTTTGAGCATCAATGCATGCCATCACTCTGAAGATTTTCTTAATTTCCTTGAGCCACTTCTATGCACTATCTGGATCATGAGTGCGCTCAAAATTCGATGGGTTATTCATCTGAAACTTATCCAAAGCACAGAAATCATCATGGACATTGTTCTGAGTCCTAGGTGGAGTAAGCACTGCCATCGCATCAACAAGAGCACGATCATTTCTTCCATCCATTATGTACACCATTAACAACATTAGAAGAAACAATCATCGACAGTGTACACACACGGGTCGACTGACAACAACAAGACTTGGCCGGACAAATCGACCTGCACATACAATACGCGGTAAAATAATCATTTAAAATTAGATTACAACATAGAAAGGTGTCACATTTTAGTCTTAAAAACATCATATTAACAATCTTGCTCAATAACACTGGTTTTCAACATATTTAATTCAAAACATTACAGTGGAAATTATTCTTATTTCAACAAAGGTCAAAACTCCAAAAATATCACAAATAAAATAAAAACAATTGTCAACTTGACAAATAAAAAGAACTTGGAGGTTCAAAACATCCTGACCCGATGTTACATAATCAGAGCAAGACACACCCTCTACACAAGGGAAATGAAAACTAACTCCAAATCTAACTCTTCACACACCGCGAACTAATCTTGGTTATCTGCACGTTACCCACTTAGAGGAAACATTCAAACACGTAGGGTGAGTATTCACAATTAAATATGAAAAAATAAAGAAAAGAACATAAACTGGACAACAATCAAGATCATCATAGTATCATCAAATAATCACATACAACCAATCACAATTCACACCATGCACATGCAATGCCACTTAGTATGAAATGCAACGTCATCAGAATATGCATGTGGTACCAATCGTCATAAAATAGACAATGGGTCATTAATCCTCCACAAGGGAGCACATCATAATTACCTCAATCCATACAATGATATTGAAGCCACCTTGGACCGGAGTCTTATCATCATCACTGGACCAAAGTCCTAATATTCCATAAATGCAAGATGTAAAACATCATAATAATTATCCTTAATGAATTCGTCAAAATTGCATCAACATTCATTTAATTATTCATCATATTCGTCACATAGCACATACACATCATAACAACACTATAAACATCTTACAAACAACATATACATCATGACAGTACCATCACATTCATCACTGCATCAATCACCAATGTTTCGTCATTTAAAACCTATTACTACGACAATTAAATCAAGTGTTTCTTAATTTCGACACTAGAAATATACCTCATAATGCTCATTTTATTTCACCAAATTAAAGTTCATAATGTCGACTTTTCGACACTTTGAACGACGTTAAAATCGGACACACAGATCAAAAGTTATGAATTTTTTCAAGTTTTCCAAAAACTGTCTGCTACATTGGTAATTGGTTAACCATTAGTTCGTAACTGGTTAACCAGCGCTAAAATGCCCATAAACGTGAATTTTAACATGTTAACTTGTTACCCATTAGCTGGTAACCAATTAACACTGATACAAAAGCAATTTTCTGTTGTTTTTACGAATTTTTCACTAAAACCACTCAAATTTCCATACGGGTTCATCATTTAACAAACCAAAACAAACATGCATCACCATATTATCATAGTATAACATCAAAATATCAAATTAAACAACATATACATCATTCTACATCAAAAACACATCATAATTTCATCACTTTCTACCTATTTCATCTAGAACTCATCATAAACCCCAAAACCTCATAAAACCTATAACCTATCTATATTCAGAACCTTATATCAATCACAATGAAATCTATACTCCCCATACCTTATGATTGAATTTTGAAAATTCTCTCTGTTGAATTTTGGAGAAATTCTTAGAGCCCTAGGTTCTCCTTTTTCTGCCTCAGAGCACTTATCTCCAAAAGATACAATCAAAAGTTAGAATGACTTCTCATTTTCTATTCTATTTAATCAAATATCCTTAATAATGGTTTCCCAATATTACCCTCACTACTCTCTTAAAAAGACCACCTTGACCTTCTTATTATTTTAATTAATAATAATAGTTTAAACAATACAATAATTATTCAAATTATTATTAATTATCAAAATAAACGTTATTATTCCAATATTCTTCCAAAACACACCCACCACCACTTAAACTCAAAAAATCCCTCTAAATTAATTAAATAGCCAATTAAGTAATTAAATATAGAATTTCGGGGTGTTACATGTAGCATCCAAAAACTAACAGATAATCATCCTTAATCAAGGCTTATGATATTTATCTCTAACACAACTCAAACCCCGAGAATAATGCAAAAAATCTAGGACAATTATCGATAAATATTTATAAAGCGGATTTTATACAATGCCATAGGCGATAAATATACATAAGATCAAAGTAAATACATATACAAAACCCAACAAATAGAGATTACAAAGAGAAGAGAAAAAGAGGAACCAAACATTTCTTTGTTTGTCAACACCAAGCAACAAGAGATTCAACTTAAGATAATCTAATTGAAAGCTTCATTGTTGTCTTCAAGATAAATCTATGAAGAAATGAAGTTTGTTGAAGTTGGTATGAAAAAGTATCCAACCCATAATTTCAAGCTAAATCTATGAAGAAATGAAGTTTGATGAAGTTGAGATAAAAAAAAGTACCCAACCCATAACCTAAAATTGTGTTTTTAGCCCTTAATGTTATTTTTGTCCGTCAAAATTCGCTCGGCGAAGTTCTGGTTCGGTCGGCGAAGTAAGTCAACTTCTTCTGAACCTTTTTTACACATTTCTATCAGTCTGGCTTGGCGCTGCTTCTCCCGGCGAAGCAAGAAGCGCAAGTAGACATACAACATTTTCTGTTTTCTTATTTCAGCCATTACTTTCGAAGCGTAACTCTGTTTTTCTCCCGGTTCTAAGTGTTCAAAAGCTTATTCAATGCTCTTTATGAATATGACAAGATATCCTTGCTTGAATACCTGCAAAAATAAATGGAAAACAATTAAACTCAGTGATATTTACACGACAAAGCAATATATACACTATAACATATAGTAAACGTATTTACAAACAAATTGGGGTTTATTCGAACGATTTTACCAAAAAGTATCGATAAGTGAAACAAAACTTATATACAAAAATAGATACAATTTTCACTTTTCAAACAAATCCAAACAAACTTAAAGAAATAAAATACAATAATCCAAGAATCATGAATCAACAGGTTTTGAAAACGGAAAACAAATGTATGGTTCAAATCATAATTGAACAAGCAAAGTAAATACTTACCACTAAACTACAACAATAGCATGAAAAAAATATCTCCTAAATACAAAACACATGTCAAAGATTCTAAAATAATACAAAGTTCAAAAATTAATCACACCTAGCACACAATTTATCGGTAGATGAATTACAAAAATAATGGGGTGCTTTTCTTTCACATAACAATTAAGTTAGCAACAAGTTAAATTATGCATTCATCGAAAAAAACTCATATTGAACAATATAAAAGCAAGAATCAAGAGGGATTTTCAAAGGTTGTAATTAGGCTTGGTTAACAAAGAAGGGTCAATCCTAAGGGTAACTAAACAAAATTGCCTAAACCTATGGGAGCATTTAATCGCACACATTCAAGCAATCAAAAAAATATTTTTATTCATCCTCTCACTTTGATCATTTGTAACAACCTTGATTTTATTCAAGCACACACATATAAAAGCAAAAATCAAGAGGGCTTTTCAAAGGTTGTAATTAGGTTTGGTTAACAAAGAAGGGTCAATCCTAAGGGTAACTAAACAAAATTGCCTAAACCTATGGTAGCATTTAATCGCACACATTCAAGCAATCAAAAAATATTTTTATTCACCCTCTCACTTTGATCATTTGTAACAACCTTGATTTTATTCAAGCATACACATATATTTTTAGAATCTTTTCTTTCTCTTTTCTTTTTCTTTTCCTTTTTCCTGCCACTTATTTCTTTCAACCACAAAGTAACCAACACATGAGCTACAAAACAATGCTCTCCCCAACTTGAATACAACTAAACATGAAGTGTGAATGCTCCCTAACTTTATAAGGCAAAACAAAATTAAACCACAAGTTATATGGTTAAAGGTTCAAGAAACAAAAAGAATCAAAATCCATTCAAAAATAAGCGAACTAAAAACTCATGCACAAACATCAAGTTCAACTAAAACATGGATATTGACAAAAAGGCTCATAGGGGCTAACAAATGCTCGCACACTCACAGGGTCAAACACTTTTGGTTAGGTGGTTATGCTCAAACTAAAAAAAATGTCTCGATCCTTTTCATGCTTTCATACACATTCAATACATATAAATGATTAAACATAATAAAACCGAGTTAATAAGAAAGTTGGTCTCCTCCATGTAGTAAAAAATGGAAGCAACCTCACAAAAAGGGTTTAGTCCTAAAGTGATTCAAGAATGAACAAGTATGGTAAAAGAATAAATGACATGAAATTTTGTACAAAAGAAAACTTTCCTAAACATGATATGTCTAGAAAACGATAAACGAGTACCTTGTGAGTATCAACTTCAAACAAATATCATTATCATACATCCGGAAGTTGAAATGGTCAACTTGGAAAATCATCTCAAACTTCCTCAAGATACTTAAAACAAGCTCTTGGACAAACACAAAAAACTATTAATGTAAAAAAAAACTAAAAGACCGGGTGAAAATGGATTAAACAAGTTTTAAAGTGAAGATTTGAGAATTTTACGAACAATCCAAGTACAACTTGTTTAATAAATGTTCCCCATACTACCAAATCTAGAATGAAAAAGTAATAACGAAATAAAAAAAAATCATAAAACATGCTTTTTTTACTTCGTAAGCTCGACGCCTTTATTGTGTTTAGCTAGTAACTTTCTCCCTTCATGCCATGGTGATGCCTCATCGCGCAAACCAAAAGCAAGTGTCCTAACTAAACACTTGAACAAACGTTAAGGGAACAAAATATATACAACACTTGAAAAATCATAATGGAAAATAAAAGAAAAACAAGTATATATACAAGCATATACACAATATACATAATTATGTACAAAGCTCCAAAACATCGAAAATATCGTAATTCAATTCAATATCAAAACCAATCCTCAGCAACGACGTCATTTTTTTGGTGTGGTAAAGCGTCAAGCAACAAAAGTTTTTGAAAGTATTTTTCCGGGAATTTATCGTGTCCACATAGATAGTGCTACTGAACTGCCGTTTGACAATTTCCGTAGTTAATGAGTTTGGTTTTAAATGGTTAAAGTAAAAGCGAAAAAGTAAATATGAACATAAAAAGAATTCATTCTTTAGAGAGAAGAAACTTATCTGGCACGCATATAATCTACTCGTCACAAAATTTGAGCCTTTATCCTTTGTTTCTTAAACCGTGAACCAGGCCACGTTACAACCCTTTAAAAGTCCTAACTGAAGCATGGTTAGTTCGAAAGCGTACTGCTACAAAAAGGTATTCTGACTCCTTTAGGGCTTATTATAAAACTTGAGTTAATATCACAGTTTTCATAAAAATTGTTTTTCTAAAAATAACTTTTTTTCAAAATTTCAAGACAAACATAAGCATTGCATTTTTGAATATATTTGTTTGCATATACTTGAGTGTTTGATAAACAGAGAAGCTTACAGGATGAATGTTCAAACAAAGTTACTTCCTAGATCAAAGTCCATGTATACAAAGGGGCATAGTCATTATCTCCCAATCAAGGGGGCAGGCCATGATACTGCCTAACTCATTTGGGGTAATCAGGACAGGATTCAACTATGTTTGAGTAGCCAGGGGCAGATCTCCTCATCTATCTAAATTACCAAGGGTAATATTACAGAGTTCATAATTCCAGGGGCATAGTCACTATTTCCCAATCAAGGGGGCATACCAAGTTACTGTTCAATTCATTTGGGGCAATCAGGTCCAGATTCAACTGTGCTTAGTAGCCAGAGGCAACTTTCCTCATATATTTGAATTACCAAAGGTGACATTACAAAGTTCACAATGCCAGGGGCATATGCTTATGGGGGCATTCTGCTTTGTTTCTCTTGAGGTAGCTCATTTCAGATACTTCCATTAGGGGACAATTCATCCTCAACCAAGGGGCAATGCTTTCTTTTCAAATCTAATACCCGGAACGTATATGGTCCATCACAATTTGAAGACACGTTTCTCTCATTGTATTACCTTGATATTGGGTTCTCAGCAGAAGCCATTATGGAAATGAATTGTCTACGCCAGTAGTATCAGATAGTGTCAGTATCATGTCTTCAGATCCAGCTATGAGGATTTCTGGGAAGGTATTCAGGAAAGTTAAGAATCTCAGGAGCTCTAAATCCAATTGGTTATACACTCTCGAAGTTGAAACGACCCTGTTTTCAAGTTCAACTTTACTTTTCCCTCTGAATCCAGATTTACTTTTACCCTATTTACATAAACGGAACGTCCATTGGTTATGTTTGAATGTATGTATGTTTTTGAATATGATTGATGTTTACCAGAAATGCATAAAATGCTTAATATGATTGATGTTTACCAGAAATGCATAAAAATGCAGTAATAGTATTTACTAAGGACGAATGAGGGAAGGAATTCAATGAAGTTTCGCCAGTCCATCCCCACCAGACAGCTACAAATCCCCCAGTAGGGTAAATCCATCTTCATAAATACTTCGAGTCACATCTCCCCTGGAATTTATATCCATCTCTTTTATCCTCATACGGATAGTCGGGAACTTATTCCTTCAATAGGAGTACGACGAAACGAAGACGGGAGGTTATGGATACCATACTATCAAACGAAGACGGGAGGTTTATGAATACTGTAAACACCCCAAATTTGCCCTCACCCATTCACACCATGGCTTGTGATCATTTCATATGCATAAACACAATCATATCATCTCATATCACTTTTTGGATCCACTGCATAGTTTCTAAGTCATCTGCACCTAGGGTTTGTAATCTGAGCAACCCAAGAGCTTCTTGAGCCACTCCAAAGGCCACCAATCACTTCAAAGGGGTCCATTTATGTTCAAGCATCATATTATATCCTCTCAAAATCAAGAATGCAAAAGAATCACAAGAACTGGGATTGGTATGGATGCAGAGCCAAGTTTGACTGCACAGTTGACCTAAAATTAGGGTTTTGGTTTCAGAGGCCACAACTCCAATTTTTTTGGTCATTCTTTTTTCCATTGGTCTCTATATGGTATAGGGAGTATGCATATCAATTTTCATGAAGAAATTCCATGGGGAAGTCATCTGATCAAGAGTTGACTTTTCAGACAAGTCAGTGCAAAATCAGGGCATCTGAGGCCCCCAATGACCCAACCAAGGGGTGATCTTCATCATTTTGAGTGTATATGATCTTTATTTGATCATGGAAGAAGGTTGAAGTTTACAAAAATCAAGAATTTGAAGTTTTTGCAAAGTTGACTTTTTAGGGCATAGTTGACTTTTAAGGAATTTGTCAATTTAGGTCACTTTTCAAACCTTACTTTTTGATCCAAAAATGCTTCAAATGGAAAAACTTTGGTCATGAAAGTTGTAGAACACATTTTTCCCTTTTCAAAAAGTACAAGAACATGACCTAATTCATTTTTGATCAAAATTTATGGTGTGACAAAGTTGGCAAAAATCATTAATTTTCAAGATATGCACCAATTGGAAAATTTGCAAAATCATGTATCAAGGCCAATTGTAACTTCTAGTTCATATCAAACCATTACACAAACATTCTATGTGACCTAAAAATCAGATTTGGACCAAGGTTTCTCATGTTACATGGTTTGTATAACAAGATATTTTCATGAAGTTTCAAGAGGAACCAACTTGCAAAACCATCATGACACCTCCTACCACTTGCTGCATTGGCCCTTGAACCACCCTAGCTTCACTCACTCACCTTGCTGCGCAGCCCATGCCTTTTGTACCAAGCTAGAACTTAGCCCATGCCTCTCTTACAACAAAGTGGACTTTTTGCAAAAGTAAACATCCCAATCACAGCAGGCCAAGTCACATCCTCTGACCACTTGGAATTGTTTATACTATCCATTTGCAAGCTAAACATAACATCAAGCCAGCCTGAAGCAAGCCCTAGAACAGCATACACAAACTCACCCCATTTTGCATTTCTCTTCGAATCTGTCTCCATAGCTCACAAACATTCAAACAAGTTTCACTAATCATCTCACCATGTTTCATTGAGCCTAAACCAACAAGACACAAAAGCCTGAATCCAGCAAGAACATTGCTTCTCCATTTTCACTCCAGCTTGCAGTTTCCTTCGAAACTCACTCCACAGGCCATAAACACTCAAACAAACTCTACAAACCTTCTCCACTCATCATCTTGACCACAAACAACCCTTCACCATTGCCAGAAACAGCCTGAATCACCATCACCATTTTCAACTGAGCTTGAGCAGAAGTTGTTCAAACTCCTCAACCAGCCAACATAAACTTCTCCTAAGCATTCAAGGATCATCAGGGGACCAAGTAGAGTGGATTGCATCAAAGGGAGAGGGCAGAAAGTTGTTGGATTGAAAGCTTCGAAACTCAGGTATCTCAAGAACATTTTTTCCAGAAATCATTTTTTAAGTTCTTAAGTTGTTCTATATGCTTCACTGATTGCTCTGGTATCTTTAGTTTTGAAAATGGTGGAGAGATGAGAGTTTAATTAGTCTCTGAAACTTTTTTGCCCTAGTTCTTGTTTGCTTCGATTCAGCCATTCCTGGAAAAATAAATATGTTTTGATTGGGGGTTTTGATTCGTGAGTGAGTGGGAATCATTTCTGTGTTTTTAGATTTTGTTTTAGATGCGTTTTAGAGGAGTTTGAGGTTTGGGGTGAACGGAGAAGATGACCGGAACACTGTTCCGGTCATCTGAAGGTAATTAACGGCGTAATTAGGGTTTAAGCATTAATTAGCCAGGTTTGAATGCTGGCCTTTGGATTTGGCGCCAGGTCAACGCGCGCGTGTTTTCATTTGAATCTCCACCATCAGATTGCATGACTTTTACTTATTTCAGTTTAAATTCATTTATTTTCATTTCTTTTTCATTTTATTTACACAATTTATTTAAAATAGTAAAATTGTTTTAAAAATTATGAAACTTTTTCTCAAGAGTTTCATTAATTTTTAAAACTCAAAATATTTTTATTTTTATTTTTAGCATTAAAAAAGTATTTTTAAATATTTAAAAGATTATTTTTAATTGATTAATGAAAATTAATTTATTAAAAATACTTCTAGGTATTTAAAAATCACCAAAAAATTCATGAAATGTTCTAAGACATTTAGAAACATTGTCCAACCTTCAAACCAAATTTATTTTTTGATCTTGATGCATTTTAAGAATTTTTCATTGAATTAAAATCATTTTTGTGCATTAATTTGATCCATAGTTCAAAAAATCATTTCTGCCTATTCATGAGGAGTTGGACATTGATTCTTCTTGCATTGCATTTTGTTTAGCATGTAGTTTGTGAGATTAAATGGGCATGATTTGATCTTTCATTTTTAATTTGTTTGACATTTTTCTTGTTAAGGTACCCTAAAACCCTAGAAAACTTAGAAAATTCATAACTTGCATTAGGTTAAGAGTTAGAACCCCTCCTTTGGGCAGTGAGTTTGTATAGGGTTAGGGTTCCCTTGAATGCATTTTCAATTTTTTATCTTAGGGTTTGCTTCTGATTTTGATTTTTGTTTGATGTATTGTTCATGAACCCTAATTTGGGCTTTCATATGCATCTATCTTGCATTCTTTTGCATAACATGACTTGCCATGACTTTTCAAGCATCCATTTGATTCATTTGACATCATAAGACATATTGAAAGCATGTTTGATCATTGCATCATGTATTTGCCATGTTGTATGTCATGTGCACTTCATAACTTTTCATGTATGTTCATGGTTCCTAACTTGCTTCATTTGCATTCATAAGCTTGTATGATCATTTCCATGTGCTGCCTCATGTTTGTAGCATCTCATAGCATCATTAGCACCATGTATATGCTTCTGGTTTTGTTTCTCATCATGTCATCTCATCCCATTTTGCATTGCATTGCATTTCTTTTCTAACCTTTCAGGTGGTAAGTGATGTTGAGAAGTGAATTTGCCTTCACTTCTCATAACTTTTCTTTTCATCTCTCTTGCATCCATTGCTGCGTTTTGGTTTGTGTTTGAGTTTGAGCTTGCTCATCCTTCTCCCTCTTACTTTCTTTCTTCAAGTGACTTGACTTCTTGAATGAAGCAAGTTGCTTTGCTTCTCTTGATCCTTTCATCTGCTTCCTGGTGGTTCCATTGAGGATCTTCTCTTGAAAACCTCACAAACCTTAGGAACAACCAAGCATGACAATGATTAGGGTTTTGATTAGTCTCCCCTCTTAGTTTTACCTTTGGTCTCTTTGAGTCTTCTCTTCTCATCTCATAATCAGGGACTAAACCCTAAAGGCTTTAAGGCTTTGTGATTAAGCTTATGCCTGCATCCTTATCTTAGGATGGAGTGTATAACTTTAATCCTAAGTGTTAAACCCTTAATGTGTTTAATTCCTTTAATCAATTCACTTAATAATCATCAAGACATCACACTTGTAACTTGGGCCTTGCATTAGGGTTCTAATTCTTCCTTAATTGGTTAAGAAGGACTAACCCTAGTGTTAATGGACAAGTCCCCCTCAAGTTGTCTTACAAACCCTAAAAAACACTTCATAATCATACCATTAAATAAAAACCACTTAATCAAAGGCTTGTTTTGTCATGAGTTTAATCCCTAATCATGGATTAAGTTGAGGAGCTTTCCTCAGCTTAAACATTCTCATCTATTATCCTTCTATTAGGATGGTGTAATGAGTCTGTTTAATCCTTGATTATGGCTTAACCTCATTACTTAACACTAAACAAAAACACCAAAAACACCTGAATAATCACAAGTAGGTTAATGATCTTAATCCTACACCAAAGGTGATTAAGTGTGAGAATCTGACTTTACACTTAAGGTATTCTCATTACCCCTAATCAGAGGGAAGATGTGATGAGTTTACTAAATCCATTGGTTTAGGCTTAAGCTCATTAACTTATGACAAACTTTCAAAAGCAATAAAAGATTGAAAACACTCAAAAACAAACAATAATCGTCCCCTCCGGGATTCTTTTCTCACCTCATTCACTCACAAACGAGAACTTGCTTCTTCCGTCTAATGCAAGACAGTTTGCACCTGAGCCAGACAGGTCATACACTTGAGCATAGACAAGCAAGCAGTTCACAAGTCAATTCATCTTTCAGTCTCTTTGGGTCGAACTACGGTGTTCTGACTTCCTCATTGCACGAGAGGATACGTAGGCATAACTTAACAGTTATCGAACAAAAGTCTCTGTATATTCCCCCTCCTTTCAGCTTCATTCTTTTAGCCTCATGATCTTGAGCATTTCACTCCTTTCTTACACTGACACTTTCATACTTCACATCACTTATACACTTTACACTGACACCTGTACATCCTTTTCCAGCTCTTGTATACACAGATTGCACTGACACTACCCCTTTAAAACACAAATCTTTTAAGCGTGGATCCCGTCGAGTACGACGGACAATCTGGGTGCTAATACCTTCCCAGGTTGTAACCAACCCCCTTTCTCAGTCTCTCTGGTTCGCAACCGTCTTATCCGTATCTTTCTAGGTCTATGCAGCATTGCCTTTCCTCCGGGATAAAAATGCCTAGCTGGCGACTCTATTCATTCTCCAGTGAGTTCACGGCTGTGTGTTCTCATTGTCCCTCTCGCCGACCGTTCGCGTCTGTACCTTTATCTGGGCCTGGTCCCACCTATCGGGAGCGACAGCTTGGCGACTCTGCTGGGGACCCTTATACTGCAACCGGGGCTTCTGGTTCTTTTTGTGGGTTCCTCCTAGCGCTTGTTTGATTTGTGTTTATTGGGGTTGTTATGTGCTTATTTGTGTTTGTATTTGTATTTATTTTTGCTTTATGTACAGTTGTTTATTTGCTTTCTTTACTGCTTTACATATATCATACTGTCATGCTGCTGGCTGGATCTGGTTTTGCTTTGGTGGGTGGGTGTTCCATTGAGAGTTGAGGTCCTATACCTGGGACCTGAGTGACACCTAGGCTAGAGTGAATCATATTCTTTCCCATTCCATCTCGGTCTGGTGCGGGAATATGAAACACGGTTCAGATATGGGTTTCTTCTTGAGAACTCTGTGTTGCAGATTTCCTGCAATGCTAGGGCTATCTGGGAAGCCTGCTAAGTCTGGATGACCTTTAGTATTGACCTTCGGAAACTGAGGTGAATTAGAGGAGGGTCTTTTATGGTTATTGTAAACACTGTACCTCCGGGTTAGAAGTGTTTACACTTCTCATAACTGATCCAAGTATGAGGATCCTTGTTCTAGAACACCACCTGTGAGGGGGTTGGGCTGTTTACAGGTTTGCAGGTACCTTGACCTCAGAATACCCTGTTACTTTGATTTGATTAAGAATACTCCATGTTGGAACAGTTCTTGTGATTCTAAACCCTGGACATGTGACTCTTTATTTGAGTCCCCCACCTTGGTTACTGGATTTATAGACCTCCATCTGGAATTCTTGAACATACTTGGACCTATATCAGAGCATTTGATCAGATCCAGCTCAGTCACAAATCCTTGCATATCATTTGCATACATAATCATTGCATCATATTGACATTTGCTTATTTGTGTTTCAGGGTATCCATCTTCATTTGGTTTTGGTTTTGACCCCATCTTCAGTATTGACCTATCTTCATCAGCTATCTACTTCAGCTATCACCTGCACCAGCCAATCAGTGGCCCTTTCTTCAGTATCATCATCAGCACTTGTCTCTGCTCAGTCTCAGCATCATGGCTCCTAAAAAGAGCAACATCACCTATCACTTCTTCCAGCCAGAGTTATCTGACATCAGGAGGATTCAGACCCTGATCACTCCAGATCACATACCATTATTCAAAGAACACTTTGGAGATATACTTGATATGGTTATGGATCTGGACCCTTCACAGAGAAGTCTGATCCACACTTGCATTCAGTTTTATGATCCCCCACTGAGATGTTTCACTTTTC
Organism: Lathyrus aphaca; assembly: GCA_963966055.1. Classification (NCBI taxonomy): domain Eukaryota; kingdom Viridiplantae; phylum Streptophyta; class Magnoliopsida; order Fabales; family Fabaceae; genus Lathyrus; species Lathyrus aphaca. Next base: position 538,861,930 of record OZ014524.1, read on the forward strand.
AAGACTTTCAGCTGTGCCCTCTATTATAAGAATACTCATCATTGGTTGGCATGCCTATCAGGGGTGGAATCCCTTTCAACCCTGAGATGGTCTTTCCTGGTAATGGAGAAGTAGCAAAGGCTTTGCATCTGGAACCTGTCCTGATTGAGCAGCATATGACTTCTAAAGCTGGAATCCCTGGTTTCCATCTAGATTTCTTGATCTCTCAAGCTACCCTGAAAGCTTCTTTAGGAGAGTGGAAAGCTGTTTGTGCTTTATTGGCCTTGAGCATATATGGAATTGTATTATTTGCAGATGAGCCTCGATTCATTAGCAAGAATGCAATCCATCTTTTCATCTTGAAGAACCCAGTGCCAACTTTATTGGGGGACCTCTACTATTCAGTGCATCAGAGGAATGAAAAGCAGAGGGGAAGATTAGTGAGGTGCTGTGCTCCATTGTTCCACACTTGGCTTCTCAGGCATCTATCCAGGACAGATGCATTTTTGAACCCTCATCAGCAGAGAAACTGGGCTAAGAGACTCACTGCTCTAACTTCAGCCGATATCAGATGGTGCACTCAAAGCACCAAGGGCAGGGATATCATCACCAGCTGTGGGCATTTTCCCAATGTGCCCCTAATAGGAGTTAAGGGTAGTATTAATTACAACCCTCTGCTGTTCAAAAGACAATTGGGCTATGCACTGGTCCACACTCCTAAGGCACAGGACTTGGTTGAGACTCTTTATTGTGAGAACAAGCCTAATCTGGCCATTGTTAGGCAGGCTGCCTGGGCCTGGGATAATGTTCAAACCAAGGGAGTAACCATTCTGGGGAAGTGCAACAATGTTGCATCAGCACAATATTATGAGTGGTCCCATGCCAGGGCTCAATTCTCTGGAATGCCCTTTACCATAGAAGATATGCCTGGATCATCCTCAGCACCACCCCCTGCCACTGTCAGTTTGGAGGAGTTTGAGAGCTTGAAGGAAAGAAATGAGAAGTTAACTCAGGCTTTGCAGAAGACCCTCCGGGAAAGAAGTGAGGGTAGGATGGAGATTGAGAGGTTAGAGAAGTTGAGAGTGGAGCATCTGACTAAGATTGAGAAGTCTGGGGATTATATTAAAAAGTCTAAAGCTGGAGAACAAATTCTGAAGAATGCTTGCAAGGAAGCCCAATTCCAGAGAGCAAGGACAGACTTGTATCTGAAGGAGAGTCAAGCTCGGTGGGTCAGGATCACCGAGGCTCGTACCCTGGAGGACAAGAGAGTTCAAGACAAGATAGAGCAACTGGAAGCTAATGCAAAAGAGCAGCAAGAAGCCCTGACAGCAGCCCAGAGGGAGATATCAGAGCTGAAGATCAAAGCTGGAGTGAAGAGGTCAAAGGACCAAAGTCAGCACAAGAAGCTAACAGCAGCTGTCACGACCCAGAATCTCCTCATCAGGAATCTCACGGAGCGTCCAGCTGATCCTGTGACCGAAGCACTTCTCAAGGAAGTTCGTGAGGATGAGTTTGGTCTTGATGTTTGACCATTTGTTTGTTGTTGCTTTCGTTCCATGTATTTCTGTTTTCCTGTAATATATTTTGACCCCTCAGAGGGCTTGTATTTGTAAACGAACTATGTACCATTTGTCTTTTGCAATATATGTATTAGTTTGTTCCACTTCGAAAGCAACATCAACAGCATCTTCAAGGGTCTGGAAGGGTCAAAACTGAATGCCAAGCCGGATACCTTGAAAACAAATAAGCATACTGCATTGCATGCTAACCCTTTGTTTGTTTTGTAGGTTTTTGTTTTATTGTTGCTAACTCTGTTGTGATGTTCAGGAACTATTGCTCGACGCCGGGTATTTCCCCTCAACCGTCCGCACCGTTATCCAACCCGTAACAATCTTCCGGGCATCCAAATGGATCAGGTACAGCAGGACCTTGCAGAGGTTAGAAATCAAATGGCAAACGAAAGATTGGAAATGAGAACGCAGATGACTCAGTTTATGGAAGTGATGAACAACATGGCTCAGAGCCAGGAAAGATTGAGGGCCATGGTGGAAAGGCAAAATCAAAAAGATCCACATATAGGGACTGCCGGCACCAGCAACAACGAAAGGGTCCAACCTCATGTTAACCCCCCTGTATTTGGTCCCCATCTTCATCCAGAGGTCAATATTCCTGCAAATGTTCAAGGGACTGCCACTGCAGCCAGGGTACTTCAAGAAGACCCCCAAGAGGATCAATTCACAGTAATGGGCGCTGGGGAAGAAGCTTATGATAGAAGGTTGGATGAGATAGCTGAGAAATTGAGATCCTTAGAGTCTCAAAACTCTTTGGGCTTTGACGTCATGGACATGGGCTTGGTAGACGGGGTCAGGATCCCCCATAAGTTCAAGCCTCCTTGTTTTGAAAAATACAACGGGACTTCATGCCCCCGGACTCATTTACAATCATTTCTGGGGAGGCTGAAGGCCTATACTATGGATGAGAAGCTCTGGATGTTCTATTTCGAGGATAGTTTGACGGGAGCCTCAAGAGAGTGGTACTCTCATCTGACGAGAGCAACTATCAGGTGTTGGAAGGACCTGGCAGAGGCCTTTATCAGACAATATCAGTACAACTTAGATATGGCACCCAACAGGACTCTCCTAATGGGAATGTCACAATCGTCAAGGGAAAGTTTCCGAGAATATGCCCAGAGATGGAGGCAACTGGCTGCTGCTGTTCAGCCACCTATGTCTGAAAGGGAAATGGCAGATATGTTTATGAACACCCTCCAGGGAACATATATTGACAGGCTGGCTGCTTTCTCTTCCACTAGCTTCGCAGATGTTGTCATAGCTGGGGAGAGAATTGAGAGCCTGTTAAAAATGGGAAAGATTTCTGACAATGGTGCCAGCTCGTCCAGTAGTACAAGAAAGCCTTTTGCAGGACCAAGAAGAACTGGCGAGACCAATGCCGTCCACGCCAACAGGGGCAGGCCCCAATTTGTTCACAGGTCAGTGGCAGCAGTCACCATTCCTGCTCCAACTCATCCACAACCAGTTTATCAACCTCCGCAACAAAACTATCAGCAACAGCCTCAGTACCATCAGCAATCTCAGTATCCTCCGAGAAACTAATCTCAGTATCCTCCGAGAAACTACAACAACGCCAACAACAACAGTCAACAAAGGCCATTCCAACAGAGGCCATCTCAAGCTAATAGGGTGATCGATCCGATCCCTATGCCATATGCTACATTGCTGCCACAACTCCTGAAACTCAACCTAGTTGAGCTAAGGACGTTGGCACCTCCAGATCCCAACAGTCTACCCAGGAATTATGACTCCAACGCCAGATGTGCTTTTCATTCAAATGCACCTGGCCACAGTACAGAAAAGTGCAGAGCCCTGCACATGAAGGTACAAGACCTGGTAGACTCAAAGGCTCTGAATTTCGCACCACCACCCAATGTCAATAAGAACCCAATGCCAAACCACGGTGGTCCCAGAATTAACGCTATTGAAGAAGACAAGTCGTCTTATTTAATAACCAGTGTGGGGCAGATCCGGACACCGTTGGTAGAAATCAAGGCTCAACTCCTCGAATGTCAAATGTTCCCGGGGTGTGAGTTGGGGTGTGCTTACTGCAATATCTCAGTAAATGGGTGCGATAACCTGAGGAGTGGCATAGACGGTCTTATTCAGAGTGGCCAACTTCAGATCACCACATCATTTCCAACAAATCCAGCAATCTCATCAGCAACAACTCCAGAGCCTCCTACAACTGCAACAACCATTGTTCCTGACAATTCTTCGGCTTCATCAACAAGTACTTCATCTGTCATTTCAACTGATCAAATATCAACAAATGTTCCTTCTACAACTCCAGCACCACTCCATTTTGAAACTCCTACAGCAACAACATCCATTCTTCCAACAATGTCTCCTACAACACCAGCAACAAATCATGAAGATGTCTCGACTGTCACAATATTCTATGATCCTGAAAACAACTATGCCTACCACTCAGAAAGTGCTGCTCCCATCAGAGCACCAGTTAAAATTTATTATGATCCACAGACTATCACAATTCCTTCCGCAGCTGCAATCAGTCCAGTCACTATCACGGTGCCTGGACCAGTACCTTATGAAAGCAGTAATGCCATCCCCTGGCACTACGGCTCTGACCTGTACTGCGGAGGACAAAGAATCACTTTTGAATCATCAACCCCTGCACCACAGGTAGACAATGTGGGAGGAGGCGGAGGCTTCACTCGAAGCGGACGTCTTTTCGCTCCACAATTTCAGAGACCCACTGCCGAAGCAGAAGCTGCTGCCAAGGCAAAAGGGAAGAGCCCTGTGCAGGAAGATCAAGCTGTTAAGGAAGCCTTGAAGACACCCTTTGATCAAGAGGTTGATGAGTTCATGCGAATCATCAAGAAGAGTGATTATAAAATAGTGGATCAGCTTCATCAGACGCCTTCCAAGATCTCAATCCTATCATTGCTTATGTGCTCCGAAGCCCATCGGAATGCACTACTCAAAGTCCTGCACGCAGCTTACGTGCCTGAAGAGATCACTGTCAATCAGCTGAAAGCTGTAGTTGGAAATGTTAATGCTAGTCATGGACTAGGGTTCACTAATACTGATTTGACAATGGAAGGCCGCAACCATAACAAAGCCTTGCACATAACCATGGAATGTAAAGGTGCTGTCCTTTCCCATGTGCTGGTAGACACGGGGTCATCCCTCAATGTCTTACCTAAAAAGGCCCTGGTGAAGCTAGAATATGACGGATTGGCGTTGAGACCCAGCAACCTGGTGGTAAGAGCCTTTGATGGTTCGAAGAGATCGGTTCTGGGAGAGATTGAGCTGCCCGTAACGATTGGCCCGCAGACCTTCAAAACGACCTTCTACGTGATGGATATACAGCCCGCCTACAGCTGTTTATTGGGTAGGCCATGGATTCACGCCGCTGGCGCCGTGACCTCTACCCTTCACCAGAAGTTAAAATATGAGTGGGAGGGTCAAATCGTTACAATCTGTGGAGAGGAGGATATATTTGTCAGCCATCTGGCTACTTATAAGTACATTGAGATGGATGGGGAGATCCATGAAACAATGAGTCAGGGGTTCGAGGCCTTGAACGTGAACGAAACATCTGCTGTACCTGGAACTTCAATGACATCATACCAACAAGCCCGGAAGGTTGTTGAGGAAGGAACTGCCCAAGGCTGGGGCAAACTACTACCGGTGGAGAAGAAAGAGGACAGATTTGGGTTGGGTTACAAACCAACTCAACAAGATCAAGCAGCGGCTGCAAAAGAGCCCAACTTTGTGAGTGGGGGAATGCTCACCCCTGATGCTGTCAACAACTTGGAAGACGAGCTGGAAGAAGATCGCAACCTGGAAAGCTGGATTCGTCCAAAGATCCCGGGGAGCAGTGTCTCAAACTGGTCTTCCCAGGAAATTATAAGAGTTACTCATGCAGAGTAATTATTATTTCCTGTATTTTTAGCATGCATCAAAGTCTTGCATCTTGCCCAAGATGACAAGACTCATTTTGTAATCGGGCCATCTGTACTTTTTGTGCAACAAGATTAATCAATGAAATATCAGACATCTTTTTGCAAACGAGTCTTTTTTCTTTTTCGTTCACTGTTTTTCCATTTTTCTTTTTGTACAAAAAAAAATAAATGGCAGTGTTTTCAAAATGACAACTTTATTTCACTTTTCTAAACAAGATTAAAATCAAATCACTAAAATGAACAAACTGAACCCTTGCAGAGTGTGCCTTCCGGACAGCACCGACAACAACACGGCTATGACTTCGTATGACTTTGACAATCCAATCAATCAAGCTGATGAAGGGGTTGAAGAAGAATATGAGCTTCCTGAAGAGCTATCCAGGTTGTTGAGACAAGAGGAAAAGGTTATCACTCCTCACCAGGAGGAGGTTGAAACAATCAATCTTGGTACAGACGAAGAAGTGAAAGAAGTTAAAATCGGGGCCTGCCTACAAAACTCAGTGAAGAGACAATTGATTGACCTGCTTCGAGAGTATGTGGATGTGTTTGCTTGGTCTTATCAAGACATGCCAGGGTTGGATACCGACATTGTTGTGCACAAGCTGCCTTTGAGAGAAGAATGCCCACCGGTCAAACAGAAGCTACGCCGTACTCGCCCAGATATGGCAATGAAAATCAAGGAAGAGGTACAAAAGCAATGGGACGCCGGGTTCCTTGCTGTAACTAGCCATCCACCGTGGGTTGCTAATATAGTACCTGTGCCTAAGAAAGACGGCAAAGTAAGGATGTGTGTTGACTACCGGGATCTGAACAGAGCTAGCCCGAAAGATGATTTCCCATTACCTCACATTGATGTATTGGTTGATAACACGGCTCAGTTCTCGGTATTCTCCTTCATGGATGGATTTTCAGGATATAATCAGATTAAAATGTCACCTGAAGACATGGAGAAGACAACCTTCATCACACCCTGGGGCACGTTCTGCTACAAGGTAATGCCATTTGGGCTCAAAAATGCCGGTGCGACGTATCAACGGGCTATGGTAACATTATTCCACGATATGATTCATAAAGAGATAGAATGTTATGTGGATGACATGATTGCCAAGTCCCTTACTGAAGAGGACCATCTGGTAAATCTGCTCAAGTTGTTCAAGCGTCTGAGGAAGTATCAACTGAAGTTGAACCCCAACAAATGCACATTCGGGGTGCGATCCGGTAAGCTGCTGGGATTTATTGTAAGTGAGAAAGGGATTGAAGTTGACCCTGATAAAGTCAAAGCCATCCAAGAGATGCCTGCACCAAAGACAGAGAAAGAAGTTCGAGGGTTCTTAGGTCGATTGAACTACATCTCAAGGTTCATATCTCACCTCACAGCAACCTGTGAGCCCTTGTTCAAATTGTTAAGAAAAGAACAGACGGTCAGGTGGAACGAAGACTGCCAAAGGGCTTTTGACAAGATCAAGGAATACCTACAAGAACCTCCAATCCTTATGCCTCCAGTTGAAGGAAGACCTCTAATCATGTACTTGACAGTATTAGAAGAGTCAATGGGGTGTGTGTTGGGCCAGCATGACGAGTCTGGTCGAAAAGAGTATGCAATATACTACCTAAGCAAAAAGTTTACCGACTGTGAACAACGTTATTCACTGCTCGAGAAAACTTGTTGTGCTTTAGCGTGGGCTGCTCGCCGACTGAGACAGTATATGTTGACCCACACTACCTTATTGATATCAAAGATGGACCCAGTTAAGTACATATTTGAGAAGCCAGCTCTTACCGGACGGGTTGCAAGATGGCAAATGATTCTCACAGAATATGACATCCAATACACATCTCAGAAAGCCATCAAAGGCAGTGTACTATCTGAATATCTTGCTGAGCAACCTATTGATGATTACCAGCCTATGAGATTTGACTTCCCTGATGAAGACATCATGTTCATAAAAGCCAAAGATCATGAAGAGCCTATTCACGCTGAAGGGCCTGACCCGGAAGAAGAATGGACTATGATGTTCGACGGGGCTGTTAACATGAATGGCCGTGGTGTTGGTGCAGTACTCATTACACCTAAAGGAGTTCACATGCCTTTCTCGGCAAAAATCACTTTCAACTGCACTAACAACGAAGCTGAATACGAAGCTTGCATTATGGGTCTTGAGGAAGCCATTTACCTCAGGATCAAGACGTTAACTGTATTCGGAGATTCAGCTCTGGTAATCAATCAAACCAATGGAAAATGGTACACCCACCAGGATCATCTGATACCTTACAGGGATTATACAAGAAGGTTATTGACTTTTTTCACAACAGTCAAGCTTGAGTATATCCCTCGGGACGAGAATCAGTTTGCAGATGCTCTGGCTACCATTTCATCCATGATCAAAGTTCAAGCTGCCAACTTTGTGCCTCAGATCTCAGTGTCCAGACTTGATAGACCAGCATATGTATTTGCAGCAGATGTTGTCAAAGATGATAAGCCTTGGTTCCATGACATTAAGTGCTTCTTGGAGGATCAAACATACCCACCTGGGGCATCTTCCAATGATAAGAAGACTTTGAGAAGGCTTGCTGGTAGTTTCTTTCTGAACACTGATGGGTCTTTATACAAAAGGAACTTTGATATGGTACTCCTCAGATGTGTTGACAAGACAGAAGCAGATTTATTGATGCATGAAGTGCACGAAGGCTCCTTTGGTACCCATGCTGGAGGACATGCAATGGCTAAGAAGTTGTTAAGATCAGGCTATTATTGGATCACAATGGATGCAGACTGTTGTGCCTATGCCAGGAAATGCCATAAGTGCCAGATTTATGCGGATAAGGTGCATGTGCCTCCCAATCCTCTGAATGTGATGTCTTCACCCTGGCCCTTTGCTATGTGGGGCATTGACATGATTGGCAAGATCGAGCCAACTGCTTCGAACGGCCACAGATTCATCTTGGTCGCCATTGACTATTTCACCAAGTGGGTTGAAGCCGCCTCATATGCAAACGTCACAAGACAAGTGGTAGCCAGATTTCTGAAAAGAGATATCATCTGTCGATACGGAGTTCCCGAGCGGATCATTACTGATAATGGTTCCAATCTAAACAACAAAATGATGGCAGAACTGTGCCGGGACTTCAAGATCCAACATCACAATTCTTCTCCTTACAGGCCAAAGATGAATGGCGCTGTTGAGGCAGCTAATAAGAACATCAAGAAGATTGTGCAGAAGATGGTAGTCACTTACAAAGACTGGCATGAGATGCTACCGTTTGCCTTGCATGGGTACCGCACGTCAATCAGAACATCCACTGGGGCAACACCGTATCAGCTTGTGTATGGTATGGAAGCAGTCCTACCGGTTGAAGTTGAATTACCTTCTCTACGGGTACTGATGGATGTTAAACTGAGTGAAGCAGAATGGGTTCGGGCCCGATACGAGCAACTGAGTCTAATCGAAGAAAAGAGATTGGCTGCAATCTGTCATGGGCAGTTGTATCAGAAGAGAATGAAGAAGGCCTTCGATCAGAAAGTCAGGCACCGAGAGTACCAAGTGGGAGATCTTGTGCTGAAGAGAATCCTCCCTCCTCATACAGACCACAGGGGCAAATGGACTCCAAACTATGAAAGACCATTTGTGGTAAAGAAAGTTTTCTCTGGTGGAGCACTGATGCTCAGCACCATGGATGGTGAAGATTTCCCGTCCCCTGTGAATTCAGATGCAGTTAAAAAATACTTCGCATAAAAATGACCCGCTGGACATAAAAACAGAATGTAAGTCCAGGCAAAAATAGGGCATCCCGGCGAGTCAAAAAAACAGAATAAAAGACTCGGGCAAAAATAAGGGAAAATAGACAAAAAATGTACACCCGCTGAGTTGAAAAGCCGCATTGGACAGCTCAGGCAAAAATGGGTATCCCGATGGATTGAAAACCCGAAAGGGCGATCCATGCAAAATAAGGGAATAAGCGAACAACTGCATTCTGAATTCGTCTGTATCGTTTACAACTTGGTAGGCTTTGAAAGGATCAAGCTTCAATCGGGATCAACATTCTTCAGAAAGCCAGATGAAAAGAACGTCAAAAGTCATACAGGTCATAGTAAAGAGGAAGCTCCTTAAAGCGTCATCAACACTGCCAGCATTTTGTTCCTCAATTTGTAGCAATCTCCTCCTTTCAGGAGATATGTTTCTTTGACTGTATCTTGCCAATTCAGGGCACTTGAATTAATAAAATCAGATTTTCAGTCATGTCTCGTCTTGTACATTTTCATTTTGCAAAAATGTCTGATATCTTAAAGAAACACTGATTGCATAAGAATACAGATGTTTATCTTCAAATAAAAACATGCTTGCAGGAAATATGCTTACTCTCAGAAGTATTTGAACTCCTATGACGGAATCCAGTAAGGGATACCTCGGGATTATTTTGTGCGTTTCTCTATCTTTTTCAGGATTGCAGGTATCCAGAGCGCAACTTGGGGCATGAAAGCCTCATCCCAGCAAGCTGGCAAATCAACACTCAATTTTGGCACCCGGAGTGCTTTCTCCCCAGCTAAGTTGCCTCTCAAGACTTCCCCCAGTTGAGTTGCCACTTATTACTTATCCCCATCAGAGTTGCCAGGCATCACGGAAGGCACCTATATCCCCGGCTGAGTCAAGGATCCTCTTCAACAGAATCCCTAGGGAGGTCTCTCAATGATCTCTCTGTATCACCAGCCGAGTTGCCATCTCGCCCTCAGCCGAGTACAAAAGTCAGGGAATTATATCCCCACAGAGTTCCAGCCTCTATCCAGAAGAGCAGCGCATAGAAGATCACAACAGAGTGAAGAAAGCTTCTACAAACCCCAGCTGGGTCTCTCATTTATAAGGATAGGTCTATCAATGACCCATATCCCCAAGCAGATAGCATCTCGTCAGATTTACCAATGATCTCATCCCCAGCTGGGATGTCCATTTCAGCATGTCTATCAAAGATCTTCGCAGCAACGGGACCCGGATCCCGGTTTGGTCTTTGCACAATCATAGCATTCGCATCATATTCACCCGCAAAGCGTAGCATTCCGTTTTAACACGGAGCATTACGGCAAAAATCAAACACATAGCATAATCATAAGCCCTGTTCCAAACCAACACTTGTGAATAATGACAGTTCATCAGCATACAGAAAAATCCCCACCAGAATTCCCCAGCAAAAGCAGCTGCCTCTCAAATCACAAACACCAGTATATACTCCTTTTGGCACCCGCCCGTGCCATCTTTCCCCAGTAAAGTCGCCTGAACACCCTTTACAAACAAGATCACCCGTATTACAGATACGTCATGACACCTGTCCGTGTCATACCCCAGCAGAAAGCCAAAGACATCCTCTTTGCACTCACATATACCTATATACACCTTCTCGACACCCGTCCGTGTCATTTCCCCAGCGCAGTCGCTTACACTTTTACAACCTATATACTTGTTAATATTATTACACTTTTCTCTCTTGACACTCGTCCGTGTCACTCTCCCCAGCAGATAAACATTCATCAATACACCATTCTCACTACCCATGTTATACTTATACAGATACTCGTCCGTATCTCATATACGCCGTTTATATCCCCACATATTCAACATTGGTCCATGTTCTCTGTTAACCAGATGGTACTCGTCCGTATCATCATCTCGGAATATGCGTCAAGCGTTTGTTTCTACATGATACTCGTCCGTATCATAGTCTTAAGGATGCTCGTCCGTATCTTTAATCCGTACACTGTGTCAAACACTTGTGTCTTCTTGAATATAGACACTCGTCTGTGTCTACTATTCCCCAGAAGAGTCCCTTCAGATGCAACACTCGTCCGTGTTCTTTGTTAACCAGTTGATACCCGTCCGTATCATCATCTCTGAACACGTGTCAGTATTTGTTTCTACATGATACTCGTCCGTATCATAGTCTTAAGAATGCTCGTCCGCATCTTTAATCTATACACAACATCTAAACACTTATACTTTCTTTTCTTGGTCGTAAACGCTCGTCCGTGTTTACTATATCCCCAGTAGATCGCCAAGTGAGCAAATTTTCCTTTTTATCTGACACTCGTCCTGTGTCATGATAAACCCTGAGAGCAGCCGTACCCTGCTGAGTGGTCGTCCTCCACTTCTTGATGGTCGTCCTCCATCATGCTCATCCGATGGCCGTCCCCATCGTTGATATTTAGCAGCCGTCCCCTGCTAGGTGGTCGTCCTCCACCTCTTGATGATTGTCCTTCATCATCTTATCCAATGGCCGTCCCCATTGTTGGTTTTTGGTTATCTGACATTCGTCCTATGTCAAGACAAACCTTGAGAGCAGCCGTCCCCTGCTAGGTGGTCGTCCTCCACCTCTTGATGGTCGTCCTCCATCATGCTCATCCGATGGCCGTCCCCATCGTTGACCTTGTATCCGACATTCGTCCTATGTCGCGATATTTTCGGCAGCCGTACCCTGCCAGGTGGTCGTCCTCCACCTTAGATGACCGTCCCTCATCTTAATCCAACAGAGCAGCCGTCCCCTGCTAGGTGATCGTCCTTCACCTTTGATGACCGTACCTCATCATCTGTTTATTTCATTTATTCTTTAACCCGATGGCCGTCCCCGTCGTGGTCCCTTTTCCTTTTTAGCCCGTCGGTTACTTTGCTTTATGAACTTGATGGCCGTCCCCGTCATGTTTCATTAACTCCCAGAGAATCTTACAACTTTATCTTGATGGCCGTCCCCATCATAATTTCTTACTTTTCCCAGCTAGTCGGCCGTCCCCGTCTTGGCTTTACCTCTTATCCCCAGCGTGTCGGCCGTCCCCGTCACTGCTTTATTTCCCACACTTTACAATATACTTTATTTTCCTTTTGCAATCTATATCCCTTTTCTTCTTCATTTTGTGAGTGCAAACTTTGGACTGTCTTTGGTATTCAACCACAAGTTATCTTGTTTGCCTGTTAAGCCATTGCTTACATCCTGCACAGCTAACTCATGTTTGAATAGGGGCAGCTGTAAACACCCCAAATTTGCCCTCACCCATTCACACCATGGATTGTGATCATTTCATATGCATAAACACAATCATATCATCTCATATCACTTTTTGGATCCACTGCATAGTTTCTAAGTCATCTGCACCTAGGGTTTGTAATCTGAGCAACCCAAGAGCTTCTTGAGCCACTCCAAAGGCCACCAATCACTTCAAAGGGGTCCATTTATGTTCAAGCATCATATTATATCCTCTCAAAATCAATAATGCAAAAGAATCACAAGAACTGGGATTGGTATGGATGCAGAGCCAAGTTTGACTGCACAGTTGACCTAAAATTAGGGTTTTGGTTTCAGAGGCCACAACTCCAATTTTTTTGGTCATTCTTTTTTCCATTGGTCTCTATATGGTATAGGGAGTATGCATATCAATTTTCATGAAGAAATTCCATGGGGAAGTCATCTGATCAAGAGTTGACTTTTCAGACAAGTCAGTGCAAAATCAGGGCATCTGAGGCCCCCAATGACCCAACCAAGGGGTGATCTTCATCATTTTGAGTGTATATGATCTTTATTTGATCATGGAAGAAGGTTGAAGTTCACAAAAATCAAGAATTTGAAGTTTTTGCAAAGTTGACTTTTTAGGGCATAGTTGACTTTTAAGAAATTTGTCAATTTAGGTCACTTTTCAAACCTTACTTTTTGATCCAAAAATGCTTCAAATGGAAAAACTTTGGTCATGAAAGTTGTAGAACACATTTTTCCCTTTTCAAAAAGTACAAGAACATGACCTAATTCATTTTTGATCAAAAGTTATGGTGTGACAAAGTTGGCAAAAATCATTAATTTTCAAGATATGCACCAATTGGAAAATTTGCAAAATCATGTATCAAGGCCAATTGTAACTTTTAGCTCATATCAAACCATTACACAAACATTCTATGTGACCTAAAAATCAGATTTGGACCAAGGTTTCTCATGTTACATGGTTTGTATAACAAGATATTTTCATGAAGTTTCAAGAGGAACCAACTTGCAAAACCATCATGACACCTCCTACCACTTGCTGCATTGGCCCTTGAACCACCCTAGCTTCACTCACTCACCTTGTTGCGCAGCCCATGCCTTTTGTACCAAGCTAGAACTTAGCCCATGCCTCTCTTACAACAAAGTGGACTTTTTGCAAAAGTAAACATCCCAATCACAGCAGGCCAAGTCACATCCTCTGACCACTTGGAATTGTTTATACTATCCATTTGCAAGCTAAACATAACATCAAGCCAGCCTGAAGCAAGCCCTAGCACAGCATACACAAACTCACCCCATTTTGCATTTCTCTTCGAATCTGTCTCCATAGCTCACAAACATTCAAACAAGTTTCACTAATCATCTCACCATGTTTCATTGAGCCTAAACCAACAAGACACAAGCCTGAATCCAGCAAGAACATTTCTTCTCCATTTTCACTCCAGCTTGCAGTTTCCTTCGAAACTCACTCCACAGGCCATAAACACTCAAACAAACTTTACAAACCTTCTCCACTCATCATCTTGACCACAAACAACCCTTCACCATTGCCAGAAACAGCCTGAATCACCATCACCATTTTCAACTGAGCTTGAGCAGAAGTTGTTCAAACTCCTCAACCAGCCAACATAAACTTCTCCTAAGCATTCAAGGATCATCAGGGGACCAAGTAGAGTGGATTGCATCAAAGGGAGAGGGCAGAAAGTTGTTGGATTGAAAGCTTCGAAACTCAGGTAGCTCAAGAACATTTTTTCCAGAAATCATTTTTTAAGTTCTTAAGTTGTTCTATATGCTTCACTGATTGCTCTGGTATCTTTAGTTTTGAAAATGGTGGAGAGATGAGAGTTTAATTAGTCTCTGAAACTTTTTTGCCCTAGTTCTTGTTTGCTTCGATTCAGCCATTCCTGGAAAAATAAATATGTTTTGATTGGGGGTTTTGATTCGTGAGTGAGTGGGAATCATTTCTGTGTTTTTAGATTTTGTTTTAGATGCGTTTTAGAGGAGTTTGAGGTTTGGGGTGAACGGAGAAGATGACCGGAACACTGTTCCGGTCATCTGAAGGTAATTAACGGCGTAATTAGGGTTTAAGCATTAATTAGCCAGGTTTGAATGCTGGCCTTTGGATTTGGCGCCAGGTCAACGCGCGCGTGTTTTCATTTGAATCTCCACCATCAGATTGCATGACTTTTACTTATTTCAGTTTAAATTCATTTATTTTCATTTCTTTTTCATTTTATTTACACAATTTATTTAAAATAGTAAAATTGTTTTAAAAATTATGAAACTTTTTCTCAAGAGTTTCATTAATTTTTAAAACTCAAAATATTTTTATTTTTATTTTTAGCATTAAAAAAGTATTTTTAAATATTTAAAAGATTATTTTTAATTGATTAATGAAAATTAATTTATTAAAAATACTTCTAGGTATTTAAAAATCACCAAAAAATTCATGAAATGTTCTAAGACATTTAGAAACATTGTCCAACCTTCAAACCAAATTTATTTTTTGATCTTGATGCATTTTAAGAATTTTTCATTGAATTAAAATCATTTTTGTGCATTAATTTGATCCATAGTTCAAAAAATCATTTCTGCCTATTCATGAGGAGTTGGACATTGATTCTTCTTGCATTGCATTTTGTTTAGCATGTAGTTTGTGAGATTAAATGGGCATGATTTGATCTTTCATTTTTAATTTGTTTGACATTTTTCTTGTTAAGGTACCCTAAAACCCTAGAAAACTTAGAAAATTCATAACTTGCATTAGGTTAAGAGTTAGAACCCCTCCTTTGGGCAGTGAGTTTGTATAGGGTTAGGGTTCCCTTGAATGCATTTTCAATTTTTTATCTTAGGGTTTGCTTCTGATTTTGATTTTTGTTTGATGTATTGTTCATGAACCCTAATTTGGGCTTTCATATGCATCTATCTTGCATTCTTTTGCATAACATGACTTGCCATGACTTTTCAAGCATCCATTTGATTCATTTGACATCATAAGACATATTGAAAGCATGTTTGATCATTGCATCATGTATTTGCCATGTTGTATGTCATGTGCACTTCATAACTTTTCATGTATGTTCATGGTTCCTAACTTGCTTCATTTGCATTCATAAGCTTGTATGATCATTTCCATGTGCTGCCTCATGTTTGTAGCATCTCATAGCATCATTAGCACCATGTATATGCTTCTGGTTTTGTTTCTCATCATGTCATCTCATCCCATTTTGCATTGCATTGCATTTCTTTTCTAACCTTTCAGGTGGTAAGTGATGTTGAGAAGTGAATTTGCCTTCACTTCTCATAACTTTTCTTTTCATCTCTCTTGCATCCATTGCTGCATTTTGGTTGGTGTTTGAGTTTAAGCTTGCTCATCCTTCTCCCTCTTACTTTCTTTCTTCAAGTGACTTGACTTCTTGAATGAAGCAAGTTGCTTTGCTTCTCTTGATCCTTTCATCTGCTTCCTGGTGGTTCCATTGAGGATCTTCTCTTGAAAACCTCACAAACCTTAGGAACAACCAAGCATGACAATGATTAGGGTTTTGATTAGTCTCCCCTCTTAGTTTTACCTTTGGTCTCTTTGAGTCTTCTCTTCTCATCTCATAATCAGGGACTAAACCCTAAAGGCTTTAAGGCTTTGTGATTAAGCTTATGCCTGCATCCTTATCTTAGGATGGAGTGTATAACTTTAATCCTAAGTGTTAAACCCTTAATGTGTTTACTTCCTTTAATCAATTCACTTAATAATCATCAAGACATCACACTTGTAACTTGGGCCTTGCATTAGGGTTCTAATTCTTCCTTAATTGGTTAAGAAGGACTAACCCTAGTGTTAATGGACAAGTCCCCCTCAAGTTGTCTTACAAACCCTAAAAAACACTTCATAATCATACCATTAAATAAAAACCACTTAATCAAAGGCTTGTTTTGTCATGAGTTTAATCCCTAATCATGGATTAAGTTGAGGAGCTTTCCTCAGCTTAAACATTCTCATCTATTATCCTTCTATTAGGATGGTGTAATGAGTCTGTTTAATCCTTGATTATGGCTTAACCTCATTACTTAACACTAAACAAAAACACCAAAAACACCTGAATAATCACAAGTAGGTTAATGATCTTAATCCTACACCAAAGGTGATTAAGTGTGAGAATCTGACTTTACACTTAAGGTATTCTCATTACCCCTAATCAGAGGGAAGATGTGATGAGTTTACTAAATCCATTGGTTTAGGCTTAAGCTCATTAACTTATGACAAACTTTCAAAAGCAATAAAAGATTGAAAACACTCAAAAACAAACAATAATCGTCTCCTCCGGGATTCTTTTCTCACCTCATTCACTCACAAACGAGAACTTGCTTCTTCCGTCTAATGCAAGACAGTTTGCACCTGAGCCAGACAGGTCATACACTTGAGCATAGACAAGCAAGCAGTTCACAAGTCAATTCATCTTTCAGTCTCTTTGGGTCGAACTACGGTGTTCTGACTTCCTCATTGCACGAGAGGATACGTAGGCATAACTTAACAGTTATCGAACAAAAGTCTCTGTATATTCCCCCTCCTTTCAGCTTCATTCTTTTAGCCTCATGATCTTGAGCATTTCACTCCTTTCTTACACTGACACTTTCATACTTCACATCACTTATACACTTTACACTGACACTTGTACATCCTTTTCCAGCTCTTGTATACACAGATTGCACTGACACTACCCCTTTAAAACACAAATCTTTTAAGCGTGGATCCCGTCGAGTACGACGGACAATCTGGGTGCTAATACCTTCCCAGGTTGTAACCAACCCCCTTTCTCAGTCTCTCTGGTTCGCAACCGTCTTATCCGTATATTTCTAGGTCTATGCAGCATTGCCTTTCCTCCGGGATAAAAATGCCTAGCTGGCGACTCTATTCATTCTCCAGTGAGTTCACGGCTGTGTGTTCTCATTGTCCCTCTCGCCGACCGTTCGCGTCTGTACCTTTATCTGGGCCTGGTCCCACCTATCGGGAGCGACAAATACTATATTATCAAACAAGACGGGAACGAGTTCCTTATATTCTTCACTATACTATCAAATGAGACGGGAATGAGTTCCTCAAATTCTTCAGCAACAAATCGGGATTTATTTTCCCTGGCCAGCAGTTGTTATACGAAGATTTTCAGACGCTTCAGGCTGCGTGATACATACATCATTTACATCATACTATAACATACATATCCATAAGTACATAATGCATTTGTTTGAGTGCATCATACTATACATGCATACATAATGCATAAACTAATATTATCTTGCAGAATGTTATAATCTTGTTTTTCAGATTAATTCTCCAGCAGACAAACTTCATCAATAACTTGTGACCTTGGGCCGTTGTTTATCTTCCCAAAGGTTACTTCATACTTCAGGACGTTGTTTATCCTCCTGAAGAGCTATCATGACTTTGGGCCGTTGTTTATCTTCCCAAAAGTTATACCTTTTCCTCAGGACGTTGTTTATCCTCCTGAAAGCATATCATGACTTTGGGCCGTTGTTTATCCTCCCAAAAGTTATACTTATACCTCAGGACGTTGTTTATCCTCCTGAAAGCTACCTTTACCTCAGGACGTTGTTTATCCTCCTGAAAAGCAATCTTGACCTTGGGCCGTTGTTTATCTTCCCAAAGGTTACTTCATACCTCAGGATGTTGTTTATCCTCCTGAAAGCTACCATTTCTTTTGGGTCGTTGTTTATCCTCCCAAAAGTTATGTTTATACCTCAGGACGTTGTTTATCCTCCTGAAAGCAATCATTACCTCAGGACGTTGCACCCCAAAATTTGCCCTCACAATACAAGACTTTGTGTGCTAAGAGGTTCACAAGGTTCACAAGACCTTTCATGAGGTTCATGAAGTCTACAAGACACTTTATGAGGTTCACAAGGTTCACAAGACATCTTATGAGGTTCACAAGACATCTTATGAGGTTCACAAGGTTCACAAAGTTCACAATTAGTCAGAAGATTTGACATTTCCCTCAGACAATGCATCCTCCTAAGCAGTGCATCCAAAACTAGGGTTTTGACTTTAATCAGGCTAAATGGACTTCCAAGACTTCAAGTGGGCTTCATAACATCTTATATGTGTTTAAGAATCCCCATGACAAATTTCAGAACTTTTCTCAAAGGTTTGCTCAGTCAGATGATCAGATAGGTCAAAATCAGTCAAAGCAGTTAAAAAGTCAAACTGAGGTCAACTGTGGTCAAACCAAAGTCAAACTTCATGATTTTTTGCCAGCATCAAGTATATGAAGTAAAATTCATCATTTGATCAAGGGTTGATCATGATTCATCAAGGATATTTCAGATCATCAAGAATCAGAGGTTTCTAAATTAGGGTTTCCTCAGGAAAAGTCAACTGAACTTTGACCAGCCATAACTTTCACATGCTTCATCAAATTTTTCCCATCCAAAGCTCATTTTGAAGGAAATTGAATTCTCTACAACTTTGTGTCTCACAAGTCAAGCCCAAAAATGCTTCATTTGGAAGGTATGAGCTAAGACATTATAGGTCCTTTTGAAAGTCAACAAAAAGTCAACAACTTCAAAAGGGCATAACTTGAGAATGGTAAATGATATGGACATGAAACCAATGGGGTTGGTTAGAGGACTCTTCAAGATTTCCAAAATGTCCAAGAACACCCTCATAGCATTAAAATTGAAGGATGTGTGCCCTTGCAAAGTTGGGAAATTTTTGGGTGGTTTATGAAGAAAATAGGGTCTTAAAACCAAATTTTTCTAAATGGGCTGAACTTTTTGTGACCCAAAGTGTTCCATGACATCATGCACGAAATTTATTTGATATTTTCATAATTTTATTTTATTTAATTTATTTATTATGATTTTTTATATTAAAAATCATTTTAAATTTAAATAAAATATCAAATGTGAAAATTTAAAATATATTTTTGTTCTAGAAGGTCATTAATATGATTTGGATTGAATTGATTCACAATTGATGAAGATTGGCTTGAAATAGAAAGGTCTCATTCACAAATATTTGAAATTTAAGTTCTAATCTTTTTCAATCTCAAAAAATCAAAAAGTCCATACAAGGATCCAATCTTTTGACCTAGCTTCACTCTACTATAAGTATACAAGATATCCCAATGCATAGGCCACGAATTTTCTGCATCAAGGATAAGTTTCATAAGTTCAAAAGTTCATCAAAATTTGAAATTCGGTTTCTAACTTTGAGTGATTTTTCAGGTGAAATAAGGACATCAATCCTTTCCTTGAACATCCCTGATCATGTAGCAATAGGCATACGCATCTCAAACCTCAAGAATTGATGAATCCGAATCAAACTTTTCATGTCTTGATGATTTTTTCGTTTTCTTATATTTGTGTATTATAAATAAGATTTGATCATTGTTTCATGTTTGTATTGAGTTGTTGATTGTTTCTGGATGGTTTAATTGGAGTTTCGCTACAGGTTTAAGGAGTTGCCATGGCTAGGGTTTCGGCCAAGCAATTAGGGTTTTACACTAAACCTAAAATAAATAAATTCTAAGGACATAGAATGATCATGTGAACTCTGGGGATCATAACACACCAATCAATTTTGAAAAATTTCACTGTTTTGATGGTATTCCAATTTCGTAGGTTTCTATATTGAAAAATTCGCAGGAAATTTCGTAAATGATTTTGCAGGTGTTTTCGCAGGAAAAAGGTTGAAGACGAAGGCCTTTGGCGCCAAGTTCTTCATTCAAATACTTGGCATAATATTTTTTGTTTTATTATTGATATTATTTCACAAACGGATGCCTAGCCCAGTGGTGAGAGACACACGCGTATGACCTTAAAGCTTGTGTTCGAATCCTGGATGCAACAATTTTTTCTTATTTTTCTATTTAATTACAGGACATAATATATAATTGATTGTATTGGTTATACTATCAGTTGCGCCCTTCTGGCTGGATGGAAAGAATGCTTGTGTGTTGTGTGAGGGTCCTGGGTTCGAATCCCCCCCATGCCCTTTTATGTTGTTTTATTTTTTGTTATGATTATTTACAGGAGAAGAAACAAAACCTGATGCTGCTCATTCCCTAACACCTGCGCGCGCATAGCCCAGTGGCTGGTGTATTGGTCTAGACATTGTGAAAGCTCAGGGGCTGGGTTCGAATCCCAGCCCAGGTAAGTTTTTTTTTCTCCATTCTTTTTCTTCTTGTTTTCAATTAATTTATATTATTATAATTAGATAAATTTAAAAAATGATAAAAATAAAATAGTTGTATTATTAAAATTCATATTTTCAAAAATAAAAAATTTATTAGTAAAGGTTATTTAAATTTTTTATTGTTGTATATTATTAATAATTTTGTATAATTAATTTATATTAGATAGTTAATCCTAATTTATTTTTTTTCTAAAAAACATATAAACCCTAATTCTATTTTTTTAATTTTATAAACCCTAATAGTATTTTTAAACCCTAATTATTTCATGTAAATGCTAATTATGTCCATATTTTTATTATTTGATATGATTCTTGTATATAGATAATTTTAGATAATTAATTAAAACTTGCTAATTTAATTTTGTAAATATAATAATATGATTATTTAATTAACCTTATTTTCATAATATGTATATATTTTATAATTTGTTTATAATTTAATTCTTGTATGTAAATAATTTTTAGTATATACTTAAAAATAATTAAAATTTGCTAATTTAATTTTGTGCATATAATTTATTTTCATAATATGTTTATAATTAACCTAATTTTTATAACTTGTATATAATTTAAAACTTTATAATAATTAGTATGTGATTGTTTATATTTTCTTCTTAATTTTAAAAAATAATTGTTTATAAGAAAAATTGAACTTTTAATTATTATGCTAATATTCTTGTTTATTTTATTATTAATTCTATTTATTTCCATGTGATATTTATTTTATTATTACTAACCCCATTTATATATTTTGATTTATTATTATTATTATTACTAACCCAATTATATTATTATTATTTATTTTGCTTATTTATTTAATTTATTTTAATTATTATGTAATTGTATCCCTGGTGTAATATTTGTAGTAGTAATTTTCATTATTTATTCTAAATGCTATGGTTAGTAATATAGGGAGTGCAAGATGTGTTTGTATTTAAAAATTGAATTTAGCTCATTAATTTAAAAGATAAATATTTAAAATTGTACACTCACACACGTAAGTCGATCTTTGATCGCCATCTCACTTCCTTAAGGATACCTCTCAAGTTGCCTAATCAAAAGGTCAAGTAGGGTGTATAAAGCAAAGTCCCTCATCTCACATCATCTAGTCCCTAAACAGATAAAAAGATCACGTCCCTTCGAATGTTGCCTTCGTAATGATCTTGTCCCTTTCGAGTAAAGATGATAAGTCCCTTCGAATTGCTTATACACCCCACAGTTGCCTAAATAACAGATGTCCCTTCACTTGTCCCTCACATCCAAGGTAATGACTACCTATTCCTTAATAATAGGGATAGTCTTGTCACTTAAAGGATTCAAGAACAGAAAACACTTAAACTTAGGGTAGGTTCCTCTTAGATACTTGCTCACTCTTTAAAATATTTCAAACACTTCATACATTTCAAACAATTTTCAAAACAAAGGTTTTATATACATCCGTACATGGATCATTATAAAATACTTAAGAAAATTTTTATTCACACACTTCACATTTCAAAAACATTTTAAAGTGAGCTAAGTAACTAAGAGCCCATGGATAACCATGGATGTAAAGGGTGCTAACACCTTCCCTTTACATAACCTACCCCCCGAACCCAAAAATATTTTAAAAGGTCTTTCCTGTTCTTTTATGCCTTTCCTTTGGATAAAATAAAAGTCGGTGGCGACTCTTGCTATCCGCAACATAACTAAAGTCAGTTCTCCCACCGTGTTACAAGCTCCATTGTTGTTTTAAAGCTAAATCTATGAAGAAATGAAGTTTGATGAAGGTTGGATAAAAAAGTATCCAACCCATAATTTCAAGCTAAATCTATGAAGAAATGAAGTTTGATGAATTTGGGATCAAAAAGCATCCAACACATAACCTAAAAATTGTGTTTTTGGCCCTTAAATGGTGTTTATGTCCGTTAAAATTCGCCTGGAGAAGTAAGGCAGCTTCTTCTGGACTTTTTTTATTACACATTTTTGTCTATCTAGATCGCCGCTGCTTCGCCCAACGAAGCAAGAGGCGCAAACAGACATACAACATTTTCTGTTTTCTTATTTCGGCCATAACTTTCGAACATTAACTCCTTTTTTCACCCGACGCAAGAGGCGCAAACAATCCTTTTTCTTCTTCCAAGTCTTCATATTTATTATAGTCACTCCAAGCTTGATTGGTCTTTTCTTCATGTTCTGGTAGAGTAATTGGCTGCTCACTTGATCCAGGTCCTACGATTGGTTTTTTAAATCATCTCAACTTAATTCTTTACTCTTTCTTGTTGGTGTGACATGTTTTGTTTACTTCATTTTCTTCAGCTGGGATTGATTTGTGTTTGCAACACAAGATTTAGTCTTACTCTGCATAATTTCAAGTATATCAGTTGGCACACTTGGCTCCACACTTGCATGCGCACTTTGTAATGCCCCGATTCGATATTTCCCAATTTCGTTGAGTCATTTATTTTATTTGAGTGATAATTGTCTTATTTGTGAAATTGACATGATAATATGATATGTTGATGTGTTAATGTGTCATGTTGGTAAGATATGTGATTTTACCGTTTTGTGAATTTTCGGGTAAAATTAGATTGGAGGGTATTTTAGACATTTACTAATTAGTGATAAGTTAGAATGAGATAGAATTATATTTTTGTGAAAAAAATGATATTTGGTAGAAAAAGGAAGAAAATGAGTTAAGTGTAGAAATAGTTAATAAAAGATATAAGAGAGAAAAATAGAAAGCTAGAAAGAAAAAGATATAAGAGTGGAAAGAAAAGAAAAGAGAGAATAGAAAGAAAAAGAGGAGAAAGAAAAGGAAGAGAAGAGAAAAAAAAGAGAAAAAAGGAAAAGTTGGAAAATTCATCAAGATTGCTCCTAGGAATCGAAACAATCGGGTAAGGGTGATAAACATTGTTATCTTAATCTTGTATGTGATTATGTATGTGTTAGATTGTATAGGTTTTGTTTTGGTGAAGATTAGAGAGAATGAAATGTTAGGGTTTTTGATGAAAATGTGAGAAAAATGGTAGATTAATCGGTTAGAAGTTGTTATAATCGAAGTATGATAGTTTATACATGTTACAAATCTTGTTTGTGGATGTGTGTTGAAGTTTGATTGAATTTTTGAGGGTTTTGTATGACTGTCGCGTAACAGAGTTGCTGCAGAATCGCAGTGTTCGCTCAACGAGCAAAACGTCGCTCAACGAGTTTTCCAGGGATTTTCTCGTTCAGCGAGCGAGAAGGTCGCTCAGCGAGCCTAGAGGTTTTTTGGGAGTTTTGTGTTTTAATTCATAACTTTAGTTTCGGTTATCCGTTTTAGGCGTTCTTTATATCGATTCTAAGCTAAACACGTGTAGAAACTAATGATGCTAAGATATGTAATTTTTAGCCGACTTTTGCCCGATTTTTCTGATAAAACGTAAATGAGTTAATTATGGAAATGTGGGTTTGATGTAATGTTGTGGCCGTTTGGCAAATGAATATATTGCTTGAATTGAATGCAAATGTATGCTAATTGAGTGAGATGAGTGCATGATTATGTTGTGAATAATGTATGCATTTCAAGAATGTTGTGTGTCATTTTGCATGTGAAGCATAATGTATGCATTCTTGTGTTGTGAGATTCTTTGTGAATTCGTTGTAGCATCGTGTGCTCATGTGGAGTGTGAGCGATGACTACAACATGATTGTGTGCCCATGTGGGGTGTGAGCGATCGAATTATGTGCCCGTGTGGGGTGTGAGCAATCCATAAACATTGTGTGCCCGTGTGGGGTGTGAGAAATGGGTGATTTATTCATATTGATTGTGTACCCGTGTGGGGAGTGAGCAATCGGATTGTGTGCCCGTGTGGGGTGTGAGCAATCCATAAACACTG
This sequence comes from Lathyrus aphaca, assembly GCA_963966055.1. Lineage (NCBI taxonomy): Eukaryota > Viridiplantae > Streptophyta > Magnoliopsida > Fabales > Fabaceae > Lathyrus > Lathyrus aphaca. Next base: position 538,886,486 of record OZ014524.1, read on the forward strand.
TGTGCCCATATGGGGTGTGAGCAATGGGTGAACATCGTATGCCCGACGGGGAGTTACTTTAGGTAATGAGCGATGTGTCGTACCCCGAAAAATATGATCCTCGCGAATGCGGTCGCGGCTGGGCTGACTTGAGAGTCGCCACCTAATTTTATTTATTCCCAAAGAGGGAAAGGGAAAATATAGATAAAACCCGGGAAGAAAGGATAAAGACAAGGTCATCGTAACCATTGTCGGGGTTCGGAAGTCGGTTATGCAGGGGGAAGGTATTAGCACCCCCTACATCCATCGTACTCGATGGGAACCTTCTAAGTTGTCACGCGCGAAAGGATGTCTATGACTAATGAAATACTTGCTAAAAGAGGAAAAGGATTCAAATTTTATTTATCTTTCTTTAGGAGTCGAATTGCACTAAAGACTATGGATGGTTTATTCCGAACCAACAAGCCAAATGTCTTGCGACGGAATAATCGGAGCGAATAACGAAAACTCGTAATCCTCCTTTCCACCACGTAAGGCTCGTGGCGCACAATTTCCCTCATATTATTAAAGTGTTTTAATACTTAAGACCACTTGACGTTGGATCAAGGGTTTGGATTTAAAAGAACCGTCTTGGTAGGTCGATTGCGAGGCATAAAGCGATCGCGAAGGGTGAGTGCAAAATGGAGGTTAAAGGTTAATGGTTATGCGAGAACGATTCCTAATACTAAGCTAAGGTGGAGCCGTTGGAGCTCGAATTAAACCGAAAGCGTCGAAATTTAGCTCTTTAACTATCTTAGAATCGATTCAAAGTTAGAATCATTCTATGAGAAGTCGAGCATTACTTTATAATCAAACGATTATTTAAGTAGAAGAAATGCGATAAAAGAAATACAATTGGTCTCATATTGACTTAAACAACGTCGATTTATTGAAATCGAATATTTAAATCGTTTGTTATATCATTGACCATAAAAATAAAATAAAGTAAAGTCGAAATAATAATAAAATAATAGTTTGGCCTCATATTTAATTTAAATAACGTCGATTTATTTGAAATCGAATATTTAAATATTTATTCATCGGCCGAAATAAAATAAATAGAAATAATGAGAAATAATATGGAAAATAAACGTGTGGCCTCAAATTAGGGGATAACGTCGATTTATTAGAAATCGAATATCACCATTTATCATTGGCCGAATAATAATAAAGTCGGTAAATAATAATGGATCTAAAATTAATTAGAAACCATAAGAAATAATAGGAAACGGTCTCATATCAATTTGGACAACGTCGCAAAGTGGAATGTCACAAATCGGATAATAATATCATAGACCAACTAATAAATATAAATAAATCAATAAATTGATAAAATAATAAATGGACAAAAATCGGCCTCAAATTGATTTAGACAACGTCGCAAAATGGAATGTCGATAAATCATATTTTTTATCATAGGCCCAAAATAATAAGATAGAATAACGGATAAAAATAATGAATCGGTTTCAATTTAATGGATAACGTCGATTAAATAATCGAATATCTCATTTTTATCATTAACCGAATAAATCGAATAATCGATAAAACAAATAGCGAAGACTAACAATGGCCTCATAACAACTTTTGACAACGTCGATTTAAAATCGAATATCGAAAAGTTGCAATTATTTCATTGGCCCATGTAAATTAAATATAAATAACAAAATGAGTATATAAAATACCTAGGAATTAATATAAACAAAATGGTCTCATAATGATTCCGATAACGTCGGTAAATACCGAATATCAAGGAAACGCGGTTATATCATAGACCATAAAAATAAAAGAATAAAAATAAAGTGAAAATTATGAATCAAATCTCATTTGACAAAGAAGTCAAAATTAACTACAAAATTCAGAAAATTCTAAATAAATAAAAAACAATAAACAAAATAACAAGAATGATAAAAAAGAAACAATAAAAAGGAGAGTGTGCCATGAGATTCAGGATCGGTGAATCCTAGTTGGGCTGAACCCAAACCAACCACAACAACTGCAATGACTCCTATGAGCCTCTCTCTCTTTAAAAGGAACCAAACAACAAATTAAATAAAGGAGAAAATAATCCCCCTTTTAAATATCACAAACAGAATAAAATATCCTAAACCAAAGAAGCTCAGTGAGATCAAGGGTGGTCTGTATTTCAGAATCACGAGAACGAAAAAAAAACTCACACTGCGAAATATCAACGGCGACAAGCTTCCACGGTGGACTGGGTCTCTCTTAAACACGATCTGGCTTCGCTACACAGTGAGCTCCGATCGCGGTGGGTTTTCACAGCTTGTGACGTATCACGGCGGTTCCAGTTTTCGCGACAACACCTCCGTCCTGTTGGTTTTAGCTTCAAGCGGATTCACAGCTCGTTCGGTTTTCCTCAGATTAACGGTTAGTGGGTTCTCGCGGTTTAACTCAAATCTTTCTCAGTTATGCGATTCTTTCTCTCTGTATTTGGTCTGACAAATAGTTTAGAGTGGGTAGTTGGTTTATGGATTAAGCGTGAGAGGTTTATGCGGTTTGAATCTCATTTCATGTCACTCTCTGGTTTTTCTGGTTTTGTGTTTTTTGGTGTAGCTAGGGTTTTCTGAGGATTGTTGTTGAGTGACCTTAGGATTTTTCGTCTCCTCCTTTTTTCTGTTAATGAAAGGAATATATACCGAGAGCTGACACATGTGAGAAACGAAATTGGTGCCATTCTTGGATGAAACTCGTGCGAGGGATTTGTGTGAGGTCTTGCCGAGCGATGAAAATCCGTTAGAAAAGATTTGTAGTGTGATTTTGTGCAGATTGTGTGGGGACCAATTGGTGAGTCAGCTTTTGTATTTGTCTGTAGTGTCTCCTAGATAGTGTGGTCCCTACCTGTGAATTTATTTTCGCCAAACTCATTCTTATTGTTATATACACATGAAGTTGTCACTGCAAGCTAACTTTGAACTGCTTATTGCTATGTAGTATTAGCAGCTGGTAAAGGTAGCTTGGTTATTACATAGAGCTGTGAGGGACCAAGATGCTTGAGGTATGATTTGATGCATTACCAACTTCGTATTTCACTGCTGCAATTTATAATTGTATTACTGCTTTGAGCTCTTCCTCCTACTGTCTGAAAACAACTTGGTGCGAACATCTTATCTCGCAGGCATAATATTCCTTTACTCTGAATCCTGACTTCACGACACATTTAAATCTTGGACCTCTGAATTTGCTCTTAACTCTTAACCTTTATTATTGTGTAGGTCTTGACATTTGGCTTTGATGTTTTCCAACTACATTGGCTTGACAAAACATAGAATGCAACATCCGATTGCATCCTGTCTGAGTAATTTGTCATAAAGGGTCCTGGAAACTTTCGTGAAGCTCTGATAAGGGACTTTGTACAGCTTGAACTTTCTTTGTGAAATACCTGTTCCCTTCCTCCTAATAATCTTGTTGTTATAACGCTTTATGCACTGTATCTTTTTCTTTTGTTTGACATATGATGATATGGTTATGTTTTGTTCCCCACAGGTTGAAAACCTAGGAACGACAAGCAAGCACCTGGTATAACCATTTCGAAAACTTAAATCCTACTGACTTCAATAGAGCACGTTGAGGAACGATTCATTACTTGCTAATTGTAACTCTGCACAACATTTTTATCACTGCTGACTTTTCCGTCGTGGTAAAACTTTATCCTGTTATTAGGACAACTGAGTTTTACCATTGTTAACGTAATTTTCGAATCAACTCCATTAACTTTGATTCTTGCTGCAGATGGTGCTTGCTAACATAACATACTTATGGTCATGACTCCATTTGTGTAGATTCCAAGACTCCCTTAACCATGCTGACACTCATTTTTTTTATATGCAACAAGACTTTGTTATGAAGCAACTTCAATGGCTCATGAAGAAAGCTGGAACGAAGCAACTTCTTGTGTCGAATTCGAATCGGTGCCTCGAATTATGGTACCATGCACTAAATTCCCTGATTTTCTTCTTCTGACTTATTACTCTTTTTCATGTGTATCTGATACTCATTCGAATTTTATGTGCCCTGATTCTTATTAGTACCTACCTTGCCTAATTCTCAACAAACTCTTACCGCACTCATTTGTACTGCTTGTGCAACCATGACATGCTCCGATTGAATTTAGCTCTCTTTACATTTTTGTGTGGCAGGCCGGACGAGGTGGTTGTCACAATGAAGAAGAAAACTGTGACTATATCAAGATTCCCAATGCAGCATGATTCTTTGTTGAATGGGATCTCCTTCACCTATTTACTGCAGACAATTTGTTGTGTTTTTTTCATTATTTGGTGGAGATCTCAGCACTTATTGTCCAGCAATATTGTATCACTGTCTGGGAGTTTGGCTAGTTGATGGTGGCAAAAGAACTCTCTGACGGGAAGCCAAGGATGACGACGCGCCACGGTTTATTCTTTAGGATAATTATGGAGCTGGATGAATGGTTACCATGGTGGCTCCATTTTTTCAAAGATGAAACCAATGATTGATGGTCACAGCAGCTAGAGGGAACATGTGTGCGACTTGCGACATGACCCTCTTATTTTTATACTTTGTCCGAATTGTGCATTGTGAATATTGACACCTTTTGATTTTTCTTGCCATTTGGTACATTGTGAAAATTGTGGTCGTTTGTAATTGAATTTTTGATAACAGTAAGCTCTGCAACCATGTGTTACTTGCAATCTTGATCATTGGAGGAAAATCAAATCAACAATTATAATCTTGTGCTATCTTGATCATTGGAGGAAAATTAAATCAACAATTATAATCTTGTGCTGATATGAGTTACCGCTTGGAAAATGGAGCATATTTACTGCAATGAATGCATATGTAGGGCGGCCTCAACACAAAGCTGATAATACTACTTGTATCCACTTAAACATAACTCTTTTCCTTTTTTTTTTTTGAGAAAATAAGTTAATCGAGGCCAAACCTTGAATCTTTCTTTGCAAATTTGGACCATTCTAAACAAAGTGAACCATATCTTGATCAAATGACGAACTCAAACATGAACCAAATTGTGAAATTGAAAATTCCTTGACACATATACACTTGAATTATGATGAACCTACTCTTCAATGTGAACCTCCTATCTTGATAGCCTTGACAAAACTTGTTTCATCCTTACAATACCTGATCTTAAATCAACCAGCAAGACAACAAACATACATTTTTTTTGAATTTTGTATAATAATTAGTAAGATGAAAAATGATTAAACATGTAGGACAAATTTGGGGTATGACAGATGCCCCTATCTAATTTACTTAAACTTGAAGTGAACGGCTACAAGGCATTCGATTCCAAAGTAAAAGTCAATTAGATATAAGAATGACCCAAAATTTGTCCGATGCAAAAATGCAATGTAATGTTGAAACATGAAATGCATGTACGGACGCAATTGCTAGGGATAATAGGTATGAATGCGATATAATAAGAGACATAAAGTCTGCGAATATGATGAAATGATTGAACGAAAAGAAAAGACTGACAAATAGTAAAAATAAGAAAAATTAGCTGGGAAAACAGGATATTCCTGGAAATCCGTCCGGACGACTGGGAATAATCAAGAACACCTGAGATGAGAAGAATAAATCCTGAGAAAGATATTAAAGACATCCAGAACAATCTATGGATGCACAAGTACCAAATCTCAACGTCCGAAACATCTAGAAGAGTACTAGGTGTGGAATGAAACCCAAATTACGAAGGTACATCAAGGGAGACATCAAACTCTTCAACTAGAAATAAATATTCTTTCTAGATTCTTAATGGGATTAACCAGAGAAAGAAATTGGAATATAATGAAACTCTTAATAAGGTTGTTAGAGGAACACACTTTGAAATTCCTCAATGGGATTAACCGGAGAGAGAAATTATAAGGACACAAATTATTTCTCAATGGGAACAACTGGAGTGAGAAATTAAAAGAAATAAGAGCTTCTCAATGGGATTAACCGGAGTGAGAACTTCGAAGGAAATAAGAATTTCTCAATGGGAACAACCGGAGAGAGAAATTAGAAATAAACAAATAACTTCTCAATGGGAACAACCAGAGTGAGAAAGTTAAAGGAAATAAGAATTTCTCAATGGGAACAACCGGAGAGAGAAATTAGAAAGAAATAAGAATTTCTCAATGGGAACAACCGGAGAGAGAAAGTTAAAGGAAATAAGAATTTCTCAATGGGAACAACCGGAGAGAGAAATTAGAAAGAAATAAGAATTTCTCAATGGGAACAACCGGAGAGAGAAATTAGAAATAAACAAATAACTTCTCAATGGGAACAACCGGAGAGAGACAGTTGAAAGAAATAACGAATTTCTCAATGGGAATAACCGGAAAGAGAAAGTTGAAAGGAATAAGGGATTTTCTCAATGGGAACAACCGGAGTGAGAAATTTGAAAGTAATAATAACTTCTCAATGGGAATAACCGGAGTGAGAAAGTTGGTTCCAGGAATAATATTGGATGAAAGACAGAGTGACGGACACGACTGCTTTGGTAAGTGCCAAGTGAGTTGGGCTTTGACTTTTGTTGGTTGCCAATAGAAATTGGACTTTAAGGATGCCAAACAAAATTGGACTTTGACCACAAGGTAAGACGACAAGACCTCAGGAAATGCATATGAACATGAAGTAAACTTCGTGCTATGCTTGATATGAATTTGTATGATGCAAATGGTGCAGTGATTGCAATGCAAATGCTAAGACTACGGGATAAGACTCTTTGGGGAGGTGCGGCTGAAGTAGCTAATTCCACAACACAGTGAACTTTTTCCCATTATGCCTTTGAACGATGTTCTGAACACAACTTCAACCATTCTTGTATGAAGTATCAAGATGCTGATCTTTTTAGGAAGGAGTGATAAGTTTTGCTTGGGGATTGCTTGAAGTAGACTGCCCCATGCTGAATGATTCTGAAGTGACTGCTTGACTGGTGGCTTGAAATGCTTGCCCCAGCACGAGTCTTGGAAAGATGATTCCTTGAAGAATATGATCTTTTGACTGTGATATGCCTCTTATAGGACCACTGGTCAAGTTTCTCAACTGTTTAGAATTCCTTGATGATGAGTGCTTACTTGCAAATAAAATATTCATTCAAAAAATGTTAATTTTAATGCAATGCTCAAGCAAATATCTGAAATCAAAATCATTATTGGAATGATATTTGGAGTAAAGTAAATGAAATACTGGCAAGAATGCACTATTTATTAAGTCATGCAAATTGAAAGATAATGCAAATTGAAAGACCATGCAAAAGGTAAGAAACCAAAGCGAATGATTGGCAAATCTCATGGGGAGTCAGCTTACGCAACCTTGCTGCGATATGCTTTCAAAACAAACCTAGCTTCAATTAGGTCTTTAAATGGTTGTAACGTGGCTTGGTTCACGGTTTATGAAACAAAGGATATAAGGCTCAAAATTTAATTTTACCCAACCCATCCTCCGTGATGATCTCCAGTCCTATACTCAAATAATTCAACCTATGCATTCAAGTTATTTGAATTTGTACTGATGATGATGGCTTAAGAGCCAAAGGATTATTGGATAGCAGTCATTGCTTATTTACAACATTTTGTTGGTTTATTTGATGAGGATTTTGGATCAACTCATCTTTGTATTTGTTGAGGAATTTTGGTGACCTCTTTTGATTTGAATTATCCCTAACTTTTGCCTGGACTGTATTTTTGAGGTTTTCAGTCTACCGGGATGCTTTTATTTTTTGCCTAAGTCGCCTTTTGGGTGTTGACTTAGTGGCTTTTTCATTTTTGGTTTGGACAATGACTGCCATTAACTTCCTCGACAATTATTTGATGTGCGCGAAGACAAAAATTGGGCTTGAAACCCTTATTAAACGGTGTAAGGAATGATCCTCCTGAAATTGAATGCATATTTGAATTAATTGAGAACTACCCTGCCCCGGGTTAAGATTATGGGTTTTTTCGTGTAGAAAGAAACTCCAACTTCAAGGCTCAAAAGGGTTGACAAGGGATTAACTTCCTTATTTCTCCAGTGTTTGGGAGTTGAAACAATGCCTGTATATCATCAGTAAGGTTTGATTTTGAAAGCATATTATTCAACAATTCGGGTATTTTTCGTCATCCTCCCTCCAATCATTGCTTATACAATAAATGAATAAGAGAAACAATGGTATATATTGTTTGGAATTTTTGAAAATGAAAAAGCATAAATACGCACAAATATGAAGGTGAATGAATTGATTCAAAACATGCGATGCTCATTTCATTAACACTAACATTAGAGAATAAACAAAGTCCTTAAACAAGTACACATAATACAAACAAGGAAATTAAAACTGAAGAGAAACAAGGCCTAATGTCTAATCAGTAGCAAGGATGAGCTTTCCCGTCTGACCCACTGGCTTTAAGTAGTAACTTGCGATTCTTCGATCAAATCTTCAGCCACCTTGTTTTGGCATGGGATCTATTTCAACCCTGGGAACCTTTCTCGGTGTGAAGGTGAGCAAGTCTCCCCTGACCAAGTCTTGAACTCGAGCTTGGAAAGCATAACAGTTCTCAATATCATGACCTGCAGCTCCTTCATGGAATGGGCAATGAAGATCGGTCCTAAATCCAGGTGGAAGAGGATTTGGAGGATTGAGAGGTCTAGTAGTAACAAGACCTTTCTTGTGCAGTTCAGGGAAAACCTCAGCATATTTCATGGGAATAGGATCAATAGGAGCCCTGGGTCGGGGAGTGCGAGTCTGATTCTGACCCACATTCCTTTGTGGAGGAGCTCGAGCTGGTGGAGCATTAACCATAGGAGCAATTGCGGCTACTTGGGTTTCACCATATTGTTGTTGTCTGTAATAGGGTCTTCTTTCAGTATTGACAGCATGAGTATCACCCTCTTTCTTCTTCTGAAAGTTCCCAGAGGACTTTTTCGCAGCATTAGAAGCTTCAGCACTTCCAAACTTGCCTTTTCTGATTCCTTCCTCTAGCCTTTCTCCAATAGTGACTAGGTCAGCAAAACTAGATGATACACTGCCAATCATCCTTTCCCAGTAAAGAGGTTGAAGAGTGTCCATAAACAGACCAGTCAGCTCTTTCTCTGCCAAGGGAGGCTCAACCTGAGCAGCTAGCTCTCTCCAGCGCTGAGCGTACTCTTTGAATGATTCCTTTTCTTTTTGAGACATGTTTTGAAGCTGACGGCGGTCAGGTGCCATGTCCAGATTGTATTTGTATTGTTTTAGGAATGCATCAAGCAAATCCTGCCAGCATTGGATACGACTTTTCTCGAGTCCCATATACCATTTCAAAGATGCTCCACTCAAACTATCTTGGAAGCAATGGATGAGCAGTTTGTCTTTGTCAGCATGAGCGGCCATTTTGCGGCAGTACATGATCATGTGGCTCTTTGGGCAAGTATCTCCCTTGTATTTTTCAAATATGGGCATTTTGAACTTGTCTGGCATAACCAAATTCGAAACCAAGCACATGTCTGATGCGGCAGCGTTGAAGACATCAAAACCTTCAACAGCTCTTATCCTCTTTTCCAAAGTCATACATTGTTCCCTAACGTCCTCAAAATTCCCAGCCTCACCTTGTACCGAAGATGGTGGATTAGGCACGAAGGGAGGATTCACATAAGCAGTTTGGGCAACAGTATGCACATTAGGTTGAGAGTCAGTGAACACTCCAGGTTCGAAAAAAGTGGATGTACCAGTCATCTGAGTAGTCACAAATGGCGGGTTATAACCCGGTGGCAATCCAAATTCTGGCCATGTGCCAGCGGCTTTTGAAGACTCTGTGTTAATGACAAAACTACTGTCTTCAGAGGTGACAGTCTTCTGAGCTGGAGTATCCTTAGTAGCCAAGATTTGGAGCATATCCATAATCTTGCTCACACTGCTCTTCAGGTCATCAATGTCTTCCCTGACTCGCTTGTTGTGTTCTTCTTGTTCAGCCATTCTTCTTCTTTCGTGGGCCCTAGTTCTGTATCTGCGTGGAGGAATCAGCTTGACGGGTACTCAACAACTCTGAAGATGAGAACGAATGAACATGAGCGACTATGAATGCAAAATGAATGCAAATATGAATGCAATGATATGCAAATAAAATGCGAAAAGATGTTAAACATAAATTCATGGTATCATAAGTCCAAGGTACGGATGGAGGATATTCTGATCAGGAACACACTGGGTAGACTCTAAGGTTTTAGGGACCCCAAAGTTATCAATTCATATGGTTGTTCATCACACGCGCCATAAGCATGACAGTTGATTGACTCCGCCATATGAATCTATTTTGGGTGAGATCTTCGTATCGACACCCACGAGAACAAATTTTCTCGGGAGTCCATACTACGTGATCATCGACACGAGGTTTAAAACAAAGTCTCAGAGTTATGGACCTTCCTCAATTGTTTGATGCACGTGTCAATTTTATATATTCTTGACAGTCAATCAACTCCATTGAGTAAGTCTATTCCAAGTGAGGTTTTCGTATCGAGCCACGCGAGAGCGAACCCTGGTGCCCCATACTACGCAACCATCAACCGATGTTTTAACCAAAAGGTTCTAAAGGTCCTCAGAGTCGACGACCCTAATGAAAATAACTGAGCACACACGTCAAAAGCTTGACGGTCGTCATTGTTCTCATTAGAATCTACTCCAAGTGAGGTTTTCGTATCGACAACCCATGAGAGTGGTTCTCTCAGGAGCCCATACTACACAACCTCGCTAACTTATGTTTGCGCTCGAAAGCCCGGGTATAAAGCCTTTCACTCAAGTTTCAAAATATCGATCCAAGAACCACAAGGTATAATATGGAAAGCGATAAAGAAAGCAGTAAAACAAGTAAGACATAAAGGTAAACATACAAACAAGCGTGAAGAAACCTAGATTAGGCTTGACTCGCATAGGGGTGAACCAATCCCCAGCAGAGTCGCCAGCTGTCGTACCCCGAAAAATACGATCCTCGCGAATGCGGTCGCGGCTGGGCTGACTTGAGAGTCGCCACCTAATTTTATTTATTCCCAAAGAGGGAAAGGGAAAATATAGATAAAACCCGGGAAGAAAGGATAAAGACAAGGTCATCGTAACCATTGTCGGGGTTCGGAAGTCGGTTATGCAGGGGGAAGGTATTAGCACCCCCTACATCCATCGTACTCGATGGGAACCTTCTAAGTTGTCACGCGCGAAAGGATGTCTATGCCTAATGAAATACTTGCTAAAAGAGGAAAAGGATTCAAATTTTATTTATCTTTCTTTAGGAGTCGAATTGCACTAAAGACTATGGATGGTTTATTCCGAACCAACAAGCCAAATGTCTTGCGACGGAATAATCGGAGCGAATAACGAAAACTCGTAATCCTCCTTTCCACCACGTAAGGCTCGTGGCGCACAATTTCCCTCATATTATTAAAGTGTTTTAATACTTAAGACCACTTGACGTTGGATCAAGGGTTTGGATTTAAAAGAACCGTCTTGGTAGGTCGATTGCGAGGCATAAAGCGATCGCGAAGGGTGAGTGCAAAATGGAGGTTAAAGGTTAATGGTTATGCGAGAACGATTCCTAATACTAAGCTAAGGTGGAGCCGTTGGAGCTCGAATTAAACCGAAAGCGTCGAAATTTAGCTCTTTAACTATCTTAGAATCGATTCAAAGTTAGAATCATTCTATGAGAAGTCGAGCATTACTTTATAATCAAACGATTATTTAAGTAGAAGAAATGCGATAAAAGAAATACAATTGGTCTCATATTGACTTAAACAACGTCGATTTATTGAAATCGAATATTTAAATCGTTTGTTATATCATTGACCATAAAAATAAAATAAAGTAAAGTCGAAATAATAATAAAATAATAGTTTGGCCTCATATTTAATTTAAATAACGTCGATTTATTTGAAATCGAATATTTAAATATTTATTCATCGGCCGAAATAAAATAAATAGAAATAATGAGAAATAATATGGAAAATAAACGTGTGACCTCAAATTAGGGGATAACGTCGATTTATTAGAAATCGAATATCACCATTTATCATTGGCCGAATAATAATAAAGTCGGTAAATAATAATGGATCTAAAATTAATTAGAAACCATAAGAAATAATAGGAAACGGTCTCATATCAATTTGGACAACGTCGCAAAGTGGAATGTCACAAATCGGATAATAATATCATAGACCAACTAATAAATATAAATAAATCAATAAATTGATAAAATAATAAATGGACAAAAATCGGCCTCAAATTGATTTAGACAACGTCGCAAAATGGAATGTCGATAAATCATATTTTTTATCATAGGCCCAAAATAATAAGATAGAATAACGGATAAAAATAATGAATCGGTTTCAATTTAATGGATAACGTCGATTAAATAATCGAATATCTCATTTTTATCATTAACCGAATAAATCGAATAATCGATAAAACAAATAGCGAAGACTAACAATGGCCTCATAACAACTTTTGACAACGTCGATTTAAAATCGAATATCGAAAAGTTGCAATTATTTCATTGGCCCATGTAAATTAAATATAAATAACAAAATGAGTATATAAAATACCTAGGAATTAATATAAACAAAATGGTCTCATAATGATTCCGATAACGTCGGTAAATACCGAATATCAAGGAAACGCGGTTATATCATAGACCATAAAAATAAAAGAATAAAAATAAAGTGAAAATTATGAATCAAATCTCATTTGACAAAGAAGTCAAAATTAACTACAAAATTCAGAAAATTCTAAATAAATAAAAAACAATAAACAAAATAACAAGAATGATAAAAAAGAAACAATAAAAAGGAGAGTGTGCCATGAGATTCAGGATCGGTGAATCCTAGTTGGGCTGAACCCAAACCAACCACAACAACTGCAATGACTCCTATGAGCCTCTCTCTCTTTAAAAGGAACCAAACAACAAATTAAATAAAGGAGAAAATAATCCCCCTTTTAAATATCACAAACAGAATAAAATATCCTAAACCAAAGAAGCTCAGTGAGATCAAGGGTGGTCTGTATTTCAGAATCACGAGAACGAAAAAAAACTCACACTGCGAAATATCAACGGCGACAAGCTTCCACGGTGGACTGGGTCTCTCTTAAACATGATCTGGCTTCGCTACACAGTGAGCTCCGATCGCGGTGGGTTTTCACAGCTTGTGACGTATCACGGCGGTTCCAGTTTTCGCGACAACACCTCCGTCCTGTTGGTTTTAGCTTCAAGCGGATTCACAGCTCGTTCGGTTTTCCTCAGATTAACGGTTAGTGGGTTCTCGCGGTTTAACTCAAATCTTTCTCAGTTATGCGATTCTTTCTCTCTGTATTTGGTCTGACAAATAGTTTAGAGTGGGTAGTTGGTTTATGGATTAAGCGTGAGAGGTTTATGCGGTTTGAATCTCATTTCATGTCACTCTCTGGTTTTTCTGGTTTTGTGTTTTTTGGTGTAGCTAGGGTTTTCTGAGGATTGTTGTTGAGTGACCTTAGGATTTTTCGTCTCCTCCTTTTTTCTGTTAATGAAAGGAATATATACCGAGAGCTGACACATGTGAGAAACGAAATTGGTGCCATTCTTGGATGAAACTCGTGCGAGGGATTTGTGTGAGGTCTTGCCGAGCGATGAAAATCCGTTAGAAAAGATTTGTAGTGTGATTTTGTGCAGATTGTGTGGGGACCAATTGGTGAGTCAGCTTTTGTATTTGTCTGTAGTGTCTCCTAGATAGTGTGGTCCCTACCTGTGAATTTATTTTCGCCAAACTCATTCTTATTGTTATATACACATGAAGTTGTCACTGCAAGCTAACTTTGAACTGCTTATTGCTATGTAGTATTAGCAGCTGGTAAAGGTAGCTTGGTTATTACATAGAGCTGTGAGGGACCAAGATGCTTGAGGTATGATTTGATGCATTACCAACTTCGTATTTCACTGCTGCAATTTATAATTGTATTACTGCTTTGAGCTCTTCCTCCTACTGTCTGAAAACAACTTGGTGCGAACATCTTATCTCGCAGGCATAATATTCCTTTACTCTGAATCCTGACTTCACGACACATTTAAATCTTGGACCTCTGAATTTGCTCTTAACTCTTAACCTTTATTATTGTGTAGGTCTTGACATTTGGCTTTGATGTTTTCCAACTACATTGGCTTGACAAAACATAGAATGCAACATCCGATTGCATCCTGTCTGAGTAATTTGTCATAAAGGGTCCTGGAAACTTTCGTGAAGCTCTGATAAGGGACTTTGTACAGCTTGAACTTTCTTTGTGAAATACCTGTTCCCTTCCTCCTAATAATCTTGTTGTTATAACGCTTTATGCACTGTATCTTTTTCTTTTGTTTGACATATGATGATATGGTTATGTTTTGTTCCCCACAGGTTGAAAACCTAGGAACGACAAGCAAGCACCTGGTATAACCATTTCGAAAACTTAAATCCTACTGACTTCAATAGAGCACGTTGAGGAACGATTCATTACTTGCTAATTGTAACTCTGCACAACATTTTTATCACTGCTGACTTTTCCGTCGTGGTAAAACTTTATCCTGTTATTAGGACAACTGAGTTTTACCATTGTTAACGTAATTTTCGAATCAACTCCATTAACTTTGATTCTTGCTGCAGATGGTGCTTGCTAACATAACATACTTATGGTCATGACTCCATTTGTGTAGATTCCAAGACTCCCTTAACCATGCTGACACTCATTTTTTTTATATGCAACAAGACTTTGTTATGAAGCAACTTCAATGGCTCATGAAGAAAGCTGGAATGAAGCAACTTCTTGTGTCGAATTCGAATCGGTGCCTCGAATTATGGTACCATGCACTAAATTCCCTGATTTTCTTCTTCTGACTTATTACTCTTTTTCATGTGTATCTGATACTCATTCGAATTTTATGTGCCCTGATTCTTATTAGTACCTACCTTGCCTAATTCTCAACAAACTCTTACCGCACTCATTTGTACTGCTTGTGCAACCATGACATGCTCCGATTGAATTTAGCTCTCTTTACATTTTTGTGTGGCAGGCCGGACGAGGTGGTTGTCACAATGAAGAAGAAAACTGTGACTATATCAAGATTCCCAATGCAGCATGATTCTTTGTTGAATGGGATCTCCTTCACCTATTTACTGCAGACAATTTGTTGTGTTTTTTTCATTATTTGGTGGAGATCTCAGCACTTATTGTCCAGCAATATTGTATCACTGTCTGGGAGTTTGGCTAGTTGATGGTGGCAAAAGAACTCTCTGACGGGAAGCCAAGGATGACGACGCGCCACGGTTTATTCTTTAGGATAATTATGGAGCTGGATGAATGGTTACCATGGTGGCTCCATTTTTTCAAAGATGAAACCAATGATTGATGGTCACAGCAGCTAGAGGGAACATGTGTGCGACTTGCGACATGACCCTCTTATTTTTATACTTTGTCCGAATTGTGCATTGTGAATATTGACACCTTTTGATTTTTCTTGCCATTTGGTACATTGTGAAAATTGTGGTCGTTTGTAATTGAATTTTTGATAACAGTAAGCTCTGCAACCATGTGTTACTTGCAATCTTGATCATTGGAGGAAAATCAAATCAACAATTATAATCTTGTGCTATCTTGATCATTGGAGGAAAATTAAATCAACAATTATAATCTTGTGCTGATATGAGTTACCGCTTGGAAAATGGAGCATATTTACTGCAATGAATGCATATGTAGGGCGGCCTCAACACAAAGCTGATAATACTACTTGTATCCACTTAAACATAACTCTTTTCCTTTTTTTTTTTGAGAAAATAAGTTAATCGAGGCCAAACCTTGAATCTTTCTTTGCAAATTTGGACCATTCTAAACAAAGTGAACCATATCTTGATCAAATGACGAACTCAAACATGAACCAAATTGTGAAATTGAAAATTCCTTGACACATATACACTTGAATTATGATGAACCTACTCTTCAATGTGAACCTCCTATCTTGATAGCCTTGACAAAACTTGTTTCATCCTTACAATACCTGATCTTAAATCAACCAGCAAGACAACAAACATACATTTTTTTTGAATTTTGTATAATAATTAGTAAGATGAAAAATGATTAAACATGTAGGACAAATTTGGGGTATGACACGATGGTTCTAATTAGTTCCTGAGTGAACTTGATGATGATTAAGTCGGTACCGCATTGCATTTGCATAGAGTCGTGAGTCAGTCTCTATGATTTGCATTTATCATCTAAATTGTGAATTGATGATATAAACATGAATATATATATATATATATATATATATATATATATATATATATATGTGTGTGTGTGTGTGTGTGTGTGTGTGTGTGTGTGTGTGTATGTATACATTGTAGTGTATATGTGTGAATAAACATGAATGATGTGTGTTTATGTGATGTGAACGAAGTGGTGAAAGTATGCATAATAAGTATAATTGAGGTTATGTATGTTGGAGATGATTTGTGGTGAGAACTTGTTTTATGTGTATTTTATATGTTGAAATATATAATTATATATAATGTTATTATGATAATGTTTCTCACCCTTCTGTTATTTTATGATACTCTATGAGGAATTACAGAGTAGGTTGCTGGAGGTCTTTTTGTGAAGCTTGTCTTCATTCTTTTGGTCGGTTGACTCTGATATGTAGCACCGGGTAGCTAGGGTCGGCTTGATGCCTTTTTGTGATACATTTTGTACATGTATTTTGGTGATGAATGTTTTATGTAAACATGAAATATTGGGTGAATCAAACTTGTTGATATATTTATATAAGTATAAAGTTTGATGTTGTTAATGCTAGTTTCCACTGTTATTTGAATCTTTTGGATACGGGTGTAAGGATGAAATCCTTCTGTTGCAAGTTACCTAGTTTGTTGCATATCTTTGTATGAGCAGGTGTTGAATGTTTTGATTTAACGTATAATGTGGCATGCTCCTTTTTATACCATGTTTCAAATATACTCTGATGAAATTTTTAATATGTGCCTAAATGATTTAATTGATTATTTAGGGGTATAGAAAGGGGGTGTTACATTAAGTGGTATCAGAGTCTGTGTTCGAGTCAGTTGTGTATGTCTTGTTGTTGTGATGGTTGAACTGTTGTTTACCATTGTTGTGGTTTTTGGGAATGATCAGAATATGGCTGGTAGAAATGAAAATGCGATGTTTGCTGCTTTGGAAGCAATGGCTAGGGAGGTGCAGGGAGCGCCGAATGTGAATGCTAATGATGAGTTCAGGAAGAATCAGCCACCGGTCTTCAAAGGAAGATTTGTTCTCGATGGTGCTCAGAATTGGTTGAAAGAGATTGAAAGAATCTTCAGAGTCATAGAATGTGCCGAAGAGAGTAAGGTGAGGCTTGGTTCTCAGATGCTGAAGGAAGAAGCCGATGATTAATGGGTCGGTAGAAGTCAAGCTCTTGAGGAGGATGACAAAGAGATAACTTGGGAAGTTTTCCGTACTGAGTTTTTAGGGAAGTATTACCCTGAGAGTGTGAAAGGGAAGAAGGAGATGGAATTCCTTGAACTGAAGCAAGATAGTATGTCAGTGGTTGACTATACTGCTAAGTTTGTGGAGTTGGTTCAATTTCATCGTCATTATGCTGCTGCTACTGCTGAGTTTTCGAAATGTATTAAGTATGAGAATGGTTTACATCCTGAGATTAAGCAAGCTGTGGGATATCAAAGAATTAGAAGGTTTTCAGATTTGATGGAATGTTGTAGAATTTTTTAGGAAGATGGCAAAGCTCGTTCTACACATTACAAGAGTTTGAATGAGAGGGAAGGAAAGCAACAAGCTAGAAGTGGACCTTATGTGACACCCGCTGATAAGGGTAAGCATATGGGAAAATTTGATAAGAGATCTGGTGGAGGGAGTTTTGGTCCCGTTAAGTGTTACAAGTGTGGCGATTTGGGTCATAAGTCTTTTGAGTGTGGGAAGAACATAGTGAAATGTTCAAACTGTGGAGGCATTGGACATGCTACTACCGAGTGTATAAGGAATGTTGTGAAGTGCTTCAATTATGGAGAAGTGGGTCACATTAGTAATAAGTGTACTAAGCCGAAGAGAGCTCAGGCGGGCGTATAGGTGTTTGCATTAGTAGGGAAGGACATTACTAGTGCAGACCATTTGATTAAAGGTACATGCTTTATTAATAGTGCGCCTTTAGTTACTATTATTGATACGGGAGCGACTCATTCGTTCATTTCTCTTGAGTGTGCTAAGCGTTTGAATTTGTTTTTGACTTCTTGGGGGTGGTGAGATGGTTAATGAGACTCCTGCTTCAGGGTCGGTAACTACTTCTAAGGTGTGTGTAAGTTGTTCTTTGACCATGTATGGTAAGGACTTTATTATGGATTTAGTTTGTTTGCCGTTGGAGGGTTTGGACGTAATATTGGGTATGAACTGGTTGCAATTTAACCGAGTTCATATAGATTTCTATCATAAGTTAGTAAGGTTTCCTTCTTTGGATGATGATGAGGAAGAGAGTTTCCTATCCACGAAAGATTTTAAGAAACTTTTAGTGGACGAAGCTCAGTTGTTTAGTTTGTTTGCATCGTTGTTAGTGGAGAGCGAAGTGGAGATCAGTGGGTTTCCAGTGGTGTGTGATTTTCCAGAAGTGTTTCTTGAGGATATTAAGAATGTACCGCTGGAAAGAGAAGTTGAGTTTTCTATTGATCTAGTTCCGGGTACAAGACCGATTTCGATGGCACCGTATCGTATGTCAGATTCAGAGTTGGTAGAACTGAAGAAGCAATTGAATGACTTATTGGACAAGAGGTTTGTTAGGCCGAGTGTTTCTCCTTGGGGTGCTCCGATATTGTTGGTAAAGAAGAAGGATGGAAGTATGCATTAGTCATTGATTATCGACAGTTGAACAAGGTGACAATTAAGAACAAGTATCCGCTTCAGAGGATCGATGATTTTATGGACCAATTGGTTGGTGCACGTATGTGAAAGAAGAGGATATTCAAAAGACGGCTTTTAGAACACGATATGGTCATTACGAGTATTCTGTGATGCCATTCGGAGTTTCTAATGTGTCGGGTGTGTTTATGGAATATATGAATCATATTTTTCATGAACATTTGGAACTTTTTGTGGTTGTGTTCATCGACGACATTTTGATTTATTCTAAGTCTCAAGAGGAACATGAAGAGCATTTAAGGATTGTGTTACAAATTTTGAAAGAGAAACAATTGTATGCTAAGTTGTCAAAGTGCGAGTTTTGGTTGTCGAAAGTAAGTTTTCTTGGACGTGTTATTTCCGATGGTGGTATTAGTGTTGATCCATCCAAGATTGATGTGGTAATGCAATGGGAAGTTCCTAGATCGGTTACAGAGATTCAAAGATTTTTAGGCTTGGTGGGTTATTATCGGAGGTTTATTGAAGGATTTTCGAAGTTGGCACTTTCGTTAACGCAGTTGACCTCTAAGGGAAAGGCTTTCATTTGGGATATTTGTTATGAAGAGAGTTTCATGGAACTTAAGAGAAGATTGACAACGGCTCCGATCTTGATTTTTCCGAATTCGGCGGAACCATTTGTGGTGTTTTGTGATTCTTCATTGTTTGGGTTAGGTGGTTTTTTGATGCAAGCTGGAAAAGGTGTGTCTTATGCTTCAAGACAATTGAGAGTGCATGAAAAGAACTATCCTATGCATGATTTGGAATTAGCAACCGTGGTTTTTGCTCTAAAAATTTGGAGGCATTATCTTTATGGTGCAAGATTTGAAGTTTTTAGTGATCACAAGAGTTTGAAGTATTTATTTGATCAAAAGGAATTGAACATGAGACAAAGGAGGTGGTTAGAGCTTTTGAAGGATTTGATTTTGGTTTGAATTACCATCCGGGTAAGGCGAATGTGGTGGCTGATGCCTTAAGTCGTAAGTTGGTACATATGTCCGCATTGATGATAAGAGAATGGGAACTTTTGGAGAATTTTAGAGACTTGAGTTTGGTTTGTGAGATGACACCGAGAAGTGTGAGACTTAGTATGCTACATGTTACGAATGATTTTCTTGCAACCGTTTGTGAAAAGCAAAAGTTGGATTTGAAATTGGTCTATTTGATGATGAATGAGAATGAGGATTTCAAGGTTGATAATTTTGGAGTTTTGAGATTCCGTGGTCGTATTTGTATTCCCGATGATGTGGAGTTGAAAAAGATGATATTGGAAGAAGGACACCGAAGTAACTTAAGTATTCACCCGGGAGCGAATAAGATGTATCAATATTTGAAGAAGAACTTTTGGTGGTCCGGATTGAAGAGAGATGTACCTCATTTTGTGTATGCATGTTTGACTTGTCAGAAGTCTAAGGTGGAACATCAGAAGCCTAGTGGTTTGATGCAACTATTGGATATTCCGGAATGGAAATGGGATAATATATTGATGGATTTTGTTACGGGATTGTCGAATACGCAAAGAGGTCATAATGCTATTTGGGTGATTGTTGATATGCTTACTAAATCTGCTCACTTTATTCCGTTTGATATTAGTTATCCTTTGGAGAAGTTAGCCGAGATTTATGTTTTTGTGGTTGTGAAGCTACATGGAGTTCCTAAGAGTATTGTATCAGATAGAGATCCTAGATTTACATCGAGGTTTTGGGAAAGTTTGCAAAAGGCTTTGGGTTCTAAGCTAAGATTGAGTTCGACTTACCATCCGCAAACGGACGGTCAAACCGAGAGGAAAATTCAATCGTTGGAGGATTTGCCGCGTGCTTGTGTGCTAGAACAAGGTGGTGTTTGGGATAGTTATTTAGTGTAGATTGAGTTCACCTACAATAACAGTTTTCATTCGAGTATTGGTATGGCACCATTTGAGGCTTTGTATGGTTGGAGATGTCGAACACCTTTGTGTTGGCATGAAACCGGGGAGAGAACGGTAGTTGGACCGGAGATGGTACAACAAACAACGGAAAAGGTGAAGTTTATTCGTGAGAAGATGAAAGCTTCTCAAAGTAGACAAAAGAGTTATCATGAAAAGAGAAGGAAGGATCTTGAGTTTCAGGAAGGCGACCATGTGTTTTTGAGAGTTACACCGGTTACGGGTGTGGGTCGTGCTTTAAAGTCGAAGAAGTTGGCTTCTCATTTTATTAGGCCGTATCAGATTACTGCACGAGTTGGTGTTATGGTTTACCGTGTGGCCTTGCCTCCGAATCTTTCGAATTTGCATGATGTGTTCCATGTTTCGCAACTTTGGAAGTATGTTCCAGATTCGTCATATGTTATTCTTATGGACGAGTTTGAAGTAAGAGATAACCTTACGGTGGAAGCTTTGCCGGTTAAGATTTTGGACTGTGAAATCAATAAGCTAAGAGGCAAGGATATTGCGCTTGTGAAAGTAGCGTGGGGAGGCGCTGCTGTTGCACCCCAAAATTTGTCGTTCCCAAGACAAGACATTGTGTACTAAGAGGTTCACAAGGTTCACAAGGTTCACAAGACATCTCATGAGGTTCACAAGGTTCACAAAGTTCACAATTAGACAGAAAGTTTGACAATTCCCTCAGACAATGCATTCTCCTAAGCAATGCATCTTAAACTAGGGTTTTGACTTTCATCAGGTTAAATGGACTTCCAATACTTCAAGTGAGCTTCATAGAATCCTATATGTGTTCAAGAATCCCCATGTCAAGTTTCAAGACTTTCCCAAAAGATTTGCTCAGTCAGATGATCAAATAGGTTAAAATCAATCAAGGCAGTCAAAAAGTCAAACTGAGGTCAAACCAAAGTCAAATTTCATGATTTTTTGCCAACATCAAGTATATGAAGTAAAATTCATCATTTGATCAAGGGTTGATCATAATTCATCAAGGAGATTTCAGATCATCAAGAATCAGGAGTTTCTAAATTAGGGGTTTCATTGGAAAAGTCAACTGAACTTTGACCAGCCATAACTTTCACATGCTTCATAAAAAAATTTCCATCCAAATCTCATTTTGAAGGAAATTGAATTCTCTACAACTTTGTGTCTCACAAGCCAAGCCCAAAAATGCTTCATTTGGAAGGTATGAGCTAAGACATTATAGGTCCTTTTAAAAGTCAACAAAAAGTCAACAACTTCCAAAATGCATAACTTGAGAATGGTAAAAGATATGGACATGATACCAAAGAGGTTGGTTAGAGGACTCTTTAAGATTTCCAAAATGTCCAAGAACACCTTCATAGCATTAAAATTGAAGGATTTGTGCCCTTGCAGACTTGGGAAATTTTTGGGAAGTTTATGAAGCAAATAAGGCCTTAAAACCAATTTTTGCTAAATGAGCCCACCAAATTGCCATCCAATCTTTACAAAATCACCAAGCACGACCCAAACCACACCTTTTCTGATTTTTTATATTTTATTTAATATTTATTAGAATTTTATTCATTAAAATACAAATTAAATTAAAATAAAATATGAAAGTCATATATTTGGAAAAGATTTGGATTCTAGAAAGTCTTAATACTCATTTAAACTTGATTGATACCATAATATTTCAGATCATACCAAAATAGCAATGTTAGATAAAAAAAATTCAAGTTTTAATGATAAATCTTTTTCAATCTCACAAGGTCCAAAAATCCAAAAGTTTGGTTGATTTCTTGACCTAATTGCATTGTATGGTATATAAACAACATTAAGCAAGCAAGAACGGACGAATTCAGAGCCCCCAAGTGCATTTGCAAACTTCAAATTTCATCCAAAAAAACAAATTCGGTTTCAGGTTTAGAAGCACTTTCAGGGAAATTTAAAGGTGGTATTAGCTTCCTTGAGCATCAATGAACATAACTCAATCATCATCATCGTCCGTGACGCACTAGAACACCATAACCGAATCGTTTTTCATCTTACATATTGAGTTTTTCGATTTCATTCATTCGATCATTATAAATTGTTTTTGTGCCTATAATCTTGTTTGTTATTGCATAAGGATGATTTCTGGGCAGGTGAATTGAAGGTTTGATACACGGATGCTCAAACGCCATTGTTAGGGTTTTAAGGACGAAATTAGGGTTTAACGATTAAGCTAACATAAATGAATTATGATAACGTAGTTTGACTGTAATTGATGTGAGGATTGAATTGGTATGTTCAATTTTGAAAGAAATTGCAGGTTTCGTGGCCGTTGAAGGAACATAGGAATCCCTGCGAAAACCAGTTCGCAGGAAAGCTCGTAGGAAATTTCGCAGGTTATGAGGAAGAAGAAGGTCAATGGCGCGCGTGTAACACGGTGGGAGAACTGACTTTAGTTATGTTGCGGATAGCAAGAGTCGCCACCGACTTTTATTTTATCCAAAAGGAAAGGGTATAAAAGAACAGGAAAGACCTTAAGAGATATTTTCGGGTCCGGGGGGTAGGTTATGTAAAGGGAAGGTGTTAGCACCCTTTACATCCATGGTTATCCATGGGCTCTTAGTTACTTAGCTCACTTTTGAATTGTTTTTGAAAGTGTAGTGTGTGAATAGAAAAATTTTCATAATAGTTAATAATGATCCATGTACGGATGCGTAAAAACTTGTTTTTGAAAATTTGTTTGAAATTGTGAAGAGTTTGAAAGGTTTTTGAAGTGAGCAAGTACATAAGAGGAACCTACCCTAAGTTTTAAGTCTTTCTTGTTTTTTATCCTTTAATTGGTAAGACTATCCCTACTATTAAGGAGTAGGTAGTCATTACCTTGGATGTAAGGGACATGTGAGGGACATTCTGTTTTTATGAAGGCAACTGTGGGGTGTAATAAGCATATAGGAGGGACTATCATCATTATTCGAAGGGACTTGATTCGTAAAGGCAACCATGAGGGACTTGATGATTTTTCTTTTTAAAGGGACTTGCTCTATACACCCCACTTGACCTTATGATTTAGGCAACTTGAGGGATAACCTTAGAAATGTGAGATGACGATTAAAAATCGACTTACGTGTGTGAGTGTTCAATATTATTTATCTTTTAATTAAAATGAGCTAAATTTATTTTAAATAGAATACATATTTTGCACTCCCTAAATTACTAACCATAGCAATAATTAAATAATTAAATATTTACATCCGGGAGCATTTACAATATTATAATAATAAGCAAAATAAATAGCAAAAAATAAATAATAAGTAAAATATAAATAAATAAGCAATAAATAATAAATAAACAATAAATAAATAATAAGGGTTAGTGATAGATATAATTAAAAAAAATAAGGTTAGTAAAAATAAATAATTAAATTTAGTGAAATAACAATAATTAGAAAAAGAAACAAGGTTAGAGAAATAATAATAATAAACAAAAATAATAAATAATAATATAGTTAGTAATAATAATTAAATAAATGAAATTAGCCAAAACAAAAATAAAAGATTAACAAAATTTTTTAAGGTAGACAATTATAGTCACAAATTATTAAATTATTTTAAGTGTATCATAATTATAAATCTTAATTATTAGAAGTTAAATTATTTCTAAACAAAAATTCTAAAAAAAAATATTTTACATATTATAAGAAATAAACTATAAACATAGTATATAAAATATATTTGCAAACTATATATAAAAAAAACAAATCATAATTATATTTACAACAAATTAATTATATTAAATAAATACATGATAATTTATATTAAGAATTAAATAAAGAAACAATTAGGGTTTTTTTAATAAGTACTTAAAAAAAAAATTAGGGTTTGCTTTAGAAAATATTTTTAGGGTTTAATTTATAATATACATATATTTATAATTTAATCACAAGATAAAGAAAATAATTTAAGAACATTTATATATTTTAGAATTTTTTAGAAAATATTAACCATGCTTTATTATTATTATTTATTATTTAGAAAAAGACATATATACAAAAAATTATATTTATTTTAATATTATAATACCTAAAACAAATAAAAGAAGAAAAAGTGTGAAAACTTACCTGACTGGGGTTTGAACCCAGGTCAGCCTGTTTCCCAGCAAGAAGAGCAACCACCAGGCCACTATGCACGCAGGTGAAAGAGAGTGGAGAATAGTTGCTTTTGTGCTTTACCAAACAAAATCAGAAAAAATAATAGAAGCCAAAAGGCCTGGGGTGGGAATCGTACCCAGGTCCTTTTGGTTACAAGCATGCATACGTTACCGCCTGGCTGGGAGAGCCTTTCTGATAGTTGAATGGCCAGTAACTATAATATATTAAGTGTGCTTTTAACCTGAAAAAATAACAAAAAAACAATGCACCAGCCAAGTATCGAACCAATGACCTCACATCATACACGCATCAGTCTTACCACTGGGACAAACGTAAGTTTGTGATATAAAACAATACTTAATTCATAAAATATTATGCGCAATATTTGAATTCTGGAAAACGCGCGCAGGGCCTTCATCTTCCTCCTATTACCTGCGAAATTTGATACGATTTCTCCTGCGAATTTTCCTGGGTGTTCATGAACCAGAAACCCTAGGTTTTTGGATCATCACGCAAACAGCAAAATCAATACAAATTGCTAGTCCAGATCAAACATACAGAGTTCATACATCATAATCATGTTTTTAAAAGTCGTTTATATTCACTAAATCATGAATTCCCAATTTGAGAACTCAAACCCTAACAATGGTGTCTTTCGGTTTAGGGCATGTTTCTTCAATGTTTTTGTCCAGAATCCATCTAAGCATCATGATAAACAAGATTAAACACACAAAAACGATTTACAACGGTTAAATAAATGAAATCGAAAAATCAAACAAGAGTAAGAAGATGCATTCGGGATATGCTATATGAGGAACTTTGGATGCAAGTAGGTATTGGTTTTGACTCAATGATGTCCAAGGATCATTGTGGTGTCCTCAAATTACCTTCTAATGCTCTGAATTTCAAAATCCGAATGTGACTTTTGCTTGAAATTTTTGGAAGTGAAACCTACCTTTGGCTGCTGGAAATTCGTGTATGAATGTTAGGTTTATGCTAAGTACTTATATGTGAGTGAATTAGGTTAAGAAAATTCATTGGTTGTGTGGAAGTTTGGATATTTGAAGATTGAAAAAGATCATGCCATGAAATTCAAATATTGGCTCATGAAAGCTTGCTATTTTTGGATAAATCACATGATTTCTTTCTCTTTCAACTTCAATCAATATTGATGAGATTCTAGAAGCTCAATCTTCATCCAAAAATATATTTTCATATTTTATATTTATTTAAAATGATTTTTTATGAATTAAATCAAAATAAATAAAAATAAAATAATAAAAATTATGATTTTTAATCAATTGGGTCGTGCATGATGATATGATATGGATTGGATCACAATTTAGCAAGCCCATTTGGAAAGAAGTGGTTTTAAACCTCCATTTTCAACATAAACCATCATAAAATTTCCCAACTTTGCAAAGGCATATATCCCTCAATTTTAAAGGTATGAGGGTGTTCTTGGACATTTTGGAAAGCTTGAAGAGTCCTCTAAACAACCCCATTGGTTTCAGGTCCATATCATTTACCAATCTCAAGTTATTCCCTTTTGAAGTTGTTGACTTTTTGTTGACTTTTGAAATGACCTATAATGTCTTAGCTCATATATTCCAAATGAAGCATATTTGGGCTTAACTTATAAGATCAAAGTTGTAGAGAATTCAATTTACTTCAAAATTAGCTTTGGATGGAGACTTGGTGATGAAGTATGTGAAAGTTATGGCTGGTCAAAGTTCAGTTGACTTTTACTGAGGAAACCCTAATTTAGAAACTCCTGATTATTGATGATCTGGAATCTCCTTGATGAATCATGATCAACCCTTGATAAAATGATGAATTTTACTTCATATACTTGATGTTGGCAAAAAATCATGAAGTTTGACTTTGGTTTGACCACAGTTGACCTCAGTTTGACTTTTTAACTGCTTTGACTGATTTTGACTTATCTGATCATCTGACTGAGCAAACTTCTGAGAAAAGTCTTGAAACTTGTCATGGGGGTTCTTACATACATATAAGATGTTATGAAGCTCACTTGAAGTCTTGGAAGTCCATTTAGCCTGATTAAAGTCAAAACCCTAGTTTTGGATGCACTGCTTAGGAGGTGCATTGTCTGAGGGAATTGTCAGCTCTTCTGACCAATTGTGAACTTTGTGAACCTTGTGAACCATCATAAGATGTCTTGTGAACCTCATGGGAGGTATTGTGAAGCTTGTGAACCTTGTGAACCTCATGAAGTGACTTTGTAGACCTCATGAATCTCATGAAAGGTTATGTAAACATTGTGAATCTTGTGAACCTTGTGAACCTTCAAGAAATAACTTGTAGACTTCTTGAACCTCATGAAAGGTTATATAAACATTGAGAAGCTTGTGAACCTTGTGAACCTTCAAGAAGTGACTTGTAGACTTCATGAATCTCATGAAAGGTTATGGAAATGTTGAGAAACTTGTGAACCTTCAAGAAGTAACTTGTGGACTTCATGAACCTCATGAAAGGTTATATAAGCATTGAGAAACTTGTGAACCTTGTGAACCTTCTTAGCACACAAAGTCTTGTATTGTGAGGGCAAATTTTGGGGTGCAACAGCTGCCCCTGTTCAATTTTCTGAAACCTGAGGGGTCAGATTGGTATATTTGCCAGTCATGACCTGGAAGGTTGAAGGGGATTGAACACAAAATCCCAAAAATTTGCACTCACCAGTGCATTAGAGTGATACAGATGGCTAGTTGAATATGATTGAGTGGGCTTAAAGATGCCACTAGGGGAAAGTTCTTCAGATATATTTCTTGGAAGATAAAGCAGTCCAAAATATGGAGGTATAATGAAAGCTGTCAGGAGTCTGGAGCAGTCCTGAGGTATTGATGATATGCTTTCAGGAGACTGGAGTAATCCTGATGTAACAGCATGTCTTCAGGGGGGATGAGAAGCTATCAGGAGGATGGAGCTGTCCTGAGGTAACAATATAATTTCAAGAGGGTAGAGCAATCTTGAGAGATTGATGATATGCTTTCAGGAGACTGGAGTAATCCTGATGTAACAGCATGTCTTCAGGAGGATAGAGCAATCAATAATGATAACCCTAAAGCAGTCTTGAAGTAATAATATGATTTCAGGAGGATAGAGCAATCAATAATGATAACCCTAAAGCAGTCTTGAAGCAATGAGAAGTTGTCAGGAGGATAAAGCAACCCTGAGGTAATAGTATGATTTCAGGAGGATATAGCAATCCTGAATATGAAGGTATAATAATAACTGTCAGGAGGCTGGAGCATTCCTGAGGCAATGATATGATTTCAGGAGGATAAAGCAATCCTGATAATTGTAAGTCTGTTTGTTGGATAATTAGCCTGAAAACAAGGTAGCATTCTGTATGATAGTATTAGTTTATGCATTATGTATGCATGTATAGTATGATGCACTTAAGTAATGTATTATGTATCTATGGATATGTATGTTATGGTATGATGTAAATGATGTATGTATGATATGATACTGCCGGAAGCGTCTGGATATCTTCGTATAACAACTGCTGGCCAGGGAAAATAAATCCCGATTCGTTGTTGAAGAATATATTATACATAACCCTCCGTCTGCTGGGGATAACAGGGTATAGATAACCTCCCGTACGCTGGGGATAATAGAGTATAGATAACCTCCCGTACGCTGGGGATAGTAGGGTATAAATAACCTCCCGTCTTCGTTCGTCGTACCCTTATTGGAAAGTAAATTCCCGAATATCCGTATGAGGATAAAAGAGATGGATATAAATTCCAGGGGAGATAAGACTTTATGAAGATGGATTCGTCCTACTGAGGGTTTTGTAACTGTCTTGTAAAGGTGAACCGGCGAAGCTTCGTTGAAATCCTCCCCTCATTCGTCCTTAGTAAATACTATTACTGCATTTTCATGCATTTCTGGTAAACATCAATCATATTAAGCATTCATGCATTTTTGGTAAACATTAATCATATTCAAAAGCATACATACATTCGAACACAACCAATGGACGTTTCGCTTATGTAAATAGGGTAAAAGTAAATCTGGATTCAAAAGATGGAATTTATTTATATCAAAAAGTGACCCATACACGGGTAAGTTTGTACAAGGAGACATAAACCCTAGTAAGAGGATTTTGTCATAAAGTTTTTTTTTTTTTTTTTTTTCAAAACAAAGAGAATCAGCTATGTGGGAAACAATCCTATTGAGTTTCAATTCTACTATTGCCATTATCTTCAAGTATCTCATCTTCTGCTGTTGAGACGGAAACGATTGGATTGAGCTTTATCTGTTCGAGCTTGAATAAGTAGTACAACTGGTTGCAGTTTCATGGGTGATCCAAACGAGACATAGTCATACGCTTTAATCCCTAACTTTTGCCTGGATTGCCCTTTCAGGTTTTCAATCCACCGGGATACCCTTTTTTGCCCAAGCCGCCTTTTCAGGTTTTCGACTTGCCGGGTGTACATTTTTTATATATATCCCTAATTTTTGCCCAAACCCTTTTGGTTTGCCGGGATGCCCTTATTTTTGCCTAGGCCTGTCAACCTAGCGGGTCTCTTTTTATGCGTAGTATTTTTTAACTATGTCTGCGTTTACAGGCTGTGGGAAGTCTTCACCATCCATTGTAGTCAGTATCATGGCACCTCCTGAGAACACTGTCTTGACTACAAATGGTCCTTCATATGTTGGAGTCCACTTGCCCCTAGGATCACCCTGTGGTAATATGATACGCTTGATTACCAAGTCACCAGCTTGATATACCTTCGGCTTAACCTTCTTGTTAAAAGCTTTGATCATTCGTTTCTGGTACATCTGGCCATGACAAACTGCTGTTAACCTCTTCTCATCAATCAAATTTATCTGGTCAAGTCGATTCTGAATCCACTCATCTTCATCCAAGCCTGCATCCTTCATAATTCTTAAGGAGGGAATCTGAACTTCAATGGGCAGAACTGCTTCCATACCATAGACTAAGGAGAATGGGGTTGCCCCTGTTGAAGTACGTATTGTAGTACGATAACCATGAAGAGCAAATGGTAACATCTCATGCCAATCTTTGTAAGTAACAGTCATCTTCTGTACAATCTTCTTGATGTTCTTATTAGCAGCTTCAACTGCCCCATTCATCTTTGGACGATACGGAGAAGAGTTGTGATGCTTAATCTTGAACTGCGTGCAGAGATCAGTAATCATAGTGTTGTTAAGATTAGAGCCATTGTCAGTAATAATCCTTTCCGGGATGCCATACCTACATATGAGATTATTCTTAATGAACCGAGCCACAACATTCTTAGTAACAGATGCAAATGAAGCTGCCTCTACCCACTTCGTGAAGTAATCAATAGCAACCAGGATGAAACGATGCCCATTAGAAGCAGTAGGCTTGATCTCACCAATCATATCAATGCCCCACATGGCAAAGGGCCAAGGAGCAGTCAACACATTCAATGGTGATGGAGGTACATGGACTTTATCAGCATAGATTTGACATTTGTGACAAGTTCTGGAGTGTTGATAGCAATCAGTTTCCATGGTAGACCAATAGTAACCTGCTCTCAAAATCTTCTTTGCCATAGTATGACCACTAGAATGAGTACCAAAGATTCCATCATGCATATCTTCCATAATCTCAGCTGCTTCCTTCTTATCCACACAACGAAGCAAAGTTGAATCATGATTGCGCTTGTATAGTATCCCATTACTCAAGAAGAACTTAGCAGCAAACCTTCTCAGAAACTTCCTATCTTTGACAGATGCCCCTTCAGGGAACTCCTGAGCTTCAAGATATCTTTTCACTTCATAGAACCAAGGCTTATCCTCTGCCCCTTCTGTGTCAATCTCATTGCAGTATGCAGGCTTCTCAAATCTATCAATGGTAATCTTAGGAGCTTCATCATCCCAGCTGATCTCAAACATGGATGCCATGGTGGCCAGAGCATCTGCCAACTGATTCTCTCTTCGTGGAATGTGTCCAAAGGTAATCTCTTTGAAACGTGGGATCAAAGACAACACATGCTCTCTGTAAGGAATGAGGTTATCATGCTTGGTATCCCAATCTCCTTTAATCTGACTTAATACCAGGGCTGAATCTCCATACACATCAAGGAACTGAATCTTCATATCAATAGCAACTTTAATACCCAAGATACATGCCTCATACTCAGCCATGTTATTGGTACAATGAAAACAAAGTCTGGCAGTAATCGGGGTATGACAACCTTCAGGGGAGCTAATCACAACACCAACACCATTACCAAGTGCATTAGAGGCACCATCAAAAACCATAGTCCATCGGGATCCTTGTTCAGGTCCGTCATATTGTCCAGGTTCTTTGGTAATAATCATGATGTCTTCATCAGGGAACTCAAAATTCATTGACTGGTAATCATCCACTGCTTGATGAGCCAAATGATCAGCAACAACACTTCCTTTAATGGCCTTCTGAGTAGTATACTGTATGTCATATTCTGTCAAGATCATTTGCCATCTTGCAATTCTTCCGGAGAGAGCAGGTTTCTCAAATATGTACTTGATTGGATCCATCTTCGAAATTAACAAGGTAGTATGAGTCAACATATACTGTCTTAGTCGGCGAGCAGCCCATGCCAAAGCGCAGCAAGTTTTCTCGAGCAGTGAGTATCTTGTTTCACAGTCGGTAAACTTTTTGCTAAGGTAGTATATTGCCTGCTCTTTTCGACCAGACTCGTCATGTTGCCCCAACACACACCCCATTGAGTTATCTAACACTGTTAAGTACATAATCAAGGGTCTCCCATCAACTGGTGGCATCAAAATTGGTGGTTCTAGCAAATATCTCTTGATTTCATCAAAGGCAGTCTGGCACTCATCATTCCATTCCATCACCTGATCTTTCTTCAACAACTTGAAGATTGGCTCACAGATGGTAGTTAATTGGGAAATAAATCTTGCAATGTAGTTCAATCGTCCCAAGAAACCTCTAACCTCCTTCTCAGTACGGGGAGCTGACATCTCTCGTATAGCTTTCACTTTTGCAGGATCTACTTCAATACCTTTTCCGCTGACAATGAAACCCAGGAGCTTTCCAGATCTAACTCCAAAAGTACACTTGTTTGGATTCAATCTCAACTTGTATTTCTTCAACCTCTCAAACAATTTGTGTAGATGATCAAGATGTTGCTCTTCATTCTGAGACCTGGCTATCATATCATCCACATATACCTCTATCTCATGATGAATCATATCATGAAACAAAGCCACCATAGCACGCTGATATGTTGCCCCTGCATTCTTTAAACCAAATGGCATTACCTTATAGAAAAAGGTGCCCCACTGTGTCACAAATGTAGTCTTCTCCATATCTTCAGGTGCCATCTTGATTTGATTGTAACCAGAGAAACCATCCATAAAAGAGAATACCTTATGCTGAGCAGTGTTGTCTACCAGAATATCAATATGAGGAAGTGGAAAGTCATCTTTAGGGCTAGCCTTGTTCAAATCTCTGTAGTCTACACACATACGTACCTTACCATCTTTCTTAGGAACTGGTACCACATTTGCAACCCACTGAGGATAAGAAGTCACTGCTAAGAATCCTGCATTGAACTGTTTCATTACCTCTGCCTTGATCTTTTCTGACATTTCAGGACGCATACGACGAACCTTCTGCTTCTTTGGACGACAATCTTCTTTCACTGGCAAACGGTGAACCACAATGTCTGTATCCAACCCTGGCATATCTTCATAAGACCAAGCAAAGATCTCCACATAGTCACGTAACATCTGAATCAACCTGTTCTTGACACTCTCCTCTAAATCATCCCCTATCTTGACCTCTTTTCTGTTTTCTTCAGTTCCCAGATTCACAACTTCGACTGGCTCTTCATGTGGCTGTATAGCTTTCTCTTCTTGTTGTAACAACCTAGCAAGCTCTACAGGTATTTCACAATCGTCCTCATTTCCGTCTTCAGTTTGATAGATCGGATTCTCGAAATTATAATTGGCAATAGTAGAACTGTTATCAATAGGATCCAGAGTGGATGAGGATCTGCATTTTAGTGACGTGGGTGTGTGTAAGAACACATAGCTGATAAAACAAAAATAAAAGAAAAGAAAGACAAGGAACACAATATTTACGAAAACGAAACGTCCACTGATTTTATTGAATGAAGTATGCAAATGAAATGACAGCCCGTAACAAGCACACCATTGTGCCCCGGGTAAGGCACATGGCTTGAAAGTTTTATCGTTCAGAAATTACAAATTTAAAATATAACAACACAGTAATAGTATTTACTCCTGACTAAAGGAGATAGGGATAACATCTTCAGCTTTCCAATTATTGAGTCCAGCACCCACAGTAGGAAAAATCCATGCATCCAAGTTGTAGTCTTCATCTTGATCTCCCACAGCATTAATCTGGTCCTTCACAACCCCTTGATTAGTGATACGAGCAGCACGAGCACGACGAACAGCCTTCTGGGACTCTGCAGTGAAACCCAAACCAAACTTGTCAGACTTGTATGGAATATCAGGAAGCTGACCCCAAATAGTACAACCACCTTCATCCACCACAGCTCTAGCATCATTGAGGGAGGCCATTGCCATTGTTGGAGGCTTTCTGGTGACCACAGGAACTTTCTTCACAACCGGAGGAGCTACATAATCGTTAACAACCCAAGGAACCACTTCAACTGTCTGACACGGAGTCTCAATGTATTCACCTTCCATTTCCAGATACTTGAAAGTGTTTACATGGCTGACAAAGTATTCTTCTTCTCCATAGACAGTAACAACCTTCCCATCTACCGGATATCTCAACTTTTGGTGCAATGTAGAGGTTACAGCACCTGCCCCATGGATCCAGGGACGACCAAGCAGACAAGAGTACAAAGGACGAATATCCATCACAAAGAATGTAGCAGTAAACACCTGGGAACCAACTTGGATTGGAAGATCAATTTCCCCATGTACTACTCTTCTAGAACCATCAAAAGCCTTTACCACAATATTACTGGGCTTCAGCACAGCATCTTCAGGACTCAGCTTGTTCAGGACTTCCTTAGGCAACACATTCAAAGAGGAACCATTGTCTATCAGCACATGTGACAGGGTAGTGCCCCTGCATTCAATTGAAATATGCAAGGCCCTGTTATGATCCCTCTTGGCAGGGGTCAAATCAGCATCAGAAAATCCTAACCCATTGTCATAGGTCAGGTGGGCAACACAGTTCTCAAATTGGTCAACAGAAATTGCACTGGGTACATGAGCAGTCTTTAGAAACTTGATCAAGGATTTGGCATGAGCCTCAGAACATAACAACAATGACAGCATAGAAATCTTTGAGGGAGTATGCCCCAACTGATCCACAATGTCATAATCACTCTTGCGAATGATTTTCAATACTTCTTCCATCTGCTTAGAGAGATCATCTGCAGCTGGCACATCAGTAGATACAGGCTCAATAACAGGACCTTTGCCCCGAGCATCAGTGGTGGAAGTAGCAGCAGGAGTAACTGCATCTTTAGAAGCAACTGGAGGAGAGAAGACTCTTCCACTACGAGTGACCTTGCTAGATCCAGCAATATTGTCAACATCAACAGGCACATCAGCTACAGACTCTTGCTTAACACCATGGATGTAAACATCAGATCCATAGTGCCAAGGCACAGCTTTGTCAGACGTATATGGGATAGGACCAGGAGTAGTAATGACCACAGGAGCTACTCTGGCTTCAGCAACAACTTTCACAGGACCTTCGGCAGTAATCTTGATTGGACCCTGATGAGTGATTCTGATGGGACCCTTTGAAGTGATTCTCACTGGTACTTTGTCAACCATGTCAACCTCTTCAATCTTCCTACCCTGAGTCAGATGATCCACCATACTTTCTACAGACGACGGAGTCCTCTCAAACACTATAGTATACTTATCCATGAGACGTTGAATTCCATCTCTCAATATGAAGCAACTATCCGGCTTATAGGTACAATACAAACAATCTTCACGACAACCTGGAAAGATCCCAGCTTGTACTAACCTCTTTTTGATAACAGACAATGGTGTGGTCAACTCCATAACTGAATAAACATGAAGATCTTCATCAATGGCATTGACAGTCTTCTCGTGATTTGGCATTGGAGCAGTAATTACATTGGGAGTACCCGGAGGATCAAACTCAATTTCTCCAGCATCAATCATATCTTGAATTTTATTCTTCAAGATCCAGCAGTTATTAGTATCATGTCCCTGACAGTTTGAATGATATGCACATCGTGCATTGGGATTGTACCTGGGAGAGGTAACATTAGGATTCTGAGGAGCTTCTTTCAAAGTAATGAGTTCAGCCTTCAACAAGTGTTGCAATGCCTGAGCCATTGACATGTTGATCTTCGTGAACTGTCTTCTAGCCCTCTGTTGGTTGCCTTGTGGCTGCTCTGTTGTTGCAGGAGTTGGATTTGAAATATGAACTGCACTAACAGACTGATGCCTTCTGTTACGATCAGGTTGACCATAAACAGCATTGGATTCTTTCTTCCCAGTGGGAGGCTTCTTTGCAGCACCTGATGAAGAAGTGCCCACATGTATCTTACCATTCTTTATACCATTCTCTACTCGCTCTCCTGTCATGATCAACTCAGTGAAGCCAGATGATGAGCTTCCAATGAGATGACTGTAAAACGGACCATTCAGTGTGCACATGAACATATCAACCAATTCCCTGTCAGTCAAAGGGGGTTGAACTCTTCCGGCTAAATCTCTCCACTTCTGAGCATACTCTTTAAAACTTTCCTTGGCACCCATTGACATACTCTGAAGCTGCATGCGAGTGGGGGCTAAGTCAGCATTGTATTGATACTGTTTATAGAAAGCTTCAGCAAGATCATTCCAGTCTCTAATGTTGACACTCTCCAACTGATAATACCACTCCAATTGAGCTCCAGATAAGCTCTCTTGAAAAAAGTGGATCCACAACTTCTTATCAGCAGTATGGGGTTGAATTCTTCTAACATAAGACCTCAGATGCAGTTTGGGACAAGAGACCCCATCATAGACAACAAATGTAGGAACCTTGAAACCAATGGGTATGACTACCCCAGATATCAAGCTCAAATCTTCAAAATCTAGCCCAGAAGATTTCTGCAACTCCATAGCATCCATCCTATCCACCAGCATCTTGAATTTGTCTTCATTAGGCTCATGGTAGTAATTAGCCTCAGAATCAGAGTCCCCCATAGTGTTGTGGAGACTGCCTCCCTCTTTTTCAGATTCCTCAGATTCATAGTCCTCAGTTGGTTCCTTGGTCTTGGCAAGACCTTTGAACCTTCTTCCCATGTTGATCAAACCAGCAGACCTTCTAGTCTTCTTAGTCTTCTTGGCCAGCAATGCCTTCAATTCATCCTGCCCCTTGGACAGGTTCAAGATCAGCTCTTGGAACTGTGCATTTTGTGCCTGGAGATCCTTAACTGATTGTTCAAGAGCCATTGCTGAAATAAACAGCGAGAAGATGAGAAACCTGTGCACAATTATAAACCTGTGATGCAATGAAATGATATGGGAATGCATATGCAATGTTTTCAAGGACCGCAGGATTTAAATTTGCTTAGACAAACACGAAAGTAAACTTTTATTAGTAATAACTTTGTTTTGCCTTTTAGGCTTACAAAAATGAAATGAAATAAGTACAAAGGATGGGGTTTTAAGTCTCCCATGGACGTTTCCTCTTTGTATTGAGGTATGAATTGAGGTTTCGTTCCTCATGAAGTTGCTTTGTTAGCTCTAGGATTCTTGCTTGGCTTGCTTTGTAATGAGCCTCGAAGGTATCCCTTTGCTCCTTCAGTTGGATCCATGATCTCTGCAAGTCTTCCTTATCAGTAGGCATGTCTGGGTGAAGGATGGTATAAGCAGTGTCTCCTTCAGCAACAGGTTCCATGGTAACTGGTAGGACGGCAGGATATGGCATCATGAGTGTCTGAGCACGAGATCGCACCCATCTGAGATAAGCTTCCATAGGAATAGTGTACTTAGGCTCCAGTGTCTTGCTGTCAATCCTGTTTACCTTTCCCCAAGCTCGTATGAATCTCTGACGGTAACCCTGAAGATCGTTGTCATAATCAAACACAATGCCCTGAATCAACATGTCATGTGGGCCATCGCTCCGAGCGTAACCAAACTGTCGTAAAGCTAGAGAGGGGTTGTAGGTGATGCCTCCTCTTATGCCTAGAAGTGGCACATTAGGAAACTCCCCACAACGGTCAATGATGGTAACATTCTCCATAGATCTGGAGCACCAATGGATATCTGAGTGAGAAAGTGACATGATCCTTTTGGACCATCTGAACCCTTGCTCATTCTTTATTACTGAGCGAGGAAGGTGAGAAATAAACCACCTAGAAAGCAAAGGTATGCAGCACATCAAAGTTCCTCTTGCCCTTGTAGTACGGGTGTGAAGAGAGTGCGAGATGTCTCCCAGCAATGTAGGCACTGGGTTGTGACTCAGGAATATGTTGATGGCATGAACATCTATGAACTGATCTGGATTGGGGAACAATACTAAGCCATATATCAGCAAGGCTAAGATCTCCTCAAAAGCATCATAGCTCATGGCCTTCAAGAACACCTGAGCTTTCTCTATCAACACCTTGGCAAGAATACCCTTGACTCCGCTTCTCGTTTCTAGAACAATGTCAGACTTCTTCAGATGTAGAGCTGTAGCAATAACCTCTGGTTTAAGCTCCTTCTCCAAGCCTGTGAATGGTCTTTGATCAAGAACAGGTATACCCAGAAGTTTAGAGAACTCCTCCATGGTTGGAACTAGCTGATAGTCGGGGAATGTAAAGCAGTGGTGCTTAGGGTCAAAGAACTGAAACAGAACATTCATCATGTCTTCATTGAACCCTGAAGTGACTAGATCCAATAGGTGACCATGTCTCTTGATGAACTGGGAATGATCAGACACTTGAGAAACCAACTCTTTAAGCTTGGGAGGTATCCCCACAAAGTTGATCCTGATGGTGTTTCTACGAGCAGAAGCCATGACCTGCAACAAAGAACAAAGATAAATCCTTTGGTCCTTGAAATGGTTAGTGAAAATGCTATGCTCATGATGCATGATGATGTCATGATGTTATGCTCAATCAAAGACATGTGGCACACACAAACAAGTCACACCATAGCCCTAGGTTTAAAGGCTTGCATGAGGTTCAAAGGTAAGTACCCTCCCCTGAAGTTAGATGGTTCATCCTGTCCTACAAAAGTAACCGGGTTCTAAGGGATCTCAATATCATTGATCCTTCACAAGGGTGGTTGATCAGAAGGCAACTTACTTGCCAACCAAAACCCTCCAAGTTTAGAATCTCAATGAGCGTAGTATCGAGTGTCAACCAACTTCAGTCTGCACCAAAGCCGGTTACCTCACTACCTTCTAAAGGCCAAGATGAGTTAACTAGGGTTCTAACAGTTAGTTAGTGCATTGACAACATATGGCAGCCTCATATTATCCTCAACTTGACTTAAGAAACATAAGCACCAACCAAGAAGTCGCACTAACTATGGCCACCAGATCAACCGTATCGATATACGTCGTACAGTTTCCTTGGTCTATTGCCATTTACCTAAGGCACACTAGATCTGGGTTAGGACCTTTCACACATAAGAGCACCCCAACAATATAATAATAAAGCAAACAAGGCAAACAATTTAAAGTGATCTAATTCCTAAGGGTACCCCTCTTTTATTAAATCCCCAGCAGAGTCGCCAGTTCTGTAACACGGTGGGAGAACTGACTTTAGTTATGTTGCGGATAGCAAGAGTCGCCACCGACTTTTATTTTATCCAAAAGGAAAGGGTATAAAAGAACAGGAAAGACCTTAAGAGATATTTTCGGGTCCGGGGGGTAGGTTATGTAAAGGGAAGGTGTTAGCACCCTTTACATCCATGGTTATCCATGGGCTCTTAGTTACTTAGCTCACTTTTGAATTGTTTTTGAAAGTGTAGTGTGTGAATAGAAAAATTTTCATAATAGTTAATAATGATCCATGTACGGATGCGTAAAAACT
Organism: Lathyrus aphaca; assembly: GCA_963966055.1. NCBI lineage: Eukaryota > Viridiplantae > Streptophyta > Magnoliopsida > Fabales > Fabaceae > Lathyrus > Lathyrus aphaca. The sequence goes on from OZ014524.1 coordinate 538,925,449, forward strand.
TGTTTTTGAAAATTTGTTTGAAATTGTGAAGAGTTTGAAAGGTTTTTGAAGTGAGCAAGTACATAAGAGGAACCTACCCTAAGTTTTAAGTCTTTCTTGTTTTTTATCCTTTAATTGGTAAGACTATCCCTACTATTAAGGAGTAGGTAGTCATTACCTTGGATGTAAGGGACATGTGAGGGACATTCTGTTTTTATGAAGGCAACTGTGGGGTGTAATAAGCATATAGGAGGGACTATCATCATTATTCGAAGGGACTTGATTCGTAAAGGCAACCATGAGGGACTTGATGATTTTTCTTTTTAAAGGGACTTGCTCTATACACCCCACTTGACCTTATGATTTAGGCAACTTGAGGGATAACCTTAGAAATGTGAGATGGCGATTAAAAATCGACTTACGTGTGTGAGTGTTCAATATTATTTATCTTTTAATTAAAATGAGCTAAATTTATTTTAAATAGAATACATATTTTGCACTCCCTAAATTACTAACCATAGCAATAATTAAATAATTAAATATTTACATCCGGGAGCATTTACAATATTATAATAATAAGCAAAATAAATAGCAAAAAATAAATAATAAGTAAAATATAAATAAATAAGCAATAAATAATAAATAAACAATAAATAAATAATAAGGGTTAGTGATAGATATAATTAAAAAAAATAAGGTTAGTAAAAATAAATAATTAAATTTAGTGAAATAACAATAATTAGAAAAAGAAACAAGGTTAGAGAAATAATAATAATAAACAAAAATAATAAATAATAATATAGTTAGTAATAATAATTAAATAAATGAAATTAGCCAAAACAAAAATAAAAGATTAACAAAATTTTTTAAGGTAGACAATTATAGTCACAAATTATTAAATTATTTTAAGTGTATCATAATTATAAATCTTAATTATTAGAAGTTAAATTATTTCTAAACAAAAATTCTAAAAAAAAATATTTTACATATTATAAGAAATAAACTATAAACATAGTATATAAAATATATTTGCAAACTATATATAAAAAAAAACAAATCATAATTATATTTACAACAAATTAATTATATTAAATAAATACATGATAATTTATATTAAGAATTAAATAAAGAAACAATTAGGGTTTTTTTAATAAGTACTTAAAAAAAAATTAGGGTTTGCTTTAGAAAATATTTTTAGGGTTTAATTTATAATATACATATATTTATAATTTAATCACAAGATAAAGAAAATAATTTAAGAACATTTATATATTTTAGAATTTTTTAGAAAATATTAACCATGCTTTATTATTATTATTTATTATTTAGAAAAAGACATATATACAAAAAATTATATTTATTTTAATATTATAATACCTAAAACAAATAAAAGAAGAAAAAGTGTGAAAACTTACCTGACTGGGGTTTGAACCCAGGTCAGCCTGTTTCCCAGCAAGAAGAGCAACCACCAGGCCACTATGCACGCAGGTGAAAGAGAGTGGAGAATAGTTGCTTTTGTGCTTTACCAAACAAAATCAGAAAAAATAATAGAAGCCAAAAGGCCTGGGGTGGGAATCGTACCCAGGTCCTTTTGGTTACAAGCATGCATACGTTACCGCCTGGCTGGGAGAGCCTTTCTGATAGTTGAATGGCCAGTAACTATAATATATTAAGTGTGCTTTTAACCTGAAAAAATAACAAAAAAACAATGCACCAGCCAAGTATCGAACCAATGACCTCACATCATACACGCATCAGTCTTACCACTGGGACAAACGTAAGTTTGTGATATAAAACAATACTTAATTCATAAAATATTATGCGCAATATTTGAATTCTGGAAAACGCGCGCAGGGCCTTCATCTTCCTCCTATTACCTGCGAAATTTGATACGATTTCTCCTGCGAATTTTCCTGGGTGTTCATGAACCAGAAACCCTAGGTTTTTGGATCATCACGCAAACAGCAAAATCAATACAAATTGCTAGTCCAGATCAAACATACAGAGTTCATACATCATAATCATGTTTTTAAAAGTCGTTTATATTCACTAAATCATGAATTCCCAATTTGAGAACTCAAACCCTAACAATGGTGTCTTTTGGTTTAGGGCATGTTTCTTCAATGTTTTTGTCCAGAATCCATCTAAGCATCATGATAAACAAGATTAAACACACAAAAACGATTTACAACGGTTAAATAAATGAAATCGAAAAATCAAACAAGAGTAAGAAGATGCATTCGGGATATGCTATATGAGGAACTTTGGATGCAAGTAGGTATTGGTTTTGACTCAATGATGTCCAAGGATCATTGTGGTGTCCTCAAATTACCTTCTAATGCTCTGAATTTCAAAATCCGAATGTGACTTTTGCTTGAAATTTTTGGAAGTGAAACCTACCTTTGGCTGCTGGAAATTCGTGTATGAATGTTAGGTTTATGCTAAGTACTTATATGTGAGTGAATTAGGTTAAGAAAATTCATTGGTTGTGTGGAAGTTTGGATATTTGAAGATTGAAAAAGATCATGCCATGAAATTCAAATATTGGCTCATGAAAGCTTGCTATTTTTGGATAAATCACATGATTTCTTTCTCTTTCAACTTCAATCAATATTGATGAGATTCTAGAAGCTCAATCTTCATCCAAAAATATATTTTCATATTTTATATTTATTTAAAATGATTTTTTATGAATTAAATCAAAATAAATAAAAATAAAATAATAAAAATTATGATTTTTAATCAATTGGGTCGTGCATGATGATATGATATGGATTGGATCACAATTTAGCAAGCCCATTTGGAAAGAAGTGGTTTTAAACCTCCATTTTCAACATAAACCATCATAAAATTTCCCAACTTTGCAAAGGCATATATCCCTCAATTTTAAAGGTATGAGGGTGTTCTTGGACATTTTGGAAAGCTTGAAGAGTCCTCTAAACAACCCCATTGGTTTCAGGTCCATATCATTTACCAATCTCAAGTTATGCCCTTTTGAAGTTGTTGACTTTTTGTTGACTTTTGAAATGACCTATAATGTCTTAGCTCATATCTTCCAAATGAAGCATTTTTGGGCTTAACTTATAAGATCAAAGTTGTAGAGAATTCAATTTACTTCAAAATTAGCTTTGGATGGAGACTTGGTGATGAAGTATGTGAAAGTTATGGCTGGTCAAAGTTCAGTTGACTTTTACTGAGGAAACCCTAATTTAGAAACTCCTGATTATTGATGATCTGGAATCTCCTTGATGAATCATGATCAACCCTTGATAAAATGATGAATTTTACTTCATATACTTGATGTTGGCAAAAAATCATGAAGTTTGACTTTGGTTTGACCACAGTTGACCTCAGTTTGACTTTTTAACTGCTTTGACTGATTTTGACTTATCTGATCATCTGACTGAGCAAACTTCTGAGAAAAGTCTTGAAACTTGTCATGGGGGTTCTTACATACATATAAGATGTTATGAAGCTCACTTGAAGTCTTGTAAGTCCATTTAGCCTGATTAAAGTCAAAACCCTAGTTTTGGATGCACTGCTTAGGAGGTGCATTGTCTGAGGGAATTGTCAGCTCTTCTGACCAATTGTGAACTTTGTGAACCTTGTGAACCATCATAAGATGTCTTGTGAACCTCATGGGAGGTATTGTGAAGCTTGTGAACCTTGTGAACCTCATGAAGTGGCTTTGTAGACCTCATGAATCTCATGAAAGGTTATGTAAACATTGTGAATCTTGTGAACCTTGTGAACCTTCAAGAAATAACTTGTAGACTTCTTGAACCTCATGAAAGGTTATATAAACATTGAGAAGCTTGTGAACCTTGTGAACCTTCAAGAAGTGACTTGTAGACTTCATGAATCTCATGAAAGGTTATGGAAATGTTGAGAAACTTGTGAACCTTCAAGAAGTAACTTGTGGACTTCATGAACCTCATGAAAGGTTATATAAGCATTGAGAAACTTGTGAACCTTATGAACCTTCTTAGCACACAAAGTCTTGTATTGTGAGGGCAAATTTTGGGGTGCAACAGCGCGGAAATAATATTTGAAATTTTCTGCAGGGCTTAAAACAAATTAGTTTCGTATAGATATCAAAACGAGCGCGTAGCTCAGCTGGTTTTGGTGAATCGCTTTGGTGGTAAAGGACCTGGGTTCGATTCCCAGGTCTTGTGTTATATTTTTTTTACTTTGTTATATTTTTCAGGTTTTACATATAATCAATTGTGGTTGTTAGACATCACCAAACGCAGCGCAGCCCAGTGGTAGTCTCCCTGGCAGGTACAGGGGAGGTCCTGGGTTCAAATCCAGGCCTCCCCATTATTTTTTTAACCTAGCTTTTTCTCTATTTTTCTTTTTTGTGTTTTTTTATTTAATTATATATTATATAATAAGTTAATTTTAAATAATAATATAATATGTTTTTCATAGAATAAAGTTTTATATTTTTAAAATCAATATTTTATTTTCTCAAATATAATGTATTTTTTATTTTATGTTCATAATATTATACTATATAGTTTATTTTTGTGAATAAATTGATGTATTTTGTAAATTAATATTTTAAACCCTAATTCTATTTTCTAAAATATGTAACCCTAATTTCTAATCCTATTTTTTTTTTTATTTAACTTAAATATTAAACTTAATTAATTTTCTTTAATATCTAATTAAATAATTAATCATGTTTTTTTTGTAAATAATCATTATATAGTTTATCTATTATGCTCATTATCTTATTTCTTTCTTTTAAAAATTATTTAAAATTATTTAGTTAATTTAAATATTATCTTAACTTGTATATATTTTATATTTGTGCTAACCTTTTTTTTTATAATTATTTTATTACTAATCTTTATTTAATTGCTTATTTCATTATATAGTTATTATTTAATTATTTTTATTATAATGTAACTGCAAAAGCGTTGTAATAGTCGTAGTTTATTATTGTTCTATCGTTTATAAATATTCTTGCCATGGTTAGTAATTTTAGGGAGTGATAACATGTTTGTACTTTAAAATTAATTTAGAATCACTAATTTAATAAGATAAATATATGAATATGGACACTCACACACGTAAGTCGATCTTTGATCGGCATCTCCCACTTTCTAAGGGGATCCCTCATGTTGCCTAACTATAAGGTCAAGTAAGGTGTCTTAAAGCAAAGTCCCTTCATTAATATAATCAAGTCCCTTTAATATTATAAGATCAAGTCCCTTCGATGTTGCCTACGGTAAATGATCTTGTCCCTTCGAATAAAAGATGATAAGTCCCTTCGTATTGCTAAGACACCTTACAGTTGCCTAAACACAGATGACCCTTCACATGTCCCTTATAATATCCAAGGTAATGACTACCTATTCCTTGATAATAGGGATAGTCTTACCATTGAAAGAACATTTAAGAACAAGTAAAGATTTAATTTTGGGTAGGTTCCTCTTAAGTACTTGCTCACTTTTATTCAAAAATACTTCATTACACTTCACATCTCAAACAAATTTTCAAAACAAAGTCTTTATATATATCCATACAAGGGTCATTATAAAGTACTTAAGAAAATTTTTAATCACACACTACACTTCTCAAAACAATTTAAAGTGAGCTAAGTAATTAAGAGCCCATGGATAACCATGGATATAAAGGGTGCTAACACCTTCCCTTTATATAACCTACCCCCCGAACTCAAAATCTTTTAAGGTCTTTCCTGTTCTTTTATGCCCTTTCCTTTTGGATAAAATAAAAGTCGGTGGCAACTCTTGCTATCCGCAACATTTAACTAAACTCAGTTCTCCCACCGTGTTACAGCTGCGAAAGGAAATATGACTTGGGAATTAGAGAGTGGGATGCGCGAGTCGTATCTAGAGTTGTTTGAATCAGGTAATATTTTCGAGGACGAAAATTTCTAAAGTGGGGGAGAGTTGTAACGCCCCGATTCGATATTTCCCAATTTTGTTGAGTCGTTTATTTTATTTGAGTGATAATTGTCTTATTTGTGAAATTGACATGATAATATGATATGTTGATGTGTTAATGTGTTATGTTGGTATGATATGTGATTTTACCGTTTTGTGAATTTTCGGGTAAAATTAGATTGGATGGTATTTTAGACATTTACTAATTAGTGATAAGTTAGAATGAGATAGAATTATATTTTTGTGAAAAATGATATTTGGTAGAAAAAGGAAGAAAATGAGTTAAGTGTAGAAATAGATAGTAAGAGTTATAACAAAAAAATAGAAAGATAGAAAGAAAAAGATATAAGAGTGGAAAGAAAATAAAAGAGAGAATAGAAAGAAAAAGAGGAGAAAGAAAAGGAAGAGAAGAGAAAAGAAGAGAAAAGAGGAAAAGTTGGAAAATTCATCAAGATTGCTCCTAGGAATCGAAACAATCGGGTAAGGGTGATAAACATTGTTATCTTAATCTTGTATGTGATTATGTATGTGTTAGATTGTATAGGTTTTATTTTTGTGAAGATTAGAGAGAATGAAATGTTAGGGTTTTTGATAAAAATGTGAGAAAAATGGTAGATTAATTAGTTAGAAGTTGTTATAATCGAAGTATGATAGTTTATACATGTTACTAATCATGTTTGTGGATGTGTGTTGAAGTTTGATTGAATTTATTAAGGTTTTGTATGACTGTCGCGTAACTGAGTTGCTGCGGAATCGCAGTGTTTGCTCAGTGAGCAACACATTGCTCAACGAGTTTTCCAGGGATTTTCTCACTCAGCGAGTGAGAAGGTCGCTTAGCGAGCCTGGGGTCTTTTGGGAATTTTGTGTTTTAATTCATAACTTTAGTTTCGGTTATCTGTTTTAGGCGTTCTTTATATCGATTCGAAACTAAAAACGTGTAGAAACTAATGATGCTAAGATATGTAATTTTTAGCCGACTTTTGCCCGATTTTTCCGATAAAACGTAAATGAGTTAATTATGGAAATGTGGGTTTTATGTAATGTTGTGGCCGTTTGGCAAATGAATACATTGCTTGAATTGAATGCAAATGTATGCTAATTGAATGAGATGAGTTCATGATTATGTTGTGAATAATGTATGCATTTCAAGAATGTTGTGTGTCATTTTGCATGTGAAGCATAATGTATGCATTCTTGTGTTGTGTGATTCTTTGTGAATCCGTTGTAGCATCGTGTTCTCATGTGGAGTGTGAGCGATGACTACAACACGATTGTGTACCCATGTGGGGTGTGCGCGATCAGATTGTGTGCCCGTGTGGGGTGTGAGAAATCCATAAACATTGTGTACCCGTGTGGGGTGTGAGCAATGGGTGATTTATTCACATTGATTGTGTGCCCGTGTGGGGTGTGAGCAATCGGATTGTGTGCCCGTGTGGGGTGTGAGCAATCCATAAATATTGTGTGCCCATGTGGGGTGTGAGCAATGGGTGAACATCGTATGCCCGACGGGGAGTAACTTTAGGTAACGAGCGATGGTTCCAATTAGTTCCTAAGTGAATATATATATATATATATATATATATATATATATATATATATATATATATATATGTGTGAATATATATATATATATATATATATATATATATATATATATATATATATATATATATGTGTGTGTGTGTGTGTGTGTGTGTGTGTGTGTGTGTATTGTAGTGTATATGTGTGAATAAACATGAATGATGTGTGTTTATGTGATGTGAACCAAGTGGTGAAAGTATGCATGATAAGTATACTTGAGGTTATGTATGTTGGAGATGATTTGTGGTGAGAACATGTTTTATGTATATTTTATATGTTGAGATATATAATTATATACAATGTTATTATGATAATGTTTCTCACCCTTCTGTTGTTTTTTGATGCTCTATGAGGCATTGCATAGTAGGTTGTTGGAGGTATTTTTGTGAAGCTTGTCTTCATTCTTTTAGTCGGTCGACTCTGATATGTAGCACCGGGTAGCTAGGGTCGGCTTGATTTCTTTTTGTGATACATTTTGTACATGTATTTTGGTGATGAATGTTTTATGTAAACATGAAATATTGGGTGAATCAAACTTGTTGATATATTTATATAAGTATAAAGTTTGATGTTGTTAATGCTAGTTTCCGCTGTTATTTGAATCTTTTGGATACGGGTGTAAGGATGAAATCCTTTTGTTGCAAGTTAACCCGTTTGTTGCATATCTTTGTATGAGCAGGTGTTGTATGTTTTGATTTAACGTATAATGTGGCATTCTCCTTTTTATACCATGTTTCAAATATACTCTGATGAAATTTTTAATATGTGCCTAAATGATTTAATTGATTATTTGGGGGTATAGAAAGGGGGTGTTACACACTTGGCTCCACACTTGTTTGAGGCTTAACAATAGACAGATTTTTATCTGATATTTGTTTTCTCTGCGGTAAAAGTTAAACCTCAATTAACAATATACCAAATTCAGTTATTATGCATAAGAATAAATAAACGCAACCATGCATACCTTTCTTTTAAGTCTATTTGGGTCTTGGGTAGAGCTTTTGCAGGTCATGGTATTATGGCAAAACTGATCACACCTGATGCGCTTATACATAACCCCTACTCTTCTCTTCCTTGTGCCCTCTTCACCACTCTCTCGGATCCTTAACTTTTTAGGCCTATCAGGACCATTCTTGTATGTCGGGGGTAGTAACTCATCCACTTCAACTTCTGGCCACATATCTTGCCCATTGATAGGGCTCGTAGAATATCCATAACATATGGAATATTTTTCTCTTGTGTAGTAGTCGTCAACAAATTCATCAGGTATTTGTTTAATATAACTTAAAGCAGCCACAATATGCTTATAAGGAATTCCTACCAACTCCTAAAAGTTACAGCTACAAGACCTTTTTGCAATGTCAACAGTAAACTCCTGAGTATTAAAAGTATGTGTAACCTGGAATTTCTCTTCCATGGACCAAGTTGGTAGCCAATGCCCACTGTTGAAGACCCTATTATCCAACCTCTTTCTAGGTATTGGCATGAACCTATGTTGCCATTTTTCAAGTTTCGTGGCAGACATAGCTAGCCTATTCATAAAGTACTTCCTAATCCACTCACACATAATGAGAATAAGTTTGTCCCTAGCAACTAAGATGGTAACATTAAAAGACTCTGAAATATTATTCATCAATACATCACACTTTGGGTAAAAACTAAATGCATGCTTGCACCAACACCTTGTAGGAACCCCCACTAATCAACTCTTAGCTTTTACGTCAATCTTCTTCAATTCCTCCATCTTTTGGAGCCAACCTTGATAATATGTTTCTTTGGATGTTCCCATCATCAAATCCCTAATAAGTGTTCCACCACCAATTTTTTTTTTGAAATTAGCATACAAGTATCTTTGTAACACCCATATATAAATACATACATAAAATGCACATATTATACATGAATCCAAGTCATGGTTTTGAAATACCTATAAGTTCCTAATTAACACATTGTATATATTACATGCCCAAAATATCAAATACTAAAAACTAATGGCATAACATATACAAGATGTTAAAAAGTGCTAAGGACTAGATCAAAACAATGATCTCAAAATATAAATCTCCACAACGGAAGCTACGCCATCCCAAAAAGCCAAGAAGAGTAAGGATAACCAAACGACCTTATCCTTACCCTTCGCAGAAACTGAAGTACTTGAAATATAATCAACAACGTGGGGTGAGATAACAAAACTCAATGATTTTCCTATCTTATAGATTATCTCGGCTTTACAAGGTTCTAACCAAAACTAACTCAAGTTGGGGAAAAAGGATATGACCTTGAGTTCACACATCTCACACTATGAAACGTTTTCACGAGTTCAACAACTCACAAACTCACTAATTCGGTAAAACATGTCAATGCATCTTTCCTCGTCCAACCTACACAAGAGAAGATGCACACGGGTCACAAATATCTACACTCGGTTACTTTCCCCGGCCAACCCTCCTAGAGGATTTTCGACACAGGTCACTAATACCACCCACTAAGTAACTTTCCCCGGCCAACCTACACAAAAGGATATGCAACACGGGTCACAGTTACTTACTTAATAAATACTTTTCCCTGGCCAACCTACACAAGAGGACATGCAAAACGGGTAACAGATATTTATTAAGGGATAAAGCATACAATTTGGAGGAGCTCTCAAACTAAGTTTTACCCTCCGCTAACAACTACTTATCAAAGATACACTTCTAGCATCGATGCCTAAGCATTGTTGTTCTTAACCTCCATCAAGACCTAGTTACATCTCTAGGTTATTCCATTGATCTAAGGTTTCCTCACTTTCTCACATCTTGAAGTTTTTAATTATATACATTCTCAATTACATAATTCTTCAATTTCTTTTAATTATCACAATTTCACACCACCCATCTCTATAAAACTGGTTACATACCCCTACCATTTACTTAAGGTCTAGTCTTAAGGTCACTACCCCACATCAAGGTAGCTCAAACACAATAAGACACAACGAAACCATAATCATCACATAAATAAATTACGGAAGAATAAATAAAATAAGTCAGGGTGTTAGATAACATCCACATCTGTCAGAATTTAAATAGTTTTTCTAAACGTTATAAAAATTCATGTGTCTATTTATATTCACCTAATGTAGTAATATGTATATGGTTTTTGAAGAACATAAATGCTAGGAATATTAACTTTTCGAATATATATATTAAACAAAAATAATTTACCTTAAAATAAGAGCATTTTTAAACTATGTTTAGATCTATATGGAATGAAGCAGAATGAAATGAAATACTGTTATGTTTCATTGTTTAGATTGGTAAAAAGTGTTGAAATATAATCTAAGGTTTGTAGCTCAAGTCCAAAGTTAATTAGGTTTTAGAGTTTGTTACTTAATATATACGTTTGTTGTATATAATGTATATAAATTGACATATTTTGTGATTCATTTTGAACAATCATAATTCAATAATAATAATCTTTATTCTTCATTCTCTCTCTTTCTCTCCTCACGAAAAGTGTTTACGCACTAAAAAATTGGTATCTAGAGCTCTAGTTATATTCTTGGTTGTGTTTTCAAGAATAATATGTCGGTGATTGTGTTTTTGAGATTGTGGGTTGTTAATCAATCGTTGCAAAGATTAATGGTACTAATGGCATTCCAAATTCTCTTCCAATTCTTGACGTAAAAAATTGGAATCGATGGAGAAAGCAGATGAAGTCATTGTTCAGCTTTCATGAAACCCTATAATTGGTTACTAATGGAGTCCCTGAGCTTGCTGAGAATGCAACCGATGCTTAGAGAGTCGCGAACAAAGAGGCAAAAAAGAAAGACTGCAAGGCCTCATATTATAGTCAATCACCAGTAGATTCAACGAATTTCAACAAGATCTCTCATGCTGAATCAGTGAATGATGCATGGGATATTATTGTCAAGTACTATGAAGGAGGTGAGAAAGTCAAAGTATTCAAATTATAGACTTTGAGATGAAAATATGAATTACTGCAGATGGGAGAAGATGAAAAGATTGCAGGCTATGTGTCGAAGGTGTAGAATCTTGTACATCTCATGAAGGATTATGATAAAACCTTAACTAATAAGATGATAGTTGAGAAAGTAATGTGTACATTGACCTCTCACTTTGATCATGTAATCGTAGCTATTCAAGAATCAAACAATCTTGAAACCCTGTAACTGGAAGATTTTGATGGTTCGTTAGAGGTACATGAGATTAGGATTGTCAAAGGAAAAAGGGTTCAATATTCGATACAAGCACTAGAAGATCGGGCTTGGAAAAAGTATGGTGGTTTTAACAAATTCAAAGGCAAAGGAGACAAGAGTTATTGCAAGAAGTCTTGTTCAAACCCTCAAAAGCATAAGGTCAATGATAAGGCTTTTGAATCCTCGAAAAGAGGAGAAGGAAACTCCTATCAGAAAGACAGAGATAAAAATGTGTGCAATGTTATAACTATGAAAAATAGGGTCACTTGGTCAAGAATTGTTGGTAGAATAAAGACAAGGGGCAACAAAAGGAAAAGAGGAAAGAGCGAACCTTACACGCCAAGATTCAGATGGTTCTGAAGATATGGTAGTTATGGTTGTCGTTGCAGATGACTATGCCGACTCCAAGATCCACTTCCTCGACTCGGGCTGCTCGAATCACATGACTGGTCGAAAAGTGTGGTTAGAAGATTTTGACTTGTCGAAGAAGATTTTGACTCGGACTGCTCATTGCTAGCAGAAGGTACTCGTCGAAAAATATTTTGACTTGTTGCAAGCAGAAGGTACTTGTGACTTAGTTATTCAAAGGAGAAATGGAGGAAAAACTATGATCAAAGATGCAGTCTATGTACCTGGAATAAAGTGCAATCTACTAAGTGTTGGACAAATAGTCGAAAAAGGTTACTCAATAATTATGAAAGATACATCCTTTGAACTATTTGACACTCAGAATAATTTGGTCTTGAAATCTCCTTTGTCAAAGAATAGGACATTAACGACCATGATCAGTTTGATTGAAGTACAATGTCTTAAAACGGTTGTCCACCACAAGTATAGTTGGTTGTGGAATTTAAGGTTTTGACATTTGAAATTTAGATCACTCAATTAACTGATTACTCAAGATATGGAAATTGGTATACCAAGTCTTGAGATTCCCAACAAACTCTGTGAAGGTTACTTAGTCAGATGCAATCCATAAATTCTTTCATTTCAACCATGCCAATGAGATTCTCTTGCATACTATAAGTAGTACATTCAGATGTATGTGGCACATTTGAGGATCATACCATTGGTGGAAATAGATATTTTGTCTCATTTGTCGATGAGTACAGTCGAAAGCTTTGGATCTATGTGATCAAACGAAAGGACGAAGTATTTGCGATCTTTAAGAGATTCAAAATACTTGTAAAAAACTAGAGTGCTAAGAAGATTAAGGTTCTGCGAACAGATGGAGGTGGCAAATATACATCAAAGATATTTGAAGAATTTTTTGTAGAACATTGTATTGATCATGAGGTAACTGCTTTTTACATGCTTCAACATAATAGAATAAGATAAGGAAGAAATAAGACCATATTGGAAATGGCGAGATGCATGTAGAAGTAGAAGAATTTGCCACCATATGGGGTGAAACTCTTTTCCATTGCAGTTTATATTTTGAACTAGTACCCTACTAAGAAGTTGAAGAACAAGGTTCCTTAAGAAGTGTAGAGTGGAAAATGACCATCAATGAGTCATCTGAAGGTGTTTTGCTCAATTTTTTATAAGCATTTTCCTGATACAAGAATAGGGAGATTGATGACAAGACTGAACCTATGATTTTAGTAGGAGATTACTAAACTAGAGCATACATGCTAGTCAATCCAATCAATGAGAAGACCGTGATGAGTCAAGATATTGTTATTGATGAAAATTCTGCCTAGGATTAGAATTTTGGTGATCCAATTAACAAGCCATTGATGAGTTATGGCATAGGGTTTAGGGTTTGTTACTTAATATAAGTGTTAGTTTTTTTTTATAAATAAACATGTTTTATATTTCAGTTTGTACAATCATAATCCAATAAACAATATTTATTCGCTCTCTTTCTCTCAATCATAAAAGTGTCTCACGCATTAAAAAAAATGATGAAATGAGACGGAACATGATAGAATGCGTTTTATCATATTTCATTCAATTCTTCCATTTTTATTTCATTCGATTTAAAATGTATCCAATAGAATGAATTATTTTATCATATTATGTTCCATCAAATTATAAAAAATACTCCAATAATAGAATAAAGCAATATATCAACTCATATCTGTATTTAACATACATATATAACCTTGAAAAAAAATCTTACTCCAACTCACATCATGTTTTAGTTCATAAAATAAAACCAATCCACATACTTGGAAGAGATAAAGAAAAAGCCCATGATCTTACATCACCAAACATCATGTATGAACCCACCACATGAATTTGCTCTCTCAATAGAGTGGGAAAAATAATAAAAATATGCAAGATTAAAATTTTCATATAGAGACCAAATTGTTTTCTTATATTTTTGTTCCATGTACCAACTATGTAATTTCACTTTTTTCCCAAATTAGTTCATTGCCCTTTCTTTTACTATATATAGTACTACTAACCAAGAAATGAATCAACCAAACATCATAACATCATGAAACTCTCACTCTCCCTCTTGTTCCTCTCCCTCTCCCTCTCCTTAGTCCAAGGACTAAACCCTAAATGTGACATCCAAGACCATAGCTCAACTCTCCAAGTGATCCATGTATTCAGTCCATGTTCTCCATTCAAGCCATCAAAACCACTTTCATTTGAAGAAACCATCCTCCAAATGCAATCAAAAGACCAAACTAGACTTCAATTTCTTGATAGTTTGGTGGCTAAGAGATCAATTGTACCTATTGCTTCTGGTAGACAGATTATTCAAAGTCCAACTTATATTGTTAGGGCTAAAATTGGTAATCCACCTCAAACTTTGCTTTTGGCTATGGATACTAGTAATGATGCTGCTTGGATTCCTTGTACTGCTTGTGATGGTTGCTCTTCCACTTTGTTTGCTCCTGAAAAATCAACCACCTTTAAGAATGTTACTTGTGATTCTCCTCAATGCAAACAGGTAAAAATTATACTCCATTTAATCTTTATTATAAAAAAAAAATTAGATACGGTAAATAATTAATATATCTGATTCATATATAATTCGGATATTTTGGACATGAAAATGTGTAATCACGTTTATATTGACATTACGTTTGAGATAATCACTGTTATATAGAAGTTTTGAGAAATTTTAAAATTTAATTTTAATATAAAAAAAAAATTAATGATTTTGCCGATTTTATTTATTTTTAATTTAAATATTTAATTAAAAAATTTATATTATAGTATAATTTTGCTTTTTCTATTTTTACTTTTTTCTTGATATATTTCCAGTGTGATGATATTATTGTTGAAAGTGTTTGTTATAATGATTGTTGTTACATGATTTTCATATGGGAAGTGGAAATAATTTTGTGTTTTTTTTTTCTTTTTTTTAATGTTCATGATTATATGCAAAATCTAATTATTGTTTTCATGTTTAGTTTAGTAAACCGAATCTTAAACAGAAAGTAGATTTATGCATGATTAAAATTACAATAATTGTGGAATATTTGATTAAAAAATAGTAAATCCAAAAAATACTTTTTAATTTTTTATTTAGTAAACAGAATCATAACATAGGATACTAATTAATATATAGTATTATTTTAATTTCATTATAATATCCTAAGATACTCCTTAGCTTTTCAATTGACATATCTTTATTTAAATATTAAAAAAGAGTCACGTGAACTTAAAAATTCAAATCAGCTGTACAAATCACAATTCTGTGATGTTTGTACTTTAGTGAAAATAAGATCTATAAAAATTAAAATATTGGATCACATCATATTGTTTCATGATAATTATAAAACTAAAATGATCCAGTAAAATAAACTATATAATAGATGATTTTCAATATGACATATGATTTTTTTAATAATAATTAATAAAAATTCTTACAAATAAAACTAAAAGTTAAAATTCGAATCCTGATATTTACGTTCAGTTTTACAATATCGATATTTTGACAGATGAATTATGATTTGTTTAGATATGAATTTTTTTTTACATCTATTTGACATGGAAGGGTAATTTTTTTTACCATGAAAGTGAATAAAAAAAAGGACTATTATTATTATTCACATTGAAACATGTAACTTTTTTGTCTTATTGTTTTAGGTGGGGTTTGACTTATATTAACCCAATCTATAGATCCAAAATATTGAAAACTTTGTGCTGTTTATGGCAGGCAAAGGTTCACGTGACTTGGAATTTTCTAAATGTATTTTTCCTTTTCTTGTTTTTCTCTTTTAAAACTCAAATCGAACCGATCGATTTAACTAGTTGAAACAAAAAAAAACGATCAATTTTTAGTTGGTTTATTCTCGAATGTATTGAATTTTGATTGAGTTAAGAGACACTTCGGTTTCACGTTAGATAACATTTTTATATTCTAATGAAAAAATAACACTATCGCGATTTTTTAATTCTAGGTTGAATTTATTTTAGCTGGTTGATGAACCGATTTTTATTAATTCATTTTTAAATATTTATTATTTTGTCAAATAATCATTGACTCGATTAAACTATTTTGTCTGTGATCTCGAGGTTGCATCGATTAATTTTCATTTCATTTTAAAAAAATTGTTATGATGTAATTTTGTAAAACAAAAATCATTTTTCAGGTACCAAACCCTAGTTGTGGTGTGAATTCATGCAACTTTAACCTAACCTATGGAAGTTCAACTATATCATCAAACTTGGTTCAAGACACTGTTACCTTAGCCACTGACCCAATTCCTAGTTACACATTTGGTTGTGTTTCAAAAACCACAGGAACTTCTACTCCACCACAAGGTCTATTGGGCTTGGGCCGAGGCCCATTATCACTTTTATCTCAAACCCAAAACCTATATCAGTCCACATTCTCTTACTGCTTGCCAAGCTTCAAGTCTCTTAATTATTCTGGATCTTTAAGACTTGGGCTTAGTGCTCAGCCCAAGAGGATCAAGTTTACCCCTCTTCTCAAGAATCCTAGAAGATCATCACTCTATTATGTTAACTTGGAAGCTATTAGGGTTGGCCGGAAAGTCGTCGATATTCCTCCGACCGCATTGGCGTTCAATCCGTCCACCGGAGCTGGTACCATCTTTGATTCCGGTAAGTACACTTACTTGAACAAAAAAACATAAAATATATCCTTAAGTTTTTTTTCTTAACGAGACATTTTAATCAGATCTTAGCCGTAAAAATTTTAAGTTAAATATCTTTAATGAAATAAAAATATCAATTATGTTTTAAAAATAAGAATAATATTAAATATATGATATTACTACAATTTATTTATCTTAATCAATCATATAATATAATGATTCTTTTGTATTTATAATGTTAAACATGGTTAGGTACCGTGTTCACCCGACTAGTTGCACCAGCCTATGTGGCAGTCCGAGATGAGTTTCGTCGAAGAGTTGGACCAAACCTAACAGTGACAACCCTAGGAGGGTTCGACACATGCTACAATGTGCCAATAGTTGTACCTACCATAACGTTCATGTTCACGGGCATGAACGTGACACTACCAGAAGACAACATCCTTATCCATAGCACTGCCGGAAGCACCACATGTTTGGCTATGGCGTCTGCACCCGATAACGTGAACTCGGTGTTGAACGTCATAGCCAATATGCAGCAACAGAATCACCGTCTCCTCTTCGACGTCCCCAATTCTAGGGTTGGAGTCTCTCGTGAGCTATGTACTTAATAAAATGTTCAATACATAAAATCTTATGTCAATATGACATTAAAAGATTTGTTTGGGAATGGTAATATTGTACTTTATTTATATTGATGGATTTAATTTTAGCTTATGGTTAGGTTTGAATCTAACCACATGGTGAGAGATTTTGAGCTAAGAACTTTAAATTGTGTGGATTTAATTTCTAAAGTTGAGTTATATTTGTAGGTTTGTAATGATGTAAGTGTGTGTCACAGGTATATGTACCTGTAGCTAGCTATGTCCTTTTTATTCATGTTGATTGAATTGATGAGACTTCAATAATTAGTTATTCGTGCAACCTCACGGGTCATGCAATATCTTTCTTTTTCTCTGTGTTTTAGAAAATATATTTATATTATAATATTATGAGGGCATTGTTCATTTATTACATAAAACTTTGATATAATGTTATTCACGTAAAGATTTGAGAAGATTAAATTATCTCTAAATATTTTTAGTTTCTTAAAATATTTCCTTTTAAATAATGGTTCTCCTAGATTTTTTCATTCATATTTTTCTTTTCTTTAATATTAAAATTGTCATTAAGTAATAAATCGTTACTGAAATTGTCGCTAATTTTGTCGTAAATTATAAATATTGTCGCTAATTTGCAAGAGAGACTAAAAGTACGGATAAAAAACTTATAGGAGCATCATTTTTTAAAGAAAATATTTTGAAGGACAAAATTCGAAAATTAAAATATTTAAGAGAACTACAAACATATTTAACCGTTAAATTAATTAAATGATATTTATCTTTGTCATTTTGAGATTTTTTTTTAAATGACATGTGATATAATTTTTTATCTAATATTTTGCTAACTAAAATTTCACAATTTCACAATTATTTGTTGGTTCAGTGGTAATTGTCGCTATATTTGATAGGGAGAATTACGGTTCGATCTTCTACAACTGTGATTATGGGGGGATTGATGCCAGTTCATGTTAAAATTGACTTTTGAATTGAATTAGTCGGTCCAATGAATCAGATACTAATGTTAAAATAAAAATTCACCAAGGATGATTTAAACTTTAAAATGTTGATTTCAAATGAATGAGTTTATATTTTGATCAATAAAAAACACGTTTTAATATAGTGTTTTATTATTCCAACTCCAAACACTATGAGAAGATGTAGTCCAAAACATCATTTTTTTTTGTGAAATATTAGAACAAACTCTAGTACGAATAGCATGTCGTTGAAGTCCGCTCACATGTTATTGTTTAACTGGGCCTTGTGTTATGAATTCAATTGTTTAAGTTAGCTTATAATAGGTAATTGTTAAAAAGCACATTAGGCTAGTGTGTTAGTTTTCTTATAAATAGCATAATAATCTCATATTTTGTATAAGGGAAAATAGGAAGATAAAACCCTAATTCAAAAGTGAGAGAGGTTATTTGTTATTCTTGTATACTTGTAATCTTGTTTCAAGAGAAAGGAAAGAATATCAGTTTATAACCAATCCTTTTATCCGTGGTTACCTTAAACCCTAACTCTTGTGGGTTTCTTGATCATAAAGAAACCTATTATACTTTGTTTTTAAGGTATTTGATTCACAACAAATTGGTGCGGTGAGCGTGGGGAAGATTCCTTCAACAAAGTATGAGATTGAAAAGTTCACCGGAGTAAACGAATTCGGTCTGTGGCGCTTGAAGATGAAAGCCCTACTTGTTCAGCAGGATTGCTTGGAAGCGTTGAAGGGAGAGACGACCATGAATGTTGCGTTAACGGCAGCTGAAAAGACGACCATGATTGAGAAAGCCTTATATTCATTCAAGATGAGTGAAGACAAAGTGTTGGCTGAGCAGTTGGATATGTTCAACAAGATGATTCTTGATCTTGAAAATATTGATGTGAAGATCGATGATGAAGATCAAACATTGTTGTTGTTATTCGTTTTGCTCAAAGCACATGCTCACTTCAAAGAAATCCTCTTGTATGGAAGAGTGTCCCTGACCTTTGAAGATGTTCAATCTGCCTTGTACTCTAAGGACTTGAACGAACGAAAGGAGCATAAACCTTCGACGATTGGTGAAGGTTTGGTCGTTAAGGCGAAATTCTTGCGATAGGATGGTAAGTTCGACAAGAAGAATGGTAAAAGTCAGCATAAGTCTTATAATGGTGAAGTATCTGGTGTTCGATGTTATCATTGTAAGAAGGAGGGTCACATTCGAAAGGTATGCCCTAGACGCCTGAAAGATCATGGAGGTAAGAATAATGGCAACGCATCCATTGTTCAAGATGATTTTGACTCATTTGATGTTCTTGTGGTTTCAAGCGGCGATTCAAGAAAGGAGTGAATTATGGATTCAGGTTGCACTTGGCGCATGACTCCGAACAAAGATTTGTTCGAGGAATTATGCGATCAAGATGGTGGATTATTGCTGCTGGGAAACAACAAAGTTTGCAAAATTGCAGGTATTGGATCTGTGAGATTCAAGCTCCATGATGAGTCAATAAGGTTATTAACTGAAGTTAGGTATGTACCTGACTTGAATAAAAAATTGATTTCTCTTGGTGAATTGGACAAGAATGGATATGTTTTTCGAGGAGAGAAAAGTATTCTAAGTGTCATGAAGGGGTCAGAGGAAGTCTTGAGAGGCGTGAAGAAATTACCCTTGAGGCTGAAGTTGTAAGTGGTTCGACAAATTTTGCATCCACGAAACTGTTGTCGAAGACAAAATTATGGCACATGAGATTGGTCCATGTCAACGAGAGAGGTCTGGTCGAACTGGGGAGACAGAACCTGCTAGGTGGTGACAAAGTCGAGAAGTTAGAGTTTTGTGCACCTTGTGTATTTGGTAAATCTGGTAGGGTGAAGTTTAACAAAGGTAAACAAAGAACACGTGGATCCCTTGATTACATTCATACAAATTTTTAGGGGCCTACAAGGAATCCTTCACATTCAAGTGCAAGGTATTTTCTATCCATAGTTGATGATTATTCCAGAAAGTTATAGGTATTCATTTAGAAGAAGAAGGATGAAACTTTTGAGAATTTCAAGATTTGGAAGGTTCTGGTAGAAACTCAAACTAGCAGAAAGGTCAAGAGGTTGAGAACTTACAATGGCCTTAAATTCTGCAATGAAGCTTTCGAATATTATTGTGTCGAGTCTGGAATTGCAAGGCATAAGACTATAGCAGGTACTCCTCAGCAAAATGGTATAGCTGAGAAATTCAATCGAACAATCCTCGAAAGGGTTAGATGCATGTTGGTTAGTGTTGGATTGAAGAAGGTATTTTGGGTTGAGGCTGTTTTGACAACAACATATATGATAAACAGATGTCATTTGACTGCGTTAGATATGAAGATACCTAAAGAAGTTTGGTCGGGACATCCACCAGATCTCGACAAACTGAGACTATTTGGCTGCGTAGCCTATGCTCACATTAGGCAAGACAAGGTCGAACCTAGAGCTATGAAATACATGTTTAAGGGATACCCTGAAAGAGTCAAAGCTTATAGGATATGATGCCTAGAGCCAGGTCACAGGAGGTGTATCACTAGTTTAGATGTATTTTTCAATGAAACTGAGATGGATTTCCATGTTTGCTTAGGTTTGTATTGAGTTTAGTGGGAGAGAAAAGCATCACAAAAATGTTTTTACTATCAAAGATAAAGAGAACAACTGAATTTGTGGAATTTGGTATAGTTTTCTTCACTGTATTATGCAATACACCTTCTATTTTAGATTCATAGTTGACTTGTTATATTTCTTGGAAAAGGTAGAAACTTATGGAGTGTTATAACCTCAAGGATGATGCATCAATTTTCCACCTCATAAAGACAAGACATATACATGGGATTAAGTTGAATCCCGAAGTACTTGTTGATCGTATCAATTATGATGTTGGAATCCAATAAATGCAACATCTAACTTCAGTATGTTAGATAGATTTTGTAAGTAAATTTGACCATGATTGTGTTTGTTTCTATGAAATTTATTAATCCAAATCATTTGGAAAAAGATATTATTAAATCATAATCCATAAAGGTTGAAGAATATTTAATTGGATATGGTTTAATAAAAAAATATTTAAATTTGGTTCAAATAAGAATATTAGATTTGATTGGATTTTCCTTGAAGGAAGATTGTGTTCATATTTAGTTTATTCAAGATTGCGCTAATATTGGATATGAAAAGATATTGATTGTAGATTCATTCTCTGAAGATGTTTATTTTGGATTTTTACTTAATGTTTTATATCAAAGTAAAGATTTTAGACAAAATACTATTTTTAGTCCCTTAATTATACTCTTGGATTCAGATTTTTGGTCCCTTCATTTTTTGTCATATTGGACCCTTAACTATTTAAAATGTGTCATGTTGGTCCTTTTTTGTCTAATTAGCAACCGATTCTTGAATTTTTTTTCTTCACGAATTAGACGAAAATGACTAACATGATACGTTTTGAAGAGTTAAAAGACCAATCTAACATGAAAACAATTAAGGGGACAATCTAAACCCGAGGGCATAGTTAAGAGACCAAAAATGGTATTTTACCAAGATCTTATTTGATTTGTTCAAGATTCAAAATTTTGTTACATTGATAGATGTAATGCCAAATGTTCTAACGTTCTGTGACACATCTGTCTTAGGTTGTTACTTGGTGAGAAAGATACATTGAAGTATATCTTGTTGTTTTAATATTTGTTTCCTTTTCTGTTATATCAGACATATAAGTGTGCTAGCTTGAATTTGGATTTGGGAACAATCTTACTCTAGAAAGATTGCATGTGGAATGCTTAAATTATATCAATCAAGGATCTCAATATTTCTAATAAAGATTTATTTGATTATATGAGTTTTTGGAGGATGTAATTTGAATAAAATACATCATGAATAATAACAAAATATCTACTCATTAGGAGAATATTGTTTTAGTTGAGTTTTGTTTTTGTAGGTTGTAATATGTTGTTCCTAGATACTAATTCTATAAGCTGAAAAAAATATGTGTGAGTGTTTCATTGTTCCATCTTTTCATTCATATTACACTTGGGAGGGTGCTTGAGATAGTGAGAATGGTGTCTTATTCAGAGAATCCTGAACGAGGCTTCACGGGTAGTGTTAGGAAAGTGGCCTTGAACTGGGAGAGTTCAGAGTAAGCTCATTTTTTCTTTTGACTATTAAAAATGGAACAGTTCTATAGAAAGTCCTGAATAGAAATACATTGTTAGTATTGGGAACAGGCGCATTGAACAAGGGTTGTTCATCTAAGACACTTTGTACTAATATTATTGAGAGTTGATTTCCTTGGGTTAGAATCCATTCATACATAGGTGACGTTGCACCAGACTGGGTTAATAATCCTTTATGTTCTTTCTTGCTTTAATTGTTATTTTATATCTATCTTGAAAACTTCTTTTTCTAGTATACAAGTCTTAGACAATGTATCTATCATTTGTCCATACGTTAGAGGACAATCTCAACTAAGGATTGTACAAGTACATCGGTTCGTTGAAGATATGTTAGGGGATTGGCTGATACATATGGATTGGATGAAAAGGATTGTACTATTTTCCACTGAGTTCTCCCAAGGTTGTTATAGAAAAAAAATACTAGTTTGATAATTACAAAGTGTAAAATGTACTCGATGCATTGGAAACTGTTGGACTCGAGAAAGACTTTTCATCATATTGATCAGAAGACAAGAAAGCTTTTTCATCATATTGATCCAAAGACGTTTAATAGAAATGGTTGTTTGCACTCGGTTATCTTAAACTCCTTGTATAGTAGATATGACAACATTTTCACTTGGATCATCTTGTTTTGTCTCTAATTCAATGGCTTGTTATAAATCATGGTCTTACAACATTAGCAAGTTGTTGATAGATCCGATACATGATGTCATGTATACCTAAGTATAATCATTCTCTAATGAAAGACAAAATCATTAACATTTGTTCCTTTGATGGAGCAACTGGTGAAACTCTAGAAGTAGTGGGAAAGGCACAATCATTGGCATGTCCAGTGTTTGTGAAGGAGCATACCAGTGAGATTGGGAAGGTGTTTACAGGTTTGCAGGAACCCTGGCCTCAGCATACCCTTATTATCAGTGTTGTTCTATGTTCTGATCTGGTTCTTGAGATTTTGGAATTCTTGGTCCTTGGTTATTTATTCTGGGTTATTATTCAGAGATCTTGTGGTTACCGACATTTGATTCTTGGCTCAGTATTCCACATCCAGACAAATACCAGTCACTAATCACATGTTCGTTGCATACATGACACCATAGCATTCCAGCATACATGTTCAGTTATTTTAGAGGATCCCATATCTGAATCATTCAGTTAGATTTCTTGTGTATCAGAAGGTTAATCAAAACAGATAGATTCTTGGGAAATAACCGAACATGACATTTTCATACATCTTTGTATTCATGACAGGTGTTCAGAGACAAATTCTTATCCTAAATTGGTTTCACTTCCGAATGGCTAGCTTGAATCAGAACTCTCAGGGCATGGACTTGGAACAACTTCGGGCGGAGGTAACCGAAATGAAGACCCAGATGGGGCAGTTCTGGGAAGAGGTGCAAGTTTTATCTCAGGGTAAGAAGTTTTTGAAAGAGGAATTCGACCTGATGAAGAATCAGATAAAGTTGCTTACGGGGATCATAAATGTTGTGTTGAAGAAAGAAAGTAGTCATGCATCCTGTCATACCCCAAATTTTACCCCTAATCGCTCATATCATAATCATACATTTATCGCATTTAGCAGGGATTTTTCCCGATTTTTTTTTTCTGTTGTTTTCTGCTCATTTTCTAGCTTCCATTTTAATTTTATTTCATTTTCGTATTTATAACTTTTTAATTCATTTTGTGTTCAATTTTAATTTCTATTTTCGTTTCTATTATCAAGTTCCTATTTTTAAAATTTCTATTTCTAACCTTTAGCTCAATTTTTCAATTTTTCTAAAATTATTTGTTATTTCTTTTCATTTTCAAGTTCGCATTTTTAAATTAATTTTTATTTTCAAGTTTTATTTTTGAATTTATTTTCTATTCTTCAATTTTTAATTTTATTCCATTTTCAAGTTGTTATTTCTAAATCCAATGTCAATTTCAATTCATGTTTATTTTCTAAATTCCAAATTTATTTCTCAAATTCTAAATTAATTTTAATTCCAAGTTTATTTATTTAAGTTTATAAGTTATTTTCAATTTTAAGTTTAATTCTTTTTTTAATTCATTTCTAATTTAAGTATTATATTTAGATTCTAATTTAAAACTCTCATTTCCAATATTAAGTGCCAAGTATAAATCATAGCTATAATGTAAATAATCAACCTTTTATTCCAAATATATTTGTTTTGTTACAATTACATAGAAAAAAGAAAGGGAAGTGTACAAAAAAATTCAGCACAAAAATACAAAAATGCTACAACACAAAAGCCAAAATACAATTCCACAGCAGGACCACAAGGCACAAAACTCAGGCCTGCAGCAGCCAACACCTCTGCTCCACTACTCCATTGCAACCATTGTTTCAGATTTTGTCTCCTCTTTCCAAGCACCCTTCACCTACAAGTAACAAGGACAAAAAATCAGCAAAAAACACTACAAAACCAGCTCTAAAACAGCCCTCATTTCACAAAAAAATTCAGCCCTTAAACACACTACTACAGCCTTCAACAAACAGCCCAAAAAGTCCCTGTTACATACACAATATAACTCACTCAAAAACAGCTCTCAAAGAGATACTGTTACATCGAAAACTCAGCCTTCAAAAACATCACAAACAGTCCACAAAAACAACAACAAACAACCCCTGTTACAATTCAGATTCAGCATCAAAGGATCCCAAATTTCAATAACAACAACAAGGGGGTTGGATCACCAGCAAAGAGAAGCAACACTTACCGGCGAGGATTCGTCACCCCGATAACATTCGGGTCGGTATTGTCCTTGTTTCCTTTCACCTTTTTTTAGCATCTTGTCCATATTTAGCTTTTTTTTGTTTCATTTCAAACCTGCATATATCAAAATAAAAGTCATATAAAAACTCAAAAAAAATCTAAAACTTCATCACCATAAACACAATACTTAGAAAAAAAGAACCAATGCTTGAAGCCAACCTTTGTTTTCCTCTGTGTTCATCAGTGCAATCACCACTGTCAAAAAATAGAACTCAGCTCACAACACCTTCACCATTTTCGACCCTTTCACTACTCAACATCTCATCCAAACCACCAGCCGCCGTCACTCACCTTCAAACAATATAACAGGAACACAGAAACCAAAAAAACTATAAACCAGAACAAACCCAGAAAACTGAATCCAGAAACAAGACAAGATTGAATCCATACCTCTCAAAACCGCAGCCTTCATTCTCCATTAATAACCACGAACAGAGCCCTTCATCATAACTGCCAAACTCCAAACAGACCCGCAATCATTGAACCAAATCCGCAAGCCTAACTGCGAGAACAAAGCCACACAAACTCAGACTCGTGAACCATCAAAAATCACCACAAAACATCAATCAAAAGCACAAACCGTGACAAACCAAACCTCAGAACCGCTTCATCCGCGGCCAGCCCAACACACCAACCCACAAAACCGCCGTCCCCACACTGCATACCAAAACCCTCCGTGAATCCATTACCATTTAACTCGAACCGCCGCGGAAATGTTACCAGAAAATTGAAGGTCGCTGTTAACTGCTATAGCCACCGCACGACACTCTTCAAGAACCAACACAGAATACCCACCGAATCAGTCCACATCAAGCACTCAAAACCTGACCCGAAACCTCAAATCCACTCAAACCCAGTTTCGTCTTCGTCATCCCTTTAACCTCCCTTCATCGAATCTGTGAACGAGAAATTGAAAAAACCCAAAAACCTTCGATTCTTTGCCTCAACCAACACAAACTTTAACACACGAACCAACCCCCTGCTGCCACCGCCGTCGAACACCACCTTCCAGCAACAGCCGTGAAATCTATCACCTGTAACAGCCGAACCAAAAAACGAAATAGATCGAAACCCACAAAACTCTCTGCTCACCCGTGATTCTAAACCATCCCAACACAAATCTGAAATACCTTGTGAGAAACTGAAGCCGTAAGTCTCTAAGAACAAAACCGATCATTGATACATCACAAACCAACCATTTCACAAACCTTGAATAAATCCGAAACACTCAAACCATTTTTTCTCCTTCGCGAACAGCACAGCAGACCGAAGCTCAGATTTGTGAGATTTTCGTGAGTGTCCCGAGCAAAACAAACCCACCTCTGGCCATCCCGAAACCACAAATCAATCGCGCCACCACTTCCCTCATTTTTGTAACCACCTCTGAAATCCATTCACCGCGAAATCAAACCCAAACCCGCCGTGCCACCATCATCCAAGCTACCGTCAAAACCCTACCGTGAATCACCGAACCAAAATGCAGAGATTGAGAGAGAGACAGAGGCGTTTGAGAGGCGAGAGACAGAGAAAGCAATCGGGAGAGAGAGAGACGAGAGTGAGGAGAGAGCATCACGTTGAGAGAGAGAAAGCCGTGAGGGTAATGCCCTTTTCATTTTTTTTTCTTTGACTGTGTTAATTTTGAAGTTTGTTCATTATAACAATAAAAACATTAATTTATTTAATTTATACTGTTAATTGAATTGGTCAAACATAAGGATAATTTTTGGGTTTAACCCATTCTTTAAGTTATTTTTTGCACGATAAACCCTTCTTTGTTGTTTATATATTTTCAAATTTTCACTATTTTTTTTTATGGTTTAATAATGTTAATAATGTTAGAAGTTTGTTTTATTATTAATAGTCTGTTTTTTATTATTCTATTTTTCTTGGTCAAGTAATTTTTCTTTTTATTTTTAGATAAAGTGCCTTAAAGTATATACAATTTCTTGATTTTATATTGGGGCCTATGATAAGAACATGTGGTTTATTGATATTTGACTTTGTCAATTTTTGTCTAAACCAATTTGAGGCCATTTTTTTTATTTTTTCTATTTATTCTATTCTATTTAATTTATTCTATTTTCAATTTATTTTTAAAAAAAAAGTTATTAAAAAAGGAAATATATGTTAGATAACTATTTAATAATCTATCCATTTATTTTTCTCTTTTTTGGGGCCTATGATAAGAACATGTGGTTTATTGATATTTGACTTTGTCAACTTTGTCTAAACCAATATGAGGCCATTTATTTTTATTCCATTTATTTATTTAATTTATTCTATTTAATTTATTCTATTTCAATTTATTATTTATTTCTAATTAATTAAACTATTCTTTAAAAAAAAAGGTTTAGATAATTTATTCTTTTCTCATTTTAAAATACATATAAGGGGAATTTTAATTATAATTAGTTAAAAATGTATATACAAAATAAATAATCAAGCTTTTTTTATTTTTAAAAAAAAAATTGCCTTTTCTATTATTATTATTATACTTAGTTAAATTATTATACACAAATAAGTAAATAAATATTTTAATTCCAATATTTTCCTGTTTTTTTATTTTTATTCCTATTATTATATCTAGCTAGATATTGATATACATAAAAAACTAACAAAAAATATTTCAAATTCAATTCCTGCTTTTCTATTTTGTTTTAGTACATATCTAATTAATCATATTTATTTTTTATAAAATTCAAAAAAAAATTTGTTTAGCTCTTCTTCGTTTAAGATAGAGATTTGTTTTAGCTTAGTTTTAGATCCCTTAGTGAAAGTTAAATTTTAATCTTCCGATTGTCTTGGTTGTATGCATACTATGTTTATATTTATTTTGCATCATGACCATATACCTGTTAAAATAAATTGAAAGCGCACATTAATTTCAAAGATAATAAATCCTTGGTCCAACGCCAAGTGAACCTCACATACACTTCACTCACACACGTAAGTCGGTCGTTTACGATCGCCATCTGCACGTTCCTTACACTTCACAGTTTTTCAATTTAAGAAAATTGTCGTACTGCGCTTGTCTTCCGCCCCAGCATTCTCGATCCATATATCGAGCCATAGCCCAGTTACTAAGCTTTTGTCTTATATTTCTATTTATCTTATTCAATTCATTTTTGCAAGTAGCAACCTATGCTTTAGTCTTAGGAGCTTGCACCCTCTTTTATTTATTTTCTGTTGTTGCATTTCAATCCAAAAGGGAAAGACTCCTGCAGTTGACTCAATGTCATAGGAAGTTTAGCAATCCCTAATTCCATTTTGACCTTAGCAATTAGGTCCTTCTTTTTTCTTTGACCTTAGCAATTAGGTCCCTCATCCTTAGGTCCTTAGCCATTAGGTCCTTAGCTTTTTATTTTACAACTTTTTGTGACTTTGCTAAAGTCATGTGAGTGTTTGCCATAACACTTACCTCCCCCGCGAACCTTGAGCGTAACCAAGTGTTCGTTAATCCTTAGGAGAACTACGAGTGCTCTGATTCTACACCCGATACGTAGGCATCGATGCGATGTTGTGCGAGCACCATTAGAAATAAAACCTTAGGTTCCCATAATTTTAGCAAGCAATAAACAACAATAACACAAATATTAACAAGAGGTTCCCGTAGGATACTGCAGATGCTTAGGATGCTAACACCTTCCCTAGGTATAATCAACCCCCGAACCTAGTTTCTCCTCATTTAGGGTTTTTACGATCTTTTTCCCTTTTCCCTTTGGATTAAATTAAAGTCGGTGGTGAACATAAATGTTTTGCGATTCAAGCTTAATCAATAGCTTGGTATCCGATTCTCACCGCGACAGAATTGGCGACTTCACTGGGGAGACTATTTTTGAGGGTTAAGCCCACCTTGTATATTTGTATATTTGTTGTTGTATTGCTTGTTATTATTTTGGATTTTTGTTGGGTGTTCCATGTGTGGTAAGATAAGTCCTAACCCGGACTTGAGTGCAAAATAAGTTAGGACGGTGGTATATTCAAGAAAGCTTGTAGGGAGTTGAGTCCCGACCAAGTTGACTTGAAACACCACCACTCAGCGGAGGCCTCCTCGGATGTAGTTTTGTTGATCGAGTTCAGTCGTGAAAACATTACTATATTCGACCTGAGAGCCATTAATGCTGAGGACCGTAGAACATTTACCCCCACTTGGCCTTTTAGGGATGTAGTGCGATGACTATGAGGGTGCAAATCCGAAATAGTTGATACGCGATACTACACTCGGATGAGACTCTCTTGAGAATATTACTGATTACCAAGTTGAGTTGGGAAGTCGGTAATATCCGAAAGATGGGACAATGATTCTGGGAACTTTTAGAACCCGTTGTACAGGTACAAATAAACTCATAGTACATACCTTTTGGGAGGGTTGAACCTTTGACCTCATGCAAGCTTTAAACCTAAGCCTTGTTTGTGTTTGTGTATTCATTGCATTCACGCATCATGAAGCATCATTTTTACCATTTATTCAAGGAACTCAGAAACTCTATCTTTGCAAATATCATAGGTATCATCATGGACTTTGGAAGAAGAAAGACTGTCAAGTACACTTTCAAAACTCCCAAACTCGAAGACCTAAGGAAATTAAGAGATTTGGTTTTGGATCAAGAAGCCTTCATGGAGAAGCATAGGAGACTTTTGGCTTTACTTAAGACTGATTGGGATGGAAGGTTGCTCTCTGTGATGCTCCAGTTTTATGATCCTCTCTACCACTGTTTTACGTTCCCTGATTACCAATTGGCGCCTACTTTGGAAGAGTATTCAGTTCTGGTGGGATCACGCGTTAAGGATGAGTTTCCTTTCCCTGTTCTGGAGAAGGACCCTGAAGAAGCAGAGATTGCAAAGGCGACATATTTGAGTGTTCCTGAGGTCAAGGCAAATATGATCTATAAAGGAAAGATTTTTGGATTCCCAACAAAGTTTCTGATAGAAAAGGCCAAGAATTTTGTTGATGTGAAGGATATGAAAGCTTTTGAGGCGACTTTTATTCTGCTGATATATGGAGTACTGCTTTTCCCAAACTTTGAAGACTTTGTCGACCTGAACGCCATCAAGATCTTTCTGAAGAAGAACCCGGTCCCTACTTTGCTCGGAGACACCTACCATTCAATCCATCTGAGGAATCACCATCAGGGAGGGATGATTACTTGTTGTGTATCATTGCTGTATGAGTGGTTTATTTCGCACTTGCCTAAGTCATCTTCATTTTGGAACCTTAAGGATGGTTTGTGGTGGTCACAAAGGATCATGTCTCTTACCCACTCTGACATTAGCTGGTACAATCGTGTTTATGATGGAATATTGATTATTGATAGCTGTGGTGATTTTGCTAATGTGCCTCTTCTTGGCACTAAGGGAGGAATCAGCTATAATCCGGTTTTGGCTCGCCGTCAACTCGGGTACCCGTTGAAGGACAAACCTAAGAGTGTTGAAGTGGAAGGAATTTTCTTTAAGGATGACGAAGAACCAGAGCTCAAGAAACAGATTATGCAAGCTTGGAAGTACATCCATAGGAAGGGGAGAAGTAGCTTGGGAAAGCCGAATTGTGTTTCTATGGAACCCTATCTCCAATGGGTACGAGATAGGGCAATCATTTTGAAGATGTCTTACCCTCGCCAGGATCCTATGACCTTCAAGAAACCCATTCTAATCTTTATGGATGATGCAGAGAAGCTGAAGATTGATTTGGAGAAAGAGATTCGAGAGAAGAATGCATGGAAGAATCGACATCAGATCATCAGCAGTGAGAATGAAGAACTTAGAAGACAACTGAAGATGAAGGAAGAAGAAGAGCTCTCCAGCAAGAAAAGGAAAGCACCAGAGGATTTATTTTCTTCCAACACTCAAGAGGACACTTCTTGGAAGTCGATCGTGGATCAACTTATGCTTGAAAGGGCTCAGATGAAGGCACAAATCGAGAAGCTCAACTTGAGGCTTTTAGGAGAATCTCCTTAGGACTTTGTCTTTGTCTTTATTAAGCTTTGTTTGGGGTTTTTGAAGATGTACTCAAGACTTTGTATCACTTTTTGAATTTAATGAAATTATGTCCTTTTGATCATTATGTGTTCCTTGGTGTTTGCAAATTGTTTCTTAAGTTCCTTGAATAAAATTTCATTTTCGCATTGCACTCATACATTTTGCATTTCATTTGCATTTTTTTCATATAAAACGCATTCCCGTCATCTGCTCTCAATTCAGCTTTCACACTGAGGCTCTCACGCAAATACTACACTCGAGCTCAAGCCAGAAAGAGGATGGCTGAAAGAGACCTAGAGATGGACAGAGTTAACGAAGAGCTTTCTGATATTCGTGGAGATATGGGTCAGATGATGGAAATGTTGCAAGTCATTCGAGCGAAGATGGATACCCAACAGACTGTGGTGTCTGAAATTGTTACTGCAACGACTGAAATTGTCACTGCAACGACCCAGCCTACGTCATCAGTCACTACCCCTGTGACCTGGTCTCCTTTTGGGTTTCCTCCTGGATTTTTCCCTCCTTCTCGAGGTTTTGCTTCTCAGAGTGTTATTCCTTCTTCCCAAGGACTTGCTGCTCAGGGTTTCTTCCCTCCTTCACAAGGTTTTGCTACTCAAAGTTTTATTCCTTCTTCCCAAGGACTTGCTGCTCAGGGTTTCTTCCCTCCGTCCCAAGGTTTAGCTTCTCAAAGTTTTGCACCTCCTTCTCAGGGAATGGCATTTCCTTTCCAAGGTTTTGTGCCTCCTCCTCATGTATTTGCTGCTCAACAAACTGTTCCTGTGACTAATGAAGAAAATCATGCAGTTGCTAATTTTACACCAGACATTATGCACACCCGTGCTCAACCGTACTTCAATGACCATCAGGGGTATGAAGCGCCAGATATGTCTGAAAACGGAGATGAGAAACACGTGAAGATGCAAGAGAATTTTGATACCCTTGAAAAAAGGTTAAGAGCGATTGAAGGTGACCAGATCTTTGGTGCTGCTGCTAGAGAAATGTGCTTGGTGTCTGGATTGGTAATACCTCCAAAGTTCAAGATACCCATGTTTGATATGTATGAGGGTGCAACTTGTCCTAAGAACCATCTCCTGATGTACTATCGAAGAATGGCTGCTCAGGTGGACAATGATAAGTTAATGATCCACTGTTTCCAGGACAGTCTGAAGGGAATCTCCTCCAAATGGTATTTGACGCTTGACCAGTCGAAGATTCGCAGTTTCCAAGACTTGGCAGATGCTTTCATCTAGCAATACAAATACAACATGGACCTTGCTCCCGATAGGAGGCAATTGCTAAGCATGTCCCAGAAAGAGTCTGAATCCTTTAAAGAGTATGCTCAGAGGTGGAGAGGGACCGCTTCTCAAGTAGAGCCCCCATTGACTGAAAGAGAATTAGCTGACTGGTTTGTTGACACTGTGAGACCAGAATTCTATGAGAGAATGGTGGGAAGCATAACTGCTAGTTTCTCTGATTTAGTGGCTGTGGGAATCAAGGTAGAACTCGGTTTGAAAAGTGGAAAGATGAGTGGTGCATCTGGCAGCTCCAGCACTGGCAGTGGAAATATTGGCAAGAAATTTACCAATAACTTCCACAAGAAGAAAGAGGGTGAGACGAATGCCATAATGACAGGTCAAAGAAGAAATCCGCTTTGGCAGAGACCTTCACCTATGGCTCAACAGCAGTATGCTCGTCAACAGCAGTATGCTCATCAACAACAGTATGCCCAACATCCTTATGTAGCGGCGGTTCAACCATCATTTAATCCACAAGTCCCCATGTATCGGCCAACTCAAGCAGTACCGATGTACCAACAAGCGGCTCCAATGATTCAACCTTATCAACCAATGCTCAACAATCCAGGCTATCAACAAGCACCCAATGCTTCAGCCTACCAGCAGAGGACTCCAGCTCCTCATTCAAATCCCAATTTTCAGAATAGAAGACCAGGTGGAAGGCCTCCTAATCCTCGAATCCCTATAACTTATACTGAGTTATATCCTTCACTGCTGAAGAAAGGTTTGGTTACTCCCAGGCCTTTGGGTCCTCCACCAAATCCGCTCCCACCAAATTACAACCCAAATGCTCACTGTTTATTCCATGAAGGTGCCCCGGGGCACGATTTGGAGGGTTGTTATGCTTTGAAGTACATCGTGAAAGATTTGATGGAGAAAAACATTCTGTCATTTGGGAATACTGGTCCGAATGTCAAGGATAATCCTTTACCCAAGCATGGGTCCATAAATGCTATTGTTGAAGAGTCTGAAGAAGGTTTGATTTTCAACGCCACAGAGATCAAGACCCCGCTTCGGGACTTCCATGCAAAGTTAGTAGAAGTGGGTATACTAAAGAGCTGCCATAAGAATTGTGAAGGTTGTGTTGATAGTCCAAGGGGATGTGAATTAGTCTTGAAAGATGTTCAAGATTTGATTGATGAAGGTGTCTTACAAGTAAGCGGTCATATGAAGAGGAATGAAGTGGCAGTGATTGAACCCATTTTCAACTTGCCTGAATCTGATTCTACCTGGGTGCCAGTGTTCAACCTGCCTGAATCTTCAGGAGCTCAACCTATCTTCAATACTCCAGAATCTGTGGTGCCAATTTTCAATATACCCGAGCCAAGATTTGAACAAAGGAGTAACCCTTTCCTTTATAAAGACACTAAAGCAGTTCCATGGAGGTATGATACAGGGAAAGTTCATCAGAAGATTGATAAAGCTAGTCAGAAGGAAGGTTCGAAAGTTGCAAGTGCTGACATAGCGGGTGCAGGTCGTTTGACTCGCAGTGGTCGTGTTTACACTCAGCAGGCCCATACGGCTCCGCCTAAAGAAGTCATTCCAGCTGTTGCCAACAAAGATAAAGAGGTAGTCTTGGGAGAAGAGGATGCAGAATTTCTCAGAATCATAAAGAAGAGTGATTATAAGGTTATTGATCAGCTACATCAAACACCTTCCAAAATATCAATCCTATCACTTCTTATGCATTCTCCGGCTCATCGAAGTGCGCTTCAGAAGTTGCTAGCTCAAGCACATGTTACGCATGATATAACAGTGAATCAGTTTGATGGAGTCATTGCCAATATCACTGCATGTAACAACCTCAGTTTCAGTACGGAGGATCTTCCAAAGGAGGGCTTGGACCACAACCGTGCTCTCCACATATCTGTGAAATGTCAAGAGGATACTTTAGCAAGAGTTCTAGTGGATACAGGATCTTCATTGAATGTTTTGCCGAAAAGAACACTGGCTAAGTTATCTTATCAAGGGGCAGAGATGAGGCCCAGTGCACTGATTGTAAAAGCTTTTGATGGGTCAAGGAGAACCGTTATCGGAGAAGTAGACCTACCAATCTTGATTGGGCCACAGGTCTTCAAAATCACTTTCCAGGTTATGGACATCAATCCTAATTACAGCTGCTTGCTGGGAAGACCTTGGATCCATGCTGCTGGGGCAGTCACTTCAACCCTACATCAAAAGATGAAGTTTGTGGTCGATAACAAGCTGGTAACCGTGTCTGGGGAAGAAGACCTCATGGTTAGCAACCTTTCATCCTTTAGCTATATTGAGGCTGATGAAGATGCTTTGGAAACTTCTTTCCAAGCTCTTGAGATAGCCAATGCTGTCCTTTTGGAAGTTGAGGAACCAAAAGGGAAGGGTATCCCATCTTTTGCGTCGCTGAAGAGTACCATTTCCACCATTGAAGAAAGAAGCTATGAAGGTTGGGGTGATGTCATCGAAGTCAAACAGAAGCTAGATCGTTGCGGGTTGGGTTACAAACCAACTCATGTGAAGGAAGGAGCGTCAACCTCCGTTAAAGGACGTCTGAAGACCATTCAAGAAGTGTTTTCCAGTGCTGGTTATCAGGTCAATGCAATTGATGGAGTTTCTGAAGATGAAGATGTGAATTACTTGGTGTATCAGTGTGAAGAAGCCTTGGGCAATTGGGAGGCAGTCGAGATCCCAAAAATTTTTCCATTGTCAAAGTAATTTGTTGTTTTTTCAATGTTTTCAAGTTCCCTAGCTCTGCCCAAGGCTATGGGAGTATTTTGTAGGGCCCCTTCTCATTTTTAAAGTTATTATCAATGAAGGCATTTTGTTAAACTCTTATTTTGATCATTTACTGTTTTTCTCTCTTTTCACTTTTAAAAGAAAATGGCAATCTTTCAAAACCAATAAAAAGTTTTTTTCTCTTGCATCTCTCTATTTTCCACTTTTAATAAAAGCAAATCATTATCATATGCAGAGTAAATGGAAACCCTGTTGAATCCAATGACTCTACATTCTCTCCTAACTTTGATTCGCCCATCTACCAAGCGGAAGATGAAAGTGAGGAAGATTGTGACATTCCCGAAGAACTGGCAAGATTGGTTGAGAATGAACACACAGATCTTCAGCCACATAAGGAGCAGGTTGAGACCATCAACCTTGGCACTGATAAAGATGAGAAGGAAGTCAAGATTGGTACAACACTTGGGGCAGACATCAGAGAAAGATTGGTCAAGCTTCTCAAAGAGTATGTAGATGTGTTTGCATGGTCGTATCAAGATATGCCCGGGTTAGACACAGACATAGTGGTCCACAAGTTACCTCTTCGACCAGATTGTCTTCCTGTAAAGCAAAAGCTTCGAAGAACAAGACCAGACATGGCTCTGAAAATTCGAGAAGAGGTCAAAAGGCAGTTTGATGCTGGATTCCTCGCAGTTGCAAAGTACCCCGAGTGGGTAGCTAATATTGTGCCAGTCCCTAAAAAGGATGGCAAAGTCAGGATGTGTGTGGACTATAGGGATTTGAACAAAGCCAGTCCGAAGGACGATTTCCCTCTTCCGCATATTGACACTTTGGTTGACAATACTGCTAAATTTGTTGTTTTCTCCTTCATGGATGGGTTTTCAGGATACAACCAGATCAAGATGGATCCTGACGATATGGAAAAGACTACATTCATCACACCATGGGGCACTTATTGTTACAAAGTTATGCCATTTGGTCTCAGAAATGCAGGAGCCACTTATCAGAGGGCAATGGTCACCCTTTTCCATGATATGATGCATAAAGAGATAGAAGTTTATGTGGATGATATGATTGCCAAATCACAAAGTGAGGAGGATCATTTGAATCATCTTTTGAAGTTATTTGAGCGTCTCAGAAAGTTCCAACTGCGTCTGAATCCAGCTAAGTGTACTTTTGGTGTCCGATCAGGAAAGTTACTTGGTTTTATTGTTAGTCAGCAAGGTATTGAAGTAGATCCAGATAAGGTCAGAGCAATTCAAGAGATGCCAGCTCCCAAGACAGAAAAGCAAGTCAGAGGTTTCCTTGGAAGATTGAACTACATCTCCAGATTCATCTCCAACATGACTGCTACTTGTGAACCTTTATTCAAGTTACTCCGGAAGAATCAAGCAATTGAGTAGAGTCCTGATTGTCAATTGGCATTTGAGAAGATTAAGGTTTATCTGCAAGAACCTCCTATCTTAATCCCACCTACTCCAGGGAAGCCTCTTTTCATGTACCTAACTGTGCTCGAGGGATCTATGGGTTGCGTGTTGGGCCAACAAGATGAAACTGGTCGTAAGGAGCACGCCATTTATTACTTAAGCAAGAAGTTCACAGACTGTGAGAGCAGATACTCACTTTTAGAGAAAACTTGCTGTGCTTTGGCATGGGCGGCCAGACGCCTCAGGCAATACATGATTTGTCACACTACTATGTTGATCTCGAAAATGGATCCAATAAAGTACATTTTTGAGAAGCCTGCTTTGACTGGAAGACTCGCCCGTTGGCACATGTTGTTATCCGAATACGACATCCAATATGTAACCCAGAAGTCTATCAAGGGCAGCGTTTTATCTGAATACCTTGCTGATCATCCTGTCGAAGATTATGAACCTTTGAAATTCGATTTCCCGGACGAGGACATTATGTTGATAAAGGGCTATGAAGTTCCAGGTCCAGATGAAGGTCCCGAGCCAGGGTCTCGTTGGAAGATGATGTTTGATGGTTCCTCTAACTACATGGGGCATGGTGTAGGAGTTGTTTTGATGAATCCTGATGGTGGTTATACTCCCTTCACAGCCAGATTATGTTTCGAATGTACAAACAACATCGCAGAGTATGAAGCCTGTGTTTTGGGTATCGAAGCTGCAATCGATACTAGAATCAAGATTCTGGATGTATATGGAGACTCAGCCTTAGAAATTTACCAAGTCAAAGGTGAATGGGAGACCCGTGATGAGAAATTGATCCCATACCGTGCCCACATTGTGGAATTGATCAAATACTTTGATGAAGTCACTTTCCATCACGTTCCAAGGGCAGAGAATCAAATAGCAGACGCCTTGGCTATGTTGGCCTCTATGTTTCAAGTCAGATTTCTTAATGAAGCTCCACTCATTACAATCGAGCGAAGAACTGCACCAGCCTACTGTCTACTGGTCGAAGAAGAAACTGATGAGAAACCGTGGTTCTACGACATCAAGAACTATTTGCAGAATCAGGAGTACCCAGCTGACGCAACAAATCTAGACAAGAAGACTTTAAGAAGATTGGCGTCCAAGTTTTTCCTCAGCAACAATGTGCTTTACAAGAGAAATCATGATATGGTTCTGCTCAGATGTGTGGACAAACGCGAAGCAGACTTATTGATCAGGGAAATCCATGAAGGATCATTTGGAACACATGCCAATGGACATTCCATGTCCAGGAAGATCTTGAGAGCTGGTTACTTCTGGTTGACCATGGAATCAGATTGTTTCAAGTATGCCAGGAAGTGTCATAAATGCCAGATTTATGCTGACAAGGTGCACGTGCCTCCAACACTGTTGAATGTTCTGTCATCGCCTTGGCCTTTCTCAATGTGGGGCATTGACATGATAGGGGCAATTGAGCCTAAAGCTTCCAACGGTCATCGGTTTATCTTGGTCGCAATTGATTACTTCACCAAATGGGTAGAAGCAGATTCCTACGCCAATGTGACAAAGCAAGTGGTTGCCCGTTTCATCAAGAACCAAATTATCTGCCGTTATGGAATCCCAAGCCGAATCATCACAGATAATGGGACCAATTTGAACAACAAAACAATGAAAGAGCTGTGTGAGACATTCAAGATTGAACATCATAACTCTTCTCCGTATCGTCCAAAGATGAATGGAGTTGTTGAAGCTGCAAACAAGAACATCAAAAAGATTCTGCAGAAGATGGTAAAAACTTACAAAGATTGGCATGAGATGTTGCCATATGCTTTACATGGATACAGAACATCAGTTCGCACTTCAACAGGGGCAACCCCTTTCTCTCTGGTGTATGGGATGGATGCAGTTCTCCCTATTGAAGTAGAGATACCCTCTTTGAGGATCTTGATGGAAACCAAACTGGAGGAAGCTGAGTGGGTCCAGAGCAGATATGACCAACTGAACCTCATTGATGAGAAGAGAATGACCGCCATGTGCCATGGACAGTTGTACCAAAAGCGTATCAAGAGAGCATTTGACAAGAAAGTCCGTCTCCGAGAATTCAAAGAAGGAGATCTTGTACTCAAGAAAATCTTGCCAGTCCACAAAGACGTGCGTGGAAAATGGAGTCCTAACTATGAAGGCCCATATGTTGTGAAGATGGCTTTCTCCGGAGGTTCCTTAATCCTTACAACTATGGATGGTGAACAACTGAAGCACCCGGTGAATTCTGATGCAGTCAAAAAATATTATGCCTAAATAAAACCCGATAGGTCGAAAACCAGAAATGGCAACTTAGGCAAAAATGGGTATCCCGGTGGATCAAAACCTATGAAGGAGATCCAGGCAAAAGTTAGGGATAAAAATAAAAAATAAGAGCTCGCTAAGTTGAAAACCCGAAAGGGCGGCTTAGGCAAAAAAGAGCGTCCCGGTGGATTGAAAACCCGAAAGGGCGGTCCAGGAAAAAGTTAGGGACAAAGGCATTTGACTGCAGCAGATGGTGTTTACCATTACTAAAGAATCATACTGGAAGATCGATCCATTTGCTCTTGTCAGAAGCAAGGTGTCGGGCAGCCTTAGTTATTAGGGATTGTAGTGGTCGTTGGATTCAATGTAGACCTTTCTCCATTGCCATTTTCAAACTGTAATTTCCCATGGAGTTTTTGCCATTGGCAAGCTACCATTCTTGAATAAATACAAACTTTGCCTATGAATTTTGTTGTTCAGCTTCTTATTTTCTTTTGTTATGCAAAATGCCATCACTTGATTACAATTTAACTCTGAAAATGACAAGTTTTTTTTAGAAAATGTTTTTTGAAAACATACTGAAAAACTTTCAAGTTTCTTTGACTTTGGAAAATTGGAAAAACCTTTTGTTTCCCCAAGAAGTCCTGGTTTGCAACAACACTTTTATACTATTATTACAGAAATCCCCATAGAAGTTCAAAACTGATGACACTCTTGGATGGATCCTTGGACCAAGCATGATTTCCAAGTTCGAAGACATCTCCTCAGTGTTTTTCATGTTGCTCACCTGAGTATTGGTGTTGAGAGCCTACTCCTCTTTGAGTCTTGTCAAAACTCTTTGTCTCTTTAGAGTCAACATTTGCATATCATGATCATTCGCATCATGCTCAATCATGCGCATTTGACATTAGCATTTGTCTTTCCCCAGTTGGCGTCTGTCTAAGTCCAGATATCATTAGTGTTCAATTTGAGACTTCATTGTTGTTGGTACCCGAAGTTTGGTTTACCAATGTTTTTGTCCCCAGTAATTGCTGGGTGTCCCCCGTGGAATTCTAATTGTGGTTGGTTTTGTCTTTATGACCACCAATGTCTCCTTGAAGTCCAATTGATTGGCACAAGTCTTTTAAGCAGGCCCTGAAACCTTGTTTAAAATCCAAGTCCATTTGAGTTTGTACATACTTGTACCCTTTCTCCTGATGGTTCCTGAAGGAATTTCCAGAGGTTGGATGTTTTATCTCATTTGAAAAACTCCAACATATTTTGTTGTTACTTCTTTGCGTTAGCCGGTCGCTTAGAGCCGTTGATTCATTTTTGGGTGATCTCCATTCTATCCCCAATGTTAGCTGGTCGCATAGAGCCGCTACTAAATCATTGTGATTTCCTTCCTTATCCCTGGTGTCGGCAGTTACATTTGAACCTGCTAATCTACCCTTTCAAATACTCTGACTACTTTGTCTTTATCATTCTTAGTGTCAACCGGTTTTTTTAACTTGTTGCGCATTCACTTTGAGTGTATATGGGCTTGCTTTTTAGTATCAATAGGTTTCGAACCTATTGCGCTTCCATTTCGATTTATTTTTGTTGTTATTCATGGTGACAGTTGGTCGCATCGAGCCGCTGCGCATTCACTTTGAATAAGCTTGTTGTCATTCTCAGTGCCAGTTGGTCGCATCGAGCCACTGTGCATTCACTTTGAATGTTTATTTTGTTGATTATTCTTAGTGTCAGTTGGTCGCATTGAACCGCTGCGCATTCACTTTGAATATTATGATTGTCATTTCCGGTGACAGTTGGTCGCATTGAGCCACTGCACATTCTCTTTGGATTTTGTGCCCTATTTCTATTCATGGTGTCAGTTGGTCGCATCGAGCCGCTGCGCATTCACCTTGAATAAGCCTTTTGTTATTCTTAGTGTCAGTTGGTCGCATCGAGCCGCTGCGCATTCACTTTGAATATTATGATTTTTATTTCCAGTGACAGTTGGTCGCATCGAGCCGCTGCACATTCTATTTGGATGTTAGTTTGTTGTATTCTTAGTGTCAGTTGGTCGCATCGAGCCGCTGCGCATTCACTTTGAATATTGTGTCGTTTCCATTTTCCAATGATAGTTTGGTC
This sequence comes from Lathyrus aphaca, assembly GCA_963966055.1. Classification (NCBI taxonomy): domain Eukaryota; kingdom Viridiplantae; phylum Streptophyta; class Magnoliopsida; order Fabales; family Fabaceae; genus Lathyrus; species Lathyrus aphaca. Next base: position 538,966,475 of record OZ014524.1, read on the forward strand.
GCATTGAGCCACTGCACATTCTTTTTGAGTATTTATTTTGTTATTCTTGGTGTCAGTTGGTCGCATCGAGCCGCTGCGCATTCACCTTGAATAAGCTGTTTGTCTTTCCCAATGCTAGCTGGTCGCATCGAGTCGCTGCGCATTCACCTTGAATAAGCTTGTTGTCATTCTCAGTGACAGTTTTGGTCGCATCGAGCCACTGCGTTTTCGTTCTGAATGTTTTTGTTGATTATTCTTAGTGTCAGTTGGTCGCATCGAGCCGCTGCGCATTCACTTTGAATATCGTGTCATTTCTGTTTTTAGTATCGTTGGTCGCATCGAGCCGCTACACTTTTCCCCCTGAATATTTATTTTGTTTTATTCTTAGTGTCAGTTGGTCGCATTGAGCCGCTGCGCATTCACTTTGAATATTATGTTTATCATTTCCAGTGACAGTTGGTCGCATTGAGCCACTGCATTTTCTTTTTGGATGTCAGTTTGTTGCATTCTTAGTGTCAGTTGGTCGCATCGAGCCGCTGCGCATTCACTTTGAATATTATGATTTTCATTTCCAGTGTCGGTTGGTCGCATCGTGCCACTGCGCGTTCATTTCGATTCCTTTGTCTTCATCATTCTTAGTGTCAACCGGTTTTTTCTGACCTGTTGCGCACTTTACTTTGAATATGTTGCTGCTTTCATTTCTCAAAGTCATTTGGTCGCTTGGAGCCATTGATCTACCACTTCGGTTTATTTCCTTGTCTTATTTGTATTCTTGGTGTCAGTTGGTCGCATCGTGCCACTGTGCATTCACTTTGAATTGTTTTTTGTTTTGTCCGTGTTCGTGGATCCAATGCTTTGGATTTTCTTTCGTTCCCGTCTTCTGTTATTCTTAGTGTCAACAGTTACACTTGAACCTGTTGATTTATCACTTTGAACATTTCCCGTTTTCGTTTCTTTATCCCCAGTGTCTGTTGTCCCCAGTGTCTGTCTCCCCAGTGAGTCTTGGCTTGTGGTCGTCGACATTCTCATCCTGATCATTCATACCATAATCATCATTTCATTGCATAAGAGTTGCAGATTTAGATAGATTTGTAGTCCAGCATAACATTGCATTTAGGGGCAAAATTTCCGGTTATTTCTGTATTTAAATACCTTTCACCACGATTTCATGAGTGTCTATCGTCATTCACGCCATCTGGTAAAGTTATTTAAATAGGGGCAACTGTCATACCCCAAATTTTACCCCTAATCGCTCATATCATAATCATACATTTATCGCATTTAGCAGGGATTTTTCCCGATTTTTTTTTTCTGTTGTTTTCTGCTCATTTTCTAGCTTCCATTTTAATTTAATTTCATTTTCGTATTTATAACTTTTTAATTCATTTTGTGTTCAATTTTAATTTCTATTTTCGTTTCTATTATCAAGTTCCTATTTTTAAAATTTCTATTTCTAACCTTTAGCTCAATTTTTCAATTTTTCTAAAATTATTTGTTATTTCTTTTCATTTTCAAGTTCGCATTTTTAAATTAATTTTTATTTTCAAGTTTTATTTTTGAATTTATTTTCTATTCTTCAATTTTTAATTTTATTCCATTTTCAAGTTGTTATTTCTAAATCCAATGTCAATTTCAATTCATGTTTATTTTCTAAATTCCAAATTTATTTCTCAAATTCTAAATTAATTTTAATTCCAAGTTTATTTATTTAAGTTTATAAGTTATTTTCAATTTTAAGTTTAATTCTTTTTTTAATTCATTTCTAATTTAAGTATTATATTTAGATTCTAATTTAAAACTCTCATTTCCAATATTAAGTGCCAAGTATAAATCATAGCTATAATGTAAATAATCAACCTTTTATTCCAAATATATTTGTTTTGTTACAATTACATAGAAAAAAGAAAGGGAAGTGTACAAAAAAATTCAGCACAAAAATACAAAAATGCTACAACACAAAAGCCAAAATACAATTCCACAGCAGGACCACAAGGCACAAAACTCAGGCCTGCAGCAGCCAACACCTCTGCTCCACTACTCCATTGCAACCATTGTTTCAGATTTTGTCTCCTCTTTCCAAGCACCCTTCACCTACAAGTAACAAGGACAAAAAATCAGCAAAAAACACTACAAAACCAGCTCTAAAACAGCCCTCATTTCACAAAAAAATTCAGCCCTTAAACACACTACTACAGCCTTCAACAAACAGCCCAAAAAGTCCCTGTTACATACACAATATAACTCACTCAAAAACAGCTCTCAAAGAGATACTGTTACATCGAAAACTCAGCCTTCAAAAACATCACAAACAGTCCACAAAAACAACAACAAACAACCCCTGTTACAATTCAGATTCAGCATCAAAGGATCCCAAATTTCAATAACAACAACAAGGGGGTTGGATCACCAGCAAAGAGAAGCAACACTTACCGGCGAGGATTCGTCACCCCGATAACATTCGGGTCGGTATTGTCCTTGTTTCCTTTCACCTTTTTTTAGCATCTTGTCCATATTTAGCTTTTTTTTGTTTCATTTCAAACCTGCATATATCAAAATAAAAGTCATATAAAAACTCAAAAAAAATCTAAAACTTCATCACCATAAACACAATACTTAGAAAAAAAGAACCAATGCTTGAAGCCAACCTTTGTTTTCCTCTGTGTTCATCAGTGCAATCACCACTGTCAAAAAATAGAACTCAGCTCACAACACCTTCACCATTTTCGACCCTTTCACTACTCAACATCTCATCCAAACCACCAGCCGCCGTCACTCACCTTCAAACAATATAACAGGAACACAGAAACCAAAAAAACTATAAACCAGAACAAACCCAGAAAACTGAATCCAGAAACAAGACAAGATTGAATCCATACCTCTCAAAACCGCAGCCTTCATTCTCCATTAATAACCACGAACAGAGCCCTTCATCATAACTGCCAAACTCCAAACAGACCCGCAATCATTGAACCAAATCCGCAAGCCTAACTGCGAGAACAAAGCCACACAAACTCAGACTCGTGAACCATCAAAAATCACCACAAAACATCAATCAAAAGCACAAACCGTGACAAACCAAACCTCAGAACCGCTTCATCCGCGGCCAGCCCAACACACCAACCCACAAAACCGCCGTCCCCACACTGCATACCAAAACCCTCCGTGAATCCATTACCATTTAACTCGAACCGTCGCGGAAATGTTACCAGAAAATTGAAGGTCGCTGTTAACTGCTATAGCCACCGCACGACACTCTTCAAGAACCAACACAGAATACCCACCGAATCAGTCCACATCAAGCACTCAAAACCTGACCCGAAACCTCAAATCCACTCAAACCCAGTTTCGTCTTCGTCATCCCTTTAACCTCCCTTCATCGAATCTGTGAACGAGAAATTGAAAAAACCCAAAAACCTTCGATTCTTTGCCTCAACCAACACAAACTTTAACACACGAACCAACCCCCTGCTGCCACCGCCGTCGAACACCACCTTCCAGCAACAGCCGTGAAATCTATCACCTGTAACAGCCGAACCAAAAAACGAAATAGATCGAAACCCACAAAACTCTCTGCTCACCCGTGATTCTAAACCATCCCAACACAAATCTGAAATACCTTGTGAGAAACTGAAGCCGTAAGTCTCTAAGAACAAAACCGATCATTGAGACATCACAAACCAACCATTTCACAAACCTTGAATAAATCCGAAACACTCAAACCATTTTTTCTCCTTCGCGAACAGCACAGCAGACCGAAGCTCAGATTTGTGAGATTTCCGTGAGTGTCCCGAGCAAAACAAACCCACCTCTGGCCATCCCGAAACCACAAATCAATCGCGCCACCACTTCCCTCATTTTTGTAACCACCTCTGAAATCCATTCACCGCGAAATCAAACCCAAACCCGCCGTGCCACCATCATCCAAGCTACCGTCAAAACCCTACCGTGAATCACCGAACCAAAATGCAGAGATTGAGAGAGAGACAGAGGCGTTTGAGAGGCGAGAGACAGAGAAAGCAATCGGGAGAGAGAGAGACGAGAGTGAGGAGAGAGCATCACGTTGAGAGAGAGAAAGCCGTGAGGGTAATGCCCTTTTCATTTTTTTTTCTTTGACTGTGTTAATTTTGAAGTTTGTTCATTATAACAATAAAAACATTAATTTATTTAATTTATACTGTTAATTGAATTGGTCAAACATAAGGATAATTTTTGGGTTTAACCCATTCTTTAAGTTATTTTTTGCACGATAAACCCTTCTTTGTTGTTTATATATTTTCAAATTTTCACTATTTTTTTTTATGGTTTAATAATGTTAATAATGTTAGAAGTTTGTTTTATTATTAATAGTCTGTTTTTTATTATTCTATTTTTCTTGGTCAAGTAATTTTTCTTTTTATTTTTAGATAAAGTGCCTTAAAGTATATACAATTTCTTGATTTTATATTGGGGCCTATGATAAGAACATGTGGTTTATTGATATTTGACTTTGTCAATTTTTGTCTAAACCAATTTGAGGCCATTTTTTTTATTTTTTCTATTTATTCTATTCTATTTAATTTATTCTATTTTCAATTTATTTTTAAAAAAAAAAGTTATTAAAAAAGGAAATATATGTTAGATAACTATTTAATAATCTATCCATTTATTTTTCTCTTTTTTGGGGCCTATGATAAGAACATGTGGTTTATTGATATTTGACTTTGTCAACTTTGTCTAAACCAATATGAGGCCATTTATTTTTATTCCATTTATTTATTTAATTTATTCTATTTAATTTATTCTATTTCAATTTATTATTTATTTCTAATTAATTAAACTATTCTTTAAAAAAAAGGTTTAGATAATTTATTCTTTTCTCATTTTAAAATACATATAAGGGGAATTTTAATTATAATTAGTTAAAAATGTATATACAAAATAAATAATCAAGCTTTTTTTATTTTTAAAAAAAAAATTGCCTTTTCTATTATTATTATTATACTTAGTTAAATTATTATACACAAATAAGTAAATAAATATTTTAATTCCAATATTTTCCTGTTTTTTTATTTTTATTCCTATTATTATATCTAGCTAGATATTGATATACATAAAAAACTAACAAAAAATATTTCAAATTCAATTCCTGCTTTTCTATTTTGTTTTAGTACATATCTAATTAATCATATTTATTTTTTATAAAATTCAAAAAAAAATTTGTTTAGCTCTTCTTCGTTTAAGATAGAGATTTGTTTTAGCTTAGTTTTAGATCCCTTAGTGAAAGTTAAATTTTAATCTTCCGATTGTCTTGGTTGTATGCATACTATGTTTATATTTATTTTGCATCATGACCATATACCTGTTAAAATAAATTGAAAGCGCACATTAATTTCAAAGATAATAAATCCTTGGTCCAACGCCAAGTGAACCTCACATACACTTCACTCACACACGTAAGTCGGTCGTTTACGATCGCCATCTGCACGTTCCTTACACTTCACAGTTTTTCAATTTAAGAAAATTGTCGTACTGCGCTTGTCTTCCGCCCCAGCATTCTCGATCCATATATCGAGCCATAGCCCAGTTACTAAGCTTTTGTCTTATATTTCTATTTATCTTATTCAATTCATTTTTGCAAGTAGCAACCTATGCTTTAGTCTTAGGAGCTTGCACCCTCTTTTATTTATTTTCTGTTGTTGCATTTCAATCCAAAAGGGAAAGACTCCTGCAGTTGACTCAATGTCATAGGAAGTTTAGCAATCCCTAATTCCATTTTGACCTTAGCAATTAGGTCCTTCTTTTTTCTTTGACCTTAGCAATTAGGTCCCTCATCCTTAGGTCCTTAGCCATTAGGTCCTTAGCTTTTTATTTTACAACTTTTTGTGACTTTGCTAAAGTCATGTGAGTGTTTGCCATAACACTTACCTCCCCCGCGAACCTTGAGCGTAACCAAGTGTTCGTTAATCCTTAGGAGAACTACGAGTGCTCTGATTCTACACCCGATACGTAGGCATCGATGCGATGTTGTGCGAGCACCATTAGAAATAAAACCTTAGGTTCCCATAATTTTAGCAAGCAATAAACAACAATAACACAAATATTAACAAGAGGTTCCCGTAGGATACTGCGGATGCTTAGGATGCTAACACCTTCCCTAGGTATAATCAACCCCCGAACCTAGTTTCTCCTCATTTAGGGTTTTTACGATCTTTTTCCCTTTTCCCTTTGGATTAAATTAAAGTCGGTGGTGAACATAAATGTTTTGCGATTCAAGCTTAATCAATAGCTTGGTATCCGATTCTCACCGCGACACATCCACTTCCCCAACAGAAGGTCTTGTTTCTCCCAGCTCTTTGGGATTTCCGCTTAATCCAGAGTTTATTTTGTGGATTTCATCTACAAGTTGAGCTTTATCATCAGCCATCACTGTTTGTCAGCCAAGAAGAGCCTAAGACAGAAGCCAGTTTCTCCCTGCTCGATACAAATGAACTGAGTGATCCCATGCCAATTGTTGTCAAGTAAACAAACACTATCTTTCCTTATCAAATATTTTCTTCAACTCATATGCCTTGTTTTCTAGAAGAAAGACTCCAACAAGCTTTAGTTGTGGCTCATCCAGTGGAGGTATCTCGTTACCGACAGAAGAGATAAATGGTTTTTGACCTTTTACGAATGTCTCATGCCAATCCACTTCAACAGCTGTTTCAGTTGAGAATGATTGAGCTTCACAAGATGCCCTCATCTCCGACTACACTTCCCAATGGATGGGATGCCAACGCCCACTGTAACTTCCATCCTAGGGAACAAGGACACCATATTGATAGGTGCAAAGCTTTTCACCATAATGTACAAAATTTAATCGGTTCAAAAATTATAAACTTTAGTCCAAGCAGATAGGGAAGGGGACATTGTTTCAATTTGAAGTCTTCTTATCAAAGTTCGTAAGAAAAAAAGCCAAAGTAATAACGCCAGAAGTGTTCCAATACTCTCAGTAAAGGTAATCATTTGATTTCTTCACTGCATTTTCATCCCTAGTGAGGGTAACTACGTCGCTCTGATTCTTCATTGGTCATGGGTCAATGGAGATACGTAGGAAGAAGATCGCCAGGTCTTTGCGAGCAACCTTATATCAACTTTATCTCTCATCCTTAGACGCCTTTGATGCATATTCATGTTGTTTGGTTGATGTTCATCCAAGCTTATTTTGGTATGATTATGATGCATTATTGGGGTGCAATTGGTGCATGATACATGGAGTGTTGCATCACATTATGGTGTTTTTCATTTTGCATGCAAATCTGACTGGCTTTTCATTGCTGTCTTGGTGCATAAGTGTTGAAAAAAGTGTGCAGTTTGTGTTCTGTTTTGACTTTTAACAACGATTTTGATGTTGAATGTGGGTTGTTATAGGCTGTTTGTGTTTGTTTGATTGTATAAGATGCTGAAGCGCTTTAATGTGTTGTTTGTTTGTTTCCTTATTTGTACTCTTCATGTAGCAGCTAATGGTAAGTAATTGGAGGGTGGACAAGTCTCGACATTCTAATTTCTCCTTTTATTTTTATGCTTTCAAGTTGTTGTCTTAGCACCTAGTGCTTTGTTTGCATAACTTCATCTTTTCCCATCTTAGAAACAACTTATCTTCTGTTGAGAAGTAAGTTATCTTTTATCCTCTCCTTCTCCTCTTCTTTTTCTTATTCCTCTTCTTCTTCTTTCTTTTCTCTCCTTCTTTATTATGATAGAGTTCAAACCACACTAACATAGGTTCACCCATTCATGATAAATCTTAGGATTGATTATTCCCCCACTAGACTTTTACCTTCGGTTCTCTTTGGTGCCTCTCTCTTCTCATCTCAAAACAACACCTCAAGACACCTAATAAAGGATAAGCCTTCTCATGTGCCAAGGGAATTTGCCATGGGGTACTTGCACATATCCCATATGAGGATGAGGTATAGGATACCAATCATGATGAATAAGTCTTAGTATGAGGATGCTTCACCAACGTAAACTAAAAACATTTCCTAATCAAAAAACCACAAAAACTATTAATAAAGTACAATAGGCTAGTGTGCTTGCGCCTTCATCTTTGGGAATAGGTGTAATACCCTATTTTTTTTAATTAAATTCTCTGGATAATATTAATTAAGATTAATAGGGTTCCTGTGTGCTCTGAGAGTTTTTAGTTAAAATAATTAGAGCAACCGACGAACTTAAATTAATTAATTAGTATTATCTGAATCAAAGGTTTTATTAAATATTTGACTCAGAGACATTTTTGGATATTCTCATTTTGGACCGGTGATTACTAACAATTTGTTATATCAGTATAACAAATGTTTGTTTGTAACATAAAAACAAGTTATATGTTGGTGGGAGAAGAAAAAGAAAGAAAAGGAAAAGAAACCCCAAGAGAAGGAAGAGAGAAGTTGGAAAAGAGAAAGAAGAGGAAAAGCTTGAAGCTAGAGATCAAAAATCATCACCATTCTTCATCAATCATCTTCATCTTCATCAAACTCCTCATCGATTGCAAGGTGGGTTCTAGTTAGTACTTTTGTTTTAGAAGTTTTCTTGAGTTTAGAGTTTTAGGTTAATTTGATAAAATTACTAGATCATAAAATCTAACGGATAAAATACTGAAATAATCGGGTATAATAGTCGGGTTACAAGTATATTAAACCAACTAAGATTGTTTGGATGATCCATTATGTTTGGATTGAGTTTGGAGGAGTTTTGAGTGTTAAAAACGCATAATTTCAGCTACTGACTGTCGGTTAACTGGTTAACTATATGCGTTAAGCGGTTAACGGGACTCTGATAGGCCTTTGGAAGTGGATTTCAGACTGGTTAACCGGTTAACCATATAGGTTAACCCGTTAACGCTGTAAGTTTTGGAAAATATTAATTCTTAGAAAATTTATAACTTTTTACTCGGGTATCTGATTGAGGCAAACTTTATATCGTTGGAAAGCTATGACAACATACTATCCAATGGTAGAGGAAAATTTTACTTTTGAAGTGGAAAATATTTATTTATTTTATGCCGATTAAAAATATTATTTTGATATTTTTGAAAATTTATAACTTCTTCGTCGTTTATCCGATTTAACTGATATTTATATCAATTTGAAGCTAATAATATGTTCTACCTTTTAAGACCAAAAAAAATAATTTCGAAACGACTTTTACCCGAATTTTCTAATTAACCGTAATTATGTTAGTTAGGAAAATTGTGAGCTATGGGAAATAAAAAGGTATAACTTGTGAGATGTTTAAGACTACCCTAGGTTGATGCAAAACCGTTGGCACATATTACACGGTGTCCTCCGTAAAGTCTTGAGTAAGTTTTGTGGTGGGTATTACACTGAGTCCCACGGAAAGCATCTGTAAAGACTTGAGTTATTGTGGGTGAGGCGGGTAGTGACTTGTGGTGGGTATTACACTGAGTCCCACAGGAAGTCTTGTCGAGTTTAGGCTTGTGGTGGGTATTACACTAAGTCCCACAAGAAGCATGGTTTAGGCTTGTGGTGGATATAATGTTGAGTCCCACGGGAAGCATGGTTTAGACTTGTGGTGGGTATTACACTGAGTCCCACGGGAAGCATGATTTAGGCTTGTGGTGGGTATTACATAGAATTCCACGGGAAGTATGATTTAGGATTGTGGTGGGTATTACACTGAGTCTCACGGGAAGTATAGTAGTGGCTTGTGGTGGGTATTATACTGGGTCCCACAGGAAGCCTTGTCAATGAAGTCTTGAGGTGGGTTATGTTGAGTCCCATGGGAAGCATCCGTAAAGACTTAGGTACTGACTTTGGTGGCTATTACACTGAGTTCCACGAGAAGTCTTGCCGATAACACTTACGATGGGTATTTCCACTGAGCCCCGCGTAAGGTGTTGAGAGCGTTGTGTGGACGTTTCCATCCTCTTTTGGTTACTTATTGAGAAGTAACCAAAGATCTTGCAAAATGTTTAAATTCAAACCTTTAGAGCCGAGAGAACTCTAAGATAGGGAACTCACTGAGATGTTGATATCTCACCCCACTATTATTGTTGTTTTTCAGGTTTCTTTTGCAGGTTTGATTTACAAGTGGATCTATGTTCAAGATGTTTCAAGAGAAACATAGATTTAGTTTCCGTTGTGTATTTATCTTGGTAAAATAATGGATATTGTATTGATCTTAGCATTTTTATTTTAGTATAATTTCCATGTCTTATACCATAGTTGCATTATTTTTAGTATTGGTCAAGAATGTGAATTGTACTATTAGGCACTTATGATGGTGTCAGTACCAAATAAACTCTTGTATAATGATATTCTGGGTATTTATTATATGAGATGTTACAGTTGGTATCAGAGCAGGTCGTATCCTCGACCTAGCCTTGAAACATCATAAGTAAATCTTTCCTACCTCCTAAGTGTGTCTTGCCAGCATGATTCTTAATATTATATTATGTAGTATTGGATTTGATCAACCTAATGCTATGTATGTGATAAGTAGAGTCACGGTTGAGCGACATGAAGACTCTGAAGTGTTGTCGTAACTTGTTCCGTGAGAGTAGGCTCAAACCAAGAGCTAGCAGAGGGAGCTTTGGTCAGCTCAGTTGGAGTCTTCTTAAGAGTTGTACTTCCTGTAACATGGAGTTGCTGAGTAGTGTGTTGTTAGAGAAATCCTTTGGAATGGATAGAATCTGAATGGTACATATATCTACAGGATGAGTGGTCAGTGTATCAAGGGATATGTAAACACACTGGTGGATCGGTATTAGTCACTGGTATGGACAAGAGTTTTGAGAAATCTCATTCAACGAAAAGAGAGGATGCTTTGTGGAACGTGTGACGTAAGGTTCGGGAGTGAGTTAATTATTAGTATTTTAGTTCTAAGATCGTGGTGGCATCTTAGATGAACGAGAGTACTTCAAGGAATATATTCATATAATACCTCACAGAGAGACAAAAGTTACAAGTTAAGAATGTTCATTGAGAACATAAAATTGTGGTGAAGCGTGAAGAGAAACACAAGGATATGGGATTACACGTTTCAAGTGAGATAACTATACCCCGGACGAAGAGTAGAAGATTGAAGTTTTATATTCGGTTATGACCGAAGAGAAAAAGTTTAAAGTAATATATCATGGTGTTATATTTAGTAAGGGATCAATTCGGAAGTGTTGAATTACCCAAGGAATAGTATAAAGTATAGTGTCGGAGAAAGAACAAGCTTTATTTAGCAACATGAGATGTATTTGGTATGGACCTGATGAAGTTGTGTTAAGTGATAGAGTAAGCACCTTGGATTCGAGAGAATTCTAGTAAAATGAATTATGTTTGGGTATAAGAGATTACCGCAGAGCATGAAGTGAACACATTATGGAAACGGTATTAAAAGTGCATTATGAGAAGGTGATAACAGAATGTACTTTTGGACGAATGTGAAATGGAGTTGTTAAGTTGTTGTTGAAACTAAAATTAAGGAAGTGTAATCAATAATGGTTCACCCATTAGGACTCTGGTAGTATGATTACTATATGTGTGAAATCATATGTTGATAACCGTTATAACTTTTGGTTGCGATTGGAATGAGTTTGGGAGGTTTAGGTAGCAATGAAAATCAGAATTTTTTCTCCCGCGTTTTAAGTAATCGGTTACCCTCTAGGTAGTAATCGATTACTAAGTTGTGTTTCTAAATCTCTTTTAGCTACTGGAAGTTCAGATTTGCACCAAGTAACCAGTTACCCTCCTGGTAGTAACCTATTACCACTGTTAAGTTTTGAAAACTTGATTTTTCTAAGATTCTTACTTTTGACTTGAGAGCCCAATCGAAGCGTTCTTGGTACCGATAGAAAACTGTGGAGACATTCTATGCAATGAATAGTAGAGGGTAAGGGAACCCCGGTTAATACGTAAGTAGAGACATCAAGGTTCTTTAGAGGATTCCTTTACCTCAGTTTTCAAGTGAAGGAAATAATCCTATATTTGTGAATAATCGAAATATTTGGAATTTATCTCTAGTGGGATTAAGAATGTTGTTGTTTTAATTCTCACCAAAGAATTCAAGAGAGAGGACAAGGTTGTATACTAGACATGAGTTGTTCATTGTTTTGTTTTACCCAATAAGGATGGTGTGTTTGATTTTGATTATGGACGAACCAAGTGTTAGCTTGTGACTAAAAACCCCTTTTGGTGTCATCATCGTCGTTTTTCTACTGACATCGTTGTACGAGTGGAATCGGACTATTCTGTTCAAAATTGGCGATGTGACGGTAACAGAAATGGTAGTTCTACTTTGTCTCTTATCTGGAGTATGTCATCGGGTTGTTGTATCTTGTTTGGTATTACCGTGAGTTGTGAGCGGTGGGTGAATGTTATACAAGTTTAGAAAACGCGAATGAGTATCATCTTGCAAGTTAGTGTGGATTGGATTGATAACTTTGAGTTGGATTGCTTGTTAACAAGGGGGAACAAGTTCAGTTGTGTTCGATCGATTAGCCTCGGATAGGTAGTCGATTGACACATGAATTTTGTGGAGGACTTTAGAGAATCGTACTTTCTGAACTGTAAGTCCGTTTTGGCTTCCATTCGAAGTGCCAGAGGATAAAGTGTTGAACTTTATTTTGAGCATTATTGGTAGACAATAAATGATCTGAAATTTTGGTGTATCGTCATTGCGACTATTGAGGACCTAAATTGCGAAGTTATAAGGGACTCATAAAGTGTTGATCTTCCAGAAAACATCTTGGTATCTGAATTATTGTGTGGATAAGAGATGAACAATTGGTCAGTACTAGTATCGTTAATTCTTAACATAAAGTTATGGACTCCGTAAGAGTAATACCAGACGTGTGCAGTTGAAATTGGATCGTTTGGAGAACGAGACCCTTGAGAGAAGAGAAGTTGAACGAGAAGTTTTATATGGCCTTCAAAGGTGAATGTTTGGAATATTGTATGCAATAGGAAAGTGTTATGGAAATCCGCAAGTATACTAAGGATGATTTAAGTTTAGTACGGGTGACTTACTAATGATTGTAAGCTTTGTGATGTTGCTAAGTTATTATTAATGAAGACCTTGTGTCTGCAGAAACCTTGATTGAATAGAACCTTGTAAAGAGAACTGGTATGGAGTATAGTAACCATGGTCAGATTTGTTAAGTTGAATTGGATAAATTGTTTCGAGTTTAGAATGGAATCGGAATTGTATCAGTTATGATTGCAACAATACAATCCCTATATCTTTGTCGTTGGAGAGTTTGGACCGATGTTATTATTGTGTGGTTGACAAGTAAGTTATTATATCCCTGAATGTCTGCAAGTTTTGTTCCGTTGGTTGGTAAGAACTTCAATGGATAAGTGTGTTCTCCACAGACTATCAACTACCTAGTGTTGTTTTAGAATTCGCGGTTTCTCCACTATTAGACTTTGAAAGCATAGTGGAAGGAGACAGATGAAAGAGTTCAGTCGGATTATTGAGAATCAGAAGAGAATTGTTTATAAGTATTGAAGTAAGCAAATTTTGTTTTAAGTGTGTTGTCTATAGTAAGATACTGAAAGAATGAAGTGTCAGATGTAAATGGTTACAATGTATGATGTCGGTCCAAGTGAAATTGGTACAAAAGTTGTTTGACAACTTTGAAATGGTTTTAGTAATTGAAGGATTTTAATAAGAGATTTTGCTGGAAATTGTGCGTAGATAAGATTTCACTAAGATACCTTGTGGAGTTTTATCGAGTGTAGTTGTCCCGAAATCAAATTGGAGTGTTATGTCTTGGCGTTGTGACTCAATAGAAGGAATTTGAGTGGTATGTTTCTCCGAGGGGGAGGGGGCGTGACTAAGTGATTTAGTATGAAACAACAAATGAATTACATAAATAGTAAGTTAGAAGTAAACCTAATGTTGGAACAAGCGTATGATTAAGGATGTGAAGTTTCATTTGTTATGAAACAAGGACTTTGAGCCGCGAAGTCAAATTGGAATTTGAGTATGTCGGAGTATGTAATAGAAGTAAGGATAAGTATGGATCTAAGACAGTGTTGTATATTGTTGTTGTTGAGTAAAGGAAATTCGAGGACGAATTTCAATTTAAGGAGGGGAGGATGTAATACCCCGTATTTTTTAATTAAATGCTCTGGATAATATTAATTAAGATTAATAGGGTTCTGGTGTGCTCTGAGAGTTTTTAGTTAAAATAATTAGAGCAATCGATGAACTTAAATTAATTAATTAGTATTATTTGACTCAGAGGTTTTATTAAATATTTGACTCAGAGACATTTTTGGATACTCTCATTTTGGACCGGTGATTACTAACAATTTGTTATATCAGTATAACAAATGTTTGTTTGTAACATAAAAACAAGTTATATGTTGGTGGGAAAAGAAAAAGAAAGAAAAGGAACAGAAACCTTAAGAGAAGGAAGACAGAAGTTGGAGAAGAGAAAGAAGAGGAAAAAATTGAAGCTAGAGATCAAGAATCATCACCATTCTTCATCAATCATCTTCATCTTCATCAAACTCCTCATTGATTGCAAGGTGGGTTCTAGTTAGTACTTTTGTTTTAGAAGTTTTCTTGAGTTTAGACTTTAAGGTCAATTTGATAAATTGCTAAATCGTGAAATCTAACGGATAAAATACTGAAATAATCGGGTAGAATAGTCGGGTTACAAGTATATTAAACCTACTAAGATTGCTTGGATGATCCATTATGTTTGGATTGAGTTTGAAGGAGTCTTGAGTGTTAAAAATGCAGAATTTCAGCTACTGACTGTCGGTTAATCGGTTAACCATATACGTTAACTGGTTAATGGGACTCTGATATGCCTCTGGAAGTGGAGTTTAGACTGGTTAACCGGTTAACCATATAGGTTAACCCATTAACGCTGTAAGTTTTGGAAAATATTAATTCTTAGAAAATTCATAACTTTTTACTCGGGTATCCAATTGAGGCAAAATTTATATCGTTGGCAAGCTATGACAACGTACTATCCAATGGTAGAGGAAAATATTAATTTTGAAGTGGAAATATTTATTTATTTTATCCGATTAAAAATACTATTTTGATACTTTTGAAAATTCATAACTTCTTCGTCGTTTATCCGATTTAACTGATCTTTATATCGATTTGAAGCTAATAATATATTCTACCTTTTAAGACCGAAAAATATTATTTTGAACCGACTTTTACCCAATTTTTCTAATTAACCGTAATTATGTTAGTTTGGAAAATTGTGAGCTATGGGAAATAAAAAGGTATAACTTGTGAGATGTTTAGGACTACCCTAGGTTAATGCAAAACCTTTGGCGTGTATTACACGGTGTCCTCCATAAATTATTGAGTAAGTCTTGTAGTGGGTATTACACTGAGTCCCACGGGGAGCATTCGTACAGGTTTGAGGTATCTTGGGTGAGGCGTGTAGTGACTTGTGGTGGGTATTACACTGAGTCCCACAGGAAGTCTTGCCGAGTTTAGGCTTATGGTGAGTATTACACCGAGTCCCACGGGAAGCATGGTTTAGGCTTGTGGTGGATTTTACACTGAGTCTCATGGGAAGCATGGTTTAGGCTTGTGGTGGGTATTACACTGAGTCCCACATGAAGAATGGTTTAGGCTTGTGCTGGGTATTACACTAAGTCCCACGGGAAGCATGGTTTAGGCTTGTGGTGAGTATTACATTGAGTCCCACGAGAATCATGGTTTAGGCTTGTGGTGGGCATTACACTGAGTCCCACTGGAAGCATGGTAGTGGCTTGTGGTGGGTATTACATTGAGTCCCACGGGAAGCCTTGCCAGTGAAGTATTTAGTAAGTCTTAAGGTGGGTTATATTAAGTCTCACGCGAAGCATCTGTAAAAACTTAGGTAGTGACTTGTGGTGGGTATTACGCTGAGTTCCATGGGAAGTCTTGCCGATAACACTTACGATGTGTATTTCTACTGAGCCCCATGTAAGGTGTTGAGAGCGTTGTGTGGACGTTTCCATCCTGTTTTGGTTACTTATTGAGAAGTAACCAGAGATCTTGTAGAATGTTTAGATTCGAAGCTTTAGAGCCAAGAGAACTCTAAGATAGGGAACTCACTGAGATGTTGATATCTCACCCCACTATTATTGTTGCTTTTCAGGTTTCTTTTGCAGGTTTGATTTACAAGTGGAGCTATGCTCGGGATGTTTCAATAGAAGCATAGATTTAGTTTCCGCTGTATATTTATCTTTGTAAAATAATGGATATTGTATTGATCTTAGCATTTTTATTTTAGTATAATTTTCATGTCTTGTACCATAGTTGTATTATTTTTAGTATTGGTCAAGAATGTGAATTGTACTATTAGGCACTTATGATGGTGTCAATACCAAATAAACTCTTGTATAATGATATTCTAGGTATTTATTATATGAGGTGTTATACTAGGTTTGGGGATTTCCTTCATACTTAGGTGTGTTTCTTATCCATTCCATTTCGGGATGATGTAAGAAGTACACATCCCATTGAGTAAGACTTAGATACACTCTCTTGTTCAAACCTCAAAGAAAAAGCTTCTAAAAAACATTGAACAAACATTAATTGTCTTTCCTTCGGGAATTCTTCTCTCATCATATTCACTCTCAACGTAAGAACTTCCTCATACTTGTATCTTGCAAGACGGTAAATGCACTCATTCTAGATGTGGTTGCAACACCTGAGCATAGACATAAGCAGTTCAACTTAAAAAACACAAAAAAAGTTTCCTCCCTAGTTAGGGGAACTACGTCGACTCTGATTCTCATTTCCGATGAGATACGTAGGTAATGGGATAGGGGTCATTCGAGCACTCTTTTATTTTCCCTACATTTCCCCCCTTAATTTTCTTTTCTCTTATCCAGTTTTAGTAAGCAGTTTTTGTTCAGCAACAGTTCACCCTTAACCTTTGAAACAGTTCAAGCAAGCGTGGATCCCGTCGGGTACCGCGGACGATCTGGGATGCTAATACCTTTCTAGCTCGTAACCGACCCTCGAACTCAGTCTCTTTGGTTCGTAAGACCCAACTTTGTCCTTCTTTCCGGGTTTATGCAGCATTACCCTTCCTTCGGGATAAAAATGTCTGACTGACGAGTCTACCTTCTCAACGTCAGTTTCGCGTCTATACCAGGATGGAAATCCAGGGAGCGACAAGTAGACATGACAAAATTTTCACTTATATCAGCTCGTTATGTCTCTAATTCAATGGTCTGTTATAAATCATTGTCTTACAACATTAGCAAGTCGTTGATAGATTTGATACATGGTATCATGTATACCTAAGTATAATCTTTCTCTAATGAAAGACGAAACCATTAACATTGGTTCCTTTGATGGAGTTGTCGAAGAAACTCTAGAATTAGTGGGAAAGGTACAATCATTGGCATGTCCAGTGTTTGTGAAGGTTCATCCGGTCGTATTATGCTTGACCTCCTTTTAGATAATGGCGATACTTGATACATGGTGTTCAAGATTTTTCTATGCAACAACTTCATACACATAGTATAATCATGACGTATTTATTGGAAACTTTGTGGTATTGTCGTAGTGTCTCATCGTACGTGTCAAATTTGTTGTTAAACTGTGAAAGTTTTCCAATGATTAGTTGAATCACATTAATCATTCTCTTGTCTTTAAAAGATTGGGCATATAAAAGAACTATGTCCATCAGTTACGGATTTCTTGACTATTTCAAATAGGACGAAATACATGTATGAAAATGTTAAGATAAAATGCATAAAATAGTTTCATTGATTAAAAAGTTAAATAATTTACAAATCCTAGAATTTACAAGAAGAAGAAAAAAACTACCTATTGGCTATAAATTGGGATCTAAGAAAATATTGTCACATTTGACTATTTATGTGGGTATTGTGTAATTGTTGTTTGTACTTTGAAATATGTGGCCTCCCATATTTAGTTTGTATCTTTTGTTTCTCAATAGATTTCCTTGAACACATCCATATTTGTGCATCATTTTTAGGTTTTGATTCCACGCACTTTGTTTATTTTTGTTAATGTCACTATTAATACATAACAAAGCCATAAAATTCAATAATTCAATCCATTTGTAACTTTGACCGAGTCTAGAGTCTTGACGACTATGATAGATTTAAGTTAACTCAAATTCAATTGTGTATATATTCTTTGGACCTGTAATCAAATGAGGAGCCTTCTGCTAACCCTAGTATCGACTTTCTAGAAATTTCTACTAACACTTAAATTATTTTTACTTGTAAACAAATTTAAATTCAAATGAGGCAATTATAAATATACTATAATCTTATATAACTATGAATCACTTAGTTTTATAGAACTACATATAAATCTCAATAAAACAATAAACAAGTGTCCCTTCATTTGTTAATTAATAGAAGAGAAGGTTACAATCAACCATCTACAATTAAAGTCAATTAGAAGAGACTAAAATTATTATCATATAATGATCTCTTCACTAGTTAGGTGAATTACAAACTTGTGACACATAAATCTCTATACACTTTCAACACAAGTGATATCATATCATAACATCCCCTCAACTTCTTCCAATTCTCAATGATGAATCAACATCTTTATCTTTATTATTAACATTTGCAAAGATCCTAGCAATCTCAAGTTGTGTATTAGCAATAATTTCAGTTCTTTTGATTTCCATTTCCCCTCTCTTTGCCTCAGCTTCAACTCTCATCTTCTCTATCTCTTTCAATGTCTCCATTCTTGTTTGTTCTGATCTTACAACAACTTCTGCTAGCCACCTTATGCTTTCTGCTATTCCTATTGCTTCTTTCTTTTGTCTCTTGTTGTTATTATTGTTGTTGTTTTCCGATCTCATTCTCCGCTTCTTGCATCTTTGTTCGTCTTTTTCGCTGTAGAGCGCGGGCGTGCTGCTATCGGTTTCTAATGGATTCTTGTTAGCTGCATGATCAGATGACTTGGTTTCTAACTCGTCTTCCTGTCAATAACAAATCATGAAGAAAAAAAATTATTTCTGCGAATTTTACTATATCAACTATTTGTAATTTATCGAATTTTTTATTTAAAATATCCATGAATATTAAAATATTTTTAGTATTAGTCTCTAATATTAAAAAAAAAATCTCAGATAAAAATAATTAATATAGAAAGGAAAAATAAAATCTCGTTAATTTAGAATGACGATTTTCACAGATAAAAAAATAAATATAAAAACGAAAAACAAAAACTCGTTAATTTAGATAGATGATTTTCACAGGTAAAAAAAAGTTAATCCTGACAAAAGAAAATTTTCATAGTTAAATTTATTTTTTAATAAATTCACGCGCAACTGTTAACACTAATCTTCAGAAACCAGCAGTATTATAATAAAATTACTCAGAATGAAAAATTATTTATTTATAAACAAAAGTGAATTATGGAGAGAGTATAAGCAAAATGAAAAAGTGTTAGTTTACCTTGGTTAATTTATCAAACCCATTTGATCCATGTGAATTTTGAGCAGTTGCAATTAATGGTGGATTAGCTTGATGAATCCCATGTTGTGAAGGTTCCAAGAAAAGCAAACCATGATTAGTATTATTATTACTACTAACTTGTAGCAATTTGGTAGCAACATTGGTAGCTAATTGTCCCGTCCCACGAAGAAGAAGATGAAGCCTAGAATATAAAGGCCAAGCGGAAACGTCCGAGCTAGCCGACTCCGATCGATATCGTTTCTTCATAGACTCGATCTTATTCTTACATTGAGTTTGTGTCTTCGGGGACTTAGTCGAATTGGATCGCGATGAGACATGTTTCGCGACATCTTCCCAATCTTGTCCCTTGAGTTTTGCTCGGTTTCTAAGTATCCATTTTGATTCATAGGATTCAAGAAGTGTTGTCACGGCTCCTTCACTCCATTCATCTCTTTTTAGTCTCTCATTTGATGTGTTGATTTTTTTTGGTGAGTCTTGTGATGTTGGAGGGTTTTGGTCTTTGGTTTCTTGTTTTTCATTCATTGCTTTTGTGCATGATAATTTGATCCATTTAGTGTGAGGTTTTTGAGAGTTTGTAGTGTTTTGATGATAACATTTTGTTGGAAAGTTTTAAGGTCACATGAGGTTGAAGAATATGAAAGGGTGATAATAATAAGAGAAAAACAGAGAGAGACAACCACTAACATTAGAAAGAAAGTGAACTTTCTTTTTCTTTTTTTAGTAAATCATCTAGTTATTCTCTTAAATATTCTTGTCTCTCTAATTATATCTTCTTTTACATTATCAATAACATTTTTTATGATTTTTATTTATTTTACTATTTATTATATAGTACTCTTTTATATGATTCTTTTAAATTTTTTTATTTTATTAAAAAATAATGAATTTGAAAAATTATATATATTTTTTTTCATTTAAAATTAGTTAAACAGTGTAAAATGATAAACAAAATATATTTTGTAATTTAAGAATTATTTATTAATTATTAAATAATTTCATACAATTTTTTATTTTTTATTCAATAATTTTATTTTTATTAAAAATAATTATTTATTATTTTATATATTTTAATATTAAATTCATAAATTACTCTTCTATTTTTATTTATTTTTATGAAAAGGAAAAGAAAAGAATCAATAGAAGAAAAAAAAAATGGTTCACTTTTATGTCAAATAAGTTAATGATGTCAATGACATAACTTTTTCTTTTACTTTTCTTTTTTTGTATGGGAAAGAAGTGGTGTTTGTGAAGTGAGTGTTAGTTTTTGTGTGAGTTTATTTGGATGTTAGCGTTGTTATGAAGCCAACCAAGATATCCACTAGAGTTTAGCATATAAGGTAATGCTAGTGGTGGGTCTATAACATGAGGACCACAATAACAAAGAAGCTGATAACTCGAGAAAGATCACAGGAGATTCGAAGTCAAGAATTCTGATTAGGTTAAATATTTTGGCTAATTTGAAAGTCGAAAACTCTAATCGTTAGATTCGAAGTCGAAGTCAGAGACTCTGATTAGGTAATTTTGTCTTTTAAGATACCCTAAAATTTCAATTACACCACAACCATCCAACATGGTACCATCACTAAAACAAACATCTCTCTATCAATTTCTTCTTTATTGTCCACTTTTTCTCTCTGAAATTACACTTTCTTGAGCTATATTCATGTACCTTTTGAAAGGTCTTTTGGTGATGCACAACCACTAAAATCAAAGCTATTCAAAATGGCTTTATAATCAACACTATGGTTGGCCATTGGAGTGAGGAATCAAAATTTGACACGTCTATCAAAACAAATTATGTTGTGGGTTTAGTGACTCATTCCATTCTAAAAAGGTTTGCCTAGCTAGTTATAGGTCTTTTTTATTTATGGCTTCTTTCTGTCTTTTTCTTATTTTTTTCTTTTAGGTGAGATATTGGTTTTTTTTTTCTCTACATTATTAATAGTATTATTTAAAGAAATGAAACAATGTTCTTTGTGACATCATTGGAATATTTTGACTTAATATGTTTTAATTGTCTTTTGAAATCAATTTATATATTCTTCTTCTAAAATGTTTGTAAAGAGTTGGACTCACACATCGAGAAATTGTGGATTTAATTTCTACCGGTAATGTGAGAATTATTTTGATAGATCATCTATAAATATTTCTATAAATACTCAATGAATTTTGAGATTTATCGTAATTCTGGTGACTCTCAAAAATCCGACTCATATAACTTTTATCTGACAACTCTCAAGAATCCAACTCATATAACTTTTATGATGTAAAATAAACATTAAAAAATAAGAATTTTTATGTTATATTAAAACTAATTCTCTTGTAATAAATACACTTGAAAAAATTATTTTGGATACATATATATGCTGGAAGTAAAGTTTGTTTTGCAAAACTTTAAAAAGAAAAATAAATTCATTTTGTAACTTATTATTAACCATATCAATATTCTTTTTATCAAAATTTTAAAGAAAAAAAAAAGTACAAGACCTAATATACTTTTTTAGATTACTAGTATACATATGTGATATTCAGATTATTCAAATACTTTTTCTCTAAGCAAGAGGTATATACGAAGAAAAAAACTGATTCCAAATACTAACATGACAAAAGTATTTACTGAGCCAGTTGGTAATTCAACAGTCATACTTTGGGGTGAATGTTCTTACTTAAAGAGTTGTTGACTTTGTAAATGTGAAGTCAAACTCATCTATGTTAAATATTGTTTTGATGAAGACAAAATATCTTGGTGACAAGAAGTGACAAGAAGGCAAAGATGTTTTTGTAGATAAAAGTATGATGTTCAAAGCATCAAATTCAAGGGATTGAATATTCTAAGGTCTGCTTAAGTATGATGCACTGATGTCGTGGTGGGAGGGTAGTCTGGTTAGGGAATAACTCGTGAGTGCCAGTTTTGATGCCCCAGGGATTGAATACTTTGTGAGTTTAGGATTCAATCCTGGTCAGTTCCGCTGAGTGGATGTCGGATGCGACGTGTTAGCTTGAACTTCAATATGGCTAGTGTGATATAGCTGGACAATATAGAATGCTTGTGTTTTTGGTGGTCTGATTATGGTATCCCATTTTTCCATCCTTGTGTTCGATGAAGTTGTAACCTTTTGTTGGTTGGTCAAGTGATTCCGGCGGATTCAACATATTGTTTTGTCTGGTACTCTAACTGGTAGTAAGTTACATTTGATATATATGGCGCCTCAGGATGCTGTTAGTAGTTTTTGTTGGTGTATTTTTGGCCTTCGAGTTTCTAGCGTGACTCCCTGTTGATGCAACTGATTTGCACCATGGTTGTTAAGTGGTATGATTATGCTTTAATCTGATGTTTGGCTTTGGTGGGTGGTATTGAGGTTAGTTTTCTGATGTTTAGTATTTATGGTGGTGGAGACAGAGGCAGGCGTAGCGATCCTCCGAGAAGTTCGTAATTCCAAGTCTTGCAATTTGGTGTTCAGACATTGATTGGTTATTGTTGCACCCCAAAATTTGCCCTCCACAAGACAAGTCATTGTGTACTAAGAGGCTTACAAGGTTCACAAGATATCTCATGAGGTTCACAATGTTCACAAAGTTCACAATTAGTCAAAAAGTTTGACAATCCCCTCAGACAATGCATCCTCCTAAGCAATGCATCCTAAACTAGGGTTTTGACTTTAATCAGGCTAAATGGACTTCAAAGACTTCAAGTGAGCTTCATAACATCTTATATGTGTCTAATAATCCCCATGACAAGTTTCAAGACTTTTCTCAAAGGTTTTCTCAATCAGATGATCAGATAGGTCAAAATCAGTCAAAGTAGTTAAAAAGTCAAACTGAGGTCAACTGTGGTCAAACAAAATTCAAACTTCGTGATTTTTTGCCAACATCAAGTATATGAAGTAAAATTCATCACTTTATCAAAGGTTGATCATGATTCATCAAGGAGATTTCAGATCATCAAGAATCAGGAGTTTCTAAATTAGGATTTCCTCAGGAAAGGTCAACTGAACTTTGACCAGCCATAACTTTCACATGCTTCATCAAATGTTTTCCATCCAAAGCTCATTTTGAAGGAAATTGAATTCTCTACAACTTTGTGTCTCACAAGCCAAGCCCAAAAATGCTTCATTTGGAAGGTATGAGCTAAGACATTATAGGTCCTTTTGAAAGTCAACAAAAAGTCAACAACTTCAAAAGAGCATAACTTGAGAATGGTAAAAGATATGAACATGAAACCAATGAGGTTGGTTATAGGACTCTTTAAGCTTTCCAAAATCTCCAAGAACACCCTCATAGCATTAAAATTGAAGGATTTGTGCCCTTGCAAAGTTGGGAAATTTTTGGGAAGTTTATGAAGCAAATAAGGCCTA
This sequence comes from Lathyrus aphaca, assembly GCA_963966055.1. Classification (NCBI taxonomy): domain Eukaryota; kingdom Viridiplantae; phylum Streptophyta; class Magnoliopsida; order Fabales; family Fabaceae; genus Lathyrus; species Lathyrus aphaca. Next base: position 538,990,224 of record OZ014524.1, read on the forward strand.
AAATCAAATTTTTGCTAAATGAGCCCACCAAATTGACATCCCATCTTTACAAAAACACCAAGCACGACCCAACCCACCTATTTTCTGATTTTTTATTTTTTATTTCATATTTATTTGAATTTTATTCATTAAAATACCATTTAAATTGAAATAAAATATAAAATTATATATTTAAAAAGGGATTTTGTTTCTAGAATGTTATAAATGACATTTGGATCAGATTGATACACAAGTTATGAGGATTGTCCCAAAAAAGCAATGTTAGATCAAATAAAAATCAAAATTCATGACATAATCTTTTTCAATCTCAAATGATCAAAATATCCAAAGTGTGATACAATTTTTTGACCTAATATCATTCATATATATACAAAGAACATTGAGCAGCCTAGATGACGAAAAAATTCAGCCTCCAAAGGTAAGAACAAAGTTTCAAAATTCACACTAAGAACACCAATTTGGTTTGATACCTAGAGTTGTTTTCAAGACAAACCAAAGGTTGCAACTTGTTCCTTGGAGTTCATGGATTGATTCTGGATCATAACATCATCCATTCATGCCTTAAATTACACAAACCGAATGCATCTTCTTCATGTTCTAAGTTTTTTCAATTTGAATGATTTGTGCATTAATATTGAAAACTAACTATGGATTTGTGTTTGTTGTGATGTTTAGAAACTTTCTGGATGATTTAATTCAATTATTGTGGACTGTATCGAAATTCACCATTGCTAGGGTTTGGAGCTTCAAATCGGGAACCAAGCATTTAGGGCCTTAAAACGAAATCTAAGAACATGGTTGTGACATATAATCCTTGTATAATTGATCTGGGTTGTTAATTTGAATTAATGTTGCGATTTGATTGATATTCACAAAAACATAGGATTTTGGTTTTGAAGGTTTGCAGGAAAATTCGCAGGAGAAAGCCTAGGAAATTTCGCAGGTAATTCGAATGAAGAAGATGAAGTCTGGCGCCAAATTCATATTTAAAAATTGGGTATTATATTTTATGATATTATGGTGGATATTATTTCAGAAGAATAACTTGGCTCAGTTGGTTTGTGTATGTGCGCGTGAGGTTGATGGTCCTGGGTTCGAATCCCCCCAGGCCATTTTGTGTTTGTTTTGCTTTTTCTATGATTTTTACAGGTTATGAAACAAAACGTATTCATGCTCATCCACTATCACCAAACGCAGCGCAGCCTGGTGGAGAGCTTGTTGGTCCAAGGGATGCAAAGCCTAGGGCCTGGGTTCGAATCCCAGCCCCAGGTATGTTTTTTTTCTCATATTTTTATTTTATTTTGTTTTGTTTATAATATGTTTAATTAATCTAATTAATAATAATTGTCTAAAACAAAAATATTTATATTATTTTCTTGTATATAATTCAAAAACTTATATTTTTAAAAATTTAAACTTTATTCCTAAAATTATTTAATATTTATTTTATTGTATATTATTAATGTTATATGTTTTTTTAGATAAATAATTTAATTAGGCTTAGATTAAATAATTAACCCTAAAATTTTATATGTAAAAAACCTAATTTTTTTTATAAACCCTAATTATCTTATAAATCTTAATATATTTGTTTGTAGATTTTAATTATATATATTTATTTTATAATTATTATATGTAGTTTGTTTATATATATAAATAATTTAATTAAGTAGTTAACCTTAATTTATTTTTTTCTAAACAATTAAAAACCCTAACTTTATTTTATGAGTTTAATTTCTAATTTTTTTATATATTTACTTAATTATAATTACCAAATATTTTTTTATAATATGTATATAAAATTAAATTATTAGAACTATTAGTCATATTTATTAGTATATAATTATTATTTTTTTTTTTATTAAAATTCTTAAAAAATAATTATTTATTTAATTTTGAACTTTTAATTTGTTTCTATATTATATTTTTATACTAACCTTCTTATATTTATTTTTGTTTATTATTACTAACCAATCTAATTATTTATTTATTATATGCTTACTTATTTAAATTATTTTTATTATTCTTATAATGTAATTGATAACGAGAAAAAGTATCGTTTTATTACTATGTTTCAATGTCGTTTTATCGCACATTTATCGTTTTAACACCCGATTCTTCGAGTTTTCTTTGTCATTTTGCAGGTATATCAATTATAGAGCTAAATCATAAGCCAAAAGTGAAATGAGCAAAAACAAGCATCAAAAGAAGAAGAAGAGAGGAATTCTGCATAATCTGCATTTTTTGCAATAGTCACGACCGTCACCATATAGTCACGATCGTGACACGCTAAAAGGAGCAGTCACGGTCGTCACCAATCCCTCACGACCGTGACGCGCTAAATACAAGGATAACGAACGTGACACCCTTGTCACGTTCGTGACAAGGGGAATTAGGTTTACTTGGTGATAATTGGTCATGAACGTGCTACGTGAAGTCATAACTTTTCCTATTCTTCCGCAGACCCAGTAACACAACTTTTCCCTGGATTCTCTCAGCAACTACGAAGCCCACGCATTATTCCAACTGCCAAGCCCAAATATTGATCTCTATAAATAGCTTTATTTCAAAGTAGAAACAACAGAGTTTTATTTTAATTTTCTTGCGGAAGCTCTGCCGTATTTCCATTGCACCCTATTTCATTTATTTTTCCAGCAATTGTTTCTGTTCTTGTTTTATTTTCTATATCCCAACCAAATCAAATAACAATTTCCAACATTAGGAAATTGTTATTATTTAATTTCTTTCAAGCCTTCAGCATTTCGTTTTTGTAATTTTATTTCCGACTCCGGTCCGCACTCCGAGCTTGCCAGATTGTGGAAGAAGGAGTTTGACATTGTTTTTTTTATTATTCAGGTTTTTAATTAATTCGCATTTATATTAATGTTAAGAATTTATTTTTATTATTATTGTATAATGCATATTTTAATTTGTGTTCCTCTGTTTCTGCATCTGTCTGGTACAACAATTATGAGTAGCTAAATACTTTAAGGCGATATGTAATTAAAATATACTAAATCGGTAAAATCAATTCTAGGCTTAAAATAATTAAGAACTTAAAATTCTGGCTGTGACTTTTTATTATAAAATCAATCTTTTTGTTACGAGAGTAAGGAAAGTGTAATAGGTTAGGTCGAGACCACGAGAGTGTGAGATTTTAACCAGATAGCTAAAGTTAGGCATTTAATTTAAACACAGCGAGAGTGCTTTAAAATGAATTAGACTTATTAAGTTTCCAAAAATTATTTCTAAACACTTATGGGCTAGCGAGAGCAGGCATAGGGCTTTAGGAGTAAGATCTGAGATAAGACCACGAGAGTGTGAGTTAAAGATATTTAAACTGATAACCTCTACAGAATAAATTAAGTGAATCATCCTTATAAGCCTAGGTTAGGTTGACCCGCCTAAGTTAACATAATTACATATCGATCGCCTTATTATTATTATTTTATTAAACTAAAATTTAATTCCCGTCTTTAATCCTTAAAAACAACCAAAAAATTGTGACAACCATTCACCTTAGCTAAACTAGTAAACCCTCTAGCACTAAGTAATCATAAGGTCCCTGTGGGATCGATAATCTTAAATATTACTTCGATAGGTTGTGCGCTTGTAGTTAAGATACCGCTAGACACATATTAGATTACGTCTTTAGCCCATCAGTAATCGTGCCAATTATGTAATAGTTGTAAAATTATTTTTATTATTTTTATTATTGCCATGGTTAGTAAAATAGGGAGTGTAAACATGTTTGTATTTAAAGTTGAATTTAGATCACTAATTTGTAAGATAAATACTTGAATTTGTACACGCACACATGTAAGTCGATCTTGGATCGCCATCTCACATTCTTAAGGGTTACCTCTCATGTTGCCTAAACAAAAAGGTCAAGTAAGGTGTAAAGCAAAGTCCCTTCTCTCATATCATTTAGTCCCTTAAAAGATAATAAGATCAAGTCCCTCCATGGTTGCCTTCGTAAATGATCTTGTCCCTTTCGAATAAAGATGATAAGTCCCTTCGAATTGCTAAATACACCTTACAGTTGCCTCATCACAGTTGTCCCTTCATTTGTCCCTCATACATCCAAGGTAATGACTACCTATTCCTTAATAATAGGGATGGTCTTACCATTGAAAGAAAATTTAAGAACAGTAAAGATTCAAATTAGGGTAGGTTCCTCTTAAGTACTTACTCACTCATTCAAAAAACATTCAAAAACACTTCACATTTTCAAACAATTTTCAAAACAAAGTCTTTATATATATCCGTACAAGGATCATTATAAAGTACTTAAGAAAATTTTCAATCACACACTACACTTTTCAAAACAGTTTAAAGTGAGCTAAGTAACTAAGAGCCCATGGATAACCATGGATGTAAAGGGTGCTAACACCTTCCCTTTACATAACCTACCCCCCGAACCCAAAAATCTTTTAAGGTCTTTCCTGTTCTTTTATGCCCTTTCCTTTGGATAAAATAAAAGTCGGTGACGACTCTTGCTATCCGCAACATTTAACTAAAGTCAGTTCTCCCACCGTGTTACAGAACTGGCGACTCTGCTGGGGATTTAATAAAAGAGGGGTACCCTTAGGAATTAGATCACTTTAAAATTGTTTGCCTTGTTTGCTTTATACTTATCTGTTGGTTGCTCTTATGTGTGAAAGATCCTAACCCGGATCTAGTGTACCTTAGGTAAATGGCAATAGACCAAGGAAACTGTACGGCGTATACCGATATGGTTGATCTGGTGGCCATAGTTAGTGTGACTTCTTGGTTGGTGCTTATGTTCCTTAAGTCAAGTTGAGGATAATATGAGGCTGCCATATGTTGTCAATGCACTAACTAACTTTTAGAACCCTAGTTATCCCATCTTGGCCTTTAGAAAGTAGTGAGATAACCGGCTTTGGTGAAGACTGAAGTTGGTTGATACTCGATACTACGCTCATTGAGATTCTAAACTTGGAGGGTTTTGGTTGGCAAGTAAGTTGCCTACTGAACAACCACCCTTGTGAAGGATCAATGATATTGAGATCCCTTAGAACCTGGTTACTTTATAGGACAGGATGAACCATCTAAACTTCAGGGGAGGGTACTTACCTTTGAACCTCATGCAAGCCTTTAAACCTAGGGCTATGGTGTGACTTGTTTGTGTGTGCCACATGTTTGTGATTGAGCATAACATCATAGTATCATCATGCATCATGAGCATAGCATTTTGACTAACCATTTCAAGGACCAAAGGATTTATCTTTGTTCTTTGTTGCAGGTCATGGCTTCTGCTCGTAGGAATACTATCAGGATCAACTTTGTAGGAATACCTCATAAGCTTAAGGAGTTGGTTTCTCAAGTGTCTGAAAACTCCCAGTTCATCAAGAGACATGGTCACCTACTGGATCTAGTCACTTCAGGATTCAATGAAGACATGATGAGTGTTCTGTTTCATTTCTTTGATCCTAAGCACCATTGTTTCACATTCCCCGACTATCAGCTGGTTCCTACAATGGAAAAGTTCTCTAAAGTTCTGGGTATACCCGTTCTTGATCAAAGACCCTTTACATGCTTGGAAAAAGAACTTAAGCCAGAGGTTATTGCTACAGCTCTACATCTAAAGAAGTCAGACATTGTTCTAGAAACGAGAAGCGGAGTTAAGGGTATCCTTGCTAAGGTGTTGATAGAGAAGGCTCAAGTGTTCTTGAAGGTTATGAGCTATGATGCTTTTGAGGAGATCTTAGCCTTGCTGATTTATGGCTTAGTGTTGTTCCCCAATCCAGATCAGTTCATAGATGTTCATGCCATCAACATATTTCTGAGTCACAATCCAGTGCCTACATTGCTTGGAGACATCCTGCACTCTCTTCATACTCGTATTATGAAAGCCCGAGGAACTCTGATGTGCTGCATACCTTTGCTATCTAGGTGGTTTATTTCTCACCTTCCTCGCTCAGTGATGAAGAATGAACAAGGGTTCAGGTGGTCTAAAAGGATCATGTCACTCTCTCATTCAGATATCCATTGGTGCTCCAGATCTATGGAGAATGTCACTATCATTGACCGTTGTGGGGAGTTTCCTAATGTGCCACTTCTAGGCATAAGAGGAGGCATTACTTACAACCCTTTGTTAGCTTTACGACAGTTTGGTTACGCTCGGAGTGATGGTCCACATGACATGTTGATTCAGGGTATTGTGTTTGACTACGACAACGATCTGCAAGGTTACCGTCAAAGGTTCATACGAGCATGGGGAAAAGTGAACAAGGTTGACAGCAAGACTCTGGAACCCAAGTACACTATTCCTATGGAAGCTTACCTCAGATGGGTGCGATCTCGTGCTCAGACTCTCATGATGCCATATCCTGCCATCCTACCAGTTACTATGGAGCCTGTTGCTGAAGGAGATACTTCTTACATCATCCTTCACCCAGACATGCCCACTGATATGGAAGACTTACAGAGGTCCTGGATCAAGTTGAAGGAGCAAAGGGATACTTTCGAGGCTCATTACAAAGCAAGTCAAGAAAGAATTCTGGAGCTAACAAAGCAACTTCACGAGGAACAGAATCTCAATTCATACCTCAACACAAAGAGGAAATGTCCATGGGAGACTTAAAACCCCATCTTTTGTATTTATTTCATTTCATTTTGTAAGCCCGAAAGGCAAACAAATTTATTACTAATAAAAGTTTAGTTTTTGGTTGTTTAAACAAATTTAAATCCTGCGGTCCTTGAAAACATTGCATACGCATTTATACACCATATCATTGCATCACAGGTTTCTTGTGCACAGGTTTCTTATCTTCTCGCTGTTTATTTCAGCAATGGCTCTTGAACAAACAGTTAAAGATCTCCAGGCACAAAATGCACAGTTCCAAGAGCTGATCCTGAACTTGTCCAAGGGGCAGGATGAATTGAAGACACTGCTGGCCAAGAAGACTAAGAAGACTAGAAGGTCAGGAGGCTTAATCAACATGGGAAGAAGGTTCAGAGGTCCTGTCAAGACCAAGGAACAGGTTGAAGATTATGAGTCTGAAGAGTCTGATAAAGAGGGAGGCAGTTGTAACACGGTGGGAGAACTGACTTTAGTTAAATGTTGCGGATAGCAAGAGTCGCCACCGACTTTTATTTTATCCAAAGGAAAGGGCATAAAAGAACAGGAAAGACCTTAAAAGATTTTTGGGTTCGGGGGATAGGTTATGTAAAGGGAAGGTGTTAGCACCCTTTACATCCATGGTTATCCATGGGATCTTAGTTACTTAGCTCACTTTAAAATGTTTTGAGAAGTGTAGTGTGTGTTTAGAAATTTTCTTAAGTACTTTATAATGATCCATGTACGGATATATATAAAACCTTTGTTTTGAAAATTGCTTGAAAAATGTGAAGTGTTTTGAAATGTTTTTGAAAAGTGAGCAAGTACATAAGAGGAACCTACCCTAAGTTAAGTCTTTTCTGTTCTTGAATATCCTTTAAATGGTAAGACTATCCCTATTATTAAGGAATAGGTAGTCATTACCTTGGATGTATGAGGGACAAGTGAAGGGACAACTGTTATTTAGGCAACTGTAAGGTGTATAAGCAATTTGGAGGGACTTATCATCTTTATTCGAAAGGGACAAGATCATTACGAAGGCAACCATGAAGGGACTTGATCTTTTCATCTGTTAAGGGTCTAGATGATGTTAATGAATGAAGGGACTTCGCTTTATACACCTTACTTGACCTTTTGTTTAGGAAACTTGAGAGGCAACCCTTAAGAAGTGAGATGGCGATCCAAGATCGACTTACGTGTGTGAGTGTACCAATTCAAATATTTATCTTGAGATTAATGATCTAAATTCCATTTTACATACAAACATGTTTTACACTCCCTATTTTACTAACCATGGCAATTAAAAATAAATAATAAGAATAATTCTACAACTATTACATAGTGGATACAATTACATTATAATTAAAATAAGCAAATAAATAAATAATTAAATGGGTTAGTAATAATAAACAAAAATAAATAAATATAAGAGGGTTAGTATAATAATATATAAATAATTTAAATGTTCAAAATTAAATAAATATATTTTTTAAGAAAATTTTAATAAAAGAAATAAATAATAAGTATTATATACTAATAAAATATGATTAATAGTCTAATTATTTAATTTTATATACATATTATAAAAATATTTGACTATAAGCATACAAAATAATAAATTAAATTCATAAAATAAAATTAGGGTTTTTAATTATTTAGAAAAATAAATTAGGGTTTACTATTTAATTAAATTATTTAAATTAGAAAACTACATATAATATGAACAAATTATAAAATTAAAATAAACAAATAAATTAATTATTTACAAAATAATTAGGGTTTATAAAATATTATTAGGGTTTATATAAAAAATTAGGTTTTTTTACATATAAAATTTTTAGGGTTAATTAATTAATTAATTTATTTATATAAAACATATAATATTAATAATTTACAATAGAATAAATATTAAATAATTTTAATAATAAAGTTTAATTTTTGAAAATATAAGTTTTGGAATATATACAAGAAAATAATATAAATATTTTTTGTTTTAACATTTTATTCATTAATCAAATTAAAATATAAACAAATTAAATAAAATGAGAAAAAAGTGGGAAAAAAAACTTACCTGGGGCTGGGATTCGAACCCAGGCCCTAGGCTTGCTATCTTTGGACCAACACCACTGCCACCAGACCAAGCGTGCGCCTGTGAATATAGAATGAACACTGATTATTATATTTTTAGCCTGGAAATAAATAGAACTTTTCACCAAAAAATAACTGAGGACAAGTTCGAACCCATGTCCTTTGCATCACACATGCGCGCATCAACCACTGGGCCAAGTAACATCAATTGAAATAATACAGAAACATAACAATAAAATATTAATCTCAATTTTGAATTCCAGCTTTGGCGCCATCATCTTCAACCTCCAGACCTGGGGATTTTGCTGCGAATTTTGTTATGAATTTTCCTGTGAATTCAAGTTTGTAGCAAATCTACGAATCTCAACCATCATCAAAATAGTAAAATTACATCAAATTAAAAGTACAAACAAGGTCCAGAGGTTAATTTGAATTAATCTATGGTTTTAGAATTTGTTTATACTTGATGAATCATAAGACCCTAAACCTTGACCGAAACCCTAAAAATGGTGGATCTCATTCTAGGTGATGAAACTTCATAAAACCTGTCCAGAATCAATCTACAACTTATCACAAACAAGAAACATCAATCAAAATTCATTAAAAACCAATCAATATCCAGAATCGAAAATCAAAAATATCATGAACATGATGAATCGGTTTATGCATATGAGCTTGTTTTCGATGCTTTTGAAGGTTGGGATTGGTTTAGTGATGTCCAAGGAACCCTTCCATGTCTTTAAAATACCTTAAAAAACTCTTGTAGTGAGAAAACCGAATTGGTGTTTTGGAGGAAATTTTTGAAGTTTGGAGATGATGTGAGAGGCTGCAATTTTCGTTCCCTTGCATTGTGTTATGTTCATGTACATATAGTGAGTGAAATTAGGTCAAGAGAAGTGATTGTTCTTTGGACTTTTTGGATCAATGAGATTGAAAAAGATCATGCCTTAAAATTCAAATATTTTTTGATATAACATTGCTATTTTAAGACAATCACCATAATTTTCATATCAATTTGATCCAAGCAATATTTATGATTTTCTAGAAGCAATATCTCATCCAAATATTTGATTTATATATTTTATTTTGATTTAAAATGGTTTTATATGAATAAAATCAAAATAAATAAAATAAAAATAATAAAAATCTGAATAAATGAGATTTGGTTCGTGCATGATGTCATGTTAAAGTTTGGATCGCAAAATTGCAAGCCCATTTGGAGGAATTTGGTTTTAAGGCCCTATTTGCTTCATAAACCTCCCAAAAATTTCCCAACTTTGCAAGGGCACAAATCCTTCAATTTTAATGCTATGAGGGTGTTCTTGAACATTTTGGAAATCTTAAAGAGTCCCCTAACCAACCCCATTTGTTTCATGTCCATATATTTTACCATTCTCAAGTTATGCTCTTTTGAAGTTGTTGACTTTTTGTTGACTTTCAAAAGGACCTATAATGTCTTAGCTCATACCTTCCAAATGAAGCATTTTTGGGCTTGGCTTGTGAGACACAAAGTTGTATAGAATTCAATTTCCTTCAAAATGAGCTTTGGATGGGAAAAATTTGATGAAGCATGTGAAAGTTATGGTTGGTCAAAGTTCAGTTGACTTTTCCTGAGGAAACCCTAATTTAGAAACTCCTGATTCTTGATGATCTAAAATCTCTTTGATGAATCATGATCAACCCTTGATCAAATGATGAATTTTACTTCATATACTTGATGTTGGCAAAAAATCATGAAGTTTGACTTTGGTTTGACCACAGTTGACCTCAGTTTGACTTTTTAACTGCTTTAACTGATTTTGACCTATCTGATCATCTGACTGAGCAAGCCTTTGAGAAAAGTCTTGAAACTTGTCATGGGGATTCTTAAACACATATAAGATTTTATGAAGCTCACTTGAAGTCTTGGAAGTTCATTTAGCCTGATTAAATTCAAAACCCTAGTTTTGGATGCACTGCTTAGGAGGATGCATTGTCTGAGGGAATTGTCAACTCTTCTGACTAATTGTGAACTTTGTGAACCTTGTAAACCTCATGATATGTCTTGTGAACCTTGTGAACCTCTTAGTACACAAATTCTTGTCTTGTGAGGGCAAATTTTGGGGTGCAACAGCAGTCTCCACAACACTATGGGGGACTTTGATTCTGAAGCTAACTATTAGCATGATCCTAATGAAGATAAGTTCAAAATGCTGGTGGATAGAATGGATGCTATGGAATTGCAAAAGTCTTCTGGGCTGGATTTTGAAGATCTGAGTTTGATATCTGGGGTGGTTATACCCATTGGTTTCAAGGTCCCTGCTTTTGTAGTGTATGATGGTGTTTCATGTCCCAAGCTGCATCTGAGGTCCTATGTCCGGAGAATCCAACCCCATACTGCTGATAAGAAGTTTTGGATCCATTTCTTCCAAGAGAGCTTATCTGGAGCTCAATTGGAATGGTATTATCAGTTGGAGAGTGTCAACATCCGTGATTGGAATGATCTTGCTGAGGCTTTTTATAAGCAATATCAATACAATGCTGATCTAGCCCCAACTCGCATGCAACTCCAAAGCATGTCTATGGGTGCTAAAGAAAATTTCAAGGAGTATGCCCAGAAGTGGAGAGATTTGGCTGGTAGGGTACAACCTCCTCTAACTGACAGGGAATAGTGGATATGTTCATGTGTACGTTGAATGGTCCATTTTACAGTCATCTCATTGGAAGCTCATCATCTGGCTTCACTGAGTTGATAATGACAGGAGAGCGCGTAAAAATTGGTATAAGGAGTGGCAAGATACAAGTGGGTGCTTCTTCATCCAGTGCTACAAAGAATCCCCCTAGTGGGAAGAAAGAGTCGAATGTTGTTTATGGTCAATCTGATCGTAATAGGAGACATAAATCTGTGAGTGCAGTTTATATCTCCAATCCCACTCCTGCAACACCAGAGCCACCACAGGGCAATCAACAGAGGCCTAGAAGGCAGTTCACTAAGCTCAATATGTCACTGGTCCAAGCCTTGCAACACTTGTTGAAGGGTGAACTCATCACTTTGAGGGACCCTCCTCAGAATCCCAATGTTACCTCTCCCAGGTACAATCCTAATGCACGATGTGCATATCATTCAAATTGTCAGGGACATGATACCAATAGTTGCTGGATATTGAAGAATAAAATTCAGGATATGATTGATGTTGGAGATTTTTAGTTTGACCCTCCGGGTACTCCAAATGTGATTACTGCTCCCATGCCAAATCATGAAAAGACTGTCAATGCCATTGATGAAGTTTCACATATTTCCTCAGTTGCAGACGTGACCACACCATTATCTATTATCAAGAAGAAGTTGGTACAAGCTGGGTTCTTTCCAGGTTGTAATGAATATTGTTTCTATTGTGCTTATAAACCGGATAGTTGTTGGAAGTTGAAGGACGGAATTCAACGCCTCATGGACAATTATACAATATTGTTCGAGAGGACACCTTCTATGGAGAGCATGGTTGAACATATAACTAAAGGTGCGAAGGTTGAAGAGGTGGATATGGTTGATAAAGTGCCGGTAAGGATTACTTCCAAGGGACCTGTAAAAATCACTCGTAAGGGTCCAATTAAAATTACTACTAAAGGCCCTGTGAAGATTGTTGCTGAAGCTAGAGTGGCTCCTATGATCATTACCACTCCGGGTCCTATTCCATATACTTCTGATAAGGCAGTGCCTTGGCATTATGGCTCCGACGTTTATATTCATGGTGTCAAGCAGGAATCCTTAGCTGATACACCTATTGTTGATGAAAACCTTGATGTTGATAATATTGATGGATCTAGTAAGATCACACGAAGTGGAAGAGTTTTCTCTCCTCCGGTTACCTCCAAGAATACAGTTACTCCAACTGCTGATGCTCGGGGAAAAGGTCCTGTTATTGAACCTATACAAACTGATGTACCAGCTACTGATGATCTTTCTAAGCAGATGGAAGAAGTATTGAAAATCATTCGCAAGAGTGATTATGACATTGTTGATCAATTGGGGCATACTCCCTCCAAGATTTCTATGTTGTCTTTATTGTTGTGTTCTGAGGCTCATGCCAAAGCCTTGATTAAATTTTTGAAGATTGCTCACGTACCAAATGAGATATCTGTAGACCAGTTTGAAAATTGTGTTGCACACTTGACCTATGATAATGGGTTAGGTTTCTCCGATGCTGATTTGACTCCTTCCAAGAGGGATCATAATAAGGCTCTACATATCTCTATTGAATGCAGGGGCACTACCCTGTCACATGTGTTAATAGACAATGGTTCCTCGCTGAATGTGTTGCCCAAAGAAGTTCTGAATAAGCTTAGCCCTGAAGATGTTGTGTTGAAGCCCAGTAATATAGTGGTGAAGGCTTTTGATGGCTCGAGAAGAGTGGTGCAAGGAGAAATTGATCTCCCAATAAAAGTAGGTTCTCAAGTCTTCAATGCTACTTTTTATGTAATGGATATTCGTCCTTCGTATTCTTGTTTGCTTGGGCGTCCCTGGATCCATGGGGCAGGTGCTGTGACCTCCACCTTACATCAGAAGCTGAGATATCCAATAGAAGGAAAAGTTGTCACTGTTTACGGAGAGGAAGGATATATAGTTAGCCATGTGAACACCTTTAAATATCTTGAAGTGGAAGGTGAATATGTTGAAACTCCGTGCCAGACATTCGAAGTAGTTCCTTGGGTTGTTAATAATTATGAAGCTCCTCCTGTTGTCAAGAAAGTTCCTGTGGTCACCAGAGTACCTCCTACAATGGCCTCCCTCAAGGATGCTAGAGCTGTGGTGGATGAAGGTGGTTGTACTATTTGGGGTCAGCTTCTTGACATCCCTTACAAGTCTGACAAATTTGGTTTGGGTTTCACTGCAGAGTCCCAGAAGGTTGTTCGTCGTGCTCATGTTGTTTGTATCACCAATAAGGGGATTATGAAAGATCAGATCAATGTTGTGGGTGACTATGATGAAGACTATAACTTGGATGCTTGGATTTTTCCTACTGTGGGTGCTGGGCTCAATAATTGGAAAGCTGAAGATGTTATTCCTATCTCCTTTAGTCAGGAGTAAATACTATTACTGTGTTGTTACTTTTAAAATTTGTAATTTTTGAACAATTAAACTCTTAAGCCTTGTGCCTTACCCGGGGCATAATGGTATGCTTGTTTCGGGATGTCATTTCATTTGCATACTTCATTCAATAAAAATCAGTGGACGTTTCATTTTCGTAAATATTGTGTTCCTTGTCTTTATTTTATTTTTTGTTTTATCAGCTATGTGTTCTTACACACACCCACATCACTAAAATGCAGATCCTCATCCACTCTGGATCCTGTTGATAACAGTTCTACTATTGCCAATTATAATTTCGAGAATCCGATCTATCAAGCTGAAGAGGGAAATGAGGACGATTGTGAAGTACCTGTAGAGCTTGCTAGGTTGTTACAACAAGAAGAGAAAGCTATACAGCCACATGAAGAGCCAATCGAAGTTGTGAATCTGGGAACTGAAGAAAACAGGAAAGAAGTCAAGATAGGGGCTGAATTAGAGGATGGTGTCAAGAGCAGATTGATTCAGATGTTACATGATTATGTGGAGATCTTTGCTTGGTCCTATGAAGATATGCCAGGGTTGGATACAGACATTGTGGTTCATTGTTTGCCGGTAAAAGAAGATTGTCGTCCAAAGAAGCAGAAGGTTCGTCGCATGCGTCCTGAAATGTCAGAGAAGATTAAAGCAGAGGTGATGAAACAGTTTGATGCAGGGTTCTTAGCTGTGACTTCTTATCCTCAATGGGTTGCAAATGTGGTACCAGTGCCTAAGAAAGATGGTAAGGTACGTATGTGTGTAGACTACAGGGATTTGAATAAGGCCAGCCCCAAAGATGACTTTCCACTTCCTCATATTGATGTTCTGGTAGACAACACTGCTCAGCATAAGGTATTCTCGTTCATGGATGGTTTCTCTGGTTACAATCAAATCAAGATGGCACCTGAAGATATGGAGAAGACAACATTTGTCACACAGTGGGGCACCTTTTGCTATAAAGTGATGCCATTTGGTTTGAAGAATGTCGGGGCAACATATCAGCGTGCTATGGTGGCTTTGTTTCATGATATGATTCATCATGAGATAGAGGTGTATGTGGATGATATGATAGCCAGGTCTCAGAATGAAGAGCAACATCTTGATCATTTGCATAAGTTGTTTGAGAGGTTGAAGAAATACAAGCTGAGATTGAACCCAAACAAGTGTACTTTTGGAGTTAGATCTGGTAAACTCCTGGGTTTCATTGTCAGTGGAAAAGGTATTGAAGTGGATCCTGCAAAAGTGAAAGCTATACAAGAGATGCCAGCTCCCCGTACTGAGAAGGAAGTTAGAGGTTTCTTGGGACGATTGAATTACATTGAAAGATTTATTTCCCAATTAACTGCTACCTGTGAGCCAATTTTCAAATTGTTGAAGAAAGATCAGGTAATGGAGTGGAATGATGAGTGCCAAACTGCCTTTGATGAAATCAAGAAATATCTGCTAGAACCTCCCATTTTGATGCCACCAGTTGATGGAAGACCCTTGATTATGTACTTAACAGTATTAGACAACTCAATGGTGTGTGTGTTGGGGCAACATGACGAGTCTGGTCGAAAAGAGCAGGAAATATACTACCTTAGCAAAAAGTTTACCGACTGTGAAACAAGATACTCACTGCTCGAGAAAACTTGCTGCTCTTTGGCATGGGCTGCTCGCCGACTAAGACAGTATATGTTGACTCATACTACCTTATTGATTTTGAAGATGGATCCAATCAAGTACATATTTGAGAAACCTGCTCTCTTCGGAAGAATAGCAAGATGGCAAATGATCTTGACAGAATATGACATACAGTATACTACTCAGAAAGCCATTAAGGGTAGTGTTGTAGCTGATCATTTGGCTCATCAAGCAGTGGATGATTACCAGTCAATGAGTTTTGAGTTCCCCGATGAAGACATTATGATTATTACCAAAGAACCTGGACAATATGACGGACCTGAACAAGGATCCCGATGGACTATGGTTTTTGATGGAGCTTCTAATGCACTTGGTAATGGTGTTGGTGTTGTGATCAGTTCCCCTGAAGGTTGTCATACCCCGATTACTGACAGACTTTGTTTCTATTGCACCAATAACATGGCTGAGTATGAGGCATGTATCCTGGGTATCAAAACTGCCATTGATATGAAGATTTAGTTCCTTGACGTGTATGGAGATTTAGCCCTGGTAGTAAGTCAGATCAAAGGAGATTGGGATACCAAACATGATAATCTCATTCCTTACAGAGAGCATGTGTTGTCTTTGATCCCACATTTCAAAGAGATTACCTTTGGACATATTCCACGAAGAGAGAATCAGTTGGCAGATGCCTTAGCCATCATGGCATCCATGTTTGAGATCAGCTGGGATGATGAAGCTCCCAAGATTACCATTGATAGATTTGAGAAGCCTGCATACTGCAATGAGATTGACACTGAAGAAGCAGAGGAGAAGCCTTGGTTCTATGAAGTGAAAAGATATCTTGAAGCCCAGGAGTTCCCTGAAGGGGCATCTGTCAAAGATAAAAAATTTCTGAGGAGGTTTACTGCTAAATTCTTTTTGAGTAATGGAATTTTGTACAAGCGCAATCATGATTCAACTTTGCTTCGTTGTGTGGATAAGAAGGAAGTAACTGAGATTATGGAAGACATGCATGATGGAATCCTTGGCACTCATTCTAGTGGTCATACTAAGGCAAAGAAGATATTGAGAGTAGGTTACTATTGGTCTACCATGGAAGCTGACTGCTATCAACATTCCAGAACGTGTCACAAGTGTCAAATCTATGCTGATAAAGTGCACATACCTCCATCACCATTGAATGTGTTGACTGCTCCTTGGCCTTTTGCCATGTGGGGCATTGATATGATTGGTGAGATCAAGCCTACTGCTTCTAATGGGCATCGTTTCATCCTGGTCGCTATTGATTACTTCACTAAGTGGGTGGAGGCAGCTTCATTTGCATCTGTTACTAAGAATGTGGTGGCTCGATTCATTAAGAATAATCTCATATGTATGTATGGTATCCCTGAAAGGATTATTACTGACAATGACTCTAATCTGAACAACACTATGATTACTGATCTTTGCACGCAGTTCAAGATTAAGCATCACAACTCTTCTCCGTATCGTCCGAAGATGAATGGGGCAGTTGAAGCTGCTAACAAGAATATCAAGAAGATTATACAGAAGATGACTGTCACTTATAAAGATTGGCACGAGATGTTACCATTTGCTCTTCATTGTTATCGTACTACAATACGTACTTCAACAGGGGCAACCCCATTCTCCTTAGTATATGGTATGGAAGCAGTTCTGCCCATTGAAGTTCAGATTCCCTCCTTAAGAATTATGAAGGATGCAGGCTTGGATGAAGATGAGTGGATTCAGACCCGACTTGACCAGATAAATTTGATTGATGAGAAGAGATTAGCAGCAGTTTGTCATGGCCAGATGTACCAGAAACGAATGATCAAAGCTTTTAATAAGAAGGTTAAGCCAAAGGTATATCAGGCTGGTGATTTGGTAATCAAGCGTATCATATTACCACAAGGTGATCCTAGGGGAAAGTGGACTCCTACATATGAAGGACCATTTGTAGTCAAGACAGTATTCTCAGGAGGTGCCATGATACTTACTACTATGGATGGTGAAGACTTCCCACATCCTGTAAACGCAGACATAGTTAAAAAATACTACGCATAAAAAGAGACCCGCTAGGTTGACTGGCCTAGGCAAAAATAAGGGCATCCCGGCGAACCAAAAGGGTTCGGGCAAAAATTAGGGATATATATATAAAAAATGTACACCCGGCAAGTCGAAAACCTGAAAAGGCGGCTTGGGCAAAAAAGGGTATCCTGGTGGATTGAAAACCTGAAAGGGAAATCCAGGCAAAAGTTATGGATTAAAGCGTATGACTATGCCTCGTTTGGATCACCCATGAAACTACAACCAGTTGTGCTACTTAACCCAAGATCGAACAGATAAAGATCAATCCAATCGTTTCCGTCTCAACAGCAGAAGATGAGATACTTGAAGATAATGGCAATAGTATAATTGAAACTCAATAGGATTATTTCCCACATAGCTGATTTTCTTTATTTTGTAAAAAATTTATGACAAATTCCTCTTACTAGGATTTATGTCTCCTTGTACAAACTTGCCTATGTATAGGTCACTTTGTGATATAAATAAAATTTCATCTTTGAATCCAGATTTACTTTTACCCTATTTACATAAGCGAAACGTCCATTGGTTGTGTTTGAATGTATGTATGCTTTTGAATATGATTGATGTTTACCAGAAATGCATAAAATGCTTAATATGATTGATGTTTACCAGAAATGCATGAAAATGCAGTAATAGTATTTACTAAGGACGAACGAGGGAAGGAATTCAACGAAGCTTCGCCAGTTCATCCCCACAAGACAGCTACAAATCCCCCAGTAGGGCAAATCCATCTTCGTAAATACTTCGAGTTACATCTCCCCTGGAATTTATGTCCATCTTTTTTATCCTCAGTCGGGATACTCAGGAAATTATTCCTTCAATAGGAGTACGACAAACGAAGACGGGAGGTTATGGATACCATACTATCGAACGAAGACGGGAGGTTATGGATACCATACTATCGAACGAAGACAGGAGGTTATGGATACCATACTATCGAACGAAGACGGGAGGTTATGAATACTATATTATCAAATGAGATGGGAACGAGTTCCCCATATTCTTCATCAACGAATCGGGATTTATTTTCCCTGGCCAGCAGTTGATATACGAAGATATCCAGATGCTTCAGGCTACATGATGCATACATACATCATTTACATCATACCATAACAAACACATCCAATAGTACATAATACATTTACTTAGGTGCATCATACTTGTAACACCCCAAATTTGCCCTCTTATTTTTAAGCATCATATCACATCATATTCATCATACTCATATCACTTTCATATTCTGTGTAGCATCATTAGCATAGAAAAATGAAGCATGACATTCATTATGGAAGCATAGCATAGGCTGGCAGTGATTTCAGTGCGGCAATCTGAGTCAAACGGACGCTTGACCTAATCTTGTTCAAATTGTCAGGAAATTAGTTCAGCTGTTGAGTCTTCATGTTTCAGGGGTTATTTCTCAAACAGTGCGAATTCGGCGTTGAATTGTGTCGTGTGCGAAAGTACTTGATTTTTCAAGCAGTGGTTCATGTGATGGTTGTGGATTCGGATATTCAGGCTTACCATGAATATAAGTTCAACTATGTGCGTCTGTGGATTTATTCTCCTGAGAAACAATTCAAATTAATTCGAAGTAATTCGGGTCAGATGCTCAGAGAATGATTTATTCAGACAATCATTGTTTTACTTGTGAATTGTGCAGTGGTAGTGGTTTTCTGGCCGATTAAATGATCTTTGTGGAAGCGATGCGAGATGGTTGAGGTGAATGCACTGAGTGATGGAGATTTCGTGACTATATGCATGATTGGTGGCATTTGGCCTGATTCACAAAAATATCAAGTTCCATACTCATTTCTAAACCTCTTGTCGAATTGTCCATTTAAATCAATTTCTCAACCATTTGGCCATATTGTGACTTCTCCCAATTTTTGAATCCATTCTCATACCCAGTCAGTGCTAATTCCCAATTCTTTATTATCCTATCACCAATTTTTTCTATTCTCGTATTCAAATGCCCATTATCCCTTTTTATTATTATTGTTTTTTTTTTTTTAAACTTCATTTTTATTCAATATCCCTATCCAAAAAAATTCTTTTATTATTTGCATTCATCTTTTTCCATTTTTAATACTTATTATAATCCACTATTCTAATCCCATTTCTTTGTTTCCATATCTTCAATTAATAGTCAAGACCTTTTTTTTTTTATGAAAGCTACTTCCCATTTGGTATTAGAAAACTCATTATTTTTATGTCATAGAAAGTAATAAAAAGAAGAAGGAGATATAATAATATAATGTCATGAAGTCTCCAAGTGTTATCACCAGTTTCTACTTGTTAGTCAAGTGTCATGCTTGTTTCCCCTAGCCAGTCAACAACACCACACGTGATCAGCAGGGTCTCCAAATGCAAAAGCATTAAACGCAGCCGGCAAGAAAAGAAAAAGGGTGATTCTTGAGCCAAAACGCAGAGAAACATAACTTAAAACACAAAAAAAAGAGCTGAACATACAAAGCTGAAAGCCTTTAACGCACATCATACCAGCACGCGAGAATCATGGATGAAACGCAAAGGAGCGTAACGCAAAACGCAAATTAAAAACCAAAACGCGTTGGAAAATAACGGACACCAAGCTCATGAGAAGAAAATCAATAACAGAAACACACAAAGGATAACAGAATTGGAGAAAGAATAAAAAAGGGTTGAAAAATATTAGAAGATTCAGTTACACGAAAAAAAAAAGAAGGAGAAAGTTTGTTATAACAGAATTTTTCTCTCACAATAACGGATTCTTCCATTGATCTCCATCAAGATACAGAAACGGATTCATTCATGTTAACTCTTTGAAATCTTCAATCAAGAAATAGAAGAAATAGGAGAAATCCTTCTCTGAATCTCTCAAGAATCCAGCGATAATTCTCTCCATTTTCTCTTGAATCTTCATCAACCTTCAAGCAATTCTTCATAATTTTCATGAATTCACTTCCATCTTGATCGATTCTCTGCGAAATTCATCACCAAGAACGCATAAAGTTGATCCTAGCTTCATCGATTTTATTCGCAGCAACCTTCATCAACATTGTGGATTCAGCTTTGGCTTTCGATCCAAGTGTATATCCAGCATTTTGTGTCAACTGCTCCAATCAATTCAGTCTCTTCAACAGATCGAATTCGTCACAGTAGCATCGGTAAACCTGCGAAGCAATCCGATATACGTTCACATCAACTCAAGAGGAATAAAACGTGATTACGAAGATGAAGTGAAGCTCCATAGCAATAGCAAAGTTGCGAGTCAGTTTCTGAAGAAGTGAAAAGTTACCGAATCGAGGCTGATATCCTTGTAGTTGTTGGATTCGTCAATTGAAGTTCGTAATCTCGTATCAACTTCACGGCAGCTTCTTCAACTCCTTCGGTTAACAGGTACGAATTTCAGCTTGTAGATGTATCTGTTTGCGGTTGTGATTAGTTATCGTGACTCTGAACATGTTGATATGTTCGTTTGAATTGAGTCTTGAGTCTATTGTTTCTGGATTTGTGCTGAGCGCGCGGTTAGGTTAGGTTTGAGTGGAGAAGAACAGAGTGAAATTGAGAGAGATTAGATTAGGTTTTTTTTAGGAGTGTGAGAGAGGATGGAATCGGCGCCGTTTGGTTGAGTGTGAGGCGGAGCTAGCCGATCGGGAGTGAGGGAAGAAGGAGGTGGTTGCGAACGGAGCCGGTTTGTTGAAGTTGAAGTTGAGGCGGAAACCGGAGGAGAGCGGAGAGAGAGGTTTAGAGTTAGCTTGTCTAGAGTGTTCGCCGGCGAGATAAGGATGAGTATGGGACGGTGGTATGAGGTTGACGGAGGGTAAGAGGTTGACGGAGAGAGGAAAGGGTTCGGCAAGGGCGGAGTTGGCGGCGGCTAGGTTAGATGAGGGAAGAAGAAGGTGATGGGCGATTCGCAGAGAGAGAGAGAGAGAGGCTGTAGTAGTTTTTGTTGTTTTTTGCTTTTGTTCTTATTTTATCAACAAAGATTTGTAGGTTGTTAATCAAAAAAAATATATTAAAAGATTCACAAAGTTCTGTTTGAGATAAGAGGATAAGAGAGATCCGGGTTTGTTGATTTGGCCCCTACCGGAGGTGACACTTGTCACCGTCCGGTAGGTTTTCCCCTCCAATAGCGTGTAGACAGCAGGGCATGTGGCAGCACGTCTGGGCCTAGCCCGTAGTGCTATCCGCACCCCTCACCCAACATAGCCCAAACGATTTCAGCCCATTTCATTTCTAATCACACTTCCCTCTCATTTCTTTTAATTTTCTTTCAGTTTCCATTTTAATTCATATAAAATAGTTTTAGTCATCCAAAAATTCTCAAATAAATCATGGATATTCCTTTATGTTTCTAGTTTTTTATCACATTTTTATTTTATTTTTTTCATTGATCCACGTGCCAGAAATAATTCACCAATGTACATAGCTTCATTTGCTTCATTTCTTGACCAGTCTGTCTTTTCTATTTTCTATAGCCTTCAATATTTGGAGTTTTGATCCCATTCTTTTTGCATTGTGTTCCTAAGATCTTCTAGTTTTCATGTGATTTGTTTCAGAAGTTTTAGAAAATTATTTCTTGAGTTTTGGTCTGGTATCTTGTGATGTAAGTTTTCTGTCCTAGCTTGTGTTTGTACCTCCATTTGACCTAGTTCCTTTCTGAATTTTTGCAAATCCTTTTGGCAAGTTGATATAATGTGTTTTAAGATCATTTGGTTCCAGTTGTAGATTTTTTAGATGGCTGGTTGATTATTTGTGGATTTTTGTTCTCACCTTGTCCCATTTTGCTTCTTTTGGTTCATTAGATCTCTTATAGGCTTAGAAGGGCACTTGTGCCAACTTCTTCTTCTCATTTGGGGTTCCTTTGGGGTGTGGGTACCTTCCTGGTCCTAGTATAGGTCTTGTTTCTTCTGAATTTTTAGGTTTGCTTCTTATTCAAGTCATTTGTTTCCTTAAGTGTTTAAATTCCATCTTTTGATTCCATTGCTTTTATTTTGACATTGTTTGGTATCGTGTGACCTCTCTCTTCATCTTGCTGGCTTCCTAGGCCATTCTTTATATCATTTTGATTCTGGTTTTGAACTTTGTGCTTGTATTTTGTGTGTTTTGCATTACATCTTTCATAGGTGCGCATTTGTTTCCATATGTATTCATGTTGCCTCATTCTAAGTCATAAGTCTCTCATTTTCATTTCTTTGAGTTGAATTAGCATTAAGTATTTGTTTACTTCATTTCACTTCTGATTGTTGGATGATGTTATGTTAATTTGTTCATTTTTGTTCACTTGTGCATGCTAACCTTGCAGGGGCTATGGTAAGTGTGAGATGTGGAAATTGAGTTCCACATCTCTAGTCCTTATCTTTTCCTTTTATGTTTATGTGAACTAACTCTCTTTTGTTGGGCCTAGGCCTTTCTCATCCCTTCTTCTATCTTGTTCTTCCTTCTTCATTAGGATAGAAACTTCACTAACCCTTAGGACATCCATGCATGTGAATACTTAGGATTATTTTAGTCCCCCTTTAGAATTTTTCCTTTGAGATCCTTTTGGTTCTTCTTCTCTTCTCATCTCATAACTCTTAAAAGATACTTAAATAAATGTGAAGTGATGTCTTGATCCATAGCCTTATCCCATGAGGTATGCTTGTAGTCTTCCCATCTTGGGATAGTACAAGTTTACCTTGTGATGCACAAGTCTGATCAGGGTATCTTATTCATAAAGAAAAGCATAAAAAACACTTCTTCATGTAAATAATCAAAACATCTAATAAATAAACAAGTTAGTGAGCCTAAGCCCTAATCTTTGGGTTCAGGTTTTGGGGATCTTCTCCTTACTTGAGTGTGCTTGTTCTATTATTCCATCTTGGAATGTAGTGACAAGTGTACATTCCATGGAAAAGAGCTTGAGTTCACTTCCTTGTGACATACTCATAAAAGCTTCTAAAAAAACACAAACAAACAATAAGCGTCTCTCCTTCGGGAAATCTTTTCTCATCTCATTCACTCCTTACGTGAACTTGCTCCTACTTGTCATTTTGCAAGACGGTTACGCACTCGTCGTCCGAGTCTGCAACACCTGAGCAATGGCATAGGCAGTTCAAGCCTTAATCCACAAGCAATTTCTTTTCTACCCCTAGTTAGGGGAACTACGGCGTCTCTGATCCTCATTATCCTGATGAGGTACGTAGGCAGCGGGGTAGGGCCCGTTCGAGCACAATCTTTATTTTCCCTACATTTTTCTTTTCTTTTCTTATTTTAGCTCTTTTCAGTTCTAGTTTCTTTTCATTTCCATTTCTTTTGCTGCAGCTTTCATACTCTCACCCTTTGAAACAGTTTCTTTTGCAAGCGTGGATCCCGTCGGGTACGGCGGACGATTTGGGGTGCTAATACCTTCCCAGGTCGTAACCGACTCCCGAACTCAGATCTTTGGTTCGCAAGGCCTTGTCCTTTCCTTCTTCCTCAGGTTTGTGCAACATTACCTTTCCCATTCATTCGGGATAAAAATGTCTGGCTGGCGACTCTAACCTTTCCGCGCCACTTTCGCGTTTGTACTAGGATGAAAATCCTGGGAGCGACAGCTGGCGACTCTGCTGGGGATCGAACCCAGAATCTCTGGTTCCCCTGTGAGTCTCTCCTAGCGCTTGTGTGTTGCTGTTTCATTGGGTGATGTTTGTTTGATGTGGCTTGTTGTATTGTTGTTTGTTTACTGCTTTATTTACAGCTTTATTTACAGTTTTCAGTATTTATTTTCCGCATCATATATATCATACTGGACTGTCTGGACTGGTTTTCTTTGGTGGGATGGGAGTTACTGGTTCTTGAGAGATATGAGCCAAGTACCCGACTCGAGTGCACCATAGGATTTAGAGTGGTTCCACTTTGGCCTCATGAGATCTTGTCATGGGGGTAGTAGTGAGTTCCACACCCAGGTTGCGATTGTCTTGGAAATGTCTTGATTTGGGGATCTTCCTCTCTCATTACATAACCCTGACAGTTATGTGCAGCTGGGGACCGATCATTGAGAACCTTTGTGGAAACAACCCTCTCCAGTGGTGACAGTGGCAGACCACATTTTGTGGCAAACCCATTCGCACCCGAGGGTCCACTGGGAACTCGCATAGGATGGCCTGGTTCTCTTATAAGAACTCAGTCAAAGCATCTGGTCGTATGACATTAGTACTGTATCCTACGGGCTGAATGTACTATTGTTTCTCGATTTCAGCGCTTGAAGCTGGGAACCTATAAGGGATGCTTGTTTTTCCCGGACTCAGCTGAGGCCTCCCTGCGTAGTATATAATGCCAAACCGATTCCCTGATTTGGTCATGAGCCATTTCTCGGAGATGGTGACAGTATTATTGCTACGTGGCTTTGAGAGTCCGTGATGTTTGACCCGGAGCCTATTACCCGTGAGATTGGGGGTGTTTACAGGTGTGCAGGAACCCATGACCTCAACATACACTCATCTGTTCAATGGTTCTTGTTATGATCTTTGGTCCTTTGATTATGATCCATGGTTCTATGATTCTATGGTTCCGAAGTTATGGTTCTGGAATTCTGGATTTCTTGATACTGTGATTCTGAGATCTTATATCAGAGAGTTGTGATTATCAGAGGGTGTGACTCAGTAAACTTTTGGGTTTGCCAGTTAATCAGAGGGGCTCTTGTCAGTGTTCCAGTTCAGATGGTCCCAGTTGGTCATATGCTTGCATTGCATTACATTTGCATCATTCTTTGCATTAACTGTTTATGTTTCCCATTTTTCAGGTCATTGCTCACATCTGTTCCCAGTTTTGGTATTCTTATCTCCATGGCAGAAATCAGAAGAGATCCGAGAAAAAAGAATGTGCATTATACCTTTCTTCAGTCGGAAGTTAAAAGTGTTCAGAGGTTAGCAGGTTTGATGAACGATCAAGTCTTAGGTAATTTCAAGAAAAGATATGGCCAGATACTGAAGTTTGTGGACAAGCCTACTGCAGACCAAAAGGACAGCTTGCATACCTTGTTGCAATTTTATGATCCCCTGCTGTGTTGCTTTATTTTTCCAGGTTACATCTTAGCTCCGACATTGGAAGAGATCTCCAGCATGCTGAGTGTTCCGATCAGAGAGACATTGTCGTTCTACGGGTCAGAGGTTGTGCTCAGAGATGAAGACATAGCCAAGGTTTGTAGGTTGCCAGTTGTTTCAGTCAGGAAGGTTTTGCAAGAGAGTGAAGGCAGAGGTCTACCCTGGAGTGTGCTTATCCCAGAGGCTGAGAAGTATGCTACAGAGGCTAGGTGGAACGACTTTGGAGCTTTGCTTGCATTAATGGTATATGGGTCTAGCTTGTTTCCCGGAGAGAAAGAGTTTGTCAGCTTAAAAGTGATCTCAATCTTTGCAAAAGGCAATCCAGTGCCTACTCTATTGGGTGACTTTTATTTTAGTGTCCATTACAGGAACGAGAAAGGTAGAGGTGGTCCAGTGGTCTGCTGTGCTCCTTTGTTTGCTGAATGGTTTGCTAGACAGTTGCCTAAGTCAGGTGCCTTCAAGGATATACGAGACGAATGGAGATGGTCCAGAAGACTGATGGGATTGACTGAAGAAGACATTGCTTGGGGTTATGACAGGGATTTGCTAGGAAAGGAGTTGATGGTTAGTTGCGGTAGGTTTGCTGGAGTACCTTTGCTGGGAAGGAAAGGTGTCATCAGTTACTACCCGACATTATCCAAAAGGCAGTTTGTCTATCCTTTGAAAGATCCTCCTCAGATGGAAATGTTTGCTGAATCTTTGTATTTTCCTGCTGACAGAAACAGAGAGTTAGTCCAACAAGCAGTCCAATCCTGGGCTCACAGGATAAGAAAAGGGAAGAAAGACTTCGGCCGAGTTGATCCCAAGACATATCCACCATATGCTGAATGGTTGCAAAGACATATCGAGTCAGTTCTCATGCCTTTTTCAGTCGAGGCTCCACTTTATCCCCGAGAGGTACCAGGTCCGAACAATACGGTTTCCTTGGAGGAGTACAAGAAGCTAGAAGCTCAGCTGCATGAGGTCAGAGTAGATAATATTGAGATGGTAAGCCTATACCACCAGGCCAATAGAGCCAAGAAGGAAGCTGAAGGCAAGTTGCAGAAGCTTCAAGCCTCTCTAGAAGACAAAGAGAAAGATTTTGCCGGAAGAGAAGCCCATTTCCACAGATTGGGTATGATGGAAGCTCAAAGAGAAGCTAAGCACAAGGAGACTTTAAAGACTCTCAAGAGTGCTCGACAGTCCATTGTTTGGCTGAAAGGCCAAAGGGATGAAGAGCAAAAGAAATTCAAAGAGAAGGAAGAGTTCTTTGAAGTTCAGATGGCTTTCAAGAAGGAGGAAGTGGAGCAAGCCCACGCCATCCGGAGGGAGAAGACCCAACAGTTATCCCAAAGTCAATTAGCTCTGGAAGAAGCGAGGAAAGAGATCGAAAAGCTCAAGCTGAGAGCGGGTGTCAAGAAAAGCAGGGCAGAGGTGGCGGAGCCGGGGTCCTTAGCTTAGTTTATTTTTCAAAACTACCTACAGGCTTGTTGTAGGAGTCTTGCTTATTTTTGTATTTTGTCTTTATTCGATGTGTTGATTTGTAACCCTTCGGGGAACATTCCTGGATGTATTCTGACTTTTAGCCTATAGTGGTTTGTCCATTTTCAGTATTAATGTGCAAGTTATCGTTTTGAATGTGCAAGACTCGTTTGTCTGGATACTGCTAATGTCTGAACACTTATCAAAGAGAAAGTTTGAAAGCTAAACACTGAAAGTGATTGTCGAGATAGATGCCAGAACTGGGGCATGCCAAATGCTTAAAATTGGGAACATGAACAGTTACATAGCATTGCATATAACCTGTTTGTTTGTTTTCCAGGTGTTGTCTCAGTTACTAACGTGTTTTGTGATCACATGCATTATAGCTCCTCGTAAAGTTCGAGAACAACCAGCAGTGCACAGATACCCAACCAAGACTAACAGAGAGCGAGCCATGGACCAAATGCAGGCAGATTTGGCAGATTTGAGGCAGAGAATTGATAACTTCATGACGTTAATGGCCGGCATGGGGCAAAATCAAGAGCGTCTGCGAGAGATGGTTGAGAATCAGAACCGGAACGCTACTGCTGCTGCTAATGCTGACAATCATACCGGTGCGGACGCACGTCAGGGTGGAACTCCAGTTACACAACCAGGAGTGACAATAGTCAACGACGGGTTGCATAACCTTCAGATGGACAATCATGATGACCAGTTCACTCTACTTGATGAAGCTGAAGGTCAATGGGTAGAAATGAACAAGAGGTTCGAAGAGATGGCTGAGCAAATCAAGGCTATTCAGTCCCAGAGCTCTTTGGGATTCGATATAACAGACTTGGGCTTGGTTCCTGGAGTCAGGATTCCGTATAAGTTCAAAGTTCCAACTTTCGAGAAGTATAACGGCACTGCTTGCCCGAAGACCCATCTGCAATCATACGTTGGGAGAATTGCCGCTCATACAGACGATGAGAAACTGTGGATGTACTATTTTCAGGACAGCTTGGTGGGAGCTTCCCTTGAGTGGTACATGAAGCTCAGCAGGGTCAATGTCAAGAGCTGGAAGGATCTCGCTGAAGCCTTTGTGAGGCAGTATCAATACAACATGGATATGGCTCCGAACCGCGCGCAGTTGCAACATATGGCTCAGACAGCAAAAGAAGGCTTCAAAGAATATGCCCAGAGGTGGCGCCAGCTAGCTGCCAGGGTACAACCACCCTTGTTAGAGAATGAAATGGCCTATATGTTCATGGGCACCCTCCAGGGGGTATTTCTTGAGAGGTTGGCGTCGAGTTCTGCTACTAAGTTCAACGATATTGTCATTGCGGGAGAAAGGGTTGAAACGCTGTTGAAAATGGGGAAGATACAAGACCCTGGTGCTAGTAGCTCAAATGGAGTGAGGAAAGCTTTTAGTGGACCTCCGAGAAGGAGAGAAGGCGAGACGAATGCTGTATTCGGCCGAAGCCAGGGTCGTGGTTACAGAAGACCTTATGAACATATGGCTGCTGTCACCATTCCTGCAGCTCCCGTACAACAGATGCTACCTCCACCACAACAACACCAGCAACAACAACAGCCTCGAACCAACTACCAGCAGAGACCATATCAACCGAGGCAGGCTCGCCCGGCTAACAGGGTGATTGAAGCTATTCCGATGACGTATGCTGCCTTGTTGCCGAGACTACTAGATTTGAACCTTATTCAACTGAGGACTTTGGAACCACCACCTTCTGGAGAGCTTCCGGTTGGTTATGATGTCAACGCGCGATGCGCTTTTCACTCAGGAGCACCCGGGCACTCAACTGAGAAGTGCAAGGCGCTGCATCACAAAGTTCAGGATCTTGTAGATTCAAAGGCAATCAACTTTGCGCCACCACCGAATGTCAACTCGAACCCTATGCCTAATCATGGTGGGGCAAGGGTCAATGCTGTTGAGGGTGATGACAAGTTGAGTTTGGTGCTGAGTATCGATGAAGTCAAGACACCTTTGAGGGTGGTGAAGGAGAGACTGTTGAAGGGTCAAGTATTTCCCGGTTGCCATCTTGGTTGTGAAGACTGTATGAGTGTTGTGAATGGCTGTGAGAAATTGAAGACGGGTTTGCAGGAATTGATCGATGATGGGTCCTTGCAGTTCAGTAAGATTAGTAATGAAGAGGTTGATGATGTGTCAACCATTACTATCTTCTACGATGAAGCTGATATGCCCGTCAGACAAGAGCCGGTTACCATTTACGCCCCTCAGATTAGTCCCGTGACTATAACTGTACCTGGGCCAATGCCGTACATAGATGATAGAGCCATTCCTTGGCATTATGGCTCCGAGGTTTATGTAGCGGGACAGAAGATGGAGAGTAGACCTGTTGCTGACCTGACTATTGAAAATGTAGGAGGTGTTGGGGGTTTTACCCGAAGTGGTCGTTTGTTTGCTCCCCCTGCACTGAGAAAGGATCCTGAGGCTGAGGCTTCATCCAAAGACAAAGGAAAGCAGACTGCAAATGATGAGTCAACTACTCTTGTGGCTGGGCAGGGGACGTTTGAAAAAGAAGTAGAGGAGTTCATGAGGATCATCAAAAGGAGTGACTACAAGGTGGTTGATCAACTGAACCAGACGCCTTCAAAGATTTCTATCTTGTCACTGCTGATATGCTCTCCCGTGCACCGAGAAGCCTTACTGAAAGTACTTCAAATGGCCTATGTTCCTCAGGAGATTACGGTCAACCAACTCGAAGCTGTTGTTGGAAGTGTCAATGCTAGCCATGGCTTAGGCTTCACGGACAGAGACCTCACTTCGGAGGGAAGGAATCACAACAAAGCACTGCACATCACAATGGAATGCAAGGGCGCTGTGCTGTCTCATGTTCTTGTAGACACAGGCTCTTCCTTGAATGTGCTTCCGAAGAAGGCGTTGATGAAGCTTAATATTGATGGGATTGTCCTGACGCCGAGTGATCTGGTGGTTAAAGCTTTCGATGGTTCAAGAAGAGCAGTTTTCGGAGAGGTTGAGTTGCCTGTC
Organism: Lathyrus aphaca; assembly: GCA_963966055.1. Lineage (NCBI taxonomy): Eukaryota > Viridiplantae > Streptophyta > Magnoliopsida > Fabales > Fabaceae > Lathyrus > Lathyrus aphaca. The sequence continues at coordinate 539,020,208 of OZ014524.1, forward strand.
AAGATAGGCTCTCAAGTCTTCAAGAGTGTCTTATATGTTATGGACATCCAGCCTGCGTATAGTTGCTTGTTGGGCAGACCGTGGATACATGCAGCTGGAGCTGTCACTTCAACCTTGCATCAGAAGCTTAAATACGTGGTGGACGGCCAGGTCATCACGGTTTGTGGGGAAGAAGATATATTCGTCAGCCATCTGTCGACGTTTAAATATGTGGAAATGGATGGAGAAATCCACGAGACTTTGTGCCAAGCATTTGAAGCAGATGTCAGTATCTTGACTCCGGTGAAGAAAAACAACGAGGGCACGTCCATTCATTCCTACCAGGAAGCAAAAGAGGTCGTTCAATCAGGCAATGCTCAGGGCTGGGGCAAGCTATTGGAACTGGAAAAGAAGGATGATAAATTCGGCTTAGGGTATCAGCCTGGGGGGTCTACTCAGAGTGGTAAAGCTATCACATTCACAAGCGCTGGGTTGCTCGACCGCGATCAAATCTGTATGGCCAGCCAAGACGGGGATAGTGATAGAGACTGGGACAACAATTGGATCCGCCCGTGTGCACCCGGCGAGGAGCTAGGAAATTGGTCTGCTGAAGACATTGTCCAAGTCACCTGGCTCTCAAAGTAATTGCTTTGTTTCCTTTTATTAGCATACTGCATTGTCAAATCCAGCATTCTGCCCAAGATGCTTGGATTCATTGTATTGGGCCACCATGTTTTGTATCGCATTGTTATTTTGCTATGAAATAAAAGGACATTTTTAGACAAACTGTGTTCTCTATCTTTGTTTTCAAACTTTTTCACAAAAAAATATATAAAAAATGGCAATGTGTTTTTTCATTTTTTGTTTTGTGTTAGCGTCTCTTTTTCAAAATTAGCAGATTCTGAATAAGCACATCATTTGTGCAGTGCTGATCATCCGGATTCCACGGATAACGTTCCTGCTATGACTATGCATGACTTTGATAATCCAGTCTACCAAGCTGATGAAGGGGTTGAGGAAGACTGTGACCTCCCTGAAGAATTGGTCAGATTGTTGAAACAAGAGGAACGAGTTATTCAGCCTCATCAAGAGGAGATTGAGACCATCAACATTGGCAGTGAAGATGCAAAGAAAGAAATCAAGATAGGGGCCAATCTGCAGGCCGACGTCAAGAAAGAGCTGATCAGTATGCTGAGAGAGTATGTGGACATCTTTGCTTGGTCATATCAAGATATGCCAGGGTTGGATACCGACATTGTGATGCATAAGCTACCTCTGAGAGAGGACTGTCCTCCTGTAAAGCAAAAATTGAGAAGAACTTGCCCGGATATGGCGATGAAGATTAAAGAGGAGGTCCAGAAGCAGTGGGACGCCGAGTTCCTTGCCGTGACTAGTTACCCACCTTGGGTAGCTAACATCGTACCAATACCTAAGAAGGACGGCAAGGTCCGGATGTGCGTTGACTATCGAGATTTGAACAGAGCAAGCCCAAAGGATGATTTTCCGTTGCCACACATTGACGTGTTGGTCGACAATACTGCTCAATTCTCAGTGTTCTCCTTCATGGATGGATTCTCCGGTTATAATCAGATAAAAATGGTGCCGGAAGACATGGAGAAGACAACGTTCATTACCCCGTGGGGAACATTCTGCTATAAGGTCATGCCCTTCGGTTTGAAGAACGCCGGGGCAACTTATCAACGGGCGATGGTCACATTGTTCCATGACATGATCCACAAGGAGATCGAATGTTATGTGGATGATATGATTGCAAAGTCTAAAGACGAAGAGGAGCATTTGGTTAACCTGAAGAAGTTATTTGATAGATTGATCAAGTTCAAGCTGAGGTTGAATCCGAACAAGTGCACTTTCGGAGTGCGTTCCGGAAAATTGCTGGGTTTCATTGTAAGTCAAAGGGGAATTGAGGTAGATCCTGCTAAAGTGAAAGCTATTCAAGATATGCCTGCACCGAGGACAGAAAAGGAAGTGCGCGGATTCTTAGGTAGATTGAACTACATTTCTCGGTTCATATCTCATCTAACTGCCACGTGCGAACCGATATTCAAACTGCTAAGAAAAGAGCAAACGGTTAGGTGGAACGATGATTGCCAAAGAGCTTTCGACAAAATAAAGGAATATTTACAGGAACCTCCAATTCTGATGCCTCCAGTGGAAGGAAGACCGTTAATCATGTACTTGACCGTGCTAGAAGGGTCGATGGGGTGTGTGCTCGGCCAACATGACGAGTCTGGTCGAAAAGAGTACGCCATCTATTACCTTAGCAAAAAGTTTACCGACTGTGAATCCCGATACTCACTGCTCGAGAAAACTTGCTGCGCTTTGGTATGGGCTGCTCGCCGACTGAGGCAGTACATGTTGACCCATACCACACTTCTTATTTCCAAGATGGATCCTGTCAAGTACATCTTTGAGAAACCAGCATTGACCGGAAGGGTTGCTAGATGGCAGATGATTTTAACTGAATACGACATCCAGTACACTTCTCAGAAAGCCATCAAAGGAAGTGTATTGTCGGAAAACCTTGCTCAGCAACCTCTTGAGGATGACTATCAGCCGATGAGATTTGATTTCCCTGATGAGGACATCATGTACCTCAAAACAAACAATTATGAGGAACCACTTCCGGAGGAGGGACCTGATCCTGAGTCCAAATGGAAGTTGATGTTTGATGGGGCTGTCAATATCAATGGTCGTGGAGTTGGTGCCGTACTCATTACTCCTAAAGGTGTTCACTTACCCTTCGCTGCCAGAATTACTTTTGGCTGCACCAACAATGAAGCGGAATACGAGGCGTGTATAATGGGAATAGAAGAGGCAATTGATCTTCGGATTAAGAACCTCGATATATTCGGAGACTCAGCCCTCGTCATTAACCAAATTACCGGCAAGTGGTATACGCATCAAGAGCATCTAGTTCCATACAGGGATTATGCTAGAAAACTGTTGACATTCTTCACGACAGTTGAGCTCAAATACATACCACGTGACGAAAATTAGTTTGCCGATGCTTTGGCCACTCTCTCTTCGTCGATTAAAGTCCTGTGTTGGAATTTTGTGCCCAGAATTGACATCTCCAGGCTTGACTCTCCAGCTTATGCTTTCTCTGTAGACGCCGTATCTGACGAGAAACCTTGGTATTTTGATATCAAGTTGTTCCTGGAAAAGCAAGAATACCCAACAGGGGCATCTTCCAAAGACAAAAAGACCTTGAGACGACTTGCTGCTAGTTTCTTCTTGAATACAGACGGGGTTTTGTACAAGAGAAACTTCGATATGGTCTTGCTCAGATGCGTGGATAGACACGAAGCAAGCCTGTTAATGCAGGAAGTCCACGAAGGATCTTTTGGTACCCATGCAGGGGGGCATGCCATGGCAAAGAAACTGCTGAGATTAGGGTATTACTGGATGACAATGGATGCAGACTGTTGTTCATTCGCTCGTAAATGCCACAAGTGCCAAATATATGCAGATAAAGTGCATGTTCCTCCTAACCCACTCAATGTCATGTCATCTCCTTGGCCTTTCTCTATGTGGGGCATTGACATGATCGGGAAGATCGAGCCAACTGCTTCGAACGGTCATCGCTTCATCCTGGTCGCGATTGATTACTTTACCAAGTGGGTAGAAGCAGCGTCTTATGCCAACGTCACTCGTCAGGTGGTGGCAAGATTTCTGAAAAGAGATATCATATGCAGATATGGAGTGCCCGAAAGGATCATTACTGATAATGGTTCTAATCTCAACAACAAGATGATGGCAGACTTATGTCGGGACTTCAAAATACAACATCACAATTCTTCTCCTTACCGACCAAAGATGAATGGTGCGGTAGAGGCAGCTAACAAGAATATCAAGAAGATTATGCAGAAAATGGTTGTCACCTACAAAAATTGGCATGAGATGTTACCGTTTGCCTTGCATGGGTACAGGACGTCAATCAGGACGTCAACAGGGGCAACTCACTTCTCTCTAGTGTATGGTATGGAAGCAGTCCTGCCTGTTGAAGTAGAGATTCCTTCACTGCGCGTGATGATGGATGTCAAGCTGGATGAGGCTGAATGGGTGCGTGCTCGTTACAATCAGCTATGTCTAATTGAGGAAAAGAGATTAGCGGCTATCTGTCATGGTCAGCTTTATCAGAGGAGAATGAAGCGTGCATTTGACCAACGAGTACGTACTCGAGAGTATCGAGTGGGAGAGCTTGTGTTGAAGAGAATCGTTCCTCCAGGTTCAGATAACAGGGGCAAGTGGACCCCAAACTACGAAGGACCATTCATAGTGAAGAAAGTCTTCTCGGGAGGAGCACTGATGCTCACCACTATGGATGGAGATGACTTCCCATCCCCTGTTAACTCGGACGCAGTTAAAAAATACTTCGCATAAAGAGACCCGCTGGACACAAAAACAGAATGTAAGTCCAGGCAAGAAAAGGGCATCTCGGCGAGCTAAAAACAGAATAAAAAGCTCGGGCAAAAATTAGGGAAATAAATATAAAAAATGTACACCCGCTGAGTTGAAAAGCCACATTGGACAGCTCAGGCAAGAAAGGGTATCCCGGTGGATTGAAAACCCGAGAGGGCGATCCACACAAAATAAGGGAATAAGCGAACAACTGTGATCCAAGTTATCTGAACCACGCCATCATTTAGTACAGCTTGACAATGTCGGAAGGATGGGAAACAGTTCCCTCGTCCTCTCAGAAAGCCAAAGCAGAATGGAGAGTATCGAAGACATGCAGGTCATAGCAGAAATGGAACTCCTTGGAATGCCGTGTACATTGCCATTAGGATAGTTTCTTTTCTCATTTTTTATAGTGGCTACCTCTTTCCAGGTGGTTGCTTCCCGATGTAAAATCTTTGCCTATTCAGAGGCCATTCAATAAAAATAATATTCAGTCAAAAAGCTGTGTGTGTATATTTTTGTTTGCAAAATGTCCCGAATTTTTGGCAAAAATAGCATTGCATTTAAACATGGTAATAATTTTGAAAAGAAAACTGACATGCAGGGAAACTGTAACCCTCTTTGAGTGTCGGATGATGATGGATGAACAGATCATTCCATGCAAATCCCCGGGACACACGTGTGTTTTATGTTGTTGTAGGTTGCAGGATGGCGTCACATTCTCTCAAGCAATTTACTCTTCCCCAGTAGAGTATCTCCCCAAGCAGAGATTTCTTCTCCCAGCAGGTATCTGAAAGCCTGACTCATCTCCGGCAGAGATTTTCCTCCAACCAAGCCTTGGCAGCAGCCCAAGCAGGTTCTTCTTCCCCAGTGAAGTAGCAGTCCATTCTTCCCCAGCAAGAGTCCTTGCCTATCAGGTACCTGAAAGCCTGATATCCCCTCAGAGTCCTGAATCATCAGATGCTCTCCCCAGCCAGAGTATTTGCCCAAGAAGTTTCCCCAGCCAAGTCTGAAGATGATCTGTCCCCACAGAGTTCATATTTGATTTTCACCTCCGTCCGTGAAATATTTCTCAGCCAAGTTGCCATACTTTTGGGTATTTGATGATATAGCCGGGTATTCATCACCTCAGTCAGAGTGGGTATCCAGACCTCTTGACTTGTCTTCCCCTGTAGAGTTGTATCTCTTGTTGCCGATCAGGCATTCTGGTGTTGCTCGTCTGCAAATTCCTGCACTCGACGGTGCTTTGAGATGAATTATTTTGCTGTTGATTCTCAACACTCGTCTGTGTTAAGATACCTCTGTTGTTGCTCGTCTGCAATTTCCAGCACTCGTCTGTGTTTGGTTATGATAGTTGCTCGTCCGCAATTCCTCAACACTCGTCCGTGTTTTGGCATGATATTTGTTGTTGTTCGTCTGCAACCTCCCAACACTCGTCTGTGTTTGGTATTAGATCCTCCGCTGCACTCGTCTGTGCCTTGATATGTATTCTCTATTGTTGCTCGTCTGCAACTGTCCAGCACTCGTCTGTGTTTGTTTGAAGCTCGTCTGCTTTTATCCTCCAGAAGTCGTTTGTGTTCTGAAGCGTCTGCCTTGCTTGGATACTCGTCTGTATCATCCCCAGCACCCGTCTGTGCTAGCTTACACCTGAATGTGACGATTTGCTGTTTACCCTGATATTTCTGTGACTACTTCAAATGCTCGTCTGTGTTTGAATCTCTGGTATTCGTCTATACCAGTTGCTGATACTCGTCTGTATCATTGCCTGAAACGCTCGTCTGTGTTTCTCGGATCATCGTCTGATACTCGTCTGTATCATTGACTTATGGCACTCGTCTGTGTTATCTTGATGATCATCCAATACTCGTCTGTATTGAAGAGGTTTCGAATCCTGACAGTGGGAATTAAATGTCAAAATGGTTACCGGTCCTGGCGTAACAGGTAAATCCGAAGGAGGCTCGTCTGTCTCAAGCACCAATTATGGTTGCTGCACCTGGCGTCACAGGTTTGCTCAAAGAAGACTCGTCTGTCTTATACCATATATCCGCGGATAATATATGAAGAAGGTTCGTCTACCTTGATTGCATGTCTATCCCACAGACTTAAGTGCATTACCGGTCCTGGCGTAACAGATAAATCCGAGGGAGACTCGTTTGTCTCATGTGTTAAGGACTCGTCTGTCCAGCTCCTGGCGTCACAGGATGGTTTGAAAACTCGTCAGTCAACTTGTTCTTATTCCAGATATCAGCTCAACTTGGACGAAGCTCGTCTGCTTCTTCTCCCCTTCAGTCACCGAAACGTCATTCGGTCGGGTTTATTTCCCGGCGTTGCATTCTTCATCAGAGTGCAAATTTTTGGTCTTCTTGGTATTCAACCACAGTTTATCTTGTATGGTCGATAGCCCGTACTATCGTCCTTTTCAGATTAACTGGTGATTGAATAGGGGCAGTTGTAACACCCCAAATTTGCCCTCTTATTTTTAAGCATCATATCACATCATATTCATCATACTCATATCACTTTCATATTCTGTGTAGCATCATTAGCATAGAAAAATGAAGCATGACATTCATTATGGAAGCATAACATAGGCTGGCAGTGATTTCAGTGCGGCAATCTGAGTCAAACGGACGCTTGACCTAATCTTGTTCAAATTGTCAGGAAATTAGTTCAGCTGTTGAGTCTTCATGTTTCAGGGGTTATTTCTCAAACAGTGCGAATTCGGCGTTGAATTGTGTCGTGTGCGAAAGTACTTGATTTTTCAAGCAGTGGTTCATGTGATGGTTGTGGATTCGGATATTCAGGCTTACCATGAATATAAGTTCAACTATGTGCGTCTGTGGATTTATTCTCCTGAGAAACAATTCAAATTAATTCGAAGTAATTCGGGTCAGATGCTCAGAGAATGATTTATTCAGACAATCATTGTTTTACTTGTGAATTGTGCAGTGGTAGTGGTTTTCTGGCCGATTAAATGATCTTTGTGGAAGCGATGCGAGATGGTTGAGGTGAATGCACTGAGTGATGGAGATTTCGTGACTATATGCATGATTGGTGGCATTTGGCCTGATTCACAAAAATATCAAGTTCCATACTCATTTCTAAACCTCTTGTCGAATTGTCCATTTAAATCAATTTCTCAACCATTTGGCCATATTGTGACTTCTCCCAATTTTTGAATCCATTCTCATACCCAGTCAGTGCTAATTCCCAATTCTTTATTATCCTATCACCAATTTTTTCTATTCTCGTATTCAAATGCCCATTATCCCTTTTTATTATTATTATTATTTTTTTTTTTAAACTTCATTTTTATTCAATATCCCTATCCAAAAAAATTCTTTTATTATTTGCATTCATCTTTTTCCATTTTTAATACTTATTATAATCCACTATTCTAATCCCATTTCTTTGTTTCCATATCTTCAATTAATAGTCAAGACCTTTTTTTTTTATGAAAGCTACTTCCCATTTGGTATTAGAAAACTCATTATTTTTATGTCATAGAAAGTAATAAAAAAAAGAAGGAGATATAATAATATAATGTCATGAAGTCTCCAAGTGTTATCACCAGTTTCTACTTGTTAGTCAAGTGCCATGCTTGTTTCCCCTAGCCAGTCAACAACACCACACGTGATCAGCAGGGTCTCCAAATGCAAAAGCATTAAACGCAGCCGGCAAGAAAAGAAAAAGGGTGATTCTTGAGCCAAAACGCAGAGAAACATAACTTAAAACGCAAAAAAAAGAGCTGAACATACAAAGCTGAAAGCCTTTAACGCACATCATACCAGCACGCGAGAATCATGGATGAAACGCAAAGGAGCGTAACGCAAAACGCAAATTAAAAACCAAAACGCGTTGGAAAATAACGGACACCAAGCTCATGAGAAGAAAATCAATAACAGAAACACACAAAGGATAACAGAATTGGAGAAAGAATAAAAAAGGGTTGAAAAATATTAGAAGATTCAGTTACACGAAAAAAAAAAAAAGGAGAAAGTTTGTTATGACAGAATTTTTCTCTCACAATAACGGATTCTTCCATTGATCTCCATCAAGATACAGAAACGGATTCATTCATGTTAACTCTTTGAAATCTTCAATCAAGAAATAGCAGAAATAGGAGAAATCCTTCTCTGAATCTCTCAAGAATCCAGCGATAATTCTCTCCATTTTCTCTTGAATCTTCATCAACCTTCAAGCAATTCTTCATAATTTTCATGAATTCACTTCCATCTTGATCGATTCTCTGCGAAATTCATCACCAAGAACGCATAAAGTTGATCCTAGCTTCATCGATTTTATTCGCAGCAACCTTCATCAACATTGTGGATTCAGCTTTGGCTTTCGATCCAAGTGTATATCCAGCATTTTGTGTCAACTGCTCCAATCAATTCAGTCTCTTCAACCGATCGAATTCGTCACAGTAGCATCGGTAAACCTGCGAAGCAATCCGATATACGTTCACATCAACTCAAGAGGAACAAAACGTGATTACGAAGATGAAGTGAAGCTCCATAGCAATAGCAAAGTTGCGAGTCAGTTTCTGAAGAAGTGAAAAGTTACCGAATCGAGGCTGATATCCTTGTAGCTGTCGGCATCGTCAATTGAAGTTCGTAATCTCGTATCAACTTCACGGCAGCTTCTTCAACTCCTTCGGTTAACAGGTACGAATTTCAGCTTGTAGATGTATCTGTTTGCGGTTGTGATTAGTTATCGTGACTCTGAACATGTTGATCTGTTCGTTTGAATTGAGTCTTGAGTCTATTGTTTCTGGATTTGTGTTGAGCGCGCGGTTAGGTTAGGTTTGAGTGGAGAAGAACAAAGTGAAATTGAGAGAGATTAGATTAGGTTTTTTTTAGGAGTGTGAGAGAGGATGGAATCGGCGCCGTTTGGTTGAGTGTGAGGCGGAGCTAGCCGATCAGGAGTGAGGGAAGAAGGAGGTGGTTGCGAACGGAGCCGGTTTGTTGAAGTTGAAGTTGAGGCGGAAACCGGAGGAGAGCGGAGAGAGAGGTTTAGAGTTAGCTTGTTTAGAGTGTTCGCCGGCGAGATAAGGATGAGTATGGGACGGTGGTATGAGGTTGACGGAGGGTAAGAGGTTGACGGAGAGAGGAAAGGGTTCGGCAAGGGCGGAGTTGGCGGCGGCTAGGTTAGATGAGGGAAGAAGAAGGTGATGGGCGATTCGCAGAGAGAGAGAGAGGCTGTAGTAGTTTTTGTTGTTTTTTGCTTTTGTTCTTATTTTATCAACAAAGATTTGTAGGTTGTTAATAAAAAAAAATATATTAAAAGATTCACAAAGTTCTGTTTGAGATAAGAGGATAAGAGAGATCCGGGTTTGTTGATTTGGCCCCTACCGGAGGTGACACTTGTCACCGTCCGGTAGGTTTTCCCCTCCAATAGCGTGTAGACAGCAGGGCATGTGGCAGCGCGTCTGGGCCTAGCCCGTAGTGCTATCCGCACCCCTCACCCAACATAGCCCAAACGATTTCAGCCCATTTCATTTCTAATCACACTTCCCTCTCATTTCTTTTAATTTTCTTTCAGTTTCCATTTTAATTCATATAAAATAGTTTTAGTCATCCAAAAATTCTCAAATAAATCATGGATATTCCTTTATGTTTCTAGTTTTTTATCACATTTTTATTTTATTTTTTTCATTGATCCACGTGCCAGAAATAATTCACCAATGTACATAGCTTCATTTGCTTCATTTCTTGACCAGTCTGTCTTGTCTATTTTCTATAGCCTTCAATATTTGGATTTTTGATCCCATTCTTTTTGCATTGTGTTCCTAAGATCTTCTAGTTTTCATGTGATTTGTTTCAGAATTTTTAGAAAATTATTTCTTGAGTTTTGGTCTGGTATCTTGTGATGTAAGTTTTCTGTCCTAGCTTGTGTTTGTACCTCCATTTGACCTAGTTCCTTTCTGAATTTTTGCAAATCCTTTTGGAAAGTTGATATAATGTGTTTTAATATCATTTGGTTCTAGTTGTAGAATTTTTAGATGGCTGGTTGATTATTTGTGGATTTTTGTTCTCACCTTGTCCCATTTTGCTTCTTTTGGTTCATTAGATCTCTTATAGGCTTAGAAGGGCACTTGTGCCAACTTCTTCTTCTCATTTGGGGTTCCTTTGGGGTGTGGGTACCTTCCTGGTCCTAGTATAGGTCTTGTTTCTTCTGAATTTTTAGGTTTGCTTCTTATTCAAGTCATTTGTTTCCTTAAGTGTTTAAATTCCATCTTTTGATTCCATTGCTTTTATTTTGACATTGTTTGGTATCGTGTGACCTCTCTCTTCATCTTGCTGGCTTCCTAGGCCATTCTTTATATCATTTTGATTCTGGTTTTGAACTTTGTGCTTGTATTTTGTGTGTTTTGCATTACATCTTTCATAGGTGCGCATTTGTTTCCATATGTATTCATGTTGCCTCATTCTAAGTCATAAGTCTCTCATTTTCATTTATTTGAGTTGAATTAGCATTAAGTATTTGTTTACTTCATTTCACTTCTGATTGTTGGATGATGTTATGTTAATTTGTTCATTTTTGTTCACTTGTGCATGCTAACCTTGCAGGGGCTATGGTAAGTGTGAGATGTGGAAATTGAGTTCCACATCTCTAGTCCTTATCTTTTCCTTTTATGTTTATGTGAACTAACTATCTTTTGTTGGGCCTAGGCCTTTCTCATCCCTTCTTCTATCTTGTTCTTCCTTCTTCATTAGGATAGAAACTTCACTAACCCTTAGGACATCCATGCATGTGAATACTTAGGATTATTTTAGTCCCCCTTTAGAATTTTTCCTTTGAGATCCTTTTGGTTCTTCTTCTCTTCTCATCTCATAACTCTTAAAAGATACTTTAATAAATGTGAAGTGATGTCTTGATCCATAGCCTTATCCCATGAGGTATGCTTGTAGTCTTCCCATCTTGGGATAGTACAAGTTTACCTTGTGATGCACAAGTCTGATCAGGGTATCTTATTCATAAAGAAAAGCATAAAAAACACTTCTTCATGTAAATAATCAAAACATCTAATAAATAAACAAGTTAGTGAGCCTAAGCCCTAATCTTTGGGTTCAGGTTTTGGGGATCTTCTCCTTACTTGAGTGTGCTTGTTCTATTATTCCATCTTGGAATGTAGTGACAAGTGTACATTCCATGGAAAAGAGCTTGAGTTCACTTCCTTGTGACATACTCATAAAAGCTTCTAAAAAAACACAAACAAACAATAAGCGTCTCTCCTTCGGGAAATCTTTTCTCATCTCATTCACTCCTTACGTGAACTTGCTCCTACTTGTCATTTTGCAAGACGGTTACGCACTCGTCGTCCGAGTCTGCAACACCTGAGCAATGGCATAGGCAGTTCAAGCCTTAATCCACAAGCAATTTCTTTTCTACCCCTAGTTAGGGGAACTACGGCGTCTCTGATCCTCATTATCCTGATGAGGTACGTAGGCAGCGGGGTAGGGCCCGTTCGAGCACAATCTTTATTTTCCCTACATTTTTCTTTTCTTTTCTTATTTTAGCTCTTTTCAGTTCTAGTTTCTTTTCATTTCCATTTCTTTTGCTGCAGCTTTCATACTCTCACCCTTTGAAACAGTTTCTTTTGCAAGCGTGGATTCCGTCGGGTACGGCGGACGATTTGGGGTGCTAATACCTTCCCAGGTCGTAACCGACTCCCGAACTCAGATCTTTGGTTCGCAAGGCCTTGTCCTTTCCTTCTTCCTCAGGTTTGTGCAACATTACCTTTCCCATTCATTCGGGATAAAAATGTCTGGCTGGCGACTCTAACCTTTCCGCGCCACTTTCGCGTTTGTACTAGGATGAAAATCCTGGGAGCGACAATACTATGCATGCATACATAATGCATAAACTAATATTTCCCTTGCAGGATAGTTATATGTAGGTAAAACAATATCAACAACTTACAACGGGTCAGAAATGATCCATACACTACTCAAGATGTCCTCGAATAGCAGGCAAACGGTCTGTAAAAAGATCCATTCCCTGGTTCAAGACATCTTTCAGAAGAACAAATCCTGACGTTCTTTTGGCCCCTTGTTCAAGACTTTTTCAGAAGAACAAATCCTGACGTTCTTTTGGCCCCTTGTTCAAGACTTTTTCAGAAGAACAAATCCTGACGTTCTTTTGACCCTTAAGAACAAATCCTGACGTTCTTTTGGCCCCTTGTTCAAGACTTTTTCAGAAGAACAAATCCTGACGTTCTTTTGACCCTTAAGAACAAATCCTGACGTTCTTTTGGCCCCTTGTTCAAGACTTTTTCAGAAGAACAAATCCTGACGTTCTTTTGACCCTTAAGAACAAATCCTGACGTTCTTTTGGCCCCTTGTTCAAGACTTTTTCAGAAGAACAAATCCTGACGTTCTTTTGACCCTTAAGAACAAATCCTGACGTTCTTTTGGCCCCTTGTTCAAGACTTTTTCAGAAGAACAAATCCTGACGTTCTTTTGACCCTTAAGAACAAATCCTGACGTTCTTTTGGCCCCTTGTTCAAGATTTTTTTCAGAAGAACAAATCCTGACGTTCTTTTGACCCTTAAGAACAAATCCTGACGTTCTTTTGACCCTTAAGAACAAATCCTGACGTTCTTTTGGCCCTTGGAGAGTAGGCAAACGGTCTGTACAAAGATCCATTCCCTAATCCAAAATACTTCCAGAAGAGATAATTATCACAAGATTTATTTCTACTGGTCCATCCAAAAACTCAAATCATGTTGCATAAATGATTCAGAGACGACTTATACAAAGACCTAGTACTGATATCCAGTATCAACATAAAGATATTATCACCTCCTGATATGTTAGATGGCATCTTTAAGCCCATCTCCAATTCATCCTGATGGCATCTCTAAGCCCATCTCCAGTTCTTCCAAGTGGCATCTTTAAGCCCACTCAAGCATATATAATTAATCATCAGTATTAATTTATGCACTGGTGAGTGAAAATTTTTGGGCTTTTGTGTTCAATCCCCTTCAACCTTCCAGGTCATGACTGGCACACATATCAATCTAACCCCTCAGGTTTCAGAAAATTGAACAGGGGCAGCTGTTGCACCCCAAAATTTGCCCTCCACAAGACAAGTCATTATGTACTAAGAGGCTTGATGGGCTAAAGACGTGATCTAATATGTGTCTAGCGGTATCTTAACTGCAAACGCACAACCTATCGAAGTAATATTTAAGATTATCGATCCCACAGGGACTTTATGATTACTTAGTGCTAGAGGGTTTACTAGTTTAGCTAAGGTGAATGGTTGTCACGATTTTTGGTTGTTTTTAAGGATTAAAGGAGAGAATTAAATTTTAGTTTAATAAAATAATAATAAGGCGGTCGGTATGTAATTATGTTAACTTAGGCGGGTCAATCTAATCTAGGCTTATAAGGATGGTTCACTTAATCTATTCTGTAGAGGTTATCAGTTTAAATATCTTTAACTCACACTCTCGTGGTCTTATCTCAGATCTTACTCCTAAAGCCCTATTGATGGGCTAAAGACGTATCTAATTATGTGTCTAGCGGTATCTTAACTGCAAGTGCACAGCCTATCGAAGTAATATTTAAGATTATCGATCCACAGGGACTCTATGGTTACTTAGTGCTAGATGAACTTCTAGTTTAGCTAAGGCGAAGGGTTGTCACGATTTTTTGTTGTTTTTAAAGATTAAAGGCGGGAATTAAATTTAAGTTTTAATAAAATAATACTAAGGCGGTCGGTATGTAATTATGCTAACTTAGGCGGGTCAATCTAACCTAGGCTTATAAAGGTGTTCACTTAATCTATTCTGTAGAGGTTACCAGTTTAAATACCCTTAACTCACACTCTCGTGGTCTTATCTCAGATCTTATCCCTAAAGCCCTATGTCTGCTCTTGCTAGCCCATAAGTGTTTAGAGATAATTTTTGGAAACTTAGTAATTCTAATTTATTTTAAAGCGCTCTCGCTATGTTTAATTTAAATGCCTAACTTTAGCTATCTGGTTAAAATCTCACACTCTCGTGGTCTTGACCTAACCTAATACACTTTCCTTACTCTCGTAACAAAAAGGTCGATTTTAAATAAAAAGTATCAGCCAGAATACTAAGCTATTAATTATTTTAAGCCTATAGTTGATTTTACCGATTTAGTTTGTTTTAATTACATACCGCCCTAAGGTAATTAGCTACTCATTTTTGTTGAACCAGACAGAGGCAGAGAAACAATAAACGGAATATTCATGGCAGAAAAATAAATATTCAACATAAATATAAAATTGAAAATTAAAATAAACCTGGTTAACAATAAAATGGCAGACTCCTTCTTCCACAGACCGGAAAGCTCGGAGTAATTGGCGGAATCGAAAATAAACTAAAAATTTTGAAGGCTTTGAAACAAATAAATTTTTATAACAATTTCCTGATGTTGGAAATTGTTATAGGTTGGGTTTGGATACAATAAAAATAGAACAATGAAAATAATGTTGAAATAATAAGGGTGTAAAATAATTCGGCAGAGCTTCCACAAGAAATTGATAAAAAAATTACTCTGTGAATTGTTCATAAAATTTAAGCTATTTATAGAAGATTTAATGGGCTTGTGGTTGAACTTGTTTGCTTGGGCCTCGTAGGAGAAGTTGAGAGAATACATGAACGTGGATACAGGGTCAGCTGGAAAGTAGGCAATTTCATATGCACGTAGCGTTGTGACCAAGTCTCAGTCAAATAACCTCTTTTTCCCTTGTCACGGTCGTGACAAGGGCATCACGTTCGTGTCCTATGTAATTTAAGTGTCACGGTCGTGAGGGATATGTCACGGTCGTGATTTCTCCTTTTGGGGTGTCACGGTCGTGACACCTAGGTGACGACCGTGAGTGTTACAAAATATGCAGGTTTTGCAGGTTTCTTCATTTCTTCATCTTTTTATGGTTGTTTTCGTTCCTTTTGCTCTTGGTTCATGATTTAGCTCTGTATACGATGTACCTGCAAAATGGTAAGGAAAACTCGAGGAATCGGGTGTTAAAACGACGATTATGCGATAAAACGGTAATGAAACATAGCAATATAATCGATACATTTTCTCGTTATCAAACTTCCCCAAACTTAACCCTTTGCTTGTCCTCAAGCAAATAGTCGGTTGAAAATCGTCGGACAAGTTTTTATCGACGCATACACATAACAAACCGTACGAGGGATCGTTTTGTCGGATAAACTGGTAATGATAAAACACTAACGATACACTAATGACACAAGCAACAAGCTAAGTCGTCGACTTCCCGTTAAACGAAACAATCAGTAATTTCTTTACGATTTCACCTAGAGTTTTTCGATCTTATTTCGCCCGGTTTCATTCTAGCGCAATCACATTAAGCCCTTTGCCTTAGCACGCACATAGTGGAGTAGCCGGTTAGCGACTTTGATCCTTTTTAAGAACGGGGTCTGGTACACGAGTGCGGTAACCCTACATATATTATCCGATTTGGAGGTTGTGGGGGATCGAGCCGTAGCACGCCCTACCAAGTTCAGAACCAGTACCTCTGAACCAACCCGCAATGGACTCCTTCTCATATTTCTCGTTTCTTATATGCGACCGTGTACTTTGGTGCAATTTCTTTTCATTTGCATCGAGATATGAAGGATCATTATAGATTAGGCATCAAACGCTTATATTCATCGGCTCCCCACGTGGTTTGTGTTCAGACGGTGCTGACTGCTAGTATAAACTACTAGGGGTTACTTTTGAACTGAAACTTAAGGTGTACTCGTAACGATAATCGGAATGAAATCGCTTAAGTGGGAAGTCAAAGGTGTCAAGATTGTATTGGTCTTGTTGAATCGTTCTCAGCTTCCTAATTACGATTTCGTAGGTAAGTCGGGTAATGCGAATAATTAAAGATTTTTTTTTCGGTATGGCTAAATAAACGGGGAAAGTTCGAAACTAAAGAAAATAGCACAAAGATTTGCTCGTTTCATTAACTTACGAAAAGAAATACAACGGAATTGAAAAAGTGCGAAAAGGGAAAATGCGGAAAATGAAAGGTACCTCTCCCACACTATATCAGACATTGTCCTCAATGTTGTGATATAATAGCGGTAAAAGTACAATACAAACTATGAAAATGAAAAACAAACATAAGCAAAAACTAAAACTAAGGCTGCTGAGGACCGCGGGCTCGGCTTCTGGTGCGGGAGCGTCTGGTAGGAGTCGCTTCAGGATCAGAACCGATACCGGTAACAGCAGTGATGTCAATGCGTAAAGCCTCTAGTTCGCTGAAAATTTCTCCGAGCTTTGTATCAGTAGCTGTCTGGTTGGTTGCAATAGTGCGGAGTAAATCATCATGCTGCTCCTTCTGCCTTCGCTCCAGTGCGGCGTTCATCTGGTTTTGCTGATGAATCGCACGGAGGACTTCCTCAAGTGTATAATCCTGTGCAGGAGGCTGTCGGGTAGATGACTCGGGAATATCCTGCACAGGCTCAGCTGCATCCATCGCGTCCTGCATCTCATCCGCTGGAGGATCGGCCTGATCATCATGAATGGGGGCGTGGCCGGTAGCATCCGGTAAAACAAAGAGCCAGTTGGCTCGGCTGGACGGGTCGATGCGGTCATGGGACGGAAAAATGATGTGGTGGTAAACAATGCCGTGGATAACAGGGCTATACCTGCCATCCTCTCTCTGCGCAATCAAGTGAGCGGACCTGCAATAGTTCTTGGTTAGGAATTCTGCGGCTATGCGAGGCAAATTTGTGACCAAGTCACCAAGCCCTAACTGAATGGCGAGGGTGGTGACAATGCCGCCTATGAAAAATGGGGTTGAGCCTCTTTGCGCAATGGCCTGGATGTGAGAAAGCATGAACGGGGCAGCGTTGATTGGCTCGTCATTTAGAGCGCAGTGCAAGAACAGAAGCTCCTTGGAGTTGAGCTTATGGTTACTCTCTCGTGCAAAGATGGTGTTGAAAATGATGCGGTGAAAATATCTGATTGTCGGGTTGTGGATTTGTGTAGTATTAAGGCTCTGAAAGGCTGAGGCACGGGTGTTGGTTATGTCGTGCCATAAAGTGAAAGCGGTTTCACTGAAATTGTCAGGCACGCGGTGGTGAGCTTCATTCCCGTGAGCGAAGCCTAGCAACTCGGCTATCCTTGTTTGCGAAAGTTCGAACTCCCGGCCGAACAATCTGAATTTAGCAACGCCGGTAAGTTGACTCTAAGAACCGGTAGGAGTGATGTAATGGAACGAGCTTAGGAATTCCAATGTCAGAAACTCGAATGTGGGCTGGGGCTGACTGCATAGAACCCACAAACTAACCTTCTTAAGCAGGTTCTTGACACTGTTGAGCATTCCCAACTCTCTTAAACATTCAGTGTCGATATAACGCGTAGGTTGCACACCGCGGTTCTGGAATCGGATGAATCTTTCTCTCTGGTTTTCTCCATTCTCACCCTCTCTAAATTGTATAGCATCCATTGCATGCAAGAACTAGAGTGAGAGATGAGGATTTTGGATTTTTGTGAGAAAGTGATAAAATGAGAGAAATAATGGTTCGGATAAATATTGGAAGGTGAGAATGTGATAGGTGTGATGATAATGGAGAGGTTAATGAGTTTTAATATGGTAATGGGAGGTTACGGAAGTTGGGGGAGATAATGGGTGGTTTTGAAAGTTATGGAGGAAGAAGAAGAAGAGGTTTCGAAAAGAAACAGTTTTGTTTCTCACGAATTCTATATTTAGGGTTGTCACGGTCGTGACAAGGAGATGACGGTCGTGACACGCTAAATTAGCACGTCACGATCATTAGGGGGGTGTGACGACCGTGAGGGTTGATTTCCTTGAATAATTTCCAGAAAGCATTATCTCTCACGCTTCATATAATTTATATAATAATTTTTTGATCACTTCTCACTCATATTAAATATAAACACCATATAATAAATAATTTCAACATAGAACTTGTAAATTTGCATGACACGAGAGATTTTATAAAATATGAATCAATTCAAGCATAACAGTATATAGAATGAAAACATATAAATTGATTAAAATGGAAAAATTTGTAAACTAGAAGTGTATTGCATATGGTAATTGAAATGAAATTACATTAATGAAAATACGGTATGAAATTGTTTGCGAAAAGTAAATCTAACTAGAAACGAAAACAATGAGTAAAATAAACTAGATCACTTATAGCATTTTCAAAAGTGTTTCTTCAAATCTTCGATTGCGGAGTTCAGGTGATAGAATTGTTCACAAGTTATGTCAGTTAGACCTATAATGTCCAATCGCATGCTCTTAATCTCATCCTTAATAGTATTTATATCAGTTTGGTAAGCTTCAAGAGTGTTCATGATATTCTGTAAGTTGTTAGCATAATCTACTTGATTCACTTCAGGGGTTTCAATCACTTCGTCAGTGTGGTCAATGTCATGGTAACCAGGAGGTGTCTCAGGGTCAGTTTCGACATCGGTCATTATATCATCTTTTATCTTGTAAGACTGAGGTGTTTCAGGAGTAGATGGATAGTCAGGTGGGGTTAACTCATAAATCCAGTTATCCTTATTGTGAACACTTACTCTAGCATGGTTTGGTAGTGTGAACAGGGTTACTACCTCATTCCGGATTAGGTACTCGAAAGGTGGATGTCCTAAATTCCTTATGATATGGCGATTAAAGCAAAAGTTAAGATTCATAGGACGGATGGTACCTAAACGGTTGCACCTGTGCAATTGGTACCTAAGTCCTAAGGCATCAACAATCATGGTTACAAGACCTCCTACTAATATAGGTAATTCAGGTTTTTCTTGGATTCGGGTGAAGGTTTGCATCATGAAAGGCATACCATTAACAGGCATCCATTAGTGAAACATGACATAATGAATATCTCATCTTTAGATACTCTGGTAATGTTTTCTTCTTTTCCAAAGAAGGTGTGGGCAAGGATCTTATGGAAGTAACGGAGAGCAGGGTTATGTATCTCATCATTGTTCATGCTATTTGGTTCAGGGTGGTAGTTTCCGGTTAATGTTCCCCAAAAGAAATCCAGCTCAATGTCCATCAATTCTACCTGTGTGGTAGTAAAAGCAAAGGGTCCACTAGGGAATCCTAATAAGTCAGCTAGTTCTTTATGGTTAAAGTCATATTCTATTCCAAATAGGCGGAAACTGATAAATCCTTTCCTGAATCCAAAACTGCGCTCGGGTAGGTAAACTAAGGAGCTAAGGAACTCAAGGGTGAGCTCGCGGTAAGTCACAAACTTATGTTGAATCAGTGCATTCTCCCATCCATGTCGGTTAAACAAGTACAGGATGCTATCATGTATACCTAGGGTTTCCATAGTCAGATCATCCGGGTACAGGGTCAAATCCATTGGCCTCTGTGATAACTCTTCAAATTTCATTCTTTGGTTCCTACCTCTAAATTTGGTTTCCATATGGTTTATCGGTTGGTTAGCCATGGTCAGTGCAAATATGGAGGAAACAAATCAGGGGGAGAAGGAAAGTGGAAAAGACTTTTGGAAAATCTGTAAAAGTGATTTAAGATTAAAATAAAGAAAAATAAGGAAATGGAATGCATAAATTAAAGGCAATAATAGTAATATGGCAAAACAAATAAATAAATAGTAAAACGATAAATAACAAAATAATAGAATGATAAAAATGAATTATATGATTAAATGAGTAAATGGGTTGCCTCCCACTAAGCGCTGTTTTTTCGTCAAAAGCCTGACGTAATGCTTAGGTGTAGATTAATCAGGGGAATTAGTGGACAAATCTAAAAGCCTTAGACTATTTGCATAATCTCTATTTTCAACTTTATGATAATGTTTTAAACGTTGTCCATTTACTATGAATGGTTCACTATTCCTACCCTTAATTTCTATTGCTCCACTCGGGAATACTTTAGTTATTTCAAAGGGTCCTGACCATCTAGATTTTAGTTTTCCAGGAAAGAGCCTAAGTCTTGAATTAAAAAGGAGTACAACGTCTCCCACACTAAATTCTTTCCTAGATAGGCGTTTATCATGCCATCGCTTAGTTCTTTCTTTATATATCTTAGCATTCTCATAAGCATCTAGCCTTAATTCTTCTAATTCGTTAATGTCTAGGATTCGCTTTTCTCTTGCAGCATTATAGTTTATATTGAGAGTTTTGATCGCCCAATAAGCTTTGTGTTCTAGTTCTACCGGGAGGTGACAAGATTTTCCATAAACTAGTTTGAAAGGTGTAGTTCCTATGGGTGTCTTGTAAGCGGTGTAAACACCCCAAATTTGCCCTCACCCGTTCACACCATGGCTTGTGATCATTCTCATATGCATAAACACAATCATATCATCTCACATCTCATTTTTGTTTCACTGCATAGTTTCTAAGTCATCTGCACCTAGGGTTTGTGATCTGAGCAATCCCAGGGCATCTTGAGCCACTCCAAAGGCCACCAATCACTTCAAAGGGGTCTACATGTGTTCAAGTATCATATTACATCCTCTCAAAGTCAAAAATGCAAAAGAATCACAAGAACTGGGATTGGTATGGATGCAGAGCCAAGTTTGACTGCACAGTTGACCTAAAATTAGGGTTTTGGTTTCAGAGGCCATAACTCCAAATTTTTTGGTCATTCTTGTTTCCATTGGTCTCTATATGGTATAGGGAGTGTGCATATCAAGTTTCATGAAGAAATTCCATGGGGAAGTCATCTGATCGAAGGTTGACTTTCTGGACAAGTCAGTGCAAAATCAGGGCATCTGAGGCCCCCAATGACCCAACCAATGGGTGATCTTCATCATTTTGAGTGTATATGATCTTTATTTGATCATGGAAGAAGGTTGAAGTTCACAAAAATCAAGAATTTGAAGTTTTTGCAAATGTTGACTTTTTGGGCATAGTTGACTTTTCAAGAATGCTTCATTTTAGGCCATTTTTCAAGCCTTGATTCTTGATCCAAAAATGCTTCAAATGGAAAAACTTTGGTCATGAAAGTTGTAGAGTACATCTTTCCCTTTTCAAAAAGTACAAGAACATGATCAAATTCTTCTTGGATCAAAAGTTATGGTGTGACAAAGTTGACAAAAATCATTGATTTTCAAGATATGCACCAAATGTGAATTTTGCAAAACCATGAACCAAGGCTGTTTGTAACCTCTAGTTGACATCAAACCATGACACAAACATTCTATGTGACATAAAAATCAGAATTGAACCAAGGAATCACATGTTCATGGTTTGTATGGCAAGACTTTTTCATGAAGTTTCAAAAAGTAACAACTTGCAAAACCACTCATCACACTCCCTACCACTTGCAACCTTGGATGCTGAGCTTTGCTAGCCCTTCCCCTCACCCTTGCTGCGCCAGCCCATGCCTTGTACTAGCCTAGAACCAAACCATACTTTCCTTACACAAAGAGTGGACTTTTGGCAAAAGCAAACTTACCAATCAATAGAGGCCAGGTCACATCATCTGACCTATAGGATTAAAATATACTATCCAAATGCTGGCCATAACACTCAAGAGGGAAGGCTGAAACAGAACACAACATCACACACTCAAACTCACTCCATTTTGCAAAACTCTTCGAAACTCTCTGCCCAGCTCACAAACACTCAAGCAAACTTCACACATCAACTCACCATACTCCACTAAGTAGAAACCTGCAAAGAACCAAGCCTGAAACAAGCTGTAACATCACTGCACCATTTTCACTCCAACTTGCAGTTTCCTTCGAAACACCTTCCACAGCTCACAAACATCCAAACAAACTCCACAAACCTTCTCCACTCATCATCTGGACCTCAAACAACCCTTCACCCTTACCAGAAACAGCCTGAATCACCATTGCCATTTCCAACTGAGCTTGAGCAGAAGCTGCTCAAACTCTTCATCCAGCCAACATAAATTCCTCTTGAGCATTCAAGCATCACCAGAGGGTCAAGTGGAGTAGATTTCACCAAGAGGGGAGGCCTGAAAGTTGCTGGAGTGAAAGCTTCGAATCTCAGGTAGCTCAAGAAATATTTTTCCAGAAATCATTTTTTATGTTCTAAGCTTGTTCTCCATGCTTCACTGAGTATCCTGATGCTTTTAGTTTTTGAAATGGTGATAAAATGAGCATTTAATTGATCTCTGAAACTCGGTTAACCTAAAAATAGTTTGTTTCGATTCATGCTTCTGGGGAAAAATAAATGTTGTTTGTGATGGGGTTTTGATTCAGTGGATCATGGGAATCGTTTCTGTTTGCTTGGTTTTCATTTTTGATACGTTTTGAGAGAGTTTGGAGATTTTCAGGTGGACTTCCCACCGGAGAAGACGACCGGAGGTCTTCTCCGGCCACCTGAAAATAATTAGGGCATAATCCCAGTCATTAGTGTCATTTGAATTTCGTGCGTTGGATTGGGCTGACCCGTTGACTACCCGCGCGCATGTGTGGCTAGGATCTTTCCAATTAGCCCTAATCCTCTTAATTAGATTTAATTAATTATAATTAAATTAATTTAGTCAGATGCAATCCTGTCCCTCCAAAAGCGCGCGTGGTCAATGCATTCAAACCCAGATTCAATCCCTGCCTTCCATTCGTTTGACTTTCCATTTATTTTCATTTTTATTTCATTTCTTTTCATTTAACTTGCACAATTAATTTAAAATAGCAAAAATGTCTTAAAAATTATGAAACTTTTTCTCAAGAGTTTTATTAATTTTTATGACACAAAAATATTTTTATTTTTATTTTTATCATTAAAAAAGTATTTTTAAATATTTAAAAGATTATTTTTAATTGATTAATGGAAATTAATTTATTAAAAATACTTCTAGGTATTTAAAAATCACCAAAAAATTCATGAAATGTTCTAAGACATTTAGAAACATTGTCCAACCTTCAAACCAAATTTCTTTTTTGATCTTGATGCATTTTGAGAATTTTTCATTGAATAAAAAATCTTTTTTGTGCATTATTTTGATCCTAAGTTCAAAAAATCATTTCTGCCTATCTATGAAGAGTTGGACATTGCTTCTTCTTGCATTGCATTGTGTTTAGCATGTAGTTTTTGAGATAAAATGGCCATGATTTGATCTTGCATTTTTCATTTGTTTGGCATTTCTTTTGTTTAGGAACCCTAAAAACCCTAGAATCTTGTAAAAATCATAACTTGAGATTGGTTAAGAGTTGAGACCTCTCCTTTGGGCATTGGTTTAGTATAGGATTAGGGGTCCTTTGTGTGGCATTTTCCATTTTTTATCTTAGGGTTTGCTTCTGGTTTTGGTTTGTGTTTGATGTTTGATTCATAAACCCTAATTTGGGCTTCCATATGCATCCACCTTGCATTCTCTTGCATAACATGACTTGCCATGACATTTCAAGCATGCATTTGATTCATGATACATCATAAGACATATAGAAAGCATGTTTGATCATTGCATCATGTATTTGCCATGTTGTATACCATGTGTACTTCATAACTTTTCATGTATGTTCATGTGTCTTAGCTTGCTTCATTTGCATCCATGAGCTTATATGATCATCACCATGCCTTATCTCATATTTGTATCATCTCATAGCATCATTATCATCCCATGTATGCTTCTGGTTTTGCATCATACCATTTCATCTCATTTTTCATTGCATTGCACTTTCTTTCCTAACTTTTCAGGTGGTAAGTGACTTTGAGAAGTGAATTTGCCTTCACTTCTCATAACTTCTTCTCATCTCTCTCTTGCATCCATTGCTGCATTTTTGTTTGTGTTTGAGTTTGAGCTTGCTCATTCCTCTTCTTCTTACTTTCTTTCTTCAAGTGACTTGACTTCTTGAATGAAGCAAGTCACTTTGCTTCTCTTGATCCTTTCATCTGCTTCCTGGTGGTTCCATTGAAGATTTCTCTTGAAAAACCTCACAAACCTTAGGAACAACCAAGCATGACAATGATTAGGGTTTTGATTAGTCTCCCCTCTTAGTTTCACCTTTGTGTCTCTTTTAAGTCTTCTCTTCTCACCTCATAATCAGGGACTAAACCCTAAAGGCTTCAAGGCTTTGTGATTAAGCTTATACCTGCATCCTTCTCTTAGGATGGAGTGTATAACTTTAATCCTAAGTGTTGAACCCTTAATGTGTTTAAATCTCTTAATCAATTCACTTAATAATCATCAAGACATCACACTTGTAACTTGTGCCTTGCATTAGGGTTCTAATTCTTCCCTAACTGGTTAAGAAGGACTAACCCTAGTGTTAATGGACAAGTCCCCCTCAAGTTGTCTTATAAACCCTAAAACTCACTTCATAATCATATCATTAAATAAAATCCACTTATTCAAAGGCTTGTTTTGTCATGAGTTTAATCTCTAATCATGGATTAAGTTGAGGAGCTTTCCTCAGCTTAAACATTCTCATCTATTATCCTTCTATTAGGATGGTGTAATGAGTCTGTTTAATCCCTGATTATGGCTTAATCTCATTACTCAACACTAAACAAAAACCACAAAAACATCTAAATAATCACAAGTAGGTTAATGATCTTAATCCTGCATCATGGTAATTAAGTGTGAGATGCTGACTTCACACTTAAGGTATTCTCATTACCCCTAATCAGAGGGAAGATGTGATGAGTTTACTAACCTTTGGTTTAGGCTTAAGCTCATTTTCTTATGACAAATCCAAGAGCAATAAAAGACTGAAAACACCAAAAATAAACAATAATCGTCTCCTTCGGGATTCTTTTCTCATCATCTTCACTCACAAACGAGAACTTGCTTCTTCCGTCTAATGCAAGACAGTTAGCATCTGTGCCAGACAGGTCATACACTTGAGCATAGACAAGCAAGCAGTTCACAAGTCAATTCATCTTTCAGTCTCTTTGGGTCGAACTACGGTGTTCTGACTTCCTCATTGCACGAGAGGATACGTAGGCATAACTTAACAGTTATCGAACAAAAGTCTCTGTATATTCCCCCTCTTTCCAGCTTCATTCTTTTAGCCTCATTATCTTGAGCATATTCTCATTCCTGCACTGACACCTTCATATTTCACTTCACTTTTCCCTTGCACTGACACCTGTACATTCTTTTCCCGTTACTTTATACACAAATTGCACTGACACTACCCCTTTAAAACACAAATCTTTTAAGCGTGGATCCCGTCGAGTACGGCGGACAATCTGGGTGCTAATACCTTCCCAGGTTGTAACCAACCCCCTTTCTCAGTCTCTCCGGTTCGCAACCGTCTTATCCATTCTCTTTTCTAGGCCTATGCAGCATTGCCTTTCCTCCGGGATAAAAATGCCTAGCTGGCGACTCTTTTCATCTCCAGTGAGTTCACGGCTGTGTGTTCTCACTGTTCCCTCTCGCCGACCGTTCGCGTCTGTACCTTTATCTGGGTTAGTCCCATTTATCGGGAGCGACAGCTTGGCGACTCTGCTGGGGAACCTTTATACTGCAACCAGGGCTTCTGGTTCTTTTTGTGGGTTCCTCCTAGCGCTTGATTGATTTGTGTTTACTGGGGTGTTATGTGCTATCTGTGCTTGTGTATTTATTTTATTTATTGCTTTATGTACAGTTTGTTTTATTACTTTCTTTACTGCTTTACATATATCATACTGTCATGCTGTCTGGCTGGATCTGGTTTTGCTTTGGTGGGTGGGTGTTCCATTGAGAGTTAAGGCCCTATACCTGGGACCTGAGTGACACCTAGGCTAGAGTGAATCATATTCTTTCCCATTCCATCTCGGTCTGGTGCGGGAATATGAAACACGGTTCAGATATGGGTTTCTTCTTGAGAACTCTGTGTTGCAGATTTCCTGCAATGCTAGGGCTATCTGGGAAGCCTGCTAAGTCTGGATGACCTTTTAGTATTGACCTTCAGAAACTGAGGTGAATTAGAGGAGGAACTTTTATGGTTATTGTAAACACTGTACCTCCGGGTTAGAAGTGTTTACACTTCTCATAACTGATCCAAGTCTGAGGATCCTTGTTTTAGAACACCACCTGTGAGGGGGTTGGGCTGTTTACAGGTGTGCAGGTACCTTGACCTCAGAGTACCCTGTTACTTTGACTTGATTAAGAATGCTCCATGTTGGAATAGTTCTTGTGATTCTAAACCCTGGACATGTGGCTCTTTATTTGAGCCCTCCACCTTGGTTACTGGATTTATAGACCTCCATCTGGATTTCTTACACACATGGACTTATATCAGAGCATTTGATCAGATCCGGCTCAGTCGCAAACCCTTGCATATCATTTGCATACATACTCATTGCATCATATTGACATTTGCTTATTTGTGTTTCAGGGTATCCATCTTCATTTGGTTCTGGTTTTGACCCCATCTTCAGTACTGACCTATCTTCATCAGCATTTGCTTCAGCTATCTACTTCAGTTATCTGCACCAGCCAATCCGTGGCTCATTCTTCAGTGTTATCATCAGCACCTGTCTCTGCTCATCTTCATCATCATGGCTCCTAAAAAGAGCAACATCACCTATCACTTTTTCCAGCCAGAGTTAGCTGACATCAGGAGGATTCAAACCCTGATCACTCCAAATCACATACCATTGTTCAGGGAACATTATGGAGATATACTTGATATGGTTATGGATCTGGACCCTTCACAGAGAAGCCTGATCCACACTTGCATTCAGTTCTATGATCCCCCACTGAGATGTTTCACTTTCCAAGACTTTCAGTTGGGCCCTCTATTGGAAGAATACACATCATTAGTTGGTATACCTATCAGGGGTGGAGTCCCTTTCAACCCTGAGATGGTCTTTCCTGGTAATGAAGAAGTAGCAAAGGCTTTGCATCTGGAACCTGTCCTGATTGAACAGCATATGACTTCCAAAGCTGGAATCCCTGGTTTTCATCTGGACTTCTTGATCTCTCAAGCTACCCTGAAAGCTTCTTTAGGAGAGTGGAAAGCTGTCTGTGCTTTACTGGCCTTGGGTATATATGGAATTGTGTTGTTTGCAGATGAGCCTCGATTCATTAGCCAGAATGCAATCCATCTTTTCATCTTGAAGAACCCAGTGCCCACTTTGTTGGGGGATCTCTACTATTCAGTGCATCAGAGGAATGAAAAGCAGAGGGGAAGATTAGTGAGGTGTTGTGTTCCATTATTCCATACTTGGCTTCTCAGGCATCTACCCAGGACAGATGCATTTTTGAATCCTCATTAGCAGAGTAACTGGGCTAAGAGACTCACTGCTCTAACTTCAGCTGATATCAGATGGTGCACTCAGAGCACCAAAGGCAGGGATATCATCACCAGCTGTGGGCATTTTCCCAATGTGCCCCTAATAGGAGTTAAGGGTAGCATTAATTACAATCCTCTGCTGTTCAGAAGGCAACTGGGCTATGCACTGGTCCATACTCCTAAGGCACAGGACTTGGTTGAGACTCTTTATTGTGAGAACAAGCTTAATCTGGCTACTGTTAGGCAGGCAGCCTGGGCCTGGGATAATGTTCAAACCAAGGGAGTGACCATTCTGGGGAAATGCAATAATGTGGCATCAGCACAATATTATGAGTGGTCCCGTGCCAGGGCTCAATTCTCGGGGATGCCCTTTACCATAAAAGATGTGCCTGAATCATCTTCAGCACCATCCCCTGCCACTGTCAGTTTGGAGGAGTTTGAGAGTTTGAAAGAAAGAAATGGGAAGTTAACCCAGGCTTTGCAGAAGACTCTCCGGGAGAGGAGTGATGGTATGAGGGAAATTGAGAGGTTAGAGAAGTTGAAAATGGAGCATCTGGTTAAGATTGAGAAGTCTGGGGATTATATCAAAAAGTCTAAAGCTGGGGAACAAATTCTGAAGAATGCTTGCAAAGAAGCCCAGTTCCAGAGAGCAAGGACAGACTTGTATCTGAAGGAGAGTCAGGCTCGGTGGGTCAGGATCACCGAGACTCGTACTCTGGAAGACAAGAGAGTTCAAGACAAGATGGAGCAACTGGAAGCTAATGCAAAAGAGCAGCAAGAAGCCCTGGCAGCAGCCCAGAGGGAGATATCAGAGTTGAAGATCAAAACTGGGTTGAAGAGGTCAAAAGACCAAAGTCAGCGCAAGAAACTGACAGCGGCTGTTGCGACCCGGAATCTCCTCATCAGAAATCTCACGGAGCGTCCGGCTGATCCTGTGACCGAAGCACTTCTCAAGGAAGTTCGTGAGGATGAGTTTGGTCTTGGTGTTTGACCCTTTGTTTGTTGTTGCTTTCATTCCGTGTATTTTTCATTTTTCCTTGTAATGTATTTTGACCCCTCAGAGGGCTTGTATTTGTAAACAAACTATGTACCATTTGGCTTTTGTAATATATGTATTAGTTTGTTCCATCCGAGTTTACTTCGAAGGCAGCATCAACAGCATCTTCAAGGGTCTGGAAGGGTCAAAACTGAATGCCAAGCCGGATACCTTGAAAGCAAATAAGCATACTGCATTGCATGCTAACCCCTTTTGTTTGTTTTGTAGGTTTTTGTTTTATTGCCACTAACTCTGTTGTGATGCTCAGGAACTATTGCTAGGCGCCGGGTATTTCCCCTCAATCGTCCGCACCGTTATCCGACCCGTAACAATCTTCCGGGCATCCAAATGGATCAGATGCAGCAGGACCTTACTGAGGTCAGAAATCAAATGGCGAACGAAAGATTGGAAATGAGAACGCAGATGACGCAGTTTATGGAAGTGATGAACAACATGGCTCAGAGCCAAGAAAGATTGAGAGCCATGGTGGAAAGGCAAAATCAAGAGGAACCATATGTAGGGACTGCTGGCACGAGCAACAATGAGAGGGTCCAACCTCATGTCAATCCCCCAGTCTTTGGACCACATCTTCATCCAGAGGTCAATATTCCTGCAAATGTTCAGGGGACTGCCACTGCAGCCAGGGTACTTCAAGAAGACCCCCAAGAGGACCAGTTCACAGTAATGGGTGCTGGGGAGGAAGCTTATGATAGAAGGCTGGATGAGATAGCTGAGAAACTGAGATCCTTGGAGTCTCGAAACTCTTTGGGTTTCGATGTTATGGATATGGGCTTGGTAGACGGGGTCAGGATTCCCCACAAGTTTAAGCCACCATGCTTTGAAAAGTATAATGGGACTTCCTGTCCCCGAACTCATCTGCAATCTTTTCTCGGGAGATTAAAGGCCTATACCATGGACGAGAAACTGTGGATGTTCTACTTCGAAGACAGCTTGACTGGAGCTTCTAGGGAATGGTATTCCCATCTGACAAGAGCAACTGTAAGATGCTGGAAGGACCTGGCAGAGGCCTTCATCAGACAGTATCAGTATAACCTAGATATGGCACCCAACAGGACCCTCCTAATGGGAATGTCACAGTCATCTAGAGAGAGCTTCAGAGAGTATGCTCAAAGATGGAGACAGCTTGCTGCTGCTGTTCAGCCACCTATGTCTGAAAGGGAAATGGCAGATATGTTCATGAACACCCTTCAGGGAACCTATATTGATAGGCTAGCTGCCTTCTCATCTACCAGCTTTGCAGATGTTGTTATAGCCGGGGAGAGAATTGAAAGCCTATTGAAGATGGGTAAGATCTCAGACAATGGTGCAAACTCATCCAGTAATGCAAGAAAGCCTTTTGCAGGCCCAAGGAGGACTGGTGAGACCAATGCCATCCACACCAACAGGGGCAGGCCCCAATATGTTCACAGATCTGTGGCTGCAGTCACCATCCCTGCTCCAGCTCATCCACAACCTGTTTATCAACCTTCTCAGCAGAACTATCAGCCACAACCTCAGTACCCTCAACAAAATCAGTATCCTCCGAGAAACTACAACAACAGCAACACCACCAACAACAACCAGCAAAGGCCATTTCAGCAGAGGCCATCTCAAGCTAATAGGGTGATCGATCCGATCCCTATGCCATATGCTACCCTGCTGCCACAACTCCTGAAACTCAACCTAGTTGAGCTAAGGACGCTGGCACCCCCAGATCCCAACAGTCTACCCAGGAACTATGACTCCAACGCCAGATGTGCCTTCCATTCAAACGCACCTGGCCACAGTACAGAAAAGTGCAGAGCTCTGCACATGAAGGTACAAGACCTGGTAGACTCAAAAGCTCTGAATTTCGCACCACCACCCAATGTCAACAAGAACCCAATGCCAAACCACGGTGGTCCCAGAATTAACGCTATTGAAGAAGACAAGCCGTCTTATTTAATAACCAGTGTGGGTCAGATCCGGACACCGTTGGTAGAAATCAAGGCTCAACTCCTCGAATGTCAAATGTTCCCGGGGTGTGAGTTGGGTTGTGCTTACTGCAATATCTCAGTAAATGGGTGCGATAACCTAAGGAATGGCATAGACGGTCTCATTCAGAGTGGCCAGCTTCAGATCACCACATCATTTCCTACAAATCCAGCAATCTCATCAGTAACAACTCCAGAACCTCCTACAACTGCAACAACCATTGTTCCTGACAATTCTTCGGTTTCATCAACAAGTACTTCATCTATTATCTCAACTGATCAGTTATCAACAAATTTTTCTTCTACAACTTCAGCATCACTCCAATTTGAATCTCCTACAACAACAACATCCATCCTTCCGACAATGTCTCCTACAACTCCAGCAACAAACTCTGAAGATGTCTCAACTGTCACAATATTTTATGATCCTGAAAACAACTCTGCCTACAACTCAGAAAGTGCTGCTCCCGTCAGAGCACCAGTCACGATTTATTACGATCCACAGACTATCACAGTTCCTTCAGCGGCTGCAGTTAGCCCAGTCACTATCACGGTGCCTGGGCCGGTACCTTATGAAAGCAGGGCCATCCCTTGGCACTATGGCTCTGACGTGTACTGCGAAGGAAAAAGAATCACTCTTGAAACATCAACACCTGCACCACAAGTAGATAATGTGGGAGGAGGCGGAGGCTTCACTCGAAGCGGACGTCTCTTTGCTCCACAAATTCAAAAACCCACTGCCGAAGCAGAAGCTGCTGCCAAGGCAAAAGGAAAGAGCCCGGTGCAGGAAGATCAAGCTGTTAAGGAAGCTTTGAAAACACCGTTCGATCAAGAAGTTGATGAGTTTATGAGAATCATCAAAAAGAGTGATTACAAAATTGTGGACCAGCTTCACCAGACGCCATCCAAGATCTCTATCCTATCACTGCTTATGTGCTCCGAAGCCCACCGGAATGCACTACTCAAAGTCTTGCACGCAGCTTACGTGCCTGAAGAGATCACTGTCAATCAATTGGAAACCGTGGTTGGAAATGTTACTGCTAGCAATGGGCTAGGGTTCACCAATACTGACTTGACAACGGAGGGCCGCAACCACAACAAAGCCTTGCACATCACCATGGAATGTAAAGGAGCAGTCCTTTCTCATGTGCTGGTAGACACAGGGTCATCCCTTAATGTCTTACCAAAGAAGGCCCTGGTGAAGCTAGAGTATGAAGGATTAGCATTGAGACCCAGTAACCTGGTGGTAAGATCCTTTGATGGTTCTAAGAGGTCGGTTCTGGGGGAAATTGAGCTGCCTGTGACAATTGGCCCACAAACCTTTACAACTATCTTCTATGTGATGGACATTCAGCCTGCCTACAGCTGTTTGTTGGGTAGACCTTGGATTCACGCCGCTGGCGCAGTAACGTCTACCCTTCACCAGAAGTTAAAATTTGAGTGGGAAGGCCAAGTTGTTACAATCTGTGGGGAGGAGGATATATTTGTTAGCCATCTGGCTACTTATAAGTATATTGAGATGGATGGGGAGATCCATGAAACAATGAGCCAAGGTTTTGAGGCCTTGAATGTCAACGAAGCATCTGCTGTATCTGGAATCTCCATGTCATCTTATCAACAAGCCCGGAAGGTTGTTGAAGAAGGAACTGCCCAAGGCTGGGGCAAGGCTTTATCTGTGGAGGAGAAGAAAGACAAGTTTGGGTTGGGTTACAGACCAACTCAACAACGTCAAGTGGAGGCTGCTGAGAAGCCTGGTTTTGTCAGTGGGGGGATGCTCACCCCTGATGCTATCAACAATTTGGAAGACGAGCTGGAAGAGGAGCGCAATTTGGAGAATTGGATTCGTCCAAAGATCCCGGGGAGCAGTATCTCAAACTGGTCTTCCCAGGAAATTATAAGAGTTACTCATGCAGAGTAATTATTATTTCCTGTATTTTTATAGCATGCATCAAAGTCTTGCATCTTGCCCAAGATGACAAGACTCATTTTGTAATCGGGCCATCTGTACTTTTTGTGCAAACAAGATTAATCAATGAAATATCAGACATCTTTTTGCAAATGAGTCTTTTTCTTTTCTGCTCACTGTTTTTCCATTTTTCTTTTTGTACAAAAAAAGTAAATGGCGATGTTTTCAAAATGATAACTTTATTTCACTTTTTCTAAGCAAGATTAAAATCAATCACTAAAATGAACAAACTGAACCCTTGCAGAGAGTGCCTTCCAGACAACACCGACAACAGCACGGCTATGACTTCGTATGACTTTGACAATCCGATCAATCAAGCTGATGAAGGGGTTGAAGAAGAATATGAGCTTCCTGAAGAGCTAGCCAGGTTGTTGAGACAAGAGGAAAAGGTTATCACTCCTCACCAGGAGGAGATTGAAGTGATTAATCTTGGTACAGATGAAGACGTGAAAGAGGTTAAAATCGGGGCCTGCCTGCAAGACTCAGTGAAGAGACAACTGATTGATCTGCTTCAAGAATATGTGGATGTGTTTGCTTGGTCGTATCAGGATATGCCCGGGTTGGACACCGACATTGTTGTGCACAAGCTGCCTTTGAGAGAAGAGTGCCCACCGGTCAAACAGAAACTGCGCCGTACTCGCCCAGACATGGCTATGAAAATCAAGGAAGAGGTACAAAAGCAATGGGACGCCGGATTCCTTGCTGTAACTAGCTATCCGCCGTGGGTTGCTAATATAGTACCTGTGCCTAAGAAAGACGGCAAAGTAAGAATGTGTGTTGACTACCGGGATCTGAACAGAGCCAGCCCGAAAGATGATTTCCCATTACCTCACATTGATGTATTGGTGGATAACACGGCTCAATTCTCGGTATTCTCCTTCATGGACGGATTTTCAGGATACAATCAGATCAAGATGTCACCTGAAGACATGGAGAAGACCACTTTCATCACACCTTGGGGCACGTTCTGTTACAAAGTGATGCCATTCGGACTGAAGAATGCTGGTGCAACATATCAACGGGCTATGGTGACATTATTCCACGATATGATCCATAAAGAAATAGAATGTTACGTGGATAATATGATCGCCAAGTCCCTTACTGAAGAAGACCACCTGGTGAATCTGCTGAAGTTATTCAAGCGTCTGAGGAAGTACCAACTAAAGCTGAACCCCAACAAGTGCACATTCGGGGTGCGATCCGGTAAGCTGCTAGGATTTATTGTAAGCGAAAAAGGGATTGAAGTTGACCCTGATAAAGTCAAAGCCATTCAAGAGATGCCTGCACCGAAGACTGAGAAAGAAGTTCGAGGGTTCTTAGGTCGATTGAACTACATTTCACGGTTCATATCTCACCTGACAGCAACCTGTGAACCCTTGTTCAAGCTGTTAAGAAAGGAACAGACGGTCAGGTGGAATGAAGACTGCCAAAGAGCTTTTGACAAGATCAAAGAATATCTGCAAGAACCTCCAATCCTTATGCCTCCAGTTGAAGGAAGACCTCTGATAATGTACTTGACAGTATTAGAAGAGTCGATGGGGTGTGTGCTGGGCCAGCATGACGAGTCTGGTCGAAAAGAGTATGCAATATATTACCTAAGCAAAAAGTTTGCCGACTGTGAACAGCGTTATTCACTGCTCGAGAAAACTTGCTGTGCTTTAGCGTGGGCTGCTCGCCGACTAAGGCAGTATATGTTGACCCACACTACTTTATTGATCTCCAAAATGGACCCAGTTAAGTACATTTTCGAGAAGCCAGCTCTTACCGGACGGGTTGCAAGATGGCAAATGATTCTCACAGAATACGATATCCAGTACACCTCTCAGAAAGCCGTCAAGGGCAGTGTACTGTCTGAATATCTTGCTGAGCAACCCATTGATGACTACCAGCCTATGAGATTTTACTTCCCTGATGAAGACATCATGTTCATAAAATCAAAAGACCATGAAGAGCCTATTCACATTGAAGGGCCTGACCCGGAAGAAGAATGGATTATGATGTTTGATGGGGCTGTTAACATGAATGGTCGTGGTGTTGGTGCAGTACTCATTACACCCAAAGGAGTTCACATGCCTTTCTCGGCAAAACTCACTTTCAACTGCACTAACAACGAAGCTGAATACGAAGCTTGCATTATGGGTCTCGAGGAAGCCATTGACCTCAGGATCAAAACATTGACTGTATTCGGAGATTCAGCTCTGGTAGTTAATCAAACCAACGGAAAATGGTACACCCACCAGGATCATCTGATACCTTACAGGGATTATACAAGAAGGTTATTGACTTTCTTCACAACAGTCAAGCTTGAGTATATCCCTCGGGACGAGAATCAGTTTGCAGATGCCCTTGCTACCATTTCATCCATGATCAAAGTTCAAGCGGCTAATTTTGTACCTCAGATTTCAGTATCCAGACTTGATAGACCAGCATACGTATTTGCAGCAGATGTTGTCAAAGATGATAAGCCTTGGTTCCATGACATTAAATGCTTCTTGGAGGATCAAACATACCCACCTGGGGCATCTTCCAATGATAAGAAGACTTTGAGAAGGCTTGCTGGTAGCTTCTTTCTGAACACTGATGGGTCTTTATACAAAAGGAACTTTGATATGGTACTCCTCAGATGTGTTGATAAGACAGAAGCAGATTTGTTGATGCATGAAGTGCACGAAGGATCCTTTGGTACCCATGCTGGAGGGCATGCCATGGCTAAGAAGTTGTTAAGATCAGGCTATTACTGGATCACAATGGATGCAGACTGTTGTGCTTATGCCAGAAAGTGCCACAAATGCCAGATCTACGCGGATAAGGTGCATGTGCCTCCCAATCCTTTGAACATCATGTCTTCACCATGGCCCTTTGCCATGTGGGGAATTGATATGATTGGCAAGATTGAGCCAACTGCTTCGAACGGCCACAGATTCATCCTAGTTGCCATTGATTATTTTACCAAGTGGGTCGAAGCGGCTTCCTATGCCAACGTTACAAGACAAGTGGTAGCCATATTTCTGAAGAGAGATATCATCTGTCGATATGGAGTTCCCGAGCGAATCATTACTGATAATGGTTCCAATCTAAACAACAAAATGATGGCAGAGTTGTGTCGGGACTTCAAAATCCAACACCACAATTCTTCTCCTTACAGGCCAAAGATGAATGGCGCTGTTGAGGCAGCAAATAAGAATATCAAGAAGATTGTGCAGAAGATGGTAGTCACCTACAAAGACTGGCATGAAATGCTACCGTTTGCCTTGCATGGGTACCGCACGTCAATCAGAACATCCACTGGGGCAACACCGTATCAGCTTGTGTATGGTATGGAAGCAGTCCTACCTATTGAAGTTGAATTACCCTCTCTACGGATATTGATGGATGTTAAACTGAGTGAAGCAGAATGGGTCCGGGCCCGATACGAACAACTGAGTCTGATCGAAGATCAAAGATTGGTTGCAATCTGTCATGGGCAGTTATACCAGAAGAGAATGAAGAAAGCCTTCGATCAAAAAGTCAGGCACCGAGAGTACCAAGTGGGAGATCTTGTGCTGAAGAGAATCCTCCCTCCTCATACAGACCACAGGGGCAAATGGACTCCAAATTATGAAGGACCATTTGTAGTAAAGAAAGTCTTCTCTGGTGGAGCACTGATGCTCAGCACCATGGATGGTGAAGAGTTCCCGTCCCATGTGAATTCAGATGCAGTTAAAAAATACTTCGCATAAAAAAACGACCCGCTGGACATAAAAACAGAATGTAAGTCCAGGCAAAAATAGGGCATCCCGGCGAGTCAAAAACAGAATAAAAGACTCGGGCAAAAGTAAGGGAAAATAAACAAAAATGTGCACCCGCTGAGTTGAAAAGCCGCATTGGACAACTCAGGCAAAAATGGGTATCCCGATGGATTGAAAACCCGAAAGGGCGGTCCATGCAAAATAAGGGAATAAGCGAACAACTGCACTCTGAATTCGTCTGTATCAC
Organism: Lathyrus aphaca; assembly: GCA_963966055.1. Taxonomy (NCBI): domain Eukaryota; kingdom Viridiplantae; phylum Streptophyta; class Magnoliopsida; order Fabales; family Fabaceae; genus Lathyrus; species Lathyrus aphaca. Next base: position 539,056,705 of record OZ014524.1, read on the forward strand.
TTACGACTTGGTAAGCTTCAAAAGGATCAAGCTTCAATCGGAATCAACCTTCTTCAGAAAGCAAGACGAGAAGAACGTCGAAAGTCATACGAGTCATGGCAGAAGAGGAAGCTCTTTAAAGCGTCATCAGCATCGCCAGCACTTTGTTTCTCAATTTGTAACAATCTCTTCATTTTAGGAGATTTGTTTCCTTGACTGTATCTTGCCAATTCAGGGCACATGAATTAATAAAATCAGATTTTCCAGTCATGTTTTGTCTTGTACGTTTTATTTGCAAAGAATGTCTGATGTCTCTAAAAAACTGATTGCATAAGTACAGATTTTTTTTTTCTTTTTTTTTTTTTTCTAAAATAATAAAAGCACATGCTGGCAGGGAACATACTTACTCTCAAAAATGCTTAACTCCTATGACGGAATCCAGTAAAGGATACCTCGGGACCATTTGTGCGTTTCCTTATCTTTGCAGGATTGCAGGTATCCAGAACGCAACTTGGGGCATGCAAGTTACATCCCAGCAAGCTGGCAAATCAACAAATAATCTCAGCATCCGAAGTGCTCTCTCCCCAGCTGAGTTGCTTCTTCCCCAGCTGAGTTGCCAACAACTTTCCCCAGCTGTAGTACCAATCATTCTCCCTCAGCAGAATATGAAAAGTCAGGGAATCATCTCCCCAAAGAATCATTAGCCTCTATTCAGAAGAGCAACGCGTGAAGGAGTCACAACAGAGTACAGAAGGCTTCTACAAACCCCAGCTGGGTCCCATATTACAAGGATATGTCAATCAGTGACTTATTCCCCAAGCAGATACATCTCACCAGATCTACCAATGATCTCATTCCCAGCTGGGAGGTCCATTTCAACAGATCGACCAGAGATCTTCACGGCAACGGGATCCGAATCCCGGATCTGTACCCTTTTGCATAATCATGACATTTGCATCATATTCACCCGCAAAGCGTAGCATTCCGTCTAATACGGAGCATTACGGCAAAAATCGAATACATAGCATAATCATAATTCATGTTGTGAATCAAACACTTGTGAATAATAAACCATTCATCAGAATGCAGAATACTTTCCCCCAGAGTCCCAGTAAAAGCAGCTGCCTCACAATCCACAAACACCAGTATATACACCTTTGGGCACCCGCCCGTATCATTACTCCCCAGTAAGGTTGCCTGAATACCTTTTACACACCAAATCACCCATATTACAGACACTTCCTGACACCCGTCCGTGTCAAATCACCAGCAGAAAACCAAAGGCATCCTCTTTGCACTCACATATACTTATAATTTCCGTGGCACTCGTCCGTGTCATATCCCCAGCGCAGTCACCTACACTTTGTATATCAGATATTTGTTCATATTATACTTTTCTCTCTTGACACTCGTCCGTGTCACTCTCCCTAACAGATAAACACTCATCTACACAAAACTCATACTCACTACTCATGATACACTTATACAGATACTCGTCCGTATCTCATATACACCGTTTATATCCCCACAGATTCAACATTGGTCCATGTTCTCTGTTAACCGGATGGTATTCGTCCATATCATCATCTCAGAATATGCGTCAAGCGTTTGTTTCTACATGATACTCGTCCGTATCATAGTCTTAAGGATGCTCGTCCGCATCTTTAATCCATACACTATGTCAAACACTTGTGTCTTCTTGAATATAGATACTCGCCTGTATCTACTATTCCCCAGAAGAGTCCCTTCAGATTCAACACTCGTCCGTGTTCTTTGTTAACCCGTTGATACTCGTCCGTATCATCATCTCTGAACATGCGTCAGTTTGTTTCTACATGATACTCGTCCGTATCATAGTCTTAAGGATGCTCGTCCGCACCTTAATCTTTACACGACATCTAAACACTTGTACTTTCTTTTCTTGGTTGTAAATACTCGTCCATGTTTACTATACCCCCAGTAGATCGCCAATAAAGCAAACTTTCTTTTTATCTAACACTCGTCCTGTGTTATGATAAACCCTGAGAGCAGTCGTACCCTGCTAGGTGGTCGTCCTCCACCTCTTGATGGTCGTCCTCCATCATGCTCATCCGATGGCCGTCCCCATCGTTGATTGTTAGCAGTCGTCCCCTGCTAGGTGGTCGTCCTCCACCTTTTTGATGATCGTCCTTCATCATTTTACCCAATGGCCGTCCCCATTGTTGATTTTGGTTATCTGACATTCGTCCTATGTCATGATAAACCTTGAGAGCAGCCGTCCCCTGCTAGGTGGTCGTCCTCCACCTCTTGATGGTCGTCCTCCATCATGCTTGTCCGATGGCCGTCCCCATCGTTGACCTTTTATCCGATGGCCGTCCCCATCGTTGATATTTTCGGCAGCCGTACCCTGCCAGGTGGTCGTCCTCCACCTTTGATGGCCGTTGTAACACCCCAAAATTTGCCCTCTTATTTATCATCAACCTCGAGCGATTCACGCTTCATTCTTGCATCATTCCGCATATCATCGCATCGCATTTGAAAAAATAAATAAGTCATTCATCGTCCTTTGCATGAGGTGTGTGGTCGATCGAGGCTTGGCAAACATTGGAGTTCGAGAGAAAATGATGTACCAAAAATAATCCACACCACTTTCAAGCTAACCCATTAAAAAGGAAGAATTCACCACTTTCCTCCCCTTTTCTTTCCGCTTTTCCTTCCACTTTCTTTCCACACTTCCTTTCATTCTTTCCATCTCATTTTTCCACTTCAATTCCACTCCATTTCCCTTGGAAACTTCCACCACCTTCCACCATCTTCTAGAGTGTTCCAAGGAATATTCCAAGGAATATTCCCTTTTCCAACCCTAACCCTAACTAACTTCCAAACCTAATTTTGGATCCCAAACCTAATTTTTGGGCCCCAAACCCAAACCTAGCTCCTAGCCTAGTCTCTATTTAAGCCATTTTCATCCAAACCAAAAGGGTTCCCACAATTCCAAATTTTTCACCTTTTTCATAATCACTTTTTCTCTCTCACTTTTCCTCCATTTTCCCTCCTTTCACCAAAGCTTCTTTGAATAAGCTCTTCAAGTTTCACATTGAAACTTGAAGATCTTGAAGCTTAAGCCTCCAACCTCCATTAATTGTGGATCGTAGAAGAAGAAGCTAGTGATTTTGTTGAAGATTTCGGCTTATCGGAAGTGTGCAAAGGTTCAAGCATCAAGAACGCATTTATTTTGCGGTTTCTCGGTTTTCACGGTTTTCTCTTCGATCAAGCTCCGATTTTTGCAACAATTACCGAAGCACTCCTCCGCTTCGTAGGTTGGTGATCTTAATCACTTCTTCTTTAAGTTATTCTCTTCATCTCGCCACTTTTGGCATTCTTTAATTGCTTTTTTCGCTTTGCTTGAAATTGTTCCGTTTCGATTATGTTTACTTGTGATTTGTGATTTTTGTTGATTTAAAAGTTTAAGGTGTTAATAGATGTAGGTGCTAGCATGTGTAAATAAGCTCAAAATAAGTAGAAATTAGTGTTAGCATGTTCCTAGGTATGTTAGGGATCATTAGAAGTGATTTTGTAGCTAAAAGCACTTATTTTAAAAGCTTTTTTTCAATTCTGTTCAGTGTTAACCGGTTAACGCATTGGGTTAACCGGTTAACGCATGCGTTTTGCCACAAAATGCTTCTGTTTTAGGTCCGTTAACCGGTTAACCCATATGGTTAACCGGTTAACGCTGTTGAATTTTGGATTCTTAGCTTATTTGAGTGATCAATCTTGCTTCCTAGTGCCTTTAACGTTCATACATGTTTAGGTAGTGATTTTAGGGAATTTTTGAGTCCATTTCCAGTAGCTCATTCCCCCATTTCGAGTCGTTTCGACACAATTCCGTTTATGTCGCATATTATGTGTTTTTTGTGTTCTTTGTGTATGGCTTGAGTTCTTGCATATTGTTGCTATGTTCATGCATCATTAGGTATGTAATAATCATGTTGCATTCTGTTTTTACATGTTTCACATTGCATTAAATCATTTTGCATTTCATTATGTTGATGTATGTTGCATTTTGCATAATCATATATATGTGCATTTGGTGGCATTTGTTTGCATGTTTGATCATAGCATGTTATCAATTCAATTCTGAATTATGCATTGAGTTTAGCATGTTTGTTGAGCTATCATGTTGTATGTTCATAATCAATAATCATCATGTTCATATGCCATGTTCATGTGCCACATTTTGCATACTTGTTGCATAATCCACATGTGATGCATTCTTGAATAATCCTAAAAAAATGTTCATGTTCTTCCATTTAGGTATGTTGATCCATGTTAAAATGCATGTTCATGTGGAAAGTAATGCATGTTTTATTGAGTTTGTGTATAAAAAATGAAAATAATCAATTCTGAATTTTGCATTTCATAGCTGTTTTTGTATATAGCTGCTGTAAAATTTGTTTGTTGTGTGCATGATGTATTTGACTTTTTACACCTACTTTTTCATGTTGCATGCTGGCTGTAAAAAGCTGGTGGGTGTTAGGCTTAGTTTCATAGCTATTTGTGTATTAGGGGCTGTAATAGGTGCTGTATTTTTGTCCTAGCTTTTTCTAGTTCCTTTAGGATTAAAATAGAGTCTAGTTTAGGTCTAAGGTGCCTTAGGATTTAATTAGGATTTAATTAATGTGTGTTTGCCTTATTCTTTTTAATAAAAATGTGCATTAACACTTGTTTTGTAGTGGGGAAGATTGAGGTAAGTTTACTCCACTTTATCCTTTATTTTTTATGCATTTCTTTTAGGCTTTTTAATTCATTTTTCCTTCCATGTTTGTGATTGGTAGGATTCCCCATTGTTAGGACCAACTTATCTTCCTTAGGAAGTAAGTTGCATCCTTTTTCCTTTTTTTCTTTTCCTTTTTCCATTAGGAATAGAAAACCTCACTAACCACTAGGATCACTTTGTAAATACATAATACATTAGGATTGAGTCTTAGTCCCTTAGATTTTTCCTTTTATCAACTTGAGTCATTCTTTCTCATCTCAAAAGAAAAACAATAAAACACTTAATAAAAACCGAACAATCTTGTACGACACGAGACTTTGTTGCGGAGTGTTTATACGCGTCCTGTTTCGGGGCGAGGTGTAAATACTTCCCGCGATGGATAGGTCTTAGTACAAGACCGTTCACAAACAAATTCAAAACATTTCTTCTAAAAAACAACAAACCAAGAAGTCACGTCTTCTTTCTCATCTCATACTCTTCATGACTTGTCTCGACAGTTCAAACAGCGATACGGTAAACACCCTCGTGTCAGAGCCGGTAACACCTGAGCTAGAGCTATGGCAACGTCATCCTAAAAACCACAAACGAATGTAAGCCTAGGTTAGGCGAACTACGTCGACTCTGATCCTCATTATCCCGATGAGGTACGTAGGCAGCGGGGTAGGGCCCGTTCGAGCACATTCTTTATTTTCCCTACATTTCCCCCTTTCTTTTCATTCTCATTTCAGTTCATTTCTCATTTTCCATTCCCTTTATTCCAGTAGCGGTTTTATTCAGCAGCATTCGTATTTTCTCACCCTTTGAAACAAAATAAGCAAGCGTGGATCCCGTCGGGTACGACGGACGATCTGGGGTGCTAATACCTTCCCAGGTCGTAACCGACTCCCGAACCCCGATCTTTGGTTCGCAAGGCCTCGTCCTTTTCCTTCTTCCTCAGGTTTGTGCAACATTACCTTTCCCATTCATTCGGGATAAAAATGTCTGGCTGGCGACTCTACCTTTCCGCGCCACTTTCGCGTTTGTACTAGGATGAAAATCCCGGGAGCGACAGCTGGCGACTCTGCTGGGGATCGAACCCAGAATCTCTGGTTTCCCTTGTAGAGTCAATCCTAGCGCCTGTTTGGTTTTGTTTCTTTGGGTGTTTATCTGTTTGATGCTGAGTGCTTTAGTTTAGCTTTACAGTTTTATTTACAGCTTTACTTTATCGCATTTATTTACCGCTTCCAGTATTTTATTTTCCATGCATCATATTATACTGGACTGTCTGGCTGTGCTGGTTTTCATTTTTTCTGTGGGTGGGAGTTACTGTGAGATAAGCCAAATACCCGGCTTGAGTGCACCATAGGATTAGCGTGGACAGACATTGTACTCTTATGGTATCTCACCATGATGGGTGGCGATGTGTTCCACACCCAGATTGCGACCGTCTTGGAACTATTCTGTGTGGGGATTACCTCACTTCAGGGTACGACCTTGATAGTTATGTGCATCTGGTGACCGATCATTGAGAACCTTAATGGAAACACCCCTCTCCAGTGATGACAGTGGCAGACCACATTTGTTGGCAAACCCACTCGCATCCGAGGGTCCATTGGGAACTCGCATAGGATGGCCTGGTTCTCTCATAGGAATTCAGTTAAAACAAACTGTTCGTATGACGATAGTATTGTACCCTTCGGGATGAATGTACTATTGTTTCTCGATTCAGTGCTTGAAGCTGGAGACTTATGAGGGATGCTTGTTTTTCCGGACTCAACTGAGACCTCCCTGAGTAGTACATAATGCCAAACCGATTCCCTGATCTGGTCATGAGCCATTTCTCGGAGATGGTGAACGTATTATTGCTATTCGGCTTTGAGAGTCCGTGATGTTGACCCGAGTAGCAATACCCGTGAGATTGGGAGGGGTTTACAGGTTTGCAGGAACCCTGGTACCTTCAGCATACCCACTTTGCCTTTGATTCAGTTTTGTGATCTGGATTTCTGTTCTTAAGTTATGGACCCCGGATCAGAGGGATGATTATTGTGATATCTGGATTTTGAGACCATGCACCGACACCAACATCAGATCATTGATCACATACCAGTGCATTGCATCACATCATCCGCATACTTGCATTCCTAACGCATGTTTATTCATTTACAGGGCTGCATATTACATCCGTGATTCCGGTTGTGGGTATTGATCTATGAGCATGGAACCCAAGAAGTGTTATTTACAACAAAAGAGCTCCTGTCTTCATCAAACTCACAAAACTGGAATCAGGGGATGGGATGCCCTAAAAATGAATCAACATGCCATAGCATTCATTTCCTGCATACCATATTCTTGTATTTTTGCAGGTTACCCAGGGTTTCTAACTTATTTGATCGTAGGCAATATAGCTGGTCAACGCATTCACCGATATCCGACCAAAAGAAACCGAGTAAGGATGGCTGATCGAGTGCAGACCGATCTCAATGAGTTCCGACAGAGGATGGATCAGTTCATGGAAATGATGACTGGCATGGCCCAGAACCAGGAGCGTCTCCGGTTGATGGTTGAGCAACCTCATGGGAATGTTAATACGGGAACACCAGCTGAGAACGTGGATGCTAACGCTGCCCGTAACGGAGAGCCTCATCCAAATAGGACCGCAACACGTAATGCAGGTTTAGAAGACAATCAAGAGGACCAGTTCACTCTACTGGATGCTGATATGGGTAACATGAATGAGATCAACAATCGCAGGTATGAAGAGCTGTCAGAGAAGATCAAGGCCATGGAATGTCAGAATTCCTTGGGTATCGATGTAACCAGTCTCGGGTTAGTGCCAGGAGTCAGAATCCCTCCAAAGTTCAAGGCACCATCGTTTGACAAGTACAACGGCAGCACGTGTCCTAGGACTCACATTCATGCGTACTTCGGAAAAATCTCGGCTCATACTGATGACGAGAAACTTTGGATGCATTTCTTCCAAGACAGTTTATCTGGAGCTTCGTTGAGCTGGTACATGAAGCTGAGTCGGGTCTCTATTCGAAGTTGGAAAGATTTAGCAGAGGCATTCCTCAAGCAGTATCAATACAATATTGATATGGCTCCGAATCGCACTCAGTTGCAGAACTTGTCTCAAGGACCTAAAGAGAGTTTTAAGCAGTATGCCCAGAGGTGGCGTGAGCTGGCCGCACAGGTTCAACCTCCCTTGCTGGATCGGGAGATGGCAGACATGTTTATGGGCACCTTGCAAGGTGTTTACTTGGATCGTCTGGCCGCCTGCCCGTCCATTGGTTTTTCTGATATCGTCATTGCTGGAGAAAGGATAGAGAATTTTCTGAAAATGGGAAAGATCCAGGATGCAAGCAGTGCTAGTTCTTCTGGTGTGAGAAAACCTTTTGGCAATGGCCAAAGAAGAAGAGAAGGCGAGACGAATGCTGTGTATAGGGGCCGAGACAGAAATTATTCTCAAGGTTACTACCAAACGGCTGCAGTGACTATTACTCCACAGGTTCAACAACCACGACCACAGGGTCAGCAACAACAGGTACTGAGACCGTTTCAAGAAAGAGCAAGAGCGAGAAATCGCAGACTCGACCCCGTCCCATGCCCGTATGCTGTATTGCTCCCAGAGCTGCTGAAGTTGAACCTGGTCGAGCTTCGTACCATGAGACCTCCCGCTCCTGACAATCTACCTCCGAATTTTGATGCTAACGCCAGGTGCGAATTCCATTCAGGTGCCCAGGGGCACAGTATTGAGAAATGTTGGGCCTTTCAGAACAAGGTACAGGACCTAGTTGACTCCAAGGCGATCAATTTCGCTCCTCTCCCCAATGTACTTCATAATCCGATGCCTAGTCATAATGGAACTGGTGTCACGGTCGTTCTACCAGATGGTTCACGTTAAGCTGAAGTCTTCAAGCTGACCACCCAGGACACCAGGGTATTCATGAAGCAAATAAAGCCAGCAGTATTCAAATACTCTCAGTGATGGCATTTATGTGATTGCCTTTCTTCATTGTTCGTTTTTCATCCCTATTGAGGGGAACTACGTCGCTCTGATTCTTCATTGGTCATCAGTCAATGGAGATACGTAGGCAGAAGATCGTCAGGTCTTTCCGAGCAAACTTTTGGGGCAACTTTACTCCCCAGCTTCACTCTTTCCTCCAGATGTCTCGCGTCAAAGTCAGTATAGCTAGAAGAGGAAGTGTTACTGCCATGGTTGAGCATGCAACTGCAAATTGAAGATCACAAGTCTGTGAAAAGAGCTATTGATCGTCGAAAGTATCCAAGACTGACAGGTCCATACGGAGCCAAGCCTCCTCAACTATGGCAATATTCAGTTTCTGTACTACATTTCCATTTGTAGTTTCTTTTATGTGTTAAACATTTGTCAATGTATGAAATTTGTTTGCTTTTGAATGTTAGAAATAATAAAACTCACATGTTTTTCTTGAAGTAAATTCATTTGCATTCCCTTATAATTTTGCATATGTATATCGCAATACCAATTGTCGTGCTTAAATTCTATGAGGGAGGATGACGAAACAAAAATGCAATATCTCTGAATTGTGTGCTCTCAAGTAAGACCCTGTTGACGATGTACAGGCATTGTTTCAAATCCTAGACATTGGAGATATAAGGGAGATAGACCCTCGCTAACCCCTTGAGCCTTGAAGTAGGAGTTTCTTTTCACACAAAAAAAAAAAAAAAAAAAAGAACCCTCACATGTAACCCAGGGGCAGGGTAGACGTCAGCTAGTCAGACCAAGCATTCAGACTTTCCTAAAGAAGTGTATTTGAAGATCCGTTGCATCCTAATATGCTAATCAAGAGGTCCAAAGACCCGAAACCACAATGGTTATCCAAGTCAAAAGGTCCAAAGATTGACAACCACAATGGTTATCCTTCGCCGACCCCAAAATGAGGCAGTCACAACCCTCGTGAAGCAATCAAGACAAGCAATGTCACGCGACTTGTTCACAATGCAAAAAAAAAAAAGAGAAAAAAAAAGAAGAAAAAAAGGCCCGCTAAGTCGAAACTTGAAAACAAGCGACTTAGGAAAAAGTTAGGGCATCCCGCTGGACTTCACAATCGAAGATTCACAAGAATCAGTCCAGGCAAAAGTTAGGGATAAGCAAAATAACGCAAAAACGAAAGACCGAAAGGATCACCAAGAAAGATCCTCAAATAAGAACAAAGTCGTGTGGCATAAACACAAAAGATAGAGGAGTGACTGACTCTCAATAATAACCTGATTGGTGCTTGAACGGATAGCAGCAATGGTTCCTCAATCAACACGAAACCCTTATGAAAGGTGAATGCTTGTGAAAACTAGCTGAACATAGGAATGGAGAACATCACGAAGAGCGGGTGGGCACAAATAAACTTTGAGCCTATATCCTTTGTTTCTACAACCGTGAACCAGGCCACGATACAACCCTTAAAAGTCCTAACTGAAACAGGGTTAAATTGAGAGCGTACTAACAAGAGACCGCGTTCCTGACTCCTATGAGTTGTGCTAAAAGACGTTTGTTGGTATTGCATGTACATACTTTCATTCAAATAAAGGTCGTATTTTAACCAGTGATTTGCTCACAAAGGTTAACGATCCGTTTTCAAAATTTCAAGATTAACATGTTTGTTGAATTAGGATTTTCATTCTAAGAATAAACATTTTCTCACTTGCATACATTTGTTGAGCATCATAAATGGTTCACATACGGAAATTCAATCCAGAAGCTCAAGCTTGCCAGGTTGAGGAGTCTAAAACTTCTGAAAGACTGTCACGTCAAGGTGCACTTATCCGAATAAAGCTTCATTGAGTAGAGATTTCCCCCAGTTAGTCATGGTAAGAGCCAGCTAATCTGGGGCAGTTATGTTGAGCAATCCCTTCAAATTTCAGCTAATCTGGGGCAAGCACCTCGAGATTCAAATCTCTCCAAGAGCGAAGATTAGTCAGTCAAGAGCAAAACTATTCAAGTACTCATCCTGGGGCAGGCCACCCCAATAGTACGAGAATTCATTCTTTCCCGAAGACAGACGATCAGAAGCATTTACCCGGAGTCTAGAATACCGTGGTTACTTGTCAAGTCAACTATCTCGTTCAACACTTCTGACAGATACAAACTCATCTGCATTGACAATGGTTACTTCCTCAGCAAGGTTGTTACACTGAATCATGTAGTCGTTATGATACCTAAGAGTTTAAAGACGCCAAGTCTTTTGTAAAATCCTCTTAAGGTAAAATCCATACAGAAGCAACTGATCCCCAGCACGAGACAATTTGAAATCTTTCCTCCTCAGCAGGACGTGTCTCGGTGTTGTCATCACCAACAGGCAAGTAAAATCTATCCTCACTAAAGTCAGAAGTTTTTCCTTCAGAAGGTTTCCTTGATCTCGGTTCCTCAACAGGTCTAAGGCAATTCCTATTCCCCTAGAAGATTTCAGATAAATCATTCTCCTCCCCAGCAGATCCATAAGAGTGGATATTCCTCAATAGTCCGAGTATCCCCGGGCACGGCCCTCAAATCTAAAAGTCCAATTTATTTTTGGCAAAGGTGATAATTCGGGACAGATGAATTATTCACGCTCCTCTCCAACAGAGATGTCATCCCCACAGGGCTACTTGATATTGAATTCGCGATCATTGTGTTTCCCCACAGAGTCAACAGAGACTTATCACTTCCGCGTCAGGAATTTCTTTTACAGTCACCAGTTCATCAACAATACTCAAGACATAATATCCCCAGTGTCATGGGGCAATATACCATGCAATTCCATATGCAAAGTCCAGCCGTAGACTGGCCAAAGTCCATCTTCGGGTGGCAAATCTCAAAAGTCTCCCGTAGTGAGCAAAAGTCCAGCCGTAGACTGGCCAAAGTCCATCTTCGGGTGGCAAATCTCAAAAGTCTCCCGTAGTGAGCAAAAGTCCACCCGCAGTGTGGCAAATCTCTAAAGTCTCCCGTAGTGAGCAAAAGTCTCCCGTAGTGAGCAAAAGTCCAGCCGTAGACTGGCCAAAGTCCATCTTCGGGTGGCAAATCTCAAAAGTCTCCCGTAGTGAGCAAAAGTCTCCCGTAGTGAGCAAAAGTCTCCCGTAGTGAGCAAAAGTCCAGCCGCAGACTGGCCAAAGTCCATCTTCGGGTGGCAAATCTCTAAAGTCCCCCGCAGTGGGCAAAAGTCTCCCGTAGTGAGCGAAAGTCTCCCGTAGTGAGTAAAAGTCTCCCGTAGTGAGCAAAAGTCCAGCCGTAGACTGGCCAAAGTCCATCTTCGGGTGGCAAATCTCAAAGGTCTCCCGTAGTGAGCAAAAGTCCATCCTCAGGGTGGCATCATATCCAAAGTCCACCCGCAGTGTGGCAACGTATTTTGAAGTCCAACCGCAGATTGGCGAAAGTCCATCCTCAGGGTGGCATCATATCCAAAGTCCACCCGCAGTGTGGCAACGTATTTTGAAGTCCAACCGCAGATTGGCGAAAGTCCATCCTCAGGGTGGCATCATATCCAAAGTCCACCCGCAGTGTGGCAACGTATTTTGAAGTCCAACCGCAGATTGGCGAAAGTCCATCCTCAGGGTGGCATCATTTCCAAAGTCCACCCGCAGCGTGGCAGGTTTCAGAAGTCCACCCGCAGTGTGGCAAACCTTCAAAGTCCACCCGCAGTGTGGCAAGTTATTCAGCAATCCACCCGCAGTGTGGTAAAGTATCTGAAGTCCAACCGCAGATTGGCAAAAGTCCACCCGCAGCGTGGCAATCTCAAAAGTCCACCCGCAGAGTGGCAATGTATTTTGAAGTCCACCCACAGTGTGGTAAGCCAGTAGCCTTCTGGCATCACTCAAAAGGCATCCCCCGTTCATGATTCTCACCATTATAATTATATCCAAGCGGAGTTTGTTTGGTTGAGCTTATTTCTCTGTTCTTCCAGTGCGAGTGCAAATTTTCGGGTTGTTTTAGTATTCAATCCCTGCATACTTCGAACGTCTGAAAGCAGCTGCTGTCATCCATTCAAGTCTACAGTGATTGAATAGGGGCAGCTGTAACACCCCAAAATTTGCCCTCTTATTTATCATCAACCTCGAGCGATTCACGCTTCATTCTTGCATCATTCCGCATATCATCGCATCGCATTTGAAAAAATAAATAAGTCATTCATCGTCCTTTGCATGAGGTGTGTGGTCGATCGAGGCTTGGCAAACATTGGAGTTCGAGAGAAAATGATGTACCAAAAATAATCCACACCACTTTCAAGCTAACCCATTAAAAAGGAAGAATTCACCACTTTCCTCCCCTTTTCTTTCCGCTTTTCCTTCCACTTTCTTTCCACACTTCCTTTCATTCTTTCCATCTCATTTTTCCACTTCAATTCCACTCCATTTCCCTTGGAAACTTCCACCACCTTCCACCATCTTCTAGAGTGTTCCAAGGAATATTCCAAGGAATATTCCCTTTTCCAACCCTAACCCTAACTAACTTCCAAACCTAATTTTGGATCCCAAACCTAATTTTTGGGCCCCAAACCCAAACCTAGCTCCTAGCCTAGTCTCTATTTAAGCCATTTTCATCCAAACCAAAAGGGTTCCCACAATTCCAAATTTTTCACCTTTTTCATAATCACTTTTTCTCTCTCACTTTTCCTCCATTTTCCCTCCTTTCACCAAAGCTTCTTTGAATAAGCTCTTCAAGTTTCACATTGAAACTTGAAGATCTTGAAGCTTAAGCCTCCAACCTCCATTAATTGTGGATCGTAGAAGAAGAAGCTAGTGATTTTGTTGAAGATTTCGGCTTATCGGAAGTGTGCAAAGGTTCAAGCATCAAGAACGCATTTATTTTGCGGTTTCTCGGTTTTCACGGTTTTCTCTTCGATCAAGCTCCGATTTTTGCAACAATTACCGAAGCACTCCTCCGCTTCGTAGGTTGGTGATCTTAATCACTTCTTCTTTAAGTTATTCTCTTCATCTCGCCACTTTTGGCATTCTTTAATTGCTTTTTTCGCTTTGCTTGAAATTGTTCCGTTTCGATTATGTTTACTTGTGATTTGTGATTTTTGTTGATTTAAAAGTTTAAGGTGTTAATAGATGTAGGTGCTAGCATGTGTAAATAAGCTCAAAATAAGTAGAAATTAGTGTTAGCATGTTCCTAGGTATGTTAGGGATCATTAGAAGTGATTTTGTAGCTAAAAGCACTTATTTTAAAAGCTTTTTTTCAATTCTGTTCAGTGTTAACCGGTTAACGCATTGGGTTAACCGGTTAACGCATGCGTTTTGCCACAAAATGCTTCTGTTTTAGGTCCGTTAACCGGTTAACCCATATGGTTAACCGGTTAACGCTGTTGAATTTTGGATTCTTAGCTTATTTGAGTGATCAATCTTGCTTCCTAGTGCCTTTAACGTTCATACATGTTTAGGTAGTGATTTTAGGGAATTTTTGAGTCCATTTCCAGTAGCTCATTCCCCCATTTCGAGTCGTTTCGACACAATTCCGTTTATGTCGCATATTATGTGTTTTTTGTGTTCTTTGTGTATGGCTTGAGTTCTTGCATATTGTTGCTATGTTCATGCATCATTAGGTATGTAATAATCATGTTGCATTCTGTTTTTACATGTTTCACATTGCATTAAATCATTTTGCATTTCATTATGTTGATGTATGTTGCATTTTGCATAATCATATATATGTGCATTTGGTGGCATTTGTTTGCATGTTTGATCATAGCATGTTATCAATTCAATTCTGAATTATGCATTGAGTTTAGCATGTTTGTTGAGCTATCATGTTGTATGTTCATAATCAATAATCATCATGTTCATATGCCATGTTCATGTGCCACATTTTGCATACTTGTTGCATAATCCACATGTGATGCATTCTTGAATAATCCTAAAAAAATGTTCATGTTCTTCCATTTAGGTATGTTGATCCATGTTAAAATGCATGTTCATGTGGAAAGTAATGCATGTTTTATTGAGTTTGTGTATAAAAAATGAAAATAATCAATTCTGAATTTTGCATTTCATAGCTGTTTTTGTATATAGCTGCTGTAAAATTTGTTTGTTGTGTGCATGATGTATTTGACTTTTTACACCTACTTTTTCATGTTGCATGCTGGCTGTAAAAAGCTGGTGGGTGTTAGGCTTAGTTTCATAGCTATTTGTGTATTAGGGGCTGTAATAGGTGCTGTATTTTTGTCCTAGCTTTTTCTAGTTCCTTTAGGATTAAAATAGAGTCTAGTTTAGGTCTAAGGTGCCTTAGGATTTAATTAGGATTTAATTAATGTGTGTTTGCCTTATTCTTTTTAATAAAAATGTGCATTAACACTTGTTTTGTAGTGGGGAAGATTGAGGTAAGTTTACTCCACTTTATCCTTTATTTTTTATGCATTTCTTTTAGGCTTTTTAATTCATTTTTCCTTCCATGTTTGTGATTGGTAGGATTCCCCATTGTTAGGACCAACTTATCTTCCTTAGGAAGTAAGTTGCATCCTTTTTCCTTTTTTTCTTTTCCTTTTTCCATTAGGAATAGAAAACCTCACTAACCACTAGGATCACTTTGTAAATACATAATACATTAGGATTGAGTCTTAGTCCCTTAGATTTTTCCTTTTATCAACTTGAGTCATTCTTTCTCATCTCAAAAGAAAAACAATAAAACACTTAATAAAAACCGAACAATCTTGTACGACACGAGACTTTGTTGCGGAGTGTTTATACGCGTCCTGTTTCGGGGCGAGGTGTAAATACTTCCCGCGATGGATAGGTCTTAGTACAAGACCGTTCACAAACAAATTCAAAACATTTCTTCTAAAAAACAACAAACCAAGAAGTCACGTCTTCTTTCTCATCTCATACTCTTCATGACTTGTCTCGACAGTTCAAACAGCGATACGGTAAACACCCTCGTGTCAGAGCCGGTAACACCTGAGCTAGAGCTATGGCAACGTCATCCTAAAAACCACAAACGAATGTAAGCCTAGGTTAGGCGAACTACGTCGACTCTGATCCTCATTATCCCGATGAGGTACGTAGGCAGCGGGGTAGGGCCCGTTCGAGCACATTCTTTATTTTCCCTACATTTCCCCCTTTCTTTTCATTCTCATTTCAGTTCATTTCTCATTTTCCATTCCCTTTATTCCAGTAGCGGTTTTATTCAGCAGCATTCGTATTTTCTCACCCTTTGAAACAAAATAAGCAAGCGTGGATCCCGTCGGGTACGACGGACGATCTGGGGTGCTAATACCTTCCCAGGTCGTAACCGACTCCCGAACCCCGATCTTTGGTTCGCAAGGCCTCGTCCTTTTCCTTCTTCCTCAGGTTTGTGCAACATTACCTTTCCCATTCATTCGGGATAAAAATGTCTGGCTGGCGACTCTACCTTTCCGCGCCACTTTCGCGTTTGTACTAGGATGAAAATCCCGGGAGTGACAGCCGTCCCCATCCTAGTTCCTTTATTCCCCAACAGAGCAGCCGTCCCCTGCTAGGTGATCGTCCTTCACCTTTGATGGCCGTACCCCATCATCTGTTTATTTCATTTATTCTTTAAACCGATGGCCGTCCCCGTCGTGGTCCCTTTTCCTTTTTAGCCCGATGGCCGTCCCCGTCGTGGTTTACTTTATTTCATGAACTTGATGGCCGTCCCCGTCATGTTTCATGGATCCCCAGAGAATTTTACAACTTTTTCTAGATGGCCGTCCCCATCATGATATCTCATTTTTTCCCAGCCAGTCGGCCGTCCCCGTCTTGGCTTTACCTTTTATCCCCAGCATGTCGGCCGTCCCCGTCATTGCTTTATTTTCAGCACCTTCCCAGCATGTCGGCCGTCCCCGTCATTGCTCTTTACCCAGCAGTCGTCCTCTGCTCGACGGTCGTCCTCCGTCGCTCACACTTTACAATATACTTTATTTTCCTTTACAATCTATATCCCTTTTCTTCTTCATTCTGTGAGTGCAATTTTTGGACTGTCTTCGGTATTCAACCACAAGTTATCTTGTTTGCCTGTTAAGCCGTCGCTTACATCCTGCACAGCTAACTCATGTTTGAATAGGGGCAGCTGTAAACACCCCAAATTTGCCCTCACCCGTTCACACCATGGCTTGTGATCATTCTCATATGCATACACACAATCATATCATCTCACATCTCATTTTTGTTTCACTGCATAGTTTCTAAGTCATCTGCACCTAGGGTTTGTGATCTGAGCAATCCCAGGGCATCTTGAGCCACTCCAAAGGCCACCAATCACTTCAAAGGGGTCTACATGTGTTCAAGTATCATATTACATCCTCTCAAAGTCAAAAATGCAAAAGAATCACAAGAACTGGGATTGGTATGGATGCAGAGCCAAGTTTGACTGCACAGTTGACCTAAAATTAGGGTTTTGGTTTCAGAGGCCATAACTCCAAATTTTTTGGTCATTCTTGTTTCCATTGGTCTCTATATGGTATAGGGAGTGTGCATATCAAGTTTCATGAAGAAATTCCATGGGGAAGTCATCTGATCGAAGGTTGACTTTCTGGACAAGTCAGTGCAAAATCAGGGCATCTGAGGCCCCCAATGACCCAACCAATGGGTGATCTTCATCATTTTGAGTGTATATGATCTTTATTTGATCATGGAAGAAGGTTGAAGTTCACAAAAATCAAGAATTTGAAGTTTTTGCAAATGTTGACTTTTTGGGCATAGTTGACTTTTCAAGAATGCTTCATTTTAGGCCATTTTTCAAGCCTTGATTCTTGATCCAAAAATGCTTCAAATGGAAAAACTTTGGTCATGAAAGTTGTAGAGTACATCTTTCCCTTTTCAAAAAGTACAAGAACATGATCAAATTCTTCTTGGATCAAAAGTTATGGTGTGACAAAGTTGACAAAAATCATTGATTTTCAAGATATGCACCAAATGTGAATTTTGCAAAACCATGAACCAAGGCTGTTTGTAACCTCTAGTTGACATCAAACCATGACACAAACATTCTATGTGACATAAAAATCAGAATTGAACCAAGGAATCACATGTTCATGGTTTGTATGGCAAGACTTTTTCATGAAGTTTCAAAAAGTAACAACTTGCAAAACCACTCATCACACTCCCTACCACTTGCAACCTTGGATGCTGAGCTTTGCTAGCCCTTCCCCTCACCCTTGCTGCGCCAGCCCATGCCTTGTACTAGCCTAGAACCAAACCATACTTTCCTTACACAAAGAGTGGACTTTTGGCAAAAGCAAACTTACCAATCAATAGAGGCCAGGTCACATCATCTGACCTATAGGATTAAAATATACTATCCAAATGCTGGCCATAACACTCAAGAGGGAAGGCTGAAACAGAACACAACATCACACACTCAAACTCACTCCATTTTGCAAAACTCTTCGAAACTCTCTGCCCAGCTCACAAACACTCAAGCAAACTTCACACATCAACTCACCATACTCCACTAAGTAGAAACCTGCAAAGAACCAAGCCTGAAACAAGCTGTAACATCACTGCACCATTTTCACTCCAACTTGCAGTTTCCTTCGAAACACCTTCCACAGCTCACAAACATCCAAACAAACTCCACAAACCTTCTCCACTCATCATCTGGACCTCAAACAACCCTTCACCCTTACCAGAAACAGCCTGAATCACCATTGCCATTTCCAACTGAGCTTGAGCAGAAGCTGCTCAAACTCTTCATCCAGCCAACATAAATTCCTCTTGAGCATTCAAGCATCACCAGAGGGTCAAGTGGAGTAGATTTCACCAAGAGGGGAGGCCTGAAAGTTGCTGGAGTGAAAGCTTCGAATCTCAGGTAGCTCAAGAAATATTTTTCCAGAAATCATTTTTTATGTTCTAAGCTTGTTCTCCATGCTTCACTGAGTATCCTGATGCTTTTAGTTTTTGAAATGGTGATAAAATGAGCATTTAATTGATCTCTGAAACTCGGTTAACCTAAAAATAGTTTGTTTCGATTCATGCTTCTGGGGAAAAATAAATGTTGTTTGTGATGGGGTTTTGATTCAGTGGATCATGGGAATCGTTTCTGTTTGCTTGGTTTTCATTTTTGATACGTTTTGAGAGAGTTTGGAGATTTTCAGGTGGACTTCCCACCGGAGAAGACGACCGGAGGTCTTCTCCGGCCACCTGAAAATAATTAGGGCATAATCCCAGTCATTAGTGTCATTTGAATTTCGTGCGTTGGATTGGGCTGACCCGTTGACTACCCGCGCGCATGTGTGGCTAGGATCTTTCCAATTAGCCCTAATCCTCTTAATTAGATTTAATTAATTATAATTAAATTAATTTAGTCAGATGCAATCCTGTCCCTCCAAAAGCGCGCGTGGTCAATGCATTCAAACCCAGATTCAATCCCTGCCTTCCATTCGTTTGACTTTCCATTTATTTTCATTTTTATTTCATTTCTTTTCATTTAACTTGCACAATTAATTTAAAATAGCAAAAATGTCTTAAAAATTATGAAACTTTTTCTCAAGAGTTTTATTAATTTTTATGACACAAAAATATTTTTATTTTTATTTTTATCATTAAAAAAGTATTTTTAAATATTTAAAAGATTATTTTTAATTGATTAATGGAAATTAATTTATTAAAAATACTTCTAGGTATTTAAAAATCACCAAAAAATTCATGAAATGTTCTAAGACATTTAGAAACATTGTCCAACCTTCAAACCAAATTTCTTTTTTGATCTTGATGCATTTTGAGAATTTTTCATTGAATAAAAAATCTTTTTTGTGCATTATTTTGATCCTAAGTTCAAAAAATCATTTCTGCCTATCTATGAAGAGTTGGACATTGCTTCTTCTTGCATTGCATTGTGTTTAGCATGTAGTTTTTGAGATAAAATGGCCATGATTTGATCTTGCATTTTTCATTTGTTTGGCATTTCTTTTGTTTAGGAACCCTAAAAACCCTAGAATCTTGTAAAAATCATAACTTGAGATTGGTTAAGAGTTGAGACCTCTCCTTTGGGCATTGGTTTAGTATAGGATTAGGGGTCCTTTGTGTGGTATTTTCACTTTTTTTATCTTAGGTTTTGCTTCTGGTTTTGGTTTGTGTTTGATGTTTGATTCATAAACCCTAATTTGGGCTTCCATATGCATCCACCTTGCATTCTCTTGCATAACATGACTTGCCATGACATTTCAAGCATCCATTTGATTCATGATACATCATAAGACATATAGAAAGCATGTTTGATCATTGCATCATGTATTTTCCATGTTGTATGCCATGTGTACTTCATAACTTTTCATGTATGTTCATGTGTCTTAGCTTGCTTCATTTGCATCCATGAGCTTATATGATCATCACCATGCCTTATCTCATATTTGTATCATCTCATAGCATCATTATCATCCCATGTATGCTTCTTGTTTTGCATCATACCATTTCATCTCATTTTGCATTGCATTGCACTTTCTTTCCTAACTTTTCAGGTGGTAAGTGACTTTGAGAAGTGAATTTGCCTTCACTTCTCATAACTTCTTCTCATCTCTCTCTTGCATCCATTGCTGCATTTTTGTTTGTGTTTGAGTTTGAGCTTGCTCATTCCTCTTCTTCTTACTTTCTTTCTTCAAGTGACTTGACTTCTTGAATGAAGCAAGTCACTTTGCTTCTCTTGATCCTTTCATCTGCTTCCTGGTGGTTCCATTGAAGATTTCTCTTGAGAAACCTCACAAACCTTAGGAACAACCAAGCATGACAATGATTAGGGTTTTGATTAGACTCCCCTCTTAGTTTCACCTTTGTGTCTCTTTTGAGTCTTCTCTTCTCACCTCATAATCAGGGACTAAACCCTAAAGGCTTCAAGGCTTTGTGATTAAGCTTATACCTGCATCCTTCTCTTAGGATGGAGTGTATAACTTTAATCCTAAGTGTTGAACCCTTAATGTGTTTAAATCTCTTAATCAATTCACTTAATAATCATCAAGACATCACACTTGTAACTTGGGCCTTGCATTAGGGTTCTAATTCTTCCCTAACTGGTTAAGAAGGACTAACCCTAGTGTTAATGGACAAGTCCCCCTCAAGTTGTCTTATAAACCCTAAAACTCACTTCATCATCATATCATTAAATAAAATCCACTTAATCAAAGGCTTGTTTTGTCATGAGTTTAATCTCTAATCATGGATTAAGTTGAGGAGCTTTCCTCAGCTTAAACATTCTCATCTATTATCCTTCTATTAGGATGGTGTAATGAGTCTGTTTAATCCCTGATTATGGCTTAATCTCATTACTCAACACTAAACAAAAACCACAAAAACATCTAAATAATCACAAGTAGGTTAATGATCTTAATCCTGCATCATGGTAATTAAGTGTGAGATGCTGACTTCACACTTAAGGTATTCTCATTACCCCTAATCAGAGGGAAGATGTGATGAGTTTACTAACCTTTGGTTTAGGCTTAAGCTCATTTTCTTATGACAAATCCAAGAGCAATAAAAGACTGAAAACACCAAAAATAAACAATAATCGTCTCCTTCGGGATTCTTTTCTCATCATCTTCACTCACAAACGAGAACTTGCTTCTTCCGTCTAATGCAAGACAGTTAGCATCTGTGCCAGACAGGTCATACACTTGAGCATAGACAAGCAAGCAGTTCACAAGTCAATTCATCTTTCAGTCTCTTTGGGTCGAACTACGGTGTTCTGACTTCCTCATTGCACGAGAGGATACGTAGGCATAACTTAACAGTTATCGAACAAAAGTCTCTGTATATTCCCCCTCTTTCCAGCTTCATTCTTTTAGCCTCATTATCTTGAGCATATTCTCATTCCTGCACTGACACCTTCATATTTCACTTCACTTTTCCCTTGCACTGACACCTGTACATTCTTTTCCCGTTACTTTATACACAAATTGCACTGACACTACCCCTTTAAAACACAAATCTTTTAAGCGTGGATCCCGTCGAGTACGGCGGACAATCTGGGTGCTAATACCTTCCCAGGTTGTAACCAACCCCCTTTCTCAGTCTCTCTGGTTCGCAACCGTCTTATCCATTCTCTTTTCTAGGCCTATGCAGCATTGCCTTTCCTCCGGGATAAAAATGCCTAGCTAGCGACTCTTTTCATCTCCAGTGAGTTCACGGCTGTGTGTTCTCACTGTTCCCTCTCGCCGACCGTTCGCGTCTGTACCTTTATCTGGGTTAGTCCCATTTATCGGGAGCGACAAGCGGTCCTATAAGCCCATAAAGCTTCATTAAGTTTAGATGACCAATCTTTCCGAGATATGGCTACAGTCTTTTCTAAGATTTGTTTGATTTCTCTGTTTGAGACTTCGACTTGTCCACTTGTTTGTGGGTGATATGGTGTTGCCACACGGTGTCTTACTCCATACTTAGATAGTAATTTGTCAAAGATTTTTGAAATGAAGTGCGAGCCACCGTCACTTATGACGAGTCTAGGCACACCAAATCTGGGAAAGATTATATTTTTGAAAAGCTTTATTACTACTCGTGTGTCGTTTGTAGGAGAAACTATAGCTTCAATCCATTTTGAGACATAATCAACAGCTACGAGTATGTAATTGTTACCGAAAGATGATGGGAATGGTCCCATGAAATCTATTCCCCAGACGTCAAAGATTTCTACTTCTAATATTCCTTTTTGAGGCATTTCATCTCTTCTTGAAATATTGCCGGTGCGTTGACACCGATCGCAATTTATAACAGCGATGTGGACATCTTTCCATAGATTGGGCCAGAATAAGCCGGCTTGCAAGATTTTTGCACAAGTCTTGGAAGTACTTGCATGTCCACCATAAGGAGATGAATGGCATTGAGCAATGACATCTTCTATTTCTTCTTCGGGAATACATCGACGAAAAATTCCATCGGGTCCTCTTTTGAACAATAATGGTTCATCCCAATAATAATGTTTTAGATTGTGAAAGAATTTCTTTTTCTGCTGATAGGTTAGATCAGGTGGAAGAGCTCCTGCAGCTAGGTAGTTAACAATGTCAGCGTACCATGGCAGTCCTACAGTTGTCTGGATTGTTTCCACGGGTTCTGGTTCATTTAAGTCTAACTGAATTGGGTCGCTTCCTATTTGTGCTATAAGCTGTTCATACGGAAAATCATCGTTAATCGGCACTTGTTCGGGTTTAATACCTTTTATTCTAGATAAATGGTCCGCTACGACGTTTTCAGTACCTTTCTTATCTTTTATTTCGAGGTCAAACTCTTGTAAGAGTAAAATCCATCTCAAGAGTCTCGGTTTAGCATCTTTCTTAGTCAATAGATATCTGATAGCAGCATGGTCTGTGTAAACGATTATTTTCGCTCCTACTAGGTAAGAACGGAATTTGTCAAGCGCAAAGTTGCTAACAGTTCTTTTTCAGTAGTGGCGTAGTTCATCTGAGCAGAGTCTAAGGTTCTACTGGCATAGTAAATCGCATGAAGTTTCTTTTCCTTCCTCTGGCCTAGAACTGCGCCTACAGCATAGTCACTCGCATCGCACATGATTTCGAAAGGTAATCTCCAGTCAGGGGGTTGCATGATTGGTGCGGTGATGAGGGCTGTTTTTAGAGTTTCAAATGCTTTAAGACAATCTTCATTGAATATGAACTCAGCATCTTTCATTAATAAACCAGTAAGAGGTTTAGTGATTTTCGAGAAATCTTTGATGAATCGTCGGTAGAAACCGGCGTGTCCTAAAAAGCTTCATATTTCTCGAATGGTTTTAGGGGGTTGAAGATCTTTTATGACTTCTATCTTAGCTTTATCTACTTCAATTCCCTTGTCGGATATAACGTGGCCTAATACGATTCCTTCTCTGACCATAAAATGACATTTCTCACAGTTAAGCATGAGGTTTACTTTTACACATCTTTCTAACACCATTTCTAAATTTGATAGGCATCCTTCAAAACTTTGCCCGCATACAGAGAAGTCGTCCATGAACACTTCCATGATGTTGTGTATAAAATCTGCGAAGATTGACATCATACATCTTTGAAAGGTTGCAGGGGCGTTGCATAATCCAAAGGGCATTCGTCTATAAGCGAACGTTCCATATGGGCATGTGAATGTAGTGTTCTCTTGATCATCTGGATGGATAGGGATTTGGAAAAATCCTGAGTAACCGTCAAGATAACAGAAATAAGAATGCTTGGCTAATCGTTCTAGCATTTGATCTATAAAAGGTAGTGGGAAATGATCTTTTCGAGTGGCTTTGGTTAGTTTACGATAATCTATGCACACTCTATGTCCCGTCACTACTCTTTGCGATATCGATTCGCCTTGAGCGTTTTTCACAACAATGATACCTCCTTTCTTTGGCACTACATGTACTGGACTAACCCATTTACTATCAGAGATTGGATATATTATTCCGGCATCTAGTAGTTTCTTAACTTCTTCTTTCACTACAGTGCTAAGGATTGGGTTAATTCTTCTTTGAGATTCTCTGGAGGTTTTGCAATCTTCTTCTAGCAGAATACGATGCATACAGATTGAAGGGCATATTCCTTTGAGATCAGATATGTTATATCCTAATGCAGTTGGATATTTCTTTAAGACATCTAAAAGTTTCTTTGTTTCGATAGTTCCTAAACTGGAATTTATTATAACTGGTCTTTTACATTCAATGTCTAAGAATTCGTATCTTAGGTTATTAGGTAAAGTTTTTAATCCTAATGTAGGTTTATCTTTACTTGGCATGGGATCCGGTGTAAGTGCTAAACTTTCGCTTAGACTATCATCTTGATACGGTGCACGCCAATTATCATCTTTGAAAATTGGAGGGATTTGAATTTTCATAATTTCAGAATAGGTAGTTTCTTTCAGTTCCATTTCTCTTACACATTCATCAATTACGTCCAATAAATAGCATGTATCCTCTATAGCTGGTGATTGTAAGAATTGTGTTAAAATAAACTCAACTTTCTCTTCACCTACTTCAAAGGTTAGCTTTCCTCTTTTTACGTCTATTATAGCTCCGGCGGTAGCTAAGAATGGTCTTCCTAGTATGATAGGTGTAGTGGAGTTTTCAGAGATGTCCATGATTATGAAATCAGTAGGGATGTAGAATTGTCCTATACGTACTGGGACGTTTTCTAGTATGCCTACAGGATATTTAACAGAGCGATCAGCTAGTTGAACATACATTTTAGTTGGTCTTAGGTCTCCCATGTCTAGCCTTTTGCAAATCGTTAAGGGCATAACACTGATACTGGCTCCTAAATCGCATAGAGCTTTTTCAATGACGAATTTTCCTATTACACAGGGTATAGAGAAACTTCCTGGATCTTTTAGCTTAGGAGGCATATTATTCTGAATTATGGCGCTACACTCAGCAGTAAGTGTAACTGTTCCGTTATCCTCTATCTTTTTCTTATTGGATAAGATCTCTTTTAAAAACTTAGCATACGAGGGCATTTGGGTGATAGCTTCTGTAAACGGAATAGTAATATTCAACTGTTTCAGAAGTTCGACAAATTTCTTAAACTGACCCATCGTCTTGGAATTGGTTAATCTCTGAGGGTACGGAATTGGTGGTTTATAGGGTGGTGGAGGCACATAAGGCTTTTCTTTCTCCACTGCCTCTTGATTATCATCTTCCTTTTCTTCTGGATCATTCACCACTTCAGTCGGTTTATCCGGTTTTTGGTACATGGCAGGATTGTCAAGTCTTGGATCGGTAGGTCCGTCAAGTTCCTTGCCACTTCTTAATATTACGGCATTGGCATGTCCTTTCAGATTAGGTTGAGGTTGTCCAGGAAATACTCCAGCTGGTGCAGCAGTAGGTGCTTGTTGTTGAGCTACTTGTGAAATCTGAGTTTCAAGCATTTTGTTATGTGTAGCTAATGCATCTACTTTGCTTACTAATTGCTTAATCTGCTCACTAGTGTGAATGTTTTGGTTTAAGAAGTCCTAGTTCGTTTGAGATTGGTTAGCTATAAAGTTCTCCATCCTCAACTCAAGGTTCGATTTTCTAGGGACATTAGGAGCAGTCTTTTGATATCCTGGTGGTGTAGCTGGTGCTTGACCTGGTGCGTATAAAGCATTGTTATTCTTATAAGAGAAGTTCGGATGATTCTTCCAACCTGGGTTGTATGTGTTTGAGTATGGGTTTCCTTGAGCATAATTCACTTGATCTGTGGGAATTCCTGTCAATAGTTGACAATCAGAAACTTCATGTCCTGGAACTCCACATAACTCACAGTTAGGTGTTACTGCAGCCACGGTGGCTGTTGGTGTTATGGCCAAGTTGTCGATCTTTTGGCTTAGTTGGTCAAACTTTGCATTGACTTGGTCCATACTACTCACTTCGTACATACCTCCTTTTGTTGGTTTCTCAGCTGCGACTCTCTCGCTTCCCCATTGGTAATGGTTTTAAGCCATACTTTCGATAAGTGCATAAGCATCATTATATTCTTTGTCCATCAATGCACCGCCCGCGGCAGTGTCAATTGTCATTCTTGTATAGTACAAGAGTCCATTATAGAAGGTATGGATGATCATCCATTCTACTAATCCGTGATGAGGACAAAGTCTCAGCATATCCTTATAGCGTTCCCAAGCTTCGAATAGTGATTCGCTTTCCCTTTGCTTAAATCCGTTGATCTGAGCTCTCAGCATAGCTGTCTTGCTAGGTGGAAAATATCTGGTCAAGAAAACTCTCTTTAGTTCCTCCCACGTAGTTACTGAGTTCGAAGGCAGAGATTGAAGCCAGGCTCTCGCTCTGTCTCGAAGTGAAAAAGGAAACAAACGTAGTCTAATAGCTTCTTGGGTAACTCCATTGGCTTTTACGGTATCTGCGTATTGCACAAAGATCGAAAGATGAAGGTTCGGATCCTCGGTAGGATTTCCGGCGAATTGATTTTGTTGCACGACTGATATCAACGAAGGTTTTAGTTCGAAATCATTTCGGTTGATAGCCGGTGCGGCAATGCTTGAATACGGTTCAGCTTGCGAAGGACTAGCGTAATACTTGAGTGGGTGATTCTGTTCTTCATCCATCTCTGCGTCCTTTGATGTTACGACTGGTTTAGGCGGATCTAATTGAAGATCTGGAATATTGTAATTTTGTTCGTAATCGAATATCCGTCTTCTTACGTGTAAAAAGCGTTCCGATTCTGGGATTAGAGGTTGCAAGTCTTCGCCTTTTGAGCGAGTACTTGGCATACACTCGGAAATTTAGATTAAGAAAATAAAATAGTTGTTACCTTAGTCTAGACAATGCTACCTAAAGTGCACTAGTAACTAAATTAAGGTCCCCAGCAACGGCACCAAAAACTTGATAGGCTAAAGACGTATCTAATTATGTGTCTAGCGGTATCTTAACTGCAAGTGCACAGCCTATCGAAGTAATATTTAAGATTATCGATCCACAGGGACTCTATGGTTACTTAGTGCTAGATGAACTTCTAGTTTAGCTAAGGCGAAGGGTTGTCACGATTTTTTGTTGTTTTTAAAGATTAAAGGCGGGAATTAAATTTAAGTTTTAATAAAATAATACTAAGGCGGTCGGTATGTAATTATGCTAACTTAGGCGGGTCAATCTAACCTAGGCTTATAAAGGTGTTCACTTAATCTATTCTGTAGAGGTTACCAGTTTAAATACCCTTAACTCACACTCTCGTGGTCTTATCTCAGATCTTATCCCTAAAGCCCTATGCCTACTCTCGCTAGCCCATAAGTGTTTAGAGATAATTTTTGGAAACTTAGTAATTCTAATTTATTTTAAAGCGCTCTCGCTGTGTTTAATTTAAATGCCTAACTTTAGCTATCTGGTTAAAATCTCACACTCTCGTGGTCTTGACCTAACCTAATACACTTTCCTTACTCTCGTAACAAAAAGGTCGATTTTAAATAAAAAGTATCAGCCAGAATACTAAGCTATTAATTATTTTAAGCCTATAGTTGATTTTACCGATTTAGTTTGTTTTAATTACATACTGCCCTAAGGTAATTAGCTACTCATTTTTGTTGAACCAGACAGAGGCAGAGAAACAATAAACGGAATATTCATGGCAGAAAAATAAATATTCAACATAAATATAAAATTGCAAATTAAAATAAACCTGGTTAACAATAAAATGGCAGACTCCTTCTTCCACAAACCGGAAAGCTCGGAGTAATTGGCGGAATCGAAAATAAACTAAAAATTCTGAAGGCTTTGAAACAAATAAATTTTTATAACAATTTCCTGATGTTGGAAATTGTTATAGGTATACAATAAAAATAGAACAATGAAAATAATGCTGAAATAATAAGGGTGTAAAATAATTCGGCAGAGCTTCCGCAAGAAATTGATAAAAAAATTACTCTGTGAATTGTTCATAAAATTTAAGCTATTTATAGAAGATTTAATGGGCTTGTGGTTGAACTTGTTTGCTTGGGCCTCGTAGGAGCAGTTGAGAGAATACATGAACGTGGATACAGGGTTAGCTGGAAAGTAGGCAATTTCATATGCACGTAGCGTTGTGACCAAGTCTCAGTCAAATAACCTCTTTTTCCCTTGTCACGGTCGTGACAAGGGCATCACATTCGTGTCCTGTGTAATTTAAGTGTCACGGTCGTGAGGGATATGTCACGGTCGTGATTGCTCCTTTTGAGGTGTCACGGTCGTGACACCTAGGTGACGACCGTGAGTGTTACAAAATATGCAGGTTTTGCAGGTTTCTTCATTTCTTCATCTTTTTATGGTTGTTTTCGTTCCTTTTGCTCTTGGCTCATGATTTAGCTCTGTATACGATGTACCTGCAAAATGGTAAGGAAAACTCGAGGAATCGGGTGTTAAAACGACGATTATGCGATAAAACGGTAATGAAACATAGCAATATAATCGATACATTTTCTCGTTATCACCTATGCATGCTCTCGCTAGCCCATAAGTGTTTAGAAATAATTTTTGGAAACTTAATAAGTCTAATTCATTTTAAAGCGCTCTCGCTGTGTTTAAATTAAATGCCTAACTTTAGCTATCTGGTTAAAATCTCACACTCTCGTGGTCTCGACCTAACCTATTACACTTTCCTTACTCTCGTAACAAAAAGATTAATTTTATAATAAAAAGTCACAGCCAAAATTTTAAGTTCTTAATTATTTTAAGCCTAGAATTGATTTTACCGATTCAGTTGATTTTAATTACATACCGCCTAAAGTGTTTAGCTACTCATGATTGTTGTACCAGACAGATGCAGAAACAGAGGAATACAAAATAAAATATGCATTATAAAGAAATAAAAATAAATTCTTAACATTAATATAAATACGAATTAATTAAAAACCTGAATAACTAATATAATGTTAGACTCCTTCTTCCACAATTTGGCAAGCTCGGAGTGCGGACCGAAATCGGGAATAAAAATTACTAAAAGAAATGCTGAAGGCTTTGAAAGAAATTAAACAATAACAATTTCCTGATGTTGGAAATTGTTATTTGATTTGGTTGGGATATAAAGAATTAAAACAAGAACAAAATAAATGCTGGAAAAATAAATGAACTAGGGTGCAATGGAAATACGGCAGAGCTTCCGCAAGAAAAAAATTAAAATAAAACTCTGTAATTTGTTCTTTGAAACTAAGCTATTTATAGGAAACAATATTTGGGCTTGGCAGTTGGAATGATGACTTGGGCTTCGTAGTTGCTGAGAGAATCCAGGGAGAAGTTGGTTTACTGGGTCTGCGGAAGAATAGGAAAGCATTGACTTCACGTAGCACACGTACATGACCAATTCTTAGCAAGTTAACCTAAATTCCCCTTGTCACGAATTGTCACGTTCGTGACAAGGGTGTCACGCTCGTCTCCCTTGTAATTAGCGCGTCACGGTCGTGAGGGGTTGGTGACGATCGTGACTGCTTCTTTTAGCGTGTCACGGTCGTGACTCCTAGGTGACGGTCGTGACAACTTCAAATTATGCAGATTATGCAGAATTCCTCTCTTCTTCTTCTTTTCATGGTTGTTTTTGCTCATTTCACTTGTGGCTTATGATTTAGCTCTGTAATTGATATATAGTAATAAAACATAGTAATAAAACATAGTAACAAAACATAGTAATAAAACGATACTTTTTCTCGTTATCAAACTTCCCCAAACTTAAACCTTTGTCTGTCCTCAAGCAAATAGTCAGTTGAAAAATGATCGGACAGGTTTCCATCGACGCACACATAACAAACCATACGAGGAATCATTTTTCTAGATAAACCGGTACTAGAATAAAACACTAACGATACACTAATGACACAAGCAACAAGCTAAGTCGTCGACTTCCCGTTAAACGAAACATTCGGTAATTGTGTTACGATTCCACCTAGAGTCTTTCGATCTTATTTCACCCGGTTTCATTCTAGCGCAATCACATTAAGCCCTTTGCCTTAGCACGCACGTAGTGGAGTAGCCGGTTAGTGACTTTGATCCTTTATAAGCACGGGGTCTAGTACACGAATGTGGCAACCCTACATATATTATCCAATTTGGAGGTTGTGGGGGATCGAGCCGTAGCACGCCCTACCAAGTTCAGAACCAGGTACCTCTGAACCAACCCGCAATGGACTCCTTCTCATATTTCTCGTTACTTATATGCGACCGTGTACTTTGGTGCAATTTCTTTTTATTGGCATCGAGATATGAAGGATCATTATAGATTTAGGCATCAAACACTTATGTTCATCGGCTCCCCACGTGGTTTGTGTTCAGACGGTGCTGACTGCTAGTATAAACTACTAGGGGTTACTTTTGAACTGAAACTTAAGGTGTAGTCGTAACAATTATCGGAACGGAATGCTTAAGTAGGAAGTCTAAGGTGTCAAGACTGTATTGATCTTGTTGAATCATTCTCAGCTTCCTAGCTATGATTTCATAGGTAAGTCGGGTAATGCGAAGATAAAATTAAAATTTTTTCGGTAAGGCTAAATAAACGGGGAAAATTCGAAACTAAAGAAATAGCACAAATATTACTTTGTTTCATTAAAATACGAAAAGGAAATACAACGGAATGGAAAGTGCGGAAAGGGAAATACGGAAAAAGGAAAGGTATCTCTCCCACACTATATCAGACATTGTCCTCAATGTTGTGATATAATAGAGGGTAAAATACAATACAAACAACGGAAATGGAAAAACATAAACAAAAACTAAAACTAAGGCTGCTGATGTACACGGTCTCGGCTTCTGGTCGGAGTCGCTTCGGGATCAGAACCGGTGCCGGTGAGAGCAGTGATATCAATTCTCAAAGACTCTAGCTCGCTAAAGATCTCCCCAAGCTTCTCATCAGTCGTCCTCTGGTTGGTGGCAACAGCTAAAAGTAGTGCATCATGTTGCTCTTTTTGCCTTCGCTCTAGTGCGGCATTCATCTGGTTTTGCTGATGAATCGCATGGAGGACGTCTTCAAGTGTGAATTCTTGCGCAGGTGGTTGTCGGATGGAGGACTCAGGAATGTCCTGTACAGGCTCAGCTGCATCCATGGTGTCCTGCATCTCGTCCACTGGTGGATCGGCCTGCTCATCAATGATGGGGACATGGCCGGCAGCATCCGGTAAAGCAAATAGCCAGTTGGCTCGGTTGGACGGATCGATGCGGTCGCGGCACGACAAGGTGATGTGGTGATAAACGGTGCCTTGGATAACAGGGCTGAACCTGCCATCCTCTCTCTGAGAAATCAAGTGGGCGGACCTGCAGTAGTTCTTTGTTAGCAACTCTGCAGCTCTGCGAGGCAAATGGATAATCAAGTCACCTAGCTCCAGCTGAATGGCGAGGGTGGTGACAATCCCGCTTATGTAGAAGGGGGTTGCGCCTCGTTGCGCTACAGACTAGATATGTGACAAAAGGAATGGGGCAGCATTGATGCGCTCGTCATTTAAGGCACAGTGCAAGAACAGGAACTCCTTGGAGTTAAGCTTGTGATTGCTCTCTCTTGCAAAAATGGTATTGCAGATGATGCGATGAAAGTATCGGATCGCCGGGTTATGGATATATGTAGCATTCAGGCTCTGAAAGGCAGTAGCACGGGTGTTGGTGATGTCGTGCCATAAGGTGAAAGCGGTTTCACTGAAGTTGTCCGGCACGCGGAGATGAGCATCGTCGCCGTGATCGAAACCTAACAGTTCGGCGATCCTTGTTTGTGTAATTTCGAACTCTCGGCCGAGCATTCTGAACTTAGCAATGCCGGTGAGTTGACTTGATGAACCGGGAGGTGTAACATATTGAAACGAACTCAGAAATTCCAATGTGAGGAGTTCGAATGTCGGCTGTGGTTGACTGCACAAGTGCCACAAACCAACATGCCTAAGCAGGAGCTTCACGCCGTTGAGCAATCCCAACTCCCTCAAGCAGTCAATGTCGACATACCGAGTGGGTTGGACGCCACGGTTCTGAAACCTGATGAACTTTTGTCTTTGAGTTTCTCCATGTTCACCATCTCTAAATTGAATTTCTTCCATTGCATGCAAATACGGGAATGAGAGATGAGAGGTTTTTGAGTTTTGTGAGAAAAATGAAAAATGTGAAGAAATTGGTTCTGATTATAGTGGAAGAAGTGAATGTGAGAGGTTTGGAATAAATGGAGAGGTTAATGGAATTTATTTAGGGTAATGGGGGGTTACGGGATAGTGAGGAGATAATGGGGGGTTTCTAAATTTTGTGGAAGTGGAAAAGAGGTTGCTGCGAAGAAGAACAGTTTTGTTTCTCAGAATTCGTATGACAGGGGTCGTCATGGTTGTGATAGGTGAGTGACGGTCGTGACGCGCTAATTAGCTGGTCACGATCGTGAGAGAATGATGACGACCGTGAGGGATTAAAAATTATAATATTTTCTTCACAGAATGCATTATCTCACATGTTCAATACAATTTTTCTTTTTATTATCACTTCTCATTTTATTTCTAACACAAACAATATATATTATTTGATCAACATAAATTAGAGCAAATTTCATCACACGAGAAATTATAAAATATTAATCAATTTAAATATAACAGTAATTAATGGAAAGCATAGAAATTGATTAAATTGGAAAATGGTAAAACTAGAAGTGCTTTGCTTTTGATATAATTGAAGGAAAATTACATTAATAAAAATAAGGTATGAAAATGTTTGCGAAATATGAAAACTAACTAGAAACAAAAACAAGAAGTAAAATAAGTTAAATCACTTCAGCATTTTTCAAAAGTGCTTCTTCAAATCTTCAATTGCGGAGTTTAGGTGGTAGAATTGCTTACACGTTATGTCAGTTAAACCTATAACGTCCAATCGCATGCTTTTAATCTCATCTTTAACAGTATTAATATCGACTTGGTAAACTTCAAGAGTATTCATAATTTTCTTCAAGTTGTCAGCATATTCTACTTGGTTTACTTCAGGGGTTTCAATCACTTCATCAGTGTGTGCAATGTCATGGTAACCAGGAGGTGTCTCAGGGTCACGTTCTACATCGGTCATTATATCATCCCTTATCTTGTAAGATTGTGGTGTTTCGGGAGTGGATGGATAGTCAGGAGGGGTAAGCTCATAAAGCCAATTATCTTTATTATGAACATTGACTCTAGCATGGTTTGGTAGTGTGAACAGGGTTACTACTTCATTCCTGATTAGGTACTCGAAAGGTGGTTGTCCTAAATTTCTTATGATATGGCGGTTAAAGCAAAAGTTCAGATTCATTGGACGGATGGTACCTAAACGGTTACACCTGTGTTATTGGTATCTAAGTCCTAAGGCATCAGCAATCATGGTGACAAGACCTCCTACCAATATGGGTAGATCAGGTTCTTCTTGGATTCGGGTGAAGGTTTGCATCATGAAAGGTACACCATTAACTGGTTGTCCATTAGTCAGACAGGACATAATGAATATCTCATCTTTAGATACTCCAGTAAGGTTTTCTTCTTTTCCAAAGAAGGTGTGGGCAAGGATCTTATGGAAATAGCGGATAGCAGGGTTATGTATCTCATCATTGTTCATATTATTTGGCTCAGGATGGTAATTTCCGGTTAAGGTTCCCCAAAAGAAGTCCAGCTCAATGTCCATCAATTCTACCTGTGTGATAGTAAAAGCAAAGGGTCCACTAGGGAATCCTAATAAGTCAGCTACTCCTATATGGTTAAAGTCATATTCTATTCCGAATAGTCGGAAACTGATAAATCCTTTCCTGAATCCAAAATCACGCTCGGGTAAGTAAATTAAGGAGCTTAGGAACTCAAGGGTGAGCTCGCGGTAAGTCACAAACTTTTGTTTTATCAGTGCATTCTCCCATCCAAGTTGGTTAAACAAGTATAGGATGCTATCATGTATACCTAAGGTTTCCATAGTCAGATCATCCGGGTACAGAGTCAAATCCATTGGTCTCTGTGATAACTCTTCAAATTTCATTCTTTCCTTCCTAATGATAAAATGATAAATGACAAAATGATTAAATGATTAAATGGGTTGCCTCCCACTAAGCGCTGTTTTTATCGTCAAAAGCCTGACGTAATGCTTAGGTGTAGATTAATCAGGGAAATTAGTGGACAACTCTAAAAGCCTTAGACTATTTGCATAATCTCTATTTTCAACTTTATGGTAATGTTTTAAACGTTGTCCGTTTACAGTGAACGGTTCACTATTCCTACCCTTAATTTCTATTGGTCCATACTACTTACTTCGTACATACCTCCTTTTGTTGGTTTCTCAGTTGCGACTCTCTCGCTTCCCCATTGGTAATGGTTTTGAGCTATACTCTCGATAAGTGCATAAGCATCGTTATATTCTTTGTCCATTAGTGCACCGCCTGCGGCAGCGTCAATTGTCATTCTTGTATTGTACAAGAGTCCATTGTAGAAGGTATGGATGACCATCCATTCTACTAATCCGTGATGAGGACAAAGTCTCAGCATATCTTTATAGCGTTCCCAAGCTTCGAAAAGTGATTCGTTTTCCTTTTGCTTAAATCCGTTGATCTGAGCTCTTAGCATAGTTGTCTTGCTAGGTGGGAAATATCTGGTTAAGAAAACTCTCTTTAGTTCCTCCCACGTAGTTACTGAATTCGAGGGTAGAGATTAAAGCCAGGCTCTCGCTCTGTCTCGAAGTGAAAAAGGAAAAAGACGTAGTCTGATAGCTTCTTGGGTAACTCCATTGGCTTTTACGGTATATGCGTACTGCACAAATATCGAAAGATGAAGGTTCGGGTCCTCGGTAGGATTTCCGGCGAATTGATTTTGTTGCACGGCTGATATCAGCGAAGGTTTCAGCTCGAAATCGTTTCGGTTGATAGCTGGTGCGGCAATGCTGGAATGCGGTTCAGCTTGCGAAGGACTAGCGTAATATTTGAGTGGGTGATTCGGTTCTTCAGCCATCTCTGCGTCCTTTGATGTTCCGACTGGTTTAGGTGGATCTATTTGAAGATCTGGAATGTTGTAATTTTGTTCGTAATCGAATATCTGTCTTCTTACGTGTAAGAAGCGTTCCGATTCTGGGATTAGAGGTTGCAAGTCTTCGCCTTGAGAGCGAGTACTTGGCATACACTCAGGAAATTAGATTAAGAAAATAAATAGTTGTTACCTTAGTCTAGACAATGCTACTCTAAAGTGCACTAGTAACTAAATTAAGTCCCCGGCAACGGCGCCAAAAACTTGATGCGCTAAAGACGTGATCTAATATGTGTCTAGCGGTATCTTAACTGCAAGCGCACAGCCTATCGAAGTAATATTTAAGATTATCGATCCCACGGGGACTTTATGATTACTTAGTGCTTGAGGGTTTACTAGTTTAGCTAAGGTGAATGGTTGTCACGATTTTTTGGTTGTTTTTAAGAATTAAAGACGGGAATTAAATTTTAGTTTAATAAAATAATAATAAGGCGGTCGGTATGTAATTATGTTAACTTAGGCGGGTCAATCTAACCTAGGCTTATAAGGATGGTTCACTTAATCTATTCTGTAGAGGTTATCAGTTTGAATATCTTTAACTCACACTCTCGTGGTCTTATCTCAGATCTTACTCCTAAAGCCATATGCCTGCTCTCGCTAGCCCATAAGTGTTTAGAAATAATTTTTGGAAACTTAATAAGTCTAATTCATTTTAAAGCGCTCTCGCTGTGTTTAAATTAAATGCCTAACTTTAGCTATCTGGTTAAAATCTCACACTCTCGTGGTCTCGACCTAACCTATTACACTTTCCTTACTCTCGTAACAAAAAGATTAATTTTATTATAAAAAGTCACAGCCAGAATTTTAAGTTCTTAATTATTTTTAGCCTAGAATTGATTTTACCGATTTAGTTGATTTTAATTACATACTGCCTAAAGTGTTTAGCTACTCATACTTGTTGTACCAGACAGATGCAGAAACAGAGGAATACAAAATAAAATATGCATTATAAAGAAATAAAAATAAATTCTTAACATTAATGTAAATGCGAATTAATTAAAAACCTGAATAACAAATATAATGTTAAACTCCTTCTTCCACAATCTGGCAAGCTCGGAGTGCGGACCGGAATCGGAAATAAAATTACAAAAAGAAATGCTGAAGGCTTTGAAAGAAATTAAATGATAACAATTTCCTAATGTTGGAAATTGTTATTTGATTTGGTTGGGATATAAAATATTAAAGCAAGAACAGAACAAATGCTGGAAAAATAAATGAACTAGGGTGCAATGGAAATACGGCAGAGCTTCCGCAAGAAAAATTAAAATAAAACTCTGTAAATTGTTCTTTGAAACTAAGCTATTTATAGAGATTGTAATTTGGGCTTGGCAGTTGAAAGAATGCCTTGGGCTTCGTAGTTGCTGAGAGAATCCAGAAAAAGTTGAGTTACTGGGTCTGCGGAAGAATAGGAAAATATTGACTTCACGTAGCACACGTACATGACCAATTCTCAGCAAGTAAACCTAATTTCCCCTTGTCACGATGTCACGTTCGTGACAAGGGTGTCACGTTCGTCACCCTTGTATTTAGCGCGTCACGGTCGTGAGAGATTGGTGACGACCGTGACTGCTCCTTTTAGCGTGTCACGGTCGTGACTCCTAGGTGACGGTCGTGACAATTACAAAAAATGCAGATTATGCAGAATTCCTCTCTTCTTCTTTTCATGGTTGTTTTTGCTCATTTCACTTGTGGCTTATGATTTAGCTCTATAATTGATATACCTGCAAAATGACAAAGAAAACTCGAGGAATCGGGTGTTAAAACGATAAATGTGCGATAAAACGGTATTTAAACATAGTAATAAAACGATAATTTTTCTCGTTATCACCACCCCAATGCACGAGAATTCATCTTTTCCCGAAGACAGACAATCGGAAGCACCTATCTAGAGTTCAGTACCTAAGAGTTTAAAGACACCAAGTCTTTTGTAAAATCCTCTTAAGGTGAAGTCCAGGCAAGATAAAATGATTCCCAGCACGAGGCAACGTGAAATATTTCCTCCTCGGCAAGACGAGTTTCGGTTTCGTTATCCCCAATAGACGCATGGAAGTTGTCCCCAGTAAAGTCGTCAAAAAAATTTATTCAGCAGGTTTCCTTGGTCATGTTTCCCCAGCAGATCTAGGATGGCTCATATTCCCCAACAGATCTCAGAAATAATCTTTCTCTTCCCCAACAGATTCATAAGAGTGGATAATCCCCAAATAGAGAGTCGTATTCCCGCAGTGAACCATCTCTTACAGGAATTCAAGTAGTCCCAGCAACCAGCTGAAAGATTCCCTTCCCCACGGAGGTTCAGAAAATTCAGGTAAACATAGAGTTCTCCTCAACAGAGCCTTGCCTAGATGCCTCCCCCCAGCTAAGTCGGAAAGTTGTCAATCCCCTAGCGGAGTCATACGGGTGAGATGCAATCTCCAGTAGTTGAAGTATCCCATAGCAGAGCCTTCAAATCTAAAGTCCAATTTATTTTTGGCAAAGGTGATAAGTCGAGACATATTATTCACACTCTTCTCCAACATAGATGTTATTTCCGCAAGGTTTCTTGAGATCGAGCTAGCAATCATCTCATCCCCCCATAGAGTCAGCAAGAACTAACTTCCCCAGTGTCATGGCATCAGGTCGTGCAATTCAGCATGTGCATACCCAACGTAATCCAAGTTCGACATCTTACAAAGTCCAACCGTAGACTGGCCAAAGTCCATCCTCCGGGTGACAAATTTCTAAAGTCCCCCACAGTGGGAAAAAGTCTCCCGCAGTGAGGAAAAGTCCAACCGCAGATTGGCAAAAGTCCATCCTCAGGGTGACAAATTTCTAAAGTCCCCCGCAGTGGGCAAAAGTCTCCCGCAGTGAGCAAAAGTCCAACCGCAGATTGGCAAAAGTCCATCCACTGGGTGGCAAATCTCTAAAGTCCAGTCGCAGACTGGACAAAGTCCATCCACTGGGTGGCAAATCTCTAAAGTCTAGCCGCAGACTGGCCAAAGTCCATCCACTGGGTGGCAAATCTCTAAAGTCCAGCCGCAGACTTGCCAAAATCCCTCCACTGGGTGACAAATCTCTAAAGCCCAGCCGTAGACTGGCCAAAGTCCATCCTCAGGGTGGCAATTTTCCGAAAGCTCCCGTAGCTTGAGCAATGTGCCCCTGTAATGTGGCAAAATATTCCAGCAGCTCCCGTAGCTTGAGCAATGTGCCCCCGTAGTGTGGCGAAGTTTCAATGTCTCCCGTAGCAAGCAAAAGTCTCCCGCAGTGACAAAAAGTCCAACCGCAGATTGGCAAAAGTCCATCCTCAGGGTGGCAAATTTCTAAAGTCTCCCGTAGCTGAGCAGTGTGCCCTCGTAGTGTGGCAAATTTTTCAGACGCTCCCGTAGCTGAGCAATGTGCCCCCGTAGTGTGGCGAACTTTCAAAAGTCTCCCGTAGCGAGCAAAAGTCTCCCGTAGCTTGAGCAATGTGCCCCTATAGTGTGGAGAACTTTCAAAAGTCTCTCGTAGAGAGCAAAAGTCTCCCGTAGTGAGCAAAAGTCACTCGTAGTGAGCAAAAGTCTCCCGTAGTGAGCAAAAGTCTCCCGTAGCTTGAGCAAGGTGCCCCCGCAATGTGGCAAATTATTTTCAAAGTCTCCCGTAGCTTGAGCAATGTGCCCCCGCAGTGTGGAAAATTATTTTCAGAAGTCCAACCGCAGATTGGCAAAAGTCCATCCTCAGGGTGGCAAGGTAGCAGGAGTCTCCCGTAGTGAGCAGCAACCCCCGCAGTGTGGTAGAAATTCAGAAATTCCCCGCAGAGTGAGCAAAAGTCCACCCGCAGCGTGGCCAAGTATCTCGAAGTCCAACCGCAGATTGGCGAAAGTTCGTTCTTAGGATGGCAAAACACTTGATAGTTCACCCGTAGCGTGGCAAGTCAGTGGTCTCCTGGCGCTATTCCAGAGCATTTAGCGACCCAATACTCTCCATGACAGAGTTCCCCCCGAGCAGAGTTCAGATGGATGGGTTTATTTCCCTATTCTTTTTCCCCAGAGTGCAAATTTTATGGTTGTTTCTAGTATTCAATCCCTGCATACTTCCAACGTCTGAAAGCAACAACTATCATCCATTCAAGTCTACAGTGATTGAATAGGGGCAGCTGTAACACCCCAAAATTTGCCCTCTTATTTATTATCAACCTCGAGCAGTGCGCGATTCATTCCCACGCCATTCCGCATATCATTGCATCGCATTCGAAATAAATAATAAAATAAATCATCATTTGCATGTGCATGAGGCATGTGGTCGACCGAGGCTTGCCAAACATTGGAGTTCAAGAGAAAATAATATCCCAAAAAATAATCCAAGCCATTCCCCAAGCTTTCCAACCAAAAAGGGGAAGAATTCAACTTTTTCTACCGTTAATCGGTTAACGCATTTGGTTAACCGGTTAACGGAGGCTAAAATTGAATAAAAACTTCAAATTATGGTTGCATTCACCATTACCCTCCATTTTTCCCTTTACTTTCCTTTGTCTTGTTCCACACACTTCACATTTCCCTTTCCCTTAGAATACTCTACCACATTCTAGGGTCTTCTACAACCTTCCAAGGCTGTTAACCGGTTAACACACGTGCGTTTGGCCAATTTGCCTTTGTTTCAAGGCTGTTAACCGGTTAACCATTTCTGTTAACCGGTTAACGTTGTTGCAACTTGTGTTTTCCAGCTAGATTGATAGCTCAACTCTACTTGCTTGTGCCTCTAACCTTCATACATGTTTAGGCATTGCATTTAGGGAATTTTAGGGTCCATTTTCAGTGGCCGATTCCACCATTTCGAGTCATATTCGACATGCTTCCGTTTTCTTTTCCATATTTTCATTAAGTATACAAATGTGCTCAAATGGATTCTTGATGTGTGTTACCATGCTTTTAATTGCTTGCTTCACATGTCCAATGATTGTTTAAACTCAAGTTGTGCTTCATGTTCATTATCCATGCATGTTGTATTGATTAAATGATTAAATGTCATGCATTGATTTTGCTTAAAAATGATTAAATTCTTCATATGTTCATATGCTTGCTTCATTCACTTGATTGATCACAATGCTAAAATGCTTCTATTCTGATTTTAGTGCCAATACATGTTCAATTGATGATGCTAGAAGTGATGCATGTTCATTCTTTATGCTTAAATAATCATTTGTGTCAAGCTTGAAAAGTATGCATTGATTTTGTCATTTTGATATAAAGAAGTGAATCAAATCCATGTGCACATGTTAATAAATCCATTTAATCATGTCTTGGGATGTTTTTTAGCATGTTAAGTGATGTATTTCATTCATTTGTGCATAAAAATGAAAAAGATCAAATCTGCCCCATGTTTTCACATCTGTTTTTAGTGCAATAGCTGTTAAATGTATGTTATTTGTTGTATGTACATACTTTTTACATCTACTTTTGTGCTGTTTTAAGTGTTGTAGAAAGTTGTCTTACATGTTGCATTGTTTTCATAGCTGTTTGTGCATTAAGTGTTGTAAATGAGTTGCTGAATTTTGCATTACATTAGTTTTAGGTCCTTTAAACCATATATTGAGTCTAGTTTAGGTCCTAGTTCCCTTAGAAATTAATTAGGTAATTTTGTTTGCCTTATCTTTATCATGTTTTACCATGCTAACCTTTGTTTTGTAGGGAGGGCAAGGTATGTCATTAAATCCTTATCCTTTTACAATTTTTTGATGTTTTCAAAGTGTGTTTGATTTAGTATTGATGCTTGTAATTCACAACTTCATGCTAATCCCCCTTGGAACCAACTTATCTTCTTTAGGAAGTAAGTTGCATCATTTTTCTTCTCTCTTTTCCTTTTGCTCTTTAGGATTAGAAAAACCTCACTAACCATTAGGACCACCATTTGAATAAATACTTTAGGGTTGCATCTTAGTTCCCCTTAGATTTGTCATTTTGCCATTTGAGTCATCTTCTCTCGTCTCCAAACAAAAATCTAAAAGACATTCAACAAGTACTTGAAGTAGTCTCTTGTGTATAGCCTTATTCCATGGGGCACTCATATTCATTCCATCTTGGAATAGTGTGGGCTTGTCTAGCATGATGTACAAGTCTAATCATGAGGCCATTTTCAAAAACAATAAACTCAAAACACTTCTCATAAAAGACAATAAACAAAGACATCGCGTCTTCTCTCTTCATCTCATACTCTTTGCGGACGATTACGACTTGCCTCGATAGTTCAAGCAGCGATACAGTAAACACCCTCGAGTCAGAGCCGGTAACACTTGAGCTAGAGCTATGGCAACGTCAGCTTAAAAAACACAAACATAGTTCCCGCCTAGTGAGGCGAACTACGTCGACTCTGATCCTCATTTTCCCGATGAGGTACGTAGGCAGCGGGGTAGGGCCCGTGCGAGCACATTCTTTATTTTCCCTACATTTTTCCCATATCTTTTCGTTCTCTCTTTTCCAGTTCCCTTCTCATTTCATTTCTCATTCCAGTTAGCGGTATTGTTCAGCAACACTTTTATTTTCACACCCTTTGAAGCAAGCAAACAAGCGTGGATCCCGTCGGGTACGGCGGATGGTCTGGGGTGCTAATACCTTCCCAAGTCGTAACCGACTCCCGAACCCAGATCTTTGGTTCGCAAGGCCTCGTCCTTTCCTTCTTCCTCAGGTTTGTGCAACATTACCTTTCTCACTCATTTGGGATAAAAATGTCTGGCTGGCGACTCTACCTTTTCCGCGCCACTTTCGCGTTTGTACTAGGATGAAAATTCCGGGAACGACACAAACTTTAGTCTTCCTTTACTTTCACCTGCACGAATCTTGTTCTTTTGATTACGGGATCTCACCGATTCTACTTCCATCATTTGATTTTAGTGTTGTACAAATCTCATTTTGATCCCTTTGGTAAGAACCCTAAATCTCTATTGATTTCACTTTCACTTTATTCCTCTTAAATCTTGATTATGCTTTAGCTTATTTCCAAAAACCTTCACTTTCATTGATTCTATTTCAAATCCATGTTACATCTCATCTTCTTCAACAAGATTGCATCCTCCGTTCAATAAACACTACCAACATCTTCGCAACTCCATAAATGTAAATGTCTAGTATACATTTATTTTGATTTAAATTGGTGACTGATCTTAAAGTACAAATATATTATTGCAAGGTTGATAAAATTACAAAAATTTAAATAAATAAAAATCAAATTATTGGGAGTCATCACAATACATAAATGGAAACTAAAATATAATTTAGCGAAAAGGTATATTGAATTTCTTTTTCCTAGTTTGAGAATTTATTCTTCCTTGCATAATGTCAATGCATTTTCTTATAGTTTATATTTTTTAATTAAATTGTGTTACTCTAGTATGTCTACATTTATTTCTAACGCACTTATACCTACGAGTAAGGGTTCTTGATGGACAATCTCTATCAGTTTCACATTTCATTGCCGGAACTGTAATGAAAAAAACATAACAAATAATATTATTAATATGAGATCAAAGATTATCTATAGAACAAATTTATAAATTCACAAAAAAATAAATTACCAGCACCGATGTTCTTTAGAACAAGAAAAAGAAATAAAATCATAGCATTCAAAAATTTGAGAATTTTAGTCATATTTTTCTCCCTTTACATGCTGCAAAATAGAATATTATTGACTCTTAAAAACATACCCTCTATTAAATTATAATATTTTAAAGTGCCTTTTAAAGGAGATCAAAATGTTGTATTTACTAAGACGGTAATTTAAATTTTTTGTTAATCATTTGAATTCATATTTTCAACTAACTTTTAAACCTTTGATGATGGAAAGGGTTTTTATAATAATAATAATAATAATAATAATAATAATATTTAAATGTATTTTTGGTTCCCTTAATTTGCACTTTTTAAATTATTAATTATCTATTATAAAATTTGCGATTTTGATCCCTTAATTTTAATGGTCTTTGTATTTTTGTTGTCTCCATCCCTTTTTGCAGACATGACATTTAATTAATATACTTTTAAATGAATTAATATTTAATAAATTGAATTAATATGTTTCAAAATTAATTAATTAAATATATATATACTTTTTTAAATTATACTCTTTTGGCTTAAACTTATTCCTTTACAATATGATCCTTGACCTTTACAACAATTAAGAGCCACCATCATCTAACCTTACAAGAACACGATTTTTTTATAGAATAACATAGATTAATAATTTAATTCCCAAAATAACAATGTTTTAAAATAATTTACCAAATTAACATACTTTCCATACATGTTCACCAAGTTGATTGGCGAACAAGTATGTTTTCTAACCAATTCGCCAATTGGTTTCTAATTGCAAAATTCTTTTAACTAATTCAACAAATGGATTGGCGAATGAGTGTTAATATCTTCAAATGGTTTGACGAATTAGTGTTAAAATAGTCATACCAATTGGCGAATGAGTATATATAAGTATATATCTATGTATACTCATATATACATATATATATATATATATATATATATATATATATATATATATATATATATATATATATATATATATATATATATATATATATATAAAAGTATATATCTATGTATACTCATATATATATATATATATATATATATATATATATATATATATATATATATATATATATATTTATATTTATATATATGAGTATATATATATATTTATATATATTTATATACTTTTATATAAATATATATATATATATATATATATATATATATATATATATATATATATATATATATATATTTGGAAAAGAATTATGATTATTTAAGTTAATAATAATAATTTAATAAATTAAACTTAGAGAATCTGACAAAGAGAAATATAATATAAAAGAAAATTATTATTAATAATCCAACAACGGCAGTACAAAAACTAATTTCTCGCCCGATCTAACTGTCCCCTAGTACCACATCCACGGGGATGACCCCGTCCTCGAACTCTACCACGAGGTGGTTGAGATTCCGCTTGTATTTGTGTGTTTGGTGGAGGCGGTTGTTGTTGAGTCCATGATTCTGTTATATTTGCAACCGCTTGTCCCCAATTACGTGGAGGGTTGTTACCAAAGGCGCTGTCGTAACTCAGTTGTGTGCCCATGTTTTCAAAGCAGGGTCGGATAAGTTGGGCTGGGTTGGATTGGGTTGGGTGAGGACGATAAGCTTGACCAAATGAGGATATTGCCTCGTTTTGAGAACGAAACAAAGGTGGGGGGCTATAGGTTGGTGTGGATATGAAGGTGTTGTCGGGGGTATATTGGTGTTGGTAAGACTCTTGTTGTTGTGATTGGGTTTTT
Source organism: Lathyrus aphaca (assembly GCA_963966055.1). Lineage (NCBI taxonomy): Eukaryota > Viridiplantae > Streptophyta > Magnoliopsida > Fabales > Fabaceae > Lathyrus > Lathyrus aphaca. The sequence continues at coordinate 539,101,041 of OZ014524.1, forward strand.
GGCATGTAGGGGTTACGTGTTTGGAGGAATGGTCTATGGGTGTTTGAAGTCGATGGCTGGAATTGGGTGGGGTGGTCATGTTGTGGGGTTGGTGGTTGGGCGTATGATGCGGCCTGCGAGCGCGGGTCAATCAAGTATGAGTTATCAGACACCCATTGTTGCGGAGTAACTGACCTAAACCAAACTAAATATTCTCTAGTTGGTTTGACATTTTGCAGCACTTGGTCAGTTAGGACATGTTGACGTCGATCCCTCCATTGTTGACGTAATTCCCTTGCAAAGTCTCTCCAATCTTCCATATTCCACATGTCACTTACTCTTTTCAAATGCCATTCTCCCAAACATGTCGGAGGGCCCGGAATATCCTGTTGCATTCCGAACTGCATTTTCACCCGATCTGTTTGGTGCATTTCAATCGTAGTGAACCGAATGATTGGTGTTTTTGCTGTCCAAATTTCAGCATCCTCTGGGTTAGGCTCATGGTCGAGGGCTAAATATGGCCGCTAGATGAACTACATTAAAAAAAAAATTGTTTAGTAGAAAATTATTTTAGTGAATAATATGCATTAAAAAGAAAAGATATTTTTTATATATGACAATACCTGATCGATCCCCACGTGGTCTAACAAACTGCGATATAAAACTATGGAACTTCTTGGATTTCTACTATAATCCATCCCAAGATCGGACCAGCTAAGCACAATAGATTTAAAAGCATTTAGATACAATAACAATTTAAATATTTAAAATTTAATATGTTTGGAAATAAAAATTAATAGTAGACTTACTGGTTTGCGTAGGGGAACGGGCATGGATTCATATTGCGTGGGGCGAGCATCGGCAGTCTTGAATACCCCCAAGCTTGTAACAAAAATGCACAACCAAAAAATGTACAAGTATCCTTTGCGTAATTTTTACAAAGGCTATTGTACAAATGTGCCAAAACAGCCGAACCCCAACTATATGTATTTACATTGTTGATGTTTCGCAACAATGGTAAATACATCATATTTATTGTGTTTCCGGTACCGTTGGGAAATAAAAAATGACCGAATAAAAGCATAATATAACACCGAGTTTTTTGAATTTTTTCTAACTCGGTTGATTCTTCTTAAAATAAAACTAGCATAGTGGGCTCTAAGGACTCCTAGATTAATACCTGAACCCCTGCTACGAGTATTTGTTGGCTGCTCCTCGTCAATGAGTGGGGCACCCAGCAAGTCCGCTACTATAGAAATTTCATAGTTGACCTTACCAAAGACAGCTCTACCGGATACATGTAACCCCAAAAGCATGTAGACGTCTTCCAATGTGACCGTGCATTCACCGAACGGCAGGTGAAAGGTGTGTGTCTCTGGCCTCCACCTCTCTTGTAGTGCCAAAATGAATTTTGTGTCTATAGAATTGTTGTGCACCTTTATGACTTCACCAAATCCGCATGAACGTAGATACGGTTCAATGATCGGATCAAACTCTATGTAGTTGTGCACCCGACACCGAAATCTTTTTACATTCTGTAAAAATATTATTCGAAATAAGTTAAAATATGTATGAGTAAAAAGTATATATAAATATATGTGTAAAAAAATATACGAAGCAAAAACTTACAAATGACTCGATATTTTCGATTGTGCCTCGATGTTGATCTCCCATTGTTAGTAAAGCCATTGAAAATATTTTGTAAAAAATGCCTAGGAATAATTATGAGACTATTAGAAGTTGTTTGTGTGATATATGAATTGATTGTGTGATTTATGCCTAGGACCAATTTATAGAATTATTTTACGAATTATTTGCATGCATTAGCCACATTGTTTGGCGAATTCAAACAAACACAAATATACATATTCGCCACTTGGATTGGCGAATTTGTATTCTAAAACCTGCATGTTCTTCTGATTGGTTCAACACCAATGTTGTGGATTGTGAAGCTTCATTCTGATTGGAGAATGAAGGTTTTGAAGGATCACCAACTGGGCTTTCACATGCAAAGCTATTTGTGAAGAATGTTGAATGGAATCTTGACCAAAGAAGAATGGCAGGACATTGAAAATGCAAGCACGAATCTCTGTTAAGTTTCAGCTTTTGCAGGTATGGTTCAGTAGCCATGTTGATTGGCGAATGTAACTAGGGTTTCGCCAATCCATTTGGCGAATAGGTCTAGGTGTACCTTGGTTCTTCAATCTGATTGGCGAATGGGTGTGCCCTTAGCCAATCTGATTGGCGAACGTGTATACGTGACTTTAAGTTAGGGTTTATTAAGTTAATACATTTATTAAAAGGAAGTATGATATATATATATATATATATATATATATATATATATATATATATATATATATATATATATATATATATATATGTATGTATGTTAGGGTTTATTAAGTTAATACATTTATTAAGAAGTATGATATATATATATATATATATATATATATATATATATATATATATATATATGTAAGTTAGGGTTTATTAAGTTAATACATTTATTAAGAAGTATGATATATATATATATATATATATATATATATATATATATATATATATATATATATATATGTAAGTTAGGGTTTATTAAGTTAATACATTTATTAAGAAGTATGATATATATATATATATATATATATATATATATATATATATATATATATATATATATATATATATATATATATATATAAGTTAGGGTTTATTAAGTTAATACATTTATTAAGTCAATATTTATTATGTAAATATTTATTAAGTTAATATTTATTATGTTAATATTTATTATGTTAATATTTATTAAGTTAATATTTATTATGTTAATACATTTATTAAGTTAATACATTTAAGAAGTATGATATTATGTGAATTATTAGGGTTTAAGTTAATACATTTAAGAAGTATGATATTATGTTAATACATTTATTAAGTTAATACATTCAAGAAGTATAATATTATTTATTAGGGTTTAAGTGAGTATATTATGTTAATACATTTATTAAGTTAAGATTTATTATGTATGATATTATGTGAATTGTATCTATATGTGCAGTAGATAAACCTATATGTGCAGAAGATAAGACATATGTGGAAAAATAATATAGTCTATATGTGCAGAAGATAAACCTATATGTGTAGAAGATAAGACATATGTGGAAAAATAATATAGTCTATATGTGCAAAAGATAAACCTATATGTGCAGAAGATAAGACATATGTGGAAAAATAATATAGTCTATATGTGCAGAAGATAAACCTATATGTGCAGGAGATAAGCCTATGAGACAACTTGTACACATTAATTCAAAACAGTAAATATATCCATAAAATAATTTTAAACTTTACTATTTATAGATTATTTTCATATCTTCATTGTACCATAAACTTCAAAACATTTTCGTATCTAAAAGTGTCTTTGTATTTGAACTATGTCTCAATTACCCCAGTATATGATCAACGCCCATATAAATGGCGAAATATTTGAATGTAACCATTCTGGTTTCGACTTTCGTAACACCGAGGTTACTCGTTTCTCAATAACCCGACAATCCAATTTTGCTCATCTAAAAAAGAGATTGGAAAACAAAATGCAGCGTGGTCCAGTGGACGTCATTATTTACAAAAATCCAGTATTCTATGAGGATAACCAGGTCATGTATTTCCAATTAACTATATCTGATGACGAAAGTGTTCGTAATATGTTTCTAATCCATGAGTATTCTGGTTTCAATGATATCGAGCTATATGTTACGCTTCACCAACAACAAATGTCTCAGACCATTGATCCTTCGCAAGTCTTTTTCGAATCTGACAATGATTTGGCTGAAGTCGATGTTGTTGATGAGGATGAGGAATAAGAGGAGGCAGTAGTTGATGAAATGGTCAATGAAGACGAGGTCCCGGACAATCATGTATATCGTCCTCCTCCACACATTACAAACTTGAACTTGGGAAGTGAAGGCCCATCTTCAGACATATTTTATGATCCGTATCCACAAAGACAAGGTGCATTAAAGGAGGGCGACCATTTTCGAACAAAAGAAGAATGCGTTCGAGCTATAAAATTTTACCACATGGATTTATCAGCTGATTATAAGGTCGACCGAACGAATCCTTCACTATATATGATATGTTGTCATAATGTGGCGTGTTCGTTTCGATTGACAGCATCATACAGAAAGAGAAGTGAAGATTGGAAGGTTGCTTCTATGGGACCGGAGCATACTTGTGTAATAACCAACTCATTGCAGGATCATCTGCAACTGAGCTCTCAGCTAATATGCAACGATATCCTATCAATCATTGCCGACGATCCTTCGGTAAAGGTCAGCACGATAATTAAGCACATAGTACAGAAGCACAATTATACTCCATCATACAGGAAAGCATGGATTGCTAGAACTAAGGTTGTTGTCGTTGTATTTGGAAATTGGGAGGACTCGAAACCTAGCAGTTCGGCGATCCTTGTTTGTGTAACTTCGAACTCCCGGTCGAGCATTCTAAACTTAGCAATGCCGGTGAGTTGACTTGATGAACCGGGAGGCGTAACATATTGAAACGAACTCAGAAATTCCAATGTGAGGAGTTCGAATGTCGGCTGTGGTTGACTGCACAAGTGCCACAGACCAACCTTCCTAAGCAGGAGCTTCACGCTGTTGAGCAGTCCCAACTCCCTCAAACAGTCAGTGTCGACATACCGAGTGGGTTGAATGCCACGGTTCTGAAACCTGATGAACTTTTGTCTCTGAGTTTCTCCATGTTCACCATCTCTAAACTGAATTTCTTCCATTGCATGCAAGTACGGGAATGGGAGATGAGAGGTTCTTCAGTTTTGTGAGAAAAATGAAAAATGTGAAGAAATTGGTTCTGATTATAGTGAAAGAAGTGAATGTGAGAGGTTTGGAAATAATGGAGAGGTTAATGGAATTTATTTAGGGTAATGGGAGGTTACGGGATAGTGAGGAGATAATGGGGGGTTTCTAAATTTTGTGGAAGTTGAAAAAGAGGTTTCTGCGAAGAAGAACAGTTCTGTTTCTGAGAATTCGTATAACAGGGTCGTCACGGTCGTGATAGGGTGATGACGACCGTGAGGGATTAAAATCTTATAATATTTTCTTCACAGAATGCATTATCTCACACGCTCAATACAATTTTTCTTTTTATTATCACTTTTCAATTGATTATAACACAAACAATATATATATATAAATTATATCAACATAAATTAGCAATTTTCATCACACGAGAAATAAAAATATATTAATCAATTTAAATATCACAGTAATTAATTGAAAGCATAGAAATTGATTAAATTGGAAAAAATGGTAAAACTAGAAGTGCTTTGCTTTTGATATAATTGAAGGAAAATTACATTAATAAAAATAAGGTACGGAAATGTTTGCGAAATGTTAAACTAACTAGAAACAAAAACAATAAGTTAAATCACTACAGCATTTTTCAAAAGTGCTTCTTCAATTCTTCAATTGCGGAGTTTAGGTGGTAGAATTGCTCACATGTTATGTCAGTTAAACCTATAACGTCCAATCGCATGCTTTTAATCTCATCTTTAACAGTATTAATATCGGCTTGGTAAACTTCAAGAGATTTCATAATTTTCTTCAAGTTGTCAGCATATTCTACTTGATTCACTTCAGGGGTTTCAATAACTTCATCAGTGTGTGCAATGTCATGGTAACCAGGAGGTGTCTCAGGGTCACTTTCTACATCGGTCATTATATCATCCCTTATCTTGTAAGATTGCGGTGTTTCGGGAGTGGATGGATAGTCAGGAGGGGTAAGCTCATAAAGCCAATTATCTTTATTATGAACACTGACTCTAGCATGGTTTGGTAGTGTGAACAGGGTTACTATTTCATTCCTGATTAGGTACTCGTAAGGTGGTTGTCCTAAATTTCTTATGATATGGCGGTTAAAGCAAAAGTTCAGATTCATAGGACGGATGGTACCTAAACAGTTACACCTGTGTAATTGGTATCTAAGTCCTAAGGCATCAACAATCATGGTGACAAGACCTCCTACCAATATGGGTAGATCAGGTTCTTCTTAGATTCGGATGAAGGTTTGCATCATGAAAGGTACACCATTAACTGGCTGTCCATTAGTCAGACATGACATAATGAATATCTCATCTTTAGATACTCCAGTAAGGTTTTCTTCTTTTCCAAAGAAGGTGTGGGCAAGGATCTTATGGAAATAGCGGATAGCAGGGTTATGTATCTCATCATTGTTCATGTTATTTGGTTCAGGATGGTAATTTCCGGTTAAGGTTCCCCAAAAGAAGTCCAGCTCAATGTCCATCAATTCTACCTGTGTGGTACTAAAAGCAAAGGGTCCACTAGGGAATCCTAATAAGTCAGCTAGTTCTCTATGGTTAAAGACATATTCTATTCCGAATAGTCGGAAACTGATAAATCCTTTCCTGAATCCAAAACCGCGCTCGGGTAAGTAAATTAAGGAGCTTAGGAACTCAAGGGTGAGCTTGCGGTAAGTCACAAACTTTTGTTTTATCAGTGCATTCTCCCATCCAAGTTGGTTAAACAAGTATAGGATGCTATCATGTATACCTAAGGTTTCCATAGTCAGATCATCCGGGTACAGAGTCAAATCCATTGGTCTCTGTGATAACTCTTCAAATTTCATTCTTTGGTTCCTACCTCTAATTTTGGTTTCCATAATGTTTCTCGGTTGGTTAGCCATAGTTAGTGTAAATACGGAGGAAACAAATCAGGGGGAGAAGGAAAAGTGGAAAAGACTTTAGAAAATCTGTAAAAGTGATTTAAAAATTAAAATAAGGAAAATGAGAAAATAAATGCATAAATAAAAGCAATAATAGTAATAATGAAATAAAACCATAAAACAATATAATGACAAAACAATAGAACGAATAATAAAATGATAAATTACAAAATGATTAAATGATTAAATGATTAAATGATTAAATGGGTTGCCTCCCACTAAGCGCTGTTTTTATCGTCACAAGCCTGGCGTAATGCTTAGGTGTAGATTAATCAGGGAAATTAGTGGACAACTCTAAAAGCCTTAGACTATTTGCATAATCTCTATTTTCAACTTTATGGTAATGTTTTAAACGTTGTCCGTTTACTGTGAACGATTCACTATTCCTACCCTTAATTTCTATTGCTCCGCTCGGGAATACTCTAGTTATTTCAAAGGGTCCTGACCATCTAGATTTTAGTTTTCCAGGAAAGAGCCTAAGTCTTGAATTAAAGAGGAGTACAACGTCTCCCACACTAAATTCTTTCCTAGATAGGAGTTTATCGTGCCATCGCTTAGTTCTTTCTTTATATATCTTAGCATTCTCATAAGCATCTAACCTTAACTCTTCTAATTCGTTAATATCGAGGATTCGCTTTTCTTCTGCAGCATTATAGTTTATATTGAGAGTTTTGATCGCCCAATATGCTTTGTGTTCTAGTTCTACCGGGAGATGACAAGACTTTCCATATACTAATTTGAAAGGTGTAGTTCCTATGGGTGTCTTGTAAGCTGTCCTATAAGCCCATAAAGCTTCATTAAGTTTAGATGACCAATCTTTCCGAGATATGGCGACAGTCTTTTCTAAGATTTGTTTAATTTCTTTGTTTGAGACTTCGACCTGTCCGCTTGTTTGCGGATGATATGGTGTTGCTACACGGTGTCTGACTCCATACTTAGATAGTAATTTGTCAAAGATTTTTGAAATGAAGTGCGAGCCACCGTCACTTATGACGAGTCTAGGCACACCAAATCTGGGAAAGATTATATTTTTGAAAAGCTTTATTACTACTCGTGTGTCATTTGTAGGAGAAGTTATAGCCTCAATCCATTTTGAAACGTAATCGACAGCTACGAGTATGTAATTATTACCGAAAGATGATGGGAATGGTCCCATGTAATCTATTCCCCAGACGTCAAAGACTTCTACTTCTAATATTCCTTTTTGAGGCATTTCATCTCTTCTTGAAATATTACCGGTGCGTTGACACCGATCGCAATTTATAACAGCGATGTGGACATCTTTCCATAAATTAGGCCAGAATAGGCCGGCTTGTAAGATTTTTGCACAAGTCTTGGAAGTGCTTGCATGTCCACCATAAGGAGATGAATGGCAATGAGTGTTGCACCCCAAAATTTTCCCTCACAAGGCAAGACTTTGTGTACTAAGAGGTTCACAAGGTTCACAAGACATCTTATGAGGTTCACAAGATTCACAAGACATCTTATGAGGTTCACAAGGTTCACAAGACATATTATGAGGTTCACAAGGTTCACAAGACATCTTATGAGGTTCACAAGATTCACAAGACATCTTATGAGGTTCACAAGGTTCACAAGACATATTATGAGGTTCACAAGGTTCACAAGACATCTTATGAGGTTCACAAGGTTCACAAGACATTTCATGATGTTCACAAGGTTCACAAAGTTCACAAATAGTCAGAAAGTTTGACAATTCTCTCAGACAATGCATCCTCCTAAGCAGGGCATCCAAAACTAGGGTTTTGACTTTAATCAGGCTAAATGGACTTCTAAGACTTCAAGTGAGCTTCATAACATCTTATATGTGTTTAAGAACCCCCATGACAAGTTTCAAGACTTTCCCAAAAGATTTGCTCAGTCAGATGATCAGATAGGTTTAAATCAGTTAAAGTAGTTAAAAAGTCAAACTGAGGTCAACTGTGGTCAAACCAAAGTCAAACTTCATGATTTTTTGCCAACATCAAGTATATGAAGTAAAATTCATCATTTGATCAAGGGTTTATCATGATTCATCAAGGAGATTTCAGATCATCAAGAATCAGGAGTTTCTAAATTAGGGTTTTCTTAGGAAAAGTCAACTGAACTTTGACCAGCCATAACTTTCACATGCTTCATCAAATTTTTCCCATTCAAAGCTCATTTTGAAGGAAATTGAATTCTCTACAACTTTGTGTCTCACAAGCCAAGCCCAAAAATGCTTCATTTGGAAGGTATGAGCTAAGACATTATAGGTCCTTTTGAAAGTCAATAAAAAGTCAACAACTTCAAAAGGGCATAACTTGAGAATGGTAAAAGATATGGACATGAAACCAATGGGGTTGGTTAGAGGACTCTTTAAGATTTCCAAAATGTCCAAGAACACCTTCATAGCATTAAATTTGAAGGATTTGTGCCCTTGCAAAGTTGGGAAATTTTAGGGAAGTTTATGAAGCAAATGGGGGCTTAAAACCAAATTCTTCCAAATGGGCTTGTAATTTTGTGATCCAAACTTTAACATGACATCATGCACGACCCAACCCTCATTTATTCAGATTTTTTATTATTTTTATTTTATTTATTTTGATTTTATTCATTTAAAATCATTTTAAATCAAAATAAAATAGATAAATCAAATATTTAAATGAGATATTGCTTCTAGAAAATCATAAATATGGCTTGGATCAAATTGATATGAGAATTATGGTGATTGTCTTAAAATAGCAAGGTTGTATTCAAGAATATTTGAATTTTAAAGCATGATCTTTTTCAATCTCCTTGATCCAAAAAGTCCAAAGAATAGTCACATGTTTTGACCTAATTTCATCAAGTGGTATATATACAACATGAACACAAGCATTGAACACGAATTTTGCTGCCTCAAGAGTAAGTTTCAAGTTTTCAAATTTCATAAAAAATTCCAAATTCGGATTCTTCATCACCAAGCTTTTCAAGGTATTCTAAGGACACTACAAGCTTCCTCAAGCATCCCTGAATCGAAACCACTCCTCACATGCCTTTGAATCATGCCATAATGCATAACCCGAAGCATTCTTGTTCTTGAACTATTTTTTTTCGATTTCAATAATTCACTGCGTTTTAATGGATTTTGTTTGTCTAATCATGTTTATAATGATGTGTAGAACGTTTCTGGATACTTAGATCAAAGCTTCATGGCTGAATCATGAAAACACCATTCTTAGGGTTTCGGCCAAGGTTTAGGGCTTCATGATTTATGGAACATAAATAGATTCTAAAACCATGGATCGATTCGAATGGACATCTGGATCATGTTTATGGATTTAATTTTATGAAATTTTGTGGTTTTGTTGATCATTGGATTTCGTAGGTTTTGCTGCCATTGTAATTTCGCAGGAAAGTTCATAGGAAAAGTTGTAGCAAAATACGCAGGTACCAAGGAAGAAGATGAAGTTCTGGCGCCAGTTTGAAATTCAAAATATAGATTAAATATTTTATTAAATGGTTGTTGTTTTGTTTCAACTAATGCGTGTAGCTCAGCTGTTTTTGGTGTATGCGTGATTGACTGAATGGCATGGGTTCAAATCCAGTCAAGACCAATTTTTTTTGCTTCAATTTCGTTTGTTACGCAGGAATGGAACAAAACAAAGTTATGTTGTTTGCTATCACCAACGCGCACGTTGGCCCAGTGGCTGGAATCTTCTTCAAGTATTGGGGAGGTCCTGGGATCAAAACCAGGCCTCCCCCCTTTTTCTTTTCTTCTATTTCATTTGTTTTGTTTGTTTATTATTATTATTATTTTTAAATTACAATTAATTTTAATTGATAATTAAACTATAACCCTAATTATATTTTAACTCTTAATTCATTTTTAATTTTGAATATTTATTTTATAATTTGTATATAATTAACCCTAATATTTTCATATAAAAATCTAATTTTGTTTATAAACCCTAATTCTATAAAACCTAATATTTTCCAAACCCTAATATTTTTTTTATATAAATCTTAATTATATTGTAAATCTTAATTTATTTATTTGTAAATTTTAATTATGTACACTATTTTATAATTTGTTTATAATTATTATTGAATATAGCTTTCATATGTAAATAATTTAATTAAAAAAGTAAACCCTAATTTATTTTTCTAAATAGTTAAAAAAAACCTAATTTTATTTTAAATTTAATTTATTATTGTGTATGTTTATAATCAAATATTTTTATAATATGTGTATAAAATTAAATAATTAGACTATTAATTATATTTTATTAGTATGCAATATTCATTATTAATTTCTTTTATTAAAAATCTAAAAATAATTATTTATTTACAATTGAACTTTTTTATATTATTATGCTAATTTCTTCTTCTTATATATTTATTTTGTTTATTATTATTAATTTCTTTATTTATTTATCTCTTATGTGATTATTTATTATTATTATTATTATTACTAACCCAATTATTTATTTATTTATTTTAATTATTTTAATTATTATAATGTAATTGTATCCCTTATGTAATAGTTGTAGTAATTTTTATTATTTATTTTTAAATGCTATGGTTAGTAAAATAGGGAGTGTAAAACATGTTTGTATGTAAATTTGAATTTAGATCATTAAAATTTAAAGATAAATATCTGAATTGGTACACTCACACACGTAAGTCGATCTTGGATCGCAATCTCACTTCTTAAGGTTTACCTCTCAAGTTGCCTAAACAAAAGGTCAAGTAAGGTGTATAAAGCAAAGTCCCTTCATTCTCTCATATCATCTAGTCCCTTAACAGATAAAAAGATCAAGTCCCTTCGTGTTGCTTATACACCTTACAGTTGCCTAAATAACAGATGTCCCTTCATTTATCCCTGATACATCCAAGCTAATGACTACCTATTCCTTAATAATAGGGATAGTCTTACCACCTAAAGGATATTTAAGAACAGAAAAGACTTAACTTAGGGTAGGTTCCTCTTATGTACTTGCTCACTTTTCAAAACATTTCAAACACTTCACATTTTTTTTCAAACAAATTTTCAAAACAAAGACTTTATATATATCCGTACATGGATCATTATAAAGTACTTAAAGGAAATTTTATTCACACACTACACTTCTTAAAACAATTTAAAGTGAGCTAAGTAACTAAGAGCCCATGGATAACCATGGATGTGAAGGGTGCTAACACCTTCCCTTTACATAACCTACCCCCTGAACTCAAACATCTTTTAAAAGGTCTTTCCTGTTCTTTTATGCCTTTCCTTTGGATAAAATAAAAGTCGGTGGCGACTCTTGCTATCCGCAACATAACTAAAGTCAGTTCTCCCACCGTGTTACAGAACTGGCGACTCTGCTGGGGATTTAATAAAAGAGGGGTACCCTTAGGAATTAGATCACTTTAAAATTGTTTGCCTTGTTTGCTTTATACTTATCTTGTTGGGTGCTCTTATGTGTGAAAGATCCTAACCCGGATCTAGTGTACCTTAGGTAAATGGCAATAGACCAAGGAAATTGTACGGCGTATACCGATATGGTTGATCTGATGGCCATAGTTAGTGTGACTTCTTGGTTGGTGCTTATGTTCCTTAAGTCAAGTTGAGGATAATATGAGGTTGCCATATGTTGTCAATGCACTAACTAACTTTTAGAACCCTAGTTATCCCATCTTGGCCTTTAGAAAGTAGTGAGATAACCGGCTTTGGTGAAGACTGAAGTTGGTTGATACTCGATACTACGCTCATTGAGATTCTAAACTTGGAGGGTTTTGGTTGGCAAGTAAGTTGCCTACTGAACAACCACCCTTGTGAAGGATCAATGATATTGAGAGCATTAGAACCTGGTTACTTTATAGGACAGGATGAACCATCTAAACTTCAGGGGAGGGTACTTACCTTTGAACCTCATGCAAGCCTTTAAACCTAGGGCTATGGTGTGACTTGTTTGTGTGTGCCACATGTTTGTGATTGAACATAACATCATGACATCATCATGCATCATAAGCATAGCATTTTCACTAACCATTTCAAGGACCAAAGGATTTATCTTTGTTCTTTGTTACAGGTCATGGCTTCTGCTCGTAGAAACACTATCAAGATCAACTTTGTAGGCATACCTCCTAAGCTTAAGGAATTGGTTTCTCAAGTTTCTGAAAGCTCCCAGTTCATCAAGAGACATGGTCACCTATTGGATCTAGTCACCTCAGGGTTCAATGAAGACATGATGAGTGTCCTGTTTCAGTTCTTTGATCCTAAACATCACTGTTTCACATTCCCCGACTATCAGCTGGTTCCTACAATGGAAGAGTTCTCCAAGCTTCTGGGTATACCTATCCTTGATCGGAAACCCTTCACAGGTTTGGAAAAGGAGCCTAAACCTGAAGTCATTGCTGCAACCCTACATTTGAAGAAATCAGACATTGTTCTAGAAACAAGGAGTGGAGTTAAGGGTATTCTTGCTAAGGTGTTGATAGAGAAGGCTCAAGTGTTCTTGAAGGCTATGAGTTATGATGCTTTTGAGGAGACCTTAGCCTTATTGATTTATGGCTTAGTGTTGTTCCCCAATCCAGACCAGTTCATAGACGTACACGCCATCAACATATTTCTGACTCGCAATCCAGTGCCTACATTGCTTGGAGACATCTTACACTCTCTTCATACTCGTACTACAAAGGCACGAGGAACTTTGATGTGTTGTATACCTTTGCTATCTAGGTGGTTTATTTCTCACCTTCCTCGCTCAGTGATGAAGAATGAACAAGGGTTCAGGTGGTCCAAAAGGATTATGTCACTCTCCCATTCAGATATCCATTGGTGCTCCAGATCTATGGAGAATGTCACTATCATTGACCGTTGTGGGTAGTTTCCTAATGTGCCACTTCTAGGCATAAGAGGAGGCATTACTTACAACACTTCTTTAGCTTTACGACAATTTGGTTATGCTCGGAGTGATGGTCCTCATGACATGTTGATTCAGGGTATTGTGTTCGACTACGACAATGATCTACAAGGTTACCGTCAAAGGTTTATACGAGCATGGGGAAAAGTGAACAAGGTTGACAGCAAGACTCTGGAGCCCAAGTACACTATTCCTATGGAAGCTTACCTCAGATGGGTGCGATCTCGTGCTCAGACTCTCATGATGCCATATCCTGCCATCCTGCCAGTTACTATGGAACCTGTTGCTGAAGGAGATACTTCTTATACCATCCTTCACCCAGACATGCCCACTGACATGGAAGACTTACAGAGGTCCTGGATCCAATTGAAGGAGCAAAGGGACACTTTCGAGACTCATTACAAAGCAAGTCAAGAAAGAATCTTGGAGCTAACAAAGCAACTTCACGAGGAACGGAATCTCAACTCATGCCTCAACACAAAGAGGAAACGTCCATGGGAGACTTAAAACCCCATCTTTTGTATTTATTTCATTTCATTTTGTAAGCCCAAAGGGCAAACAAATTTATTACTAATAAAAATTTACTTTCTTGATTGTTTAAGCAAATTTAAATCCTGCGGTCCTTGAAAACATTGCATACGCATTTATACACCATATCATTGCATCACAGGTTTATTATGTACAGGTTTCTTATCTTCTCGCTGTTTATTTCAGCAATGGCTCTTGAACAAATAGTTAAAGATCTCCAGGCACAAAATGCACAGTTCAAAGAGCTGATCCTGAACTTGTCCAAAGGGCAGGATGAATTGAAGACACTGCTGGCCAAGAAGACTAGAAGGTCAGGAGGCCTGATCAACATGGGAAGAAGGTTCAGAGGTCCTGTCAAGACCAAAGAACAGGTTGAATATTATGAGTCTGAAGAGTCTGAGAAAGAGGGAGGCAGTCTCCATAATACAATGGGGGACTCTGATTCTGAAGCTAACTACTATCATGAGCCTAATGAAGATAAGTTCAAGATGCTGGTGGATAGAATGGATGCTATGGAATTACAAAAGTCTTCTGGGCTGGATTTTGAAGACCTGAGTTTGATATCTGGGGTGGTCATACCCATTGGTTTCAAGGTTCCTACTTTCGTAGTTTATGATGGTGTCTCTTGTCCCAAGCTGCATCTGAGGTCTTATGTCCGGAGAATCCAACCCCATACTGCTGATAAGAAGTTGTGGATCCATTTCTTCCAAGAGAGCTTATCTGGAGCTCAATTGGAATGATACTATCAATTGGAGAGTGTCAACATTCGTGATTGGAATGATCTTGCTGAAGCCTTTTATAAGCAATATCAATACAATGCTGATCTAGCCCCTACTCGCATGCAACTACAAAGCATGTCTATGGGTGCTAAAGAAAATTTCAAGAAGTATGCCCAGAAGTGGAGAGACTTAGCTGGAAGAGTACAACCCCCTCTAACTGACCGGGAGTTAGTGGATATGTTCATGTGTACGTTGAATGGTTCTTTTTATAGTCATCTCATTGGAAGCTCATCATCTGGCTTCACTGAGTTGATAATGACAGGAGAGCGCGTAGAAAATGGTATAAGAAGTGGCAAGATCCAAGTGGGTACTTCTTCATCAAATACTGCAAAGAAGCCTCCCAGTGGGAAGAAAGAGTCGAATGCTGTTTATGGTCAACCTGATCGTAATAGGAGGCATCAGTCTGTGAGTGCAGTTCATATCTCCAATCCAACTCCTGCAACAACAGAGTCACCCCAGGGCAATCAACAGAGGACTAGAAGGCAGTTCACTAAGATCAACATGTCACTGGCCCAAGCCTTGCAACACTTGTTGAAGGGTGAACTTATCACTTTGAGGGACCCTCCTCAGAATCCCAATGTTACCTCTCCCAGGTACAATCCTAATGCACGATGTGCATATCATTCAAATTGTCAGGGACATGATACCAATAGTTGCTGGGTATTGAAGAATAAGATTCAGGATATGATTGATGCTGGAGAAATTGAGTTTGACCCTCCGGGTACTCCAAATGTGATTACTGCTCCTATGCCAAATCATGAGAAGACTGTCAATGCCATTGATGAAGTTTCACATATTTCCTCAGTTGCAGATTTGACTACACCATTGTCTGTTATTAAGAAGAAGTTAGTATAAGCTGGGTTCTTTCCAGGTTGTCATGAAGATTGTTTATATTGTGCTTATAAGCCGGATAGTTGCTAGAGGTTGAAGGACGGAATTCAACGCCTCATGAATAATTACACCATAGTGTTTGAAAGGACCCCACCTTCTGTGGAGAGTATGGTGGATCATATAACTAAAGGTGCGAAGGTTGAAGAGGTGGATATGGTTGATAAAGTGCCGGTAAGGATTACTTCCAAGGGACCTGTCAAAATTACTCATAAGGGTCCAATTAAGATTACTGCAGAATGCCCTGTGAAGATTGTTGCTGAAGTTAGAGTGGCTCCTATGATCATCACCACTCCTGGTCCTATTCCGTACACTTCTGATAAAGCTGTGCCTTGGCATTATGGTTCCGATGTTTATATCCATGGTGTTAAGCAGGAACCCTTAGCTGATACGCCTGTTGCTGATGAAAACATTGATGTTGATAATATTGCTGGATCTAGTAAGATCACACGAAGCGGAAGAGTTTTCTCTCCTCCAGTTACCTCCAAGAATACAGTTACTCCAGCTACTACCTCTACTGCTGATGCTTGAGGCAAAGGTCCTGTTATTGAACCTATACAAACTAATGTGCCAGCTGCTGATGATCTTTCTAAGCAGATGGGAGGAGTATTGAAGATCATTCGCAAGAGTGATTATGACATTGTTGATCAATTGGGGCATACTCCCTCCAAGATTTCCATGCTTTCTTTATTGTTGTGTTCTGAGGCTCATGCCAAGGCCTTGATTAAATTTTTGAAGACTGCTCACGTACCAAATGAGATTTCTGTAGACCAGTTTGAAAATTGTGTTGCACACTTGACCTATGATAATGGGTTAGGTTTCTCCGATGCTGATTTGACTCCTGCCAAGAGGGATCATAATAGGGCTCTACATATCTCTATTGAATGCAGGGGCACTACCCTGTCACATGTGCTAATAGACAATGGTTCCTCGCTGAATGTGTTGCCCAAAGAAGTTCTGAATAAGCTTAGTCCTGAAGATGTTGTGTTGAAGCCCAGTAATATAGTGGTGAAAGCTTTTGATGGCTCGAGAAGAGTGGTGCATGCAGAAATTGATCTCCCAATCAAAGTAGGTTCTCAGGTCTTCAATGCTACCTTTTATGTCATGGATATTCGTCCGTCGTATTCTTGTTTGCTTGGGCATCCCTGGATTCATGAGGCAGATGCTGTAACCTCCACTTTACATCAGAAGCTGAGATATCCAGTAGAAGGAAAAGTTGTCACTGTTTAAGGAGAGGAAGGATATATAGTTAGCCATGTGAACACTTTTAAGTATCTTGAAGTGGAAGGTGAATATGTTGAAACTCCGTGCCAGACATTCGAAGTAGTTCCTTGGATTGTTAACAATTATGAAGATCCTCCTGTGGTCAAGAAAGTTCATGTGGTCACCAGAGTACCTCCTACAATGGCTTCCCTTAAAGATGCTAGAGCTGTGGTGGATGAAGGTGGTTGTACTATTTGGGGTCAGCTTCCTGACATTCCTTACAAGTCTGACAAATTTGGTTTGGGTTTCACTGCAGAGTCCCAGAAGGATGTTCGTCGTGCTCGTGCTGTTCGTATCACCAATCAGGGGATTATGAAGAATCAGATCAATGTTGTGGGTGACTATGAGGAAGATTATAATCTGGATGCTTGGATTTTTCCTACTGTGGGTGCTGGGCTTAATAACTAGAAGACTGAAGATGTTATTCCTATCTCCTTTAGTCAGGAGTAAATACTATTACTGTGTGGTTACTTTTTAATTTTGTAATTTCTGAACAATTGAACTCTTAAGCCTTGTGCCTTACCCGGGGCACAATGGTATGCTTGTTACGGGATGTCATTTCATTTGCATACTTCATTCAATAAAAATCAGTGGACGTTTCGTTTTCGTAAATATTGTGTTCCTAGTCTTTCTTTTCTTTTATTTTTGTTTTATCAGCTATGTGTTCTTACACACACCCACATCACTAAAATGCAGATCCTCATCCACTCTGGATCCTGTTGATAACAGTTCTACTCTTGCCAATTATAATTTCGAGAATCCGATCTATCAAGCTGAAGATGGAAATGAGGACGATTGTGAAGTACCTGTAGAGCTTGCTAGGTTGTTATAACAAGAAGAGAAAGCTATACAACCACATGAAGAGCCAATTGAAGTTGTGAATCTGGGAACTGAAGAAAACAGGAAAGAGGTCAAGATAGGGGCTGAATTAGAGGATAGTGTCAAGAGCAGATTGATTCAGATGTTACATGACTATGTGGAGATTTTTGCTTGGTCCTACGAAGATATGCCAGGGTTGGATACAGACATTGTGGTTCACCGCTTACCAGTAAAAGAAGATTGTCGTCCAA
Source organism: Lathyrus aphaca (assembly GCA_963966055.1). Taxonomy (NCBI): domain Eukaryota; kingdom Viridiplantae; phylum Streptophyta; class Magnoliopsida; order Fabales; family Fabaceae; genus Lathyrus; species Lathyrus aphaca. The sequence continues at coordinate 539,119,185 of OZ014524.1, forward strand.
AGAAGCAGAAGGTTCGTCGCATGCATCCTGAAATGTCAGAGAAGATTAAGGCAGAGGTAATGAAACAGTTTGATGCAGGGTTCTTAGCTGTGACTTCTTATCCTCAATGGGTTGCAAATGTGGTGCCGGTGCCTAAGAAAAATGGTAAGGTACGTATGTGTGTAGACTACAGGGATTTGAACAAGGCCAGTCCCAAAGATGACTTTCCACTTCCTCATATTGATGTTCTGGTAGACAACACTGCGCAACATAAGGTATTCTCTTTTATGGATGGTTTCTCTAGTTACAATCAAATCAAGATGGCACCTGAAGATATGGAGAAGACAACATTTGTTACACAGTGGGGCACTTTTTGCTATAAGGTGATGCCATTTGGTTTGAAGAATGTTGGGGCAACATATCAGCGTGCTATGGTGGCTTTGTTTCATGATATGATTCATCATGAGATAGAGGTATATGTAGATGATATGATAGCCAGGTCCCAAAATGAAAAGCAACATCTTAATCATCTGCATAAGTTGTTTGAGAGGTTGAAGAAGTACAAGTTGAGATTGAACCCAAACAAGTGTACTTTTGGAGTTAGATCTGGTAAGCTCCTGGGTTTCATTGTCAGTGGAAAAGGTATTGAAGTAGATCCTGCAAAAGTGAAAGCTATACGAGAGATGCCAGCTCCCCGTACTGAGAAGGAAGTTAGAGGTTTCTTTGGACGATTGAATTATATTGCAAGATTTATTTCCCAATTAACTGCCATTTGTGAGCCAATCTTCAAATTGTTGAAGAAAGATCAGGTGATGGAATGGAATGATGAGTGTCAGACTGCCTTTGATGAAATCAAGAAATATCTGCTAGAACCTCCAATATTGATGCCACCAGTTGATGGAAGACCCTTGATTATGTACTTAACAGTATTAGACAACTCAATGGGGTGTGTGTTGGGGCAACATGACGAGTCTGGTCGAAAAGAGCAGGCAATATACTACCTTAGCAAAAGGTTTACCGACTGTGAAACAAGATACTCACTGCTCGAGAAAACTTGTTGTGCTTTGGCATGGGCTGCTCGCCGACTAAGACAGTATATGTTGACTCATACTACCTTATTGATTTCAAAGATGGATCCAATCAAGTACATATTCGAGAAACCTACTCTCTCCGGAAGAATTGCAAGATGGCAAATGATCTTAACAGAATATGATATACAGTATACTACTCAGAAGGCCATTAAAGGAAGTGTTGTAGCTGATCATTTGGCTCATCAAGCAGTGGATGATTACCAGTCAATGAGTTTTGAGTTCCCTGATGAAGATATTATGATTATTACCAAAGAACCTGGACAATATGACGGACCTGAACAAGGATCCCGATGGACTATGGTTTTTGATGGAGCTTCTAACGCACTTGGTAATGGTGTTGGTGTTGTGATCAGTTCCCCTGAAGGTTGTCATACCCCGATTACTGCCAGACTTTGTTTCTACTGTACCAATAACATGGTTGAGTATGAGGCATGTATCCTGGGCATCAAAGCTGCCATTGATATGAAGATTCAGTTCCTAGACGTGTATGGAGATTCAGCCCTGGTAGTAAGTCAGATTAAAGGAGATTGGGATACCAAGCATGATAATCTCATTCCTTACAGAGAGCATGTGTTGTCTTTGATCCCACATTTTAAAGAGATTACCTTTGGACATATTCCACGAAGAGAGAATCAGTTGGCAGATGCTTTAGCCACCATGGCATCCATGTTTGAGATCAGCTGGGATGATGAAGCTCCCAAGATTACTATTGATAGATTTGAAAAGCCTGCATACTGCAATGAGATTGACACTGAAGAAGCAGAGGAGAAGCCTTGGTTCTATGAAGTGAAAAGATATCTTGAAGCCCAGGAGTTCCCTGAAGGGGCATCTGTCAAAGATAGAAAGTTTCTGAGAAGGTTTTCTGCTAAGTTCTTTTTGAGTAATGGCATTTTGTACAAGCGCAATCATGATTCAACTTTGCTTCGTTGTGTGGATAAGAAGGAAGCAACAGAGATTATGGAAGACATGCATGATGGGATCTTTGGCACTCATTCTAGTGGTCATACTATGGCAAAGAAGATATTGAGAGCAGGTTACTATTGGTCTACCATGGAAGCTGATTGCTATCAACACTCCAGAACATGTCACAAGTGTCAAATTTATGCTGATAAAGTCCATATACCTCCATCACCATTAAATGTGTTGACTGCTCCTTGGCCTTTTGCCATGTGGGGCATTGATATGATTGGTGAGATCAAACCTACTGCTTCTAATGGGCATCGTTTCATCCTGGTTGCTATTGATTACTTCACAAAGTGGGTAGAGGCAGCTTCATTTGCATCTGTTACTAAGAATGTGGTGGCTCGATTCATTAAGAATAATCTCATATGTAGGTATGGCATCCCTGAAAGGATTATTACTGACAATGGCTCTAATCTGAACAACACTATGATTACTGATCTTTGCACACAGTTCAAGATTAAGCATCACAACTCTTCTCCGTATCGTCCGAAGATGAATGGGGCAGTAGAAGCTACTAATAAGAACATTAAGAAGATTCTACAGAAGATGACTATCACTTATAAGGATTGGCACGAGATGTTACCATTTGCTCTTCATGGTTATCGTACTACAATAGGTACTTCAACAGGGGAAACCCTGTTCTCCTTAGTATATGGTATGGAAGCAGTTTTGCCCATTGAAGTTCAGATATCCTCCTTAAGAATCATGAAGGATGCAGGCTTGGATGAAGATGAGTGGATTCATACCCGACTTGACCAGATAAATTTGATTGATGAGAAGAGGCTAGCAGCAGTTTGTCATGGCCAGATGTACCAGAAACGAATGATCAAAGCTTTCAACAAGAAGGTTAAGCCAAAGGTATATCAGGCTGGTGACTTGGTAGTCAAGCGTATCATATTACCACAGGGTAATCCTAGGGGCAAGTGGACTCCTACATATGAAGGACCATTTGTAGTCAAGACAGTATTCTCAGGAGGTGCCATGATACTTACTACTATGGACGGTGAAGACTTCCCACAGCCTGTAAATGCAGACATAGTTAAAAAATACTACGCATAAAAAGAGACTCGCTAGGTTGACTGGCCTAGGCAAAAATAAGGGCGTCCCGGCGAACCAAAAGGGTTCGGGCAAAAATTAGGGATATATATATATATAAAACGTACACCCGACAAGTCGAAAACCTGAAAAGGCGGCTTGGGCAAAAAAGGGTATCCCGGTGGATTGAAAACCTGAAAGGGCAATCCAGGCAAAAGTTAGGGATTAAAGCGTATGACTATGTCTCGTTTGGATCACCCATGAAACTACAACCAGTTGTGTTACTTACTCAAGTTCGAACAGATAAAACTCAATCCAATCATTTCCGTCTCGACAGCAGAAGATGCGATACTTGAAGATAATGGCAATAGTAGAATTGAAACTCAATAGGATTATTTCCCACATAGCTGATTTTCTTTGTTTTGTAAAAAAATTTACGACAAATTCCTCTTACTAGGATTTCTGTCTCCTTGTACAAACTTGCCTATGTATAGGTCACTTTTTGATATAAATAAAATTTCATCTTTGAATCTAGATTTACTTTTACCCTATTTACATAAGCGAAACGTCCATTGGTTGTGTTTGAATGTATGTATGCTTTTGAATATGATTGATGTTTACCAGAAATGCATAAAATGCTTTAATATGATTGATGTTTACCAGAAATGCATATAAATATGGTAATAGTATTTACTAAGGACGAACGAAGGTAGGAATTCAACGAAGCTTCGCCGGTTCATCCCCACAAGACATCTACAAATCCCCAGTAGGGCAAATCCATCTTCATAAATACTTCGAGTCACATCTCCCCTGGAATTTATATCCATCTCTTTTATCCTCAGAAGGATAATCGGGAATTTATTCCTCCAATAGGAGTACGACGAACGAAGACGGGAGGTTATGGATACCTTACTATTGAACGAAGACGGGAGGTTATGGATACCTTACTATCGAACGAAGACAGGAGGTTATGGATACCTTACTATCGAACGAAGACGGGAGGTTATGGATACCTTACTATTGAACGAAGACGGGAATTTATGAATACTATATTATCAAACGAGACGGGAACGAGTTCCTCATATTCTTCAGTGCCAAATCGGGATTTATTTTCCTGGCCAGCAGTTGTTATACGAAGATATCCAGACGCTTCAGACTCATGATTCATACATGCATCATTTACATCATACCATAACATACATATCCATAATTACATAATACATTACTTAAGTGCATCATACTATGCATGCATACACTAATATTTTCCTTGCAGGATAGTTATATGCAGGTAAAACAATATCAATGACTTATACCTCAGGACGTTGGTTATCCTCCTGAAAGCTATCATGACTTTGGGCCGTTGTTTATCTTCCCAAAAGTTATACTTATACCTCAGGACGTTGTTTATCCTCCTGAAAGCTATCGTGACTTTGGGCCGTTGTTTATCTTCCCAAAAGTTATACTTATACCTCAGGACGTTGTTTATCCTCCTGAAAGCTATCATGACTTTGGGCCGTTGTTTATCTTCCCAAAAGTTATACTTACCTCAGGACGTTGTTTATCCTCCTGAAAGCTATCATGACTTTGGGCCGTTGTTTATCTTCCCAAAAGTTATACTTACCTCGGGACGTTGTTTATCCTCCTGAAAGCTATCGTGACTTTGGGCCATTGTTTATCTTCCCAAGAGTTATACCCTTACCTTGGGCCGTTGTTTATCTTCCCAAAGGTTACCTCATTATCTTGGGACGTCGTTTATCTTCCCTAAGGCTATCTTGAGACGTTGTTTATCTTCCCAAAAGACCGTATTGTTACCTTGGGCCGTTGTTTATCTTCCCAAAAGCTATATCTTCATACTTTGGACTACCTTATTCTCCAAGAAGTATATTTGAAGAACTTTTCTCCAGATGGCATCTCTAAGCCCATCTCCAGTTCATTCTGATGGCATCTTTAAGCCCATTTCCTTTTCTCCGAGTGGCATCTTCAAGCCCACTCGAGCATATACAGTTAATCATCAGTATTACTTTACGCACCGGTGAGTGCAAATTTTTGGGCTTTTGTGTTCAATCCCCTTCAACCTTCCAGGTCACGAATGGCACATATACCAATCTAACCCCTCAGGTTTCAGAAAATTGAACAGGGGCAGCTGTTGCACCCCAAAATTTACCCTCACAAGGCAAGACTTTGTATACTAAGAGGTTCACAAGGTTCACAAGACATCTTATGAGGTTCACAAGATTCACAAGACATCTTATGAGGTTCACAAGGTTCACAAGACATCTTATGAGGTTCACAAGGTTCACAAGACATCTCATGATGTTCACAAGGTTCACAAAGTTCACAAATAGTCAGAAAGTTTGACAATTCTCTCAGACAATGCATCCTCCTAAGCAGGGCATCCAAAACTAGGGTTTTGACTTTAATCAGGCTAAATGGACTTCCAAGACTTCAAGTGAGCTTCATAACATCTTATATGTGTTTAAGAACCCCATGACAAGTTTCAAGACTTTCCCAAAATATTTGCTCAGTCAGATGATCAGATAGGTTTAAATCAGTTAAAGTAGTTAAAAAGTCAAACTGAGGTCAACTGTGGTCAAACCAAAGTCAAACTTCATGATTTTTTGCCAACATCAAGTATATGAAGTAAAATTCATCATTTGATCAAGGGTTGATCATGATTCATCAAGGAGATTTCAGATCATCAAGAATCAGGAGTTTCTAAATTAGGGTTTTCTCAGGAAAAGTCAACTGAACTTTGACCAGCCATAACTTTCACATGCTTCATCAAATATTTCCCATCCAAAGCTCATTTTCAAGGAAATTGAATTCTATACAACTTTGTGTCTCACAAGGAAATCCCAAAAATGCTTCATTTGGAAGGTATGAGCTAAGACATTATAGGTCCTTTTGAAAGTCAATAAAAAGTCAACAACTTCAAAAGGGCATAACTTGAGAATGGTAAAAGGTATGGACATGAAACCAATGGGGTTGGTTAGAGGACTCTTTAAGCTTTCCAAAATGTCCAAGAACACCTTCATAGCATTAAATTTGAAGGATTTGTGCCCTTGCAAAGTTGGGAAATTTTAGGGAAGTTTATGAAGCAAATGAGGGCTTAAAACCAAATTCTTCCAAATGGGCTTGTAATTTTGTGATCCAAACTTTAACATGACATCATGCACGACCCAACCCTCATTTATTCAGATTTTTTATTATTTTTATTTTATTTATTTTGATTTTATTCATTTAAAATCATTTTAAATCAAAATAAAATAGATAAATCAAATATTTAAATGAGATATTGCTTCTAGAAAATCATAAATATGGCTCGGATCAAATTGATATGAGAATTATGGTGATTGTCTTAAAATATCAAGGTTGTATTCAAGAATATTTGAATTTTAAAGCATGATCTTTTTCAATCTCCTTGATCCAAAAAGTCCAAAGAATAGTCACATGTTTTGACCTAATTTCATCAAGTGGTATATATACAACATGAACACAAGCATTGAACACGAATTTTGCTGCCTCAAGAGTAAGTTTCAAGTTTTCAAATTTCATAAAAAATTCCAAATTCGGATTCTTCATCACCAAGCTTTTCAAGGTATTCTAAGGACACTAAAAGCTTCCTCAAGCATCCCTGAATCGAAACCACTCCTCACATGCCTTTGAATCATGCCATAATGCATAACCCGAAGCATTCTTGTTCTTGAACTATTTTTTTCGATTTCAATAATTCACTGCGTTTTAATGGATTTTGTTTGTCTAATCATGTTTATAATGATGTGTAGAACGTTTCTAGATACTTAGATCAAAGCTTCATGGTTGAATCATGAAAACACCATTCTTAGGGTTTCGGCCAAGGTTTAGGGCTTCATGATTTATGGAACATAAATAGATTCTAAAACCATGGATCGATTCGAATGGACATCTGGATCATGTTTATGGATTTAATTTTATGAAATTTTGTGGTTTTATTGATCATTGGATTTCGTAGGTTTTGTTGCCATTGTAATTTCGCAGGAAAGTTCATAGGAAAAGTTGTAGCAAAATACGCAGGTACCAAGGAAGAAGATGATGTTCTGGCGCCAGTTTGAAATTCAAAATATAGATTAAATATTTTATTAAATGGTTGCTGTTTTGTTTCAACTAATGCGTGTAGCTCAGCTGGTTTTGGTGTATGCGTGATTGACTGAATGGCATGGGTTCAAATCCAGTCAAGACCAATTTTTTTTGCTTCAATTTCTTTTGTTACGCAGGAATGGAACAAAACAAAGTTATGTTGTTTGCTATCACCAACGCGCACGTTGGCCCAGTGGCTGGAATCTTCTTCAGGTATTGGGGAGGTCCTGAGATCAAAACCAGGCCTCCCCTCTTTTTCTTTTCTTCTAAATCTTAATTATATTGTAAATCTTAATTTATTTATTTGTAAATTTTAATTATGTACACTATTTTATAATTTGTTTATAATTATTATTGAATATAGCTTTCATATGTAAATAATTTAATTAAAAAAGTAAACCCTAATTTATTTTTCTAAATAGTTAAAAAAAACCTAATTTTATTTTATTTTAAATTTAATTTATTATTGTGTATGTTTATAATCAAATATTTTTATAATATGTGTATAAAATTAAATAATTAGACTATTAATTATATTTTATTAGTATGCAATATTCATTATTTATTTCTCTTATTAAAAATCTAAAAATAATTATTTATTTAAAATTGAACTTTTTTATATTATCATGCTAATTTCTTCTTCTTATATATTTATTTTGTTTATTATTATTAATTTTTTTATTTATTTATCTCTTATGAGATTATTTATTATTATTATTACTAACCCAATTATTTATTTATTTATTTTAATTATTTTAATTATTATAATGTAATTGTATCCCTTATGTAATAGTTGTAGTAATTTTTATTATTTATTTTTAAATGCTATGGTTAGTAAAATAGGGAGTGTAAAACATGTTTGTATGTAAATTTGAATTTAGATCATTAAAATTTAAAGATAAATATCTGAATTGGTACACTCCCTAAGGTTTACCTCACACACGTAAGTCGATCTTGGATCGCCATCTCACTTCTTAAGGTTTACCTCTCAAGTTTCCTAAACAAAAGGTCAAGTAAGGTTTATAAAGCAAAGTCCCTTCATTCTCTCATATCATCTAGTCCCTTAATAGATAAAAAGATCAAGTCCCTTCGTGGTTGCCTTTGTAATGATCTTGTCCCTTTCGAATAAAGATGATAAGTCCCTTCAAATTGCTTATACACCTTACAGTTGCCTAAATAACAGATGTCCCTTCATTTATCCCTGATACATCCAAGGTAATGACTACCTATTCCTTAATAATAGGGATAATCTTACCACCTAAAGGATATTTAAGAACAGAAAAGACTTAACTTAGGGTAGGTTCCTCTTATGTACTTGCTCACTTTTCAAAACATTTCAAACACTTCACATTTTTTTTCAAACAAATTTTCAAAACAAAGACTTTATATATATCAGTACATGGATCATTATAAAGTACTTAAAGGAAATTTTATTCACACACTATACTTCTTAAAACAATTTAAAGTGAGCTAAGTAACTAAGAGCCCATGGATAACCATGGATGTGAAGGGTGCTAACACCTTCCCTTTACATAACCTACCCCCCGAACTCAAAAATCTTTTAAAAGGTCTTTCCTGTTCTTTTATGCCTTTCCTTTGGATAAAATAAAAGTCGGTGGCGACTCTTGCTATCCGCAACATAACTAAAGTCAGTTCTCCCACCGTGTTACAATGAGCAATGACATCTTCTATTTCTTCTTCGGGAATACATCGACGAAAGATTCCGTCGGGTCCTCTTTTGAACAATAATGGTTCATCCCAATAGTAATGTTTGAGATTGTGAAAGAATTTTTTTTTCTGCTGATAGGTTAAGTCAGGTGGAAGAGCTCCTGCAGCTAGGTAGTTGACAATGTCAGCATACCATGGCAGTCCTACAGTTGTTTGGATTGTTTCCACGGGTTCTGGTTCATCAATGTCTAACTGAACTAGGTCGCTTCCTATTTGTGCTATCAGCTGTTCATATGGAAAATCATCGTTAATCGGTACTTGTTCGGGTTTAATACCTTCTATTCTAGATAAATGGTCCGCTACGACGTTTTCAGTACCTTTCTTATCTTTTATTTCAAGATCAAACTCTTGTAAGAGTAAAATCCATCTCAAGAGTCTTGGTTTAGCATCTTTCTTAGTTAATAGATATCTGATAGCAGCGTGGTCTGTGTAAACGATTATTTTCTCTCCTACTAGGTAAGAACGGAATTTGTCAAGCGCAAAGAAAACTGCTAACAATTCTTTTTCAGTAGTGGCATAGTTCATCTGAGCAGAATCTAAGGTTCTACTGGCATAGTAAATCGCATGAAGTTTCTTGTCCTTCCTCTGGCCTAGAACTGCGCCCACAGCATAGTCACTCGCATCGCACATGATTTCGAAAAGTAATCTCCAGTCAGGGGGTTGCATGATTGGTGCGGTGATGAGGGTTGTTTTTAGAGTTTCGAATGCTTTAAGACAATCTTCATTGAATATGAACTCAGTATCTTTCATTAATAAACCGGTAAGAGGTTTAGTGATTTTCGAGAAATCTTTGATGAATCGTCGGTAGAAACCGGCGTGTCCTAAAAAACTTCGTATTTCTCGAACGGTTTTAGGGGGTTGAAGATCTTTTATGACTTCTATCTTAGCTTTATCAACTTCAATTCCCTTGTCAGATATAACGTGTCCTAGTACGATTCCTTCTCTGACCATGAAATGACATTTCTCCCAGTTAAGCACGAGGTTTACTTTTACACATCTTTCTAACACCATTTCTAAATTTGATAGACATCCTTCAAAACTTTGCCCGCATACAGAGAAGTCATCCATGAACACTTCCATGATATTGTCTATGAAATCTGCAAAGATTGACATCATACATCTTTGAAAGGTTGCAGGAGCGTTGCATAATCCAAAGGGCATTCGTCTATAAGCGAACGTTCCATAAGGGCATGTGAATGTAGTCTTCTCTTGATCATCTGGGTGGATAGGGATTTGGAAAAATCCTGAGTAACCATCAAGATAACAGAAATATGAATGCTTGGCTAATCGTTCTAACATTTGATCTATAAAAGGTAGTGGGAAATGATCTTTTCGAGTGGCTTTGTTTAGTTTACGATAATCGATGCACACTCTATGTCCTGTCACTACTCTTTGTGATATCGATTCGCCTTTAGCGTTTTTCACAACAGTGATACCTCCTTTCTTTGGTACTACATGTACTGGACTAACCCATTTACTATCGGAGATTGGATAAATTATTCCAGCATCTAGTAGTTTCTTAACTTCTTCCTTTACTACAGTGCTAAGGATTGGGTTAATTCTTCTTTGAGATTCTCTGGAGGTTTTGCAATCTTCTTCTAGCAGAATATGATGCATACAGATTGAAGGGCATATTCCTTTGAGATCAGATATGTTATATCCTAATGCAGTTGGATATTTCTTTAAGACATCTAAAAGTTTCTTTGTTTCAATTGTTCCTAAATTGGAATTGATTATAACTGGTCTTGTACATTCAATGTCTAAGAATTCGTATCTTAGGTTCTTAGGTAAAGTTTTTAACCCTAATGTAGGTTTATTCTTGCTTGGCATGGGATCCGGTGTAAGTGCTAAACTTTCGCTTAGACTATCATCCTGATATGGTTCACGCCAATTATCATCTTCGAAAATCGGAGGGATTTGAATTTTCATAATTTCAGAATAGGTAGTTTCTTTCATTTCCATTTCTCTTACACATTCGTCAATTACGTCCAATAGATAGCATGTATCCTCTATAGCCGGTGATTGTAAGAATTGTGTTAAAATAAATTCAACTTTCTCTTCACCTACTTCAAAGGTTAGCTTTCCTTTCTTTACGTCTATTATAGCTCCGGCGATAGCTAAGAATGGTCTTCCTAGTATGATAGGTGTAGTGGAGTCTTCAGAGATGTCCATGATTATGAAGTCAGTAGGAATATAGAATTGTCCTATACGTACTGGGACGTTTTCTAGTATGCCTACAGGATATTTAATAGAGCGATCGGCTAGTTGAACAAACATTTTAGTTGGTCTTAGGTCTCCCATGTCTAGCCTTTTGCAAATCGTTAAGGGCATAACACTGATACTGGCTCCTAAATCGCATAGAGCTTTGTCAATGACGAATTTTCCTATTACACAGGGTATAGAGAAACTTCCTGGATCTTTTAGCTTAGGAGGCATATTATTCTGAATTATTGCGCTACACTCAGCAGTAAGTGTAACAGTTCCGTTATCCTCTATCTTTTTCTTATTGGATAAGATTTCCTTTAAAAACTTAGCGTACGAGGGCATTTGAGTGATAGCTTCTGTAAATGGAATAGTAATATTCAACTGTTTCAGAAGTTCAACAAATTTCTTAAACTGGCCCATCGTCTTGGAATTGGTTAATCTCTAAGGGTATGGAATTGGTGGTTTATAGGGTGGTGGAGGCACATAAGGCTTTTCTTTCTCCACTGCCTCTTGATTATTATCTTCCTTTTCTTCTGGTTCATTCACCAATTCAGTCGGTTTATCCAGTTTTTGGTACATGGCTGGATTGTCAAGTCTTGGATCGGTAGGTCCGTCAAGTTCCTTGCCACTTCTTAATATCACAGCATTGGCCTGTCCTTTCGGATTAGGTTGAGGTTGTCCAGGAAATACTCAAGCTGGTGCAGCAGTAGGTGCTTGTTGTTGAGCTACTTGTGAAATCTGAGTTTCTAGCATTTTGTTATGTGTAGCTAACGCATCTACTTTGCTCACTAATTGCTTAATCTGCTCACTAGTGTGTATGTTTTGGTTTAAGAAGTCCTTGTTTGTTTGAGATTGGTTAGCTATGAAGTTCTCCATCATCAACTCAAGGTTCGATTTTCTAGGGACATTAGGAGCAGTCTTTTGATATCCTGGTGGTGTAGCTGGTGCTTGACCTGGTGCGTATAAAGCATTGTTGTTCTTATAGGAGAAGTTCAGATGATTCTTCCAACCTGGGTTGTATGTGTTTGAGTACGGGTTTCCTTGAGCATAATTCACTTGATCTGTGGGAATTCCTGCTAATAGTTGACAATCAGGGACTTCATGTCCTGGAACCCCACATAACTCACAGTTAGGTGTTACTGCAGCCACGGTGGCTGTTGGTGTTATGACCAAGTTGTCGATCTTTTGGTTTAGTTGGTCAAACTTTGCATTGACTTGGTCCATACTACTCACTTCGTCCATACCTCCTTTTGTTGGTTTCTCAGTTGCGACTCTCTCGCTTCCCCATTGGTAATGGTTTTGAGCCATACTCTCGATAAGTGCATAAGCATCGTTATATTCTTTGTCCATTAGTGCACCGCCTGCGGCAGCGTCAATTGTCATTCTTGTATTGTACAAGAGTCCATTGTAGAAGGTATGGATGACCATCCATTCTACTAATCCGTGATGTGAACAAAGTCTCAGCATATCTTTATAGCGTTCCCAAGCTTCGAAAAGTGATTCGTTTTCCTTTTGCTTAAATCCGTTGATCTGAGCTCTTAGCATAGCTGTCTTGCTAGGTGGGAAATATCTGGTCAAGAAGACTCTCTTTAGTTCCTCCCATGTAGTTACTGAATTCGAGGGTAGAGATTGAAGCCAGGCTCTCGCTCTGTCTCGAAGTGAAAAAGGAAAAAGACGTAGTCTAATAGCTTCTTGGGTAATAATTTTTGGAAACTTAATAAGTCTAATTCATTTTAAAGCGCTCTCGCTGTGTTTAAATTAAATGCCTAACTTTAGCTATCTGGTTAAAATCTCACACTCTCGTGGTCTCGACCTAACCTATTACACTTTCCTTACTCTCGTAACAAAAAGATTAATTTTATAATAAAAAGTCACAGCCAGAATTTTAAGTTCTTAATTATTTTAAGCCTAGAATTGATTTTACCGATTCAGTTGATTTTAATTACATACCGCCTAAAGTGTTTAGCTACTCATGATTGTTGTACCAGACAGATGCAGAAACAGAGGAATACAAAATAAAATATGCATTATAAAGAAATAAAAATAAATTCTTAACATTAATATAAATACGAATTAATTAAAAACCTGAATAACAAATATAATGTTAGACTCCTTCTTCCACAATTTGGCAAACTCGGAGTGCGGACCGAAATCGGGAATAAAAATTACTAAAAGAAATACTGAAGGCTTTGAAAGAAATTAAACAATAACAATTTCCTGATGTTGGAAATTGTTATTTGATTTGGTTGGGATATAAAGAATTAAAACAAGAACAAAATAAATGCTGGAAAAATAAATGAACTAGGGTGCAATGGAAATACGGCAGAGCTTCCGCAAGAAAAAAATTAAAATAAAACTCTGTAATTTGTTATTTGAAACTAAGCTATTTATAGGAAACAATATTTGGGCTTGGCAGTTGGAATGATGACTTGGGCTTCGTAGTTGCTGAGAGAATCCAGGGAGAAGTTGGTTTACTGGGTCTGCGGAAGAATAGGAAAGCATTGACTTCACGTAGCACACGTACATGACCAATTCTCAACAAGTTAACCTAAATTCCCCTTGTCACGTTCGTGACAAGGGTGTCACGCTCGTCTCCCTTGTAATTAGCGCGTCACGGTCGTGAGGGGTTGGTGACGATCGTGACTGCTTCTTTTAGCGTGTCACGGTCGTGACAACTTCAAATTATGCAGATTATGAAGAATTCCTCTCTTCTTCTTCTTTTCATGGTTGTTTTTTCTCATTTCACTTTTGGCTTATGATTTAGCTCTGTAATTGATATACCTGCAAAATGACAAAGAAAACTCGAGGAATCGGGTGTTAAAACGATAAATGTGCGATAAAACGGCATTGAAACATAGTAATAAAACGATAATTTTTCTCGTTATCAAGGCTCACAAGGTTCACAAGATATCTCATGAGGTTCACAAGGTTCACAAAGTTCACAATTAGTCAAAAAGTTTGACAATCCCCTCAGACAATGCATCCTCCTAAGCAATGCATCCTAAACTAGGGTTTTGACTTTAATCAGGCTAAATGGACTTCCAATACTTCAAGTGAGCTTTATAACATCTTATATGTGTCTAAGAATCCCCATGACAAGTTTCAAGACTTTTCTCAAAGGTTTGCTCAATCAGATGATCAGATAGGTCAAAATTAGTCAAAGTAGTTAAAAAGTCAAACTGAGGTCAACTGTGGTCAAACAAAAGTCAAACTTCATGATTTTTTTTCCAACATCAAGTATATGAAGTAAAATTCATCATTTGATCAAAGGTTGATCATGATTCATCAAGGAGATTTCAGATCATCAAGAATCAGGAGTTTCTAAATTAGGGTTTCCTCAGGAAAAGTCAACTGAACTTTGACCAGCCATAACTTTCACATGATTCATCAAATTTTTTCCATCCAAAGCTCATTTTTAAGGAAATTGAATTCTCTACAACTTTGTGTCTCACAAGCCAAGCCCAAATATGCTTCATTTGGAAGGTATGAGCTAAGACATTATAGGTCCTTTTGAAAGTCAACAAAAAGTCAACAACTTCAAAAGAGCATAACTTGAGAATGGTAAAATATATGAACATGAAACCAATGAGTTTGGTTAGAGGACTCTTTAAGCTTTCCAAAATGTCCAAGAACACCCTCATAGCATTAAAATTGAAGGATTTGTGCCCTTGCAAAGTTGGGAAATTTTTGGGAAGTTTAGGAAGCAAATAAGGCCTAAAATCAAATTTTTGCTAAATGAGCCCACCAAATTGACATCCCATCTTTACAAAAACACCAAGCACGACCCAACCCACCTATTTTCTGATTTTTTATTTTTTATTTCATATTTATTTGAATTTTATTCATAAAAATACCATTTAAATTGAAATAAAATATAAAATTATATATTTAAAAAGGGATTTTGTTTCTAGAATGTTATAAATGACATTTGGATCAGATTGATACACAAGTTATGAGGATTGTCCCAAAAAAGCAATGTTAGATCAAATCAAAATCAAAATTCATGACATAATCTTTTTCAATCTCAAATGATCAAAATATCCAAAGTGTGATACAATTTTTTGACCTAATATCATTCATATATATACAAAGAACATTGAGCAGCCTAGACGACGAAAAAATTCAGCCTCCAAAGGTAAGAACAAAGTTTCAAAATTCACACTAAGAACACCAATTCGGTTTGATACCTAGAGTTGTTTTCAAGACAAACCAAAGGTTGCAACTTGTTCCTTGGAGTTCATGGATTGATTCCGGATCATAACATCATCCATTCATGCCTTAAATTACACAAACCGAATGCATCTTCTTCATGTTCTAAGTTTTTTCGATTTGAATGATTTGTGCATTAATATTGAAAACTAACTATGGATTTGTGTTTGTTGTGATGTTTAGAAACTTTCTGGATGATTTAATTCAATTATTGTGGACTGTATCGAAATTCACCATTGCTAGGGTTTGGAGCTTCAAATCGGGAACCAAGCATTTAGGGCCTTAAAACGAAATCTAAGAACATGGCTGTGACATATAATCCTTGTATAATTGATCTGGGTTGTTAATTTGAATTAATGTTGCGATTTGATTGATATTCACAAAAACATAGGATTCTGGTTTTGAAGGTTTGCAGGAAAATTCGCAGGAGAAAGCCTAGGAAATTTCGTAGGTAATTCGAATGAAGAAGATGAAGTCTGGCGCCAAATTCATATTTAAAAATTGGGTATTATATTTTATGATATTATGGTGGATATTATTTCAGAAGAACAGCTTGGCTCAGTTGGTTTGTGTATGTGCGCGTGAGGTTGATGGTCCTGGGTTCGAATCCCCCCAGGCCATTTTGTGTTTGTTTTGCTTTTTCTATGATTTTTACAGGTTATGAAACAAAACGTATTCATGCCCATCCACTATCACCAAACGCAGCGCAGCCTGGTGGAGAGCTTGTTGGTCCAAGGGATGCAAAGCCTAGGGCCTGAGTTCGAATCCCAGCCCCAGGTATGTTTTTTTTCTCATATTTTTATTTTATTTTGTTTTGTTTATAATATGTTTAATTAATCTAATTAATAATAATTGTCTAAAACAAAAATATTTATATTATTTTCTTGTATATAATTCAAAAACTTATATTTTTAAAAATTTAAACTTTATTCCTAAAATTATTTAATATTTATTTTATTGTATATTATTAATGTTATATGTTTTTTTAGATAAATAATTTAATTAGGCTTAGATTAAATAATTAACCCTAAAATTTTATATGTAAAAAACCTAATTTTTTTATAAACCCTAATTATCTTATAAATCTTAATATATTTTTTTGTAGATTTTAATTATATATATTTATTTTATAATTATTATATGTAGTTTGTTTATATATATAAATAATTTAATTAAGTAGTTAACCCTAATTTATTTTTTTCTAAACAATTAAAAACCCTAACTTTATTTTATGAGTTTAATTTCTAATTTTTTTATATGTTTACTTAATTATAATTACCAAATATTTTTTTATAATATGTATATAAAATTAAATTATTTGAACTATTAGTCATATTTATTAGTATATAATTATTATTATTTATTTTATTTTATTTTATTAAAATTCTTAAAAAATAATTATTTATTTAATTTTGAACTTTTAATTTGTTTCTATATTATATTGTTATACTAACCTTCTTATATTTATTTTTGTTTATTATTACTAACCAATCTAATTATTTATTTATTATATGCTTACTTATTTAAATTATTTTTATTATTCTTATAATGTAATCGTGTCAATTATGTAATAGTTGTAAAATTATTTTTATTATTTTTATTATTGCCATGGTTAGTAAAATAGGGAGTGTAAACATGTTTGTATTTAAAGTTGAATTTAGATCACTAATTTGTAAGATAAATACTTGAATTTGTACACGTACACATGTAAGTCGATCTTGGATCGCCATCTCACATTCTTAAGGGTTACCTCTCATGTTGCCTAAACAAAAAGGTCAAGTAAGGTGTAAAGCAAAGTCCCTTCTCTCATATCATCTAGTCCCTTAAAAGATAATAAGATCAAGTCCCTCCATGGTTGCCTTCGTAAATGATCTTGTCCCTTTCGAATAAAGATGATAAGTCCCTTCGAATTGCTAAATACACCTTACAGTTGCCTCATCACAGTTGTCCCTTCATTTGTCCCTCATACATCCAAGGTAATGACTACCTATTCCTTAATAATAGGGATGGTCTTACCATTGAAAGAACATTTAAGAACAGTAAAGATTCAAATTAGGGTAGGTTCCTCTTAAGTACTTGCTCACTCATTCAAAAACATTCAAAAACACTTCACATTTTCAAACAATTTTCAAAACAAAGTCTTTATATATATCCGTACAAGGATCATTATAAAGTACTTAAGAAAATTTTCAATCACACACTACACTTTTCAAAACAGTTTAAAGTGAGCTAAGTAACTAAGAGCCCATGGATAACCATGGATGTAAAGGGTGCTAACACCTTCCCTTTACATAACCTACCCCCCGAACCCAAAAATCTTTTAAGGTCTTTCCTGTTCTTTTATGCCCTTTCCTTTGGATAAAATAAAAGTCGGTGGCGACTCTTGCTATCCGCAACGTTTAACTAAAGTCAGTTCTCCCACCGTGTTACAGTTATGGTCTTGGAATTTCTTGATTATTGTTGTCATTAGTGGTCCTGAGATGCCATGTAGAGGAGTTCCTTAGAACGTTTTCTTGGTGTTGAATTTTTATAGGTTGTAGAGTTCTAGGTGTTTTAGTTTGTTACTAGGCCAGGCAGTAAGTGTCAGCTTTAGTCTGGTGGTTGTCTTGGTTTTTCTCTGACTTCTGTATTGGTTTGTACTGACTTTGTATTGGTGAGACTCCTCTAGTGTAATACCCCGTATTCAATTAAATGCTCTGGATAATATTAATTAAGGTTAATAGGGTTTTGGTGTGCTCTGAGAGTTTCAATTTAAAATAATTAGAGCAACTGACGAACTTAAATTAATTAATTAAGTATTATCTAACTCAGAGGTTTTATTAAATATTTGACTTAGAGACATTTTTGGATACTCTCAATTTGGACCAGTTAGTGTTACTAACTGATAGATATTTGTTAAATAAAGAAAGAAAAAGAGAAAGTTAGTAAGAGGAAGAAGAAAGAAAAGAGAAAAGAAAGGAAAGGAAGAGAAGAGAAAGAGAGAAAGAAGAGAAAGAAACCTAGAAGAGGAAAGGAGCTTGGATCATCATTTTTCTTCATCATCTTCATCAAACTCCTCGTCGTTGTAGAGGTGGGTTCATAGCTATAAACTTTTATTTTTGGTTTGGTTGAGTTTTTAGGGTTTATGAGTTTTAGGGCATTTATGGAAAAATTCTGGAATCGGTGAATTAAACGGTTAGAAATCGATATAAATGCTTGAGTATGTTGCCTCTAGGTTTAGGAACCTTACTCCAATGTTGTTTTGATGTTTACAAATGATTTATTTGGATGTTGGATGTTCCTATCATGAGAAATACGCATTTGTTGTTGTCTGTGTTCGGTTAACCGGTTAACCATCTGTGTTAACCAGTTAACGCGTCTGAAACTTGCGCTCTCTGGCTGTTTTTGGTTTGGTTAACCAGTTAACCATATACCTTAATCGGTTAACACTGTAAGTATGGGAGAAAAATATTTTAATTCCAAACTTTGAAAATCCATAACTTTTTCCCCGGTTATCCAATTTAAGCGTTCCTTGTATCGTTTTGAAGCTAAAATTATATACTAGCACATGATGCCAAGAGATTATATTTTTACCCTACTTTTATCTAAATTTTCCAATTAACCGTAATTATGTAAAGTTAAGGAATTGTGGTATTAATCTAATTGTGGAATATATGTTTAATCATGAGGATTGAATGAGAGTAGAGACAATGAGATCATTATGGAATGAATTTAATTGTGATAATTAAATTAAAATGTTAGAATTATATGTTCAAGAACTATATAATTAAAATCATCAAGGATGGAGAAGAGTGAGGAAATATTACCATAAACCAATAGTATGGCCTAGTATTGAGACTAGAAATTGTTAGATGGTATAACTTGTGAGATGTCTAGGACTACCCTAGATTGATGCGGAACCGTTGACACGTAATACATTGATCCTCCATAAAGTCTTGATTAAGTCTTGAGGTGGGTGATGTTGAGTCCCACGGGAAGCATCCATAAAGGCCTGAGTTGTGTATTACACGGTGTCCTCCGTAGAGTCTTGAGTAAGTTTTGAGGTGGGTGACATTGAGTCACACGGGAAGCATCCGTAAAGGCTTGAGGTACCGTTAGCGAGGCGTGGGTAGTATTTTGAGTTATGTATTGCATTGGGACCTCTGTAAGTCTTGCGTAAGTCTTGAAGTGGGTTATTCTGAGTCCCACGAGAAGCATCCGTAAAGACTTGAGGTGAGTATGTTACTAGATCCTCCGTAAGGTCTTGAGTAAGTCTTGAGGTGGTTTATTATGAGTCCCATGGGAAGCATCCATAAAATCTTGAGGTGAGTACTACATTGGTTTACGCGAGAAGTCTTGAGTAAGCCTTGAGGTGGGTTATCTTTAATCCCACAGGAAGCATCTGTAAATACTTGGGTGAGTGTGATATCGAGTCCTCCATAAAGTCTTAAGTAAGCCTTGAGGTGGGTTATCTTTAGTCCCACGGGAAGCATCCGTAAAGACTTGAGGTAGATATTTCACTCGTTTAGTTGTGTGAGCTTTGTATGGACCGTTTGTTCCATCTCGTATTGGACCCCTTTGAGAAGTAACCAAGGACTTAAGTTAGGTTTGATAGAACCTTTAGAACCGAGAGGACTCTAAGATAGGGAACCCACTGAGATATTGTTATCTCACCTCATTATTGTTGTTGCTTTTCAGGTTTCTTTTGCGGGTTTGATTTAGAAGTGGGGCTATGCTCAGGATGTTTCAAGTGAAGCATAATTTTAGTCTTCTGCTGTGTATTTTTGTATCTTTGTACAATAATGGATATTGTATTGATCTTAGTGTTTTTATTTTAGTATGATTTCCATGTCTTGTACCATTGTTGTATAGATTTTAGAATTGGTCAAGAATTTGAATTATACTAGTAGGCATTTATGATGGTGTCAGTACCAAAATAACACTTGTATGATATTATTCTAGATATATATTATATGGGTGTTATAGTTGGTATCAGAGCATCCTCGACCTAGCCTTGAAACATCATAAGTAAATCTTTCCTGCCTCTTAAGTATGTCTGGCCAACATGGTTCTTAATATCATATTATGTAGTATTGGGCCTGATCAACCTAATGCTATGTATGTGATAGGTAGAATTATGGTTGTGCGACCATGAGGACTCTGAAGTGTTGTTGTAACTTGTGCTGTGAGATTAGACTCAAGCCAAGAGTTAGCAGAGTGAGCTTTGGTTAGCTCAGTTGGAGTCTTCATAAGAGTTTTACTAGAGATGAAATGTTCATCATGTTGTTTTACCCGGTAAGGATTATGTGTTAGTTTTGTTTATGGACAAATCAAGTGTTAGCTTGCAACTAAAACCCTTTTTGGATAACGGCATTGTACGAGTGGAATCGAACTTTTTCGTTGAGTATTTGTGATGTGACCGTAACAGAATGATAAGTCTACTTCTTCGTTTGTTGGAGTGTGTAAGATGCATGTAGTGCCTCGTTCTGTGTTGCATTGAGTTGCGAACGGTGGGCAATTGTTACACATGTTTAGAAACCGCGAGTGAGAATCATATTGTGAGTTAGTGTAAACTGGATTGGTAATTTTGAGTTGGATGGTTTGTTAATAAGAAGAACAAGTTCAGTTATATTAGACCATTTAGCCTTGGATAGGTAATCGATATGCACATGACTTTTATAGAAGACTTTAGAGAATTGTACTTTCTGAACTGTAAGTCCGTTTTGGTTCCCGTTCGAAGTGCCAGAGGATAAAGTGTTGAACTTTCTTTTGAGCATGTTTTGGTAGACAGTAAACGATCTGAATTATTGTGTGGATAGGAGATGAGAAATTTGTCAGTTTTAGTATCGTTAATTCTTAACATCAGTTATGGACTCCCTAAGAGTAATACCAGATGTGTGCAATTGAGCCGTACTCAGAGATATGGATTTTTAAGTTACCCTTCCAGGTACGAATGAGGGGTGAATGTTCCAAAGTTAAGCGTGTAAATTGGACCGTTTAAGGAACAAGACCCTTGAGAGAAGTGAATTCGAACGATAAGTTTTGTGTGATCCTAAAGGGTGAGTAAGTGGAGTATTGTATGCGATAGGCAAGTGTTCTGGGAACCCGCTGTAACACGGTGGGAGAACTGACTTTAGTTAAATGTTACGGATAGCAAGAGTCGCCACCGACTTTTATTTTATCCATAAGAAAAGGACATAAAATAACAGGAAAGACCTTAAAAAGATTTTGAGTTCGGGGGGTAGGTTATACAAAGGGAAGGTGTTAGCACCCTTTATATCCATGGTTATCCATGGGCTCTTAGTTACTTAGCTCACTTTAAACTGTTTTGAGAAAATGTAGTGTGTGATTAAAAAATTTCTTAAGTACTTTATAATGATCCTTGTACGGATATATATAAAGACTTTGTTTTGAAAATTGTTTAAAATGTGAAGTGTAATGAAGTATTTTTGAATAAGTGAGCAAGTACTTAAGAGGAACCTACCCTATGTTTAGATCTTTACTGTTCTTAAATGTTCTTTCAATGGTAGGACTATCCCTATTATTAAGGAATAGGTAGTCATTACCTTGGATGTTGTAAGGGACATGTGAAGGGTCATCTATGTTTAGGCAACTGTAAAGTGTCTTAGCAATTCGAAGGGACTTATCATCTTTTATTCGAAAGGGACAAGATCATTTACGAAGGCAACGTCGAAGGGACTTGATCTTATAACCTTTAAAGGGACTAGATGATTTGTTTATGAGAAGGGACTTTGCTTTTAGACACCTTACTTGACCTTTTGATTTAGGCAACATGAGAGGTAACCTTAGAAAGTGTAGGATGGCGATCAAAGATCGACTTACGTGTGTGCGTGTACAAATTCAAATATTTATCTTATAATTAGTGATCTAAGTTAATTTTAAAGCAAACATGTTATCACTCCCTATTTTACTAACCATAGCAATATATTTATAAATAAACAATAAGAGCTACAACTATTACATGGCTTTTACAGTTACATTATAATAAAAACAATTTAAATAATAATTATATAATAAAATGATAAGCATAAACAATAAAAAAGGTTAGTGATAATTATAAGAAGAAAAGGTTAGTAATAATATACAATATATATATATATATATATATATATATATATATATATATATATATATATATATATATATATATATAAATTTAATTAAGTATTTTTAGATTTAAATAAACAACTTTAAAGAATTTTTGAGATGAAAATAAGATGATATGAATAATAATAATAAACCATATAATAATTATTTACAAAGAAAATATTATTAATTATTTTAATTAGATATTAGAAAAGTTTAATTAATTTTAATATTTAAAGATTAGGGTTAGGAGTTTTAAAGAAAATAGAATTAGGGTTTATAATTTAAATTACAATATTAATTTAACTATTTACAAAATTAAATATATAATAATAATATATACATATTTTAATAAAAAAAACTAAGATTAAAATTTTTAGAAAATAAATTAGAGATCCCTTTTAGAAAAATATGAAGTTAATATATATATATATATATATATATACATATGATTATTTAAATATATTTTCTTATAAGAAATATAATTTATATTAAATATAAAACAAAATAATAAAGAAAATAGTGAGAAATTGAATGAAAAAACAAAACTTACCTGGGGTTGGGATTCGAACCCAAGCTCTAGCAATGGCACTTAGCTGTTTCTGCATCAAACATTAAATCAAAATATCCAGAACCATTACAAACATCATCATGAACAATAATATACAATCAAATTTCATTTATATTGCTTGTATCATTGAAATCGAAAAATCAAATTTCAAGCTAAAGATGAAATCGGTTTATGCATTTTAATGAGTTTTGGATGATGTAATGCATTGGGATAGCATCAAGGAAGAGATTGCAACCTTCAAAACACTTTGATATAGCCTGCAAAATAGAATCCGAATTATGAATTTTTTATGAAAATTTAAAGTATTATTCTTACTCTTGGAAGCAGCCAAATTCCTCCCTTTGTGTTGTGATCTCTTCATGTATATATAGTGAGTGTAATTAGATCAAAAAATCATATCCTACTTTGGACTTTTGGATCACTTGAGATTGAAAAAGATATGCTTTCAAATATTGAAAAAAAATTGATATCTTCTTACTATTTTTGGTTGATAAGATCTTATATGATTTCAATCATCTCTAAATGGCCTTTAAGAATTTCTAGAACAAAGATCAAATCAAATATTGAGAAAAAAAATTGATATCTTCTTACTATTTTTGATTGATATGATCTTATATGATTTCAATCATCTCTAAATGGCCTTTAAGAATTTCTAGAACAAAGATCAAATCAAATATTGAGAAAAAAATTGATATCTTCTTACTATTCTCAAGTTATGCTCTTTGGAAGATGTTGACTTTTTGTTGACTTTTGAAAGGACCTATAATGTCTTAGCTTATACCCTCCAAATGAAGCATTTTTGGGCTTGGCTTGTGAGACATAAAGTTGTAGAGAATTAAATTTCCTTCAAAATGAGCTTTGGATGGAAATATTTTGATGAAGCATGTGAAAGTTATGGCTGGTCAAAGTTCAGTTGACTTTTCCTGTGAAAACCCTAATTTAGAAACTCTTGATTCTTGATGATCTGAAATCTCCTTGATGAATCATGACCAACACTTGATCAAATGATGAATTTTACTTCATATACTTGATGTTGGGAAAAAATCATGAATTTTGACTTTGGTTTGACCACAGTTGACCTCAGTTTGACTTTTTAACTACTTTGACTGATTTTAACCTATCTGATCATCTGACTGAGCAAATTTTTTGGGAAAGTCTTGAAACTTGACATGGGGATTCTTGAACACATATAGGATGATATGAAGCTCACTTGAAGTCTTGGAAGTCCATTTAACCTGATGAAAGTCAAAACCCTAGTTTAAGATGCATTGCTTAGGAGGATGTACTGTCTGAGAGGATTGTCAAACTTTCTGACTAATTGTGAACCCTGTGAACCTTGTGAACCTCATGAGATGTCTTGTGAACTTTGTGATCCTTGTGATACTCTTAGTACACAATTACTTGTCTTGTGGAGGGCTTATTTTGGGGTGCAACAGCTGCCCCTGTTCAATTTTCTGAAACCTTAGGGGTTAGATTGGTATATGTGCCAGTCGTGACCTGGAAGGTTGAAGGGGATTGAACACAAAAGCCCAAAAATTTGCACTCACCGGTGCGTAGAGTAATACTGATGATTAGCTGTATATGCTTGAGTGGGCTTGAAGATGCCACTTGGAAGGACTTGGGAAGGGCTTAGAGATGCCATCAGGATGAACTAGAGATGGGCTTAAAGATGCCATCTAAAATATCTGGATGTGGTGATGTTCTGATGTTGATACTGGATATCAGTACTAGGTCTTTGTATAGGCCGTCTCTGAATCATTTATGCAACATGATTTGAGTTGTTGAATGGACCAGTAGCAATAAATCTTCGTGGCGATTATCTCTTCTGGAAATATCTTGGATTAGGGAGCGGATCTTTGTACGGATCGTTTGCCTATTCTCCAAGGTCAAAAGAACGTCAAGATTTGTTCTTCTGAATAATGTCTTGAACCAGGGGCCAAAAGAGCGTCAGGATTTGCTCTTAAGGGTCAAAAGAACGTCAGGATTTGTTCTTAAGGGTCAAAAGAACGTCAGGATTTGTTCTTCTGAAAAAGTCTTGAATAAGGGGCCAAAAGAGCGTCAGGATTTGCTCTTAAGAGTCAAAAGAACGTCAGGATTTGTTCTTCTGAAAAAGTCTTGAACAAGGGGCCAAAAGAGCGTCAGGATTTGCTCTTAAGGGTCAAAAGAACGTCAGGATTTGTTCTTCTGAAAAAGTCTTGAACAAGGGGCCAAAAGAGCGTCAGGATTTGCTCTTAAGAGTCAAAAGAACGTTAGGATTTGTTCTTCTGAAAAAGTCTTGAACAAGGGGCCAAAAGAGCGTCAGGATTTGCTCTTAAGGGTCAAAAGAACGTCAGGATTTGTTCTTCTGAAAAAGTCTTGAACAAGGGGCCAAAAGAGCGTCAGGATTTGCTCTTAAGGGTCCAAAGAACGTCAAGATTTGTTCTTCTGAAAGATGTCTTGAACCAGGGAATGGATCTTTTTACAGACCATTTGCCTGCTATTCGAGGACATCTTGAGTAGTGTATGGATCATTTCTGACCTGGTTTAAATTGTTGATGTTGTTTTACCTGCATATAACCATCCTGCAAGGGAAATATTAGTTTATGCATTATGTATGCCTGTATAGTATGATGCATCTAAGTAAATGTATTATGCATTTATGGATATGTTACGGTATGATGTAAATGATGTATGTATGAATCAAGTAGCCTGAAGCGTCTGAATATCTTTGTATAACAACTGCTGGCTAGGGAAAATAAATCCCGATTCGTTGCTGAAGAATATGAGAAACTCGTTCCCATCTTGTTTGATAGTATTGTATTTATAACTTCCCGTCTTCGTTCGTCGTACTTCTATTGAAGGAATAAGCTCCTGAGTATCCTGACTGAGGATAAAAGAGATGGACATAAATTCAAGGGGAGATGTAACTCGGAGTATCTATCAAGATAGATTTGCCATTGCTGGGGATTTGTAGTTGTCTTGTGGGGATGAACCGGCGAAGCTTCATTGAACTACCATCCTCGTTCGTCCTTAGTAAATACTATTACTGCATTTTATGCATTTCTAGTAAACATCAATCATATTCAAAAGCATACATACATTCAAACACAACTAATGGACGTTTTCGCTTAGGTAAATAGGGTAGAAGTAAATCTGGATTCAGAGGGAAAAGTAAAGCTGAACTTGAAAACAGAATTGTTTCAACTTCGAGAGTGTATAACCAATTGGATTTAGAGCTCCTGAGATTCTTAACTTTCCTGAATACCTTCCCAGAAATCCTCATAGCTGGATCTGAAGACATGATACTGACACCATTTGATACTACTGGCGTAGACAATTAATTTCCACAATGGCTTCTGCTGAGGATCCAATATCAAGGTAATACAATGAGAGGAACGTGTCTTCAAATTGTGATGGACCATATACGCTCCGGATATTAGATTTGAAAAGAAAGCATTGCCCCTTGGTTGAGGATGAATTGTCCCATAATGGAAGTATCTGAAGGTAGTTACCTCAAGAGAAATAAGCAGAACGCCCCACAATAATATGCCCCTGACATCATGAACTTCGTAATGTTACCCTTGGTAATTCAAATACATGAGGAAAGCTGCCCCTGGCTATTAAGCACTGTTGAATCTGGACCTGATTGCCCCGAATGAATTGAACAGTAACTTGGTATTCCCCCTTGATTGGGAAACAGTGACTATGCCCCTGGCATTATGAACTCTGTAATGTTACCCTTGGCAATTTAGATAGATGAGGAGATCTGCCATTGGCTACTTAAACATAATTGAATCCTGTCCTGATTGCCCCAAATGAGTTAAGAAGTATCATGGCCTGCCCCCTTGATTGGGAGATAATGACTATCCCCTTTGTATACATGGACTTTGATCCAGGAAGCAACTTTGTTTATCGGAAGGACTTTGGTTTATTGAACATTCATCCTGTAAGTTTCTCTATTTATCAAACACTCAGGTATATGCAAACAAATATATTCAAAAATGCAATGCTTATGTCTGTCTTGAAGTTTTGAAAAAGAGTTATTTTAGAAAAACTGTTTTTGTGAAAATTGTGATATTAACTCAAGTTTTATAATAAGCCCTAAAGGAGTCAGGATACCTTTTTGTAGCAGTACGCTTTCGAACTAACCATGCTTCAGTTAGCCCAGTTCTTTTGTTGATGAGGATTCAAGAATGCATCAGTCTTGGGCAAGTGCTTGAGCATCCAGGTATGGAATAGGGGAGCACAGCATCTCACCAATCTTCCCCTTTGCTTTTCATTCCTTTGGTGAACAGAGTAGTAGAGATCTCCCAGTAAGGTGGGCACTGGGTTCCTCAGAATGAAAAGATGGATTGCACTCTTGCTAATAAACTTAGGCTCATCTGCAAATAATATAACCCCATATATGCTTAGGGCTAATAATGCACAGACTGCCTTCCACTCTCCCAAAGAGGCTTTCAGGATAGCCTGAGAGGTTAAGAAATCCAAGTGTAGACCAGAGATTCCAGCCTTTGCTGTCATGTTCTGTCCAATTAGGACTGGTTCCAGATGCAATGCCTTTGCCACCTCTTCATTACTAGGAAAAGCCATCTCAGGGTTGAAGGGGACTCCACCCCTGATAGGTACACCAATCAGTGATGAATACTCTTCCAACAAGGGTCCCAACTGAAAATTCTGGAAGGTGAAGCACCTCAGAGGGGGATCATAGAACTGCAGGCAAGTATGAATCAAGCTCCTCTGGGAAGGGTCCAAATCCATAACCACATCAAGGATGCCTCCATAATGTTCTCTGAATAGTGGTACATGGTCTGGAGTAATCAGGGTCTGGACCTTCCTGATGCCAGCCAGCTCAGGCTCAAAGAAATGATAGGAGATGTTGCTCTTCTTGGGTGCCATGTTGCTGAAGAAAAGCTGAAACTGATGCTGATGGTGATGACTGATACTAGAAGATGGGCCACTGACAAGCTGGGACTGGTGATGCAGGTGACTGAAGCAGGTAGCTGATGAGGAATAGCTGAAGCAGATACTGGTGAAGATAGGTCTATGCAGCTGAAGGGGTCAAAACCAAGCCAAAATATAGTATGGATACCCTGAAAAACAAATAAGCAAATGTTAAATGATGCAATGATGATGTATACAAATGATATGCAAGGGTTTGTGATCAAGCTGGATCTGATTAACTGCCTTGGTATGAGTCCATGTATGTCTAAGAAATCCAGATGGAGGTTCATAAGTCCAGTAACCAAGGTGGGGGACTCAAATAAAGAGTCACATATCCAGGGTTAAATCACATGAACTGTCCAAAGTGAAACATTCTCAAACATAACAAAGTATCAGGGTATGCTGAGGTCAAGGGTACCTGCAAACCTGTAAACAGCCCAACCCCCTCACAGGTGATGTTCTAAAACAAAGATCCTCAGACTTGGATCAGTTATGAGAAGTGTAAACACTTCTAACCCGGAGATACAGTGTTTACAATAACCATAAAAGATCCTCCTCTAATTCACCTCAGTTTCTGAAGGTCAATACTAAAGGTCATCCATGTCGCTCCCAGGATTTTCATCCTAGTACAAACGCGAAAGTGGCGCGGAAAGGTTAGAGTCGCCAGCCAGACATTTTTATCCCGAATGAATGGGAAAGGTAATGTTGCACAAACCTGAGGAAGAAAGAAAGGACAAGGTCCTGCGAACCAAAGATCTGAGTTCGGGAGTCGGTTACGAATTGAGAAGGTATTAGCACCCCAATTCGTCCGTCGTACCCGACGGGATCCACACTTGCTTGTTTTGTTTCAAAGGGTGAGAAATAAAGAATGCTGCTGAATAAAACCGCTAACTGGGACTGGAAAATGAAATGAGAAAGGAACTGGAAAAGAAAATGAAAAGAAAGGGGAAATGTAGGGAAAATAAAGAATGTGCTCGAACGGGCCCTACCCCGCTGCCTACGTACCTCATCGGGATAATGAGGATCAGAGTCGACGTAGTTCGCCTAACCTAGGCGGGAACTATTTGTTTGTGTTTTTTACAGCTAGAACTGCGTATGCCTATGCTCAGGTGTTGCAGGCTCGTCTGGTACGAGTGCGTTAACCGTCTTGCAAATGAGACAAGTCGTCGCGAGTTCGCGTTGTGAGTGAATGAGATGAGAAAAGAAGTTCCCGCAGGATAGTCGTTTATTGTTTGTTTTTGTCTTTTAAGAGTTTTGTATGAATTTGGCACAAGGAAGTGAATTCAAACTCTTTTCCATGGAATGTACACTTGACTCTACATTCCAAGATGGAATAATAGAACAAGCATACCCAGCAAGGAGAATTTATCCAAGACTGGTTTCCTAGGATTAGGGTTTAAGTTCACTAGCTTGTTGAACTTTTACTAAGTGTTTTTGTTGCTTTTGTGAAGAAGTGTCTTTTAAACTTTCTTTGTGAACAATTCCTTGATGAGACTTGTGCATCATGATAGACAAGCTTACACCACTCCAAGATGGAATGAATGCAAGTGCTTCATGGAATAAGGCTATACACAAGGAATCATTTCCTTTATTTATTAAGTGTTTTTGGATTTTGTTTGAAGATAAGAAGAGGATGACTCAAATTGCAAAAAGGCAAAATCTAAAGGACTAAGACTCAATCCTAATTTTGTTATGTATTTACAAGGTGGTCCTAATGGTTAGTGAGGTTTCTAAGCCTAATTAACTTAAAACTACTAGAATTCAACTTACTTCTTAATGAAGTTAAGTTGATTCTAAGAACAAATGGGAAACCTATACAAGTTGTAAGATCAAATGAAGCAAAAACAATGAAATTAAACACAAGAAATAAAATTCTACAAATGCATTAGAAGCATGAATTGAAAATAGTCTATTTATTTATTCTATATTCTAATGAAAAATGAAATTTTAAGCCTAAGTTCTAAATCTAATCTAAACCTAATACTCATTCTAAAAAATCAAATTAAACTAAACCTAAGTCTAATATTAAATTTAAATGCTAAATCTAATCTAGACTATTATTATTTTTTTTAATAATGGCCTAAACTAAGGGAATTATGCATAACTAGGCCTAAAACTAATATTCTAAAAAAATATTAAATCTTCTAGAAAAATTATGAAAATTAAACTATGGGATCCTAACATTATCTCTAATATTATACTAAGAGGGATCCTAAAAATTCCTATTTTTTCTATGCCTAACAAATAATTATTTCCAGCTAAGAATTAATTACTATTTCCTAAGGATTATATCACTAAAACATAAGATAAAAGTTCCTAAAAATTCCATAAAAAATATCCTAAGAACTATTATGAGTCCTCTAATTACAGAAAAAAAGAATGGCTCAAAAAGGTTGCTGGAAGTTATTTAAATAAAATAAACAAAATTCAGCACAATAATAGAAATTCAATAGAACTAATTAAAAGAAAAATTCAGAATTTAATCAAAAATAATCAAATTCCAGAAAATAAAAATATCACAACCTTCTAAATTAACTTATTTAACTACTGGAATTTTTGAGGAATTTTATAGTGTTTTTTACTATTTTTATTGAATTTAATTTGAAACTATATTAACTTAAAATAAAATCCTAAAGAAATGATGCAGGGGGTGTTTTTAGTTATTTTTCTGGTTATTATTTTCCATGGGCCTAACAGAAGGAGTGTGAAGAGCAATGGACTTGAGCCCATTTTCGTTAGAACCAGGGAGGTGCTGGAAGTAGTTCTTTATGGTTGTTTTTCTAATGGGCCTGGAAGCAGGGGTGTTGATAACAATATTTATTAATTAACCATATTTTTTAGACATATTTTAGGAATTAAACATATTTTTTTAATTAACTTAAAAATGAAATGGACTAATCTTAAGATAATATTTTTCCTAAAACCTTAGCTTAAGATTATTTTTATTGAATTATTTCTAATAATCTTGTGAATTAAACCTTAATCTAATAATAATATTTTTTTTATAAATTTTTAATCTTAGAAAATGAATTAAATTCTAAACTTATGATTATAAACTAAATAATACTCTTATGATAAATGCTTCTAAATAATAATCTTATGATAAATGCTTCTAAATAATAGTCTTATGATAAATGCTTCTAAATAATAATCTTATGATAAATGCTTCTAAATAATAATCTTATGATAATGTTCAAATTAAAATCTTAATTTAAGTTCTAATAGTCTTGATTTAAGCAAAAATGAAGTAAACTAATCCTATTATCATATTTTTTCCAAAATCTTAATTAAAGAAAAAGAATTAAACTAAACTTAATATTTTCTAACAATCTTAATTTAAAGAAAATGAGTAAAACTATACTTACTAAAATATTTTCTAAAAATCTTAATTAAAGAAAATGAGAGAAAATACTTACTAATATATTTTCTAGAAAAACTTAATTAAAGAAAATGAGAGAAAATACTTACTAATATATTTTCTAAAAAAATCTTAATTAAACTATAGTCTTATTAAAAATGAATTAAACCTTTAATCTAAAATATGAATTAAACTCTTAATCTTAGAAAATGAATTTAATTCTAAACTTATAATTATATCAATTAAGCTAATATTTTAACTTAAGAAAAAGAATTAACCTAACTTATGATTAAAATTTCCTAAAATCTTGACTTAAGAAAGGGGAATAAACTAGTTGAATATTTTTCTAAAAAAAACTTAAATTAAAAAAAAAAGAGTAAATTCTAATAATCTTGATTTAAACAAAAATGAAATAAACTAATCCTATTATATTAAAGAAAAAGAATTAAACTAAACTTAATATAATATTTTCTAACAATTTTAATTAAAAAAATGAGCCCCGCCACCAGAAAATGAGCCTCGCCACCGGGGAACGTAAGAAGATCGGGATCTCCAATGTAAAACTCAAACTTGTCTTTATCTTTGTCATTAAACTGTTTGCTATTTCGTTTCCTGCTTTAATCATAAGTTCACTCCACATTGGTTCTTCAAATTGCATCAACACCGGAGACAGAAATGTACTTCCATATTATGTTCTCAGATTGACATATATATATTTTCCAATAGATTTGAATACGTTATCTCAAACCTAGAAAAACCGTCGAATCTAGGACTTATCAATTCTTCTATTTCTTGCAGTTGATTTGGAGCCGAAGCAAACTGAGGTGGAATATTGAGAATATGAATATACACTGAAGCTGTAGCAAGCTAACCATGATCTGAATTTGAGAGTTCGACCATACTTGCATTATCATCAGCAACATAATCATTTCCAAAGGCACCAAAGGCAATGGTTGGAGGAGTTTTGTGTAATAGATAAAAAAAACTTCCTTGTAACTATATTTTTTCCGAGTTTATAACCGAATTTTGTAATTGACCTCTTTGCGTTTCTAACTGATTTTCATTTGGTTATGATTCTGAGTTTTTTCCTTGATTTTCCTGCTGATTTTGCTCTAATGTCTCTTATTTCAAGTCAGCCCCCTGTATTGATATGAGCTTGTGTGTGTAAAAATGAAGGAAACAAAACTCTTATGCCTTTGTTATGAACCTTAGAAAATACACTCAAACCTATTTATTTCGTAATGACTTTTGTAATAATGGTTAATAGATGGAAATATGGATTAGTGGTTTTAAGAAGGATTTAGGAAATTGGTTAAGAAAATTGTATTAATTTGGATTAAAAAGAAAAGTGGGATAGTTACCATAGTAAATCTTTAAATAAACTAAAACTATTTTTTTGAATACCTAATTTAAAGATGAATCAAAATTGAATTTATGAGGGAAGTTGGATTGAAAAAGGAAATGGATATGAACTAAAGGTAATATTAATATTTGGTTTAATTATATAAATTAATTCAAAAATGAAATTGAAGTGAAATGGTAATTGGATATGGACAAAGGTAAATGGGAAAATGAATAAAGAGAAGCTGAACATATAGAATAATGGAAATTGAGGCAAAAAGGTGAAAGTGGAATAGAATGATCAGGAATGATTTATAACAACGAGAACAAAGCGATGAAGGAAATCTCGATTTTAGCCCAAAGCCTATTTCAAATTCTCCACAAGCCCATGAACACTGCTCTTTTTGAACCACTGCACAGTTTTCCAAATTAGTCACAACACATCGAATCGTCTGAAACACGCCATGACCATTCGAATCCAGATGAATCATTGATAAATTGAACATTCGAACCAAACCTCACACAAGACAATGCTCGATAAACTGATGACTTTCAACATACGGCAACCTGAACGTTGTCTAAGAAAACAGACCAATGGCCCAACTAATCCTGCAGTTGCCATAATCTCCTGATAGTTTGACCAAGATTAGGCCAAACTCCTATCTGAATCGAAACTCAACTGAACAACCGCATTTGAAGTGGAATCATTGTCTGTGAATATTTTCCATTAGTTCAACCCTTGACGGATACGGATAAGGTATGCAACCCTAATTTCCCAGGGCCTTGATCACATGCCCTATGAATTCATGAAATGCACTATTATGATGTCGATGATCTGGTGAGAAATGCAGATGAAAGCGAAATAATACACCAGTAAAGGGGATTAATATGAGGGCAAATTTTGAGGTATTACAGCTGCCCCTATTCAATCAACTGCATACCTGAACGTATAATTGCAACAGCTTTTAGACGTTCAAGGTATGGAGTGATTGAATACTCGAATAAAACCGAAAAATTTGAACACTGAGGGTAATAGAAATGCCATCTGCCCACTTATTTATTTATATATTTTTTGATTTTAACCTCTGAATAGGTAACGGGGATAGAACCAGGTGGAATAGAATCAATGCAATCCCTGCGACTGCTGAACGAACCGGAACCACAAGGAGGGTGCCTATTGGCGAAACAGGACTTAACGCAACATCAACCGATTTGCGACTCAAATAAGATCATCCGATCTAACACGGAGATGGTATCAACCGATCCACCCCGGAAAGCGAGAATGTAATATCATCCGATTTACAACTCGAAGAGAAATGATATCAACCGATTCATGACTCAAATAAGATCAACCGATCTAACATGGAGATGGTATCAACCGATCCATAACCAAGAAAAACGAGAATGTAATATCATCCGATTTACAACTCGAAGAGAAATGATATCAACCGATTCATGACTCAAATAAGATCAACCGATCTAACACGGAGATGGTATCAACCGATCCATAACCAAAAAAAACGAGAATGTAATATCATCCGATTTACAACTCGAAGAGAAATGATATCAACCGATTCATGACTCAAATAAGATCAACCGATCTACACGAAAATGGTATCAACCGATCCATTATCTTCGCACTGAAACGAGACCATTGTACTTAAATGGAGACTCGAAAGGAACGGGATCGTTGTACTTAAACGAGAGCCCAAGACGCGACCGTTGTACTGAAACGGAGACGCGAAAAAGTGAGACTGCTGTACTGAAACAAGACTCAAAGACGAGACCATTGTACTTAAATGGAGACTCGAAAGGAACGGGATCATTGTACTTAAATGATAACCCGAAACGCGACCGTTGTACTGAAACGGAGACGCAAAAAAATGAGACTGTTGTACTGAAACAAGACTCAAAGACGAGACCATTGTACTTAAATGGAGACTCGAAAGGAACGGGATCATTGTACTTAAATGATAACCCGAAACGCGACCGTTGTACTGAAACGGAGACGCGAAAAAATGAGACTGTTGTACTGAAACACGACTCAAAAACGAGACCATTGTACTTAAATGGAGACTCGAAAAGAACGGGATCATTGTACTTAAATGATAACCCGAAACGCGACCGTTGTACTGAAACAGAGACGCAAAAAAATGAGACTGTTGTACTGAAACAAGACTCAAAGACGGGGATAACAACAAGACGTGGTAGAAGTAACCACCCTGGGAAATGAAGTTGCATTCTGTGGGGAACACTTCAATCTTATTGGAGATGTAACGGGTCTTATGTAATATACCTCAAAATTGGCCCATGCTGGTATGCATATGTTTGGATTTATGGCGTAATGCTCCATGACGATGGAAATGCTACGCTTTGGAGGATGCAAATGTGATGATGATTACTAGATGCAAATGCAAATGCAAAAGGGGTCTCCTGATGAGGAGATAATAGATATCCCAGATGGCTTGACTGGGAGGAACTGATAATCACTGCATTGATCTGATTGATCCTTGTGAGGAGAAGACAACTCTGCGGGGAAGGCTGTCAATGATATACCGGCTCTGAACTGCCGCCATTGCCAAAAATAAATTGGACTTTGAGATTGGAGAGCCAAGACCCTGCTGGAGGTGGATTCTTCTAGAACTCTGGTGGGGAAGCAAAGACATGGTACTGCTGAGGAAACAACTGCTGGGAAGGCAAAACACTCCTTATACTGCTGAGAATTGCCCCCGTATGAAGGGAAACTTCTGCTCGGGGATGGCACCAACCTTCTGATGCCTTGCTGGGGATATTTCAACTTCCAACTCTACTGGGGATGACGGGTGATATCAATGATAAAGCTTCCTGCTGAAAATAAAAGCTCAAGCTGCCACTTGCTGGGGATAAGAGATAAATCCTCTCATGTTGGGAATGAGAGATGTAAGGTGTCTCATGTTGGGGATAAGAGACGATGATACCCTTCTGCTCAAGAAGTAACTTTCACTTTGTTACACTGTCGGAGAAGGGATTGTCTAATGAGACTTGCTAAGGAATTTTGATCAATGAAGCCTGCTGATGAAACAACTCTTGAAGTACTATACCGACAATGGCCTTGCCCCTAGCCTTGGGTTGACAAATTGCATACTAATCATGATTGAACAATGGTTCTCTGAAATTTTCAACTCGCCTCAGACTAAGGTCTATCAAGAGAAAATGTCCCAAGAGGATTTTACAGAAAACATGACATACGAAATGCCTCAGTGTTTTCGAACTCTTGGAGAGATTCGTCGGATCTCGAAATAACTACCCCAAACTGCATGGTCTATGAAAGAATTTGCCTCACAAGGATTCATGAAAGATCTCAGTATTTTGAACTCTGGATTGACCGTCTTCGGAAGAGAGTGACTTCTCATGCTCTTGGGGTGGCCTGCCCCAGTACGAGCCTTGAGGTGATCACCTCTGACTGATTGTGCTTTGAAGAAAACACCCAGATCAACTGTTCTTCGAGAGATTGGATCTCGAAGTAATTGCCCCAGTTTGGCTAAAATTTGAATGCATGCATCAGACTCATGAGAGATTTGATCTCGAAGTGATTGCCCCAGTTTGGTTGAAATTTGAATAATGCCTCCGCCTGATGGCTCTTTGAGAGATTTGTATCTCGAAGTGATTGCCCCAGTTTGGTTGAAATTTGAATAATGCCTCCGCCTGATGGCTCATTGAGAGATTTGTATCTCGAAGTGATTGCCCCAGCTTGGCTGAACTTTGAAGAGATTGCTCGCCATGATTTCACCAGATTAGTTGGCTCTTACCACGACTGTTGGGAAAGTCCCTACTCAATGGAGTTTTCTTGAAAAGTACAACTCAACAGATTGTCCTTCGGAAGTTTCAGACTTCTCAACTTGGCAAGATTAAGCTTCTGGACTGAGATTCCATACATGGACTTTTATGATGCCAAACAAATGTATGCAAGCAGAAAATGTTTATTTTTTAGAATGAAAATTCTAATGCAACACACATGTTAATCTTGGAGTTTTACTGTAAAAAGATGTCACAAACCTTTGTGAGCGAATCACTGGTTAAGATACGACATTAAATGTTTTTGAATAATAGAAAGCATGCACATGCAACACCAACAAAGATCTTTCAACCCCACTCATAGGAGTCAGGAACGCGGTCTCGTGGTAGTACACTCTCAAAAATAACCCTGTTTCAGTTAGGACTTTTGAGGGTTGTATCGTGGCCTGGTTCACGGTTATAGAAACAAAGGATATAGGCTCGAAATTTATTTGTTCCCACCCATCTTCGTGATGTTCTCCATTCCTATGTTCAGCTAGCTTTTACAAGCGCTCACTTCTCAAAAAGGGTTTTGTGATGGTTGAGGAACCAATTACGCTAACGGTTTAAGCACCAATTAGGTTGTTGTTTGGAGTCAGCCACCCCTTTGTCTTTCGTGTTTGTGCCACACGACTTTTTTCTTGTTCAAGGATCTTTCTTATGTAATCCTTTTCGTCTTTTGCTTTTGCATTATTTTTTCTTATCCCTAACTTTTGCCTG
Organism: Lathyrus aphaca; assembly: GCA_963966055.1. NCBI lineage: Eukaryota > Viridiplantae > Streptophyta > Magnoliopsida > Fabales > Fabaceae > Lathyrus > Lathyrus aphaca. Next base: position 539,156,320 of record OZ014524.1, read on the forward strand.
GACTGATTCTTGTGAATGTTTGATTGTGAAGTCCAGCGGGATGCCCTAATTTTTGCCTAAGTCGCTTGTTTTCAAGTTTCGACTTAGCAGGCTTTCTCATCATTTTTTTAATTCTTTTTTTTTGAACAAATCGTGTGACACTGGTTGTCTTGATTGCTTTGAAAAGGTCATGACTGTCTCACTTCTTGGTTGATGAGTAATAACCAATGTGGTTTCCGGTCTTTGGACCACTTACTTGGGATAACCATTGTGGTTTCTAGTCATTGGACCTCTTGATTTGGTAAAACGAAAAGTAATGGATCCTCATATGTACACTCCTTTTTGAAATTTGAACGCTAGGTCAAACTAACTGACGCCTACCCTGCCCCTGGGTTAAATGCAAGGGTTTTTTTCATGCGAAAAGAAACTCCTACTTCAAGGCTCAAATGGGTTGGCGAGGGTCTATCTCCCTTATATCTCCAGTGTTTAGAATTTGAAACAATGCCTGTACATCATCAACATGGTCTTTCTCAAAAGCACACAATTAGAGATTTTTGCGTTTTCATTTCGTCGTCCTCCCTGATAGAGTTTAATCACAACAGTTGGTATTGCAATGCACATACACAAAATCATGAGTGAATACGAATGGATTACTTCAAGAGAAACATGTGCATTTTATTATGGTTATCATTCAAAAACAAATAAGTTTCATGCATGCATACAAATGTTTAAACAAACAATATAAACTACAAATGAAAATGCAGTAAAGAAGCTGAACATTGCCGTCTTTGAGGAGACTTGACTCCGTATGGACTTATTGATTCTGAAGATGCCTTTGCAAATTGGGAGACCCATTTGATGAGGAGACTTCAATATGTGAGCAGCCTTTCTGGCATGATGACCTTTGAGTCGATCAACTTCGGGACCTTGTCTTCACCTTTGCCTCTGAAAGACTTGCAATCTTCAATTAAAAGGTCGGGTGCCCCAGAATGGTAATCATACTTGGCATTGAAACCCCAAAGGAAGCTTTGTCGGAGATGATCCTGATGCAATTAGCTCAACCACTCCGAATTTGCATAAACGAGGAAACTTGTTGCACGTACGTCATCAGAATATGATCAAACTTCTTCTCAAGTTGTTTTGGCCTTTACCCATATTCTCTGGCCCTAGGACTCTCTTGGGAAGCTCCGGTCAGATGCTGACAAATGACATATGGAGGGAAAAGGTTGATGAAGTTAATAGATAAGGTTGCTCGGAAAGATCTTGCACGATCTCCTGCCTACGTATCTCCATTGACCAATGGAGAATCAGAGCAGCGTAGTTCCCCTCACTAGGGATGAAAATAGCTTCATTTCCTTGACACTGCATTCAAGATTTCTATAACCGGCTCCTCTGTGTCTTCATCTGGTTGACTTTCTGTTTCAGCAGTTTCTGGTTCTGAAATAAAGCTTATACCTCTGCCCTGAATTGCCCCAGTTGGGTCTTCCTTTCGGTTACCTCCGCCCGGAGTTGCTTCAAATATATACCTTGATGACTATGATTCAAGTTGTCCATTCTGATGAGAAATCAAGTCAGGAAAAGAATTTGTCTCTGAACACCTGTCAAGAATGCAAGGATGTATGCAAATGCCATGTTCAATTATTTCTGAGGAATCTATCTGCTTTGATTCAAGTCTTGACACAGAAAAATCCAACAGCATGATTCAGATATGTGATCCACATAAATAATTAAACATGTGTGCAGAAATGCTATGATGTCATGTATGCAACAGGCATGTGATCAACAATCTGATGTTGGTGTTGAACAGTGAACCAACTGTCTATATAGAATCACAATAGCGGCACCATCTCTGTATAGAACCCCATAACTGAGAACCCAATAACTGTAGAACTGGATCACATAATTGAATAGTCACTGATGGTGTTGAAGCTGAACAACAAGCCCAGTGTCTGTGGAGAGTCATAATAACAGTCACAATATCAGGGTCATCATGGTAATCACAGTAAAAATCTCTGAATAGAAATCTCGGATCTCAGAATCAAAGAACCATATAGCACCAGATGACATCATAAAACAACACTGGAAAGGCGGGTATGTTGAAGTTTAGGGTTCCTGCAAACCTGTAAACCCCTCCCAATCTCACGGGTGTGCTACTCGGGTCAACATCACGGACTCTCAAAGCCGAATAGCAATAATACGTTCACCATTTCCGAGAAATGGCTCATGACCAAATCAGGGAATCGGTTTGGCATTATGTACTACTCAGGGAGGCCTCAGCTGAGTCCAAGGAAACAAGCATCCCTCACAAGTCTCCAGCTTCAAGCACTGAATCGATAAACAATAGTACATTCATCCCGAAGGGTACAATACTATCGTCATACGAACAGTTTTGCTTTAACTGAATTCCTATGAGAGAACCAGGCCATCCTATGCGAGTTCCCAGTGGGCCCTCAGATGCGAGTGGGTTTGCCAACAAATGTGGTCTGCCACTGTCATCACTGGAGAGGGATGTTTCCACAAAGGTTCTCAATGATCGGTCCCCTGACTGCACATAACTATCAAGGTAGCGCATCAACCCAGAAAGATTCCGGTATCAATACATTCCCGAGAAGGTCGCAAGTCAAGGTGTGGAACTCACTACTACCAACATAGCAAGATGCCATGAAGCCAAAGTGGAATCACTCTAAGTCCTAGGGTGCACTCAAGCCGGGTAGTTGGCTTATCTCACAGTAACTCCCAACCCACAGAAAAAATGAAAACCAGCACAGCCAGACAGTCCAGTATAATATGATGCATGGAAAATAAAATACTGAAAGCGGTAAATAAATGCGATAAAGTAAAGCTGTAAATAAAATTGTAAATAAAAACAGTAAAGCTAAACTAAATCACACAACAGCAAACAAACACCCAAAGAAGCAAAACCAAACAGGCGCTAGGATTGACTCTACAAGGGAAACCGGAAGAATCAGGTTTGTCCCCAGCAGAGTCGCCAGCTGTCGCTCCCAGGATTTTCATCCTAGTACAAACGCGAAAGTGGCGCGGAAAGGTTAGAGTCGCCAGCCAGACATTTTTATCCCGAATGAATGGGAAAGGTAATGTTGCACAAACCTGAGGAAGAAAGAAAGGACAAGGTCCTGCGAACCAAAGATCTGAGTTCGGGAGTCGGTTACGAATTGAGAAGGTATTAGCACCCCAATTCGTCCGTCGTACCCGACGGGATCCACACTTGCTTGTTTTGTTTCAAAGGGTGAGAAATAAAGAATGCTGCTGAATAAAACCGCTAACTGGGACTGGAAAATGAAATGAGAAAGGAACTGGAAAATAAAATGAAAAGAAAGGGGAAATGTAGGGAAAATAAAGAATGTGCTCGAACGGGCCCTACCCCGCTGCCTACGTACCTCATCGGGATAATGAGGATCAGAGTCGACGTAGTTCGCCTAACCTAGGCGGGAACTATTTGTTTGTGTTTTTTACAGCTAGAACTGCGTATGCCTATGCTCAGGTGTTGCAGGCTCGTCTGGTACGAGTGCGTTAACCGTCTTGCAAATGAGACAAGTCGTCGCGAGTTCGCGTTGTGAGTGAATGAGATGAGAAAAGAAGTTCCCGCAGGATAGTCGTTTATTGTTTGTTTTTGTCTTTTAAGAGTTTTGTATGAATTTGGCACAAGGAAGTGAATTCAAACTCTTTTCCATGGAATGTACACTTGACTCTACATTCCAAGATGGAATAATAGAACAAGCATACCCAGCAAGGAGAATTTATCCAAGACTGGTTTCCTAGGATTAGGGTTTAAGTTCACTAGCTTGTTGAACTTTTACTAAGTGTTTTTGTTGCTTTTGTGAAGAAGTGTCTTTTAAACTTTCTTTGTGAACAATTCCTTGATGAGACTTGTGCATCATGATAGACAAGCTTACACCACTCCAAGATGGAATGAATGCAAGTGCTTCATGGAATAAGGCTATACACAAGGAATCATTTCCTTTATTTATTAAGTGTTTTTGGATTTTGTTTGAAGATAAGAAGAGGATGACTCAAATTGCAAAAAGGCAAAATCTAAAGGACTAAGACTCAATCCTAATTTTGTTATGTATTTACAAGGTGGTCCTAATGGTTAGTGAGGTTTCTAAGCCTAATTAACTTAAAACTACTAGAATTCAACTTACTTCTTAATGAAGTTAAGTTGATTCTAAGAACAAATGGGAAACCTATACAAGTTGTAAGATCAAATGAAGCAAAAACAATGAAATTAAACACAAGAAATAAAATTCTACAAATGCATTAGAAGCATGAATTGAAAATAGTCTATTTATTTATTCTATATTCTAATGAAAAATGAAATTTTAAGCCTAAGTTCTAAATCTAATCTAAACCTAATACTCATTCTAAAAAATCAAATTAAACTAAACCTAAGTCTAATATTAAATTTAAATGCTAAATCTAATCTAGACTATTATTATTTTTTTTAATAATGGCCTAAACTAAGGGAATTATGCATAACTAGGCCTAAAACTAATATTCTAAAAAAATATTAAATCTTCTAGAAAAATTATGAAAATTAAACTATGGGATCCTAACATTATCTCTAATATTATACTAAGAGGGATCCTAAAAATTCCTATTTTTTCTATGCCTAACAAATAATTATTTCCAGCTAAGAATTAATTACTATTTCCTAAGGATTATATCACTAAAACATAAGATAAAAGTTCCTAAAAATTCCATAAAAAATATCCTAAGAACTATTATGAGTCCTCTAATTACAGAAAAAAAGAATGGCTCAAAAAGGTTGCTGGAAGTTATTTAAATAAAATAAACAAAATTCAGCACAATAATAGAAATTCAATAGAACTAATTAAAAGAAAAATTCAGAATTTAATCAAAAATAATCAAATTCCAGAAAATAAAAATATCACAACCTTCTAAATTAACTTATTTAACTACTGGAATTTTTGAGGAATTTTATAGTGTTTTTTACTATTTTTATTGAATTTAATTTGAAACTATATTAACTTAAAATAAAATCCTAAAGAAATGATGCAGGGGGTGTTTTTAGTTATTTTTCTGGTTATTATTTTCCATGGGCCTAACAGAAGGAGTGTGAAGAGCAATGGACTTGAGCCCATTTTCGTTAGAACCAGGGAGGTGCTGGAAGTAGTTCTTTATGGTTGTTTTTCTAATGGGCCTGGAAGCAGGGGTGTTGATAACAATATTTATTAATTAACCATATTTTTTAGACATATTTTAGGAATTAAACATATTTTTTTAATTAACTTAAAAATGAAATGGACTAATCTTAAGATAATATTTTTCCTAAAACCTTAGCTTAAGATTATTTTTATTGAATTATTTCTAATAATCTTGTGAATTAAACCTTAATCTAATAATAATATTTTTTTTATAAATTTTTAATCTTAGAAAATGAATTAAATTCTAAACTTATGATTATAAACTAAATAATACTCTTATGATAAATGCTTCTAAATAATAATCTTATGATAAATGCTTCTAAATAATAGTCTTATGATAAATGCTTCTAAATAATAATCTTATGATAAATGCTTCTAAATAATAATCTTATGATAATGTTCAAATTAAAATCTTAATTTAAGTTCTAATAGTCTTGATTTAAGCAAAAATGAAGTAAACTAATCCTATTATCATATTTTTTCCAAAATCTTAATTAAAGAAAAAGAATTAAACTAAACTTAATATTTTCTAACAATCTTAATTTAAAGAAAATGAGTAAAACTATACTTACTAAAATATTTTCTAAAAATCTTAATTAAAGAAAATGAGAGAAAATACTTACTAATATATTTTCTAGAAAAACTTAATTAAAGAAAATGAGAGAAAATACTTACTAATATATTTTCTAAAAAAATCTTAATTAAACTATAGTCTTATTAAAAATGAATTAAACCTTTAATCTAAAATATGAATTAAACTCTTAATCTTAGAAAATGAATTTAATTCTAAACTTATAATTATATCAATTAAGCTAATATTTTAACTTAAGAAAAAGAATTAACCTAACTTATGATTAAAATTTCCTAAAATCTTGACTTAAGAAAGGGGAATAAACTAGTTGAATATTTTTCTAAAAAAAACTTAAATTAAAAAAAAAAGAGTAAATTCTAATAATCTTGATTTAAACAAAAATGAAATAAACTAATCCTATTATATTAAAGAAAAAGAATTAAACTAAACTTAATATAATATTTTCTAACAATTTTAATTAAAAAAATGAGCCCCGCCACCAGAAAATGAGCCTCGCCACCGGGGAACGTAAGAAGATCGGGATCTCCAATGTAAAACTCAAACTTGTCTTTATCTTTGTCATTAAACTGTTTGCTATTTCGTTTCCTGCTTTAATCATAAGTTCACTCCACATTGGTTCTTCAAATTGCATCAACACCGGAGACAGAAATGTACTTCCATATTATGTTCTCAGATTGACATATATATATTTTCCAATAGATTTGAATACGTTATCTCAAACCTAGAAAAACCGTCGAATCTAGGACTTATCAATTCTTCTATTTCTTGCAGTTGATTTGGAGCCGAAGCAAACTGAGGTGGAATATTGAGAATATGAATATACACTGAAGCTGTAGCAAGCTAACCATGATCTGAATTTGAGAGTTCGACCATACTTGCATTATCATCAGCAACATAATCATTTCCAAAGGCACCAAAGGCAATGGTTGGAGGAGTTTTGTGTAATAGATAAAAAAAACTTCCTTGTAACTATATTTTTTCCGAGTTTATAACCGAATTTTGTAATTGACCTCTTTGCGTTTCTAACTGATTTTCATTTGGTTATGATTCTGAGTTTTTTCCTTGATTTTCCTGCTGATTTTGCTCTAATGTCTCTTATTTCAAGTCAGCCCCCTGTATTGATATGAGCTTGTGTGTGTAAAAATGAAGGAAACAAAACTCTTATGCCTTTGTTATGAACCTTAGAAAATACACTCAAACCTATTTATTTCGTAATGACTTTTGTAATAATGGTTAATAGATGGAAATATGGATTAGTGGTTTTAAGAAGGATTTAGGAAATTGGTTAAGAAAATTGTATTAATTTGGATTAAAAAGAAAAGTGGGATAGTTACCATAGTAAATCTTTAAATAAACTAAAACTATTTTTTTGAATACCTAATTTAAAGATGAATCAAAATTGAATTTATGAGGGAAGTTGGATTGAAAAAGGAAATGGATATGAACTAAAGGTAATATTAATATTTGGTTTAATTATATAAATTAATTCAAAAATGAAATTGAAGTGAAATGGTAATTGGATATGGACAAAGGTAAATGGGAAAATGAATAAAGAGAAGCTGAACATATAGAATAATGGAAATTGAGGCAAAAAGGTGAAAGTGGAATAGAATGATCAGGAATGGTTTATAACAACGAGAACAAAGCGATGAAGGAAATCTCGATTTTAGCCCAAAGCCTATTTCAAATTCTCCACAAGCCCATGAACACTGCTCTTTTTGAACCACTGCACAGTTTTCCAAATTAGTCACAACACATCGAATCGTCTGAAACACGCCATGACCATTCGAATCCAGATGAATCATTGATAAATTGAACATTCGAACCAAACCTCACACAAGACAATGCTCGATAAACTGATGACTTTCAACATACGGCAACCTGAACGTTGTCTAAGAAAACAGACCAATGGCCCAACTAATCCTGCAGTTGCCATAATCTCCTGATAGTTTGACCAAGATTAGGCCAAACTCCTATCTGAATCGAAACTCAACTGAACAACCGCATTTGAAGTGGAATCATTGTCTGTGAATATTTTCCATTAGTTCAACCCTTGACGGATACGGATAAGGTATGCAACCCTAATTTCCCAGGGCCTTGATCACATGCCCTATGAATTCATGAAATGCACTATTATGATGTCGATGATCTGGTGAGAAATGCAGATGAAAGCGAAATAATACACCAGTAAAGGGGATAAATATGAGGGCAAATTTTGAGGTATTACAATCCAGACTTAGCAGGCTTCCCAGATAGCCCTAGCACTACAGGAAATCTGTAGCACAGAGTTCTCAAGAAGAAACCCATATCTGAACCGTGTTTCATATTCCCGCACCAGACCAAAATGGAATGGGAAAGAACATGAACCACTCTAGACTAGGTGTCACTCAGGTCCCAGGTATAGGACCTTAAACTCTCAATAGAACACCCACCCATCAAAGCAACAAAACCAGATCCAGCCAGAACAATATGACAGTATGATGTATATAAAGCTATAAAGAAAGCAATAAAATAACTGAACATAAAGCAAAAAACAAAATAAATATACAAGCACAAATAGCACATAACACCCCAGTAAACACAAATCAAACAAGCGCTAGGAGGAACCCACAAAAAGAACCAGAAGCCCTGGTTACAGTATAAGAATCCCCAGCAGAGTCGCCAAGCTGTCGCTCCCGATAAATGAGAATGACTCAGATAAGGGTACAGACGCGAACGGTCGGCGAGAAAGATGAAATGAGAACACACAGGAGTGAACTCAAGAGGAAGAAAGAGTCGCCAGCTAGGCATTTTTATCCCGAAGGAAAGGCAATGCTGCATAGACCTAGAAAGATATGGATAAGACGGTTGCGAACCAGAGAGACTGAGAAAGGGGGTTGGTTACAACCTGGGAAGGTATTAGCACCCAGATTGTCCGCCGTACTCGACGGGATCCACGCTTAAAAGATTTGTGTTTTAAAGGGGTAGTGTCAGTGCAATTTGTGTATAAAAGAGCTGGAAGAGGATGTACAGGTGTCAGTGTAAGAGAAGTGAAGTGTATAAGAGAAAGTGTCAGTGTAAGAACATGGATGAAATGCCCAAGATAGTGGGGCTTAAAGGATGATGCTGGAAAGAGGGGGAATATACAGAGACTTTTGTTCGATAACTGTTAAGTTATGCCTACGTATCCTCTCGTGCAATGAGGAAGTCAGAACACCGTAGTTTGACTCAAAGAGACTGAAAGATGAATTGACTTGTGAACTGCTTATTTATCCATGCTCAAGTGTATGACCTGTCTGGCTCAGGTGCAGACTGTCTTGCATTAGACGGAAGAAGCAAGTTCTCGTTTGTGAGTGAATGAGATGAGAAAAGAATCCCGGAGGAGACGATCATTGTTTGTTTTTTTGTATTTTCAGTCTTTTATTGCTTTTGGAGATTTGTCATAAGTTAATGAGCTTAAGCCTAAACCAATGGGTTAGCAAACTCATCACATCTTCCCTCTGATTAGGGGTAATGAGAATACCTTAAGTGTGAAGTCAGCTTCTCACACTTAATCACCATGATGTAGGGTTAAGATCATTAACCTACTTGTGATTATTTAGATGTTTTTGGTGTTTTTGTTTAGTGTTGAGTAATGAGATTAAGCCATAATCAGGGATTGAACAGACTCATTACACCATCCTAATAGAAGGATAATAGATGAGAATGTTTAAGCTGAGGAAAGCTCCTTAACTTAATCCATGATTAGGGATTAAACCCATGACAAAACAAAGCCTTTGTTAAAGTGGATTTTATTTAATGATATGATGATGAAGTGATTTTTAGGGTTTGTAAGACAACTTGAGAGGGACTTGTCCATTAACACTAGGGTTAGTCCTTCTTAACCAATTAAGGAAGAATTAGAACCCTAATGCAAGGCCCAAGTTACAAGCTTGATGTCTTGATGATTATTAGGATGAATTGATTAAAGGATTTAAACACATTAAGGGTTCAACACTTAGGATTAAAGTTATACACTCCATCCTAATAGAAGGATGCAGGCATAAGCTTAATCACAAAGCCTTAAAGCCTTTAGGGTTTAGTCCTTGATTATGAGATGAGAAGAGAAGACTCAATGAGACACAAAGGTAAAAGCTAAGTGGGGGACTAATCAAAACCCTAACCATTGTCATGCTTGGTTGTTCCTAAGGTTTGTGAGGTTTAACAAGAAAGATCTTCAAAGAAACCACCAGGAGGCAGATGAAGGGAGCAAAGAGAAGCAAAGTAACTCGCTTCATTTAAGAAGACAAGTCACTTGAAGAAAGAAGGTGAGAAGAAAAAAGAATGGGCAAGCTCAATCTCAAACATAAGACAAAATGCAGCAATGATGCATAAGAGAGATGGAAAGAAAATGTGAGAAGTGAAGGCAAATTCACTTCTCAAAGTTACTTACCACCTGAAATGTTAGTGAAAGGAATGCAATGCAATGCAAAATGAGATGGAATGGCATGATGCAAACCAAAACCAGAAGCATAAGTATGAGGCTAATGATGCTATGAGATGATGCAAACATGAGGCAAGGCATGGGAATGATCATACAAGCATATGGATGCAAGAGGAGCATGCTTAGAACCATGAACATACATGAAAAGTTATGAAATGCAAATGGCATACAACATGGCAAATGCAAGATGCAATGATCAAACATGATTCTAATATGTCCTAAGATGTCTAATGAATCAAATGGATGCATAAAATGTCATGGCAAGTCATGGTATGCAAGCAAATACAAGATGAATGCAAAAGGAAGCCCAAATTAGGGTTTATGATCAATGCACAAAACAAAAACCAAAACCAGAAGCAAACATCAAGATAAAAAATTGAAAATACATTCAAAGGAACCCTAAACCTATACTAACTCACTGCCCAAAGGAGGGGTTCTAACTCTTAACCTAATGAGGGTTATGAATTTCTCAAGATTGCTAGGGTTTTAAGGTACCTTGTCAAGAAAAATGTCAAACAAATTGAAAAATGCAAAATCAAATCATGCCAATTTAATCCTATGAACTACATGATATGCAAGACACAATGCAAAAGGAATCAAAGTCCAACTCTCAATGGTTAGGCAGAAATGAATTTTGGAAATTTGGAACAAAATATTGCCTTGAAATGATTTTAATTCCATTGAAAATTGTCAAAAGACACTAAGATCAAAAAAGAAATTTGGTTTGAGGGTTGGACAATGTATCTAAATGATTTTAGGGGTTTCATGAATTTTTTGGTGATTTTTAAATACCTAAAAGTATTTTTAATTAATTAATTCTCATTAATTAATTAAAAATAAACTTTTAAATGATTTAAAAATAAATTTTAATGCAAAAAATAAAAATAAAAATGTTTTTGGTTTCTGAAAATTAATAAAAGATTGCATAAAAATTTTCAGAATTTTTGAATAAGTTTTACTATTTTTAATAAAATGTAGAAAACAAATGCAATTAAATGAAAAATAAAATGAATTAAACTGAAAAAAGAGGAAGTATGCAAGATCAAGGGCCAGTATTCAAATTCACACGCGCGCGAATTGACTTGGCGCCAAATCCAAGGGCTGAAATTCAAAATCTCCTAATTATGATTAAACCCTAATTAAATGCCCTAATCACTTCTAGACGACCGGAACACTGTTCCGGTCGTCTTCTCCGGCCAACCATTCAAGCTATCTCCCTTATTACGCATCCCCAGGCCCTAAAACTCTCCAGAAATGATCCTCTCCCCAACCCCAACAAGAATCAGCCATCAAAATTCATTTATCCATCATCAAATCCATGAATTGAAACAAAATGCATTTAGGTCAGAAAAGTTTCAGAAGCAACATACATACTCAATACTCAATCATTTTCGAAACAAAACATATCAGCATGATCAGTGGAGCATAGAGAATCATTTAGGAACTTAAAAACATGTTTCTGGAAAAAATGTTCTTGAGCTCACCTGAACTGAAGCTTTGGTCTCTGGAACTTTCTGGCTGGCCCTTTGATCCAAAACACCTCTAATGAATCCCCTGAGAAGCTTGCGATGCTTGGTTGGAGTTTAGAATGGATGGTTTGTGAGATTGAGCAAGTTCTGTTCAGTGAAGTGAGGAAATCGTGTTTCTGATTCAGGGAGTTTTAGGCTATGGTGATGGGTGCTTTGTGATCAGTGAAGCATATGGAGATTGTTTGTGAAGTTGGTTTGTCTGTTTGAGGCTTGTGTGATGAGTTTCGAAGAGTTTTGCAAATGGAGCATAAACTTGAAAACTAGGGCTTTGGTGTGTTTCAGCTTGAAGTGTTATGTGCTTTGGCTTGCTTTTGATTTGTATAAACAATTGTGATAGGTCAGAGAGTGGGTGCTGGCCTATTGTGATTGGTATGGGTCTTTGGCCAAAATGTCAACTTGATTTGTACTTGAGGTATGTGCAATGGTACAACTTGCTTTTTGGCATGCTTGGGCTCAGCTGAGTTTAGGGAGAGCCATGGAATTGTTTATGAGGTGATTCAGCAAGTTGATCAAGGTTTGTGTAGTGTTTTGCAAATTTCACAAGATTTGGCCCCTTTGTGAATTCTTGAGATTCAAGGCATGAAATGAGATGATTCTTTGGCCCATTCTGAACTTTAGAGGTCATGTGATCATGTTGTGAAGAAATTATACACATTTGAGGCCTTTAAAACACTTGATCAAGCCATTTTGCAAAATGCCTCTTTGGTAGAAAACTTCAAATTTTGTGATTTTAGCCAACTTTGACAAGCCATAACTTTTGATCCAAAATGAATTAGGTCATGTTATTGTACTTTTTGAAAAGGGAATGACCCATTCTACAACTTTCATGACCAAAGTTTTTTCATTTGAAGCATTTTTGAATCAAAAAGCAAGGGTTGAAAAAGTTTCCCAAAATGGCAATTTCATTAAAAGTCAAACTTTCCCAAAAAGTCAACTTTGCAAAAGACTTGAAATTCTTCAATTTTGTGAACTTACAACTTCTTCTATGATAAAATAAAGGTCATACACAATAAAAATGATGATGAACACCCTTTGTTTGGGTCATTGGGGGCCTCAGATGCCCTGATTTTGCACTGACTTGCTTGAAAAGTCAACTCTTGATCAGATGACTTCCCCATGGAATTTCTTCATGAAAATTGATATGCATACTCCCTATACCATATAGAGACCAATAGAAACAATAATGACCAAAAAATTTGGAGTTGTGGCCTCTGAAACCAAAACCCTAATTCTAGGTCATCTGTGCAGTCAAGCCTGGCTCTGCTTCCATACCATTCTCAGTTCTTGTGATTTTTTGACATTCTTGACTTTGAGAGGATATAATATGATATTTGAACATACATGGACCCCTTTTAAGTGATTGATGACCTTTGGAGTGGCTCAAGAAGCTCTTGGATTGCTCAGATCACAAACCCTAGATGCATGTGACTTTGAACCAATGCAGTGAAACAAAAATGTGGTATGAGATGCTATGATTGGATTTATGCATATGAGATGATCACAAGCCATGGTGTGAATGGGTGAGGGCAAATTTGGGGTGTTTACAGCTGCCCCTATTCAAACATGAGTTAGCTGTGCAGGATGTAAGCGACGGCTTATCAGGCAAACAAGATAACTTGTGGTTGAATACCAAAGACAGTCCAAAATTTGCACTCACAGAATGAAGAAGAAAAGGGATATAGATTGTAAAATAAAATAAAGTATAATATAAAGTGCGGGCGACGGAGGACGGCCGTCGAGTAGGGGACGACTGCTGGGGAAAGGGCAATGACGGGGACGGCCGACATGCTGGGGAGAATGCGGGAATTAAAGCAATGACGGGGACGGCCGACATGCTGGGGATATGAGAGATCATGATGGGGACGGCCATCAAGATAAAGCTATAAGATTCTCTGGGGATTAAAGGTAAAAATAAATGATGAGGTACGGTCATCAGGTTCATAAAGTAATATAAACAGCGATGGGGACGGCCATCGATCTAAACTGATGAAGGACGATCATCAGGAAAAGGAAAAGGGACCACGACGGGGACGGCCATCGGGTTAAAGAATAAATGAAATAATGATGAGGGACGGTCATCAAAGGTGAAGGACGATCACCTGGAAGGGGACGGCTGCCCTGTTGGAGATAAGATGAGGGACGGTCATCTAAGGTGAAGGACGATCACCTGGCGGGGTACGGCTGCCGAATGTATCGCGACATAGGAAGAATGTCGGATAAAAGGTCAATGATGGGGACGGCCATCGGACGAGCATGATGAAGGACGATCATCAAGAGGTGAAGGACGATCACCTAGCAGGGGACGGCTGCTAAATATCACAACACTGGACGAGTGTTGGATAGAAAAGGTCGACGATGGGGACGGCCATCGGACGAGCATGATGAAGGACGATCATCAAGAGGTGAAGGACGATCACCTAGCAGGGTACGGCTGCTCTTCGGGTTTATCATGACATAGGACGAATGTCAGATAGAAAAGAAATTGCTTTATTATCTACTGGGGACTAGTAAACACGGACGAGTGTTTACATCCCAGAAATAAAAGGTTTAAGTGTTTTGACGAGTTCCGTCATAGGAGTTTAGACACCCCTGGGAGTAAGTATATTTCCTGCAAGCACGTATTTTTTAGAAAAGAAGCACTTGTATTCATGCAAACAGTATCTTGGGGACATCGGACATTTTTGCAAATGAAAATAAAATGTACGAGACGAGACATGACTGAAAATCTGATTTTATTAATTCGTATGCCCTGAATTGGCAAGGTACAGTCAAAGAAACAGATCCCCTAAAATGAGGAAATTGTTACAAATTGAGAAACAAAAGGGTGTTGGCAATGTTGATGACGCTTCAGGGAGCTTCCCTTTGGCTATGACTCGTATGACTTTTGACGTTCTTCTCGTCTTGCTTTCTGAAGAAGGCCGATTCTGAAAGAAGCTTGATCCTTTCGAAGTTTACCAAGTTGTAAGTGATACAGATGAATTCAGAATGCAGTTGTTCGCTTATTCCCTTATTTTGCATGGATCGCCCTCTCGGGTTTTCAATCCATCGGGATACCCATTTTTGCCTGAGTTGTCCAATGCGGCTTTTCAACTCAGCGGGTGTACATCTTTTTGTTTATTTTCCCTTATTTTTGCCCGAGTCTTTTATTCTGTTTTTTGACTCGCCGGGATGCCCTATTTTTGCCTGGACTTACATTCTGTTTTTATGTCCAGCGGGTCATTTTTATGCGAAGTATTTTTTAACTGCATCTGAATTTAACGGGGACGGGAAATCTTCACCATCCATGGTGCTGAGCATCAGTGCCCCACCGGAGAAAACTTTCTTTACCACGAATGGTCCTTCATAGTTCGGAGTCCACTTGCCCCTGTGGTCTGTATAAGGAGGGAGGATTCTTTTCAGCACAAGATCTCCTACTTGGTACTCTCGGAGCCTGACTTTCTGATCGAAGGCTTTCTTCATTCTTTTCTGATACAACTGCCCATGACAGATTGCAGCCAATCTTTTCTCTTCGATCAGACTCAGTTGTTCGTATCGGGACCGGACCCATTCTGCTTCGTTCAGCTTAACATCCATCAGTACCCGCAGGGAGGGTAATTCAACTTCAACAGGTAGGACTGCTTCCACACCATATACAAGCTGATACGGTGTTGCCCCAGTGGATGTTCTGATTGACGTGCGGTACCCATGCAAGGCAAATGGTAGCATCTCATGCCAATCTTTGTATGTGACTACCATCTTTTGCACAATCTTCTTGATATTCTTATTGGCTGCCTCAACAGCGCCGTTCATCTTTGGCCTGTAAGGAGAAGAATTGTGGTGTTGGATCTTGAAGTCCCGACATAGCTCTGCCATCATTTTGTTGTTTAAGTTGGAACCATTATCAGTAATGATTCGCTCGGGAACTCCGTATCGACAGATGATGTCTCTCTTCAGAAATCGGGCTACCACTTGCCTTGTAACATTTGCATAAGAAGCTGCTTCAACCCACTTGGTGAAATAGTCAATGGCAACCAGGATGAATTTGTGGTCGTTTGAAGCATTCGATTCAATCTTGCCAATCATATCGATGCCCCACATGGCAAAGGGCCAGGGTGAAGACATCACGTTCAGAGGATTGGGAGGCACATGCACCTTATCCGCATAGATCTGGCATTTATGGCATTTTCTGGCATAGGCACAACAGTCGGCATCCATTGTGATCCAGTAATAGCCCGATCTTAGCAGCTTCTTAGCCATGGCATGCCCTCCTGCATGGGTACCAAAGGATCCTTCGTGCACTTCGTGCATCAATAAGTCCACTTCTGTTCTATCAACGCATCTGAGGAGTACCATATCGAAGTTTCTCTTGTACAGGGAACCATCAGTGTTCAGAAAGAAACTGCCAGCAAGCCTTCTTAAAGTCTTCTTTTCATTGGAAGATGCCCCAGGTGGGTATGTTTGATCCTCCAAGAAGCACTTAATGTCATGGAACCAAGGCTTATCATCTTTGACAATATCTGCTGCGAACACATATGCTGGTCTGTCAAGTCTGGATACTGAAATTTGGGGTACAAAGTTGGCAGCTTGAACTTTGATCATTGATGAAATGGTGGCCAGAGCATCTGCAAACTGATTCTCGTCCCGAGGGATATACTCAAGCTTGACCGTTGTGAAGAAAGTCAGTAACCTCCTTGTATAATCTCTGTAAGGTATCAGATGATCCTGGTGGGTGTACCATTTGTCGTTGGTTTGATTAACTACCAGAGCTGAATCTCCGAATACAGTCAATGTCTTGATCCTGAGGTCAATAACCTCCTCAAGACCCATAATGCAAGCTTCGTATTCAGCTTCGTTGTTAGTGCAGTTAAAGGTGAGTTTTGCCGAGAAAGGCAGGCGAACTCCCTTAGGTGTAATGAGTACTGCACCAACACCACGACCATTCATATTAACAGCCCCATCAAACATCATAGTCCATTCTTCTTCCGGGTCAGGCCCTTCAGTGTGAATAGGCTCTTCGTGATCTTTTGCTTTTACGAACATGATGTCTTCATCAGGGAAGTCAAATCTCATAGGCTGGTAATCATCAATAGGTTGCTCAGTAAGATAATCAGACAATACACTGCCCTTGATGGCTTTCTGAGATGTGTACTGGATGTCATATTCTGTGAGGATCATCTGCCATCTCGCAACCCGTCCGGTAAGAGCTGGCTTCTCGAAAATGTACTTAACTGGGTCCATCTTTGAGATCAATAAAGTAGTGTGGGTCAACATATATTGTCTCAGTCGGCGAGCAGCCCACGCTAAAGCACAACAAGTTTTCTCGAGCAGTGAATAATGTTGTTCACAGTCGGTAAACTTTTTGCTCAGGTAGTAAATTGCATACTCTTTTCGACCAGACTCGTCATGCTGGCCCAGCACACACCCCATTGACTCTTCTAATACTGTCAAGTACATTATCAGAGGTCTTCCTTCAACTGGAGGCATAAGGATTGGAGGTTCTTGCAAGTACTTCTTGATCTTGTCAAAAGCCTTCTGGCAGTCTTCGTTCCACCTGACCGTCTGTTCTTTTCTTAACAGCTTGAACAAAGGTTCACAGGTTGCTGTAAGGTGAGATATGAACCTGGAAATGTAGTTCAATCTACCTAGAAACCCTCGAACTTCTTTTTCTGACTTCGGTGCAGGCATTTCTTGAATGGATTTGACTTTATCAGGGTCAACTTCAATCCCTTTCTCGCTTACAATAAAGCCCAGCAGCTTACCAGATCGCACCCCGAATGTGCACTTGTTGGGGTTCAATTTTAGTTGGTACTTCCTCAGACGCTTGAATAGTTTCAGCAAATTTACCAGGTGGTCTTCTTCTGTGAGGGACTTGGCAATCATGTCATCCACATAACACTCGATTTTGTTATGGATCATATCGTGGAATAATGTCACCATAGCCCGTTGATAGGTTGCACCAGCATTCTTCAGTCCGAATGGCATCACCTTATAACAGAACGTGCCCCAGGGTGTGATGAAAGTTGTCTTCTCCATGTCTTCAGGTGACATTTTTATCTGATTGTATCCTGAAAATCCGTCCATGAAGGAGAATACCGAGAACTGAGCCGTATTATCAACCAATACATCAATGTGAGGTAATGGGAAATCATCCTTCGGGCTGGCTCTGTTCAGGTCCCGGTAGTCAACACACATCCTTACTTTGCCGTCTTTTTTAGGTACGGGTACAATATTAGCAACCCACGGCGGATAGCTAGTTACAGCAAGGAACCCGGCGTCCCACTGCTTTTGTACCTCTTCCTTTATCTTCATTGCCATATCCGGGCGAGTACGGCGCAACTTCTGCTTTACAGGCGGGCAGTCTTCCTTTAATGGCAGCTTGTGCATGACGATATCGGTGTCCAACCCTGGCATGTCCTGGTAAGACCAAGCAAACACATCCGCATACTCCCGAAGCAGATCAATCAGTTGTTCTTTCACTGAGTCTTGTAGGCAAGCCCCGATCTTAACCTCTTTCACGTCTTCGTCCGTACCAAGATTAACTGTTTCAATCTCCTCCTGATGAGGAGTGATAACCTTCTCCTCTTGCCTTAACAACCTGGCTAGCTCTTCAGGAAGCTCATAATCTTCCTCAACCCCTTCATCAGCTTGATTGATTGGATTGTCAAAGTCATACGAAGCCATAGCTATGCTGTTGTCGGTGCAGTCTGGAAGGCACTCTCTGCAAGGGTTTAGATTGTTCGTTTTAGTGATTGATTTTAATCTTGTTTAAAAAGAGTGAAATGAAGTTATCATTTTGAAAACATTTCCATTTATTTTTGTACAAAAAGAAAAATGGAAAAACAGTGAGCGGAAAAGAAAAAAACTCGTTTGCAAAAGATGTCTGATTATCATTTATTGATCTGTTTGCACAAAATTACAGATGGCCCGATTACAAAATGAGTCTTGTCATCTTGGGCAAGATGCAAGACTTGATGCATGCTTAAAAATATACAGGAAATAATAATTACTCTGCAGGAGTAACCCTTATAATTTCATGGGAAGACCAGTTTGAGATACGGCTCCCCGGGATCCTTGGACGTATCCAGCTCTCCAGGTTGCGCTCATCTTCCGACTCATCTTCCAAGTTGTTGACTGCATCAGGGGTGAGCATCCCCCCACTAACAAAACTGGGCTTCTTAGCAGCCTCTGATTGATCTTGTTGAGTTGGTTTGTAACCCAACCCAAATTTGTCTTCTTTCTTTTCCACAGGCAACAGCTTGCCCCAGCCTTGAGCATTCCCCTCTTCAACAACCTTCCTGGCTTGTTGGTAGGATGTCATGGAAGTCCCAAGTACAGCAGATGCTTCGTTAATGTTTAGGGCCTCAAATCCCTGACTCATGGTTTCATGGATCTCCCCATCCATCTCAATGTATTTGTATGTAGCCAGATGGCTAACAAAAATATCTTCCTCTCCACAAATAGTAACGACTTGGCCCTCCCACTCGAATTTTAACTTCTGGTGAAGGGTTGAGGTCACGGCGCCGGCGGCGTGTATCCATGGTCTACCCAATAGACAACTGTAGGCGGGCTGTATATCCATCACGTAGAAGGTCGTTTTGAAATTATGTGGGCCAATCGTTATATGCAACTCTATCTCTCCCAGAACTGATCTCTTAGAGCCGTCAAAGGCTCTTACTACCAAGTTGCTGGGGCGTAATGCCAATCCTTCATACTCCAACTTCACAAGGGCTTTCTTAGGTAGGACATTGAGGGATGATCCTGTGTCCACCAATACATGAGAAAGAACTGCACCCTTACACTCCAAGGTAATGTGCAGAGCCTTGTTGTGATTGTGGCCTTCCGTTGTCAAATCAGTGTTGGTAAATCCTAGTCCATGACTAGCGTTAACATTTCCAACTACAGCTTCCAACTGATTGACGGTAATCTCCTCTGGCACATAAGCTGCGTGCAAGACTTTCAATAGTGCGTTCCGATGAGCCTCGGAGCACATTAGCAAAGATAAAATGGAGATTTTGGAAGGTGTCTGGTGAAGCTGGTCCACTATCTTGTAATCACTTTTCTTGATGATTCTCATGAATTCATCAACCTCTTGATCAAAAGGGGTCTTTAAAGCTTCTTTAGCAACTTGTTCTTCTTGCACCATGCTCTTCCCTTTTGCCTTGGCAGCAGCTTCTACTTCAGCAATGGGTCTTGGAATTTGTGGGGCAAAAAAACGTCCGCTTCGAGTGAAGCCTCCGCCTCCCCCCACATTGTCTATTTGTGGTGAAGAAGTTGATGATTCAAGAGTGATTTTCTGCCCTTCGCAGTATAAATCTGAGCCGTAATGCCAAGGGATGGCGTTACTGCTTTCATATGGAACGGGCCCAGGTACCGTGATGGTAACCGGGCTGACTGCAGCAGTGGAGGGTGTTGCAATAGTATGTGGATCATAGTAGATAGTGACCGGTGATATGGCAGGAGACGCCACTGCTTGTTGTTGAAAATTGCTGTTCGGAGGAATACTTGACGGATCATAATAAATAGTGACTGCTGAGATGTTTGCTGGTGTTGTAGGAGAAGATCCTGAATAGAGGGGTGCTGATGTTGTAGAAGAGATGTTTGCTGATGTCTGACTTGTTGAAGTGATATTTGAAGCATTTGTTGATGAAACTGAAGAATTGTTTGGAATAATTGTTGTTGCAGTTGTAGGAGACTCTGGAACTGTTGTTGGAGAGATTGCTGGATTTGAAGGTATTTGTAACACGGTGGGAGAACTGACTTTAGTTATGTTGCGGATAGCAAGAGTCGCCACCGACTTTTATTTTATCCAAAGGAAAGGCATAAAAGAACAGGAAAGACCTTTTAAAAGATTTTTGGGTCCGGGGGGTAGGTTATGTAAAGGGAAGGTGTTAGCACCCTTTACATCCATGGTTATCCATGGGCTCTTAGTTACTTAGCTCACTTTAAAATGTTTTTGAAATGTGAAGTGTGTGAATAGAAATTTTCTTAAGAGTTTGATAATGATCCATGTACGGATGCGTAAAAAACCTTTGTTTTGAAAATTTGTTTGAAAGTATGAAGTGTTTGAAAAGTTTTGAAGAATGAGCAAGTAACTATGAGGAACCTACCCTAAAGTTTAAGTCTTTCTGTTCTTGAATCCTTTAAATGGTAAGACTATCCCTATTATTAAGGAATAGGTAGTCATTACCTTGGATGTGAGGGATATGCGAAGGGACATCTGTTTAATGAAGGCAACTGTAGGGTGTATTAAGCATTTTGGGGGGACTGTCATCATTATTCGAAAGGGACTTAAATCTTCATGAGAGGCAACCATTAAGGGACTTGATGACTTTTCTTTTAAGGGACTTGCTTTATACACCCCACTTGACCTTTTTGAATAGGCAACATTGAGAGGCAACCCTAGAAAGTGAGATGGCGATTAAAAATCGACTTACGTGTGTGAGTGTTTCATTTATATTTATCTTTAATTAAAATGATCTAAATTTAATTTTAAATATAATACATGTTTACACTCCCTATTTTACTAACCATAGCATAAAAATTAAATAAATTAAATATTTACAAAAATTTACACCAAGGAGCAATTACAATAATTATAATAAGCAAATAAATATAAATAGCAAAAATAAATATAGAAGCAAAATATAAATAATAAGCAAAAATAAATAAATAGACAATAATATAATATAATAAGGGTTAGTAATAATAATAATAATAAAAAAAATAAATAAGGTTAGTGAAATAATAATAATAAGCATAATTTAAAATAAATGGATTAGTGATAATATGATTAGTAATAATAACAATAATTAAAATAAATGGAATTAGCAAGAATATTATAAGAACATGATGAAAATAATAAACAAAAAATTAGATTTTTAATATAGACAATAATTTAAAAATAAGAGGAAATATGAACAATTAAATAATTATTATAACATTTTAATTTATGTACAAATTATTAAATTATTTTTAAACATATTATAATTACAAAGTTTAATTATTATAGGTTCAATTATTTCTAAACACATATTAAAAAATTATTTATATATATATAATTTAGATTACAAACAAATTATAATTATATTTACAAAACTTAATTATATTAAATAAATATGTACATATTAATTATATTTATAAAATTTAATTATACTAAATATTATATTTACAAAAATTAGAAAAATGAAATTAGGTTTTTAATAATTGTTTAGAGAAACATAAATTAGGGTTTTAGGGTTTGTTAGAAAATATTTTTTAGGATTTTCAATTTAATATACAAAATTATTTAAATCAACATACATATATTGTAATTTAATTACATAATAAAGAAAATAATTTTTTGAATTAAGAAAAATATGATTTTTTGAATATTAGAAAACTTTGGAGAAACATTTATTGAATTATTTAGTTATATATGATTATTAGTAAAACCTAAGTTAATTAAACAAAACAAAATAAAATAATAATAAGAAAATAACAAAACAAACCTGGCTGGGATTTGAACCCAAGAGGCTTTGTTTACCAACAGCAAGAAACACCACCAGACTACCACACGCGCAGGTGAAAGGAAAAGGAGAGGAATTGCTTTTGTGCTTTGTCTAGAAAAATCAGGAAAAATTAACAAGAAGCAAAAGGCCTGGGGGAGGATTGAACCCAGGACCTCTTGAACAAACACATACACGCATAACCATCCCAGCTAGGTGAGCCAATCTGTTAACAAACCATCAAATAACAATAATATATTATATTCAACGTATAAATGAAAAAAACTCAAAAATATTTGTCACAGCCAGGATTCGATCCCTCGCCCTCTCATCAAACGCACGCCTGACTTTCCACTGGGCCACACAACCTGTGGTGATAATGAACCAACAAGATAACATAAAATATTTTAAACAAAATTTGAATTTGTCTGAACGCGCCAACTA
This sequence comes from Lathyrus aphaca, assembly GCA_963966055.1. NCBI lineage: Eukaryota > Viridiplantae > Streptophyta > Magnoliopsida > Fabales > Fabaceae > Lathyrus > Lathyrus aphaca. The sequence goes on from OZ014524.1 coordinate 539,178,975, forward strand.
GCTTCGTCTTCCCCAAATTTCCTGCGAAAACTCATGCCATGTTTCCTGCGAAATTTGCTGCGTGTTCTTCAATGTTTCAAACCTGCGAAAATGAAACTCCAACAAAACAGTACCAATTCATGAAATTAATTAGTGTTTTATGATCCTTATGGTTCACACAACATCCCTATGTTCTTCAAATTCATTTATATTTAGTGAATTGAAGAACCCTAATTTGGAGGTCCAAACCCTAATCATGGCCGAATCCATTCTAGGCAGTGAAGCTTTGGTTTAATGATCCAGAAACGTTCTACATATCATCACAAACATCATTAACCAAACAAAATTCAATGAAAAGCCATAAATTAATGAAATCGAAAAAATTATTTTTAAGAACAAGCAAGCTTCGGGTTGAGCAATATGGCTTATTTTTTATGCATGTGAGTATTGATTCATGATCAGTGGTGTCCAATAGTCATAGCTATGTCCTCAAAATACCTTCTAGAGCCCTGGAAATCCAAAACCGAATGTGAGTTTTATGAAGATTTTTGAACAATATGAACTTACTCTTGGGGCTGTGGAATCCGTGAATTCATGTTAGGGTTGTGTTTAGTACTTATAGGAGAGTGAATTAGGTCAATAAAATTGAATGGTTGTGTGGAGAATTTGATTTGAAAAGATCCAAAATGATCATGCCTTAAAAATCAAATATTCATGTATAAGCCCTTGCTATTTTGGGAGATTTTTCATAATTCTTGTATCAATCAAACTTAAATGTGATTTAAGATTTTCTAGAAGCAAAATTAAAATTAATTTTCATGATTTTATATTTTATTTGAATTTAAAATGACTTTTTAATATAAAAATCATAATAAATAAAAACAAAATAAATAAAATTATGAATAAATTAAATTAATTTCGTGCAAGATGTTATGAAGTGGATTGGATCATTATTTGGCAAGCCCATTTGGAAAAAATTGGTTTTAGACCTCCTTTTTCCTTATGAACCAACCCAAAATTTCCCAACTTTGCAAGGGCACATATCCTTCAATTTTAATGGTATGAGGGTGTTCTTGGACATTTTGGAAAGCTTGAAGAGTCCTCTAAACAACCCCACTGGTTTCATGTCCATATCATTTACCAATCTCAAGTTATGCCCTTTTGGAGTTGTTGACTTTTTGTTGACTTTTAAAAGGACCTATAATGTCTTAGCTTATACCTTCCAAATGAAGCATTTTTGGGCTTGGCTTGTGAGACACAAAGTTGTAGAGAATTCAATTTCCTTCAAAATGAGCTTTGGATGGAAAATTTTTGATGAAACATGTGAAAGTTATGGCTGGTCAAAGTTCAGTTGACTTTTCCTATGAACCCTAATTTAGAAACTCCTGATTCCTGATGATCTGAAATCTCCTTGATGAATCATGACAAACCCTTGATCAAATGATGAATTTTACTTCATATACTTGATGTTGGCAAAAAATAATGAAGTTTGACTTTGGTTTGACCACAGTTGACCTCAGTTTGACTTTTTAACTGCTTTGACTGATTTTGACTTATCTGATTATCTGACTGAACAAACTTTTGAGAAAAGTCTTGAAACTTGTCATGGGGGTTCTTACACACATATAAGATTTTATGAAGCTCACTTGAAGTCTTGGAAGTTCATTTAGCCTGATTAAAGTCAAAACCCTAGTTTTGGATGCACTGCTTAGGAGGTGCATTGTCTGAGGGAATTGTCAACTCTTCTGACCAATTGTGAACTTTGTGAGCCTTGTGAACCATCATAAAATGTCTTGTGAACCTCATGGGAGGTCTTGTAAGAATTGTGAATCTTGTGAACCTTGTGAACCTCATAAAGTGACTTGTAGACTTCATGAACCTCATGAAAGGTTTTGTAAGCATTGTGAATCTTGTGAACCTTGTGAACCTCATAAAGTGACTTGTAGACTTCATGAACCTCATGAAAGGTTTTGTAAGTATTGCGAATCTTGTGAACCTTGTGAACCTTCTTAGCACACAAAGTCTTGTATTGTGAGGGCAAATTTTGGGGTGCAACAGCTGCCCCTGTTCAATTTTCTGAAACCTGAGGGGTTAGATTGGTATATTTGCCAGTCGTGACCTGGAAGGTTGAAGGGGATTGAACACAAAAGCCCAAAAATTTGTACTCACCAGTGCATAGAGTGATACAGATGGCTAGTTGAATATGCTTGAGTGGGCTTAAAGATGCCACTCGGAGAAAAATTCTTCAGGTACATTTCTTGGAGGATAAAGCAGTCCAGAATATGGAGGTATAATGATAGTTTTCAGGAGGATAAAGCAGTCCTGAGATATTGATAATATGCTTTCAGGAGGATGAAGCAGTCCTGATGTAGTAATATGGTTTTCAAGAGGATGAAGCAGTCCTGAGAAATTGATAATAGGCTTTCAGGATGATGAAGCAATCCTGAAGTAATGATGATAGCTGTCAGGAGGATAAAGCAGCCCTGAGGTAATATGATTTCAGGAGGATAAAGCAATCCTGAGGTATAAGAAGCTTTCAGGAGGATGAAGCAGTCCTGATGTATAAGAAGCTGTCAGGAGGATAAAGCAACCCTGAGGTAACAATAAGCTGTCAGGAGGATGAAGCAGTCCTGATGTAGTAATATGCTTTCAAGAGGATGAAGCAGTCTTGAGAGATTGATAATATGCTTTCAGGAGGATGAAGCAGTCCTGATGTAGTAATATGGTTTTCAAGAGGATGAAGCAGTCCTGAGAAATTGATAATAGGCTTTCAGGATGATGAAGCAATCCTGAAGTAATGATGATAGCTGTCAGGAGGATAAAGCAGCCCTGAGGTAATATGATTTCAGGAGGATAAAGCAATCCTGAGGTATAAGAAGCTTTCAGGAGGATGAAGCAGTCCTGATGGATGATATGCTTTCAGGAGGATAAAGCAATCCTGATAATCATAAGTCTGTTTGTTGGATAATTAACCTGAAAACCAGGTAGCATTATGCATAATAATATTAGTTTATGCATTATGTATGCATGTATGATATGATGCACTGTACTATGTATCTATGGATATGTATGTTATGGTATGATGTAAATGATGTATGTATGATATGACACTGTCGGAAGCGTCTGGATATCTTCATATAACAACTGCTGGCCAGGGAAAATAAATCCCGATTCATTGTTGAAGAATACGAGGGATTCGTTCCCGTCTTGTTTGATAATAAGGCATATATAACCTCCCGTATGCTGGGGATAGCAAGGTATATATAACCTCCCGTCTGCTGGGGATAGTAAGGTATACATAACCTTCCGTCTGCTAGGGATAGTAGGGTATACATAACCTTCGTCTTCGTTTGATAGTAGGGTAGATATAACCTCCCGTCTTCGTTCGTCGTACCCTTATTGGAAAGTAAATTCCCGAATATCCGTATGAGGATAAAAGAGATGGATATAAATTCCAGGGGAGATGTGACTTTATGAAGATGGATTTGTCCTACTGAGGGTTTGTAACTGTCTTGTAAAGATGAACCGGCGAAGCTTCGTTGAAATCTTTCCCTCGTTCGTCCTTAGTAAATACTATTACTGCATTTTCATGCATTTCTGGTAAACATCAATCATATTAAGCATACATGCATTTCTGGTAAACATCAATCATATTCAAAAGCATACATGCATTCAAACACAACCAATGGACGTTTCGCTTATGTAAATAGGGTAAAAGTAAATCTGGATTCAAAAGATGGAATTTATTTATATCAAAAAGTGACCCATACATGGGTAAGTTTGTACAAGGAGACATAAACCCTAGTAAGAGGATTTTGTCATAAAATTTTTCAAAACAAAGAAAATCAGCTATGTGGGAAACAATCCTATTGAGTTTCAATTCTACTATTGCCATTATCTTCAAGTATCTCATCTTCTGCTGTCGAGACGGAAACGATTGGATTGAGCTTTATCTGTTCAAACTTGAGTAAGTAATACCACTGGTTGCAGTTTCATGGGTGATCCAAACGAGACATAGTCATACGCCTTAATCCCTAACTTTTGCCTGGATTGCCCTTTCAGGTTTTCAATCCACCAGGATACCCTTTTTTGCCCAAGCCGCCTTTTCAGGTTTTCGACTTGCCGGGTGTACATCTTTTTATATATATCCCTGATTTTTTGCCCAAACCCTTTTGGTTTGCCGGGATGCCCTCATTTTTGCCTAGGCCTGTCAACCTAGCGGGTCTCTTTTCATGCGTAGTATTTTTTTAACTATGTCTGCGTTTACAGGCTGCGGGAAATCTTCACCATCCATAGTAGTAAGTATCATGGCGCCTCCTGAGAACACTGTCTTGACCACAAATGGTCCTTCATATGTTGGAGTCCACTTGCCCCTAGGATCACCCTGTGGTAATATGATACGCTTGATTACCAAGTCACCAACCTGATATGCCTTTGGTTTAACCTTCTTGTTAAAAGCTTTGATCATCCTTTTCTGGTACATCTGGCCATGACAAACTGCTGCTAGCCTCTTCTCATCAATCAAATTTATCTGGTCAAATCGAGTCTGAATCCATTCATCTTCATCCAAGCCTGCATCCTTCATAATTCTTAAGGAGGGAATTTGAACTTCAATGGGCAGAACTGCTTCCATACCATAGACTAAGGAGAATGGGGTTGCCCCTGTTGAAGTACGTATTGTAGTACGATAACCATGAAGAGCAAACGGTAACATCTCATGCCAGTCTTTGTAAGTAACAGTCATCTTCTGTACAATCTTCTTGATGTTCTTATTAGCAGCTTCAACTTCCCCATTCATCTTCGGACGATACGGAGAAGAGTTGTGATGCTTAATCTTGAACTGCGTGCAGAGATTAGTAATCATAGTGTTGTTCAGATTAGAGCCATTGTCAGTGATAATCCTTTCAGGGATGCCATACCTACATATGAGATTATTCTTAATGAACCGAGCCACAACATTCTTGGTAACAGATGCAAATGAAGCTGCCTCCACCCACTTCGTGAAGTAATCAATAGCAACCAGGATGAAACGATGCCCATTAGAAGCAGTAGGCTTGATCTCACCAATCATATCAATGCCCCACATGGAAAAAGGCCAAGGAGCAGTCAACACATTCAATGGTGATGGAGGTATGTGTACTTTATCAGCATAAATTTGACACTTGTGACATGTTCTAGAGTGTTGATAACAATCGGCTTCCATGGTAGACCAATAGTAACCTGCTCTCAATATCTTCTTTGCCATAGTATGACCACTAGAATGAGTGCCAAAGATCCCATCATGCATGTCTTCCATAATCTCAGTTGCTTCCTTCTTATCCACACAACGAAGCATAGTTGAGTCATGATTGCGCTTGTACAAAATCCCATTACTCAAAAAGAACTTAGCAGAAAACCTTCTCAGGAACTTCCTATCTTTGACAGATGCCCCTTCAGGGAACTCCTGAGCTTCAAGATATCTTTTTACTTCATAGAACCAAGGCTTCTCCTCTGCCCCCTCAATGTCAATCTCATTGCAATATGCAGGCTTTTCAAATCTATCAATAGTAATCTTGGGAGCTTCATCATCCCAGCTGATCTCAAACATGGATGCCATAGTGGCCAATGCATCTGCCAACTGATTCTCTCTTCGTGGAATATGTCCAAAGGTGATCTCTTTAAAATGTGGGATTAAAGACAGCACATGCTCTCTGTAAGGAATGAGATTATCATGCTTGGTATCCCAATCTCCTTTAATCTGACTTACTACCAGGGCTGAATCTCCATACACATCAAGGAACTGAATCTTCATATCAATAACAGCTTTAATACCCAGAATACATGCCTCATACTCAGCCATATTATTGGTACAATAAAAACACAGTCTGGCAGTAATCGGGGTATGACAACCTTCAGGGGAACTAATCACAACACCAACACCATTACCAAGTGCATTGGAGGCCCCATCAAAAACCATAGTCCATCGGGATCCTTGTTCAGGTCCGTCATATTGTCCAGGTTCTTTAGTAATAATCATAATGTCTTCGTCAGGGAACTCAAAACTCATTGATTGGTAATCATCCACTGCTTGATGAGCCAAATGATCAGCTACAACACTTCCCTTAATGGCCTTCTGAGTAGTATACTGTATGTCATATTCTGTCAAGATCATTTGCCATCTTGCAATTCTTCCGGAGAGAGCAGGTTTCTCAAATATGTACTTGATTGGATCCATCTTCGAAATCAATAAGGTAGTATGAGTCAACATATACTGTCTTAGTCGGCGAGCAGCCCATGCCAAAGCGCAGCAAGTTTTCTCGAGCAGTGAGTATCTTGTTTCACAGTCGGTAAACTTTTTGCTAAGGTAGTATATTGCCTGCTCTTTTCGACCAGACTCGTCATGTTGCCCCAATACACACCCCATTGAGTTGTCTAATACTGTTAAGTACATAATCAAAGGTTTTCCATCAACTGGTGGCATCAAAATTGGAGGTTCTAGCAGGTATCTCTTGATTTCATCAAAGGCAGTCTGGCACTCATCATTCCATTCCATCACCTGATCTTTCTTCAACAACTTGAAGATTGGCTCACAGATGGCAGTTAATTGGGAAATAAATCTTGCAATGTAATTCAGTCGTCCCAAGAAACCTCTAACCTCCTTCTTAGTACGGGGAGCTGGCATCTCTTGTATAGCTTTCACTTTCGCAGGATCCACTTCAATACCTTTTCCACTGACAATGAAACCCAGGAGCTTTCCAGACCTAACTCCAAAAGTACACTTGTTTGGGTTCAATCTCAACTTGTATTTCTTCAACCTCTCAAACAATTTATGCAAATGATCAAGATGTTGCTCTTCATTCTGGGACCTGGCTATCATATCATCCACATATACCTCTATCTCATGATGAATCATATCATGAAACAAAGCTACCATAGCACGCTGATATGTTGCCCCTGCATTCTTCAAACCAAATGGCATCACCTTATAACAAAAAGTGCCCCACTGTGTAACAAACGTTGTTTTCTCCATATCTTCAGGAGCCATCTTGATTTGATTGTAACCAGAGAAACCATCCATAAAAGAGAATACCTTATGCTGAGCAGTGTTGTCTACTAGAACATCAATATGAGGAAGTGGGAAATCATCTTTGGGGCTAGCCTTGTTCAAATCTCTGTAGTCCACACACATACGTACCTTACCATCTTTCTTAGGTACATGCACCACATTTGCAACCCACTGAGGATAAGAAGTTACTGCTAAAAACCCTGCATTGAACTGTTTCATTACCTCTGCCTTGATCTTCTCTGACATTTCAGGACGCATACGACGAACCTTCTGCTTCTTCGGACGACAATCTTCTTTTACTGGTAAACGGTGAACCACAATGTCTGTATCCAACCCTGGCATATCTTCATAAGACCAAGCAAAGATCTCCACATAGTCACGTAACATCTGAATCAATCTGCTCTTGACACTATCCTCTAAATCAGCCCCTATCTTGACCTCTTTCCTATTTTCTTCAGTTCCCAGATTCACAACTTCGACTGGCTCTTCATGTGGCTGTATGGCTTTCTCTTCTTGTTGTAACAACCTAGCAAGCTCTACAGGTACTTCACAATTGTCCTCATTTCCGTCTTCAGTTTGATAGATCGGATTCTCGAAATTATAATTGGCAATAGTAGAACTGTTATCAACAGGATCCAGAGTGGATGAGGATCTGCATTTTAGTGATGTGGGTGTGTGTAAGAACACATAGCTGATAAAACAAAAATAAAAGAAAAGAAATACAAGGAACACAATATTTACGAAAACGAAACGTCCACTGATTTTATTGAATGAAGTATGCAAATGAAATGACAGCCCGTAACAAGCACACCATTGTGCCCCGGGTAAGGCACAAGGCTTAAGAGTTTTAATTGTTCAAGAAATTACAAACTTAAAAGCAACAACACAGTAATAGTATTTACTCCTGACTAAAGGAGATCGGAATAACATCTTCAGCTTTCCAATTATTGAGTCCAACACCCACAGTAGGAAAAATCCAAGCATCCAGATTGTAGTCTTCCTCATAGTCACCCACAGCATTGATCTGGTTCTTCATAACCCCTTGATTGGTGATACGAACAGCACGAGTACGACGAACAGCCTTCTGGGACTCTGCAGTGAAACCCAAACCAAATTTGTCAGACTTGTATGGGATATCAGGAAGCTGTCCCCAAATAGTGCAACCACCTTCATCCACTACAGCTCTAGCATCATTGAGGGAGGCCATTGCCATTGTTGGAGGTTTCCTGGTGACCACAGGAACTTTCTTGGCAATCGGAGGAGCTACATAATCATTAACAACCCAAGGAACCACTTCAAACGTCTGACACGGAGTCTCAATGTATTCTCCTTCCATTTCCAGATACTTGAAGGTATTCACATGGCTGACAAAGTATTCTTCTTCTCCATAGACAGTAACAACCTTTCCTTCCACCGGATATCTTAGCTTTTGATGTAATGTAGAGGTTACAGCACCTGCCCCATGGATCCAGGGACGACCAAGCAAACAAGAGTACGAAGGACGAATATCCATCACAAAAAATGTAGCATTAAAAACCTGAGACCCAACTTTGATTGGGAGATCAATTTCCCCATGCACCACTCTTTTAGAACCATCAAAGGTCTTCACTACAATACTACTGGGCTTCAGCACAGCATCTTCAGGACTCAGCTTATTCAGGACTTCCTTGGGCAACACATTCAGAGAAGAACCATTGTCTATCAGTACATGTGACAGGGTAGTGCCCCTGCATTCAATTGAGATATGCAGAGCCCTGTTATGAGGTATAAAACTCTGAGTAGCAAAACCTTGAGAAGGAGGGAAGAAACCCTGAGCAGCAAGTCCTTGGGAAGGAGGAATAAAACTTTGAGTAGCAAACCCTTGTGAAGGAGGTATAAAACTCTGAGCAGTAAGTCCTTGGGAAGGAGGAATAAAACCTTGAGTAGCAAACCCTGAAGAAGAAGGAATAAAACTTTGAGAAGCAAAACCATGAGGAGGAGGGACGAATCCATGAGGAAGTCCAAAAGGAGGCCAGGTCACAGGGGTAATGACTGATGATGTAGGCTGGGTCGTTGCAGTGACAAATTCAGTCGTTGCAGTAACAATTTCTGACACCACAGTCTGTTGGGTATCCATCTTCGCTCGAATGACTTGTAACATTTCCATCATCTGACCCATATTTCCACGAATATCAGAAAGCTCTTCGTTAACTCTGTCCATCTCTAGGTCTCTTTCAGCCATCCTCTTCCTGGCTTGAGCTCGAGTGTAGTATTTGCGTGAGAGCCTCAGTGTGAAAGCTGAATTGAGAGCAGATGACGGGAATGAGTTTCATGAAAAAAAATGCAAATGCAATGCCAAATGTATGAGTGCAATGCAAAAATGAAATTTTATTCAAGGAACTTAAGAAACAATTTGCAAATACCAAGGAACACATAATAATCAAAAGGATATGATTTCATTAAATTCAAAAAGTGATACAAAGTCTTGAGTACACTTTCAAAAATCCCAAACAAAGCTTAATAAAGACAAAAACAAAGTCCTAAGGAGATTCTCCTAAAAGCCTCAAGTTGAGCTTCTCGATTTGTGCCTTCATCTGAGCCCTTTCAAGCATAAGTTGATCCACGATCGACTTCCAAGAAGTGTCCTCTTGAGTGCTGGAGGAAAATAAATCCTCTGGTGCTTTCCTTTTCTTGCTGGAGAGCTCTTCTTCTTCCTTCATCTTCAGTTGTCTTCTAAGTTCCTCATTCTCACTGCTGATGATCTGATGTCGATTCTTCCATGCATTCTTCTCTCGAATCTCTTTCTCCAAATCAATCTTCAGTTTCTCCGCATCATCCATAAAGACCAGAATGGGTTTCTTGAAGGTCATAGGATCCTGGCGAGGGTAAGGCATCTTCAGACTAATTGCCCTATCTCGTACCCATTGGAGATAGGGTTCCATAGAAACACAATTCGGCTTTCCCAAGTTACTCCTCCCCTTCCTATGGATGCATTTCCAAGCTTGCATAATCTGTTTCCTGAGCTCTGGTTCTTCGTCATCCTTAAAGAAAATTCCTTCCACTTCAACACTCTTAGGTTTGTCCTTCAACGGATACCCGAGTTGGCGGCGAGCCAAAACTGGATTATAGCTGATTCCTCCCTTAGTGCTAAGAAGAGGCACATTAGCAAAATCACCACAACTATCAATAATCAATGCTCCATCATAAACACGGTTGTACCAGCTAATGTCAGAGTGGGTAAGAGACATGATCCTTTGTGACCACCACAAACCATCTTTAAGGTTCCAAAATGAAGATGACTTAGGCAAGTGCGAAATAAACCACTCGTACAACAATGATGCACAACAAGTAATCATCCCTCCCTTATGGTGATTCCTCAGATGGATGGAATGGTAGGTGTCTCCGAGCAAAGTAGGGACCGGGTTCTTCTTCAGAAATATCTTGATGGCGTTCAGGTCGACAAAGTCTTCAAAGTTTGGGAAAAGCAGCACTCCATATATCAGCAGAATAAAAGTCGCCTCAAAAGCTTTCATATCCTTCACATCAACAAAATTCTTGGCCTTTTCTATCAGAAACTTTGTAGGGAATCCAAAAATCTTTCCTTTACAGGTCATATTTGCCTTGACCTCAGGAACACTCAAATATGTCGCCTTTGCAATCTCCGCTTCTTCAGGGTCCTTCTCTAGAACAGGGAATGGAAACTCATCCTTAACACGTGATCCCACCAGAACTGAATACTCTTCCAAAGTAGGCGCCAATTGGTAATCAGGGAACGTAAAACAGTGGTAGAGAGGATCATAAAACTGGAGCATCACAGAGAGCAACCTTCCATCCCAATCAGTCTTCAGTAAGGCTAAGAGTCTCCTATGCTTCTCCATGAAGGCTTCTTGATCCAGAACCAAATCTCTTAATTTCCTTAGGTCTTCAAGTTTGGGAGTTTTGAATGTGTACTTGACAGTCTTTCTTCTTCCAAAGTCCATGATGATACCTATGATATTTGCAAAGATAAAGTTTCTGAGTTCCTTGAATAAATGGTAAAAATGATGCTTCATGATGCGTGAATGCAACAAACACAAACAAGGCTTAGGTTCAAAGCTTGCATGAGGTCAAAGGTTCAACCCTCCCAAAAGGTATGTACTATGAGTTTATTTGTACCTGTACAACGGGTTCTAAAAGTTCCCAGAATCACTGTCCCATCTTTCGGATATTACCGACTTCCCAACTCGACTTGGTAATCAGTAATATTCTCAAGAGAGTCTCATCCGAGTGCAGTATCGCGTATCAACTATTTTGGATTTGCACCCTCATAGTCATCGCACTACATCCCTAAAAAGGCCAAGTGGGGGTAAATGTTCTACGGTCCTCAGCATTAATGGCTCTCAGGTCGAATATAGTAATGTTTTCACGACTGAACTCGATCAACAAAACTACATCCGAGGAGGCCTCCGCTGAGTGGTGGTGTCTCAAGTCAACTTGGTCGGGACTCAACTCCCTACAAGCCTTCTTGAATATACCACCGTCCTAACTTATTTGCACTCAAGTCCGGGTTAGGACTTATCTCACCACACATGGAACACCCAACAAAAAAACCAAAATAATAACAAGCAATACAACAACTAATATACAAATATACAAGGTGGGCTTAACCCTCAAAAATAGAATCCCCAGCAGAGTCTCCATTTCTGTCACGGTGAGAATCGGATACCAAGCTATTGAGTGAGCTTGAATCGCAAAACATTTATGTTCACCACCGACTTTAATTTAATCCAAAGGGAAAAGGGAAAAAGATCGTAAAAACCCTAAATGAGGAGAAACTAGGTTCGGGGGTTGATTATACCTAGGGAAGGTGTTAGCATCCTAAGCATCCGCAGTATCCTACGGGAACCTCTTGTTAATATTTGTATTTTTGTTGTTTATTTCTTGTTAAAACTAAGGGAACCTAAGGTTTTTATTTCTAATGGTGCTCGCACAACATCGCATCGATGCCTACGTATCGGGTATAGAATCAGAGCACTCGTAGTTCTCCTAAGGATTAACGAACACTTGGTTACGCTCAAGGTTCGCGGGGGAAAGTAAGTGTTATGGCAAACACTCACGTGACTTAACAAAGTCACAAAAAGTTATAAAATAAAACACTAAGGACCTAATGGCTAAGGACCTAAGGATGAGGGATGGCTAAACTTCCTATGACATTGAGTCAACTGCAGGAGTTTTTCCCTTTTGGATTGAAAAGCATAAAAATAAATAAGAGAAGGTGCAAGCTCCTAAGACTAGGCAAAGGCTGCTACTTGCAAAAATAACTGAATGAAGTAAATAAAGTAAGTGGACAATGCGAAGATAAAGGGCTTGGTAACTGGCTATGGCTCGATATATGGATCGAGAATGCTGGGGTGGAAAACAAGCATTGTGCGACAATTTGTTTAAGTTAGAAGCTGTGAAGTGTAAGGAATGTGCAGATGGCGATCGTAAAACGACCGACTTACGTGTGTGAGTGTAGTGAAGTGAATTTCACTTGGCGTTGGACCAAGGATTATTATTTTTGAAATGAGATTAAATGGTGTAAAAATGCGAAAAATAGATGATAATAAAAAGTAAAGTGAAATAAATTGAAAATAGAATGAAATAAATTAAATGAATTAAGTAGGATAAATAAATGAATTAAATGGAATAAATAATGAATAAATGTATGAAATAGAAATAAAATGCAATGGCCTCATATGGGTCACGATTAATCGGAAACGATTTATCGTGACCTTTGTTATATCATCGGCCCTAAAAAGAGAAAAAATAAATGAATAGATTATTAAATAATTATCTAACATATATTTCCTTTTTTTAATAACCTTTTTTTTAAATAAATTGAAAATAGAATAAATTAAATAGAATAGAATAAATAGAAAAAATAAAAAATGGCCTCAAAGTGGTTTAGACAAAATTGACAAAGTCAAATATCAATAAACCACATGTTCTTATCATAGGCCCTAAATAGTTAAATAAATCGGGAAATCAATAAATAATAAGGAAATGGAAAAATTTGGCCTCATATAGGTTTAGATAACGTCGATTACAAATATCGAATATCGATAAACCCTTAATGATATCATTGGCCCTAATATAAAATCAAGAAAATTATATATACATTTTTTTAAACTAATGATAATATTAGAAAAGAAAAAAATCTAAAAAATAAAATATATATTTTTATTTTATATGTATTTAATTCTTAACTAAATATAATAATAGAAAAGAAAATTAAAATTGCTTACTTATTTATTTTATATACATATTTTTTTAACTAATAATAATAATAGAAGAGAAAGTATTAAAATACTATTTATTTATTTGATATTTATAAATGAGAAAATAATAAGAGAAACTAAATTAACTAAAAAATTTGACAAAAAATTAATTAATAAGCTAAAGTTAATTAAAAGATTTAATTAAAAGAGATTCTTATATGACAAATAGAAAAAAGAAAATAGAAAAAAGAATGGGCTATGTGAGGTTTAAAATAAGATTAAAAAAAAAATGCTTAATAAATAAATAACAACAATCAGAAAAAAACAAAATAGAAAAATAAATGGGCAATGCATCTATCCCTCACAAACGCGTTCTCTCTCAAGATCAAATTCAGAATGTACCACAAAATAGAGACAGAGACCCACCCCTCTTGTAAACGCAGATCAAACCCTCTTTTTTTTTAAAATAAAACTCAAAAACTCAGTCTTCTCTCCCTCAAACAACCTTGCTCTCGTCTCTCTCTCAAAAAACAAAACACACAAGACCAGAACAGGGTCGTGTTTCACGAACAACCCAAACCTCAAAAACAAAGCAGCGGCGGCGCTCTCTTTCTCACACTCGGCTTCGCTCAGTTCCTCTCTCAAAGCTCGCTCTCTGTCTCTCTCACAGGCGGATTTCGCGGCTTGGTTCGGCGTTTAGGTTGTTCATCAGAAGTGAATCGATTTTGGGTGAAGATGGTTAATGGGCTTGTTACAGTGGCTTAGATGGTGACGGATTTGAGGGGATTTCGGTGGTGATGGCCGGCGAGTTTAAGACGAGATTGATTGGGTTTGCTGGAGGATGAAGATCCAGGTGGTGGAGGTCATTTTCGAATCACAGTGATGGAAAAAAAAAGGTGAACCAGTTTTGTTATTCGTTTTGAGATCGTTTGGGGTGTTTTGAGAAGATGGCCGACGGAGGTTTGATGGCTTTGGAGATTGATGAAGTGAGTTTTGAATCTCATCTCCTCTCTCTCATTCTGTTTCGTTTTTTGGTTTTGTGACTCACAATGGTTTTGGTTTTGACAGTTTGTTCAGGTGATGGTTTTGAGAGGTGGTGGCTGGCGGATGGGTGATGCGATAATGTCGGCCACGGGTTTGGTTTACGGTAAGGTTCTTGGTCTCTCTGTGTGTTCAGATTCTGGTTCGTTTTCAAGGTTTTGTGGTGAGTTTCAGTGGCCGGTTCGGTTTCCGCGGATTTTAGTGACGGTTTGGTGATTGTTGGCTGGGGTTGTTTGTTGAGGGAGTTGGCTTACTGGGTTTATGTTGCCGTTTGGTGTTGAGTTTGTAGACGGATTTCTCGTTTCTATTCTGTTTGCTTGAGTGGTTTGTATGACAGATGAATATTTAGTGTGGGAGGAGGGTTCTGGTTTTATTGCAGGGTGATGTTGAAAAAAAAAGTTGGTGATAGCTTTGCGGTGTTGGTCTGTAGAAGAAAAATGGAATTGTGGGCAGTGAATGGTGGTCTCACAGCGGAACGGTTCGGCGGAGTGAGTAATGGTTTGGTTTTGAAGGTGATGAAAGTCTTTTCACATGTCTTGACTAGATTTTTTCTTGATTTCTGTTCTGGTGTTATGATAATATGGGGGGTTAACAAGGGACGAAGATGGTGAAAAGGTTTGTGTTGGAATTGGTTCTCTTTATCTCAGATTTTTCTTTTCATTTTTCTGGGTTGTTTTTGTATGAGTTTGAAAAAATTATGGTGATATGAAGGTCTGAATTTAGAAACAAAAGTGTAACGGTTCGTGAATGATTGTTTCAGATTTTGTTCAGTTATGAGAATGGACAATGAAAGGTGGTGGAAGGGTTTTTATGAATCTTATGCGGCTGTATTTTTGTATTGTATGTGGGTGGTGAAGAAGGTTTAATGGTGAGTTTGTTGGTGTTTCTGCGAAGCTCACAGTGGCGGTGAGGCTGGTTTTCACAAGTTTTTGTTGTATGGTTTTTTGAAGCTTTGGCTGGAGGTCGAGTGGTGGTTGCGGATTCGGCTCACAGTTCAAGGGTTTTTTGTTTGCGATTTCGAAGGTAGTTGCGGATTTGTGTTTGTGATGGCTTTGGCTCTGTGCGGCCGTGGTTTTCTGGTTGTTTCACGGTCAGTGGTTTTGTGACTGGTAAAGGGATTTTGTGTGGTTGGGTTGAAGGAAAGGAGGAGTTTTGTTCAAATTTTATTTCATTTGTATTTCGTCACAGCTCATCTCACAGTGAGTTTCAGGATCTCACGCCTTGTGTTGTTTCTCACATCTTAATCTTTCCCTCTTAAGATACGGTCTCACTCTCTCATTTCTGGTTTTTTGCAGGTTTTGTTTTTGGTTTTTGGGGTGGTAAGAAGAATGCAAGTTGGTATGGTTTATGGATGATGAAGAGGAGCTTTGCTTATGATTTTTGTTCTGTGTTTGTTGATGATGGGTTGATGCAGGTTTAAGTTTTGTTATGGTTTTTGAAAGATGAAAATTTGGCTTGAAACTTCACTTACAGTGCTTTTTTCAGGTTTTATGAGGTAAAAAAAAAAAATGGATGCAATCAGGACAGATGTTCCACACATCACAAAGTAGTTTAAAAAAAAAACAATGCTTCCGCTCAGCAGAAAAGACAAGTGTTGTTGTTGATTTAAAAAATGGTCTTAAGCATATTTTTTGAAGTTCTAACATGAAATTGGTTTTGTGTATGCAGGCTGAATGAAATTAAAAAGAAAAGAAACTATGAACAAAGCTGAAAAGAGGTGAAAGGAGAAAGAAATATACCGACCCGAACGTTATCGGGGTGAAGAGTCCACGAGTAGTAAGTCTCCTTCCTTTGATTGTTGTTTGTTTTCCTTGTTCTTTCCTTGTGGTTGTTGCTGAACTTTGTTCTCCCTTTTCTCCTCTTTTTTTTGAGAATTAAGTTGCTGGATTTTTAGTTATTTGAGTTGGTTTTGGGACTGTTTGGGTGTTGTATTGATGCTGATTTTTTGTAACAGGGGTAGTGTTTTTGTAGCTAAACTGGTGTGTTTTGTGCTGAGTTTGTGTATGTTTGTAATGCTGAAATTTGTGAGTTTAGTGGCTGTTTTCTGTGTGTTTGATGCTGATTTTTTTTTGTGTTTTTGGGATGTAACAGTTGGTTTATATGCTGATTTTTGTGGTGTTTGCAATGTGTTTTTGAGGCTGGTTTTTGTGTAGTTGTGAGGCTGTTATGGGACTGATTTGATGCTGTATTTTTTTGAATGTTTGTGAGTTGTTTTGGAACTGTTTTGTGTGTAAAAGAGTGCTGAGTTTTTTTAGGTTGAATTTGTATGTAACAGTGTGTTATGTAGTTGTAACAGGGCTGATTTTTGTTGTCCTTGTTGCTTGCCAATGAAGGGTTGGAGGAAGGGAGACACATGCTGAATTTGCAGCAGTGGGTGGAGCAGGAAAATGCAGCTGTTGGTGGCTGCATGCTTGCTGATTTGGGGCAGATTTGGAGCTGTTGCATTTTGTCTTGGGGCTGAATTTTTTTGTAGTCTTATGCAGCATTTTTTTGTATTCTTTCTTTCTTTTTCTATGTAAATGTAATATAAAAATGTTATGGAATAAAAAATGGATTATTTACATTTGGGACTATTCTTGAAATTAACACTTAATATTGAAAATTGAAAATGAGAACTTTAAAATTAAAATCTAAACATAAACTTAAATTAGAAATGAATTAAAAAGAAATAAACTTAAAAATTAAAAATAACTTATAAACTTAAATAAAACTTGGAACTAAAATGAATAATAAAAAATAGGAAATTGGAATTGAATTAAAAATGAAATCTTAAAAGAAAAGTAAATTAAAAATAAATTAGAAATTGAAATTAAATTAAATTAAATTGGAAATTGAAATTAAACTAGAAATAGAAACTTAAAAATGAGTTGAAAAAGATAAAAAAAATAAAATTGGAGATTAAGAGTAAATGGAGATTAGAAAAAAAAATGTGAATTAAGGATAAAAGTTAAAATTACATTAGGAAGTAAAAACTTGAAAAATTTAAAATAGAAATAAAAATTACATTTGAAAACTTAAAAAAAATGGGAATAAGATTATATTATTTTTTTAATCAAACTTTGAGAATAGAAATTAAAAAAACTTTAAAAGTTAGAAATTAATTAAAAGTTGGAAATGAGGAATAGAAATTAAATTTAAAATGGAAGCTTAGAAAAAAGTAACTAGAAAATGAGAAGAAAGTAACGGAACATAAATCGGGAAAAAACCCTGCTAAATGCGATGAATGTATGATGCGAGCAGTTAGGGGTAAAATTTGGGGTGTGACAGTTGCCCCTATTTAAATAACTTTACCAGATGGCGTGAATGACGACAGGCACTCATGAGATCATGGTGAAAGGTATTTAAATACAGAAATAACCGAAAATTTTGCCCCTAAACGCAATGTTATGCTGGACTACAAAACTATCTAACTCTGCAACTCTTATGCAATGAAATGATGATTATGGTATGAATGATCAGAATGATAATGCCGACAACCACAAGCCAAGACTCACTGGGGATGACAAACACTGGGGATAAATAAACGAAAATGGGACATATTCAAAGTGATAAATCAACAGGTTCAAGTGTAACTGTTGACACTAAGAATAACAAAAGACGGGAACAGAAGGAAATCCAAAGCGTTGGATCAACAAACACAAACAAAACAAAATGAAATCCAAAGTGACTGCACAGTGGCTCAATGCGACCAACTGGCACTGAGAATACAAATAAGATAAGGAAATAAAATCGAAGTGGTAAATCAATGGCTCTATGCGACCAATTAACTTTGAGAAATAAAAGCAACGTATTCAAAGTGAATGCGCAGCGGCACGATGCGACCAACTGACACTAAGAATACAAACAATGCAAGGAAATAAATCGAAATGGTAGATCAATGGCTCTGTGCGACCAAAAGACTTTGAGAAGTAAAAGGCAACATATTCAAAGTGAATGCGCAGCGGCTCGAAGCGACCCACTGTCACTGGAAATAAAAACCATAATATTCAAAGTGATAAATCAACAGGAATATTCAAAATGAATATGCAGTGGCTCGATGCGACCAGCTAGCATTGAGAATGAAATAAAATTATTCAAAGTGAATGCGCAGCGGCTCGATGCGACCAGCTAGCATTGAGAATGAAATAAAATTATTCAAAGTGAATGCGCAGCGGCTCGATGCGACCAACTGTCATTGGAAATGAAAAACATAATATTCAAAGTGAATGCGCAGCGGCTCGATGCGACCAACTGACACTAAGAATGCAACAAAAATAATCAAAATGAATACGCAGTGGCTCGATGCGACCAGCTAGCATTGGAGATGACAAACAGCTTATTCAAGGCGAATGCGCAGCGGCTCGATGCGACCAACTGACACCAAGAATAACAAAATAAATATTCAAAAAGAAAGTGCAGTGGCTCAATGCGACCGACTGTCACTGAAAATGATAATCATAATATTCGAAGCGAATGCGCAGCGGCTCGATGCGACCAACTGACACCATGAATAACGACAAAAATATTCAGAGAGAAATGTGCAGTGGCTCAATGCGACCAACTGACACTAAGAATAAGACAAGGAAACAAATTGAAGTGGTGGACCAATGGCTCTATGCGACCAAATGACTGTGAGAAGTAAAAAGCAACAACATATTCAAAGTGAATGCGCAGCGGCACGATGCGACCAACTGACACTAAGAATAACAACAAGCTTATTCAAGGTGAATGCGCAGCGGCTCGATGCGACCAACTGACACCATGAATAACCAACAAAAATAAACATTCGAAGGGAATGTGCAGCGGTCCAATGCGACCAACTGACATCATGAATAATCAACAAAAATATTCAAAAAGAAATGTGCAGTGGCTCAATGCGACCAACTGTCACTGGAAATGATAAACATAATATTCAAAGTGAATGCGCAGCGGCTCTATGCGACCAACTGACACTAAGAATACAACAATTAGGTCATCCAAAAAGAATGTGCAGTGGCTCAATGCGACCAACTGTCACGGGAAATAGGAATGGCACAAAATTCAAAGTGAATGCGCAGCGGCTCGATGCGACCAACTGTCACTGGAAATAAAAACCATAATATTCAAAGTGAATGCGCAGCGGCTCAATGCGACCAACTGACACTAAGAACACAACAAAATAAACATTCAAAGTGAATGCACAGCGGCTCGATGCGTCCAACTGACACTAAGAATAATCAACAAAAATAAACATTCAAAGTGAATGCACAGCGGCCCGATGCGACCAAACTGTCACTGAGAACGACAACAAGCTTATTCAAGGTGAATGCGCAGCGGCTCGATGCGACCAACTGACACCAAGAATACAACAAAAATATTCGCAATGAATACGCAGTGGCCCAATGCGACCAACTGTCCCGAGAAAAAGGAAAGACACGAAATTCAAAGTGAATGCGCAGCGGCTCGATGCGACCAACTGACACCATGAATAACAACAAAAATAAACATCCAAAGTGAATGCACAGTGGCTCGATGTGACCACTGTCACTGAGAATGACAACCAGCTTATTCAAAGTGAATGCGCAGCGGCTCGATGCGACCAACTGACACCATGAATAGCAACAAAAATAAACGAAGTAGAAGCAACAATAGGTCCGAAACCTATTGACACTAAAAAAGAAAGCCAAGATACACTCAAAGTGAATGCGCAACAAGTTGAAAAAAAACCGGTTGACACTAAGAATGATAAAGACAAAGTAGTCAAAGTATTCAATAATGGTAAATTAGCAGGTTCAAATGTAACTGCCGACACCGGAAGGAAAACACAGTGATTTAGTAGTGGCTTTATGCGACCAGCTAGCATTGGGGATAGAATGGAGATCACCCAAAAAATGAATCAACGGCTCTAAGCGACCGGCTAACGCAAAAGTAACAACAAAACATGTTGGAGTTTTCAACTAAGATAACACATCCAGCCTCTGGAAATTCCTTCAGGAACCATCAGGAGAAAGGTACAAGTATGTACAAAATCAAATGGACTTGGATTTAAAACAAAGGTTTCAGGACCTGCTTAAAAGATTTGTGCCAATGACAATTGGACTTCAAGGAGACACGGTGGTCATAAAGACAAAAGCCAAACACAAATAGAAGTCCACTGGGGACACCCGCAATTACTAGGGACAATAACAAATGGTAAACCACCTCGGGCACCGACAACAATGAATTCTCAAACTGAACACTAATGATATCTGGACCTGGAGTTAGACAGACGACAACTGGGGAAAGACAAATGCTAATGTCAAATGCGCATGATTGAGCATGATGCGGATGATCATGATATGCAAATGTTGACTCAAAGGAGACAAAGAGTTTTGTCAAGACTCAAAGAGGAGTAGGCTCTCAACACCAATACTCAGGTGAGCAAAATGAAAAACACTGGGGGGATGTCTTCGAACTTGGAAATCATGCTTGGTCCAAGGATCCATCCAAGAGTGTTATCAGTTTTGAACTTCTACGGGAATTTCTGTAATAATAGTATACAGGTGTGGTTGCAAACCAGGACTTCTTGGGGAAACAGAAGATTTTTTTTTAATTTTCCAAAGTCAAAGAAACTTAAAGTTTTCAAGTGCTTTCAAAAAACATTTTCTAAAAAAACTTGTCATTTTTAGAGTTAAATTGTAATCAAGTGATGACATTTTGCATAACAAAAGAAAATAAGAGGCTGAACAACAAAATTCATAGGCAAAGTTTGTATTTTATTCAAGAATGGTAGCTTGCCAATGGCAAAAACTCCATGGGAAATTACAATTTGAAAATGGCAATGGGGAAGGGTCTACATTGAATCCAACGACCACTACAATCCCTAATAACTAAGACTGCCCGACACCTTGCTTCCGACGAGAGCAAATGGATCGATCTTTCAGTATGATTCTTCAGTAATGGTAAGCACCATCTGATACAGTCAAATGCCTTTGTCCCTAACTTTTGCCTGGATCGCCCTTTCGGGTTTTCAATCCACCGGGACGCTCTTTTTTGCCTAAGCCGCCCTTTCGGGTTTTCAACTTAGCGAGCTCTTATTTTTTCATTTTTATCCCTAACTTTTGCCTGGATCTCCTTCATAGGTTTTGATCCACCGGGATACCCATTTTTGCCTAGGTCGCCATTTCTGGTTTTCGACCTATCGGGTTTTATTTAGGCATAATATTTTTTGACTGCATCAGAATTCACCGGGTGTTTCAGCTGTTCACCATCCATAGTTGTAAGGATTAAGGAACCTCCGGAGAATGCCATCTTCACAACATATGGGCCTTCATAGTTAGGACTCCATTTTCCACGCATGTCCTTGTGAACTGGCAAGATTTTCTTGAGTACAAGATCTCCTTCTTTGAATTCTCGGATACGGACTTTCTTGTCAAATGCTCTCTTGATGCGCTTCTGGTACATCTGGCCATGGCACATGGCAGTCATCCTCTTCTCATCAATGAGGTTCAACTGGTTGTATCTGCTCTGGACCCACTCAGCTTCCTCCAGTTTGGTTTCCATCAAGATTCTCAAAGATGGTATCTCTACTTCAATAGGGAGAACTGCATCCATCCCATACACCAGAGAGAAAGGGGTTGCCCCTGTTGAAGTGCGGACTGATGTTCTGTATCCATGTAAAGCATATGGTAACATCTCGTGCCAATCTTTGTAAGTTTTTACCATCTTTTGCAGAATCTTTTTGATGTTCTTGTTTGCAGCTTCAACAGCTCCATTCATCTTCGGACGATACGGAGAAGAGTTATGATGTTCAATCTTGAATGTCTCACACAGCTCTTTCATCGTTTTGTTGTTCAAATTAGTCCCATTATCTGTGATGATTCGGCTTGGGATCCCATAACGGCAGATAATTTGATTCTTGATGAAATGGGCCACCACTTGCTTTGTCACATTGGCGTAGGAAGCTGCTTCTACCCATTTGGTGAAATAATCGATTGCGACCAAGATAAACCGATGACCGTTGGAAACTTTAGGCTCAATTGCCCCTATCATGTCAATGCCCCACATTGAGAAAGGCCAAGGCGATGACAGAACATTTAAAAGCGTTGGAGGCACGTGCACCTTGTCGGCATAAATCTGGCACTTATGACACTTTCTGGCATACTTGAAACAATCTGACTCCATGGTCAACCAGAAGTATCCAGCTCTCAAAATCTTCCTGGACATGGCATGTCCATTGGCATGTGTTCCAAACGATCCTTCATGGATTTCCCTGATCAATAGGTCTGCTTCGCGCTTGTCCAGACATCTGAGCAGAACCATATCATAATTTCTCTTGTAAAGCACATTGTTGCTGAGGAAGAATTTGGACGCCAATCTTCTCAGAGTCTTCTTGTCTAGATTTGTTGCGTCAGTCGGGTACTCCTGATTCTGCAAATAGTTCTTGATGTCATAGAACCACGGTTTCTCATCAGTTTCTTCTTCGACCAGTAGACAGTAGGCTGGTGCAGTTCTTCGCTCGATTGTAATGAGTGGAGCTTCATTAAGAAATCTGACTTGAAACATAGATGCCAACATAGCCAAGGCATCTGCAATTTGATTTTCTGCCCTTGGAACATGATGGAAAGTGACTTCATCAAAGTATTTAATCAATTCCACAATATGGGCACGGTATGGGATCAACTTCTCATCACGGGTCTCCCATTCGCCTTTGACTTGGTAGATTACCAAGGCTGAGTCTCCGTATACATCAAGGATCTTGATTCTAGTATCAATTGCAGCTTCGATACCCAAAACACATGCTTCATACTCTGCGATGT
Organism: Lathyrus aphaca; assembly: GCA_963966055.1. Lineage (NCBI taxonomy): Eukaryota > Viridiplantae > Streptophyta > Magnoliopsida > Fabales > Fabaceae > Lathyrus > Lathyrus aphaca. The sequence goes on from OZ014524.1 coordinate 539,202,014, forward strand.
TGTTTGTACATTCGAAACATAATCTGGCTGTGAAAGGAGTATAACCACCATCAGGGTTCATCAAGACCACTCCTACACCATGCCCCATGTAGTTAGAGGAACCATCAAACATCATCTTCCAACGAGAACCTGGCTCGGGACCTTCATCTGGATCTGGAACTTTGCAGTCCTTTATCAACATAATATCTTCGTCCGGGAAATCGAATTTCAAAGGTTCATAATCTTCGACAGGATGATCAGCAAGGTATTCAGATAGAACACTGCCTTTGATAGACTTCTGGGTTACATATTGGATGTCGTACTCGGATAACAACATGTGCCAACGGGCGAGCCTTCCGGTCAAAGCAGGCTTCTCAAAGATGTACTTTATTGGATCCATTTTCGAGATCAACAAAGTAGTATGACAAATCATGTACTGCCTGAGGCGTCTGGCCGCCCATGCCAAAGCACAACAAGTCTTCTCTAAAAGTGAGTATCTGCTCTCACAATCTGTGAACTTCTTGCTTAAGTAATAAATGGCGTGCTCCTTACGACCAGTTTCGTCCTGTTGGCCTAATACGCAACCCATAGATCCCTCGAGTACAGTCAGGTACATGAAAAGAGGCTTCCCTGGAGTAGGTGGGATCAAGATAGGAGGTTCTTGCAGATAAACCTTAATCTTCTCAAAAGCCAGTTGACAATCAGGACTCCACTCAATTGCTTGATTCTTCCGGAGTAACTTGAATAAAGGCTCACATGTAGCAGTCATGTTGGAGATGAATCTGGAGATGTAGTTCAATCTTCCAAGGAAACCTCTGACTTGCTTTTCTGTCTTTGGAGCTGGCATCTCTTGAATTGCTCTGACCTTATCTGGATCTACTTCAATTCCTTGCTGACTAACAATAAAACCAAGTAACTTTCCTGATCGGACACCAAAGGTACACTTAGCTGGATTCAGGCGCAGTTGGAACTTTCTGAGACGCTCAAATAACTTCAAGAGATGATTCAAATGATCCTCCTCACTCTGTGATTTGGCAATCATATCATCCACATAGACTTCTATCTCTTTATGCATCATATCATGGAATAGGGTGACCATTGCCCTCTGATAGGTGGCTCCTGCATTCCTGAGACCAAATGGCATAACCTTGTAACAATAAGTGCCCCATGGTGTGATGAATGTAGTCTTTTCCATATCGTCAGGATCCATCTTGATCTGGTTGTATCCTGAAAACCCATCCATCAAAGAGAAAACAACAAATTTAGCAGTGTTGTCAACCAAAGTATCAATATGCGGAAGAGGGAAATCGTCCTTCGGACTGGCTTTGTTCAAATCCCTATAGTCCACGCACATTCTGACTTTGCCATCCTTTTTAGGGACTGGCACAATATTAGCTACCCACTCAGGGTACTTTGCAACTGCGAGGAATCCAGCATCAAACTGTCTTTTGACCTCTTCTCGAATCTTCAGAGCCATGTCTGGTCTTGTTCTTCGAAGCTTTTGCTTTACAGGAGGACAATCTGGTCGAAGAGGTAACTTGTGGACCACTATGTCTGTGTCTAAGCCGGGCATATCCTGATATGACCATGCAAACACATCTACATATTCTCTGAGAAGCTTGACCAATCTTTCTCTGATGTCTGCCCCGAGTGTTGTACCAATCTTGACTTCCTTCTTGTCCTCATCAGTGCCAAGATTGATGGTCTCAACCTGCTCCTTATGTGGCTGAAGATCTGTGTGATCATTCTCAACCAATCTTGCCAGTTCTTCGGGAATGTCACAATCTTCCTCGCTTTCATCTTCTGCTTGGTAGATGGGCGAATCAAAGTTAGGAGAGAATGTAGAGTCATTGGATTCAACAAGGTTTTCGTTTATTCTGCATATGATAATGATTTGCTTTTATTAAAAGTGGAAAATAGAAAAAATGCAAGAGAAAAAAGCCTTTTTTTTTATATTGGTTTTGAAAGATTGCCATTTTCTTTTAAAAGTGAAAAGAGAGAAAAACAGTAAATTGATCAAAATAAGAGTTTAACAAAATGCCTTCATTGATAATAACTTTAAAAATGAGAAGGGGCCCTACAAAATACTCCCATAGCCTTGGGCAGGGCTAGGGAACTTGAAAACATTGAAAAAAACAACAAATTACTTTGACAATGGAAAAAACTCTGGGATCTCGACTGCCTCCCAATTGTCCAAGGCTTCTTCACACTGATACACCAGATGATTCACATCTTCATCTTCAGAAACTCCATCAATTGCGTTGACCTGATAACCAGCACTGGAAAACACTTCTTGGATGGTCTTCAGACGGCCTTTAGCGGAGGTTGATGCTCCTTCCTTCACATGAGTTGGTTTGTAACCCAACCCGCAGCGATCTAGCTTCTGTTTGACCTCGATGACATCACCCCAACCTTCATAGCTTCTTTCTTCAATGGTGGAAATGGTACTCTTCAGCGATGCGAAAGATGGTATACCCTTCCCTTTTGGTTCCTCAACTTCCAAAAGGACAGCATTGGCTATCTCAAGAGCTTGGAAAGAAGTTTCCAAAGCATCTTCATCAGCCTCAATATAGCTAAAAGATGAAAGGTTACTGACCATGAGGTCTTCTTCCCCAGACACGGTTACCAGCTTGTTATCAACTACAAACTTCATCTTTTGATGTAGGGTAGAGGTGACTGCCCCAGCAGCATGGATCCAAGGTCTTCCCAGCAAGCAACTGTAGTTAGGATTGATGTCCATAACCTGGAAAGTGATTTTGAAGACCTGTGGCCCGATCAGGATTGGTAGGTCTACTTCTCCAATGACAGTCCTTCTTGACCCATCAAAGGCTTTTACAATCAGTGCACTGGGCCTCATCTCTGCCCCTTGATAAGATATTTTAGCAAGTGTTCTTTTCGGCAAAACATTCAAAGAAGATCCTGTATCCACAAGAACTCTTGCTAAAGTATCCTCTTGACATTTCACTGATATGTGGAGCGCACGGTTGTGGTCCAAACCCTCCTTTGGAAGATCCTCCATACTGAAACTGAGGTTGTTACACGCAGTGATATTGGCGATGACACCATCAAACTGGTTCACTGTTATATCATGCGTAACATGTGCTTGAGCTAGCAACTTCTGAAGCGCACTTCGATGAGCCGGAGAATGCATAAGCAGTGATAGGATAGATATTTTGGAAGGCGTTTGATGTAGCTGATCAATTACCTTATAATCACTCTTCTTTATGATTCTGAGAAATTCGGCATCTTCTTCCCCCAAGACTACCTCTTTATCTTTGTTGACAACAGCTGGTATGACTTCTTTAGGCGGAGCCGTATTGGCTTGCTGGGTATATACACGACCACTGCGAGTCAAACGACCTGCACCCGCTATATCAGTACTTGCAACTTTTGAACCTTCCTTCTGGTTAGCTTTATCGATCTTCTGATGAACTTTCCCTGTATCGTACTTCCAAGGAACTGCTTTGGTGTCTTCATAACGGAAAGAGTTACCCCTTTGTTCAAATCTTGGCTCAGGTACATTGAAGATTGGCACCACAGATTCTGGAGTATTGAAGATAGGTTGAGCTCCTGAAGATTCAGGCAGATTGAACACTGGCACCCAAGTAGAATTAGATTCCGGCAAGTTGAAGATGGGTTCAATTACTGCCACTTCATTCTTCTTCATATGACTGCTCACTTGTAAGACGCCTTCATCAATCAAATCTTGAACATCTTTTAGGACCAATTCACATCCCCTCGGACTATCAACACAACCTTCACAATTCTGATGACAGCTCTTCAGTATACCCGCCTCTACTAACTTCGCATGGAAGTCTCTGAGCGGGGTCTTGATTTCGGTGGCATTGAAAATCAAACCTTCTTCGGACTCATCAACGATAGCATTTATAGACCCATGCTTGGGTAAAGGATTATCTTTGACATTCGGACCAGTATTCCCAAATGACAGAATATTCTTCTCCATCAAATCTTTCACTATGTACTTCAAAGCATAACAACCCTCCAAATCGTGCCCTGGAGCACCTTCATGGAATAAACAGTGAGCATTTGGGTTGTAATTTGGTGGGAGCGGACTTGGTGGAGGACCCAAAGGCCTTGGAGTAACCAAACCCTTCTTCAGCAGTGAAGGATATAACTCAGTATAAGTTATAGGGATTCGAGGATTAGGAGGCCTTCCACCTGTTCTTCTGTTCTGAAAATTTGGATTTGGATGAGGAGCTGGAGTCCTCGGCTGGTAGGCTGAAGCATTGGGTGCTTGTTGATAGCCCGGATTGTTGATCATTGGTTGATAAGGTTGAATCATTGGAGCCGCTTGTTGGTACATCGGTACTGCTTGAGTTGGCCGATACATGGGGACTTGTGGATTAAATGCTGGTTGAACCGCCGCTACATAAGGATGTTGGGCATACTGTTGTTGATGAGCATACTGCTGTTGACGAGGATACTGCTGTTGAGCCATAGGTGAAGGTCTCTGCCAAAGTGGATTTCTTCTTTGACTTGTCATTATGGCGTTTGTCTCACCCTCTTTCTTCTTGTGGAAGTTGCTGGTAAATTTCTTAACATTACTCCCACTGCCAGTGCTGGAACTGCCAGATGCACCACTCATCTTTCCACTTTTCAAACCGAGCTCTACCTTGATTCCCACAGCCACTAAATCAGAGAAACTAGCAGTTATACTCCCCACCATTCTCTCATAGAATTCTGGTCGCACAGTGTCAACAAACCAGTCAGCTAATTCTTTTTCAGTCAGTGGGGGCTCTACTTGAGAAGCGGTTCCTCTCCACCTTTGAGCATACTCTTTAAAGGATTCAGACTCTTTCTGGGACATGCTTAGCAATTGCCTCCTATCGGGAGCGAGGTCCATGTTGTATTTATATTGCTGGATGAAAGCATCGGCCAAGTCTTGGAAACTACGAATCTTTGACTGGTCAAGCGTCAAATACCATTTAGAGGAGATTCCCTTCAGACTGTCTTGAAAGCAGTGGATCATTAACTTATCATTGTCAACCTGAGCAGCCATTCTTCGATAGTACATCAGGAGATGGTTCTTAGGACAAGTTGCACCCTCATACATATCAAACGTGGGTATCTTGAATTTTGGAGGTATTACCAATCCAGACACCAGACACATCTCCCTGGCAGCAGCCCCAAAGATTTGGTCACCTTCAATCGCTCTTAATCTTTTCTCAAGGGTATCAAAATTCTCTTGCATCTTCACGTGTTTCTCATCTCCGTTTTCAGACATATCTGGCGCTTCGTACCCCTGATGGTCATTAAAATACGGTTGGGCACGGGTGTGCACAATGTCCTGTGTAAAATTAGCAACGGCATGATTCTCTTCATTAGTCACAGGAACAGTTTGTTGAGCAGCAAATCCCTGAGGAGGGGGCACAAAACCTTGAAACGGAAACGCCATACCCTGAGAGGGAGGTGCGAAACTTTGAGAAGCTAAGCCTTGGGACGGAGGGAAGAAACCCTGAGCAGCAAATCCTTGGGAAGGAGGTATAAAACTCTGAGTAGCAAAACCTTGAGAAGGAGGGAAGAAACCCTGAGCAGCAAGTCCTTGGGAAGGAGGAATAAAACTTTGAGTAGCAAACCCTTGTGAAGGAGGTATAAAACTCTGAGCAGTAAGTCCTTGGGAAGGAGGAATAAAACCTTGAGTAGCAAACCCTGAAGAAGAAGGAATAAAACTTTGAGAAGCAAAACCATGAGGAGGAGGGACGAATCCATGAGGAAGTCCAAAAGGAGGCCAGGTCACAGGGGTAATGACTGATGATGTAGGCTGGGTCGTTGCAGTGACAAATTCAGTCGTTGCAGTAACAATTTCTGACACCACAGTCTGTTGGGTATCCATCTTCGCTCGAATGACTTGTAACATTTCCATCATCTGACCCATATTTCCACGAATATCAGAAAGCTCTTCGTTAACTCTGTCCATCTCTAGGTCTCTTTCAGCCATCCTCTTCCTGGCTTGAGCTCGAGTGTAGTATTTGCGTGAGAGCCTCAGTGTGAAAGCTGAATTGAGAGCAGATGACGGGAATGAGTTTCATGAAAAAAAATGCAAATGCAATGCCAAATGTATGAGTGCAATGCAAAAATGAAATTTTATTCAAGGAACTTAAGAAACAATTTGCAAATACCAAGGAACACATAATAATCAAAAGGATATGATTTCATTAAATTCAAAAAGTGATACAAAGTCTTGAGTACACTTTCAAAAATCCCAAACAAAGCTTAATAAAGACAAAAACAAAGTCCTAAGGAGATTCTCCTAAAAGCCTCAAGTTGAGCTTCTCGATTTGTGCCTTCATCTGAGCCCTTTCAAGCATAAGTTGATCCACGATCGACTTCCAAGAAGTGTCCTCTTGAGTGCTGGAGGAAAATAAATCCTCTGGTGCTTTCCTTTTCTTGCTGGAGAGCTCTTCTTCTTCCTTCATCTTCAGTTGTCTTCTAAGTTCCTCATTCTCACTGCTGATGATTTGATGTCGATTCTTCCATGCATTCTTCTCTCGAATCTCTTTCTCCAAATCAATCTTCAGTTTCTCCGCATCATCCATAAAGACCAGAATGGGTTTCTTGAAGGTCATAGGATCCTGGCGAGGGTAAGGCATCTTCAGACTAATTGCCCTATCTCGTACCCATTGGAGATAGGGTTCCATAGAAACACAATTCGGCTTTCCCAAGTTACTCCTCCCCTTCCTATGGATGCATTTCCAAGCTTGCATAATCTGTTTCCTGAGCTCTGGTTCTTCGTCATCCTTAAAGAAAATTCCTTCCACTTCAACACTCTTAGGTTTGTCCTTCAACGGATACCCGAGTTGGCGGCGAGCCAAAACTGGATTATAGCTGATTCCTCCCTTAGTGCTAAGAAGAGGCACATTAGCAAAATCACCACAACTATCAATAATCAATGCTCCATCATAAACACGGTTGTACCAGCTAATGTCAGAGTGGGTAAGAGACATGATCCTTTGTGACCACCACAAACCATCTTTAAGGTTCCAAAATGAAGATGACTTAGGCAAGTGCGAAATAAACCACTCGTACAACAATGATGCACAACAAGTAATCATCCCTCCCTTATGGTGATTCCTCAGATGGATGGAATGGTAGGTGTCTCCGAGCAAAGTAGGGACCGGGTTCTTCTTCAGAAATATCTTGATGGCGTTCAGGTCGACAAAGTCTTCAAAGTTTGGGAAAAGCAGCACTCCATATATCAGCAGAATAAAAGTCGCCTCAAAAGCTTTCATATCCTTCACATCAACAAAATTCTTGGCCTTTTCTATCAGAAACTTTGTAGGGAATCCAAAAATCTTTCCTTTACAGGTCATATTTGCCTTGACCTCAGGAACACTCAAATATGTCGCCTTTGCAATCTCCGCTTCTTCAGGGTCCTTCTCTAGAACAGGGAATGGAAACTCATCCTTAACACGTGATCCCACCAGAACTGAATACTCTTCCAAAGTAGGCGCCAATTGGTAATCAGGGAACGTAAAACAGTGGTAGAGAGGATCATAAAACTGGAGCATCACAGAGAGCAACCTTCCATCCCAATCAGTCTTCAGTAAGGCTAAGAGTCTCCTATGCTTCTCCATGAAGGCTTCTTGATCCAGAACCAAATCTCTTAATTTCCTTAGGTCTTCAAGTTTGGGAGTTTTGAATGTGTACTTGACAGTCTTTCTTCTTCCAAAGTCCATGATGATACCTATGATATTTGCAAAGATAAAGTTTCTGAGTTCCTTGAATAAATGGTAAAAATGATGCTTCATGATGCGTGAATGCAACAAACACAAACAAGGCTTAGGTTCAAAGCTTGCATGAGGTCAAAGGTTCAACCCTCCCAAAAGGTATGTACTATGAGTTTATTTGTACCTGTACAACGGGTTCTAAAAGTTCCCAGAATCACTGTCCCATCTTTCGGATATTACCGACTTCCCAACTCGACTTGGTAATCAGTAATATTCTCAAGAGAGTCTCATCCGAGTGCAGTATCGCGTATCAACTATTTTGGATTTGCACCCTCATAGTCATCGCACTACATCCCTAAAAAGGCCAAGTGGGGGTAAATGTTCTACGGTCCTCAGCATTAATGGCTCTCAGGTCGAATATAGTAATGTTTTCACGACTGAACTCGATCAACAAAACTACATCCGAGGAGGCCTCCGCTGAGTGGTGGTGTCTCAAGTCAACTTGGTCGGGACTCAACTCCCTACAAGCCTTCTTGAATATACCACCGTCCTAACTTATTTGCACTCAAGTCCGGGTTAGGACTTATCTCACCACACATGGAACACCCAACAAAAAAACCAAAATAATAACAAGCAATACAACAACTAATATACAAATATACAAGGTGGGCTTAACCCTCAAAAATAGAATCCCCAGCAGAGTCTCCATTTCTGTCACGGTGAGAATCGGATACCAAGCTATTGAGTGAGCTTGAATCGCAAAACATTTATGTTCACCACCGACTTTAATTTAATCCAAAGGGAAAAGGGAAAAAGATCGTAAAAACCCTAAATGAGGAGAAACTAGGTTCGGGGGTTGATTATACCTAGGGAAGGTGTTAGCATCCTAAGCATCCGCAGTATCCTACGGGAACCTCTTGTTAATATTTGTATTTTTGTTGTTTATTGCTTGTTAAAACTAAGGGAACCTAAGGTTTTTATTTCTAATGGTGCTCGCACAACATCGCATCGATGCCTACGTATCGGGTATAGAATCAGAGCACTCGTAGTTCTCCTAAGGATTAACGAACACTTGGTTACGCTCAAGGTTCGCGGGGGAAAGTAAGTGTTATGGCAAACACTCACGTGACTTAACAAAGTCACAAAAAGTTATAAAATAAAACACTAAGGACCTAATGGCTAAGGACCTAAGGATGAGGGATGGCTAAACTTCCTATGACATTGAGTCAACTGCAGGAGTTTTTCCCTTTTGGATTGAAAAGCATAAAAATAAATAAGAGAAGGTGCAAGCTCCTAAGACTAGGCAAAGGCTGCTACTTGCAAAAATAACTGAATGAAGTAAATAAAGTAAGTGGACAATGCGAAGATAAAGGGCTTGGTAACTGGCTATGGCTCGATATATGGATCGAGAATGCTGGGGTGGAAAACAAGCGTTGTGCGACAATTTGTTTAAGTTAGAAGCTGTGAAGTGTAAGGAATGTGCAGATGGCGATCGTAAAACGACCGACTTACGTGTGTGAGTGTAGTGAAGTGAATTTCACTTGGCGTTGGACCAAGGATTATTATTTTTGAAATGAGATTAAATGGTGTAAAAATGCGAAAAATAGATGATAATAAAAAGTAAAGTGAAATAAATTGAAAATAGAATGAAATAAATTAAATGAATTAAGTAGGATAAATAAATGAATTAAATGGAATAAATAATGAATAAATGTATGAAATAGAAATAAAATGCAATGGCCTCATATGGGTCACGATTAATCGGAAACGATTTATCGTGACCTTTGTTATATCATCGGCCCTAAAAAGAGAAAAAATAAATGAATAGATTATTAAATAATTATCTAACATATATTTCCTTTTTTTAATAACCTTTTTTTTAAATAAATTGAAAATAGAATAAATTAAATAGAATAGAATAAATAGAAAAAATAAAAAATGGCCTCAAAGTGGTTTAGACAAAATTGACAAAGTCAAATATCAATAAACCACATGTTCTTATCATAGGCCCTAAATAGTTAAATAAATCGGGAAATCAATAAATAATAAGGAAATGGAAAAATTTGGCCTCATATAGGTTTAGATAACGTCGATTACAAATATCAAATATCGATAAACCCTTAATGATATCATTGGCCCTAATATAAAATCAAGAAAATTATATATACATTTTTTTAAACTAATGATAATATTAGAAAAGAAAAAAATCTAAAAAATAAAATATATATTTTTATTTTATATGTATTTAATTCTTAACTAAATATAATAATAGAAAAGAAAATTAAAATTGCTTACTTATTTATTTTATATACATGTTTTTTTAACTAATAATAATAATAGAAGAGAAAGTATTAAAATACTATTTATTTATTTGATATTTATAAATGAGAAAATAATAAGAGAAACTAAATTAACTAAAAAATTTGACAAAAAATTAATTAATAAGCTAAAGTTAATTAAAAGATTTAATTAAAAGAGATTCTTATATGACAAATAGAAAAAAGAAAATAGAAAAAAGAATGGGCTATGTGAGGTTTAAAATAAGATTAAAAAAAAAAATGCTTAATAAATAAATAACAACAATCAGAAAAAAACAAAATAGAAAAATAAATGGGCAATGCATCTATCCCTCACAAACGCGTTCTCTCTCAAGATCAAATTCAGAATGTACCACAAAATAGAGACAGAGACCCACCCCTCTTGTAAACGCAGATCAAACCCTCTTTTTTTTTAAAATAAAACTCAAAAACTCAGTCTTCTCTCCCTCAAACAACCTTGCTCTCGTCTCTCTCTCAAAAAACAAAACACACAAGACCAGAACAGGGTCGTGTTTCACGAACAACCCAAACCTCAAAAACAAAGCAGCGGCGGCGCTCTCTTTCTCACACTCGGCTTCGCTCAGTTCCTCTCTCAAAGCTCGCTCTCTGTCTCTCTCACAGGCGGATTTCGCGGCTTGGTTCGGCGTTTAGGTTGTTCATCAGAAGTGAATCGATTTTGGGTGAAGATGGTTAATGGGCTTGTTACAGTGGCTTAGATGGTGACGGATTTGAGGGGATTTCGGTGGTGATGGCCGGCGAGTTTAAGACGAGATTGATTGGGTTTGCTGGAGGATGAAGATCCAGGTGGTGGAGGTCATTTTCGAATCACAGTGATGGAAAAAAAAAGGTGAACCAGTTTTGTTATTCGTTTTGAGATCGTTTGGGGTGTTTTGAGAAGATGGCCGACGGAGGTTTGATGGCTTTGGAGATTGATGAAGTGAGTTTTGAATCTCATCTCCTCTCTCTCATTCTGTTTCGTTTTTTGGTTTTGTGACTCACAATGGTTTTGGTTTTGACAGTTTGTTCAGGTGATGGTTTTGAGAGGTGGTGGCTGGCGGATGGGTGATGCGATAATGTCGGCCACGGGTTTGGTTTACGGTAAGGTTCTTGGTCTCTCTGTGTGTTCAGATTCTGGTTCGTTTTCAAGGTTTTGTGGTGAGTTTCAGTGGCCGGTTCGGTTTCCGCGGATTTTAGTGACGGTTTGGTGATTGTTGGCTGGGGTTGTTTGTTGAGGGAGTTGGCTTACTGGGTTTATGTTGCCGTTTGGTGTTGAGTTTGTAGACGGATTTCTCGTTTCTATTCTGTTTGCTTGAGTGGTTTGTATGACAGATGAATATTTAGTGTGGGAGGAGGGTTCTGGTTTTATTGCAGGGTGATGTTGAAAAAAAAAGTTGGTGATAGCTTTGCGGTGTTGGTCTGTAGAAGAAAAATGGAATTGTGGGCAGTGAATGGTGGTCTCACAGCGGAACGGTTCGGCGGAGTGAGTAATGGTTTGGTTTTGAAGGTGATGAAAGTCTTTTCACATGTCTTGACTAGATTTTTTCTTGATTTCTGTTCTGGTGTTATGATAATATGGGGGGTTAACAAGGGACGAAGATGGTGAAAAGGTTTGTGTTGGAATTGGTTCTCTTTATCTCAGATTTTTCTTTTCATTTTTCTGGGTTGTTTTTGTATGAGTTTGAAAAAATTATGGTGATATGAAGGTCTGAATTTAGAAACAAAAGTGTAACGGTTCGTGAATGATTGTTTCAGATTTTGTTCAGTTATGAGAATGGACAATGAAAGGTGGTGGAAGGGTTTTTATGAATCTTATGCGGCTGTATTTTTGTATTGTATGTGGGTGGTGAAGAAGGTTTAATGGTGAGTTTGTTGGTGTTTCTGCGAAGCTCACAGTGGCGGTGAGGCTGGTTTTCACAAGTTTTTGTTGTATGGTTTTTTGAAGCTTTGGCTGGAGGTCGAGTGGTGGTTGCGGATTCGGCTCACAGTTCAAGGGTTTTTTGTTTGCGATTTCGAAGGTAGTTGCGGATTTGTGTTTGTGATGGCTTTGGCTCTGTGCGGCCGTGGTTTTCTGGTTGTTTCACGGTCAGTGGTTTTGTGACTGGTAAAGGGATTTTGTGTGGTTGGGTTGAAGGAAAGGAGGAGTTTTGTTCAAATTTTATTTCATTTGTATTTCGTCACAGCTCATCTCACAGTGAGTTTCAGGATCTCACGCCTTGTGTTGTTTCTCACATCTTAATCTTTCCCTCTTAAGATACGGTCTCACTCTCTCATTTCTGGTTTTTTGCAGGTTTTGTTTTTGGTTTTTGGGGTGGTAAGAAGAATGCAAGTTGGTATGGTTTATGGATGATGAAGATGAGCTTTGCTTATGATTTTTGTTCTGTGTTTGTTGATGATGGGTTGATGCAGGTTTAAGTTTTGTTATGGTTTTTGAAAGATGAAAATTTGGCTTGAAACTTCACTTACAGTGCTTTTTTCAGGTTTTATGAGGTAAAAAAAAAAAAAATGGATGCAATCAGGACAGATGTTCCACACATCACAAAGTAGTTTAAAAAAAAACAATGCTTCCGCTCAGCAGAAAAGACAAGTGTTGTTGTTGATTTAAAAAATGGTCTTAAGCATATTTTTTGAAGTTCTAACATGAAATTGGTTTTGTGTATGCAGGCTGAATGAAATTAAAAAGAAAAGAAACTATGAACAAAGCTGAAAAGAGGTGAAAGGAGAAAGAAATATACCGACCCGAACGTTATCGGGGTGAAGAGTCCACGAGTAGTAAGTCTCCTTCCTTTGATTGTTGTTTGTTTTCCTTGTTCTTTCCTTGTGGTTGTTGCTGAACTTTGTTCTCCCTTTTCTCCTCTTTTTTTTGAGAATTAAGTTGCTGGATTTTTAGTTATTTGAGTTGGTTTTGGGACTGTTTGGGTGTTGTATTGATGCTGATTTTTTGTAACAGGGGTAGTGTTTTTGTAGCTAAACTGGTGTGTTTTGTGCTGAGTTTGTGTATGTTTGTAATGCTGAAATTTGTGAGTTTAGTGGCTGTTTTCTGTGTGTTTGATGCTGATTTTTTTTTGTGTTTTTGGGATGTAACAGTTGGTTTATATGCTGATTTTTGTGGTGTTTGCAATGTGTTTTTGAGGCTGGTTTTTGTGTAGTTGTGAGGCTGTTATGGGACTGATTTGATGCTGTATTTTTTTGAATGTTTGTGAGTTGTTTTGGAACTGTTTTGTGTGTAAAAGAGTGCTGAGTTTTTTTAGGTTGAATTTGTATGTAACAGTGTGTTATGTAGTTGTAACAGGGCTGATTTTTGTTGTCCTTGTTGCTTGCCAATGAAGGGTTGGAGGAAGGGAGACACATGCTGAATTTGCAGCAGTGGGTGGAGCAGGAAAATGCAGCTGTTGGTGGCTGCATGCTTGCTGATTTGGGGCAGATTTGGAGCTGTTGCATTTTGTCTTGGGGCTGAATTTTTTTGTAGTCTTATGCAGCATTTTTTTGTATTCTTTCTTTCTTTTTCTATGTAAATGTAATATAAAAATGTTATGGAATAAAAAATGGATTATTTACATTTGGGACTATTCTTGAAATTAACACTTAATATTGAAAATTGAAAATGAGAACTTTAAAATTAAAATCTAAACATAAACTTAAATTAGAAATGAATTAAAAAGAAATAAACTTAAAAATTAAAAATAACTTATAAACTTAAATAAAACTTGGAACTAAAATGAATAATAAAAAATAGGAAATTGGAATTGAATTAAAAATGAAATCTTAAAAGAAAAGTAAATTAAAAATAAATTAGAAATTGAAATTAAATTAAAATAAATTGGAAATTGAAATTAAACTAGAAATAGAAACTTAAAAATGAGTTGAAAAAGATAAAAAAAATAAAATTGGAGATTAAGAGTAAATGGAGATTAGAAAAAAAAATGTGAATTAAGGATAAAAGTTAAAATTACATTAGGAAGTAAAAACTTGAAAAATTTAAAATAGAAATAAAAATTACATTTGAAAACTTAAAAAAAATGGGAATAAGATTATATTATTTTTTTAATCAAACTTTGAGAATAGAAATTAAAAAAACTTTAAAAGTTAGAAATTAATTAAAAGTTGGAAATGAGGAATAGAAATTAAATTTAAAATGGAAGCTTAGAAAAAAGTAACTAGAAAATGAGAAGAAAGTAACGGAACATAAATCGGGAAAAAACCCTGCTAAATGCGATGAATGTATGATGCGAGCAGTTAGGGGTAAAATTTGGGGTGTGACACCATGATCTCTGCAAGTCTTCCATATCAGTAGGCATGTCTGGGTGAAGGATGGTATAAGCAGTGTCTCCTTCAGCAACAGGTCCCATGGTAACTGGTAGGACGGCAGGATATGGCATCATGAGAGTCTGAGCACGAGATCGTACCCATCTGAGATAAGCTTCCATAGGAATAGTGTACTTAGGCTCCAGTGTCTTGTTGTCAACCCTGTTTACTTTTCCCCAAGCTCGTATGAATCTCTGACGGTAACCCTGAAGATCGTTGTCGTAATCAAAAACAATGCCCTGAATCAACATGTCATGTGGACCATCACTCCGGGCGTAACCAAACTGTCGTAAAGCTAGAGAGGGGTTGTAGGTGATGCCTCCTCTTATGCCTAGAAGTGGCACATTAGGAAACTCCCCACAACGGTCAATGATGGTGACATTTTCCATAGATCTGGAGCACCAATGAATATCTGAATGCGAGAGTGACATGATCCTTTTGGACCACCTGAACCCTTGCTCATTCTTCGTTACTGAGCGAGGAAGGTGAGAAATAAACCACCTAGAAAGCAAAGGTATGCAGCACATCAAAGTTCCTCTTGCCCTTGTAGTACGGGTGTGAAGAGAATGCAGGACGTCTCCAAGTAAGGTAGGCACTGGATTGTGACTCAGGAATATGTTGATGGCATGAACGTCTATGAACTGATCTGGATTGGGGAACAACACTAAGCCATAAATCAGTAAGGCTAAGATCTCCTCAAAAGCATCATAACTCATGGCCTTCAAGAACAACTGAGCTTTCTCTATCAACACCTTAGAAAGGATACCCTTGACTCCACTTCTCGTCTCTAGAACAATGTCAGACATCTTCAGATGTAGAGCTGCAGCAATAACCTCTGGTTTAAGCTCCTTCTCCAAGCCTGTGAAGGGTCTTTGATCAAGAACAGGTATACCCAGAAGTTTAGAGAACTCTTCCATTGTAGGAACCAGCTGATAGTCAGGGAATGTAAAGCAATGGTGCTTAGGGTCAAAGAACTGAAACAACACACTCATCATGTCTTCATTGAACCCTGAAGTGACTAGATCCAATAGGTGACCATGTCTCTTGATGAACTGGGAATGATCAGGCACTTGAGAAACCAACTCTTTAAGCTTAGCAGGTATGCCCACAAAGTTGATCCTGATGGTGTTTCTACGAGCAGAAGCCATGACCTGCAACAAAGAACAAAGATAAATCCTTTGGTCCTTGAAATGGTTAGTGAAAATGCTATGCTTATGATGCATGATGATGTCATGATGTTATGTTCAATCACAAACATGTGGCACACACAAACAAGTTACACCATAGCCCTAGGTTTAAAGGCTTGCATGAGGTTCAAAGGTAAGTACCCTCCCCTGAAGTTTAGTTGGTTCATCCTGTCCTACAAAAGTAACCAGGTTCTAAGGGATCTCAATATCATTGATCCTTCACAAGGGTGGTTGTTCAGAAGGCAACTTACTTGCCAACCAAAACCCTCCAAGTTTAAGATCTCAATGAGCGTAGTATCGAGTGTCAACCAACTTCGGTCTGCACCAAAGCCGGTTACCTCACCACTTTCTAAAGGCCAAGATGGGATAACTAAGGTTCTAAAAGTTAGTTAGTGTATTGACAACATATGGCAGCCTCATATTATCCTCAACTTTCTTAAGGAACATAAGCACCAACCAAGAAGTCACACTAACTATGGCCACCAGATCAACCATATCGGTATACGCCGTACAGTTTCCTTGGTCTATTGCCATTTACCTAAGGTACACTAGATCCGGGTTAGGATCTTTCACACAGAAGAGCACCCAACAAGTAAAGTAAAGCAAACAAAGCAAACAAATTTAAGTGATCTAATTCCTAAGGGTACCCCTCTTTAAATAGTCCCCAGCAGAGTCGCCAGTTCTGTAACACGGTGGGAGAACTGACTTTAGTTATGTTGCGGATAGCAAGAGTCGCCACCGACTTTTATTTTATCCAAAGGAAAGGCATAAAAGAACAGGAAAGACCTTTTAAAAGATTTTTGGGTCCGGGGGGTAGGTTATGTAAAGGGAAGGTGTTAGCACCCTTTACATCCATGGTTATCCATGGGCTCTTAGTTACTTAGCTCACTTTAAAATGTTTTTGAAATGTGAAGTGTGTGAATAGAAATTTTCTTAAGAGTTTGATAATGATCCATGTACGGATGCGTAAAAAACCTTTGTTTTGAAAATTTGTTTGAAAGTATGAAGTGTTTGAAAAGTTTTGAAGAATGAGCAAGTAACTATGAGGAACCTACCCTAAAGTTTAAGTCTTTCTGTTCTTGAATCCTTTAAATGGTAAGACTATCCCTATTATTAAGGAATAGGTAGTCATTACCTTGGATGTGAGGGATATGCGAAGGGACATCTGTTTAATGAAGGCAACTGTAGGGTGTATTAAGCATTTTGGGGGGACTGTCATCATTATTCTAAAGGGACTTAAATCTTCATGAGAGGCAACCATTAAGGGACTTGATGACTTTTCTTTTAAGGGACTTGCTTTATACACCCCACTTGACCTTTTTGAATAGGCAACATTGAGAGGCAACCCTAGAAAGTGAGATGGCGATTAAAAATCGACTTACGTGTGTGAGTGTTTCATTTATATTTATCTTTAATTAAAATGATCTAAATTTAATTTTAAATATAATACATGTTTACACTCCCTATTTTACTAACCATAGCATAAAAATTAAATAAATTAAATATTTACAAAAATTTACACCAAGGAGCAATTACAATAATTATAATAAGCAAATAAATATAAATAGCAAAAATAAATATAGAAGCAAAATATAAATAATAAGCAAAAATAAATAAATAGACAATAATATAATATAATAAGGGTTAGTAATAATAATAATAATAAAAAAAATAAATAAGGTTAGTGAAATAATAATAATAAGCATAATTTAAAATAAATGGATTAGTGATAATATGATTAGTAATAATAACAATAATTAAAATAAATGGAATTAGCAAGAATATTATAAGAACATGATGAAAATAATAAACAAAAAATTAGATTTTTAATATAGACAATTATTTAAAAATAAGAGGAAATATGAACAATTAAATAATTATTATAACATTTTAATTTATGTACAAATTATTAAATTATTTTTAAACATATTATAATTACAAAGTTTAATTATTATAGGTTCAATTATTTCTAAACACATATTAAAAAATTATTTATATATATATAATTTAGATTACAAACAAATTATAATTATATTTACAAAACTTAATTATATTAAATAAATATGTACATATTAATTATATTTATAAAATTTAATTATACTAAATATTATATTTACAAAAATTAGAAAAATGAAATTAGGTTTTTAATAATTGTTTAGAGAAACATAAATTAGGGTTTTAGGGTTTGTTAGAAAATATTTTTTAGGATTTTCAATTTAATATACAAAATTATTTAAATCAACATACATATATTGTAATTTAATTACATAATAAAGAAAATAATTTTTTGAATTAAGAAAAATATGATTTTTTGAATATTAGAAAACTTTGGAGAAACATTTATTGAATTATTTAGTTATATATGATTATTAGTAAAACCTAAGTTAATTAAACAAAACAAAATAAAATAATAATAAGAAAATAACAAAACAAACCTGGCTGGGATTTGAACCCAGGAGGCTTTGTTTACCAACAGCAAGAAACACCACCAGACTACCACACGCGCAGGTGAAAGGAAAAGGAGAGGAATTGCTTTTGTGCTTTGTCTAGAAAAATCAGGAAAAATTAACAAGAAGCAAAAGGCCTGGGGGAGGATTGAACCCAGGACCTCTTGAACAAACACATACACGCATAACCATCCCAGCTAGGTGAGCCAATCTGTTAACAAACCATCAAATAACAATAATATATTATATTCAACGTATAAATGAAAAAAACTAAAAAATATTTGTCACAGCCAGGATTCGATCCCTCGCCCTCTCATCAAACGCACGCCTGACTTTCCACTGGGCCACACAACCTGTGGTGATAATGAACCAACAAGATAACATAAAATATTTTAAACAAAATTTGAATTTTTCTGAACGCGCCAACTAGCTTCGTCTTCCCCAAATTTCCTGCGAAAACTCATGCCATGTTTCCTGCGAAATTTGCTGCGTGTTCTTCAATGTTTCAAACCTGCGAAAATGAAACTCCAACAAAACAGTACCAATTCATGAAATTAATTAGTGTTTTATGATCCTTATGGTTCACACAACATCCCTATGTTCTTCAAATTCATTTATATTTAGTGAATTGAAGAACCCTAATTTGGAGGTCCAAACCCTAATCATGGCCGAATCCATTCTAGGCAGTGAAGCTTTGGTTTAATGATCCAGAAACGTTCTACATATCATCACAAACATCATTAACCAAACAAAATTCAATGAAAAGCCATAAATTAATGAAATCGAAAAAATTATTTTTAAGAACAAGCAAGCTTCGGGTTGAGCAATATGGCTTATTTTTGATGCATGTGAGTATTGATTCATGATCAGTGGTGTCCAATAGTCATAGCTATGTCCTCAAAATACCTTCTAGAGCCCTGGAAATCCAAAACCGAATGTGAGTTTTGTGAATATTTTTGAACAATATGAACTTACTCTTGGGGCTGTGGAATCCGTGAATTCATGTTAGGGTTGTGTTTAGTACTTATAGGAGAGTGAATTAGGTCAATAAAATTGAATGGTTGTGTGGAGAATTTGATTTGAAAAGATCCAAAATGATCATGCCTTAAAAATCAAATATTCATGTATAAGCCCTTGCTATTTTGGGAGATTTTTCATAATTCTTGTATCAATCAAACTTAAATGTGATTTAAGATTTTCTAGAAGCAAAATTAAAATTAATTTTCATGATTTTATATTTTATTTGAATTTAAAATGACTTTTTAATATAAAAATCATAATAAATAAAAACAAAATAAATAAAATTATGAATAAATTAAATTAATTTCGTGCAAGATGTTATGAAGTGGATTGGATCATTATTTGGCAAGCCCATTTGGAAAAAATTGGTTTTAGACCTCATTTTTCCTTATGAACCAACCCAAAATTTCCCAACTTTGCAAGGGCACATATCCTTCAATTTTAATGGTATGAGTGTGTTCTTGGACATTTTGGAAAGCTTGAAGAGTCCTCTAAACAACCCCACTGGTTTCATGTCCATATCATTTACCAATCTCAAGTTATGCCCTTTTGGAGTTGTTGACTTTTTGTTGACTTTTAAAAGGACCTATAATGTCTTACTTATACCTTCCAAATGAAGCATTTTTGGGCTTGGCTTGTGAGACACAAAGTTGTAGAGAATTCAATTTCCTTCAAAATGAGCTTTGGATGGAAAATTTTTGATGAAACATGTGAAAGTTATGGCTGGTCAAAGTTCAGTTGACTTTTCCTATGAACCCTAATTTAGAAACTCCTGATTCCTGGTGATCTGAAATCTCCTTGATGAATCATGACAAACCCTTGATCAAATGATGAATTTTACTTCATATACTTGATGTTGGCAAAAAATCATGAAGTTTGACTTTGGTTTGACCACAGTTGACCTCAGTTTAACTTTTTAACTGCTTTGACTGATTTTGACTTATCTGATTATCTGACTGAACAAACTTTTGAGAAAAGTCTTGAAACTTGTCATGGGGGTTCTTACACACATATAAGATGTTATGAAGCTCACTTGAAGTCTTGGAAGTTCATTTAGCCTGATTAAAGTCAAAACCCTAGTTTTGGATGCACTGCTTAGGAGGTGCATTGTCTGAGGGAATTGTCAACTCTTCTGACCAATTGTGAACTTTGTGAGCCTTGTGAACCATCATAAAATGTCTTGTGAACCTCATGGGAGGTCTTGTAAGCATTGTGAATCTTGTGAACCTTGTGAACCTCATAAAGTGACTTGTAGACTTCATGAACCTCATGAAAGGTTTTGTAAGCATTGTGAATCTTGTGAACCTTGTGAACCTCATAAAGTGACTTGTAGACTTCATGAACCTCATGAAAGGTTTTGTAAGTATTGCGAATCTTGTGAACCTTGTGAACCTTCTTAGCACACAAAGTCTTGTATTGTGAGGGCAAATTTTGGGGTGCAACAGTATTGATGTTGTGATTTGAAGTAGACCATTCTGGATAAGACTGTCTATGCCGCTTCTCAGATTGTCACACTCATTTACCGAAATGTTGCAATAACCGCACCCGAGCTCACACCCAGGGAATATCTGGCATTCAAGGAGTTGAGCTTTAATCTCTACCAGGGGTGTCCGGATCTTCCCAACACTGGTTATCAAGAAAGACGGCTTATCTTCCTCGATAGCATTGATTCTGGGCCCTCCATGGTTGGGCATAGGGTTCTTGTTAACATTTGGCGGGGGTGCAAAGTTCAGAGCTTTAGAGTCTACCAGGTCTTGTACCTTCATCTGTAAAGCTCTGCACTTCTCTGTACTGTGGCCAGGTGCGTTGGAGTGAAAAGCGCATCTGGCGTTGGCGTCGTAATTTCTTGGCAAACTGGAAGGATCTGGTGGTGCCAACGTCCTTAACTCAACCAGGTTGAGCTTCAGGAGCTGTGGCAGTAAAGCGGCATAAGGCATAGGGATTGGATCAATCACCCTATTGGCCTGAGACGGTCTCTGTTGAAATGGTCTTTGCTGATTGTTGTTATTGTTGTAGTTTCTCTGAGGAGGATACTGAGTTTGTTGCTGGTAATGGGTTTGTTGCTGTGGTTGATAAGCTGGTTGTTGAGGCATTGGAGAGGGAATGGTGACTGTTGCCACTGACCTATGAACATATTGTGGTCTGCCCCTGCTGGCCTGAATAGCATTAGTCTCACCGGTTCTTCTTGGACCTACAAAAGGCTTTCTGGGGTTGCTGGACGAGCTCGCACCATTGTCAGAAATCTTGCCCATCTTTAATAGGCTCTCAATTCTTTCCCCGGCTATGACTACGTCAGCAAAGCTAGTGGAAGAAAAGGCAGCTAGCCTGTCAATGTATGTCCCTTGGAGGGTGTTCATAAACATGTCGGCCATTTCCCTCTCCGACATGGGTGGTTGGACAGCAGCAGCAAGCTGTCTCCACCTCTGGGCGTACTCCCGGAAGCTTTCCCTGGATGATTGAGACATTCCCATCAGGAGGGTCCTGTTAGGAGCCATATCCAAGTTGTACTGGTATTGTCTGATAAAGGCCTCAGCCAGGTCCTTCCAGCATCTAGTGGTTGCTCTAGTCAAGTGAGAGTACCATTCCCTTGAAGCTCCGGTTAAGCTATCTTCAAAATAAAACATCCATAGCTTTTCATCCATGGTATATGCCTTCAGCCTCCCCAGAAAGGATTGTAAATGGGTTCGGGGACAGGAAGTTCCGTTGTACTTCTCGAAGCACGGAGGTTTAAACTTGTGGGGAATCCTTACCCCTTCCACTAGACCCATGTCCATAACATCAAAGCCCAAGGAATTCTGAGACTCCAGGGATCTCAGTTTCTCAGCAATCTCATCTAGCCTTCTGTCATAGGCTTCATCCCCAGCTCCCATCACAGTAAATTGATCTTCCTGGGGGTCTTCTTGTAGTACTCTGCCTGCAGTGGCATTCCCTTGCACATTAGCAGGGATGTTGATCTCTGGATGAAGGTGGGGTTCATACACTGGAGGATTAACATGAGGCTGAACCCTCTCATTATTGCTTGTTCCCCCAGTCCCTAGATGGGGTTCCTCCTGGGTCTGCCTTTCTACTAATGCCCTTAATCTCTCTTGGCTCTGTGCCAATCCATTCATCACCTCCATAAACTGGGTCATCTGATTTCTCATCTCCAGTCTCTCATTGTCCATTTGAGTCCTGACCTCTGTAAGGTCCTGCTGTACTTGGTCCATTTGTATGCCCGGAAGGTTGTTGCGGGTAGGATATCTGTGTGGACGGTTGAGTGGGAACACCCGACGTCGAGCAATAGTTCCTGAATCACAACAAAGTTAGTAACAAACAAGACAAAAACCTACAAAACAAAATCAAAGTTAGTATGCAATGCAGTATGCTTATTTGCTTCCAAGGTATCCGGCTTGGCATTTGGTTTTGACCTTTCCAGACCCCGAGGAAGATGCTGTTTGATGTTGCTTAGGAGAGAGAGATCCAAATGAAACAAACTAATGAATATATTACAACAAAGTGAAAGATACATAGCTTGTTTTTTACAATACATGCCCTCTGAGGGGTCAAAATATAACATAAGAAAAGTACACGGAATGAAAGCAACAACAAGCAAAAGTCAGACACCAAGACCAAACTCATCCTCCTGAACTTCCCTCAAAAGTGCTTCAGTCACAGGATTAGCTGGATGCTCTGTGAGGTTCCTGATGAGAAGATTCCTGGTGGTGATAGCAGTGGTTAGCTTCTTGTGTCTGCCCTGGTCCTTTGACCTCTTCACACCAGCTCTGAGTTTCAATTCTGAGATCTCCCTCTGGGCTGCTACTAGGGCTTCCTGTTGCTCCTTTGCATTAGCCTCCAACTGCTCAATCTTGTCCTGAGTTCTCTTATCCTCCTGAGTGCGAGCTTCAGTGATCCTGACCCACATAGCTTGGCTCTCCTTCAGATAAAGATCAGTCCTAGCTCTCTGGAACTGGGCCTCTTTACAGGCATTCTTCAAAATCTGTTCTCCAGCCCTTGACTTCTTGATGTAGTCCTCTAACTTTTCAATCCTGGCTAGATGCTCCACCTTAAGCTTTTCTAACCTTTCAATGTCCAGACGACCATCACTCCTCTCCCAGGGGGTTCTTTTCAAGGCTTCAGACAAATTCTCATTCCTCTCTTTGAGCTTTTCAAACTCCTCCAGGCTGACAGTGGCTGGAGGTGGTGCTGTGGATGGTCCAGGTACATCTTCAACGGTGAAGGGCATCCCAGAAATTTGAGCCCTGGCATGTGACCACTCATAATACTGAGCTGAGGCCAAATTGTTGCATCTCCCAAGAATGGTTACCCCTTTAGTCTGGACATTGTCCCAAGCCCAGGATGCTTGCCTGACAATAGCCAGACTAGGCTTGATCTCACAATAAAGGGTCTCAGCTAGATCTTGTACTCTAGGAGGGTGGACCAATGCATATCCCAGTTGTCTTTTGAATAGCAGAGGGTTGTAGTTGATGCAACCCTTCACTCCTATCAGAGGTACATTGGGGAACTGCCCACAACTAGTAATGATGTCCCTGCCCTTGGTGCTCTAGGTGCACCACCTGATGTCATCTGAGGTCAAAGCAACAAGCCTCCTAGCCCAGTTCTTTTGTTGATGAGGATTCAAGAATGCATCAGTCTTGGGCAAGTGCTTGAGCAGCCAGGTATGGAATAGGGGAGCACAGCATCTCACCAATCTTCCCCTTTGCTTTTCATTCCTTTGGTGAACAGAGTAGTAGAGATCTCCCAGTAAGGTGGGCACTGGGTTCCTCAGAATGAAAAGATGGATTGCACTCTTGCTAATAAACTTAGGCTCATCTGCAAATAATATAACCCCATATATGCTTAGGGCTAATAATGCACAGACTGTCTTCCACTCTCCCAAGGAGGCTTTCAGGATAGCCTGAGAGGTTAAGAAATCCAAGTGTAGACCAGAGATTCCAGCCTTTGCTGTCATGTTCTGTCCAATTAGGACTGGTTCCAGATGCAATGCCTTTGCCACCTCTTCATTACTAGGAAAAGCCATCTCAGGGTTGAAGGGGACACCACCCCTGATAGGTACACCAATCAGTGATGAATACTCTTCCAACAAGGGTCCCAACTGAAAATTCTGGAAGGTGAAGCACCTCAGAGGGGGATCATAGAACTGCAGGCAAGTATGAATCAAGCTCCTCTGGGAAGGGTCCAAATCCATAACCACATCAAGGATGCCTCCATAATGTTCTCTGAATAGTGGTACATGGTCTGGAGTAATCAGGGCCTGGACCTTCCTGATGCCAGCCAGCTCAGGCTCAAAGAAATGATAGGAGATGTTGCTCTTCTTGGGTGCCATGTTGCTGAAGAAAAGCTGAAACTGATGCTGATGGTGATGACTGATACTAGAAGATGGGCCACTGACAAGCTGGGACTGGTGATGCAGGTGACTGAAGCAGGTAGCTGATGAGGAATAGCTGAAGCAGATACTGGTGAAGATAGGTCTATGCAGCTGAAGGGGTCAAAACCAAGCCAAAATATAGTATGGATACCCTGAAAAACAAATAAGCAAATGTTAAATGATGCAATGATGATGTATGCAAATGATATGCAAGGGTTTGTGATCAAGCTGGATCTGATTAACTGCCTTGGTATGAGTCCATGTATGTCTAAGAAATCCAGATGGAGGTTCATAAGTCCAGTAACCAAGGTGGGGGACTCAAATAAAGAGTCACATATCCAGGGTTAAATCACATGAACTGTCCAAAGTGAAGCATTCTCAAACATAACAAAGTATCAGGGTATGCTGAGGTCAAGGGTACCTGCAAACCTGTAAACAGCCCAACCCCCTCACAGGTGATGTTCTAAAACAAAGATCCTCAGACTTGGATCAGTTATGAGAAGTGTAAACACTTCTAACCCGGAGATACAGTGTTTACAATAACCATAAAAGATCCTTCTCTAATTCACCTCAGTTTCTGAAGGTCAATACTAAAGGTCATCCAGACTTAGCAGGCTTCCCAGATAGCCCTAGCACTACAGGAAATCTGTAGCACAGAGTTCTCAAGAAGAAACCCATATCTGAACCGTGTTTCAAATTCCCGCACCAGACCGAAATGGAATGGGAAAGAACATGAACCACTCTAGACTAGGTGTCACTCAGGTCCCAGGTATAGGACCTTAAACTCTCAATAGAACACCCACCCATCAAAGCAACAAAACCAGATCCAGCCAGAACAATATGACAGTATGATGTATATAAAGCTATAAAGAAAGCAATAAAATAACTGAACATAAAGCAAAAAACAAAATAAATATACAAGCACAAATAGAACATAACACCCCAGTAAACACAAATCAAACAAGCGCTAGGAGGAACCCACAAAAAGAACCAGAAGCCCTGGTTACAGTATAAGAATCCCCAGCAGAGTCGCCAAGCTGTCGCTCCCGATAAATGAGAATGACTCAGATAAGGGTACAGACGCGAACGGTCGGAGAGAAGGATGAAATGAGAACACACAGGAGTGAACTCAAGAGGAAGAAAGAGTCGCCAGCTAGGCATTTTTATCCCGAAGGAAAGGCAATGCTGCATAGACCTAGAAAGATATGGATAAGACGGTTGCGAACCAGAGAGACTGAGAAAGGGGGTTGGTTACAACCTGGGAAGGTATTAGCACCCAGATTGTCCGCCGTACTCGACGGGATCCACGCTTAAAAGATTTGTGTTTTAAAGGGGTAGTGTCAATGCAATTTGTGTATAAAAGAGCTGGAAGAGGATGTACAGGTGTCAGTGTAAGAGAAGTGAAGTGTATAAGAGAAAGTGTCAGTGTAAGAACATGAATGAAATGCCCAAGATAGTGGGGCTTAAAGGATGATGCTGGAAAGAGGGGGAATATACAGAGACTTTTGTTCGATAACTGTTAAGTTATGCCTACGTATCCTCTCGTGCAATGAGGAACTCAGAACACCGTAGTTCGACTCAAAGAGACTGAAAGATGAATTGACTTGTGAACTGCTTATTTATCCATGCTCAAGTGTATGACCTGTCTGGCTCAGGTGCAGACTGTCTTGCATTAGATGGAAGAAGCAAGTTCTCGTTTGTGAGTGAATGAGATGAGAAAAGAATCCCGGAGGAGACGATCATTGTTTGTTTTTTTGTATTTTCAGTCTTTTATTGCTTTTGGAGATTTGTCATAAGTTAATGAGCTTAAGCCTAAACCAATGGGTTAGCAAACTCATCACATCTTCCCTCTGATTAGGGGTAATGAGAATACCTTAAGTGTGAAGTCAGCTTCTCACACTTAATCACCATGATGTAGGGTTAAGATCATTAACCTACTTATGATTATTTAGATGTTTTTGGTGTTTTTGTTTAGTGTTGAGTAATGAGATTAAGCCATAATCAGGGATTGAACAGACTCATTACACCATCCTAATAGAAGGATAATAGATGAGAATGTTTAAGCTGAGGAAAGCTCCTCAACTTAATCCATGATTAGGGATTAAACCCATGACAAAACAAAGCCTTTGTTAAAGTGGATTTTATTTAATGATATGATGATGAAGTGATTTTTAGGGTTTGTAAGACAACTTGAGAGGGACTTGTCCATTAACACTAGGGTTAGTCCTTCTTAACCAATTAAGGAAGAATTAGAACCCTAATGCAAGGCCCAAGTTACAAGCTTGATGTCTTGATGATTATTAGTATGAATTGATTAAAGGATTTAAACACATTAAGGGTTCAACACTTAGGATTAAAGTTATACACTCCATCCTAATAGAAGGATGCAGGCATAAGCTTAATCACAAAGCCTTAAAGCCTTTAGGGTTTAGTCCTTGATTATGAGATGAGAAGAGAAGACTCAATGAGACACAAAGGTAAAAGCTAAGTGAGGGACTAATCAAAACCCTAACCATTGTCATGCTTGGTTGTTCCTAAGGTTTGTGAGGTTTAACAAGAAAGATCTTCAAAGAAACCACCAGGAGGCAGATGAAGGGAGCAAAGAGAAGCAAAGTAACTCGCTTCATTTAAGAAGACAAGTCACTTGAAGAAAGAAGGTGAGAAGAAAAAAGAATGGGCAAGCTCAATCTCAAACATAAGACAAAATTCAGCAATGATGCATAAGAGAGATGGAAAGAAAATGTGAGAAGTGAAGGCAAATTCACTTCTCAAAGTTACTTACCACCTGAAATGTTAGTGAAAGGAATGCAATGCAATGAAAAATGAGATGGAATGGCATGATGCAAACCAAAACCAGAAGCATAAGTATGAGGCTAATGATGCTATGAGATGATGCAAACATGAGGCAAGGCATGGGAATGATCATACAAGCATATGGATGCAAGAGGAGCATGCTTAGAACCATGAACATACATGAAAAGTTATGAAATGCAAATGGCATACAACATGGCAAATGCAAGATGCAATGATCAAACATGATTCTAATATGTCCTAAGATGTCTAATGAATCAAATGGATGCATAAAATGTCATGGCAAGTCATGGTATGCAAGCAAATACAAGATGAATGCAAAAGGAAGCCCAAATTAGGGTTTATGATCAATGCACAAAACAAAAACCAAAACCAGAAGCAAACATCAAGATAAAAAATTGAAAATACATTCAAAGGAACCCTAAACCTATACTAACTCACTTCCCAAAGGAGGGGTTCTAACTCTTAACCTAATGAGGGTTATGAATTTCTCAAGATTGCTAGGGTTTTAAGGTACCTTGTCAAGAAAAATGTCAAACAAATTGAAAAATGCAAAATCAAATCATGCCAATTTAATCCTATGAACTACATGATATGCAAGACACAATGCAAAAGGAATCAAAGTCCAACTCTCAATGGTTAGGCAGAAATGAATTTTGGAAATTTGGAACAAAATATTGCCTTGAAATGATTTTAATTCCATTGAAAATTGTCAAAAGACACTAAGATCAAAAAAGAAATTTGGTTTGAGGGTTGGACAATGTATCTAAATGATTTTAGGGGTTTCATGAATTTTTGGTTATTTTTAAATACCTAAAAGTATTTTTAATTAATTAATTCTCATTAATTAATTAAAAATAAACTTTTAAATGATTTAAAAATAAATTTTAATGCAAAAAATAAAAATAAAAATGTTTTTGGTTTCTGAAAATTAATAAAAGATTGCATAAAAATTTTCAGAATTTTTGAATAAGTTTTACTATTTTTAATAAAATGTAGAAAACAAATGCAATTAAATGAAAAATAAAATGAATTAAACTGAAAAAAGAGGAAGTATGCAAGATCAAGGGCCAGCATTCAAATTCACACGCGCGCGAATTGACTTGGCGCCAAATCCAAGGGCTGAAATTCAAAATCTCCTAATTATGATTAAACCCTAATTAAATGCCCTAATCACTTTCAGACGACCGGAACACTGTTCCGGTGGTCTTCTCCGGCCAACCATTCAAGCTATCTCCCTTATTACGCATCCCCAGGCCCTAAAACTCTCCAAAAATGATCCTCTCCCCAACCCCAACAAGAATCAGCCATCAAAATTCATTTATCCATCATCAAATCCATGAATCGAAACAAAATGCATTTAGGTCAGAAAAGTTTCAGAAGCAACATACATACTCAATACTCAATCATTTTCGAAACAAAACATATCAGCATGATCAGTGGAGCATAGAGAATCATTTAGGAACTTAAAAACATGTTTCTGGAAAAAATGTTCTTGAGCTCACCTGAACTGAAGCTTTGGTCTCTGGAACTTTCTGGCTGGCCCTTTGATCCAAAACACCTCTAATGAATCCCCTGAGAAGCTTGCGATGCTTGGTTGGAGTTTAGAATGGCTGGTTTGTGAGATTGAGCAAGTTCTGTTCAGTGAAGTGAGGAAATCGTGTTTCTGATTCAGGGAGTTTTAGGCTATGGTGATGGGTGCTTTGTGATCAGTGAAGCATATGGAGATTGTTTGTGAAGTTAGTTTGTCTGTTTGAGGCTTGTGTGATGAGTTTCGAAGAGTTTTGCAAATGAAGCATAAACTTGAAAACTAGGGCTTTGGTGTGTTTCAGCTTGAAGTGTTATGTGCTTTGGCTTGCTTTTGATTTATATAAACAATTGTGATAGGTCAGAGAGTAGGTGCTGGCCTATTGTGATTGGTATGGGTCTTTGGCCAAAATGTCAACTTGATTTGTACTTGAGGTATGGGCAATGGTACAACTTGCTTTTTGGAATGCTTGGGCTCAGCTGAGTTTAGGGAGAGCCATGGAATTGTTTATGAGGTGATTCAGCAAGTTGATCAAGGTTTGTGTAGTGTTTTGCAAATTTCACAAGATTTGGCCCCTTTGTGAATTCTTGAGATTCAAGGCATGAAATGAGATGATTCTTTGGCCCATTCTGAACTTTAGAGGTCATGTGATCATGTTGTGAAGAAATTATACACATTTGAGGCCTTTAAAACACTTGATCAAGCCATTTTGCAAAATGCCTCTTTGGTAGAAAACTTCAAATTTTGTGATTTTAGCCAACTTTGACAAGCCATAACTTTTGATCCAAAATGAATTAGGTCATGTTCTTGTACTTTTTGAAAAGGGAATGACCCATTCTACAACTTTCATGACCAAAGTTTTTTCATTTGAAGCATTTTTGAACCAAAAAGCAAGGGTTGAAAAAGTTTCCCAAAATGGCAATTTCATTAAAAGTCAAACTTTCCCAAAAAGTCAACTTTGCAAAAGACTTGAAATTCTTCAATTTTGTGAACTTCCAACTTCTTCTATGATCAAATAAAGGTCATACACAATCAAAATGATGATGAACACCCTTTGGTTGGGTCATTGGGGGCCTCAGATGCCCTGATTTTGCACTGACTTGCTTGAAAAGTCAACTCTTGATCAGATGACTTCCCCATGGAATTTCTTCATGAAAATTGA
This sequence comes from Lathyrus aphaca, assembly GCA_963966055.1. Classification (NCBI taxonomy): domain Eukaryota; kingdom Viridiplantae; phylum Streptophyta; class Magnoliopsida; order Fabales; family Fabaceae; genus Lathyrus; species Lathyrus aphaca. Next base: position 539,231,821 of record OZ014524.1, read on the forward strand.
TATGCATACTCCCTATACCATATAGAGACCAATAGAAACAAGAATGACCAAAGAATTTGGAGTTGTGGCCTCTGAAACCAAAACCCTAATTCTAGGTCATCTGTGCAGTCAAGCCTGGCTCTGCTTCCATACCATTCTCAGTTCTTGTGATTTTTTGACATTCTTGACTTTGAGAGGATATAATATGATATTTGAACATACATGGACCACTTTTAAGTGATTGATGACCTTTGGAGTGGCTCAAGAAGCTCTTGGATTGCTCAGATCACAAACCCTAGATGCAGGTGACTTTGAACCAATGCAGTGAAACAAAAATGTGGTATGAGATGCTATGATTGGATTTATGCATATGAGATGATCACAAGCCATGGTGTGAATGGGTGAGGGCAAATTTGGGGTGTTTACAGAACCCCCATGACAAGTTTCAAGACTTTTCTCAGAAGTTTGCTCAGTCAGATGATCAGATAAGTCAAAATCAGTCAAAGCAGTTAAAAAGTCAAACTGAGGTCAACTGTGGTCAAACCAAAGTCAAACTTCATGATTTTTTGCCAACATCAAGTATATGAAGTAAAATTCATCATTTGATCAAGGGTTGATCATGATTCATCAAGGAAGTTTCAGATCATCAAGAATCAGGAGTTTCTAAATTAGGGTTTCCTCAGGAAAAGTCAACTGAACTTTGACCAGCCATAACTTTCACATGCTTCATCACCAATTCTCCATCCAAAGCTCATTTTGAAGGAAATTGAATTCTTTACAACTTTGTGTCTCACAAGCCAAGCCCAAAAATGTTTCATTTGGAAGGTATGAGCTAAGACATTATAGGTCCTTTTGAAAGTCAACAAAAAGTCAACAACTTCAAAAGGGCATAACTTGAGAATGGTAAATAACATGGACATGAAACTAGTGGGGTTGGTTAAAGGACTCTTCAAGCTTTCCAAAATGTCCAAGAACACCCTCATAGCATTAAAATTGAAGGATATGTGCCCTTGCAAAGTTGGGAAATTTTTGGTTGGTTTATGAAGAAAATGGAGGTTTAAAACCAATTTTTTCTAAATGGGCTTGCCATATGATGATCCAATCCATACCAATACCTCATGCACGACCCAAGTCTCTAAAATTCAGATTTTTTATCATTTTATTTTATTTATTTTGATTTAATTCATTTAAAATCATTTTAAATTAAAATAAAATATAAAAAACAAATATTTAAAAGAGATTGAGCTTCTAGAAATTCATTAAAGTGATTTGGATCAAATTAGTATGAAAATCATAGTGATTTGCTTGAAATAGAAAGGCTTAATTCTCAAATATTTGAAGTTTAAAGCTTGATCTTTTTCAATCTTTTCCAATCAATTTCTTCACACAACAATCAATTGTTTTGACCTAGAATCATCACACTATAAGTACATAACACAACCCTACTCACTATACACGAATTTCTGGCCTCCAAGAGTAAGTTGCAATTTTCAAAATTCATCACAAATTTCAAATTCGGATTCCTTCACTCAAGCCTTCTCAAGACAAAATAAAGGTTGCAAATCATTCCTTGAAGGTCACTGAGTGTTTTTGGATCATAAAACTATCCATCCATGCATCAAATCATGAAAACCGAATTCATGTTCTTCATTTTTTTTCAATTTTCGATTTCACTCATTTAGCTATTATAAACTGTTTTTGTGTTGTTAATATTGTTTGTTGTGATACCTAGATGATTTCTGGACAAAAGGATTGAAGAACCAAGCCCTAAACCGCAAGTTACCATGGCTAGGGTTTTTGAATTGAATTTGGGATCCTTTGATTTAGTTAATATAAATTAATTCTAAGACTATAATTGAACTGTGTGATGTATGGGGATCATGAAAATGTGATCAATTTGATGAAATCGTACGTGTTTATGGTGATATGAAATTGGCAGGGTTTGTGCGCAGGAAAAGTTGCAGGAAATTTCCCAGGAAATTTCGCAGGAAAACCTGCGAAAATCCAAGGAAGAAGACGAAGCCAGCGCGCACGTTTTAAAAATTCAAATATTGTTCATAATATTTTATTCAATTGTTTATGTTTTTGTTCACAAGTGCAGCGTTGGCCTGGTGGTAAGAAACGCGCGTGTGTTGTTTGAGGACCCTGGTTCGAAACCTGGCTGCAGTGATTTTTGCTATTTTTATCTTTTAATTGTTGTATTTAATATATTATATGTTGTTGTGAACATGTTACCAGTAGCGCCCTCCCGGCTGGATGGAAAGAACGTTTGTGTGTTGTGTAAGGGACCTGGGTTCGAATCCCCCCAGGCCCTTTTATGTTGTTTTATTTTTGCCATGATTATTTCCAGGTTAGACAACAAAACAAAGTGGAATGGAGTACATATCAGCTACGTGCAGTGGCTCAGTTGGTTTTGGGAATCCTTCAGCCAGGTAAAGGACCTGGGTTCAAATCCCAGGTCCTGTTCTTTTTATGTTTTTTTTCATTGTTTTGTTATTTTCTTTATTTTCTATTAAATTAATTAATATAAATTCTATAAAACCTAAATAATTAATAATCTTTTCTTAAAATTTCATATTGTCAAAATATAATAATTTATTTTCAAACCTTTTGTTTTATGTTTATATTTATTAATATATATATATATATATATTTTTTGTATATAATTTCATTAATTATTTGTAAAATAAATTATAAACCCTAATTTTATTTTTTCTAAAAATTCATAACCCTAATAATTTTCACATACCATAAAATTTAATTCTATTTTATTATTTACTTTAATTATGTACATATTTCTATAATTTGTTTATAATCTAATTTTTGTATATAAATATATGTTTAAAAATAGTTAAAAATTGTTAATTTAATTGTAATTTTATTTTCATAATATATTTATAATTAACTTAATTTTTATAATTCGTAAATAATTTAAAACTTTATAATGATTAATATAATTGTTCATATTTTCTTATTAATTTTAAATAATTGTTTATATAAAAATTTGATCTTTTAATTGCTATAATGTTTTTGTTTATATTATCTATTATGTTTATTTTCTTATGATATTTATTTGTTACTAACCCCATTTATATATTATGATTTATTATTATTATTATTTCTACTAACCCAATTATTATTATTATTTATTATTTTGCTTATTTATTTAATTTGCTTTAATTATTATTATCATGTAATTGTTCCTTTGATGTAATATTTAGTAATAATATTTAAATATTTATGTTATGCTATGGTTAGTAAAATAGGGAGTGTAACATGTTTGTATGTTTAAAATTAATTTAGCTCATTAAATTTAAAAGATAAATATTAAAATTGTACACTCACATACGTAAGTCGATCTTTGATCGCCATCTCACTTCTTAGGGATACCTCTCATGTTGCCTAAACAAAAAGGTCAAGTAGGGTGTATAAAGAAAAGTCCCTCAATTTCACATCATCTAGTCCCTTAACAGATAAAAGATCAAGTCCCTTTCGAATGTTGCCTTCGCAATGATCTTGTCCCTTTCGAATAAAGATGATAAGTCCCTTCGAGTTGCTTATACACCCCACAGTTGCCTAAATAACAGATGATCCTTCACTTGTCACTCACATCCAAGGTAATGACTACCTATTCCTTAATAATAGGGATAGTCTTACCATTCAAAGGATTCAAGAACAGAAAAGACTTAAACTTAGGGTAGGTTCCTCTTAGATACTTGCTCACTTTTCAAAAACATTTCAAATACTTCACACATTTCAAACAATTTTCAAAACAAAGGGTTTTTTACGCATCTGTACATGGATCATTATCAAACTCTTAAGAAAATTTTTATTCACACACTTCACATTTCAAAAGACATTTTAAAGTGAGCTAAGTAACTAAGAGCCCATGGATAACCATGGATGTAAAGGGTGCTAACACCTTCCCTTTACATAACCTACCCCCCGGACCCAAAAATCTTTTAAAAGGTCTTTCCTGTTCTTTTATGCCTTTCCTTTGGATAAAATAAAAGTCGGTGGCGACTCTTGCTATCCGCAACATAACTAAAGTCAGTTCTCCCACCGTGTTACACAGTGCCCAACAGTTATTAGTGTCGTGTCCGGGACTGTCGGAGTGATACTCACACCTTGCCTTGGGATTATAGTGAGGAGAGGAAGTTTTAGGATTTTGAGGAGGATTTTTCAAGGAAATTAGCTTCATCTCCAACAAGCATTGCAAAACTTGTGACATTGGAGTGCTGAACTTGATAAACTGCCTTCTACATTCCTTGTGTTGAGGTGGATTAACCTTATCAGGTCCTTCTTCTTCAATTGAGGAACAATCAGTGGCAACCTGTCTCTTACCTTCTTTCAACCAAATCAGCTTGTTTTAATGGAGGTTGACTGACAATTAGATTCCTGACTCCATTACTTTGAAGTTTGTGGACAAAGGTTTTTAGCTCTTCTTGCCCCTGAGCTAAACTTTGAATAAGAGCCACCTGGTCATTCATCCGGGTCCTCATTTTTGTCATCTCAGCTTGCAGTTGTTTCAACTGATTGTCCTTGTTATCTTCAGGATTTTCAGAGAGGAGTGCTTTTAACTCTTCTTGCCCCTTGGACAAATTCAGGATCACTTCTTGGAATTGAGCATTTTGAGCCTGGAGATCCTTGACAGTTTGTTCAAGAGCCATTTCTGCTGAAATAAACAGCGGGGAGATAAGATACCTGTACATAAGAAACCTGTGATGCAATGATATGGTGTATAAATGCGTATGCAATGTTTTCAAGGACCGCAGGATTTAAATTTGCTTAAACAATCAAGAAAGTAAACTTTTATTAGTAATAAATTTGTTCGCCCTTTGGGCTTACAATAAGAATGAAATGAAATAAATACAAAAGATGGGGTTTTAAGTCTCCCATGGACGTTTCCTCTTTGTGTTGAGGTATGAGTTGAGATTCCGCTCCTCGTGAAGTTGTTTTGTTAGCTCCAGGATTCTTTCTTGACTTGCTTTGTAATGAGTCTCAAAAGTATCCCTTTGCTCCTTCAACTGGATCCAGGATCTCTGTAAGTCTTCCATGTCAGTGGGCATGTCTGGGTGAAGGATGGTATAAGAAGTATCTCCTTCAGCAACAGGCTCCATGGTAACTGGCAGGATGGCAGGATATGGCATCATAAGAGTCTGAGCACGAGATCGCACCCATCTGAGGTAAGCTTCCATAGGAATAGTGTACTTGGGCTCCAGAGTCTTGCTGTCAACCTTGTTCACTTTCCCCCATGCTCGTATGAACCTTTGACGGTAACCTTGCAGATCGTTGTCGTAATCAAACACAATACCCTGAATCAACATGTCATGTGGACCATCACTCCGAGCGTAACCAAACTGTCGTAAAGCTAAAGAAGGGTTGTAAGTAATGCCTCCTCTTATGCCTAGAAGTGGCACATTAGGAAACTCCCCACAACGGTCAATGATAGTAACATTCTCCATAGATCTGGAGCACCAATGGATATCTGAATGAGAGAGTGACATAATCCTCTTGGACCAGCTAAACCCTTGCTCATTCTTCATCACTGATCGAGGAAGGTGAGAAATAAACCACCTAGATAGCAAAGGTATGCAGCACGTCAGAGTTCCTCGTGCCTTTGTAGTACGAGTATGGAGAGAATGCAAGATGTCTCCAAGTAATGTAGGCACTGGATTGTGACTCAGAAATATGTTGATGGCATGAACGTCTATGAACTGATCTGGATTGGGGAACAACACTAAGCCATAAATCAACAAGGCTAAGATCTCCTCAAAAGCATCATAGCTCATAGCCTTCAAGAATACTTGAGCCTTCTCTATCACCACCTTAGCAAGAATACCCTTAACTCCACTTCTCGTTTCTAGAACAATGTCTGACTTCTTCAGATGTAGAGCTGCAGCAACAACCTCTGGTTTAAGCTCTTTCTCCAAGCCTGTGAAGGGTCTCTGATCAAGGACAGGTATACCCAGAAGTTTGGAGAACTCCTCCATTGTAGGAACCAGTTGATAGTCAGGGAATGTGAAGCAATGGTGCTTAGGATCAAAGAACTGAAACATAACACTCATCATGTCTTCATTGAACCCTGAGGTGACTAGATCCAGTAGTTAACCATGTCTCTTGATGAACTGGGAGCTTTCAGAAACCTGAGAAACCAATTCCTTAAGCTTAGGAGGTATTCCTACAAAGTTGATCCTGATAGTATTCCTACGAGCAGAAGCCATGACCTGCAACAAAGAACAAAGATAAATCCTTTGGTCCTTGAAATGGTTAGTGAAAATGCTATGCTTATGATGCATGATGATGCTATGATGTTATGCTCAATCACAAACATGTGGCACACACAAACAAGTCACACAATAGCCCTAGGTTTAAAGGCTTGCATGAGGTTTAAAGGTAAGTAGCCTCCCCTGAAGTTTAGATGGTTCATCCTGTCCTATAAAGTAACCAGGTTCTAAGGGATCTCAATATCATTGACCCTTCACAAGGGTGGTTGTTCAGTAGGCAACTTACTTGCCAACCAAAACCCTCCAAGTTTAGAATCTCAATGAGTGTAGCATCGAGTATCAACCAACTTCAGTCTTTACCAAAGCCGGTTATCTCACTACTTTTCTAAAGGCCAAGATGGGATAACTAGGGTTCTAAAAGTTAGTTAGTGAATTGACAACATATGGCAGCCTCATATTATCCTCAACTTGACTTAAGGAACATAAGCACCAACCAAGAAGTCACACTAACTATGGCCACCAGATCAACCATATCGGTATACGCCGTACAGTTTCCTTGGTTTATTGCCATTTACCTAAGGTACACTAGATCCGGGTTAGGATCTTTCACACATAAGAGCACCCAACAGATAAGTATAAAGCAAACAAGGCAAACAATTTAAGTGATCTAATTCCTAAGGGTACCCCTCTTTTATTAAATCCCCAGCAGAGTCGCCAGTTCTGTAACACGGTGGGAGAACTGACTTTAGTTAAATTTTGCGGATAGCAAGAGTCGCCACCGACTTTTATTTTATCCATAAGGAAAGGACATAAAAGAACAGGAAAGACCTTAAAAGGATTTTGAGTTCGGGGGGTAGGTTATACAAAGGGAAGGTGTTAGCACCCTTTATATCCATGGTTATCCATGGGCTCTTAGTTACTTAGCTCACTTTAAACTGTTTTGAGAAAATGTAGTGTGTGATTAAAAAATTTCTTAAGTACTTTATAATGATCCTTGTACGGATATATATAAAGACCTTGTTTTGAAAATTGTTTAAAATGTGAAGTGTAATGAAGTATTTTTGAATAAGTGAGCAAGTACTTAAGAGGAACCTACCCTATGTTTAGATCTTTACTGTTCTTAAATGTTCTTTCAATGGTAGGACTATCCCTATTATTAAGGAATAGGTAGTCATTACCTTGGATGTTGTAAGGGACATGTGAAGGGTCATCTATGTTTAGGCAACTGTAAAGTGTCTTAGCAATTCGAAGGGACTTATCATCTTTTATTCGAAAGGGACAAGATCATTTACGAAGGCAACGTCGAAGGGACTTGATCTTATAACCTTTAAAGGGACTAGATGATTTGTTTATGAGAAGGGACTTTGCTTTTAGACACCTTACTTGACCTTTTGATTTAGGCAACATGAGAGGTAACCTTAGAAAGTGTAGGATGGCGATCAAAGATCGACTTACGTGTGTGCGTGTACAAATTCAAATATTTATCTTATAATTAGTGATCTAAGTTAATTTTAAAGCAAACATGTTATCACTCCCTATTTTACTAACCATAGCAATATATTTATAAATAAACAATAAGAGCTACAACTATTACATGGCTTTTACAGTTACATTATAATAAAAACAATTTAAATAATAATTATATAATAAAATGATAAGTATAAACAATAAAAAAGGTTAGTGATAATTATAAGAAAAAAAAGTTAGTAATAATATACAAAATATATATATATAATTTAATTAAGTATTTTTAGATTTAAATAAACAACTTTAAAGAATTTTTGAGATGAAAATAAGATGATATGAATAATAATAATAAACCATATAATAATTATTTACAAAGAAAATATTATTAATTATTTTAATTAGATATTAGAAAAGTTTAATTAATTTTAATATTTAAAGATTAGGGTTAGGAATTTTAAAGAAAATAGAATTAGGGTTTATAATTTAAATTACAATATTAATTTAACTATTTACAAAATTAAATATATAATAATAATATATACATATTTTAATTAAAAAAACTAAGATTAAAATTTTTAGAAAATAAATTAGAGATCCCTTTTAGAAAAATATGAAGTTAATATATATATATATATATATATATATATATATATATATATATATTTACATATGATTATTTAAATATATTTTCTTATAAGAAATATAATTTATATTAAATATAAAACAAAACAATAAAGAAAATAGTGAGAAATTGAATGAAAAAACAAAACTTACCTGGGGTTGGGATTCGAACCTAAGCTCTAGCAATGGCACTTAGCTGTTTCTGCATCAAACATTAAATCAAAATATCCAGAACCATTACAAACATCATCATGAACAATAATATACGATCAAATTTTATTTATATTGCTTGTATCATTGAAATCGAAAAATCAAATTTCAAGCTAAAGATGAAATCGGTTTATGCATTTTAATGAGTTTTGGATGATGTAATGCATTGGGATAGCATCAAGGATGATCAAGGAAGAGATTGCAACCTTCAAAACACTTTGATATTGCCTGCAAAATAGAATCCGAATTATGAATTTTTTATGAAAATTTAAAGTATTATTCTTACTTTTGGAAGCAGCCAAATTCCTCCCTTTGTGTTGTGATCTCTTCATGTATATATAGTGAGTGTAATTAGATCAAAAAATCATATCCTACTTTGGACTTTTGGATCACTTGAGATTGAAAAAGATATGCTTTCAAATATTAAAAAAAAAAAATTGATATCTTCTTACTATTTTTGGTTGATATGATCTTATATGATTTCAATCATCTCTAAATGGCCTTTAAGAATTTCTAGAACAATGATCAAATCAAATATTGAGAAAAAAAATTGATATCTTCTTACTATTTTTGATTGATATGATCTTATATGATTTCAATCATCTCTAAATGGCCTTTAAGAATTTCTAGAACAAAGATCAAATCAAATATTGAGAAAAAAAATTGATATCTTCTTACTATTTTTGATTGATATGATCTTATATGATTTCAATCATCTCTAAATGGCCTTTAAGAATTTCTAGAACAAAGATCAAATCAAATATTGAGAAAAAAATTGATATCTTCTTACTATTCTCAAGTTATGCTCTTTGGAAGCTGTTGACTTTTGAAAGGACCTATAATGTCTTAGCTTATACCCTCCAAATGGAGCATTTTTGGGCTTGGCTTGTGAGACACAAAGATGTAGAGAATTCAATTTCCTTCAAAATGAGCTTTGGATGGAAAAAATTTGATGAAGCATGTGAAAGTTATGGCTGGTCAAAGTTCAGTTGACTTTTCCTGTGAAAACCCTAATTTAGAAACTCCTGATTCTTGATGATCTGAAATCTCCTTGATGAATCATGACCAACCCTTGATCAAATGATGAATTTTAATTCATATACTTGATGTTGGCAAAAAAATCATGAAGTTTGACTTTGGTTTGACCACAGTTGACCTCAGTTTGACTTTTTAACTACTTTGACTGATTTTAACCTATCTGATCATCTGACTGAGCAAATTTTTTGGGAAAGTCTTGAAACTTGAAATGGGGATTCTTGAACACATATAGGATGCTATGAAGCTCAATTTAAGTCTTGGAAGTCCATTTAACATGATGAAAGTCAAAACCCTAGTTTAAGATGCATTGCTTAGGAGGATGCACTGTCTGAGAGGATTGTCAAACTTTCTGACTAATTGTGAACCCTGTGAACCTTGTGAACCTCATGAGATGTCTTGTGAACTTTGTGATCCTTGTGAGCCTCTTAGTACACAATGACTTGTCTTGTGGAGGGCAAATTTTGGGGTGCAACACCCGCAACTGTACTAAGGATGATTTAAGTTTGGTACTGATGACTCGCTAATAATTGTAAGTTTTTTGATAGTGCCACGTTGTTATTAATGGAGACCTTGTGTCAGCAGAAACTTTGAGTGAATGGAATCTTGTGAAGAGAATCGACACGAAGAATAGTAACCATGGTCTGATTGGTTAAGCTTAATTGGATAAATTATTTCGAGTTTAGAATGGAATTGGAATGATATTGGTTGTGGCTGCAGCAGTATAACCCTGTATCTTTGTCGTTGGAGAGCTTTGGTCCGGTGTCATTATTGTGTAGTCGACAAGTGAATTACTCTATTCACTTGAGTTCCAATAGATACTTAAGTTCTCCGTAGACTACCAACTACTTGTTATCGCTTGAGAATTCGTGGTATCTTCACTGTTAGGCTTTGGAAGCATAGTGGAGGGAGACAGATAAAAGGGTTCTATCAGATTATGAGTATTCAAAGGGATTTATTTATAAGTGTCTGATGTAAATGTTTACAGTTTTGATATAATATCAAATGGAATTGGTAATTAAGTCATTTAACAACTTTTGAAATGGCTTTAGTGATTGAAGGATTGTAATAAGAGTTTCGTTGGAAAATTGTATGCGGTTAAGTTTTCTCCAAGATACCTTGTAGAAATTTGTTGAGTGTTGAATGTTCTGAAATCAAGCTGGAGTGTTATGTTTTGTGTTGTGACTCAATGGAAGGAATTATCATGGTATGTTTCTCCGAAGGAGGAATGAAACTAAGTGTTTCAGTATGAAGCAATAAATGAATTGCGAAAATAGTGAGTTAGAGGTTAACCCAATGTTGGAAACAAGCGTATGGGTAAGGACGTAAAAAGTTTGATTTTATTGTGAAACGAAGATTTTGAGTCGCGAAGTCAAATTGGAATTTGAGTATGTGAAGATATGTGAGAGAATAGAGGATAAGTGTGGATCTAAGACAATGTTGTAAACTGTCATTGTGGATGAGCAAAGGAAATTCGAGGACAAATTTCAATTCAAGGAGGGGAGGATGTAATACCCTGTATTTAATTAAATGCTCTGGATAATATTAATTAAGGTTAATAGGGTTCCGGTGTGCTCTAAGAGTTTAAATTTAAAATAATTAGAGCAACCGACGAACTTAAATTAATTAATTAAGTATTATCTGACTCAGAGGTTTTATTAAATATTTGACTTCGAGACATTTTTGGATACTCTCAATTTGGACCAGTTAGTGTTACTAACTGATAGATATTTGTTATTTGTTATATAAAGAAAGAAAAAGAGAAAGTTAGTAAGAGGAAGAAGAAAGAAAAGAGAAAAGAAAGGAAGGGAGAGAAGAGAAAGAGAGAAAGAAACCTAGAAGAGGAAAGGAGCTTGGATCATCATTCTTCTTCATCATCTTCATCAAACTCCTCATCGTGTTAGAGATGGGTTCATAGCTAGAAATTCTTACTTTTGGTTTGGTAGAGTTTTTAGGGTTTGTGAGTTTTAGGGAATTTATGGAAAAATTCTAGAATCGGTGAATTAAACGGGTAGAAATCGATATAAATGCTTGAGTATGTTGCCTCTAGGTGTATGAACCTTACTCCAATGTTGTTTTGATGTTTACAAATGATTTATTTGGATTTTGGATGTTACTATCATGAGAAATACGCATTTGCTACTGTCTGTGTTCGATTAACCAGTTAACCATCTGCATTAACCGGTTAACGCGTCTGAAACTTGCGCTCTGTGGCTGTTTTTGGTTTGGTTAACCGGTTAACCATATACGTTAACCGGTTAACAATGTAAGTATGGGAGGAAAATGTTTTAATTCCAAACTTTGAAAATCCATAACTTTTTCCTCGGTTATCTGATTTAAGTGTTCCTTATATCGTTTTGAAGCTAAAATTATATACTAACACATGATGCCAAGAGATTATATTTTTACCCGACTTCTCCAATTAACCGTATTATGTAAATTTAAGTAATTGTGGTATTAATTTAATTGTGGAATATATGTTTAATCATGAGGATTGAATGAGAGTAGAGACAATGAGATCATTATAGAATGAATTTAATTATGATAATTAAATTAAAATGTTAGAATTATATGTTCAAGAACTATATAATTAAAAGCATCAAGAATGGAGAAGAGTGAGGAAATCTTACCATAAACCAATAGTATGGCCTAGTATTGAGACTAGAAATTGTTAGATGGTATAACTTGTGAGATGTCGAGGACTACCCTAGATTGATGCGGAACCGTTGACGCGTAATACATTGATCCTCCGTAAAGTCTTGAGTAAGCCTTGAGGAGGGTGATGTTGATTCCCACAGGAAGCATCCGTAAAGGCCTTAGTTGTGTATTACACGGTGTCCTCCGTAGAGTTTTGAGTAAGTCTTGAGGTGGGTGACGTTGAGTCCCACGGGAAGCATCCGTAAAGGCTTGAGGTACCGTTAGCGAGATGTGGGTAGTATTTTGAGTTATGTATTTCACTGGGACCTCTGTAAGACTTGAGTAAGTCTTGAGGTGGGTTATTCTGAGTCCCATGAGAATCTAGAGCGTGCGTTTGGTTAACCTTGACTTGCTGACTTTTATTTTGGTGTCTTGATTTGTTTTACCTTGGATTGACCACTAAGAACCACTAGATTGAATTACTTTTGTGATTGACTCTTTCATGTACGTTGGATGCTTGGACTTTTATTTTGGTTGACTTCTATAGTAGCCTTCAGATGCACATACCTTGTGAGATTGTTTGTGGAACTTTGATCTTGCATACTTTGACTTTCTTGTTGACTGAACTTTTATACGCGTTGGGCCTCTTTTACTCCTTGCACCCTCTCTTTTTGGCCTAATACCATTTTTAACTGATTTGGATTACTGATTACACCCCTAACCCTTTTATTTCTATTTTCTTTTATTTCTTTCATTTCATTTTCAATTTTTTAAATTAGTTTCCTTATTCTAAAAAATACAAAAAAAAATTCATGAGTCATCTTTGACATTTTCTAAATTATTTCCATTTTTTATTTTACATTTTTATGTTATTTTAATGTCCTGGATTAATTTATCCATTTATTTTCTTTTGTATTGCCTTATACCATGAACACATTGACTTATTTATTTTATAACTTGAGTTCTAAAATAGTTCTAACCATGGTTCTTTTTTCTATGTGTCCATAACATGTTAAGGTACCTTAGTAATTTTTGTGTTGATTTTTAGGCTTTATTTGACTGATTTTTGTGTTGTTGCTTCATGCTTAAGTAATGGAAACCCTAGCCTTACTTTATCCAATTGTTTGATTGATTTTGGTTTCGATTCTTGACTTGTGACTTTGCCTTGATGTTTATACATGATTAAGGTGATTTTATGCTTAATACTATAATTTTTTATGCATGTTTACCATTTCTTTGAGGATTAAACTTGAATTTCCTTATTTGAAGATGTTTTGAGCCATGTTTGAGGCTTGATAAGATGTTGTGTGATCTCTGGTTGTGATATGTGAACCCCATCTTTGCTTGTACTATGCTTACCTTGTGCACCAAGTCACACTTTTCTTAAGCATGAATCATGTTCCGCTTCACTTCACACTGCTTCTTATCTTCTCTGTTATCCTTAGTATGTGCCTATGTGCTTTCCTTGATGATTGAATCTTCTTTTTAGGCATATGATTAAGATATGTAGGTTCTGAATTTGACCTTAGTTGTTGAATTTTGACTTGCTTGCTTCACTTAATCACTTACTTTCATCTTACTTCTTCCTTAGTGTTTTGCTTGTTGTTTGTGGGATTTCTCCCATTCCTTTTGGTGTGACTTTGTATGACTAACATTCAGGATATTTTGAGATTATTAGGTTCTGACTTTGGTGGTTTGTGATGTTTGGATCTTTATTCTTCCATGACTTGAACTTGTTTGAACCTCTTTTGCTTGTGTGAATACTTCTAACATATTCAGGGGCTATGGTAAGTGTAGAGGTGTGGATGTGCTTCCACATCTCAACTTTCTTCTTTCTTATTGTTTTATGTTTTCTCAACTTGTGATTGTGATGTGATTAGGACATCAATGTCTAACTGCTTCCTCATTCCCCTTTGGATCAACTTACCTTCTTTTAAGAAGTAAGTTGATTCCTTTTGATCCTTTATTCTTCTTCTTCCTTTCTTCTTTCCTTCTCCTTCATTAGGATAAAATTCAAACCACACTAACCAAGGACTCCTATGCATGATAACATTTAGGATTTGTTAGTCCCCCTTTAGTATTTTACCTTTGAGATCCTTTTGGTGCACTCTTTTTCTCATCTTCAAACAAAAACCTAAAAATCACTTAATAATGGTTGAGGTAGTCTTGTGTGTATGGACTTATTCCATGGGGAACTTGTATTCATCCCATCTTAGGATAATACAAGCTTGTCTAGCATGATGTACAAGTCTAATCATGAGACTACTTTCAAAAATCAAGTCATAAAAACACTTCTTCATTTAAAATTACAAAAACACTTAATAAATTCAATGAGTTAGTGATCTTAGGCCCTAATCTCTGGAAACAAGTTTTGGGGGTCTTCTCCTTACTTGGTGTGCTTATTCCTCATTCTATATTAGAATGTAGTTGTTAGAACAATATTTGATTCTACTTCTCTTTTATAGTTTTGATGATAACAATATTTATAAGAACAAAATATAGCACTTAAAATTATCTTCTATGTGCAGGACAGAAGTTCTTATGATAAGACAAAAACTAAAGTGATTCACATATTCTACATCAAAATAAGTGAAGTGTGTCACTCTAAGAAGATCAGATATCAAATCAAATAAGAAGTTCTCATCAAGTAAAGAACCAAGCTGCGGATTTTAAATATACTTTGATTCAAATTCAATATCTTTTGATTCTTCAAATCATGCTCATTTATGAGAGAATCAAGAAATAATGGTTGGGAACAAGATCTTTATTTTTGAAAAGGCCTTTATGACATTTATCATACATCCAAAAATGGAACCATATGTTTCCAACAAATCTCTTCATCAACAGTCTATAAAAAGAGATCATTTGAAGAAGTTGAAGTTCTTCCACTCGCGCGAAATCAATACGATCAATTTCTTATTTTTTATTCTTAACATTAGTAAATCTATCATTGTGTGATAACTGCTTTTTGAAGCATCTTTGTTACAAACCTTGTAAACCTATTTGATTTTCCTTGAGTGACTAGTGTAGTCAGTAGACTCAAGAAGACTTTAACTATAGGTCTTAGTGATTGTATTCAAAGTTTTGAATAGTGGATTAAGACCTTGTTGAGAGAGGCGAAATCACCTTGGCGAGTGGACTGGTTGTAGTTTGATTTCAAATGAACCAGGATAAATCAAAGTGTCATTTGCTTTCATTGTTTTAGAAAATCCAATTCCAACCCCCCTTCCTTGTGTTTTTGCACCTTCAATTGGTATCAGAGCTCTAGGTTCTGAGCAATACACTTAATCGTGTCAGAAAAAGATCCAGAAGATAAATACAATGGTAGATTTAGTCAACAACAACAATGATTACCAAAATGACAAGATCAATGGAAAATCTCCTGTGTTCAATGGCGACAACTTTGACTACTGGAAGGATGTTCTGGAGAGTTTCTTTCTAGCTTTGGATGGAGATCTCTGGAATATGGTGATTGATGGATACATTCATCATGTTGGAGAAGATGGTCAGAAGATTGAAAGAAAGAATATGATGGCTCAACAAAAAAAGGAATTCAGAAACCATCACAAAGCAAGAGCCATACTTCTGAGTGCTATTTCATATACAAAATATGAAAATATTACAAACAGAGAATCAGCCAAACACATGTTCGACTCTCTGAGGATGACATATAAAGGCAACACTCAAGTCAAGGAGACAAAAGCTCTGGCTCTTATCCAAAAGTATGAAGCATTCAAGATGGAAGAAGACGAAATGATTGAGAAGATGTTCTCAAGGTTTCAAATTCTGGTTGCTGGACTAAAAGTTCTGGACAAGGGCTACTCAACAGCAGATCATGTGAAGAAGATCATCAGAAGCTTGCCAGAGGCTTGGAGACCCATGGTCACTGCTCTTAAGCTGTCAAAGAATCTGAATGAAATATCTCTTGAAGAAATGATCAGCTCATTGAGGAGTCATGAGATAGAACTAGAAGAAGATAAATCCCAGAAGAAAGGTAAGTTTGTAGCTCTTAAATCTAACAAATCTGAATCCAAAGCTTTGCAGGAAGAAGAAGAAAGTTATGGAGGCTCATCAGAAGAAGACGAACCATCCCTTATTTCCAGAAGAGTTCAACAACTCTGGAAGCATCGTCATAAGAAGTTCAGGAATCTCAGAAGATCAAGCAATCACTTTGAATCATCCTCTGGCTACAAGAAGCCCAGAAGCAAAGAAGTAGTTTGCAATGAATGCAAGGAACCTAGAAACTACAAGAGTGACTGCCCCAAACTTCAGAAAGAGAAGCCCATAAAGAAGTTCAACAGAGAGAATAAGAAAAGTCTTTGGCTATGAAAAGTCTAACTATCTGGGGGAGCTTTCATGCTAGGTGTGCAAGGAGCGAGTCCTTGGAGACTAACACTAATAACATCCAATTCTAAACTTAGGTGTTCCCTCTGCTTTTTCCATAACTCAAATTTACTTTGTAAAGTGACCCCGAGATCCCACAAATAATATAATGAGCGATAAATGGAAAGCGGTAAAAGGAACAAATAAACAAAAATTAATAATAAACATAGAGAAGACAAGAAGAGATAAGATCAAACAAATAAACACACAATGCTAAGTTAGGCTTGACTCTCTCTAGCATGGAGCTTTTCCCCAGCAGAGTCGCCAACTGTCGTACCTCGAAAAATACGATCCTAAAACAAAACAACAGAGCCGCCACCTAATTCTATTTATTCTAGGGAGATATAGATACAACCTAATAAATGATAAGAAATGGTCAACGAAACCAAAATCTAAGTTCGGGAGTCGGTTACGCAAGGGGAAGGTATTAGCACCCCTCACGTCCGTTGTACTCAACGGGAACCTCTTAGCTAAACTATGCGATTAAATGTTTGATCTTAAGTCTTTGTCTTCTTAAATGATTGTTAATATGTTTGTTCTAAAGTTTTAGATTATTAAGACGGAGAAAAGATTAAATGTTTTTTAATATTGTGATTTAAACGGAAGAATAATAAAAAAAAATTATTAGGGTGCTCGCGAAGGATTAAAAATCCCCGTGCTTACGTATTCCCTTGTGCAATGGGAAAGTCAGAGCTTCGTAGTTCGTGCGACTACGGTTTGTGATTTTTAATTGAACGATTGCTTAAAACACATTCTACTGCTAAGCGTTGGCTTATACTCGCGGTGGAGGTTGAAGTGCTAGCTTGTTCGAGAGATAGAATGATTTAAACAATATTCGTTTTGAGAAAAGTGTTTGACTTTTTGTTAAAATGTTTTAAACGAAAGGGCGAATGAACCACGTCGCGTGGGGCTAGCCCAGGAGCGATTGCATTCCAAAACGTGCGGAATGCTAGACTCCGGAGTTCTGTCTTTCGCTGATTAATTATGAAAATAATTTAAATTGGTTGGTAAGTTTGAATTGTTTTAAGATATGAAAGATGCGAATGGACCATGTTGCGTGGGGCTTGCCCAGCTGCAATCCATTTTAGAACGTACGGAGTGCTAGACTCCGGAGTTCGGTTTTTTCATAATTTAATTTATAAAAATGATTTGAATATTTTGATATACGAATGGTGATTGAACACATCGCGTGGGGCTAGCCCAGTAGCGGTCCAATCCAGAACGTGCGGAATGCTTGACTCCGGAGTTCTATTTTCGTACGTTTAATTTATGCGATTATTTATTTTGAAATAACGGACGGCGAATGGACCACGTTGCGTGGGGCTAGCCCAGCTGCAGCCCATTTTAGAACGTGCGGAGTGCTAGACTCCGGAATTCCGTTTTCGTATTAAATTAATTAAATAAATTGGATAATTGTTTTTTAGACGTTTAAAAATTGATGTGTTTTAAAACGAAGGAGTGAACGAAACAATACGCGTGGGGCTAGCCCAGTTGTAGTTCGTTCTAGAACGTGCGGAGTGCTAGACTCCGGAGCTCTATTCCTTGTTAATTAGTTAAGGCGCGTAGAAAAACTGTGCAGATGGCGATCACATAATGATCGACTTACGTGTGTGCTGAATGTAGACGAGACTTGCTAACTTGGCGTAGGACCAAGAAATTAAATTTATGTTTGAAAAAGATTTTAACTGTTGCTTAGAAACGTTATGCTCGTGTCTTGATTAACACACTAGAGTCGAAAAGAGAGAGCGAAATTCAAGTCGCGTAAGTCATACATTACCATCACATAGCTAAATATGGAGCAAGAAACATAATTGTACATCATATAAGCAAAAATTTATCGGGAAGTAATTACTTAATTAACTAAATTAAAAATGGTTATTTACAAAAATATAAATAAGTAAATAAATAAAATATAAGTTAACAGACTTAATAATCAAATTAAAATAACAATATTTATCAAACTTAATTAATATAACTACTTTCTCTAAATAAAATAACCTAATAATTACCTAACAAAATAAAAGAAACTAACAAAACAAAATAAAAAGAGAAAAGAAAATGAAGGAAAAGTATAAAATGGGCACAGAATAGCCAAAACAGGGGTTGTATTAAAAAAAAGTGGCCCAGCTGGCCCATGGGGGCGAAACCGGTCGGGTCGGGTCTGACCCGGATCCGGTTCGGTTGGTTTCAGCAAAAGAAATTAGGGTTCATAAAGCAGCCCCATTTTATTTCCTCAAAAGGAACAATAACACAGTCGACTTCTCTCACAACTTCAACACTCGCATCCCCTCTTCGCTTTCATCTTTCTCTCTCGTTCATCCCTCATGTTCATACCTCTCTCTCGCTCAGAATCTCACGATCCAAACTCTCCCTCACTTTCTCTCGATGTCCTCCCTTTCTCTCAGTTAACGAAAGAAAAAACAAACACGACAAGCTCAAAATCGTTCGCCTCTCCCTCACCAACACTCATCAACGGGAAAATCAATGGAAAAGAAAGGAAAACAAAGCTTATGTAAACGAAAACAAGTTCAAAGAAACCCTTACAGTGCTTTTCGTCGGACCCTCCAAAGTTATGATGTTTGGCAACGGTTGATGGTTTCCGGCAGTTTCGATCCCTCTGCCTCAGCTTTTGTTTGTTTTAAACTCACAGGGTAATTGTCTCAGAGGCTTTTTTGTGGCTTCAGGCTAATCAATCATGTTTTCATTCTCACAATTTGTGATTTTATGTTTCAGTGCATTACACTTGTGGATTGATGGTCTGTGAAGGTCTGAAGGTTGTTGAAGGGTTTCGTTCGCAAATTTCTCACCAGTAACGTTCGTTTGGGCGTCGAGTGTTTGGTGGTAGCGAGGGTTGTTCTGGGTTTTAGCTGAAGGCAAAGATGGCGGTTATGAGGAAGCTTGTGTTTGTGAAGGCCAGTTTGTGAGTATGCGCTTCAGTTGTTTGTGTGGTAAGTGTTTTTTTATGAGTGAAGTTTGCTGATTTTTTTTTTTGTGATGGAGTTGCTTTGGTTTTGGTTGTTGATGTTTTTGGTGTTAGTTTCTGCTGGTTATTTTTTCGTGCGGCTAGCTTCCCCCCTCCCTTAAATGAAATAGTAGTATATATATCCTCAGATTAGGGTTTTCAAATTAAATTCTTGTACTGTGAAACTTAGTGGAGAATGATAAGAAGTTTTCTACAACTATATTTTTAGATCTAGGGATGTGACCAAAGACTACACAAAACTAATGAAAAAAAGATAAGTTCTCAATTTTCTTCATACTTTGTCTTCAAGACAAAAGAGTTTAAATACAAACCAAACCCTAATGGGTTAAAGACCAAATACAAAAGGCTAGGCCCAATAGCAACAAGTAACTTAAAATTAAAGAGATACTTATAATTAATTTAGTTCATAATTTTCCAACCATTTAGGTTTGTTTTTAATTCTGATGGGCCTTGTATCATTACTCACCGGCCCAAAAACATTCTTGTCCTCAAGAATGGGAGTATGAGGAATCAAGGAAGGGTTGAAACAATTAGCCCATGTGGCTAGCCCAGATACGCTGGCTGAAAAAGGAAAAGGAGGCTGCCTTGGCTGGTTACACGTTGCCGCATGCGGGACAGGTGGTGTGGGGTAAGGGAGAGAGAAGGCATGTGGGACAGCTGGCTGAGAGGGTTGTGCATGTGGGGCAGGTGGCACGTGAAGAGTGCGATGTGTCACGGGTGAGGAAAGGTGAGGTGGTGAAAGGTGGTGATGGGGGTTTGCATGCGGTACAGCTGTGGTGAACTTTCTAGAGTCCCACAAAGTTGTATGGGGCAGAGAACAATCAAGGGGAAGCGTGTCTTTTGGTTTTTCTGTTTCACCTTGTGACTTGTGCAACGGTTGAGATGTGGGGTTAAGAGGCCCAATGGGATCCAGCGGTGTGAGAGAGGTTTGAGGAGATTCATTTGGATACTCAAAGTCAGAAGGTGGATGTACTTGGGTTGTCACGTCCCTTTTGGCCTTCAACGTCTCATTTTTCTTCAGTTTCAAATCCTTCATAGACTCTTTCATTTCATCTCTCTTCTCATTACTTGTGAGTTTTGAATCCTCCAAAATCTCATTCATTTCTTCTCTCCTTCCTTCACCCTCTGCGTCCAACTTGTTAGCGTTTTCACAGTGCTGTTCTACCGGCGAGGGTGAGGTACGCACATCAGACATGTTGCTGGTGGCCGAGAATGGAGGGACGTCATATTCCAAAGGAATTGACGTTGTGAGTTCGGACGGACAAGGGCCGATGAATGGTCTGAGTTGTGAGACGTGAAAAACCGGATGAATCCTTGCGATGCTTGGTAGCTCGATTTTGTACGCAACGGAGCCGATTCGTTGGAGAACCTTGAAAGGTCCGAAGAAACGTTTTGATAGCTTTTGGGACGAACGGTGTTGCACTGAAGATTGTCGGTAAGGTTGAAGGCGGAGCAAAACAGAATCACCGACGAAAAAGGTAACGTCTTGCCGTTTTTTATTTGCTTGATTCATCATTCGTTTCTGACTCTGACTGAGATTTTGTTTCAACTCTTGCATGATGTCTTCCCGTTGGCGGAGAGCGGCATCCATATCTGGAGAGGATGATGAACCAGTGATGTAATGAGTGAGAGTCGAAGGAGGTCTTCCATAAAGGGCTTCAAAGGGAGTCATTCCGAGCGAGCTATGGAGGGAGGTATTGTGCCAAAACTCTGCTAAGTGTAAGTATTTGTACCATTGTTTTGGCTGATCACTTGTAAAACATCGCAGATAAGTTTCGAGGCAACGATTAACTACCTCAGTTTGTCCATCCGTTTCAGGGTGATACGCGGTACTGTACTTCAAGGATGTACCTTGGGCTTTGAAGAGTTCTTTCCAGAAGTTACTAAGGAAAAGGGGGTCGCGGTCTGAAACGATGAACTTAGGAATGCCATGCAACCGACAGATCTCCACTGAGAATCGTAAGGCAAGATCTTTAGCTGAGAACTTAGTGGGTAGAGCAATGAAATGGCAGTATTTCGTGAGTCGATCGCAGATCACCCAGACTGTGGTGTGGCCAAAAGACATCGGTAAGTGCGTTATGAAATCCATTGTTAACTCTTCCCAAACATGTGTGGGTATAGGTAGAGGCTGGATTAGGCCCTGTTTTTTTTTTGTCATGTATTTGTTTTTTTGGCAGACAACGCATTGACGCACAAATTCTTTGGTGTCTCGGTATACTCCTGGCCAAAGAAAGGAAGAAGAAAGACGAGCTAGTGTTGGTTGGAGGCCTGAATGACCAGCAACTGGTGTGGTGTGGAATTCATGGAGGATCTGCTGTCGCAGCGCATCTACAGGAGGTATGTATATCTTCTTCTTGTAATACAAAAGTTCATCAATAATCTGAAACAATGGTTGGGATGCTGGATCTGACTTGATTTTGTCCATGAGGGCTCGACCCTGCTCTTCGATCTTGTAGAACCGTTTCAAATGGGATATCAGAATTGGAATTGGGGACGAAAGTGAGAAGAACAGCACTGGATCGGTTTCCTGAATACGACTCAAAGCATCAGCTACCTGATTAGATTTTCCAGGTTTGTAGAAAATTTCAAACTGAAACCCTTGAAGTTTTGCTGCACATTTTTGTTGTTCTGGGGTCTGAATAGTCTGGTCCAATATATTCTTCAAACTTTTCTGATCTGTATATATGTGGAAATGTCGTCCAATTAGATACTGACACCACTTCTTGACTGATTCAGTGATGGCGTACATCTCGCGGACATACACAGAGGCAGCTTGAAGCCGGTTGTAGAGTTTTTTGCTGAAGAATGCCAGAGGATGTCCCTGTTGAGAAAGGACAGCACCAATCGCCACAACTGAAGCATCTGTTTCAAGGACAAAGAGCTTGGAGAAGTCTGGAAGAACCAAAACAGGAGTTTCTGTCATCTGTTTTTTTAATGTTGTAAATGCCTCATTGGCTGATGTAGTCCAAACTAATTTAGTGGAACGTAATAAATCGGTGAGTGGAGCGGCGAGTGAGGCGTACTGTCGAACAAATCGACGATAAAATCCGGTGAGACCTAGAAAACCCCTGAGTTGCGTGAGAGAACGTGGTTGCGGCCAATCAATTATTGCCTGAATTTTCGCAGGGTCTGGGGTTACGCCATTACTTGAGATAATATGACCTAGGTAATCCACAGAAGTAACAGCAAAAACACATTTGGATAATTTAGCAAAGAAATGATTAGATAACAGCAAATCTAAAATCAACTTCAAATGATGTGTATGATCAGCAATGCAAGAACTATAAATTAATATATCATCAAAGAAAACGAGAACAAACCGACGTAAGTATGGTCGTAACAAATCATTCATTGCCGATTGAAAAGAACTAGGAGCATTAGTAAGGCCAAAAGGCATCACTAGAAACTCATAGTGCCCGTCAAACGTTCTGAATGCAGTTTTGTGAGTGTCCTCGGTTTTTACCCGGATTTGGTGATAACCAGATCGTAAGTCAATCTTAGAAAATATAGTTGCAGAACCCAACTCATCAAAAAGTTCATCAATTGTTGGTATGGGAAATCGATCAGGAATTGTAACAGCATTTAAGGCTCTATAATCAACACAAAAACGCCAAGAGCCGTCTTTTTTTCGGACTAATAGAACGGGAGAGGAGTAAGGACTGTTACTTGGTTTGATGATGCCTTCTTGGAGCATATCATGAATGATTTCAGTCATAGCTTCTTTTTGGGAATGGGGGTATCTGTAGGGTTTGACATTGATTGGGGCAGTATTAGGAAGAATAGGAATTTTGTGGTCATGGAATCTTGAGGGTGGAAGACCATGTGGTGGGTTGAAAACAGAAACATGTGATTTTAAAATGGAATGGATGGGTTTGGGTAGAGATTTTGGAAGTAAGTCTATAGGAGTGGGGGCTGGTTGAGAGTCGGTGGTAGGTTGGAAAAACAAAAGATGGAGGGAGGCAATAGAATCGGTGTGTACAAGATGGCAAATTTGGTTATAGGAAGAGGGACGTGGCAGTGATTTGGGGTCGCCCGTGATGGTTATGTCATTGTTATGATAGGTGAAAGAAATCTTTGGGATTGAAAAATCAGCCGTGATAGGACCAAGTGTTCGTAGCCATTCCATTCCTAAGACAACATCGGCTCCCTCAATCGGTAGCAAGTGAAAAGGAATATGGAAAAGGTTGTTTTGTAATGTTATGGGAACTTGAGGGCAAAGGCCTGTGCAAGATAAAGTGGATCCGTTGCCAACCATAACGGAAAAATTTGGGATTGGTGTAGTGGAAAGTTTGAGATGTTGGGCGATGCGGGGCTGTAAGATGTTATGTGTGCTGCCGGTGTCAATCAGGACTGTAACAGAAAGGCTGTTAATGAAACCATTAAACTTGAGAGTCTTAGGAGAAAAGTGGCCAATGGCAGCTTGGGGTGAAAGTTGGAAGTATGTATCTTCAGCCTCATGATGTTGGGAGTGTTCATCAATCATGATAGTTGAGTCCGGAGAGAGAGTGTTGTCATCTTCATCATCCATTAATAAGAGAAATTTGTCGGAAGTACACTTATGGCCAGGAATAAATTTCTCATCACAATTGAAACACAAGCCTTGAGCACGGCGTTCTTGCAGTTGAGCATTAGAAAGTTTACGAATGGGAAGTTTGGGGGGGTGATTTGGTGTTGAGGTTTTTGGGTTAAATGTAGAATTAGATACGGTTTGTTGGGCTGAGTTGGATTTGGTGAAAGAGGTGGCAAATGGTTTTATGAACTTGGAATTGGAATCCTTAATTTTGGACTCAATCAGCTTTGCTAGGCCAATAGCTTGTGAAATTGAAACTGGTTTATGAATAGTAATTTCATTTTGGATATCTTGAGATAAACCAGAAATAAAACAATTGAGGATGGCATCTTGAGAGAGTCCCACCACTTGAGTTCCCAATTTTTCAAAGGCAGCTTGGTACTCCACAACAGAACCTATTTGCTTTAATTTAAACAATTCGGCCTGGTGGTTAGCATAAGTAGATGGGCCAAATCGTAATTCCAAAGCCTTGGTAAATGACTGCCAATCCATTAATAAGTGACTTTGATACATCCATTTATACCAACATAAAGCATCACCTTTCATATAGAAAGACATCATAGATAGTCTATTTTCCGGGGGTAGTTGATAAAAATCAAAGTACTGTTCTGCTTGAAATAACCATTCCAAAGGGTTTGAGCCATCAAACATTGGTAATTCTAATTTGGGGGTCCGAAAAGGGGGTAAAGGTGTGGGCTGTGGAATTTGGGAAAAAGAGAAAGGTGGATACAAAGGAATGTGATAGTTTGGGTTTGACATTATTGTGCTGGTTTGTGTGGGTATGGGAGAGGTGATAAATCTTGGTATATAGGTGGGAGTTGGTCTAATTGGGGTTGCAGCTTGGAATGGGGAATTTAGTGTGCTAGAGTGATTAGGGCTGTTATAAACATGCTGTGTTTGGGAAAAGTTGGTATTTTGGGAATTTGGGTGCTGGTAGGTTGTAAACATGGGGGAAGAATGTGTGATACCTGAATTTCCTACCGTATGAACAGTAGCCAGAGTAAAAGTGCTGACTCCGTGAACAGTGTCGACGTCATGAACAGTGCTTGCTCCATGAACAGTGTTTGCGCCGTGACTAGTGCCTGCTCCGTGAACAGTACTGGGTCGATGAACAGTAGCAGTAGCTTGAATCGTTGATTTTGGCTGTTGGTCCTACTGGGTGGTGAGTTTAGTGAGTAATCCCACAATATTTTCATATCTTGAATCAGAAATTTGTTTTTCATTGTCCATTCGGGTCTGAATTTGTTCCAAATCAGAATTTGTTTTATCAAATCTCTCATCCATGAGCTGTTGATTTTCACTCATTGCCATGTCAAGCCGAGTGTTAGCTGTTTGGACAGCCTCTTCAATGATTTCTCTATGGTTGGGGGGTTTGGGAGGGGCCATGAGTACAAAAGATGAAAGCACCAAATTGATAAGAAGTTTTCTACAACTATATTTTTAGATCTAGGGATGTGACCAAAGACTACACAAAACTATAATGATAATGAAAAAAAGATAAGTTCTCAATTTTCTTCATACTTTGTCTTCAAGACAAAAGAGTTTAAATACAAACCAAACCCTAATGGGTTAAAGACCAAATACAAAAGGCTAGGCCCAATAGCAACAAGTAACTTAAAATTAAAGAGATACTTATAATTAATTTAGTTCATAATTTTCCAACCATTTAGGTTTGTTTTTAATTCTGATGGGCCTTGTATCAGAGAAGGTCATGGACTGTTGTGTAATAGGCTAGAATGATCTGAGTTTTGTGTGTGGAGGGAGTCTGCGGTCCTGCTATAGTAGGTCTGCTATCATGGAAACCTGTTTTTAAAATTTGTCTGTTGGTGAGTGGAACAGTGGTCCCCTGCCTATGCTATACTGTCTTTGACCATTTGCTCTCCCCCTCTTTTTTTGAATTTTTATGATTTAGAAAATATGGTGATAATATAATGAACATGTTGGATAAGATGATGAATATGCTGAAAATAAATGAGTGATGTAACATGATAAAATGATATTCTGAATAAAAACAAGAGTCTGAATTCTAATAGCTCAACATGAATGAATGGAGTAAATTATATGCATTGATATGTGAATGAAATGCTAAAATTTGAATGAGGTTCTGAATGGTAAAAAAACATGCCTCATGATGGATGTATAGTGTAGATAGTGTGAATTAATGTGAATGAGAAATGAATAGGAATATGTATGAGTGTGACAAATTGATATGAAAGATTATGCTCGGATGCGGTTGAACTTAAGTGAAATGGAGTAAATTAACATTTGGACTATTGCTTTGTTAATTATGATGTAGGCTAACATAATTGAGTTTCCAGGTCCTAAGGTGAAAGCATGGGACAGCTAAAGTCAAGGCAGCTTGTATGATACAAGTAGAGTGAAGAAATAAAGAAAAATGGAATCTCCTGTCAAGTGTTTGAACAAGATTTGTAAACTTGGTATTAAACCCTGAATTATTTGTAAATCCATGATATATGGCTTGTAATGACTTTGAGGAATTCAAACATTTTTTTTGTAAATTTCGACCTCTGTATTCAGCCCCTATTCTGAATGTATTTAAAATTTCAAAAAAAATTGATCCTTACACCAAAATTGAAACATAGCTTGGTAATGAATTAATTTATCATTTGGCATCAAGTGTGAACCTCACCACCTTGGTGTAGTGTAGTCATGCCAACCAAATAGATTGAACTTTGATAAACACATCTCTCAGCGTATTGCTCATGTGTAATAAGGCATCATCAACTTCACTTACCCTTGATGATAAGGGGTGACAACACTAAAATCTAAACATAACCAAGTGTGATTAAAACGAACAATTAACCCTCCTCGGATCTTCCCTCTCAACATAAATCAAACAAAAATCCGTCTTAAATGGCATTTTGACTTGAGATTTGAGATTTAGAACCAAAACTAAGAATTGAGGATTTTGAAAGAAAATAGAAACTAAAACTTAAAATCGTAACCAAGACTTGAATTTGTATTGAAAAATTGAGAATTTGAGTTTGGAATAAAACTTGGAATAGAAAATGGAATGAAACTAAAAAACTGAAACAAAACTTGTAAAGAGAAATTGGATTAAAAATAATGTAATTACAACTTTGAACCACACCTCAGAAATGAAAAAGATTTAAATTTGGAAATGGAATTTGAATTTTAAAGTCAATTCCCTTAGCAAAGAATCAAGAATAAAAAATAAAAAATCCACCTTCAAGTTAGAAACCAAATTTATGGATTAATTACTTCCTTCCTTTCCAGGCAATAAACTAAAACTGACTTCATAAGAAAACACAAATATCCAATTCTCACTGAGATACCTCGTCCAATGAATAACCTGGGGGTCTTGCATATGTCCCTGATTTATCCTTGAAATGATTACTTCACACTTAGGAGACCACCTCAAAACCTCGCGCTTTCGGCATAAAGCCCTAGCTTTTGAACTAAAAGATCAAATTTTCAAATATTTAATGCAAAGCCCATAGATCCTTCACGTTATCCCTGCAAAACCTCACAAAGGTATGTACCTAGGTATCCTGATGATGAGATGAATGTGTGATGCGAAAAGTTAGGGGTGAAATTTGGGGTGTGACAAAGATGAACATGCCAACATTACATTAATGGCGAAGATACCAGAAGATGTCAACTCATCAGAATCAGAATCAGATTCTGATACAGAAGAGGTATTCTTTAAACTTTCTAGATCTCAATTAGAAGATAGCCTCTCAAAAATTCTTGAAAAGTCTCAGAAACTCCAATTCAAATACAAAGACCTGAAACAAAGTCTAGTATCTGAATCGGAAGAAATCAGAAAACTGAAGTCAAAAAACTCTAAGCTAAAATAAAATATTTTAGAATGCAAAATTTCCTTTGAAAAATATAAGGCTCAGAAGGAATCTGAATCAGAACTTCTACCAAGTTCTGATAGTATCATAAAACAATATGATAACAGTTTTCAAAAATTTCTAGCCAAAAACATAGATAGAAGCAAAATTTCCTCAATGATCTATGGAGTTAACAGAAATGGTAGAAGAGGTATAGGTTATGTGAAAATCAAAGGAGAATAACCACTAAAGTTTAAACAGGTTGATGATATGATTATAAAAGTCAACACTCCTTTAAGTTCTTACTTCACCTATGGTTATAATCATGATCTAAAATATACTAGTGAGTCATCCTGTTCTACAAGTTCTGATGAGAAACTCAAACTCAATCAGAAGTTTGTAAAGTCTAACAAGCAAGGACCCAGAAAGATATGGGTACCCAAAGATAAAATTGTGTATGTTGCAGATGTCTTTAACAGCCAGATTGAAACACCAATCTTGGTATCTGGACTCTGGATGCTCGCGACATATGATGGGAAAAAATCATATGTTCCTAAGTCTTAAGCTAAACGCTGGAGGCTACGTAGGCTTCAGAGGCAATCAAAAAGAAAAATCATTGACTCTGGAACTATTGGTAACAACACACTTCCCTCTATCTCTAATGTTCTGTTATAGAAGGATTAATGCATAACTTGTTATTCATAAGTCAATTAAGTGATAAATATTATGATATAATCTTCAATCAAAAGTTCTGATAAGTTGTTAGTCATAAAGATGGAACAATCATGTTTAGTGGAAAGAGAAAGAACAACATTTATAAAATAAAACTTTCTGAACTGAAAAATCAGAATGTAAAATGCTTGATGTATGTGGATAACGAGAAATGGGTATGGCACAGAAGATTGGGACATGTTGACATGATAATATTGTCTCAGATTAACAAACTCAATCTGGTCAGAGGACTTCCAAATTTTAAGTTCAACTCAGAAGCTCTGTGTGAAGAATGTCAGAAAGGAAAATTTTCTAAACATGCTTTTAAGTCCAAAAATGTTGTTTCTTCCTCTAGACCATTAGAACTTCTGAACATTGATCCACTTGGACCAGTGAAAACTACCTCAATCAGTGGTAAGAAGTATGGATTGGTGATCGTAGATAACTATAACAGATGGACATGGGTAAATTTTCTTAGAAACAAGGATGAGTCAATTGAAAATTGAAGATTCAAGATGAAAGTTGTATGAAGATTATGATGAAGATGATTATGGAAGTGATGAAGGCCATGTCAATGGTGTTGTCTAAGAAAATCACCCATCTTAGAAAATCCCAAAATTTTCTTCTCTTTCGAATTGAAGGCCGTGTCAATGTTGTTGTATAGGAATCCTTGTCGCTTCTTTCATCTTTTCCTTTCTACATTCTTTCATCCCTAAAATCCCCCATTGCTTCATGTTTTTTCCGTTAATATAATGTGTACTCCTTGGATCTATTACAAAATGTATTACATCTCATAACTTGGTTGTGGCTTCTAGCTGCCTTAGAAAATCAATCTCTTGAGAAAATTCATACTTTGTATTACATAATCACTTGAGAAAATGAAGATTGAGTGTTACATGTTACACATTAAAGTCCTCGTAGAAACTTTGACAAAAAAGATTCTATAATTTTCTTTGCTTATTATAAATATCTTGAATGAAATGTCGATAAGTGACATGGTTGTAGTGGAAAAAAATAAAGAATTCCACCCTTGTCCTTCCTTCTCTTGACCATGATTCATTTTAGATTGATCCAAGGTAAATTTCATTTGTTTAATAAATGTTTGATTCAATTTATATTATCATGATTCATCATCTTCTTAAACTAATTATGTAAGTATTTTCTTAATAACATAGACAATGTTGTCAAATAGAATATTGCATATTAGGTTTTTGTCAATGGTAGCTACTAGAAAACTTTCTAGCATAGGAGCATCTAAGGGAGTAAAGTATTGCCCTGCTGCAATGGGATTTATATTTGTTTCTTCATATTTGTAATCTGCAACGACGCAACAACTATGTAACACAACTATTTTATGTACACATTGAAGACTTCCCAAGTGTTGATCTCAATTCTCTCTCGAATATGTCCGAAAACAAGGTTTGAAGTTATATATATATAAATTTTACAGTTTTGTGATTTCAGTTATTCTATTTTGTTCTTTGATTCTCGAGGTCGTGTTTTAGATCTGTGATATCTATGTGAGCGTTCTTTTGATTTTTGAAGTTGTAATGTTTTTTTGTTTCAGTTGCGTTTTGATTGTAATGCAAAGAACCATACCTGGGCCTCAGTACTGTATGGGATATTTGTCTTTATTGATTACTCAACCATTCATCGGAGTCTCGGTGTTCACATCAGCTTCATGAGGTAAGTTGTTGTTTGATTTTGTTGAATGATGGATTTGGTTAATGATTTTGTAAGCTCTGGTGTTTACGTTAGTTTGCAATTTGATTGTGTAGTTGATTGCTTAGAAACGGTAGTGATGTCTTGTGCAACGGTATTAAGTTCTTATGCATTCTAGTGCATAAAATATTTGGTAGTTGAATCCCCTAATGAAGAATTTGAGACTAGTTATGTTACCAAACCACTAGAAACAATGAGTGTTGATGTTACAAGCATGCATGATTTAGGTTATGAATATGTGCCTATGGATGATAATTATGAGTGCTCTTCTGTTTCTAACTATGAAACAAAGTTTTTAACTTCCCATGATTGGTTTGTAAACAATGGGCTACAAAAGCCAATTATGTGAAGGCAAACATGATGCATCAATTAAAAGTATTAATATAATGAATACTATATGGATATACATATAAATATGTACAAGTATGTTTCTAAATTTATGAGTCCTAAAGCTGCTAGACTTTTTCCTAAATGGAGTAGTTTTATAAACATTAACTTCCTTGTTTACTTTTCACAACATGATAACACTTGAACTGCTTTCACTAAGAAGGGTAAATTATGCATTATCGTGCTAGTAGGGATATTATTGTTGAAGGGCATGATGTGCCAAAACCAATTCGGTCTTTTCACGAGGCTAATTTTCCTGGTATTTTAATTGTGTTTATTATGTTCCATGTGTTTGTAATTATTCGTTTATTACTTTTCATGTGTCCTTTGTCTGATTATGTATTCTTTTGAGATGTTAGATCACTACCTTGAGGTTATTACAAAGTTGGGTTTTGTTGAACCCACTCAAATTCAAGCTCAGGGTTGGCCCATGGCTCTTACAGGTAGAGATTTAGTTGGCATTGCTGAAACGGGCTCGGGTAAAACTCTGTCGTATTTACTTCCGGCTATAGTTCATGTCAGTGCATAACCTCGACTGGGTATGTATTAAAAACCTTGTTTAATATGTCAAGAATAAGTTTCCATTTTATTTGTGGTTTAATGGATGTGTTTACTATTTCTTCAGTACAATGGGAGGGTCATGTTGTCTAGGTTTTAACACTAACTAGAGAGTGCATAAATGGGCACAGTCATATTAGCAGCATCAATAGTGCGAAAATGAAGACATATATCAATTTGGATTGATTCTACTTGAACATATGCACATGAATCATTGAAGATTGCAGTTCTGATAACCATTAATTGACTCAATAAGGTTCCCGGTAATCGACCTTCTATAGAAGATATTCTCTAGAATCTGCAGTACTTCATGCAAGTTCAAGAAGGAAGGTCTAGCAACGAATCAATATGAAAATGTATACTTTCTGCCTGTAAAAGTGTTTGTTGCAGTTTGTAAGATCCTTTTTACATAATGGATCATATAACAATATTTTAGTCGGCATATATATTGACTGTGGTTATGAGTTTATGGTTTTTTTAATATAATAAGATAATAAAAATCACTCATTAACTTTTTGGATATATAGTTCGTTCTTCAAATTTAAAGGATAATAACTTAAATAAAAAAATATTACAAAAAAATTGATGATAATAATTTAAATAAAAACAATTGAGATGATAATAATTTAACTAAAAAAATACTATA
This sequence comes from Lathyrus aphaca, assembly GCA_963966055.1. Lineage (NCBI taxonomy): Eukaryota > Viridiplantae > Streptophyta > Magnoliopsida > Fabales > Fabaceae > Lathyrus > Lathyrus aphaca. The sequence continues at coordinate 539,263,778 of OZ014524.1, forward strand.
AATAAATTGAGATAATAATAATTTAAATAAAAAATATTATAAATCAAATTCCATAGATAAAATTACGACTGTTGAAACCATCGCAAACACCATAAATTATATTTAGAATTAGTAAATAAACTTACGGCGGTTGAAACCATCCCAACATGCATAAATTATATTCAAAATTAGTAATACAAATTACGGCGGTTGAAAACGTCGTTTTTTTTGCAATTTTTACGTCAGTTTCAAAACCGTCGCAACTTACAACGATTGTTGGAGTGACGGTTTTGGCAACTGTCATAGTAAGGCCTGACGACACGTTTCTGTCAAAGAATCATAACCGTCGCGATTAGTAATTTACGACGGTTGGAACCGTTGTAACATGCCAAAATTAACTGTCGCAACTTGTCAATTTTCTTGTAGTGAATATTCATGTCATGAGGACCATCCCTCCGAGCATAGCCAAACTGACGCATAGCTAATGAAGGACTGTAAGTGATCCCCTGATGCCAAGGAGTGGCACATTAGGGAATTCCCCACAATGATAAATAATAATAATGTCCTCCTGAGATCGGGCACACCAACGAATATCTGAATGGGAGAGTGACATTATCCTTCGAGACCACTGCATCCTTTGCTCGTTCTTTAATACTGATTGAGGAAGGTGCAAAATAAACCACCTGGCTTGTAGAGGTAAACACCACATGGGAGTCTCTTGCTCCTTAATGGTGCGAGTATGGAGCGAGTGTAGAATGTCTCCAAGCAAAGTATGTACCGGTTGTGAGTCATAAATATTTTGATGCCATGCACGTATATGAATTGATTTATATTAGGGAATAACACCAACCCATATATCAATAGGGCCAATACCTCTTTGAAAGCATGGTAACTCATAGCTTTTAGGAACAACTAAGCTTTCTTGAACAAGAATTTTGCAAGAAGACCTTTGACTCCACTTCTAGTTTCCCAATTAGATAAAATGTCCGACCGCTCCAAGTGTAAGGTTGCCGCAATAAGTTCGGGCTTTAACACACTCTCTAAATCGGTGAAATGGACTTGATCAAGAATTGGTATACCAAGTAACTTAGAGAACTCTTCCCTTGTAGGTACCAATTGTAACGCCCCAAATTTTAATTAATTATTTTATTTGGGATGTTGTGTTTTGGTTTGTGGGAGAATAATATATTATTTAATATAATTCTAATTTAAGAATTATATTGTGGTGGATGATTATATTATTAAGTGATAAAATAAATAATTGGAATAAAATATGAGGAAGGGGTAAGGTGGTCAATTGGTGGAATTAGTGAGGGTAATGTTGGAAGTCCCTAAGTTGGTCTAAGGGATAAGGTTGGAATAAGGAAAAGAGGAGTTCAGTCGTGTTTTTGTGTTTGCGAAGAAAGATCGTGAAATTGAGAAGGGAGAAGAAGAGAAAGGGCTAAGGTTGAAGAGAAGAATCCGAAAGGAAGAAGAATTGCTCATCAACACTAAGGTAAAAGTGGGATTCTTCCATCTCTCAAGGGTTTTATAATGGGAGTTGGGTAGGTTGAAGCTTAGGGATTGAAGTTTTGGTGGTTTTGGATGAAAATTGTGTTGATTTGTTGATACTTGTTGTTGTTAGTTGATAATGTTGTAATTGGATGATTAAATGGTATATTCTGAAATTATATGTCTGGTATTGGTGTTTTGGTGTGAGAAATTCACAACAGGATGAATATAGATCGCAAAAGAAGGATCTGCGAAATTGCAGAAGAAGGATATGCGAACTCGCAGAGCTCGCTTAGCAAGTTGGGGCTCGCTTAGCGAGCGAGATGAATTTTGGAAAAGATGGAGTCAGTGAGCTGCTTGCTTAGCGAGCAATACCCCTCGCTGAGCGAGACCTAGAGCGAAAAATATTGACTTTTATTCCGAAAAATTCCTTACAATTATCTAATCAACTTAGTAATGCATAGGAATCGATGTGGTGTAGTTGAGTGTAGTTAGAGAAGATTTATACACATAATTGTAGGGATAATTAGTATAACTTGCAAATAAACATTAGTTGATATGTATATTAGTCGTGATGTTTCTACGCGTTGCAGTTGTTGTATGTTGATATATTAGTTGATGAGTGTGTTGTGTTGTTGTTATAGTGTGTTATTATGGAGGTTGATATATGTTATTATAGTTGAAAATGTATGTTGAAGGTGTTGATAAGTATTATTGATGATGTTATATGTTATTATAGTTGAAAATGCATGTTGCAGGTGTTGATAACTATTATTGATGATGCTATATGTTATTATAGTTGAAAATGCATGTTGTAGGTGTTGATAAGTATTATTGATGATGTTATATGTTGTTATTGTTGAAGATGCATGTCGTAGGCGTTGATAGGTTTGATTCATGATGTTATATGTGTTGTAGTTGATGATGCATGAAGTAGATGTTGATTGAAGTTATATGATGTTGTTATGGTTTGTTGACACCGTTGTAGTTATATGCCGTAATAGTTGTTCGGTATTGACATATGTTGATGATATATGTTTTGATGTCACTATGTGTTATTGTAGTTGTGGTGATAAGATGTAGTAGTGGGTAGTTGTTGTATGTTGTTGATACATGTTGTTGATGCGATTATGTATGTTGTTGATGATGCTAGTGCATGAGATAATTGTTGTTGTATGTCGTTGATGTTGTTGTTGCATGAGGTTGATGTTGTGGTCATTGCATATGTCATTGGTGTTGCGTGACATGTTGCATAGTTGAATAACATACCAAGGTGGGGTATGTCGTTGGCATGGGCGGATCCATGTTGAGGCTTACTGTGGCTATAGCCACACCAATCTTTTTTTTTCCTTTTTTCTTTTATATGCTTGCAATCATTACTTATTTTTGTGTGTAAGGTTTCCTTTCATATTGTTTACTTAACTGATACATTACTCATGCTGTAATTTTTCATTACAGTGCCTAATATCATTTATTTACTTTAACTTTCTTGTGATCCTATAGTATAAATTTATGATTTTAAAAGAGAATTGAATTTAATCCTATAGAAGAAGATGGTAATTGTATTTCTTTAGGAAATAATTGGTTTCATGTTTTGTGTGTTGTCGTTGATGGTGAAAGTATAATATGGGTAAGATGGTTAAAAACAAAGGGATGAAATGAAACTCATGCTTCCAAAGTCGTTGTACACAGTAATCAAACTTATTGCTCTTTGTTTCTTTTAACAGAATTTGACAATGAAGCCACAAACAAGAGAGTTGAAGTATGTATAATCTTAAAATAACAATATAGTAATTTAAAAATTAAAATATAGTAATTTAAAAAAAAGTTATTATATTATAAATATTTAATTTTAAATTCCGTCTTAGGCCTTGAGATGTGTTGGGTCAATCTTGATGACTAAATCGAATTAAATCGAATAATTCAATTGAATAAAACAGATAACTCAATTGAATAAACTGATATTTCTAACAAAACTATATAATTATTAAACTGGTCGAATCAGATGACTAAATGTCTAAAAAAATCATAATACCTATCAAATTTTGAAAATTTTAAATTTCAAAATATCATAATTTTATAAGTTCATTCCTTAAAATGAAATTTTAAAAATAATTATCACACACAACAAAATAGTATAAAATATAAATTAAAATAATTTTTTAACAAAGTCTGATTGTAACATACAGTTTAATAAATTTAATTCTAAAGATAGAAAGTTGTTTCAAATTAGTTTTAAACAAATTCTATTTATATTTTAATTTATTTATAAAAAATATCAAAACAATGTAGTTTAGTTTTGTCTGAGGAAAAGAAGGCATTTAATCTTTCGACTTTCCAAAATTGTTGGTTCATTGATTTTTATCGGTTTTGTTCGATTTTTACCGACTCTCACTGGTTTAACAACTTATCTGATCCAACAATTAAATTAGACTAATGAACCTTCCAATTTCGAATTCAATTTGGTGGTCCAATCTAGCTTTTGAAACACTGTCCACCATCTCTCAAAGTTTTTCTCTCATATTTATTTGCTAATTTCTCATATTTGGTAGATGATTTTCATTATAAATGTATTGATTTAAAAAATATTATTTCTTATTTTTATTATAATTTAATTCTTAATTTTTTCATATTCAGCCACACCAATATATAATGTTTGGATCCGTCCCTGGTCGTTGGTGTGATGTTGGTGCGGTAATGAAATAGGGATCATACGTGGCCATGAAATACGGGTCGAGAGTGTGATCATGAAATAGGGGTCATACTGGACCATGAAAGAGGGGTTGAGAGTTCCGACGGGAATTGGATCTTGAAATAGAGATCGAATATGGTATTGCATGCATAGAGTCAAGTAGAGTCTCATTGCATGATTGTCGTTGTTGTTGTTGTTGTATATGATGTTGTGGTAGTATATGATGTGGTTGTATATGATATTGCTGTATATGAGTTGTTAAGGTAGGTGATGTTGTTGAAGTGTGTGATTGTTGTTGTTGAGAAGTGGTATATTGTTTTCTGATACTTGCTTAATTTCTATTATATTACTCTTTGTGATGTAAGTATCTCACTCCTTCTGTTTGAATATTACCCTTATGTTGGTAACGTGCAGGTGAGCAGGATAAGTCGAGTGGTGGTCTGTGAAGTCGGAGTACTTCGCGTCTTTAGGGTGTCGGCAATGATATGTCGCTTTGGGAGTCGGGACGACGTTGCCTTTATTTGTTATTTCTTTTAGAAAACAATTTTTGTAATTGAAGTTAATAGATGTTGTTTTAAAAAATATTCCGCAACAAGTCGAATAACTATTTTTGAAAACATATTATCGAGCCGGTTATGGTGATTTGTAGTTGATTGTGACACTCGAATAAAAGGTTAAAAATTTTACTCTGATAATTACATAAAATTTCGTGGGGTAATTTTGGTGTTACACCAATTGGTAGTTTGGGAAAGTAAAACAATGATGTTTAGGATCAAAGAACTGGAATAGAACCCTCATCAGGTCTTCTTCAAAACCCGGAGTAACCAAACTGAGTAGACGACCATGTCTCTGGGTGAATTTAGAGTTTTCGGGAACCATGGAGACCAATTCTTTAAGCTGGGAAGGAACTTTTGCAAAGTTGATTTGAATGTAGTTTCTAAGAATGAGAGCCATAACCTGCAACAAAGAACAAAGATAAATTCCTTCAGTCCTTGAAATGGTTAGTGAGGATGATATGATATGATGTCATGATGTTATGATTGTCATAATGTTAATAATAAACACAAAAGCCTTAGGTTTAGAGGCATGCATGAAGTCAAAAGGTAAGTACCCTTCCCCCATAGAGGTTTAGTTGGTTCAACCTGTCCTAAAATAGTAACCGGGTTCTAGGAATCTCATATCACATATCTTTCTCGCAGGCTTTATTTTTATGTGACACTCGAGTGGCCGATCAAAACATTCTGGATTCGAATCTCAATGAGTGTAGCCTCGAGTATCAATCAGCCTTGGATCATGCCAAAACCGACTATCTCACTACCTTCTAATGGCCAAAGTTGAGTTTAACTAGGGTTCTAAAGGCAAATTAGTGCTTAATGGCACCACGCGGCAGCCTAATGTTATCCTCGATCCAAGCCTTAAGGAATATCAGTCACAAACCAAAGTGTCACACTAACGGTGGCTACCGTATCAACCGTAGCGGTACATGTCGTATAATCTCTTTGGTCTATTACCACTTACCTAAGGACTAGATCCGGGTGTAGGATCTTTTACCCAAATAAATTCCCAAAACAACCCTTGAAAATTAAATCAAACAAGTAAAAAAAATAGCAAAGTGATCTAACTCTAAGGTAACCCTCTTTTATTATTTGTCCCCAGCATAGTCTTCAGTTCTGTAATCACAGTGGTTTACAAACTAGACTTTCTACTTTTTATTTTTATTTCGCAGAGCAAAATGTTGCGGCTAAGCATGAGTCGCCACCTTCTTTTATTTTATCCAACTTATTTGGAAAGGAAAAAAGTATAGAAAAAGACCTTTAAAAGAGTTTTGGGTTCAGGGGGTAATTATACGAAGGGAAGGTGTTAGCACCCTTCGTATCCATGGTTATCCATGGACTCTTAGCTTACTTGCTCGCTTTTACTTTTGAAAATTGTGTGTGTGATGCTTTGAAGAATATTTGAAAAAGTGCCTATTGTAAGGCAAACTTTGCATTCTCTCTTGTTTCAGTTCTCAAGGGAATTTGCAAAATATTTGAGAAATATAATTTTATGTGTCTATTGTAAGGCAAAAAAGTGTTTGTTTTATTTTTGTTTTCAAAGTATAGTGATAAAAAGTTTTTAGGAGCAAGTAGGCTATGAGTTAATACCCTCCTAAATTTTGGTCTTTTTCTATTTATTTTTTCTTTCATTTTAAGGGAAAGAGACTATCCATATCATTAGTTAGTAAGAAGTCCTTTCATTGGATGTACGGGACATCGTAGGGTCATAGAAAGCAACATGTAGAAATACATTAGCGTTTCGAAGGGACTATCATCATTTTTCAAGGGACTAGATCATTTATCATAGGCAACCTTGAAGGGACATCGAGGGACTATGATCTTTTATGGAAGGGAATATGATGATTTTATTTGTAGGCAACGTGCTAAGGTATCCCTACGTTCGAGAGACATGACTATTATTCGAAAGACAACAAGAGAGATTACCCTAGAGGTGAAGTGTGCAAGTGTGTTCAATTCAGTTATTTTATCTTAGTTGTTAAGGTTATTCTAGCGTTTATTTTTAAGTCTTGTCATACACGCCTAATTACTACACATTTGAATATATATATATATATATATATATATATATATATATATATATATATATATATATATATATATATATATATATATATATATATATATATATATATATGCAAGCATAAGAATATAAGGTGCGAGGAAAATAAATCTACGCTACTACAGGGCTTTGGGACAGTTACATTATTTAATCGTGCGAGAAACAAAAACTACACTATTACATTTAAAAGTGCAACCTATACTTTTTCTCTAAGAAATTTAAATAAATAAAAGATAAACAAGATTGATAGAAAATTAATTAAAAACCTAAGAATTTCTAAGTTAATTGTTTTTTGTTATTATTATTTTTTGATTTAGAAAAAAACTAATTAACTAATTTCTGAATTAATTTTAGTTAATAAAAAAATATCAAAATTATTTAAAAATAAATTAAGTCTAATTAAATTAAATTTATGTCCAAAAACCTAAAACTAAATTTACTATATTTTTTTTTGTGTGTAAAATTGTGTTTAATCAAAAAATAATTAGCAAAATAAAAGGAAATCCTAAATTATCTTTTTGTGATTTTTTTAATTGAAAAGGAAAAAAAAACTAGCTATAATTTAATTACAAATTAGTTACTTAAGAAATCTAAGCCTAAATTAAATTATTTTTATTTTATTATGTAAAAAAACTTTTATGAAGTAGAAATCTAAAATATCAGTTTGATAAAGAAAATTTAAATCCATTTTTTTTATTTTCTAAGGGTTTTTTCAATTTTTATTTGGTTTTATGATTTTATTTGATTAAAAAACTAATTAAATAAATAAATTAAAAATAAATAAATAAAGTAAAGATTGGTTAAAGTGGGGAAAAAATAAGCTAAAAACGAAAATGCAAAAGGCTGGGATCGAACCCGAGGTCTTTGGTTTCATACGATACGTTGAACATGTTCTATTAGATCTCAGGAAGACAACGAGATCATTAGTTTAAATCAAAACACAATAAAAATAAAAATACAAAATTCAATAACATGATGCAACCAGAGTTTAATCGTATGCGTGTTTCAGGCATGGCTGGTCATTGTTATTGATCTGAACTTACTCTTTGATATCTCAGAGGTTGAATGAAAGGATTGATAGGCTTTGAATCCACTTGGAAAATGGAACACGAATTTGCACTATTCTTTTGAAAATTTGAGATTTTTTGGTCTAGCATTGGAGGCTACTCTCTGTCCTTGTGTGTTGGTGAGAAATGGTATTTATAGGAGAGGATGGATCATGGAAAGAAACAAGAAGTTATGGTGAGGAGTGAATGTGTTGAAAACATGTTTTCTAAGTTTCTTTAAATGAGAGATCCTTGGCCCTATAGTCAATCTCTTTCTCACTTTTGATGATCTTGTCTTGAAGATGTTTTGGAAAGAAAATGAAGAAGTATGGTTTATGTTGGATCTTTTTATGAAAAATACATAAAAAAAAGAAGCCTAAAATGGGAAAACCAAAATTAAAATTAAAATAATAAAAAAAGTGATTTTTGAAAATAGAAATAAAGTTAGTAACAAAAAAATTTCACAAATAGTATATGCAAGATTCGAACTCGTGACCTTATATTTGCAAAACTTACTTCTTTACCAATTGTGCTAATTCATCTATTCAATATAAAAATGCACTTGAAAACATATGAAGGTCAAGCAACTATTGGTTATTTAAAAATACAAATAGTTTAAAGGAAACTATTGTATATTTTTAAATAAGCAAAATTAACTACTGTTAAAATGTCAGTAACAATGAAACAATTTTTTTGTAAAGACCAAGTTTAAAAATAATGTGACTGCTAGCAATAGGGAGGGCAAATTTATGAAGCAAGACTTGAAACTTGACATGGAGATACTTTGAGACATATGAGACACCATGAAGTCCACTTGAGGCCTTAGAAGTTCAATTTTCTTTGAGATAATCAAAACCCTAATTAGGAACCTATTGCTTAGGAGGAGAGCTTGAATGTTCAATCCTTGAATAGTCTTTGAGCTTTTGAGACTCCTATGAGCATGGGGATACCTTTTGACACAAATTGTCTTGAAGATGTGAGGGAAAATTTGAGGGTGCAACACATGTGCATCCTTCATCATTCCTACGATAAAGTAATATCGTTTCAAATTTTTCTTTGTAAGTAAGTTTTCTCTTTTACTTGTTTATTGTTCAAATGTATGTGATATATTGTATGTACGATATATGTTATGAGTTTTCATTTCCAATAATTTCAAGTGTAACATTGTGTTGTTTCATTTAATATGCTTATAATGATCTCATTCATAATATCTGCACATGTGATCTATATCTTTTATTATATTATGCTTACATTTGTGTGTTTGCATGTTATTGGCTAAAAAATCCTGAAAAATAATTATATGCATGTGTATCTCATCAATTAGTTATGCATAAGTCAAGTTGAGTCTTCCTAAGTCATTACAAATTAATATGTGTCAAAATTTTCATGTTTTGGAGCTCATAAGTCGACCCATAAGTCGTATAGATTAGCATATGAAAATAATTTTTGAATTTTTTAAGATTAGTTCAACATGTGTCGACACATGCTTTTATAGGTCAGCACATGGGATTATTTTTGAAATCTTGTAAATACACTTCAGCATGTGTCGACTCATAACCTTTTTAGGTTGACACATTCTTCCAAGAGGTCAACTTATGCTTACAATAAGTCAACTCATGACGCGTTGAATGTTTATTCATTTCATTTATTCATTCAATTCTCATTCATGAACTTGTCTCCACATCTTCCAATTCCTCTTGAGTCTTGTAACTCTTCAAAGTGTAATAAGTTTTTCTATTATTCCTCTTAGATTCATCCAATACAACTCATTCATGTCTAAATTTTCCAAAATATTACTAAATCTCATCATTCAATCATCATTCTTCATCTTCAATACATACCTCTTTATCATCATATTTCAAACCACACACAAGTATCCAAACTCTGAATTTCCTTTCATTCTTAGTGTTCATTGTCATTTTTGTATGTATTAGAATCTTTATCATTGTTTTGGGTTTGTGGGTAATCATATATCCCTAAAACCTCTCTAACTCTCATTCACACATTCCAACAAACACCTAGTGTGCAAACTCAGTTTGAAGAATTGTCAATTGTATCTAAGTTTGCAAAAACCAATGGTGATTCTAAAGGTAAGGGTAAGGAATTTGAAGAGAAACACCAACATTGGCTTGTTATGAAGCAATACATTTGGGAGCCTATGGTGGTTGGGTGTTTGGATATTCCTAAAGTTACTAGTCTTCTTACACATCAACAAATTAATTATTATCCGCAACTTGCTCAGGACTATAATGAAAACCTTATTTGTGTATTCTATTTTGGGCTACATGATAGGCAAGGTTCATGCTTTAAATTTACCATATAACACTATTTATGAATTCGCTAACGATATTTGGAAATCCTTATTTGGTATTACTCTTATTGATGCTGGTGATGATAATGATCCTGATCCATTAGTGACGGATACCAATATTCATATGCAATTTGAGTGGAATGCTCATGTAAATGAGATGCTTAAGGTTCATCGATCAGATGACTGCTATGACACCTTAACTGTCAGCCAAATGAAGATGGTTCCTAGTATTTTGCTATGGCTAACTTCTCATGTCTTGCACCTAAAGAATGGAGGGTTCTCAAGAATAGACAATGCTAAAGTTCATCTCGTCTACATTCTTCTTAACAAAATTCGAATTAACTGGGAAAATTATTTTGTTTCCCGAATGTTTTTTATCAAGGAATGCAAATAATGAACCTCATTTTGTTACGCATCCATGATTGCTAAAATCCTAAACTACTTTGATATAGGAGTGCCAAATCTCATGTTTAAAACCCCTGGTCAAGTTCAGGAGTTCTCCTAATGCACCTTAACCAACATGGGTTAATTTTGGGATGAAGAATGTCAGTTGTATTACTTTCATATGGGCATGCATGGTAAGAAAATTTACAATTTTGATGATCCTTCTGAGTTTGCTGACACGACTGCCGAGCTACATGTGATTGGTAATCAACCTACTGGAGTTTCTCAAGGTGATGACTTTATGCAAGATGTTGATCATAAGGATAGTTAAGTAGATGAAAAATACGGAGATCAATGATCCATTATGGCTATGCTTCAAAATATGCAAATTAAGCAAGATAAGCGCTATGAGGATGAGTGTCGAAAGCGCAATGTTTTTGAAGTTGCTCAAGTGGAACAATTTCGTCTCATGCAAGATCGCATGACATCACAAGATGCCAACTTTAATGCATTTTCCTCATATGTGACTGAAAAGTTGGTTTCTATGAGGAGTGAAATAGATGTTAATCACGCTACCGTAATGGCCAAAATTAATCACATAATTGTAGTTCAAAATGAGGATCACCATCAGTATGCTCAATTCTAGAAAGAGATGTATGACTTTTTAGATCATCAGTTTGGAAATGATAGACAAGGCTAGTACCGTATAGTAAGGCCAATATCTAGAAGTCATGGAGGACGCTGAAATGTCGAGTCTTTGGGTAATTTATGTCAAACGTCTTAGGAATTTTTTTTACATATATTTTATAGATTAAGTTTTCATGAATTTTATTTTATTTTGGTTTGTTTTCGCTTTTAGATTATGTCTTGGCAATGTTACAACTATTTTTAATATGAGACAATGGTTTTACTACGTGCATTCCATTGGATGACTATTATACCATGTTGTTTTATTACCTTTATATTTATGTTGTGTTAATGACTATTTTGTATTTTCATATATGTTACATATATGTGAGTACACATTATTATCTTTGCAAACTCCTTTGTATGATATATATTATATGTGATATGTTGTATCTATGTGATACTGCTAATATGCTTGCTTTGTCTCTTTTTGATGTTGTCAAAGGGGGAGAAGCATATGCAACAACTATGAAGTTATGCAGCATACTTTTAGGGGGAGCCTTCATGGACACGAAAACATCATTTTAAGTTTTTTCATCATCAAAAAGGGGGAGTATGTGACTGCAACTTTCCAATTAGGTGTATTTTGAATGATATCAAAACTAGGATACTTTAGAGTTTATGTACATAGGACAATATCATCAGAGTCTGGCTGTGCATTTTAACATTAGGGAGCATGATAACATGTTGGAAAAGGGTTAAAAAAGATTCATGCATTAAGAAATGATTTTATGCATAAAAAATGTGAAGAACTGTTATAGGTTGACACATATGATTATAGGTCGACACATAGAAGAAAATGTCTTCTACAGACCGACACATGCATTCCATAGGTCGACACTTGTGTCGCGGTTTTAAAGTCTGTAGGCTTTGTTAGATGTGCCACATCTAAATGTCGACACATGACCTGCATAGGTTTGCACATGACTTGTATATGTCGACCTATACATCAAAAATCTTGAAAAATTACATTATTTTCCATTCCTTTTGCATTCATTTTGCTTCATACTTGCTCACATATATATATATATATATATATATATATATATATATATATATATATATATATATATATATATATATATATATATATACCCGTTATATGCATCATTTCTTTTAAATGATTTGGGTGAAATCATAAACAAAACCTGGAAAATACTAAGAGTCTTCTTCATCTTCAACATTGGTTTTATGCATACACACAAATAAAGTACACATAATCATTCATTGTTTGGATGCTATATAAAATCAAATTGTTAACGTACAATTTAGCTTGTGGTATTGTAAATTGGGTTGATATCTTAAGGGAGTTTCAAATAAGAAAACCAAGGTGGGGTTTTCCTTCAAGATCAAGTGAAGGATTTGAAAAGCTTCGGTTCTTGCAAATGAGTAGCGTGAGACAGTGGATCATCTTGGTAAATTTTGGGTTACAACAGTTCACAATTTGAATTCGATCGAGTGAAGGCTTTTAAGAGAAGAGGTTCTGGAAAAGGAGTAGCGTGATACGATGGATCATATTGGTACTATTGGGTTACAATAATTCACAATTTGGATTCGATCGAGTGAATTCTTTGAAGGGTTGTGGTTCTTGCAAAGGAGTAGTGTGAGACGGTTAATCCAATTGACATTATTGGGTGAATTCATCAAGGTAAGATAAAGGGAATAGAAATTGTTAGGATCAATGTCAAACTTAGGGTTTATAGGAGTGCATTTCTACATTTCTTTTGTAAACTACATTTGCAAATTAAGGTTAATTTCATGATCTCAATTGGAATTTGAATTGAGGGCAAACATACCCATAGTGATGTCGATTGGCGAATTGCCTAAACAAAACCTTATGTACTATCTATATTTCCACCTTATTCTCCCACTACAACCACTCACTTCAACAATACACCTCTCTCTATCTCTACACCCCCTAGAAAATTGCTCTGCAAACCACCTCAAGGAAAATACATGAGAGACGACAATCACGTGGTATGATACCTTTGTTTCCTTCATAGAAATTTTGGACTTAGATCTCTACACTCTTCTCCAGAATAATTCTCCTACACGCAAACAAATTATTGTTTTCTCTATACCACGACTGTTGGTTATTTTGACCGAACCTAAACCTGAATAGGATCAATAAAATTCCAAAAGTTATTAAAAAAAAGACCAAAAATTGATTTTAAAAATTGTAAGTTTAAAATTCTATTTAATATAAAATTAAAGGATAAAAAAAAATATTTTAGCCAAATTTGAAAAAACTATTTGTAGTTAATATAGGCTGCCTAATATATACATTGAATTTGAGGTGAAATCTAAAACACACATTAATCGTAACTAGTAACCTCTGCAGACATACGAAAACTCTATCTCATTCTAATAATATTGATAGATACGATAAACCCCTTCATTCAAAAACCCTTTTTTTCTTCCTCACTCTCTCCAAACTCATCAATGGCTCTCTTCCATTCCTACACTCTTCCACATCACAGTTCAATAATATCCACTCTCACTCCCTTCTCTTCCAAACCTCTCTCTATATCTCCACCTCATTCTCTCACTACAACCACTCACTTCAACAATACACCTCTTTCTATCTCTACACCCCCTAGAAAATTGCTCTGCAAACCACCACAAGGAAAATACATGAGAGATGACTATCTTGTGGTATGATACCTTCAATACCTTTGTTTTCTTTTTACTAATTTTGGGTTTCTGCTATTTTTTAGTCTCATGAATCCTATGTTAGAAAAATTGAAACTTTTCTTTGCTTATGTAGCCCTTTAGTCGTATGATACTTTCAATACATTTATTTTCTTCATACTAATTTTGGGTTTCTGCTGTTTTTTACTCTCATGAATCCTATGTTAGAAAAATTGAATCTTTCTTTGCTCATATAGCCATTTTCTCTAGCTTTTAACTATTAGATGTTATTGTTAGATGTTGAAAATTAAGTGGTTGATGTTTGGTGATGTTATTGATTGTTTTTGTTTTGGGTTTTGCAGAAAAAGTATTCAGCTGAGGAAATCCAGGAGCTGGTGAAAGGAGAAAGAGATGTTCCTATTGTTATAGATTTCTACGCGACGTGGTGCGGGCCGTGCATAGTAATGGCGCAAGAACTTGAAATGGTATGAGGTTTATTTAATTCGATGTGGATTCTGATAATGGTTAACCATTGGTTTTATGTGAATGACTATAAAGATGTGTTGCGTATGCCGTATAGTTATCGCATGTTTTCGTTTCGAAATTGAGTTTGTGAAATGTATGTTTTACTTCAACGTTTACTTATATCAGTCTAAGATGAAGAGTTTTCTGTTTGATAATCAGTCACCAAAAAGTAGATTAAATTCGTTAAAATAGTTAGGCCTTGTTTGTATAAATAGCCTAGTTAAACTCTTATAGGATAAATGTTTATCGAATAAGTCCTTATGTATAAGCTATGTAACATAAGATAAAATAAAGTTACACTGTATTTATATAAGCTATAAGCTATTTTCATATGATATCTTAGAGAACTTGTAGAAATAAGCTTATGGTTGTAGAAATAAGTTCGATGAGTCCTAGTTGATTTGGTTGCAAGTTTTATCTTCTAACTGCTATGCTAAAATCTTCCAATAGCTGCAGTTGTGGAATTTTTTGAAGGGTCATAAAACATTGAAGATTTTGAGATTTGAAATTGAATGTATCAGACTTGTTTTGCCTGCATTTATGCATTTTGATTGATAAAAGTGTATTGTTTTTCATGAATTTGGTCCTCATACATATTACTTTTATGAATTTGGTCCTTTAAGTATTGAGAATTTTTAACACTCTTGATCCTTTTGTGGAGACTTATGTGCCAGAAATCATTATAATTGGTAGCCCAAAATTGTAGAAAATATAACTTCAAGTATATGGCTCTTTTCCATAACTTCAACTATATCGCTCTTGTTCTTATAAATCAGAATTAAGGTGCTTCTTCTGCACTTTGTTGATGTTCGATATTTCTTTGACTGCATAATCTTGTTAAATAGTTGTGAGTCATCCAATACTTCCATCTCGAAGACTTTTCCATACCCCAATAAGTATGTTGCGCGTCCCACCTATCTTGTCCTTATCCATCAGTTTCAACGCTTCTTATATCGCCTATTCTTGAATCTTACGATAAAATGTATAATTTTGACCCCCCTCTCTAATATCTTGTCTGTTAGTTTGGTAAGACCTCCTCTCTAATAATTTTACTACCCTTTTTTTCTAATTTTACTCTGCACACTTTCGTTCTGCTACCAAGATTCATGACCCCTACCTAGATATGAAACCTCTTGATTCTCCCGACGTCTTTTTTTCTACTTTTTTAATTCTCCGTACCATGTTGTCCCACGTAACATTTGCACTTTCCTATGGCTCATTGAGCCTTCTCTTTAAGATCTTGTGTTGGAAGATCTTTTTTTACCCTTTAAATGCCACTGTTTGATATGCGGAACCTTATTCTGTCTTCTTCTCTTCTCTCTTTTCCTAACGCTCGCTTACATCCATAACCAATATCGAACAATCAAGCTCTCTTAATAAGAAAGAAATCTATTTTAATGTCTGATTTCTTAATAAGAAAGAAATCTATTTAAAAAAATTCCACCCCATTCTTTTATGCGATAAGATGCTCTCTCTTTTTCTAAAGCACACATTAGTTATTATAAGATCAAATGCCAACAAGCGTGTGGCACTCAAGCACCGGAAGGGTGTCACAACGGTGCCAGCACGTGGAGGCGTGTCAAGCAAGATATGACATTGCGACTCCGTCTTCTGACATTGCAACTTAAATCTGATACTTTTTCATTAGACAATTACAAGTCTATATATACAAGAGGCTAAGCAATTATAGAATCTGTTCTGTACTGGAACCAGAGATAATGAATGTAAGAGAAGTACGTTCAACGAGCGGCGGCAAGTGCTTTCTGGTACAGCACAGGGTGGACCTAACGCCCAAGTCTGTGAAATGAAGAAGGGGTAATGTGAGTAAGAGTGAATACATATTTGCAGTTTGCAAATAACATGTAGTGAGATTTATATATGGAAGACGGTTAGAACCGTCTCGAATTCCATGACTTAAGATGCAGGGGACCGTCTGATCAAATCTGACAGTGGACGATACTTGAACGGAAGAGATCAGATGTTGAACCCTTTAGCGCGGTTCTACCTTATCCTTAATTACTTCGGGGAGATGTCTGTTGGGTTGGATTTTCCCGTGATTGGGCCTTCCATCTCTTGGGCCTTTGTCCGGCCCGAAACTGAATCATATCAAAACAAAATAAGCTACAAAGGAATATAGAATCCTGCATAATAAACACATAATAAAGAAAAAATATATTTACAATCAACAACATAACAAGCTTTGTATATTTTATGTTAATTTCAGTTTTTTTCTTTCAGGATAGCATATTTCTATCGATATTATAGTTATTAATTCGAGAGTACATCCTCCAATTTTAGTCATAATGAGTAGTTGATTTGAAAACTCAGAAGTAACCTTCAATAAATTTATGCAGCTTGCAGTCGAGTACGAGAAAGATGTGATGGTTGTTAAGGTTGATACAGATGACGAGTATGAATTCGCACGAGACATGCAGGTACTAATCTTGTTTTGTTTCCAATGCATACATTTACATGTAAACTTTCTATAACAACTACTTGTGAACTTGCATGATTATACCAAGTAGTGGAAGCAATTCTCATTTTAAGTCCTGTTGTTTAACTCACTGTGATTCTGGTTTTACAGTAGCAAAAGTTGATTTTTGATTTAACTGATTTTGTATAACTTATTTTAGTTAAAAACGAGTTTAAGGTAAAGTGATGCGTGTTCAAAAACTTCAGGTGAAAGTGAGTCGAACTGCTATGTAGCACCGACACCTCTGAAAAATGGCGTGTCCGTATCCATGTTGGAATCAAACACTTGTGATTAAGTTTAATTTATTCATTTTTTCAAATTATTATTGGTGTCCTCGTGTCAGTGTCAGGGTCTTATTCGGGGTGTTCGTGCTTCATACTCGACCATTAAATTTAAATGTAAAAAAAAATCATGTTTGGTGACAAAAGCTGCATACATGTTTGGATTTGATTTTGAGGAGAGTCAAAAGTGATTTATATCATCAAATTTATTGATCAACACACTTTCACATGAAGTGAATACATACATGCATGCACTTAGCTTCTTTTGCTAACAAGAATTGACATTTCATTCATTGTTTCTTCATTTTTCAAGTCTAGATTATTAGAACCTTAAGTGGACAATTAGCAACAAACCTAAACACATGCAGAACATTGCATCTATTAGTATTACTAAACAAATATTTGAAAAAAATAGTATATCATATCAAAATACACTTTTTCCGAGCCGATAACCATACACCTCTTTTCATACATACACCTATTGAACATCTGGTTAACCACATTTAATCACATGGTTGATCAGGTGTCACGGGTGTATGAAAAAAGAATGTCCATGAAACATTTTCCTGCTCGAAATAAATCAAGACCTTATCAGAATAATACGAAACTTTGAACTGTGGAAAATTCTAAACAACACATAAACTTTTCATGTATTTCAGGTTAGAGGGTTGCCAACCCTATTCTTCATAAGTCCAGATCCAAATAAAGATGCTATTAGAACTGAAGGGCTTGTACCAATACAAATGATGAGAAATATAATTGAAACAGAAATGTGAAACAGTTAAGGGTATTCATCACTTGATGACATAGTTGGAGATTCTAGATCCTACAAGATGTTGTTTGGTGTAATTTTAGCCTATTTTGTGACATAATTGAAGTGCTAACCAATTCATATGAATTTGGCTTTTGAAGTTCATAGTTTGTATGATAATTTATGTAATATTTGAGCTAGACATTTGTTTTAGTGTATCACATGTGATGTTCTTTAGAAAGAGATTTTGTAACATTATTGTTAGTCTATTCAATTCATCAAATATAAAATTTGTTATTTGAAAATGACAACAATCTTTGAGGTTAGGTTAATGTTTTGTCAAGTTTCTCCTCTCAGCCGCCTCAGTGCGTTCTTCTCAATGTCCCAGGTTCGAATTCTATTTAAAGCTCTGGGTTGTTGTAAGTGGACGTTGAAATTGATCTCTTTGGCTAATCGGTTGAAATGTTTATGCATTTTTTGTATCATCTGAACTGAATTAACGAGAACTATATGTTATGATGTGACCTTTGAGTTAGGTAATTGGGGAGCAATTGAAAGTGACAAAGTATGGAAGTAACATGATTTGAAATAAAATAATGCAAAACCTAAAGACATGATAAAATGTTTCCCCTAAAAAGGAAACTAAGATGTAATTTCTTTTCAAGTATTACTCCCTAGTTGTCGGATTTGAATGATACATTAAGGAAACTTCATTGAATCATAGGTATGGAGAGGGTCAAGCAGCCCCACTACTACACAAAGAAAATCTCATTCAAAGGTGGCTAATTATTTGGTGCATTTCAATTTGCAAGTATAACCAATTCATCTATAATTAATGGAGTAAAGTTCTAAATTTTCGGTTGATTTAACTAGTAAAAGTCGATATTGTTAGATTGAACATCAATAGCATGGTTCAAATCCTGAACTCTGTGAGTTACATATGTGTATGTGAGTTTGTAATAGTTATTACCACTTTATTTATAAATAAAAAAGTTTTACTTTATCCGTAAATTCCAATTCAATTGATAGGTACAGAGATTGATTTATATAACTATTTTTATTTTTAATAAATAAAATAAAGGAAGAATTTTTTTCAGCTCTGGTCAATCTAAAACAATGAAAATTTTCATTTTTTATTTTATTAATAATTATGACTGTTTTATTAATTGTTATACTCCTCTGCATTCACACTTGAACAATATTAATTAATTTGAACGATTCAATTAAGGTTTGTATTGTTGAAGTTTTATCTTTAATTGGTAGTCAAGTCTTGATTTTGACACTAATCCTTTGTCAATTATGGTGATTAGACAAATTCTATTCCAAGAAAACTTTTCTTTTCTTATGGTTACAGCTAAACATATTATTTTTTCTTCTTAAAATGTTTTCACATATTTAATCATATATTTAACGATTATTTCATATATATTTCAGAATATTGATTATGTGTTGATGAAGAAGCTTTTCGTTACAATGGTGTGGGTGTGGATTGATTAGGATAAATTCAAACCAATTCGAAATCCAAATTAAATTATGTTTGGGTCGGATATTTTTAGTTTGGGTAAAAAAATCAACGAAATCCAATATTAATTAGTTTAGATAACAGATTAAATTCTATCCGCAAATCCATTTATTCAAAATAATTATAATTAATTAATATAATTTATATCATAATTAAAGTATTTAATTTCAAGAAGAAAAAATGAAACCTTATTTGAGATTTTTATAATCTAATATAGAGAAACCAAAAAAATTAGGGATTTTATATTATTATTGAAATTTAATCTCATTAAATTAGATATTTTTTGGAAATATTTTTACAATTTGTTTTTAGTTTATCTGATGTCCTCTTTGAGTTTTTCACAGTTTTTAAGATAATAATTAATTGTATTGATTTCGATTATAAAACAGATGTCATTTACTAAAATAACTTTATTAATAATAAATAGTAGAATGTTAAATGAATTAAAATACAATAAATAAGGATAAGTTAGTGGAAAGAAATAATAAATACTCCCTCCGTCCCACAATAATGGTCACATTTGAGAAAAAAAATTGTCCCAAAATACTTGTCACTTTAGATTATCAAGACATTTTTATATTTAATCTTCCAATTGTATCCTCTAATAAATACTCTTAATTAATTGTTTTCTCACTTAACATTAATGCTAACTTGAATACACCAATAGTTAATTATGATAATTTGGTAAAGTTACTATTCTCTCTCTTTTATTTATTACTGTTTCTTAATATGTGTGAAAGGATCAAATGTGACAAATAATATGGGATGGAGGGAGTATCAAATTGATATTCTAAATAAATAAATAATTTGAGACAAGGAAATAAGACATCTATTATGAGACGAAAGAATAAAGAATAAATTTAAAGAATTGGAAGAAGAAAAAATAATAAAAGATAAAGAATATATTAAAAAAAATATCATTAATGTTGTATTGGAATTGTAAAATAACTTATCATTTGGGACAAATATATTTTTTAGAAATGAATTATAATTTGGAAAACATAGAAAGAGTAATACTTTAAATATTTTTCTTTTCTAAGTATCAAATTTTGAGCCCTGATTTGTCTAACTTCTTCTTTATTTATGATAAGAACCTAAATTGTACTTTATCTAAAAGTGTCTATACTTTTAGTATATTTATTTACAAGTATAATTAGGTTTAAGTATTTATTTGTTTTTGGTTAAATATGTAAGGGGTCCTCTGAAATATATTATAATTTAATTTTTAGTCTTTTTAAATTTTATCTTTTAACAATGGTTCTTGTAAATTTTTTCGTTCATAAATTTGACCATTCCTGTTAAAATGACTTAACTGTTGCCTACGTGGAGGTCAAAATGAGATTTTTTATGACACATGGCATAAAGACGTTGTCTATTTTTTAAATTATTTATATTTATATTTAAATCAACATTTCCTCTTTAGAATAAAACCTTAAATTTATGTTTTCCATTCACATTCTACAACTCATTCCATTATTCTTCTTCACTGCAACTATGTTCAACATGTACTTGTTATTGAAGTGTAAATGTTAAGGAATATATTGAAATGCAATGTTGTTGAAATATTGTTCCAATGTTGTTCCAATAATGTAATGTTGTTCAAATGTTGTTTAATAATGTAATGTTATTCAATTGCTTATGAAATGTTGTTCAAATAATGTAATGTTGTATGGATTAATATTGACATAATCTGGACAAAAACTTTGACATGTTGTAGCCTATATCGTGGACATAAGGTGGTCTATATTTTGGACATAGTATAACCTATAACTTGGATATACTATGGCCTATATTTTGACATTATTTTGACATATTTGTAAATAGTATGGCCAAATAGAATCGTTAAAGCAAAGGTCAAAATAGTTGTTTCATTCATTACAGTACATATCAAAATATAATATTTCCTCCGTTCATTACATTACAGATAAAAGTAGTTGCTACATTCCATGACAATACATATCAAAACAAAATAAATCATAGTACATATGACATGGGGTGATAAAACATCATTCAAATATCTTCAAAACATAAATATCTTCAAAATATCAACATGTGACAATACATATGATAATGCATATGCCAAAGATAAATATCTTCAAAATATCAACAAGGTGTTCATTGAGTTAGGCCCCTATTAATGTCTTCCCAACCTTTTTTATATCCTACCATCACCAATGACATTAACTAATAATCATGTTTTTTACCGTGGCCACCTATGTCTCTTGTTTTCAGGGTCCTTAGCCTGTCACTCTTTCTTATTGTACCTGTCAAATCATCATTTTTATTTAATCTGCTCTTCGGTATCAGTTTCTTGATCTGGTATAAAAAGGAATGAACATAAGAAGGAATAGTCATAAAAAGGACATATTTTGGACATAATGTGGCCTATATTTTGGACATAGTATAACCTATAATTTTGACATACTATGGCCTATATTTTGGTACTATTTTGACATATTTGTAAATAGTATGGCCAAATAGAATTGTTAAAGCAAAGATCAAAATAGTTGTTCCATTCATTACAATATATATCAAAATATAGTATTTCCTCCATTCATTACATTATAGATAAAAGTAGTTGCTACATTCCATGACAATACATATCAAAACAAAATAAATCATAGTACATATGACATGAGGGTGATAAAACACCATTCAAATATCTTCAAAACATAAATATCTTCAAAATATCAGCATGTAACAATACATATGATAATACATATGCAAAACATAAATATCTTCAAAATATCAGCAAGGTGTTCATTGAGTTAGGTCCCTGCTAATGTCTTCCCAGCCTTTTTTTATATCCTACCACTATCAATGACATCAACTAATAATCAAACAGCTTGACAATCAGAAAAGGCACCTGCAGTGTATTCAGCTTCAAAATCATAAATAAAAAATTTGTGTTAGAAAAATAATAAAAGATTTAATTATAAATTTTTAATCAAATTAATATGCAACTTTTAAAATAATTTTTTATGTTAAACAAACTTTTTTATGAAAATTTATTACATTTCAATGTACAGCAAGTATTTGTGAAAAATTAACATACGAAAGATACAAAAGAGCCATTAAATTCAATGAATTTGATTCACAAAACACTTTTGTTTTGAATTATTTTTTATTTGACGTGATGATTCTCTCAAGGTAATGAATTTGAGTCATACTAAATACTAATAATTCTTGAGTTTGATTAATTCATAGAAAATTTTACTCTAGTTTTAAAGGGAATTTTTCATTAGTTGATGATGAGATTGATCCTATTAGATTGATCCTATTAGATTAATCGGTCGTAAAATCGTATATCAAGATGTTCTTAATTGGAGATTTTCAACGATCTATAACACGTCTCCGACGGTTGGTAAAGAGGACGAGGATGTACCTGCAAGACACTCAAATACTAATGTGAGAATCAAAATGTAGAAGAGTAAATACAGAAGGTAAGAAAGAGGATAATTCAAAATACTTGACACTCTAGTGAAAAAGAGTATTTATAGAGAATCCCGAGAAAATAAGGGAACACTAGCACATGGTCTTCATTCTAGGTTAACTGTCCCGACATGTCTAAAAGGTGGGAGAGAGGCTTGTTCCTCACAGAGGACAAAACAACTCTGTTAAATATAGGTAAACTATTTAACGACTCTACAAGGTTAGACCGCTTATATAAATCTTCCATAACATAACGATGGACTGAATAATCCTCGATAATATACCAACCCAAGTCTCAGTTCAGAACACAAGTTTTTAAGAAGAAAAATGTGTTGTGTTTTTATTTCAAAATATGGTTACAATACACGCATGAAAACATGTAATATGTAAGGTGAATTTTTAATAAAATTTGATTTAAATGGTTTTACATAAAGTCCTTGTTCATTAAGACTTTTCAAATACTCTATGTGAAACCTAGCAGTCGCCTCAATCTCTTTACCTCTTCAATTACTTCAACCTTAGGGTCAATTTTTTGGACCAATATCAACTCTCTTAATCAATTTGTCTTCTCTTTAACTTTAATAAATGATTTTTTACATGTCAATTTTTTGGGCCATCCTTTTTTATTCTCTTTAACTTCAATAAGTCATTTTTATATAATTTGTATCTAATGTTGTTTAAATAAGTGATTTCTTTAGATAATTTATTGATGTGATAAAATATAAAATAATTTATAAATTTATAAATTTTATAAAATTTGATCTATTACTATATTTTGAGATTAATAGATATGTTTGTCACGTTCATACTTCTATATATTCTATATATTGTGATTTGACGAAATAATATCACTAACGTTTATGAATCTGTTTTGAGATTAATGATATGATTGTCACGTCGATATGTTTTTAAAATATAAGTGTAATTTGACAAATTTGACGGAATACCATCACAAATAATATTATTAATAGATATGATTGCCACGATCGATACGTCTTTTAAACTATAAATGTGATTTGACATAATTTTACCATTAATGTCTATGAATTTGTTTGAGATTAATAGATATGTTTGCCGCATTGAATATTTTAAAATATAAGTTTAATATAACTGAATTCTACGAATAATATCATGAATGTGTATTAAAATTAATAAATATGATTAACACGTTGATACGTCTTTTAAAATATAAACCACTTTGAAAATATAAACTTGAATTTTTGAAATTTTATTATAAACCACTTTGAAAATATAAACTTGAATTTACGAAATTTTATTAGTAATTCTCATGATTTTCTTTTTGTTGAAATTTTATTATAAACCACTTTGAAAATATAAACTTAAATTTACGAAATTTTATTAGTAATTCTCATAATTTATTTTGTTGAGATTAATAGATATCCTTACCACTATGGTGATACATATTTTAAGCATGACAATATAACCTATATTTTTATATTTTTAGGTATTCGTTTGAATCCGTTCTGAATTTAACACAGAAAATTTGTACCTTTTAATTGGATTTGAGATTTTCTCGATTCTAAAATATATAAATAAGTCGGATAATAGAGACACTAAAATCCATCACGAACTCGCTTTGTTTATTTTATTATTTATGTTTTGATGATTTAGAATATTAAATATATAATTCGTTTTTTTATATTTTGATTTATATTTATCATTTAAAATATTTGAAATATACCAATAATTTATTTAAAATATTGTTATTTTACTATTTGTAATATAATTTTGTTTTTAAAAATTAAATATTTTTTTAAAAAAAAATTCATTAAATAAATAATGATGGAGTGGGATATCCATATCCAATTCATTTACGACGGATTTGAGTTTCAATTCTCATTCTCATTTGTTTTGTTGCATATTTTGGAATACATGGATTGAGAGAGATGCATATCCATTTTCTAGTGTATTTTTCCAATAAATAAAATTAAAAAAATATTTGTATTTCTCAAACCAAAATTATTTATCATATAAAATGTAAAAAATGTGAAGTTTTCTTTTAATATAAGCAAACAAAACAATCTTAAAACCCAAAATATTCCCTAGTCAGAATAATTTCAATACCAAGTCTTCCCAAAAAAAAGTGATTTAAACTTTTCTTACAAAATATAATTTCAAATACATATTTCCCAATATTATAATATTCGCAGCCGGTCGGCAGTTATAAACACACCAAATACTAATCTCAAATTAAATTATTTTAATTTAATTCTCAAGTAGTAAACGTGTAATCATAAATCACAATTCAATAACAACAATAAAAAATAAATAATAATAATAATAATAATAATAATAATAATAATAATAATAATTTTCTAAACCTCAATGATACAATGAATCTTTCCTTACTACTAGCATTTTCTTTTTTATTTTCCCTTATAAACTTTCCTTTCATATCAACAAAAGTAACCAAAAATTAATATTAGAAATTAGAAAAATGAAAAAAAAGTAATGAATCAATCTTCCAAACGAAGGAACCAAATCCAGAACCCGATCCGAACATTCCAGAAACTCAAAATGTAGCACAGATCCACATCCACATCCACCGTTCGATTTCACGAATCCTCACGACGAGTAAACGACGGGGTTTTTAACGTTTTCCGTAGGCGAGAAAGCGAGAACAACAAGCGCGGCCATAATCCCTACCGGAAAGAAGAGAAGAACCAACGGCGGCGGAGGAAGCGGCGGAAGCATCAGCGGAAGAACAACCATAGACGCGGCAATCGCGATCAGAATCAAAACGGAACCTAAGGTGAAGCAACGAACCATACTCTTTTAAATTCTGTTGTAATCGTCGTTTCTCTGACGATCATGTTCCGCCACCGGCGATGTGTTAAGCGGTTGCGACGAGGATAGAATCGTAATTTAGCGTTTTCGTTCGGTTATTTTGTTTTTGGGATAGTTGAAATTGAAGGGGAAAGTGGAAAGAGTGAAGAATTTGGGAGAGTATTTATAAAGGGATGTGGCGCGTGATTCATTGGATTGGGACTCATTCGATTTTCGATGGAAGCAAGTGGTACTGTGGGACCCACGGTAATGAATTTTTTTTATTTTTTTATTTTTTAATACATTTTTTTAGTTTTGATATTTCTGTGTACAGTTACAATGCGATGATCCTGCTACGAATCTGAAGAATCTGAACAGCAGATCCCAATATATACACTATTGATATGCTTCTGATATAAAAATGTATAATTTTGATTTTATATTAATAAGATGTTATAACAAATTTGACTTTTATTTTAATTGTTCGAATTTAAATAATAGTTGTTTATATTTTGTGATTTAGGTCTACATACATTTCACTGCAACTTAAAGCAACTTGTTTGAAATTTATAATTGCTTCAAAAAATAAACTGATGTAATGTACTAACATTCATGTGAATGTTTACGCGTACTCTGTACGGTTTTGGGGACCATTGCAATTTCATTTAATGTATGTATATAATAAATTGTGAAATTATGTCCCCTCTCTTTATTTTACCTATTTTTTTAGATTAATTATTATACAATGTCAATGTCAGTGTAAATATTACATTTTAAATTTATAGAAAAGGTCATATATTTTTTAAATAAGTGTTTCTCAATCTTTAATCTTCTCAATATATATGAATCTATCAAATTTAATGTGCTTAAAAGCATTGCTCAATGACTTATAGATACCCAAAAGTCTTTTAGTTCATAAAATAATAAATGGTATTTCTCTCTAACTTTCTTGCTCTAGAAAAACACCATTAAAAAAATGGATTGAAAAACGTCTTTTATAGGCGTCAAGTGAAACACACTGTGTTATGAAATGCATTACATAATTGTGTAACTCCAAGGTGTATTGTTCTCTTGGAACACATTAGGTTTCTCTCAAATCTCAATTATTCAGCTTCATTTTAAAAATAGGATTTCTTAAAACACTATAGATTTCTTAAATATCCGTAGATTTCTTAAATATCCAGAAAATTTTCAAAAATATCTTATTTTTGGATTTATAAATTAGGATACATTTTTTTCTTAATGTTGATTTTTTTCGAATTTACCGAACCTCAAATTTGCAAATGAATTCTTTCTGGATGTATACATCCAGAAACAATTTAGCCCCTTTCACAAATTTTTTCTTCTTCTTCCATTTAGCTCCTCTTCCAACATCATTTTCACCACCACTTCCTTGTTTCTCACT
Source organism: Lathyrus aphaca (assembly GCA_963966055.1). NCBI lineage: Eukaryota > Viridiplantae > Streptophyta > Magnoliopsida > Fabales > Fabaceae > Lathyrus > Lathyrus aphaca. The sequence goes on from OZ014524.1 coordinate 539,290,791, forward strand.
TGAATTACCACCATCATCGTTGTTATCAGCATCATTATCGACATTAATATGTTCCTTTGATTTTTGGTTCCGGTCACAAATACATGTACTAGTAGTCATTTATAACATATATTATATAATTGATTAATTTGAAAACTAAGTCGGTTTTAAGTTTTGTAGATTTTATTTAGGTTAATTATGATTTAATTTCAAAAATAAATCGGGATCTTATTTTGTTATCGTTTAAATATAATCAATATATTTTAGGTCCTTTTCGCCTTGACTTAACCGTAAATTTTTTTGGATCATGTTGAGTAATCCATCCTGGATGTTCTTAAAAACGTTATTAAACAATAACAAAATTTTTTGATTTATAAATTCTTAAAATGCAGGATACTGAGTTTTCTTTGATTAAAATACTAATACTTTGGATTGGTGGTGTTGAATTTTTGTTATTTCATATTTCATGTTTCTTATTCATTTTGTTGAGAGTTTCACATTCAATAACAATATGATTTCAATAGTGATTCTAAGTGGAGGATAGACCTTACACTAAGAGTTAGTTTTTTTTGGGTTAAGTTATGTCAAAGAAAATGCATATCATAGTAGGAGAAGTTTTTTCAAAGAAACAAGGGTGTGGATGTACGGTTAGTTTTGTTAAAAGATGGAAGAATGAGAGCCTCCAATCTTGTCTGCATGATAAATGTTACTTTACTTATTTCTTCTATTAAAGTCTCACATTGAATTTTTAATAGGCAAAATAATCAAATCTGTCTCTTAACTTCATCTCGGGGTCCAATTTAGTCCCTTATTTTATCAATTTTTACAAAGTGGCGCTGATATAGCACTGATGTGGCGAATGATAATTATTAAGTTCACCAAAATTTCAAAAAAATTACTTTAAACAAGGATCGAACCTTGGTCACAAGGATTATAAAACACAACACTTAACCACTTGGACACTTTGTCTTTTTTATCATGAGTTACACATTAAATACATGTTGTATCTTCTTCATCCAAATTCACAGTTGACCGAGAAGGTGGTTTAGCTACAATCACTATGAGGAACAATCCATTCTTGCTCTTGTTCTGCCATTCAGAACATGAAAACGATTTTGAGAAAAATAGGGACAGTTGATGTACCATATTGGGGGTTAACACATTCATTTTTAGTCTAGTGTCTGTTATTTTATTCAAAACACCACCATCCAATATGTTTAACTCTTATCTGTAAAAACAGAAGAAAACACATATTAACGGAAAATGAGATATGAGACCAACATTATATAATACACAACGAAAAAGAAAATAACAAATTCGAAAAATCAATGGAATGATTCTATCAAAATATTAATACTACACATAAGAACGTCGATTTCAAGAAATTGAAAAACCCAAATGAAAGTGGTAGAGCAATTTCATAAAAATGTGTAATTTTGTTAAGGAATTAGTAATATGCAACCCTAATTATATAAAAATGGGTTCAATTGCATGAATTGAACAAGAAAACAAATCAGGGTTCAAGTAGATCGGGGAAATCCAAATTCTGAAAAGAGAATAGTAAAGTGGTAGAGAAGAAATGAAATTGAGCACTCAAAACATGCAATAAGAGAGGAACCCAAAACGAGAATAACCTTGGTTGGGTAAGAAGCAGGGCGTTAATGGTGGCGAAACAAAGTGAAGATGAAATCAAATTAGCAACACAAATACGACACTCAAATTAGTTACATTTACTGATTTTGAAAAGAGAATGGGTGGAAGAATATAGGGCGTGTTTACTTCCATTGGTTCCAGTTTCCAGTTTCATTGGCAATGATATGCATACACTTGAAATAAATAAGAGATAAGTATTTTATTCATGAAATAAGTAAATAGATGTGATATAGTCCAGTGGTAAACTTTCTTTCAAAATATATGTGGTGACCTTGGTTCGATTCTTGACAATTTTTAGAATTAAGGGACTAAATTGGACCCAGAGATAGAGTTAAAGGACCAATTTGCAGTATTTTGCCTGATAGGGTTAAGGCTGAAGATACTATTCAAATTAAATGTGAAAATTATAAATTAGTGTTTATATATCTCATCAATACATCTATTTCCAAACATGAATATTTGGCTACGGCTGAAATGAGATAAGGTTAAGGTCGAAGATACTATTCAAATTAAATGTGAAAATTATAAATTAATTATGGACAAAATTAAATAATAAATTATCAATAATAAAATTATCCTAATCATTAATTTCACACTATAAAAATAGATCATCCAAATTAAGGGAACAAAATCGCGCATTTATAATAAAAGAATTAATAATTTAAAAATCCAAACTAAAAAAACCAAAAATACATTTAAACCAATAAATTATTATAACATGTTAGAATTTAGAACAATAGTACTAGTACTCTTTAAATCGACCTTTATCATACCTAAGGTAGGTGTGAAAAAATTCTACCATTTTTCTTCTTATAAATGCATCCTTTGGCAGACAATATCTATCTTGTCATCATACATTACATCATGCATATAAAACCATGTTTTTAGTTTATATAAGAACTAAAATAATTTATTTGTTTTTATATATTCTATAAGAAAAAAAAATAGTTTTTTTAGGAATAATAACAATTAAAAAATAATGTATTGTCGATATAAATCAAGTGCCAAAATTCTCTGAGAATCAAAGCTGTCATCAAAGACTCTTGATATCAATTAAGTCCCACTTGTGGCTACAATTTTGTTGACACTCTGTCTCAATAAGCACTTTTCCTTCAAAATTTATATCTTTTGTCTTAGCTCATCTTTCTTCTATAGTTTATGTATTATAACTGCCAAAGAGATTGTTTCAACCAGCAAATCAATAAAATAATATTAAATAAATGACATGTCTATTTAAATATGATATCATGCATAACCCAATTGCATGCTTAATTAAAAATACTTCTAATTAAATGAATCTCATGATAAGCATAGCAAAGAAGCTTAACACTAAAATGAATCTCAATATATAATATTATTATTAAAATGGAACCTTTTGATTTATTCTTGTGATTCATTTTCTTTCTTTTAAGGCCTCATCATACTATTTTTAAAATATTTTCTTTATGGTGGAAGTGAAAAAGCTATGCAATATAGCCTTGATAGACTTTATAGCTTATTAATTTGGTTTGTAGTCTTTGTTATTTTTGGCCTAGTTCTATAGTTTATGTTGAGTTGTTTCTTTTTTGTTAGACACATCATGATTTATATTTTATTTTGATTAATGCATGTCCTTTGCTTTGATCTCATTTGTTTTAACATATTTGACTTTTTAAGAAGTGTTTTTCTATGCAAAGTTATGTGATAGTTTTCATATACAACATTACTCCATAATTGTTTTGCTATGTCCAAATGTGTGGTCATTTTTAGGGGAGATAAAGTTTTGAAGGAGAAGGTAGGGATGGTTTGGTTATTTTGTGTTTGGACAATTTAGAAAGATCCCAATCATGTGTACAGTGTTGGAATATTTTAATATTTAATTATATTTAATATTAGTAACTAGATATATATTTTTATAATTATATTAGTTGTTTATTAAATAAGATTTTTAATTTTTAGTGATGAAACTAAATAATAATTAATAAAGTTAATTGAATTCTGTACTTAGCTGAATAGTGCAATAATTCAATAAATATAATCTGAATTTCGTGGATCGTATATGAAATTTAGGGTTATTGACACAATGTTATAATTGTTTTATGCATGATGGTGAGAAACTGTATATATACGTTAAAATAAGGTAACAATTAAATACCTGTCGATACATTGATCTCTGCTAACAGTTAAACAAGGTTTAGGTGCAAGGACTGATATTCAAAAATATCAACGTATGAACATGTCAGATGTCTTGACAACCGGTTCAACATGTTAACCATGAATCAAAACAGAATAAGTAAATCTGCAGAAAGATAAAAATAACACATAATATGTTAACTCAGTTCGATGCAATTCACCTACTTGGGGGATCAATCCAGGAAGAAGAATCCATTATTCGTAGTATTATCATAAAACTAAACTCTCTCATTTACAAACTTTATCTCTTAATCACTATCCAATGAATGTTTTTGTCAAAGAACTTCATCTTTGATACGAGAACCCCTCTCTCTCTCCCTCTATCAACATTTGTGACATCTTCATATTTCTTTTGTTAATAAAGAATTTTGTCAAACATTCTTGACCAACACGCTAATTCGGATTTGCTTCAAAACTTCATCCAAGAACAATATACATTCCATTACCTAATGGATTTTAAACATGTATCATACATATGCTTACCACAATGTATCAAACTGATACAAAGGGAGACTTACAAATCCTAAAGAGTCAGCAACTCTCAAAACCCTAATCCTTATTTTCTTCCTAAGAACTAGGTTACAAAAGATATTACAAAAGGTATATTCAAGGTGTATTAAACCCTAGGTCTAAGTCTCCTTAAATAGCCTTTAGCTGATCCATGAGTTTCGAATCTTTGATCCTTGATCTAATCCTAAACGCGCATCAAATCTTCAAACAGTTTCGAAACAAATTTAAAACAATTTGTTACTTCAGTCCAGTATGTCGAATCTTCACGTTGTGACATCTTCTTCGATATCTTTGACCATGATCATATTTCTTCATGTTGACTCGTTCCCGAATTTCTTCATCTTTCTCATTACCGTGTTTTACCAAAATTTTGTCAAACCATTGGAGCTTTCATTCTCCCCCTTTTGATAAATTTTGGTTAAAATGCATTTTGCAAAATGAACCCATGATGTGGGGGCTATGATTGGAATACTTGGCACACTAATTGCATGTTGGTGTACATGAGGAAGAGTGAAATTTCAAACACACCCCCTCCAAAGAACAGTTGTAGACTCATTGGTACTGAATACATAAAGCATGTAACTCAGGTCACAAGACATCAACTCTTGAATCACACCTTTTGGAACCTTGAAAAAAGAAAGAAACTAAACATGAATATTGTTCAAAACTGAATTCAACATAGTTACCCTTCCCGCCAAAGTCAAGGTCTTGTTATTCCACTCCGGCAACTTTTGATGCATCTTTATGATAATGGGATTCCAAGTATTCTTCCTGTGATGATTCGCTCCAACAGGAATACCTAGGAAGAGGAACGAAATTGTTCCAACTTTGCACAAGAGAAAAGAGACAGCAACTTGTAAAAAATCAGGATGAATATTAACACCTTAAACCCAACTCTTGTTCAAATTCAGAATCAGACTGGACACCAGTTGAAATCCCCGAAGAATTTCGTTAAAATTCCATAAATTGTCCCACTTATCATCACATAACAACACTGTGTCGTCTGTGAATTGCGACACCTCGAAATGAACCGACTGTCCCACCTTTACACCGCTAAACTACCCAAGATTTACAACATTTTGAACCAACCTCATAAACCCTTACGTAGCAATCAAAAACAGAAATGGAGAAAGTGAATCACCTTGACGAATCCCTCTACGAACCACAAAATCTTCCAAAGGACTACCATTAATTAGAACCGACATTGTGCTGTTAAAGATCAACCCATTCATCCACCGTAACCATCTTGTGCCAAAACCCATCCGCTGTAACATATTAGCCAAATAATCTGACGATAAACAATCATAAGCCTTTGCAAAAATCAACCTTCAAAATTAAACATTCCTCCTTATTTCGTCTCGCAAAATATATCACCTCATTCACCGTCAAAATACTATCTATCATTTGTCTTACCGCCACAAATTCCGTTTGAGTATTAGAAATAGGCCTAAAATCATCGATTTGATGGTTATCTTCTCATATAGGTATAAAAGTTTTCAATATTAAAAATTCTCCTTAATTTAATTTAATTTAATTTAAAAGAGTGTTAAAAACATTATAGTAAAGGTAAATTGAATCTTATTACTATCTTTAGCTAAACTTTATAGCACCTAATTTTCTGACTATGTCCCATAACAATTTAATTACTTCACCATCAAGCAGAAATATCTGAAATTCAAAATAAAGTCTGTGTCAAGATACAATGTATGTTAGTGTTGAAAACAAAATAGAAAAATAGAATATATGATATGGTTCAATGTTCTTACCTATTGAATAATTATTACTGCTTCTTTCACCTACTTACGTAAAAACCAAAACTAGAAAAAGCAAAAGCATGCAGACCCTATGCTTTAATGGAAAATTACTACATTCTACATCAATATATACAATTTTAACTTTGAGTAAATAAAACATTGCTATCAGTTTTTTGGACATATCTCTGACATTAATAGAACTTGTACGTTTAAATTCGTGCATGTATGTATGTATGGTAGAACTACTACTATTACTACTAGCACGTTTTGTCTGCTTATTTGTTCACACCAGGGTTTGTTCTTATGATTGTGTTTTTGAAATTCCTATGACTGTGTTTCTGAAATTCGAAAATTCTTTCAAGATATTTAAGGGGATTGATAAATACTTCTTAACACATTGAGTTTGTGTGTATGTTAGAAAATAGTATCTTAAAAATAAGGGGATTGACAATATATCTTTCTATAATAAAAAGAAAAATAATAGATCATGACAATAATAATAATAATAATAATAATAATAATAATAATACATTATATTTCATCGTAAAATTTAATAATGAATTAGTTGATCATTTGATTAAGAAAAATCATTCTGTTATTTAAAATTTGGTTAGTAAAATAAAATTATATAAATTGGTTTTCAAAAGAAAATAAAATTTGTCTAATCAATTAAATAATAAAAATTAGTTTAAATGAGATAAATATTTGATTAATTCATGAAATAAAATAAAAAAATTTGTTACAATTGAATCCAGCAAAAAGTTAAAAATAGTGTTACAATTGACTCCAACTAGAATCAAACTCAAGGCAAGTTGCTAATTAAAAAAAAAACTCAAAGACAAGTAACTTGACTCGCTAATTACTTTTCCATTATGTGAACGGTTACATATGTTTGGCTATCCAATCGAAATATATAAATATGCATTTTAATATAATATTGTATAAGAAATCTCATGTGAAATTCAAGGCCTCGGTTTTTCAAAGGCCATGTGCGATGGACCATACTGCACGGGCCTAAAATTGATCCTGATTACTGTGAAGAAATATTGTCTTTCACATCCATCTGCTTTAAATTCATGTCTCGGATGACTACCAAGAGTAATACTACTCTGATAGAAGTATATCTAACGAATCAGAGAGAAAATCACATCATAGTCAATCTCCTACTATTGTGAGTGTCCTTTCTCTACAAGTAATGCTTTGAACTTTTCCCCTTATCTTTTTTGTTATTGTTGGTTTCTCTTGAACACCCATTTACAACGAATGGTCATTTTTCCCTTAGAAAGCTGAACAAGCTCTCATGTCTATTTTTCTTCAACGGCCCAATCTCATACATAATTGCACTCAACCACTTATCTTTATCTTGGTTAGCTATATCCTCTCAAAAAGTAGAAATGTCTCCAAAATTAGTAAGAAGTGAATGGGATGCAAAGTCTTCATACCCATATCTTTCTGGTGGCTTGGTTGAGCGGTGATCTATGTCACGTACGAAAATATAATCATGTACTCCTCCAAGAACATTAGGTTCATAGTTAATTTCAATATCAAAGTATGATTTCTCCCGCTTTTACGTAATCAACGAAGACAAACTTCTTCAACTTTGAATCAAGTTTAGATCGATCTTCACAAGATAGATGCACATAAGTAAGACACCCAAAAATAATTAAATTGTTAATCTCAATAAGATTACTTGTCCATACCTCCTCTACAACCTTCCTCTCCAATGAAGTCAGTGGTCACCTGTTGATAAGATAGAACGCCATGTTAACTGTCTTTGCTTAAAAATATTTTGATAGTCCAACATTTAACAAGAGTCGTCTTTCTCTTTTAGTTAGACACATATTCATTATTTTTCATACCTTTTTATTGTGGTGTCTTGCAAGCTAAAATGTCTTTGAATATTGGGTTCTTCATAAAAACTCTTGAATTTAAAATCAATGTACATTGTTCCATTTTCTGACCGCAAATACATGATTTTTCTGCATGTTTGATTCTTTACCTTTTCCTTTCCACAACTTGAATTTGGTAAAGATTTTAGATTTATAATTCAATAAATACACCAAAACCATGCAAGAAACATTATTTGTGAAAGTCATAAAATACCTGGAACCACCCATGGAAACCTCTTTGGTAGGTCTCCACATGCCAGAGTGCACATAGTATAAAATTTCCTTTATTTTGTGTTTTAAGGTCTTCAACCAAACATAACAATATTTCCCAAGAATATAATACTTTCACAATACTAACTTTCAACTTTGAACACCATTCAAGAGATTTCTCTTATGAAGTTCCATCATCCCACACACACTAAGTTGACCCAAACATATATGCCAAAGTTTAGTTGCATCATTATCAGACTCAACTGATGCAACATCACTAATAAAATTGTTCCTTAACAATTTATAGATGTTACGTGTAGTCCTCCTTACTCTCATCATAGTCGTCAATGCACCCTTGTTAGCCTTCATAATGTCCTTATATCTATCATACTAATAGGAGAAACCATTTTGTTAAAGTTCCTAGGAAAATCAAGTTATTCCTCAATTCTGAAACATATATAACTTTGTTCAATGTTCGCACGCAACCATCTTCCATGGCAATTTACATTTGTCACATTCCAGTGATAGTTCATGTTTTATCATCACATAGATAAACAAATCCAAACTTACCTAACCTGAATGTAGTGAACCATTTCCCATGGGACGTCATGTGGTATGAAAATCAGAGTTAAGAATCCACACATTTGTGCATTTTCTAGATGAAATATATAGTATATTTGATTCATTGGCAGAACCATTGAATTGAACGATCCTGCTTTCAATTTGGACAATACCTTTTTCAATGTCCAATGTGTGTGCAACTATAACACTCAGTTGTTTTACAACTTCTAGATTTAGACCTTTTAATTCCAAAACCTCCAATACCATTATTCCGTCCATGATCTTAACCCTTTTCACATAAGACTGTCATCTATAGACAAAAGTGTAACAATAATCACATCATAATCGATAATGTATTTCTCATAGGTAATAGTAGTCACCAAGTGATCATAAGAACTTGGTAACGAGCAGAGCAAGATAATTGTCTTATCTTTTCCATCAAATTTCACCCCAAGCCTTACCAGATTGGTGATTATGTGTTGAAGACATGAACATGTTGTTGCAAATCAAAATGGCGATTAACTATGTATTTAACTTTTTTACTTATGTTTTATCGAACCTTGTTACTTCGAATTTTGCACCATAATTAATCGCCATCTGATACCAATTGTTATAACAACCAATATAGAAGATTAAAAACAAATGAAAGTAAAAAACAATAACACAATTGATCTTTATTAACGCAATTTAATCAATGATATACATCTATACGACTATAGAACAACTATAGTTCTCTTTGATTTTTGTCTTATAAATTAATTAGTATTCTAATATTACAAGTCATATGTATAATAATAGGGTCTAATTTATCTAAATCAAAATTCCAAATTTCCTTCAAACAAACAATTGTCTCTACCAATAATTATCTCAATAATATAAATTATATTGATCGATCTATAATAATTTTAATAATATGAGTTATAGTCAATAATTTGTAATAATATCAATAATAGGAATCATACTCTACCATTTGAATAAACATGTTCTTTCATTAAAATATTCACAAATATATAGGAACTAAGTTCCTCAAGAATGATAGTGATCCCTCATTTGACTCAAGTGATACACAAATTAAGTTTCATAATATTCACAAAACTATTTTTGTCAATTTGTATTTCTATTGATTGAAAAAAGAAAAACCATCGTACAAATAATTGTATAGAAATTTTTAAAACACTGATTAATTAAGAAACTAAATACAATATTGACTTTTTTGGCAGGATTTAAAGTCTTAAGAGAAATTATTTGCTATGATTATATGTGCTTCATTTTCTGCGACAGAAATTTCCAAGTTCTAAAATTGGTCAAATATTTGAAATGGCTTATTGTCAACTTCTTCCATTTGTAGCTTTATAGTTTTATGGTCAATTCGTGACATGTGCTTTGAATTTGCGCAGCCGTGACTAATTAGTGACATGCTGATCGAAAAATATAGTACCATGTTGCAAGTTGCAACTCAAAAATTGACAAGAATAAAGTGTAACACTAAATGTTATGAAGTTTTTTTTGAATCGTGTTTTTAGGGATTGTGAATCGTGTTTATTGCAAAGATGAATGGTAGCTATAGTATTCTCAATTCTCTTCTAATTCTTAATGGCAAACATTTGAGCGGATAGAAAAAACAAATACAGTCAATATTTGGTTTTCATGAAATCCTAGAAGTGGTTACTGATGGCGTTCCTAAGTTTGCCCAAAACGCAAATGATGCTCAGAGAGTTAATCGTCAGAATGGGAAGAAGAAAGATTGCAAGGTTGCGTTTTGTATTCAATTTATAATAGATGTGCTGAATTTTGACCAGATTTCTCATGTTGAATCGGCGAAGGAGCCATGAAAAGGCAATACAAAGGCAATATTAGTTACCTCAGATGGGAGAAGATGAAAAGATTGCAGGCTATGTCTCGAAAGTGCATAATGATGTCCATCTCATGAAAGGTTGTGGTAAAATCCTAACCGATAAGACGATGGTTGAGAAGGTATTGTGTACGTTAACCTCTCACTTTGATCATGTTATTGTAGCTATTCAAAAATTAAACAGTATTGAAACCTTGAAACTATAAGATTTAGTTTATTCGTTTGAGGAAAATGAGTTAAGGATTGTCGAGAGGAAAGGGCTTCAAGATTTGATACAAGCACTACATACTCAAACATGGAACAAGAATGGTTGTTCCAACAAGTTCAATGGCTAGGAAGACAAAATTCAGAGCATGAAGTCATGGGTGAACCATCAAAAGCATAAGGTCGATGATAAGAATTCTAAACCCTAAAAAAAGAAGAGACATAACCTCATATCAGAAAGACAAACATGAGAAGAAAATTATACAGTGTTATAACTGTGAAAAATGGGAACAATTGGCCAAGAATTGTTGGTATAAGAAAGTCAAGGGAGTGACAAAAGTCAAGGATGATGAAGGAGACTATCTGGCACAACAAGATTCAGATGATTATGATGGTATGATGCTTATGGCTATAGTAATAGATGAGCATGTTGGCTCCAAGACCTGGTTTCTCAACACAGGATGCTCGAATCACATGACTAGTCAAAGAGTGTAGTTAGCATACTTTGAAAAGTCGAAGAAGAGCAAGGTTAGGCTTTCAGATAATAGCTCGTTGCAAGAAGAAAGTACTGACAACATAGTTATTTAAAGGAGTAATTGAGCAAAATATATGATCAAAGATGTACTCTAATTACCTGGCACGAAGTGCAACCTGCTAAGTGTTTGACAACTAGTCAAAGAAGGTTTCTCAGCGGTAATGAAAGATGGAGCCTTAAAAATATTCGACTTCCAGAATAATTTGATCTTAAAACCTATGTTGTCTAAAAATAGGACATATAAGGCCATGATCAGTTCGACCTAGGTATAATGCATAAAGACAGTTGTCGACCACAAGCATAGTTGGTTGTGGCATTTGAGGTTCGCTCATTTGAACTTTATGTCACTCAATCAATTAATTACTCATGACATGATAACTGGCATACCAAGTTGTGTGATGCCCAACAAACACTATGAAGGTTTTTTAGTTGGGAAGCAATCGATAAAGTCTTTTGTTTCAATTATGCCAATGAGATCCTCTTGCATACTAAAAGTAATACATTTGGATGTATATGGACCATTTAAGGATCATACCATTTATGGAAACAAGTATTTTATCTCATTTGTCGATGAGTACAGTCAAAATCGTTGGATCTATGTGATTAGGCCCAAAGACAATATTTTAAATCAATAAGAGGTTCAAAATGCTTGTCGAAAACTAGAGTGAAAAGAAGATCCTCAATCTCTTTTGGTTGATGAGATTAAGGTTAGTTATGTTGCTGTTTTTGTTGAGTTATGTTGTTGTATTTTGTTGATATAAGTGAAATATTATGTTATTATTGTTCTTTTTGTTGCCCTATGTTGTTGTTGAGAACGTTATTCATCGTGGAGCTTTAATTTCATTCAGGCTAAAATTGAATAGAGTGATTGATGATACAATTGAGTTTATTATGTCATATATGAATTGAGTGTTTTACGAACCCTTCATTGAATATTTAACCTGTCAAATTAAATTAGAAAATAATAATCTAAAAAATTAAGTTATATTTTAAGAATGACTTTCATTATTCATTGTTTTTCGAAACCCAAAAAGTAAGATATAGGGACGAAATCCTAAAAAAATTACAGGCACGAAAACCAAAACTCGCTAACTTACAGGAAAGAAAATACTATTTAAATCTATAATTATTTATTCATTGGTGAGTTGATGTGTTTAGATTAATCTAGTGATAAAAACTTTATTAATAGATAAGTTATATAAGAAAAAAGAAACAAAATAATTCTTATACATTTTAAATTAGTGTTAAAATATACATTAATATTTTTTATTTTAATATTATTCATAATTTAAATAAAAAAATTCTTTTTTTAATTTTTATATTTTATTTTTGTGATTTTTTTTAAGATTTGAGCAGGGCCTCCAAATAGTTTGGGTTGGCCTCGTTCACTATAACTGCAATTTACAATCGTAGTAAAATGTTGTGTTCTATATTGTTTTTACCACGACTATTAGTTTGACTATTAGCTCGTAGCAAAAAAGAAGATACTTACTATCATACCCCTCGTTACTATGGATCTTCAATCGTAATAAAATAATTATCCAATGAAAGTTTATTATTTTAATAATGATTTCAAATTTTATGCTAAAAGGCATGATCGTCGGTTGGCTCAAAGTAAACCATATAATTAAAAATCTAAACATAGTTTTTCTTGATGAAAAATTAAGACACAATAACAAATCAATACATGATGAGTATAAAATTCCTCACTTGTAGAAACCTTGAGGACCAATAACAAATATAAGACGATAAATCGAACAAATAAAGACACAAAAGAACACAAATATTTTAACATAGAAAATCCCTCAATATGAGAGTAAAAACTACAAGTTGCCTAGAACAAAGAAATATATCCACTATAATCAATAAAGGGTATAATAGAGTCTTAAAGTGTTTCATAAACTAGTGCTAACAACCGCAAATCACAAAGCAAACTAGCTTACAAATAAGAATAAAAAAACTGGAAAAATTATCCAAATATGCAGCTTTAGTGCAAAGAAAATATCTCTCAGCTCAGACATTGTTTTGAAATTCTGAATGGTCAAAAGTTAGATATAGGGGTTGTGAACATGCTCTCCAAGTTTGAGCTCGGTACGACGGTTAACAAATCTGGGACCGTTAATTTAGTGAGACTGCTTATAGAAAAACATGAATATGTTTCTCTCCTCTTTTCTCTCTTTTGAATCCTTATTTTCTCTCTATCTCTCTCAACCCTAAATTGATCCTCTCCTCTTAATAAGTGAGACAAATAGTCTAATCATATTTGGATTTTTATCCACATAGGAAGAAAGTTCAAACTCAACAAATTTCTCCCTCACAACTATGTGGAGGAAATCGTCAATTCGATGATATCACAATAAGCTTCAAATTTCCCTTTAGGTAATGTTTTAGTCATCATATAAGAACCATTACCATTTGTATGAACTTTAGCTAACTCCAACAACTTAGCATCCAAAATATCATGTATCCAATGATATCTCACATCAATGTGTTTGGACCTATTATGAAAAGTCAAATACTTACCAAGTCGAATACTTCTCCCAAATTTTTTTTTGCATGTGTCTCATTAGAAATATGATTATAAACATTATCTTTTACATATTGTCGAATAAAATCACATACTTGTTGATGTTGAAACTCTCATTCCTTATCAGACACATAATCTGGTTGTGTGGAACTAAAGACCGATAAATGCAATTTCTTCAAAAATAGTAAGTCTTTCATCTTGCTCTTTCATAAATGTTAATTAGAACCATTCAACAATATCATCTTCATCTTTGTATTTGAGTCTGTCATTTAAACAAGTAAAACAACCTTTAACCAGTAACTCTGATGTCACTCTGATAGAAAATTAAGACAAATAGCATACCAATATGCAGCTGATATAAAATTTCCCACACTTGTAGGAACCTTGAGGATCAACAACAAATATAAGAAGACAATTCGAACAAATAAAGCATAAAAGAACACTGATATTTCAACTTGGAAAACCCCTAATGTGAGAGTATAAATCACGAGTCGTCCAAACCAAAAAAAAAATTCCATTATAATCAATTAAGGGTGCAAGTGAGTCTCAAACTGATTCACAAATTAGTGCTAATTAACAACCACAAATCAAAAAGCAAACTTACAGATAAGAATCAAAAAACTGAAAAATTATTCAAATATGCAGCTTTAGTGCGAAAGAGATATCTCTTAGCTCAAATTTTATTTTGAAATTCTGAACAGTCAAAAGGTAAATACATATGTTTTGAACATGTCCTCTAAATTTGAGTTCGATCCGACGGTTAACGAATTTGTGATCATTAATTTAGTGATATTGGTTGTAGAAAAATAAAAATAGATTTCTCTCTTCTTTTCTCTCTTATGAATCCTTATTCCCTCTGTATCTCTCTTAATTCTAAATTAATCTTCTCCACTTAAATAAAAGTGACAAATAAACTAATTATATTTGGATTTTTCTTCACATAGAAAAGAAATCCAAATTCAATATTCATAATGGAACGAGTCATATTCTTGATCAATTCTTTAAATAAAATGGAACTTCTTTGTAATGGTAAATAAATAATATGATTGTTAAAATTCATGAATGCTTGGAGAAATAAATTTATTAGGACAAGATAAATACATCATTGGAAAACATAATTAATCAAAACCTTATCATGATTTGAAAGACCATACATCCCCAAGTTCCACAAAAATATTACACAATCCCATACTTGTCTTAATAATAAAAGTCTAAAGATTAAGATTGTATTGAAAGATGCTCTCAAATTCCAAGAATGCTTTAAGTTGGAAGAATCAATATGGGAATAGGAGTGGGAGAAATGAAGATGAGATTGCTATCTCTGAAATTAGGCACTGTCATGTCCCAATTCATTGCATTTCGTAAGTTTGTGTCAAAATGGAATTTGCCTTGTGCTTTTTCTTATTAAATTGTAGTTTAAGTCATTTTAACTTTATCAAGCTGAATTTTTTTTAATTAGATTGGTCTCTTTGAAATATTTGATAAACTAAAAATAATAATATAATTCCTGATTTTAATTTTGGTTATTATTTTAAAATGTTAATTTTATAAATAAATAAAAAGTAGCATATACATGTAATTTTAGAAATTAAATTGATAGTTTATATTATGATTTAGGTGATAATAGACTAAGGCGGGTCAGACTTTATCATATTTGAGTCTAACTTTATCATATTTGAGTCTAACCTGTTAAAATATTCAAAGTTTAACTTTGATTTGAAAATTATTATATTTTAAACTCAAATTTAACCTTTTTTGATTTCTAATTTACCTATTAATTTGCTTAAGAGTTTACTTCATTTGAATGTATGGTCTTTTTTAAGTAAAACTAGACTTTCTCTATGAAATGAAATTATTAGTCCTCAATGCTAAATATATTTGGTATGACATATTTTCTCCAAAATTCAGGGCTAATGTTATTTTATTTATTTCGGAGATTACATGATAGAAATGAGTCTCCTTCCTAAGTTGAGGTCAAGATGTTGCATCCAACTTGTTTGTTGAATGCTTGTCTAGAAAGGTAAAAATTGATTTCTTGATTCATTTTATGATGAACCTTGGACATGGTCAACCCTTTTGAAAGCACTTTTTCCTAGAATTTTTTACATCTCTTTTAGTATGATCACAAAATACAAACCTCGAGTCATTGGAATGATGAGGTCTGGATTTGGGACCTCAGTCGAAGAATGGGTTATTTTTCTCGGAGTAGGAGTTATTGAATAACCTTATTTTGGTCACTCAAAGCACTATTATATCCTAAGACGGAGATGTGGTAGCAACAACCAGGAAAAGTATGAAGCTCTCATAGCAGGTATGGTTTTTGCCCTAAATATTCTCGCCTGAGAGGCTCGACTCTAAATTCTCGCCTTAGGGATTATAGTCTCATCAGACAGGTCCCACTAAACGCCTCGCCTATGGGGACTTAGAACCTCATCATACAAGATCATCTAAATGCCTCACCTTGAGGGAGCTAGAGTCTCGTAAAAAAGGCTCAACCTAAACGTCTCACTAGAGGGACTTAGAGTCTCATTAAATAGGCTCATTTAAACGCCTTGTATAGGGGGACTTAGGGTCTCACCAAACAGGTTCAACCTAAAGTCTCTCCCTATAGAACTCGATGGAAGTCTGGCCTGAGAGACTCAGACTAGAGTTTCGCCTCAGAGATTCGACCAAAGTCTTGCCTGAAGAACTTGGAGTCTCATCAGATAGACTTCCCCGACACATGAATCGATTAAGCGTTTCACCCTTTATCAAGTCCTCGTGCTTGAGGAATTATGTAGTGATGTATTTACGAAAGGCCCACAAAGGTCGAGGAGACCGTGTCGCCAATAATGGGCGATTGAATCCAGTCGCCCACGAGGGGAATGACATCGCTCGCGACACTCTCGCTCGCCCAGTATAGACAAACGCGAGAAATGACTGGTCTTGATCAAAGATTGTGCAAAAGATGAATCAAAGGAATAACCCAGGTCTACTTATGAAATATGAATTCAACGGTTAACTACCATTACTATGTGAACAATTGCAATTCTCAATAAATCGTAAATTTTGGCTCATATGCCTCGATATATACTTTAACTTTAGAATTGAGAGGATAATCAAAATACACACGAAATACCATAAATTACAGAGTTTCGCACCTTACTTTAGTTAGTTTTTTCCACACCAAAAACACATTCGAAATAGTGTATATCTCAACATCGATGAAGAATGAATATAATATTATATAGGAGTATATATTTATAAAATTCGATATACTGATGTCAGTGTGGACCATTAACATGACATACTTTCTGATCTAAAAGTTCACCCTAACTATATATAGTAGCTACAAATATGGGGACCATATAACTTTGGTTAAAAATAAAAGCTGGCACGTCAGAGACAAGTGCATCACATTATGATTATAGACACTATTTTATTGCAAAAATGCATGGAATGAGAAAAAGGAAAGAGAATATATATGCAACTTTGTTATTGTCTTTGTTCAATGTATCTCATCACGTGGATTTTACTTGTAACACCACTCACCAACTCATTCTTTTTTCTTTCAATGTGTTTCTAATTCTTTCTATACTTTCTTTGAATAATACATTGTTCTGCGCCCCTTGTTTAGAAAACTCTAATGGTTGATTATTATACTTAATTAATGTATTAATCATGTATTAGTCTTGTGGTTATAGATGTGGTTTTCTTAATTAACTTAGGTTTGAGTTTGAACTAGTGGTAATAAAAGTAGGTATAATTGGTTGATAGAATTAAGAGGATGTTTTGGTTTTGGTTTATTTGTGGAAATAGTAGAAGTATGAAATTTATATACTTTAATTAGTAGATTATTTTCCACTCATATTTTCTAATTTAAATCCACTAAAATTATAATTTATTGCATTTACTTGTTTAGGATGTTTATTGTGATTGAATCATGATAGAATGAATTAAATTTAAATATATTTTAATGTATTTGATATGATATATTGTGTCGGAATTTGAAAATTTGTTTTTTTTTAATAATTGTATTTTAACTAAAGTATTAAAATAATTATGTTTTTTCTTTAATTTTAAAAATATTTATATTTCAAATAAAAAAAATTCATCAGGAATATTAAAGTCAAACAAAAGTTAGATGGAGAGATTAATAATCATGTAAGAGTTAGAAGAATTAGACTTGTTTCGTACATTTGTATTGCAGATGACAATGACGATGTCCATCGTATATGAGTGTCGGTTAAAAATTACAATGATATTAGGGTTATGGTTTTTGCATCAACTGATATTTTTTATCTTTGTATGTTACTAGATATATTGTAGTTTTAAGTATTTTATTTATTATTTATGTTGTTGTTTTATGTGTGTTTGTGTTCGTTCATTTTGTTGTAACCAAAAGTTGTTATCTATATTAATTTTCAAGGATACACAAAATTTAACAACATAACAAATTATCATCGAGAGCGTGCTCCAACATTAGAAAAATGTTTGTGTGTCCAAGCTGACGACATATACCATATTTTCTTTCCAATTTATCAGACGTATCCATTTTGGTTCTAA
The DNA here is from genome assembly GCA_963966055.1 of Lathyrus aphaca. Classification (NCBI taxonomy): domain Eukaryota; kingdom Viridiplantae; phylum Streptophyta; class Magnoliopsida; order Fabales; family Fabaceae; genus Lathyrus; species Lathyrus aphaca. Next base: position 539,309,182 of record OZ014524.1, read on the forward strand.
TATATGGGTTGTTGGGACGAAGATTTTTCTCCATTCTCACATTTTTGTTATGCCAAATTACATCCCCTTGATATGTAGGTCGATATTTTTCTTTTACTATTATTGTTGTATACACTGAATAAGTTACAACTTTGTAAATGGCGAATAGATGCAAGAAAAATTCCTAGAAAACAATTGAACATGTTGCAATGACATCGGAGCAACGGATGCAAAAGGCTTGAAATTTTCTGCTGTCGCACCAACCTCTATGTAGTTTGACCAGATATTATCTCTTTGGCCTCCCCTTATTGTGGTCCATTATCTCCTCTACAGTGAAACTGTATTTATGACGGTCAAATCTTGTAACCACATGTGTGCTAGCTTTCATAGTTTCCTCCTTCATAACTTTTATACAACTTTCACCAGAAACTACCCCGATTGTAACATTAAACTCTATTTTTCGCCACTAATTACGAACAGTGATCCCAACCTAAAATAGGTTGCTTTCACTAACACGGTTACTGGCAGGTTTATGATGTCTTTGAATACAAAGTTCATTGATTCCACAAGGTTTGTCGTCATGTGACCCCATCGTCGACCATCATCAAATACCTTAATCCACTTCTCCACCGGAATATTGTCGACCCACCTTAATGCATCCGCATTTGACAATCTAATTTTTTCGCAAGAGTGTATGAATGATGGTTGCTTTAAAGCATACACTGCATTCACAATTTTTTTCCGAAGACTCTTGTAGTAGACATGCGTAGAAGGAGGACTTTTCCAACCATTATCATGATTATTGTATGCACTCTCAATAGATGCATGTCTGTCTGAAATTAATCTAGGGCTAGGTATTGAAGCAACATGTGTTCTGAGATTCTTGAGAAAGAAACTCCAATCACCATCAGTATCACCTTCAACCAGAGCAAAGGCAATGGGAACGATATTATGATTGTTGTCTTGTGCAACTTCCATAAGCAATATTCTCTTTTATTTCTTGTACAATAATGTTCCATCAATTTGAATAATAGGTATGCAGAAAGTAAACCCTTTGATATGCACGGTTGAAACGCCCAAAAGAATCAATTGAAATTTTGTCCAGCGTATATGTCGATAGTGTATCCATAATTACAACACTTCCTGGAGCGTATATCTTAATTGCCACAAAATATTATGGAAGTTATTTGTACAAAGCCTCCCAATTTTAGTATACCTTTTAAACAACCTTTGTCATTGCACTATATGTTTTCCTATACGAGGGAATGTAATTGTATTATGTAACGATATGGAAGATTATTGTAATAACCTTCAATGATGGGTCCTTGCTAACGAGATGCAAAATATACTTATATATTATTTGAGAGCTTAGTTTATGATGATCATGTAGAAGATTGGTGGTAGTACAACTACAAGGTAGATCGATAGAACTTATCTCCCAAGAATCATTTCTCTTTCTCTAAGACTCTATTAGCCTAAACATGTCCTACTTCGTTGATAATAAGTGTATCCTCGCTCTACAAGAAATATTGAGATCCAAAACACACATTTTCCATCTTTCAACTATTGAATGTACCGTAACACTAGAGAATGTGTACAAATTATTGAGTCTAGCTATTGAGGTTAAGGTAGTTAATGAAAAAACCAACTTAGTCAATTCAATATGTGGGGAACTCTTGGGTGTCGACTTGTTAGATTATAATTTGAGGGCCAGGGTATTTTACTTACACGCCTTAAAACTTATCACAAAAATATAATATTAAGCGAAAATTCTACCAAAGAACAAAAAAAATTAAAACTATATGTTAAAGTATGCTACCAATTGGTTCGTTATTATTTCTTGATAGTATTGGTTGTAGTATACATATTATGTATTTACCTTTTTTAAGGAACATAGATAAAATAGAAACATATAATTGGGGTTTCACTTGTTTGTCATATCTCTATAGCTCTTTGTATGAAAATGAAAAGAAAGATACAACTACAATTTATGGATGTACCCTTTTGATCCAAGCATGGGGTTAGTTGAGATTGTCGTCCCTAGCACTTGTCGACCTCAACAGCTTCATATACCCCTACGTAACAAAATAATTTTATAACATTATTTCCATTTACTTACTTTAAATTTTTAACTCTAAATAATTTATTGAGTTTTTTGGTTAAGGTGGTCTACTCGTGGGATGAATTACAACATGTGTCCTAGATGCATCATAACCTATCAAAATATCTTGGATAACCAAACATCAAATGATGTATTGTCATTAAACTAATCATTTCATAATAATTTATTTTTAACATTAATCATTTAATAATCTAATTTATTTTTCATTTGTAATTTATTTGAAGGACATATCCGGGTTTGGAACATAAACATGAAAGGAATAAAGAAGATGCATTTGTTTGGACTACAACAACATTGATCATCAAGTTCACCATTGCGGAGATGCGTTATAGTGACCGTGTGAAACTACAGTTCGACGTGCATCAAGTAATATCAGATCCTCCAAGGTGCCTCGGATAATGGAATCAATGTAAAGTCTCAGAACAATGGAATTTTAACGATTGGAAAGACTTCACCAAAGTTGAGTGTCGTGAATCGAAGTATCTTCATCAACTGGTCTTAACAGACGTTCTCAGGCCAACCAAATCTAAATCAACTCCTAATTATATGAATTGATATATATTGGTTGCAATTGGATTTTTCTCCGAAAATATGTATTTATACGACCCACGCCAAACCAATTACACATAACAAACTTCAACATCTAACCCCCCCCCCCCCCAACAAAATTACCAAACCACTTGCACACAACACTCTACCTAATAAAATTACCAACCCACAAACACTCAAACATACAACCAGTGTGTGTCGTTCACCCAACCACAAAACCAAGAGCATACCTCATACCACCAACAACAATGTGATTATTCTCAAAACACTCAACAAACATATGATGCCAACACATCCTCCTACAATATCCAAAACACCCAAGAAACATATGACACCAACATTTTTTACCTTAGGCAAAACACCTAAACATTACAGCACAAAAACATTCAACAAACATATGGCTATCAAACACTACAACAATTATTTCTTCCTTTCTCCAATGAAGCATTCACGCCAATGTTGTCATTCTATCGATCGGGTCGCTCACCCGTAACTCCATCGACCCAGACAACACAACTCAACTATAACGTCATGGGTAACAAACTCAATTACGGTGGCACGTTAATGTAAACACAAGACTATGTAGAACTACAAGAAATTCTTAGGGAATTTAGTGATAATGATGCTTCAGGGACCACGTATCAAACATCTCAGGTGAATCAATAGAGACCAGTACAATAAAGGGTACCTAGGAGTGTGAAAAATGTGACATGTATGATCAAAAGGGTTGTTATCATTAGTGTAAAAATATTATCATATGTAATCTGATTTAAATTAAATATTATTAGAATTTAATCAATTTTTTAATTAATTAATTAATTATTTTAATTAAAATATAAAATTAAAAAAATACAAAGCGTTAAAGCCACGTGAATTGAGGCCTGTTTTGAAGATCAAACTGTAGACGATAATTGAATTGACTTGCCCTACTAAAGGCACCGGTTGAATAGGCAAAGTTCATATGAGGCGCCAATTCGTCGGGCTTGCCTTCTAAAATATATAATACAAACGTCAATTTAATTGGCTTGAGCTCTACATTGCAATTATAAAGGCAGCAACACGCGGTATCTCCTCAGTGTACTCCAAGACACTCCTCCAACCAGTAATCTTGGGAAAATGTTGTAATATCCATGCCTGAAATGGAAAACATAACATTGGTGTTAAACATTATAATGAATATAAAAAAAATGAAATGAAAAAAAAAGACCTATACTATAAAATTGTTACCACGTATAGCGTGCAACTGCCTTCCACAGTCTTGCCTGCCCAGCGACAACCATCTGAAAGCCTGGAGTAAGTGTATGTCAGCATAGCCGCCCCCAGTTGTACCCATGGATCTCTATGAGATCCAAAAGGTACCTGAGGTAAACAATATCAATGTAAATGGAACTGGTGTCCACAAACAGCTGCGTCCTGAGCAAAAACAAATGGTAACATCGCAGGGCATGCTGCTTGTGGATATCCACCTCAGCTGCATCATCTGCTGCCTGTCTTGCCTCTGTAAGCTCCTCACAAAATCTGCCTGTCAGAAAGGAGAATCGTCGGACGTGTGCGCCTCTCAACGCGGTCACCTCCGCAAGTGCATCATCATTGGTAACCCCAAGCTCCTCAATCAGCATCTCTATCGCGCCCACCTTCGACATCTTACCGTGACAGAGCAGGGTGCTCGTGATCGGTAGATGTAAAAGGTACGAGATGTCGTCTAGTGTGATTGTGTGCTTGTCGTGCGGTAGATGGAATGAGGATGTCTCAGGGTGCCATCTCTCAACAAAGGCCATCAGCATACCGTAGTTGATATGAGAATACCCAATCCTAGAAAGACCAATCAATATTGGGTTTTTCCTTATCTGCGCATCCGGTATGTATTTTCAGGTTTAAAGAACGCAACTATGGCTTTTGTACCATAGGAAAGGGCATTTTAATGCCCCGATCGTCCGTTTGAAGCAGCATACAATACCTACATTCTCTCTAACATATGTTATTCATACTACCTAACAATTTCTACACCTAAATGTCTACTTTAAATTGATTACTCGTAAATAACTCTGAAACTCTAAAATTCGAAAACATACCGATTAAATTGAGATACAAAGGTTCTGGAGTGTCTTGATCGTTGTAGAAGTTGCTATGCACCGAACTCGGGTGAAAAAAGTCGGGATTTGTGGAAATGAGAAATTAAGAGTTTGAAAGAGTTTGGAATGAGAAAAGTGAGGTGGGAGAAGCTCGTAGTGAAGTTATAAAAAATTGTTCTGGATTTGCACATCCGAAAATATTTTTGATATACATATCTGAAACAAGTCAATATTTTGATTAAAAAACGGTGCGTTCGGAATTTGCACATCCGAAAATATTCCTGATATATATATTTGGAACAAGACAATATTTTTATTTAAAAAAACAGTACGTTCGGATGTGTACATCCGAGAAAATAATTTTGCATGACGGCTAAAAAAACCTATAAAATGTATTAAGAAATCCTCTCAATTTAATCCATAGTAATTATTTTCTTTTTATTCTTTTATTACCTTTAGATATAGAAATAGATACCATAAATCGGTTGGTCGCACAAGAAGCAGACATTATTGGATGATGGCTTAAGTTTTCATTCTCTTGTAATTTCCTTCTTTAATTAATTATTAATTTCACAATCAACACATACTCAAATAAACATTTATAAATAAATAAATAAAAAGTAAAAGTGATTATTTGAGTTCAAATTCAAAATATCTTCGTTATCAAACAAAGACAATTATCTAATTAAATAAAGTGTGACACTTACTAAAAGATATTCCAAAAGAAGAAACATTAAAAATATGATTTAGAAAACATTAAGGAACCTTCCTCTTTAAAGAAAACGTTAAAATTTTGTTTACAAGTGGTGGATGTTGGAGAAGTAACATAACATCTAGTTGAAATTTAAGCACATTTAAAATTCATCCAAATCTAAGTGTATTCTTCTGTCGTGCTCAAATTTACCACTCCTTCTAAATACATGTAACATTTAGTCATTTACATTATTATCCTTCTCTTTTTCTTTTTGTTATAATATAAGGTTGTTGAGATATTGTTCATCATAAATATACATATAGTATATAATTTTGAGTTTTCAAATCTAGAAAAAAGAGAATAGTTATTTGTGGAAGAATTTGAAAATTGTGTTCTACCTCATGTTTGACTCAAAATGTTTAATGAAGAATTTTTTTTGACTTTTGATTGCCATCCAAAATCAGTTGTAGTTAACAGTCAACCATTTATTTTTCTTGTAGAACTATGTGTAATAGTACTCTTCTCACAAATAAGAAAATTAAGAAAAATTGTTTTCATTTAAAATTATTATTTTATAAGTTTAATCTTTACGAGAGAAAATAGTTAATCTATTAAGAGAATATTTATTATATAGATTGTAAAAAGAAATACTCTGCACTCTGTTATGATAGTAGCAGAACACAGATACTAGAAGGACTTGAACGAGAAACCAATGTTATAAAAATTGGATTAAGATAGATTCAATTTGTTCAAGCAATTAAATCTTTATGGTTGAGGCATTTATTAAATAAGAAACACCAAAACAAAAATTACAACAAAGGACATATACAAATGAAAAAAACGAACTTGAGTCATATACAAAGAGGATTTCATTCACCAAATTGAAAATCAGGTGTGGTTCTCAAGATGTTGCATATAAGACAATGTCATTACAAAGCAATAATGGGAATGAGAAGCCAAAGGATCCATGGACTTGTTCTCTATTTTTTGTCCAGATTCAACTAGAATGAGACTAAACACTTCACCTAAGAAACAATCATTTTCTTTCTAGATTTCACTTTGTAATGGTGTTTTGGTGGATGATAAACTAAAATCCATACGGAAGTAAATACATCATCAGGAAGAAATGTCATCTCCATTTCTGTTTTTGGGCTAAATAAATAAATCATTATTCAAAATATAGTATATTTAATCCTTCTTTAATCTAATAATAAGTGTAGCACAAATCATAAACCTACACAATACATTCTGTTGCCTATAGAGGATTATGATTCGCTTACTCACAAGACTGCTTAAACAACATGTTCTCCAATTGACCAGGTGGAGTAACTCTCTTCCTAATCAACATATCTACTGTAGGACATTTTCTCTTCACCCCTCCCCTTGGCCTTGACCTGAATTCTTCATCGGCTTCTTCAAAATCACCCTATATATATCAAGTAAATCTTGATCAGCTTTTCAATTTAAACAATAATTCATCACGAATACGTAAACAGCGAGAAAAAGCAACAGAACTCACAAGGGTAAAAAGATGTTTCGCCGTCTTTTCGTGATTGTCTCTCACATGTTTGTAAGCAAATCTCATTCCACAGTTGGGAAATCCACACACAAAACGCCTTAATTCTAAGTGTACTGCCTTTTCATGCTTACGAAGATTAGATTTCTGTTTGATACAAACCCACAATCAGATATTCAATGTTAATAAAATATGACACCAAAAGAATTAGAATTAAGGTAGCATGAATGCAATGTCAATGGATGATTGCAGGAATCTTACTGTTGTGAATGTGCAGTCACAATCCTTAAATTCACATTTAAAGGTTTCTGTTGAAGTGGCAATTTCGTGTGTACGGAGATGCCTTTTCATGTTCTTCTTCAGTTGCTTAGTCCCACAAGTGTCACAGGTTATATATTGATGGCAGGACTTAACATGAGCCTTGAGGCATTCAGAATTGGTGAAATGTTTCAAGCAACCTGGCTCTAAGCACACCACGTCAACTGTCTCCAGCACAACTGCATAATAAACACTTCTTTCAAAATTGTGCCAACACATTTCAGAAAATTCAAATAAATGAAAATACTACAAACATTCCATGGAAACTTTGCTAATACATATAGAAAAAAACGGAAGAAATATAACTTACCGTGAGAATCTTCATGCTTCTGTAGCTTTGATGCATATCGAAAAACCTTTCCACAACCAATTTCAGGACATACAAAACTCTTATGATTTTCACCATTCCTAGCAGGTGTAGAATTTTCATCATGCATCTCGTCAAGATGTCTTTTCAAATTGCTTTGCAAAGAGAAATCACTTTTGCAATTCTCAACGGGACATTTGAAATTTTTCCCTTGGTGTTGTAGAAGGTGGCGATTCAAATGATCCTTTCTTCTGTAACTTGCATTACAATCCTCAAGGGTACATACATAAGGCCTCTGTAGCAAATCACACACAAAAAAAATTTAAGCACTACACAAAAACAAAAAGATAAAAACTGAAAAATACCAATAAGCTTCGACAAGAACAAGAGAAACACATATGAACAAACTGCCAACCTCGTTTTGAATAGAGCGTGACCGAGGCATATCCTTGATGAAGCTTCTCAGGAGGTCTCCCAACCTGATACTAATCCATCAAGGCCAAGCGTAATGCCTCGCGCATATTGGAGTTCTTTCTCTGGGATCCAAATGCTTCACACTATAAATGTCCATAATTATATAGATCATTTTAGTGTCTAAAAACATTACTTTTTCCTGCAAAAACATGTATCTTTAGTTCATCCATATTAATACTTCTCAAAAAACATAATTCTTTTCCAACACCAAACATAGAAACATCCATAACATCTTCATCTTCATCTTCATCTTCAGGTTTATGTTTATCAATGCAAACTATGATAATTCAAAAGCCACAGTACACAAGTATTCCAAAAAAACTAGATCATAAGAATGAAAACTGTTGTTAAGCAAATACCTCAAGAGAATGGCTTTGCATATGCTGCAACAAATAAGCAGGTTTTTTGAAACTTGCACCACACTCCTCACATGTATTAGCTTTCAAAGTAGCTTCTGTCTCTGCTTCATGTTCAGAATCATCTTTTGCTTTCTCTAACTCTTCCTAAAATATACACATAAAAAATTCTCATCAACAAATCCAATAAACCATTACAATCAATCACACATAGTTGATTTCAAGAGATCTAAATTATAATTATAGAAATAATTAAAAAAATAATAGAAAAAAACCCTAAAAGTTAATGATGTTCAATTCTTAAGAAATCGAGAGACCCGTCAGGTCAAAAGTGTAAATCAATGATTGAATTTGAAGAAAAAGAGTACCTTGTGTTGGGAATTGATGTGGGAGGTAATTAGGGTTTTTTTGGATCTACAGATACCGCAGTATGGGCAGAAATAGCGTCTAATATCACTAAATTTTGGTAATTCATCGTTTAACAAAGCTTCTTCCATCGATTGATAAAAGGAATTGTTGAAAAATGGAAGCTTTTATCAATGGTTTTGAAGTGTACGGCTTTGTAAGCAGAGAGGGTTGCGAGTGAATGAATCAAGGATTAGGGTTACAGCAGAATGAGATTGGGAAGTGTATATATAAGCTTTACGATACGATGTCGTTTCTTTCATATAATTTTGAGTTTTAACCTAACCAAGCTAATTGAGTAAAAAATATATGAAATAAATAAAAACCAAACTAATTAATTAATTTGATAAAAATTAAAAATGTTCCCCGTATTCTAAAGATGTATCCGGATTCACCATATACCACATTATGACGCATAAATGAGTGTTACCTCATATTAAAATAAAAATTTATTTTTAAAATATATCTCCATATATTTTCATCAAAATTGATATGCGGAGGTTTATGGCGGAATTTTAAAATTTATATCACCTTTATATGTTAAATATTTACGAAAATACATTTCCATAAGAAGTTGATAAAACACTCACTTGAATCTCTCCTTAACTACATAGAAAATAGAAAGTATAATCTCTGAACTAGACAAAAAAAACAGAACATGTGTGTTTTGTTTGGTAAATGAACAAATTCTTTGGCAAACTTCAAACATTCTTTGGCAAACTTCAAACCGGATAAAAGAGGATTTTTGTATTGCACATTCATATTTTGTACTTGATTTTGAGGTGAACTTGCAGGCATCATAGACATCATGTGTTATAAGCAATGTTAATAGCACACTAGTAACCTGAGAATAAACATTTCCATCCAGGGTGATTTGTTGAAAGTATAAGCAAACTTATTAGAGAGTTAATATGAAGTTAGAATAGTTGTAGTTGTGGTTAAAATGAGTCTCACATAGTTTTTATTGTAGTTTTAGCTTGGGGTGGCAAACGGGCATGTCCGTCCCGTTTAGACCGCCCCGCAAAAAAACGGGACGGGGCGGGGCGGTCAAAGGTAGTGTTGCGGGCTCATTTTCTAGGCCCGCCCCATTTAATGATGGACATGCGGGCATACCCGTTATTCATTTTAAAAGAAAAAATAAAATAAAATTCACCCATGATATAATTAAAGAAAAAACTCATAAATCCTAATACTACCAATAAAAATAAAATACTATTATTATCCTACATTCAATAATTAAATTTAACAAACCTTAAATATTACAAATTCAACCTAAGTTCAACAACACAAATTCATCAAAAATTAAAGATTTACACCACAAATTCAACACCACAATTTCAACAAAAGATAGAAAATAAGTTTAATCTAACATCAAAGTCTCCAAATTCTCTGCAACCAAAAAAGATGCACTATGGATTTTATGATCATGAGCCATAAATTGATATTATGTATTTTAAACTCATACCCGCGGGCTACCCGCACCCGCACCGCACCCGCACCGTTTTTTTGCGGAGCGGACATACTTACATACCGGACTCAATATTTAGGCTCGCCCCGCAAAAAATGATGGGTAAAACGGGCTTTTCCCGCGGGCCGGGCCCGTTTTGCCACCCCTAGTTTTAGCTTATTTAAATAGCTGGTTAAAACTTAAGTTATGTCTACATGTGGGTTGAAAGGAACTTGGAACAGATGGGTCTTAAGTTAAGCCAAAGACATATATTTTGAAATTTATATTAATTAATTTCTAAAAAATAATTAAAATAATTAATAAATTAATTTTTTTGTAAATAAACATTAAATAATAAATTATCCAAATCATTATTTTCATGTCATTAAAAATTAATTTTATAACTCAGTCATCAGTGACATGTATGACAAATTGGAGAGGAACCAATCAAATTCTAAATGATATAAAATTTAGGGATAAAAAAACTGATTTTTAAAATAAGGAACTTAAAGTTAAAAATTATTAAAGTAAAGGAGTCAAAATGCATTTAAGCCTTTTTATTTAAATTTCTCTTCTTTAGTAAAAAAAAAATAACACTAACAAGAGATGATATATATAAATTAAAATTTTGGGCACTGAATTTAAGGGATCAAGATTGCTTAATTCTCTACTTTTGATAACTTTGTATTTGTTTCTTTCTTGAACATTCATTCCCTCTCAACTGAATAATTTGTTTATTTATATGTCTCCTAACTACATATGCTGAAGTTATCAAAGTCACAAATTGTAAAACTAGCCAAGTGATTTTCTAATTTATGAAAAGCATTCAGCATCTGCAAGTTGCATGTATCATGTATGCATGGTTGAGAGAGGCCGTATGCATGGTTGAGGGAGAAACATTGTCAAATGATTAAAAGACTCAAACATCTGTCACTTGTATGCCACCATGTTGATGAACATACTTGTTCTACGGTCATTAATTGTTCAATTTGGATAGGGGAGTAAAATGCAAATGCCCTATGATTGAATCAATTCAATTCATGAAACTGCATAATCAGACAGTAAAAAATGCATCTAAGCTGAAAGCTGAGTATAATTTGTACAACAATATTCAATAATAGAACATATATAAATATACACCTCAAAATCTGGAACTACAAACTTATATATGTGAGTAATGAATATAAATGGGCAATTGCCAATAGTCTGTTTGCCTTAAATCTCCATACATATCTCAGTCAGCAAGCTAAACTCCCTCTCTCCATAATTTCAATCCTTTAACTCTGTTCATTAATTAACATCAATAAATCTGGCCAAATTGCATTCCAACTTTGATAACAGCAAATCTGGTGGCGGGTCGCATAAAGTTCCAGCCAATAAAAGCAATAGGCCAAAGATCTGAATGAGAAAATCAAGTTATGATAATACAAGCTTCCATGTTTGTATAAAACTTTACATCAGTTTTCATCAAGGGCAATATCAGCAGGGTCTCCTATCCAAGGCCTCCCTTCCCTCCATCGGAACCTTATTCTTAGTTTACCATTTGCATCTACTCCTACAACTTGTCCCCTGCTTGCGTGGGTTTCCATTCCCCATCCCCACCGCGGCGATACCAGTCCATCTCTGATCTTTACTTTGTCTCCCACTTTGTACGGCCTAACCCGTTCCATTTCACTTGCCTTACACAGCCATAACCGCTCCACAAAACAGTATGACACCCATAGATTATCATCTTCCATTCGATGCACCACTCCAACGCTTGAATGACTCACTTCCCCCCAATGGTGGGTTGGAGTTGAAACAGATGCTCTAACCCTTACCCAGTCTCCAATACAGAGATCCTTCTCTTCAACCACCTCAACTTCTGATGGGTCCAACATCCATGTTTTTGAACCGGCTGGAGTGTATATTCGAAGCTTTCCATCAGCATCAATTGCTTGTATAGTACCAATACTAGTATGGGTGTGCCCCGACCACCCAAATCTAGGTTGTTTTACATATTGTTTAACTTTAACTTTCTGTCCCACAAAGAGTTTGTCAACTCTTTCAAGATGAGAACTTGGTCCCACCCATTTTTCTTGCTCCCCACAAAAGCCAACAAAAGTGCTTCTATCAATTTCATCTCCTTCATACCCTATTCCTTGAACGACACCAACACTACCTGGCCCAATTGATTTCCAATTGTTTGCATTTTCTTTCAATCTCACCCACTCTCCCACTTCGAAGATTTGTTCTGCCTGTAGATCTGAAGGATCACCTTTCCACAGTCCTGGCAAACCAAAGAATGCAACCCTGACTTCTCCATCCGCGTGAATACTGGTTATAATACCTTGAGATTCAGGCTGAGCTCCTCTCCAGCCCCACCTAGGTTCAACCAAACCAAGTCGGAACCTAACATACTGCCCAACTTTAAAGCTAGGAACCTTTTCAACATCTGTATAATGAGTGATCCACTTCCCTTTACGGAAACAGCAAGCCAACTCCAAATAACCAGAATCCTGTACACTATGCACAACAGCTAGACTCTCTCTCCCAACACTATTCCAGTCATAACTAGGTCTAGTTCCCAGGCTTGGTTTAGAGCGTACCCAATCCCCAACCTCAAATCCTGGAAGTCGCTCGGCATCTCCAGGTGATACTTTCCACAAGCTCTGCCTACCAGTGACCCTCGCCTACAAACAGAACATTTAAATCACGTATTGTCTGTTGTAACCACAAGATGAAATCAAATTACAAATTAAAATTGTCAATGAAATGTTTCATAGAATATGTGAGTAAATCCCAAGGTATAGAGGTCAATATTTTGGTATAATTTTCTTAGATGGGCAGGAGTGGCAAAAAAACTAAATTATCGGCAAAATTATGATTTTAGCCATATAAAATAAAGTAGAAAAATCCCCTCAGAAAAATACTATTACCTACCTAGGCAGTGTTTATATGGATTTATAAGATTTAATTTCGATCTGGTTCTATGACTGTTTAGTAGTAGTAATGGAAGAGACTTCATAAGTTATAGCTAGTTTGAAAGTGATTGCAGGTCTAGTTTCTCATGCAAAAATTAAAATTTAACAAAGATCTAAACTTACATTGAGAGCGCCATCCATGTCAATTCTCACTATTTTTCCAACAGTAGCTGGTGATTCATTAGACCAACCAAGCCGTGGCTGAGAAACGGATTGCATCACATGAATTTCTTGTCCCACCTCAAAAGGAGGAACTTTCTCCACATCAGTAACCGAGCAAGAAAAAGGCTTGCTTCTGAAGCAAAAGGCAACACCCATATCGCCATCCTCCTCCAAGCTATGAATTACCCCAATACTGTTCCTTGTAATATCCTCCCATCCATATTTTGGAGAAGATACAGAAGCTTTCACTCTGACCCAATCTCCAACCTGCTTTCATTTATATTAAAAACTTAAATACAGCAAAACACTAATGAGGTATTACATAATAAAATATAAGGTATAAACTTAAAATAGAAGCAAATGATCATTATCAGCTGAAAGAATTGTCACCTTAAAATCTTCCACCTTCTCCATATCAGATGCATCAGCTTGCCATGGTATGGGACGATTTGGTATTTCTATTATTAAGAGACCATCATTCTCAATCTCACTTATTCTTCCAACACTATGATGTGTCTCACCACCCCAAGCATATCTAGGTTCTGCGACAGAACGCTTCACACAGACCCTATCACCAATCTGAAGACATTCAAATCATGTAAGAAAAAAAGGACATATATAGTAAATCAGACAATTAAAATAAAATAAAATAAATCTATATTCTTCTTACCCTAAAAGGAGGAACATGCTCAACCTCCTCTGGTTCACAATGCCATGGATTTGGAAGATAGCTCAGTTCAATTAACAGACTGCTGTCAGGTCGGATACAATATACAATACCAATGCTTCCTGGTGTCACAGATCCTAATCCATGCTTTGCAGATGTAAGAGTTGGACGAATCCGAACCCAATCTCCAACCTTGAACTCCTCAACACGTTCCATCTCTGCTGGGTCAGCTTTCCAACCTCTGGATGCTCCAGGAAACCCAACACGGAGGATTCCATCCTCGTCAACACATAACACTGTCCCAATGCTGTCACGTGACTGCCCACGCCAACCAAACCTAAAAGAGACAATAGTCGTCAAAATCAAGGGTAAGTGTTTGAAAGCATGCCATGCACAATGTCCGATTAAAAGAATTAAACAGTCAAGGCATAAGTTGGCTTGTATATTATTATTATCTACAAGCTGTATGAGCCTAATAAATACCCGAAAGAAAAAAGATTAAAAATAATAGCTAGCAACCATCCTCCATGACTTATCCCATGCTATTCATTAGCATACAAAATTTCTTCGGAACACTTATTTGATCCATGTAGCCAAACTCAGGAAAAAGGCTTTAGTTATTCTTGTTGCAATTCTAACTTAATTTTAGAGTCTGTGTTCTGAATTCCTGTCAGTATTGAATAAAAGAGAAAACGAGAGACATATGATGAAACCGTGTGTTAATAGATAGAGAAGCCATTACATTGCATGCACTATTAAGTGCTGCAGCTATGCAAAATCATACCTAGGCTCTTTTACATCTTCTTTCAGTTGTACATGTTGTCCCCTGTCCAATGGAACGACTTTTACAACTTCATTTGTAAGAACATGAACGTCTCCAACAGAACAAAATGAAACAGTGAGATTGTCCCTGTCTTGAACAGTTTGCACAAAGCCAACACTCTTTGGTCTAGCATTTTGCCACCCATATGTTGGAGTTGTGACAGTTCTTTTAAACTTCACCCAATCTCCCCCTTCAAATCTACATATATCAATAAGTTTAAAAAAATTAATGTATATTTGTTGCAAATAGCTAGACAATAAATACTACATTCAGCAAAAAATTCCAGAAAATGGTGTCTTCCACACACATTGTAGGAGATAAATGAACTCCTCTATTTGTGAGTGCCTCCATCAGATCTTCAGATATCCATTCTCGGGGTAGAGCCTCTAAAATGTCCCGTAGTGTCTTGCCACTATCACAAAAGAAACCTATCAGTTACAGTAATGATTTGGAATTCAATGTGTTTAATATGCTGATATGGATGAACATTTAATAGTTAAACATGGATTCAATGTTTGTTGATAACAACTTTTCAGATGTTCAAAGAAACTTTTTTAAAAATTGAAATTTAATGAAAATGCAGGGTCTTCAGTTGTGAGCTTGTGACTTACCTGTGGTTTCTGACTTCAATATCGGCATCAGGATTCATTAGCATAACAATAAGCCAGTCCAGATTTTCACGTATCATTTTTGCTGTTTCTGCTGCTATATGGAAAGCATTATCACCATCATCATCCTGCACAAAAGTTACATTAGAACCACAATTCACAGGGATGTAATGGTAAGCTTCCTTCCAAAAGATAGGGAAAATACTAACTTCCAATTTTTTCCACTAAGTAAACAAAATTCAGAGTAAAAATAAGCTGCTCATACTAATCTTGGATCATGCACAAAAGTAAGTGCAAAAGGTTTAAATACATAGTTAATACAAGAGCACGACAAATAAAAAAGTGTACATTTCACTGTCATGGCAGCAAACATATAACCCCAAATATAACAATAAATACAATTCATTCAAGAATTAAGTCAATCATTTTAATTTATAGAAATAATTTCAACATTCTTTCTATGTCTTCTCCATCATACTTTCTAAACTTTAATAGGAATCATGTTCTTTAAACTTGTTGACCATCCAACCCCCTTTAACAGTTTAATATATCAAAGATTAGATTACTCAATGGCTACACCAAATACTGAGTCAGAAAGGAACAAGTCATCTAATGAAAATCTAGTAAAATAAACAGAAAGCACTTTGTATAATGAATGAGAAATCAGGGAGAGATAAGCCATCATGAGCAATGATCAAAGAAGAACCATCTTCAATAATGCTACCCAATCAAAATTTTAATTAGAATTTGGGTTACACCTAACTCAAACCCAAAAGCTAGTTAAAGGGGTGAGGAATGTCAAAGCCTTATAAGAACTACTTTCACCATATCGCAGTCGACACGGGATCTCGACACATCTCCTCAGTGATTAATTTTTTGGTCAATTCTCCGACAGGAACTATGTTTGTTAAAAGTGTTGATGCTTCTGCATACATGAAAACTGGACAAAAGTTGTTTGAGCTTTTGGATAGCTTTGTTGAAGAGATCGGTGAAAATAATGTTGTTCAGCTAGTTACCGATATTGGAAGCAATTATGTCTTGGCCGGTAAACATCTTCAAGTATCGAGGCCAAAAATATTTGGACTCCATGTGCTGCTCATTGTCTAGACTTGATGCTAGAAAATATCGGAAAAATTCCTAGAGTCAAGAAGGTTATACAAAAAGGAATGACTCTCGTGGGCTTCATTTACAACCACTCTTTGGTTTTAAACTTAATGAGGGAGAAATTAGAAAGTGAGTTGGTTAGAAGTGGAGTCACAAGGTTTGCCACAAATTTTCTTACTTTGCATAGGTTACACAATTTAAAGGCAAAAATTAGAACCATGTTTACTTCTGAAGAATGGTTGAACTTGAATGCAAGTAAGGAGGTGAAAGGAAAGAAGGCAGCTGCTATTGTACTTCAAGTCTCATTTTGAGAGGATATTGTGTATACTCTTAAAGCTATGGGGCCTCTTGTAAAAGTACTTAGGCTTGTTGATAATGAAAAGAAGTCGGCAATGGGTAACATCTATCATGCAATGTTGGAAACCAAGGAGTTAATTACAAAAAACTTCAACAACAATGAAAGCAAGTACAAAGATATTGATATTGTTGATAGAAGATGGAGTATTCAACTTCATCATCCGTTACACGCAGCTGGATATTATCTTAATCCAAGGTTCTTTTATAGCAATCCAATGATTTGCTTTCTGCAAGGTTCTTTTATGCAAAGTTGTTAGATGGCCTTTATGCATGCATTGATAAGCTTTCTGTAAATGTTGAAGTTGTTAGTGCCGTCCATGGAGAATTGTCAAAATATAAGATGGGTGTAGGCCACTTTGCATTGAAGGAAACGGTGAGGCAAAGGAACGATGTAGCTGCTGGTAAGTAACTAAGTATATTTGGCAATAATTCAATTACATAATTTTTGTGTATATATGCTAATGCAAATAAGTCTTGCAGTTGAGTGGTGGTGGAGGTATGGAGGAAAAACACAAAATTTGCAACTCCTTGCTATTAAGATATTGAGTTTGACAAGTAGCTCATCAGGTTGTGAGCGGAATTGGAGTGCTTTTGAGCATGTAAGTACTTAGTATTAAGTTATAAATTCAAATTAATAGTTTATATTTATTATTTAAACTAACGCTAAATTCAAATTATAATATAGATCACTCTAAAAAGAGAAATAGACTTGAACATCAAATGTTGCAAGACTTGGTTTTCATCAAGTATAATCAAAATTTGAAAGAGCGCTTTAATAGTGATGATTTGATTGATCATGTGGTCATGGATGATGATATTGATACCAATAACCTATGGTTGTTGGGAGGTGAAGATGAAACTCAACCTGATAATGATGATATGGTGTTTGATGGTGATGATTTGTTTTGGCTAGATATTGAAGTTGCAAGTGGTGTTGTTAAGCCTACAATCAACACTAGGAGCCAAGCAACAATGCAAAAGAAGGCAGTTGCTCCTCCACCACCTCCACCTTCTTCATCTAGATCTAAGGCAAAAGCAAAGGAAGTGGTAGTAGTAGATGGTGAATTTGGTGATGAAGAGTATCTTGGAGAGGATGGAGAGATTTAAGAGGATGAAGAGGATGCGAGTGTGGGAGGAAGTGATGATGAAGACTTTGATTTTAATGATTGTTGAACTTTTATTAGAGTTTGGATGTTTAGGTTAATTTAAGTTTTAGATGTTAAAGTGTTTGTTTTCTTGAATTTTAGAAGTATGTTGCAATGCTTTTTTTCTTAAGATTTATGCCTTTTAATGGTATTTGGAATTGGAAGTAATGTATGCTATTATGAATTTGAAGTATTATGAATTTGAAGTAATGTATGCTATTATGAAGTTTGAGCTTATTTTTTTGATATTTATTAGTATATTTTCAGCATGTAAGTGCTATTAAAAAAGTGCCCGCGTCGCAAAAATTAGCGTCCGCGCCGCTCCCATTTTGGATTGACCGCGCCGTGCCGCTTTCCGAGATTAAAAACATAGCTCCTCACACGCACAGCATGACATCTAGAATGTGGATAAATATGGATGGTTTAATATCAGATCTAAGATACACATTGATACCATATTACAATTTCAACTAGGCCCAGCACAACTGTAAAAGCTGTAAAAGCTAGCTCAAGGGACGGGAATTGTTTAAGCCCCATAAAAACTATTTTGGCCATCTTAAGATTAATTATAACTATAGTTATAAATGATCAAATGGAGGAAATGAGAACTTGGAATAAAACCTGCAAGTTATAATCTGCCCCAGCAGCTAGAAGCAGTCCGACACATGCCTTTGCACCCCTAGCTAAGGCCAAGTGAAGAGGTATACTGTTGTGCACATTGCGAATGTTCACATCAACACCAGCAGCAAGAATAACCTACTCAATGCAACAAAACATATTAGCATCATCAAAATATTTATGGATATACATTATCATTTTAATCAAGAAATTGATTCCCAGACCTGAACCAAGTCCACATCATTTGTCATAGCAGCTGTATGCAAAGCTGTCCTCCCATTCTGTGAATCTTGAGCAGATGGATCAGCTCCTGCTGTAAGCAATATCCGCACCAAGTCTCTCCCCTCTATATACAACATGAACAAACAAGATCAGATGATTCAACTATTTTGTGAAGAGAAGAAATAGCAAAAACGAATATCTATGCATTAACCCTCAAATTTGAGGTGTTAATCTTGAAGAGAAATGTGGGGATTCAACTGAACATTATTGAGTCATCACACACGAGGGCACACTTCAACTATGATCAATATGGGCTTAGCAATTAAACAATTTAACTTGGCGATGATACTCTGATTGCACTCAAATGCAGAAGAAAAGCAGTACCATTGTACAACAATAAACTAGTTCTAGGTACAATACAACACTTTAGCATTTA
The DNA here is from genome assembly GCA_963966055.1 of Lathyrus aphaca. NCBI lineage: Eukaryota > Viridiplantae > Streptophyta > Magnoliopsida > Fabales > Fabaceae > Lathyrus > Lathyrus aphaca. The sequence goes on from OZ014524.1 coordinate 539,328,526, forward strand.
AACTTTAAATCATAAAGAACTAGAACTTCTATAGTTGTGTTATATAAACTGAGAATGAATTGATACCACGCACATAAAATACAAAGCACTAACGCTGATTCATACAAAAAGTTTGATCAAGTAAACTACAAGCCAGAGCCCACTAATATTCATTGAGAAAAAAACCTCTTGTTACTAATTAAGGAAACAACTTACAAACATAATGAAATTTGGAACAAACTCTATATATTGCTTGCTTGATTTGAGGACTAATTGATATTGCAAAATAGTCAAAAAGTATTCCAAGCATTCTCAGATACACTCTACAAATTATTTACTCTTCAATTAAAATGGTGTATACAGATAGATTTGTTTATCTGCTTAAGATAGACAGTTAAGTAATGATTTCAACATTCCAACCAATATGGCTCTTCTAATCTTGGAAAAATCATGAAATTCACCAAAAAAGTGTTAGCTAGAAATAAAAATAAGTAATATTATTTCTTGGTAGAAAGCAGCAGTTCAAAGGGGCTTCTTTGAAGATTGTTTGGACTTTGGAGTCAAATGTGTGGGAAAGGTCAGGTTAGAAACAGACAAGTAATTGTTCTAGCATCAGGTTCTGGGGATGTTTAGTGGAAGTGCTTCTTTTCTAGAGGCCTTTTGTAACCTTCCGAATCTACTCACTGAACACGATCTTCTTAATAAAAGTTTCCTTTCTTCTGAATTCTCCCCACTGTCTGGACTCTTACTTTCATTGAAACTTGAATGATAGAGTAGTAAAAGAAGCTACGCTAGTTTCCGTGTCTTCCAGCATTACTTGATTTGGTTCACTTTTCTTCCTCTTCAGAAGATGGTGGAGCTGGGAATTCAGGTTCTTTGAGAATATTTCATTGAAAATCCTTCTTCTACTTTCTTTTCAATTCTCCTAATCATTGATGATTCCAAGTTCTAATTTAAAAGTTCAAAGTTCTCCCTGAAGTACATAGTCTTTTTCTGGAAAGTGGTGATTAATCCCAATAAGAAATGATTTTTTTGTAAGTATTAGGTCCCAATTAGCTCTGAAATCTGATGAATCTTATGCAAAATTCTTACCCCCTATTTGATTAGATACCTGCCTTCAGGGCAATCATGTCCACATGGAACAATTTGTTGGGGGTTATATGCAGTTTGAGGTTGTAAAGTACAGTTGTTGGCGCAGAATGCTTGCATCTTTGGGGCTATCTAACATCGTCTCACTCACTTTTTATGGGATATATGATCATTTTTGTGGCGTCCTTTGGTGTTTGGCCAAGGGCTAGTTTAAGGTTGCCATTTGAAACAGCAGCATTGCTCCATGCTTGATTTTTCTTCCCTTATGTCCTTATTAAATTTTGTTCTAAGTTTTTTCCTGCATTGGAGGATTCCTTAACCTCCAAAAGTTGTTTTTTGCCTTTCGATCTGAACCCTTGAAATTGACATGCGGTCAATCTTCAAGGGTTACTAGACGAATTTTGAATATCTTTTTTCTGGAAACATCATCCAAGAGATTAAAATACAACAAACTAACTTTACAACTTAAAAATGCATGCAATATAACAACTAGGCAACCAAATACTATAGTAAATAAATAAATAGCTCAATAAGAAAAAAAAAGCCAATTGTCAAAATCGCAATGAAGCAATGATGTTTTGCATACCACTTTCATGGTCTTTCTTAGAAGCAGCTGCCATGCACAAGGCAGTGCCAATAGGGCTTGGTATGTCAATTGCTTCAGCAATCTCATCGGAAGTTGCAACTTCCACCCATCTCTTCACAACAGAAACATTCCATGTTGCTACACACAAGTGAAGAGGTCTGTAACAACAGAGTAAAAATGTATGATCATTTGCACATAGGCAATTATTAATAATATTAACCAAACTTTATCTCAGTGTGGGTTCAACTATGAACAAAATGACACATTGAAGAAATTTCTTATTTACAAGGGGGGCAAATATAAAGAAAAAATAAAATTTATTTTTAAAGTTCAATGAACAAACTAACAATGTCTTTTTAATATAAACATTTAACTAAGTTGCAAGAAACTGCCTTCTATTTTGTTTATGAATATTGTTTTGACAATTTTCGATGTTGACAAAATTCTCTATATAGAGACAGTAGAAACTGAAAATGTCAAAATAAGACAAATAAATTTATCATCAAGTGATAAATTTTCTGACCTTCCTATATTTCGTATTTTGTAACTTCCTATCATCATGTGATATAGCAAAAATAACTAGAACATTAATAATAAAAGCTAAATAACTACTTTAACAAAAAGCAAAAACAAGTAATGATATGCAAAGAAGAAAGAAGTATATTAACAGATACAGTAAGATCTTTGTGTAAGTACTGAAGTACAAATGTCCATAAACTATATATTTTATAAGAGACCTGTACTAGAAAATAAGGTTCCCAAATTAACAACATTTGTATCAGGTGCATATTAATTAGCTTCTTTTTTCTTACAAAAGCCGATATTATATCAGGACAGATCCTTCTGGGAAAAGAAAAAAAAAGGAGAATGCATGCCTTAAGCATGAGTAAGGAGATCTATAAGACTTTGTTTTTTTACTGTGAGTACTTAATTTACATATTTTTTTCAAATTAGGATTCATGTTGAAGTTATAGGTTTTATATGAAAATATGAGGAACGATAGGACTCCTAATCCCAGGTAAATAGGAAAACCGCGTAATATATCTAAATAATATGGAAACTAATCCGAAGAGATAATCTAAGATACTCTAGATTAATAATTGATCTTACCAGCAAAAATAAAGATTATAAACTAATCCTAGAAAATATACGAAGATACGCTAAAATTAAAAATTATATTGGATTATCTTAGTTTATCTCCTAGGACCAGTTTCTAACTTGGAATATCTTATATTATCTCTTGGGATTAGTTTCCATATTTAAATCTAAATAAATGTAACTACAACTTTATGAGAGAATTTTTTAACAAAAATTTAAGTAAATCCTGATTTTCCCTTTCTGCTCAGAAAAACTAAGCATTGATGCTCTAAATAGACTAAACACCTAAACACAGAAAGATAACAGTCCTAGTGACAACTGACAGCTTTATACAGTTGAAACATTGAATTGAATATATAACACAGTAATTCAGGGAAGCAACACATCAATCAAATACGACAGATATTCAAAGTAGAAAGCTTTCATTGGTATCAACAGGATACTCCAAATTCTGAACCAGGGAATACAAGTATACAATTTTTCAATTATAAAAAGTATAAAGATTTTGTTTTGGCTGTAAATCTGTAAATTTTGTTACAATAAAGACATTGAATGTCTAATGAATAAGCATTAGTCTAGGGAGTTGTATACTCTAGGAATAACAATCAATCTAAAATATCTACATGTTTACTTAATTCTAACACCTCAAGTTGGATCATACATGTCATGTGCACCAAGCTTGTTACAAATAGATTCAACCAGAGGTCCTCTCAAGGGATTTAATAAATACCCCCATTTTATTTTTTATATAAAAGTATTTGTAAATCTTACAACATAGGACTGGAAATTTTGCAGCAAAATATAAAAAGGAAAGCAGAGTGATGATGAGACCATAACTAGCTCCACTTACAGAAAAATATCATCCTGTTCCCATCGTTAAATGTTTTCAATTATACAAGTGGAGAAGAAATAATTAAAGTAGTTCATAGCACCTCATCCAGTTGAGCTACATCTTTCAACATGAAGGTGCTATGCTAAGAACTGAAAAAGACATGCAGCGAACCAGAACACTATAGATGTGAAACTTCATGTTGATGACAAAGCAACTTCAGAAAATCTGTTTTTCCTCAGTCTAATATATAATCTGTTAACGGATATCCCAATAGTTGATTAAGTTATATACCTCTACACTGACTGGCATACAAATTCTAAGATTTAGAAAATTGAATCTACGTTGTTACTCACGTCAGATTTTTAGAATTCAAGATGGCCATCGATCTACAGCCTCCATTTTCCACTATCACAAGAGCACAATCTGTGAACTTCTTGGCAATTGCCCTATGCAGTACAGATTCACCTTCATCATCCACTGCATTAGGATCTGCTCCAGCTAAAAGTAACTCCTGTCATTTGTCCGCATGTGATTTAGGTGCATATAGCCTCAATAAAGAAAAGGAAGCATAAGACTAAAATTTAGGGAAAACGCACTCGCATACAATCTGGCTGACCATGATAGGCACAAACATGAGCAACTGATGGGCCAAGCCCATCTCTCAATCTTGACCTGACACAAGCATTTCTTTTGATAAGGCTACGAACACATTCATGGGACCCAGCTGCTAAAGCAAAAACAAGAGGTGGATCCCCATCTTTGTCCAAGACATCAACATTAGCCTCTTGATACTCCAGAATTGTCTCAACAAGTTCTGCACTGCCACGTCTACAGGCCAAATGAAGAGCCGTTTGTCCATCAGCATTTTGAGCTTCCAGCAGAGAAGATATGTAGTTACTTCCATTTTCTGATGCAGCCTTAGCCAATAAGTCTCTGTACAATTAATACAAAGAAAACAAATGTAATGACAAAACAAATTTTAATATAAGCTAACTCGAGCAATAAAAAATGGGATACCAACCTAACACCGGTGACATCCCCTTCAGAAACAAGTTGATGAAGACGATTTGGGTCCTGAGGAACTTCTAATTCAGGTATTGGGGAAGGCTCTGCCACATTTGATACAGAGCCCTTAACAAGGTCACTGCATAAAAAGAAATATATAACACTGTATGAGATAATCTGTGTTCATTTAACATCGAAGAATTTCTTGGAATTGGAAGAACTTATTTGAGTTTATCTTATGACCCAAGCACAAGTATAAGTGTTCGGAAGAACTTGTCAAAAGAGACTATGACATGCCCACAAGTTGTCAAAAGCTTATGGGAAGCTAACCCCTTCTCCTCTTCATTCCCATCCATCAACAAATTATAATTTTACAGTAAAAACAAAAGTTGAAAACTCAAATAGATATTTGATTCATATATCCAGAGAAAATAACTTATTATTGAACTATGCACTTATGAAATAACCTCTCATGATAACCACTTATTGAATAAATACTTAATTAAGTAGTTTATCCAAATTTTCCTCGAAAAAGAAAACTGTGCAAAGGGCTCATGAAAGTAAGCTCACATTTCCATACTAAATCAGACACGCCGTCTGCTCAATCAGATAGCATAAAAACCAAACTTGAAGATGCAGTCATGGTTATAATATACTTAACAAACTTACTTATCAGGGCTTGCAGGAGGGCTGCGTGGGATTTCTTGCAAATGACGGAGAAATATTGCGAGCATTGCATTAAAAGTAGGTCTTTTAGATGGTTTGAATTGTAAACACTCTCCAATCATCTTCCACAACTCCCTCGGAATTCCACCACCAACCACACTAGCATATTGTGGAGGCTGTTTCTTTGCCTTTACAACTGCTCGGTAGATTTCCTCCGCACTCAAGCCAGCCCAACTGCATAAGCAAAGTTTTTTTTAACAAGGAATTTGAAAAAGAAGAAAGAAGAAAACAAGGAAAAAAACTCGAGTAAATAATGAGTTGCTCCACGTACGGAATGGCACCAGTGCACATCTCCACCAATGTACAACCAAAACTCCAGGCATCTGATTCGGGAGATATACCTATTCCATCATCCCAAAACAAATTTAATGACTTCTTCACTGGTTCCCAAGCCTCTGGTGCTGTATAATGTGGGCTAAGCATTATACATTCCATACAGGAATGGATCTTTGTGGAGTCACACTCAGGTCGAGCCTTCCAACAGGAAGGCTTCTTCAGAATTGTAGCAAGTCCGTAATCAGAAACCACAGCATGACCATTTGAATCAAGAAGCAGATTGGAAGGCTTTAAATTCATGCAAACAACGCCTGCAGCGTGAAGCTCAACAACCCCTCGTGCAATGTCTGCCCCGTATCTACATTAGGAAAATTTCAATGTTACTATTCGCGGCTGTAAAGGGAAATTGAAATGCTATACGGGATAAGTCAAAACCCACCAAAATAATTACTATGCCTCCTATATAACATGAATACGAAAACAAGCAATTAAGTCAACACAAAAGCAGGTTGTTACAGAAAAAAATTTCGAAATACACTGCTATTAATTGACAATTACCTTTTAATCCTTTATTCATCATCATATTACCACTTTACCTGTGTATGATCGGTTATATTTAACTCCGTCAAATTTCGTTACCCTTTTAATCCTTTATTCATGAATCATATTACCACTTTACCTGTGTACGGTCAGTTATATTTAACTCTCAAATTTCGTGTCAAAAGTCTCTGTACCTTTTACCACAACTCTTAAATCAAAGGTCGAAATAATTCGGACAAAATCTTCTCTAAACAATTACATACAAAGTATTCACCAATTTCACCGTTTCAGGGTGCACTTATACCTAAGCAACATAAAAGTAGGAGGCTGGAGTAAAATGTAAAAGATTTAGACACTCAATTAAAGCATTTACCATTCTGATTTAGTGAATCCTAGATGATCACACAGGATAGAGCTTCACTTCCAACATTAATTAGTCATTGACTAGAAGAGGCATAGTAATATTTCATTTACTCATCATGGTTTCAAATTGCAGGTCAAATCAATTGATAAAGCATAGTCACAGTTCATGTAATCCTACTGACGCTTCACAACCGCATAACCAGTTCGTCATTCATACTTCAGCATAGCAGGATTAACTAACACCATTAATAATTGGAACCTCAAAGTGCAACGAAGTAGAAACTAGATTTAACACCCTGATTTTATTACTAATCAAACAAATAAAGAGAAACTAAGCTAATCCAACACAATAATCACTCACTAGCAGTATTGTCAGTCGCGAATAACGGAAAACGGAAGTTTGTTCAAATTCCTTTATAGCCACTAATCGACAACCCTTTTGAATTATAAGGTACCAATTTGTTCAAATTCTGTTATAGCCACTATACGACAACGCTTTGTACTATAGCATGTCGATTTGTTCATATTCCGTTACAGCCACTATACGACAACACTTAGTAGTAGTACTATAGCTTATCAATTTGTTCAAATTCTGTTATAACCATAACCACTATATCACAACACTTCGTACTATAGCTTATCGATTTGTTGAAATTCTGTTATAACCATAACTGCTATACCACAACACTTAGTACTTTAGGTTATCGATTTGTTGAAATTCTGTTATAACCATAACCACTATACAACAACACTTGGAACTATAGATTATCGATTTGTTCAAAATCTTGCACTATAGCGTATCAATTTGTTCAAATTCTTGTACTATAGCGTATCGATTTTGTTCAAGTTCTGCTAATCCGGGGCGCTACTATAGCAATTATTTGACAATAGTGCTACTGCTACCTAGTAAAATCAATTTCTTCTATGGAGATTAATCAGAGCAACAACATGAACAGAAAATGCTAAATCTGAATAGAAAAGTAAAAAAAGAAAAATTCCAAAAACCTTAAAACTTGCTCCAAAGTGAGTCTTCCTTCATTCCGCTGCATCTCAGATTGAACCGATCCATAACATTTATCCACCACAAGACACAAACTCTCTTCAACCTTCATCGCTCCATGAAAAGTACATACATTCCTACACCACATCGAAGCCCTTCGCAAATCCTCCAACTTCCCTAACATCCAATCCAAATCCATTCCCTCCATTATAACTGCTTTCTTCACCGCCACATGATGCCGACATCGTCCACCTCCGATCACCGCCGTCCACATCTCCACACCAGCTCTCCTCCCTTCACCAATCCGCCTCACAAGCTTCAAATCCTGATGCACACCAACCTCAATCACCGGAGCACAACCTCCAGAACTCGACGTCTGAGAGCCACGGCTGTTCCGACGCCGCTTCTCGTCGTCACCGTCTTCATCCCCACCGTCACCATCCTCCTCATCATCCGTATAATCACATTCAAAATTCGCACCTCTACCACCACCGCCACCTCCACCTCCGGCAGCGGCAGCTTCCGCGGCGGAGTGAATTAACGAAAGCACCGCATAGTTTTTCCGTAACGCTTGAACGGAGTTACCGACGGTTGACACGTGGCGACACCGTGGACAAGTGAGAGTCGCGTCGGAAGAAGCGGAGAACATTCTAGAAAGACACTCTTTGCAGAAGCCATGGCCACATTGAAGAAGAAGCGGAACTCGTTCTTCTTCGTTGTACCGCGTTTGGCACACAGAACAACAAGGGATTTTCATTTTTCTTTTTGTTCCTTCTCTCTCTTTTTCTTCTTCTATCTATATAACTTTATTGAGTTGTTGTTCTTCGACTTCTAGAGAAAAGCGCGTTTGATTCGAATTTAAGCTGAAAGATTAAGCTGAAAAATTAAGTTGAGAGATTAAGTTGAAAGGATCTTCTTTAAGGGTGTGTGAATAGCAGATCCATGGGTTAAGTAAAGGGAAAGGAGTTTGAAGTTTTTGTAGGGTGAATTTTAAGAGTGATCAATTAGGCTAATGATGAAAGAAATCTAGAGAGAGAAAGAGAGAGGATTTTAGAGAGAGAAAGAAGAAGGTTGTGATTTGTGAAAAGGAGGGTTTTTGGTATGCATTTTTAGTTTCACTTTTTCTTCTTTTCCTTTTCCTATTCTAATTTCATGACAAATGGGTTTGGCCTAGGTGGGTAGGAAGGGTGAAATGAGAAGTTATTTGTTTCTTGCTTAGACTTTGAAGTTCTCAAAAACACTTGTTTTGCTTCATAAGTAATTTGGTTAACATAATTTTTTTGGTAGGAACTTATAAAAAAAATTGTCTGTGATATACTACCAAATAATTTATCAAACTTTATAGAAAATTTTTGAGATATAGACTCATATTCACGAAAATTCATGCAAAAAAATGGGATGATATTGTATCTTTATATTCTCAAAAACACATGAAGAAAATAAGACGGATGTGATGCGGACATAATAGAGAATGGGGGTTTAAATTCTTGACCAAAGTTATTTTCTTAGACTTTCTTATTGCTTATATTTGCAATTTGGTGAGTTTTTTGAAAACCATTGTTGTGACATCTCTCACATGCATTTTGCTCAATATATTTGTCATATCTTGTTTTATTTGGAGTTTGTGATAAGCAATGTGTGAAAGAGTGATGGAGTTTTTTGTGCTTGCCAAATTTAAGGTTGTTCCTATATCTATATGGAATATATAAGCTTCTTTTGCTTTTCTGTTTTTACACGTTGGGAAAGTACTTCTTAATTCTAATCCTTTTTGAAAATAATGCTACTTTATTCTACCCAAAAAAATGAAGAAAAAAGAAATGGGAAATGTGATGGTGGTGAGTGGAGTGGTGATGGTATATTTGTACGAAAGGATGTGGCTTTTTTATTCACAATTGATAGTAATTGATACTAAAATATGCATTAAAATATCTACATAGATCTAATTATATTACATTACTAGCCACGGTTGTCATTATAGATAAAAATGATTAACTTTACAATTATAAAAAATAAAAAAGTTTATAATTGTTTAATAAAATTTAATAATTTCTCTTTAGAAAATTAATTTAATAATTATATTATATTATAGCCACGGTTGTGATTATAATTAACAAATGTGTTATCACGACTTTTTGTAGAATATTTGTTATTCTATTAAAAAATCAATTTTTGTTATAAAATTATGAATTTAATTATTATGTATTGTATATTGAGTCGGTCAAATGTTCAATATAGAGAATTTATATGTTCAGTTGAATGTAAAATACAATCAAAGTTATCTAACGTGTATAATCAGTATATGTGAGATTCAAGATATATTTTTTTATCTTATTATCTTACTTCATTCATCTAAGACTTTGTAACTGACTTGAGTGTCGGGGTGTTAATATTGCGGGTCTATCTCTTGCACTATTGTATCCGAGATTAGCATCATCGTATCTGGAGTCCACCATCATCAACTAAACATAACTTTGATTTCCGCACGGAACACTGACGTCGTCTATGAGAATCGTCTCCTGATTCCCATGAAATTCCACGATCAAAGCTCATTGCATCCCCAACCTTGTGGTGGAGAACTCTTTCTCCAACATCCTCGTTTCAACTATCGATTTTGATGAATGTAATTAAGAAAATTGAGAAGGAAACCTTATGACAAATACAATCCCTTTGTTATTTCCATATATCACCATATCTGAAAGGGGGATCAAAAGAATCCATGAATAAAAGTTATCATAATTTAAGAAACAAACCTTTATCGCAAATATGAAATCCTTATTTATCATGGAGATAAGATGTATCACTTTAAAAGGCTCAATTCACAGTGGAAGCTTGATCAGTCCAAATATTTCTCAAGACGAGCACGAAAGTATATCTCCCACACACCGGTCGAAGGCAAAGGAAAAGAGAAACTCCATGAATCTAGCCAACTCATCAACTGCCTACAAAGAGAGACATATCGGTCGAATATATTCCTAGCACCGAGCAATATGAGCTAACACACACACCAACTCAATATCAAGGCGTCTTTTCTAAAAAATAAACATGTGAGGGTTCTCACACCCAAAGTGAAAAATACCATATAGCAACAGCGACACGGACTTGAGGTCAATTGGTGTGGAACTTGTTGCAAAAAACACATGCAACCTACCTCAATATCAGGAGATGTGGTAATTCTATGAAATATTGACTCGTGATTCAAAGCAAAATTCCAACTATGAAAACTTGTAGGAGTCGAGTCCCATAACTCATTGTAGAGAAAAAAACATGAAGGGAAACAATGTATGATGACTCATATCCCATCGAAGGTAACCGATCAAAAAGATCATACGCATACCTTCTTGTGTCGATTTTCCAAGAAATGAATCTCAAACCCCTTCGCACGTAAGATAAGTATTTCTCAAGGCTTCTAAAAAATTGAATAAATAAATATTTTTTCCTAAAGAAATGTTGTTGTGCACACAAATAATATGATAATTCTTAGCAATATGGCATAAATTGTATTTGTGAAATATGATCTCACTAGAAATAACGAGCTTAAAGCACAAATGGTGCACCTCATCTTATGAACTAACCATTCCAATAGCGTAAGCGGTAGAGTCCTTGAGACATCCACCTCGAACCAAGATAAAACTTGGGGGCAGGGAGAGGAACCCCACCTTTGGTCGGGGACAATTCCTAGTAACGTTAAAGACTTATACCAACTCACATTGAGTGGGAATGGTAATGGCGAGCTTATCAATTACACTATTTCCCTTTAATTGGGATAGGTAATGACGAAGCTTGGTAGTTACTTTGGCTATCATCGATCGAGACGGGAGATAACAAAGTTTAACGGTTAGGTGGATTCTCACCAAAGCGATGGTTGATAGTGAGCTTCAAAACCTTGTTGGTTCCCATCAAGAATGGACACAAATAAGACAATACAAACGGCTCAAGCCCCCACATAATGGGACAATAAAATTTGATCACAACAAAGGCAGGAAACACAAGTTTGTTCGAAGCTAAGAGACGGAGCTAAGAATGACCCAGATAATACTGACGGAAGAGTATGAAGAATATTAAATAAATTACGGTATGCATAAAGAAAACATCAAACAAAGAAAGGTAAATAAATATAAATTGTTGTTCATACATGTGATATGAAAATATAAGGGCATAACACCTTATATGCATTAAACATAAAAATAAAGTCAGGCCAAAACATCTTGAGGCACAACGTCATCGTCCTCCACCAAGGTTTCATCCCAAACAACTTTATGTGAGTTAAGTTGCGAACGGAAAACGAGAATATCCTGACGAAGCGTTTCCATTTAGGCGAAAGACTTCATCAACCTCCTTCTTCAATCCAGCCACTCGTCCCATATAGGATTCCATATGTTTAACCCGAGATTCTTTTTCTTATTAAAGAGCTTTCACAACCTCATTAGTGCAAGATTTAATCACTATAGCGGTAGATGGTAGTGGTGACCTCATTTTGAGGTTTTTTCCCTCTTTAATAGAATATTCAAGCTCGGTATCTTGAAAGCAACAGAGGAAGAGGATTCATGAACTTTTGCCTCCTCCTAAAGAAACCTTGTTTGGCTCACCTTTTGCTAAAGAGCCAACACTTCTCGTTGAATCTTGGATAACTATTGTTCAGAAACCTAACATTTTCCTTTCTAGATATGCCTTTCCTTGAAAGGATTACCCATAGATAAAACTTCACCCTGAATAGTAACAATCAGGGAAAATAGAGAATCAGTTTGGTAAATGTAGAAAGTGGCCTTTGAGAAGAGTTACATATTCTCCACTTCAAAAATGTTCAAAAGATAGGCAAGATCATTTTCAAAGATCGTAGTGAGTGCCTTTTAAGAGGTGTGGGGGAATTCGTGATGGTAAAATGGTTGAAAGCTTGGGTATAGGGGTAGATGACCTAGAAGAAAAACCCTAGGATAGTTGGGTCTGTTTAACCAAATATCCTTTTAGTATAGGACTTTGATCTTGGTCTCTGCCTCTTTTATTATTGGTAAGAGGGGATAGGCCCGATATTCGACAGTTGCAGTACAAAACCTAGCAGAAGGTTGATCCCGACCAGAGGAGACCAGAGAATATTAGTAGTAGTAGATATGTCAGGATAGACTAGAGTAAGAGTTAAGGTTCGAGCTAAAGAAGTAATGATGGCAGCTTTAGCCTCCCGTTCTTAAGCAATGTCAAAAACCATCTTCAAAGAATTCATTTTATATGTAATTACCAAAACATCATATGTAAAAAAAATGGGGGGAAGAGGGGACGACTCATTTTCCTCACCAAAAATTTATTTCCTCTCTAGACTATTGGCCACCCCCACAATATCACATGTGTTAATGAACTGTTTCCTCTACAAATAATATTTTACCTTCGAATGACCAAATTCATTCTCGTATAAATCTTCAATGTATTTCTTTATCCTAATCTCGTCGAGAGTAAGAGAATCTAGACAGATGACAAACTTATGTGTCTCACTTTTGAAATGGACTTAAGTCTAATACTTTTGAAACCTATTTATTCATGGACAATGGGCGGGCCTTGAAAGTTGGGGGGTGGGAAGCTCGATAAGAATTTTACATAATGTGAAATGGTCCATAGAGTATATGGTTTTACCAACATAAAGTGATCCCGAAAATCGTCCTAGTTCTCGATGAAAGGGCCAAATTAGGGAACTTTCCAGCGCAGTGAGATGAGCCATTTATCTAAGATATTATTCTAAGAAGTATGTATCATAACAGAGATATGGAATAATAGCCGACAACAGGGCTTCCAATATCGATAATCGGCCCAGATTTAGGATACCCTTCTAAGAGCTCAGGCATTAGGTTGAAGTTGCAAGGGAGCAACCATAAAAAACCTCAACACCTCCACTTCAAACTTTGATAAAGGTAATTATAGATTTAACCGAGTAAATAAACATTCATAGAAATGAATAAAGAACCCATTAGAGCTACTGCATATCCTTTTACCTGATTCCATGGGGAGGATCAACCAATCGGAGGGACGATATACTTCTATACTAACCTTACTTACGGTTGTTGGTTTATCCAACGTATAAAGGATTCCCAGTATCTCAAAATCCACCCAGTTATACTTGCTCACATGAACTGTCTTTACAAGCTCAATATTCTTCAGAGGTATCTTGTCAACCCAAAAGATATCAGATGACATAAGTTAATTGGCACCAATAAGTTAGGTTCCATGTGCAAGATGATCCTTAATACCAAAATCATTTGGATCTCAAACAAAAATGGTATAGAAAATCCTGATGAAAGTTCGAGTACCTATTCAAGGTAGTAACTTCCATATATATTAAAGGAAAAACAAGGAAAGTTGAATTCCATTTAGGAGTGGAGGGAGTAAACACATAATTGGTTGCATGATCACCTCCAACATTGTCATAAAAAAAAGCATTGAAGGAAGACTCAACAGGGGAAGTATAACACCCAAATAACCCCACGGAAATGTTAATAAAAATCAGAGTATTTTTAACTTCATCAAAACATTTGAGTGTCACAATTCTACATAACCACACGTGGCTCAATAATACGTTTTATAAAAATGTTCTAATCGCAACAGAAATCAAAATAACTAGTAATAAATCCATTGCAAAAATTGTTTTATTAAAATAAAATAAAAAGTGCAACGTCATCCGACACCCAAAGTGACGTATCAAAGCCATCATCCTAAAGACGAGAAGTACACCGACTTCACTGACCACCACTCGATTTATCCTGCTCACCTGCATGTTACCAACGGGAGGGTAACATTCAAATAGAAGGGTGAGATACTTACATCATAAAGATCATATAATAAGAATTAAGCAAGTATCCTAAAACACATCGCTTCTCAACAACAACTATTCAACAACAGCTCATACAACAACTACACATAACCACACATCACATACAACAACTGCAACAATCATGCAATGAGACTCGACTTGACTCTATGCATGTGGTACCATAATCTGATCTCTATTCAAGACCTAGTTCCCGTCGAAACTCTCGACCCCTCTTTCATGGTCCAGTATGATCCATATTTCATGATCACACCCTTGGGCCCTATTTCATGGCCATGTACGATCCCTATTTCATGATCGCACCAACATCACAACGACGACATACCCCACCGTGGTATGTTACACAACTATGCGACATGTCATGCAACATCAATGACATACATGCATACTCACTACAACTACATCATACAACATCAACAACACAAACACATATCGCAACATCTATCATTTACTACTAATCATCATCAACACGATTATCATGCATTTCATAACATATAATCATATAATTAAGTTCATACCACAACAACGCAACATAACATATACAACAACATATCATGTACTCATATACCATCAATAAACATATGAAACATACCAACACAACACTACTCAACAAATCAACATCCTCAACATCAACGAACATATGTATTATGTTTAGCTCAATTACACTAATTACCCCTACAATTAGGTGTATAACTTTCTTCTCGCTACTTCTAGCTACTCCACATCAATTCCTAAGCATTATTAATTAATTCAATAATTTTCAATAATTTTTCGGAATTTAAAATTTTATTTTTAGCGCTCTAGGGCTCGCTAGGCGAGGCCCATAGCTTGCTAAGCGTCGAACTCACTGACTCTTTTCGGTAAGCGAGCTCTGCAATTTCACAAATCGTATCTCTGCTTTCCACACTCAAATCTGCTACGAAAAATCAACACATATTGCATCAACAACAACCAGAAAATCACAGTATTCACCAATTCCACCATCTAATTCATACGATTATTAACTAACAACAACAAACAACTCATAATTCAACGAATTTCTTCAGCAACTCATCCCAATTTCAATCCCTAATTCTCAAACTACCCAATTCCCATTATAGAACCCTTAAGATGGAAGAATCTCACCCTTACCCTAGGTTTCATTGAGAAATTCTTCTTCTTCTTCTTCTTTATGAACTCTCCACGAATAAACCATTTTTCCTCTTCTTCTCCTCTTCACACATTTTCATGATCGTTCTTGTTCTCTCCCAAATACGATTATGTTTTTCCCTTTTCCTTATTTCCAACATAACCCCCAAGACCCAACTTATGATCTTCCCCTTTTACCCTTATTACTTTCACCAATTGACCACCTTGTCCTTATCTATTATTTATTCCATTTATTTTACTTAACCTCTAATAATATAATTATCCACAAAAAATATAATTTAATATCATAATTATATTCGGTAATATATATTATTCTTCACACATTACAACACAACATTCTCAATAAAATATTTAAATAAATTCGGGATGTTGCAACTCTCCTCCACTTAAAAGGTTTTCGTCCTCGAAAACTTACCTCAAGAAAAAAGATTCGGATACGACTCTCGCATCCTGCTCTCCAATTCCCAAGTCATATGCCCACCGGAAACTCCTCCCCAAACCACCCGCACAAGGACAATCTCCTTGACCCTCAACTGCTTTATCTCCCTATCATCGATTCATTCCGGTAATGCTTCAACCGTAAGATTATCTCTTACTTCAACCTCGTTCATCGGTATCACATGTGACGGATCCGGAACATACTTTTGAAGCCCTGACACATGGAACACATCATGCTGTAGCGGTAAAATCGTGAGTGTAAGCTATTGATTAACTTAACTCGATATACACATAGTCGCCACCGCGCTTTTATTTATTTCCAAAAGGAAAAAGGCAAAAAGAACGAAGAAAGCCTTAAAGAATCTTAAAAGCTAAAAAGCTAAAAGAATCAAACAGAGAATGGGTACGGGGATTGGTTACAAATCGGGAAGGTTTTAAGCACCCGACTTGTCCGTAGTACTCTACGGGAACCCTTTGAAATATTTACTGCATTTTTTGGTTTGAAATGGTTTGCTTGAAAAAGGATTGAAGAGATGAGAAGAAGAATGTTTTTTAAGATTTTGGTGTTTGAAGAGACGAACGTCTCATGCCTACGTACCCACAAAGTGCAATACGAGATCAAAACCCCGTAGTTCGTGGTACAAATTGTGAAAAGGCAAATGAGTTGAATTGATTTTAAAAATGTAGAGATAAGTCGTCATTCTTTAGCGAATAATTCCGCTAGAAAGAATGAATTATATCTAAACATAAAAAATGGTTAAAAGAAACGTGCACGAGGGCACAAAAACAATTGAGTGAGTTGTGAATGTTTTAAAGTTTTTTGAGAAAGAAAATTTCGATATGCTTATGTGGTTTAACATTTATTTAAATAAATGAAATGAAAAGGTAAAAGCACATGACCGAAGTCAAGGTTTGATTGAGAAAATGTTTGAAGTTAGAAAACAAAGAAAGTTTTTTGAAAATAGGAAGGAGATTTGAAAATTGAAGAAGATGGGAAGAGATGAAGGGACTATCCTAAGAATTGAAAATAAAAGCTAAAGGAAGAACGATCAAACCATATGGAAAGCATTCTTTGAAACAATCGGATTTCCATCTTCATGAACAAGTAAACTCAACCGGAGCCAAAGTCTTCAATCCATAACAACTCAAGCAAAGGAATGATCCTAGAATCTAAGTCCCACTCCAAGTCTCATGCTAAGGATAGTAACCATAGTCCGAAATTAAAAGTCACCAATTTTTTAGATGTTTAATCCGTTATTAGTGTTTTGGTGTCCAAATGGACAAAGGAGAAAATAACAAGCAACAATATAAACAATAAGCAAAATGATGAATGATATAGTATAATAAGCATAATAAGAGAGATAGGGAACGAGAAATTGAAATAAAAGGATAAGGTGCAAGAGATTAAATTTAAATGTTAGTATATTCACATTATTATAATATTTACAATATAAGTGGTATGATGAACTTAATCAAGCACAACCACGAAAAGAAAAATAAAATCGAGGCAACCGGATCCAAGTGGATCGCATTCCGAATCGGGACAACTTTAGGTCTATGTTAAGCAATCGCCGAGTAATTTACGGAGTAATTACCCTACAAATGAGGCCGACCACCACTAATTAAAGTGGAAAATATTCGTGTTAATACATGTTAGAGAAACGATATTATGGATCATTCTCCGAAAACATGCCACACTAAAAGAAGAAGAACGGTCTAATCTTAATCGAGATTTCACATTGTGTTTATCGAAGGCAACCTATCACGATTCCAAAGTATGGAGAATGATCCAAATGATCATTCATCCATAGATTTGAAATAATGAAGATTAAACATCTTCGAAAACCAATAATCGCGAATCGGAGATCTCATCGACCAAAAAGAAAAAGAGATGATAAGAAATGAAGAAGAAATGAATCTAAAATAGAATCCATACAAAAAAACTAACCAATAAAAAAAATCAAATTCAAATAAAGAAAATTAAAGATCAAACACTAAGCATCCTTTCTTTTCTTAAAATCTTTTCTAAAAAAACACTTTTATTAGAATATTTTCAAAATATCTTTTCTAACATTTTCCTAAAATATATTCTAAAGTATTTTCTAAAAATATAATCTAAAATGTTTTTTCTATGAAATTCTTATCTTAACCAAAATCATTTTAAAAGGAATATACAAAGCAAAATAAAAAAAAAGGAAAGGAAAGGGGAAGGGGGAAACACGCAGAGGTGGAAAGAGGTGGTAATAGCACTCTATGGCCTTTCAAGCCCAACACACATATTTTATTTCCTTTAATAAAGAAAACTTAAAAGCTTTAAAAACATTAAAAAAAAAACACAGATAGAAAAAATGAAAAGAAACGAAAGGGGATTCCTCTTCTTCTTCCTCACAATATGCGCCACTACTGTACACAGAAGGAGAATCGGCGAAAAACAAATCAAGCCCTACCTCTCTTAATCGAATAACAACAAAATCAATCCAAATGAAGAAATGCTTCCGCCTTCACCGATCTCTTCCTTCCTCTTCTTCGCACAAATTTATTCGGTCAATCACTTTCAAGAACAAAGAGAAACAAAAGCGTCGATCCTTCTTCTCCTTCTTACGGATTTGGTTCAAGTTGTGATTGATGATTTGTTATGGTTGAAGTAAAATTGGAAAGAAATTGTTGATAATAGTTTGGAGATGATTGAAGTTTCAGATTATTGAAATTCGAATTTGGGAAAAATGGAAGTTTATTGAAGCTTGGTGAAATTCTCCAGAGGTTTTGTAGGCTCTTCAAGCTTGAGAAAATGAAGAGTGGAAGATTCAATTTATAGAAAGGTTGGACGAGATTGTGAATCTGCGTTTTGAATTGAGTTTCTGTCACGGTTTCTTCGTGCTTTGGGCTTTGCGTTTTGAGTGATTCTCTTGCATTTTGGAGACTGAATTTATTCATTGCGCAGGTGCCGGTCTAAGCTGCTTTGATAGCTTGTGTTGTTTTGAAGCGTGACGTGAAGTCGTTGGCTTGTGAAGTAGTGTTGTGCGTATGCTGTAAGCTGAGCTTATTGTTTTGGCTGGGAGTATGTACGGATACGGCTTAGTTTTGGGGTGTATATGGCTGCGCTGTGTGTTGGTGAGGCTTACGGGATGCGGGAAGTTATTGTTGGGGCAAGGCTGGAGTGCATACGGGAGTTTGGCTTGAGGCTGACTTTGTTTGGATGCTACGAAGGCTTGTAAAAAAAAGGCTGTTGGCTTGGGCCTGAATTCGCTGGTTGTGAAACGAGGTTACGGCGTACGCGTGAGGGCATGCTAGGAGAACTTGTTGGCTTTGCAGCTTGGCAGCTTGTTGATTGAATTGATGTGCGGGGCCTGCTTTGAGGCTGGCAGTGAAATGCTTGCCTATTTTGCTTGCGTGAAGAGTGAGGAATTGGCTGGAGGTAATCACGTGACTGGGCTAGCAAATACGGCATGTGAAGTATGATGCTTGGGCAAAGTGTTTGAGGCTTTGAGATTATTTCACCATTATCCCTTTTTTTTAATCACTATTTTGTATAATGATAGAAAGAATCAAAATGGGCTTAATGACAACATAAATGGGCTTAGTGAAAAGGATTAAAAAAAATGAAGAATTCTAAAAGGTTATTTATTTATTTATTTTCTTAACAAACGTAATGGGCCTAAAAAAATGGTAAAAATGGTTAAACAAAAATTAATATAAAATAAAGGTGGATAAAAAAAATGATTTCTTTGGATAATGACATTATAGACAAATATTGGGAAATGGATCTGGAAATTGGTTCGAATAAAAAATGTATAGAAATGGATAAAAATGAAATGGTTAATCGGAAAATGGATGATGAATACAAAATGATAATCTTTTAGCCCAGAACCAAATCTGATTTTTTCATACGCCTAGTGAATTAAACCAACCACAAGCCACTGACCAAATCACAACCACGACAACGACCATCAACTTTTGAATTTCTGAATCTTTTCAAATATGTTTGAATCATTATTTGGAAAATAAATCCACAGATGAACCATTGATGAACTGATAAATCCTCAATCAAGACAAACTGAACCAAACTTCTCACAATCCACTGTCTGATAACCGATGACTTCGCACATAACACAGTCTTGAACTTTTGAATACGCACTGTCTGAGAAATGAACCACTGGCACACACAACTTGCATTTGAAACAATCTTTTGATAGTTTGACCAAGATTGGGTCAAACGTCCATCTGAGTTGAATCGTGACTGAACCAACGCATTTGACTTGAAACTCACTGTCCTGTCTTTTAAATCCTGCAACACAGAAGAAGAAGAAGAAGCAACTGCAACATATTTTTTTTTGTATTTTGGTTAGAAGTTAGTGAATATGAACAGATAACAGAAATTAAACATGGTGATCCTCTGCAAGGCATAGACCTGCACCTGAAAAAGGATAAACGAACAGTGCGTGATCTTGTTTGTATGCAAATGCAGATGAGATGCGAAAAATCTTAGGGTCAAAAATTAGGGTCTGACACATGCAAATTGGACAATCTCAGTGGAAACGCCACTCTATAAGCAATAGGTCCAACTCTTGCCGAAATCTGATACGGCCCAATAAACTTAGGAGTAAGCTTCCTCAATTTCAAAGCTCGTCCAACACCGGTCACCTGAGTAACCCTAAAAAATACATGGTCTCCTTCTTGAAACTCAAGATCCTTTCTTCGCTTATCATGATAACTCTTTTTCCTACTTTGTGAAATCTCCATCTTATCTCGAATCAACTTTACCATCTCAGTAGTCTGTTGCACAATATCAGGTCCAAGTACCACACTCTCACCCGACTCATGCCAACACAGGGGTGTCATACATCTTCGACCATACAAAGCTTCAAACGGTGCCATCCCGATACTGGGATGATAACTATTGTTATACGTAAACTCAATCAACAACAAATGACTATCCCAAGCACCTCGTTGTTCAAGTACACAAGCCCTCAACAAATCCTCCAAAGATTGTATTGTCCTCTCTGTATGTCTATCAGTATGACAATGATAAGCTGAACTCAACTTCAACTTCGAACCCAATGCCTCTTGAAAACTCTCCCAAAACCTCGAAGTGAACCTCAGATTTCTATCCGACACAATACTCAAAGGTATTCCGTGCAACTTCACAATTACACCCACATATATCTCTTCCAATCTCTGCAACAAATAAATTATACCAATCAAAATAAAATGTGCCAACTTTGTCAACCTATCAACAATCACTCAAATGGCATCATGCCCTATTGGAGTAGTAGGTAACCCTGTAACAAAATCCATTAATATACTATCCCATTTCCACTCGGGTATATCCAATGGTTGCATCAAACCAACAAGTTTCTGATGTTCCACTTTCGACTTTTGGCAAGTCAAACATGCATACACAACTCAGCCACATCCCATTTCATACCAGGCCACCAAATTATCTTCTTTAAATCCTGATACATTTTCGTCGTTCCTGGATGAATACTCAATCCACTCATATGCCTTTCTTCAAGAATCATTCTCTTCAAATCAGTATCATCAGGGATACATATACGATCCCGAAATTTAAGTATTTCCTGTTCATCAACTCGAAATTCATTACTTCCAACTCTTTAATCATTAACCATCAAGTACACTAGTTTCACATTTGACTTCTGACTTTCCCGAACACGATCAAGAAAATCATTATTAACCTTTAACATTCCCAACATCACACTATGAGGTGTTTGTTCACAAACCAAAGTCATATCTCTAAATTGCTCAATCAACTCCAACTCTCTAGCCATCATAGTCGACATATGCAATGTCTTCTGACTCAGAGCATCGGCCACAACATTAGCCTTACCCGGATGATAATTCAAACTAAAGTCATAATCTTTCAGAAATTCTAACCAACGTCTCGGCCTCATATTCAGCTCTTTCTGATCAAACAGGTATTTCAAACTCTTATGATCACTATAAACTTCAAACCTCGAACCATACAAGTAATGTTTCCAAATCTTTAAGATAAAAACAACATTTGCCAACTCCAAACCGTGATGCCAATTGAAATTTTGGCAACAAACCAATAATGTCGAACAAGATGTCACGACACTAATAACAATAAAACTGTAAAAGACAAAGACAAAATGTAAAGAACGCAGAAAGTTGTTAACCCACTTCGGTGCAATCACACCTACTCTGGGGGCTACCAAGCCAGGAATGAACTTCACTATCAGTAGTATCAATTCAAAAATCCACTACAAACACCTACAATTTACAATCTTTTCACTTAATCCCTATCCAATGACAGTTCTACCTAGGAACTCCAAGATATGAGACCCCTCTCACTCCCTCTACAATCACAGTCAGTGATCTCAAACAACAACACAAAGAAATCGAAGACACTCTTCAAAACAATCTTTCACCTTGCTTAAAAGCTCCAGTCAAATACAAACACTCTTGCTTAAAAGCTTCGAGTGGACAAAATACAAATGCACACCTAGTCCAAAACAATATCAAAAGACAATTGCTTGGCTCACAAGGAACTAACACACACATACACACGCGCATGAAAAACTCTGAATACACAATCCTTATTTTCCACACGTTTACACTAGGGTTGAGCAACCTTAAGTAGAAACTCCAATGGGCATTGGGCATGTTGCACTTGTACAAATCAGAATAAATAATTCCTAAAAACAAGAACAAATATAGCAATAACAAATGTTCTTCTAAAATAACTCCAAGTTGAATCCTTCTTTTCCTTCTGATAATATTGCGCTAAAACCTCAATAAAATCACAACATTAAAAACAGTAGGATACATGCACAAATTAGGATTCACTTAGGTCTTCAGGCCTAGTCAGAGATGTCATAACATCGGTCTTGACATCCTGAAGCCAAACAGCTGCACACACAAACTTCACACCTGCATAATGCTTAAATCACATGTCATAACATAGCTTATGACATCCTGAAACACACACGATTTTTACCATAAAATATAGTCAATCAAAACATCTACACCTATAATACAAAGGAATATAATTTCATTAAGATAAATCATGCGAGACCGAATCACTTGCTAATAATTAATGGGTACAACTTAACCTTCATGTCAGTAAAGATCATAATATACATGGTGGAATAAGGTAAGTGTTTACCGAATTAATTTAAGCAAGACAAGCATGTTATGTACATAACTAACAACAAAAGCATTTTTCTGATTACGTTCTTACTGTTCAGAAGCATGTTATAACAACAAAAACATGTTATGTACAAAACTTAATAGAATTTTCAGAGTAAAAACAAACCTAGGTTGTTTGTTACCTCATCATTTCGACACATTTGGAGGATGCTAACAAAGTATCAATTGGATTTTGAGACTATGAATCACCCTGTTACAATTTCAAATCAAACTTCATTCATCTTCTCAAACCATAAATGTTAAAAAAGATTACAAACAACAACATACACATCAAGTAGGAGAATGCTCTCCTTGCAGAGACAGTCACCGAGAGAGACAGTCACCGAGGGAACAGACATCATAACCACCAACTATTTAAATCAAAGAAATAGAAGACATTTAAGATTATGCTCAATAACATACACAACACAGGAAATCTCAGGTAAAATAATGTTACCAACAGTTCGCACATTCTTGTTGGGAGTTCTAAAAGTTAGCATATATTATACAT
The DNA here is from genome assembly GCA_963966055.1 of Lathyrus aphaca. Classification (NCBI taxonomy): domain Eukaryota; kingdom Viridiplantae; phylum Streptophyta; class Magnoliopsida; order Fabales; family Fabaceae; genus Lathyrus; species Lathyrus aphaca. Next base: position 539,352,093 of record OZ014524.1, read on the forward strand.
GTTCGCAAAAATTCAGGTGAAGTATAAGCCATATTAGTATTGTAGCTTTACAAAAGTTCGCACATTGTTGTTGGGAGTTCTAAAAGTTAGCATATATTATACATGTTCTAAAAGTTAGCTTTCCCAAATCTAAATAGAAAATAAATAACTTTCAAAAATAAGATATAACTCTACTTGAAGTTGGTCCTTGACCTGCAAAAATTTTGTGGCTTCAAACCTCAAAGAACAGATGATAAAAATCATTAAAAAAATAAAATTTTAGAAAATTAATTAAAAATCCAGGATTTAAGTGTTTAGTACAATACCTTTCAAAAGTAAAGAAAAAGTCATGTCCACTGTCATGCTCAGATCTGCATCTTCTTCTTCGCAGAAAGTTTAAAGCATAAACCATGAAGTAAACCGAAAAACTTGCACAAAATAAACAATGAAGCTTTGAGTAAGAGAGATAAAAAAATTAAACTGAAAATAAAGTTTGAATGTGTGAACGTGTGAGATAAATGGTTGTTAGGTGGTTGCTCTGTTGTGAGGGTTATTTTCGTGTGCGGTGGTGATGTAGCGGTTTAGTTTTTTTTGTGTGCTGGATGTGTGAACGTGTGAGATAAATATTTGTCACCAGGGATTTAGGGTTTTTGAACCTAGTTCTTGTGATGGTTTGTGTGGTATTACCGGTGATTGGTATTATGATTCGCTGGAAATGGCAGGTTGCGGTGGCTAGGAATGAGGAGATCAAGAGGCTTTTGATTTTGGCTGTTGAGAAAACTGAAAGGGTTGAGAGATAGGCGTTTAGTGTGTTAACATGGATAAGCAAAAATGGGGGATTGTTTTGGGTGTTATTCAATAAAATGATGACAGATGGCAACAATGTAGGTAGGGAAAGACTGGAATTTTTTTGTGATTTGTTATTTATCAAAAGGTCCAAATGGTAGTGTAAATGAATTTGATGTTAAGGGCAAAAAAGTAAGTTAATGCAACAAAGTTTTAGAATGTAGATAGTAGACTTCTTGATATTTTTTATAAAAAAAATAAACTTCTTGATTTAATAATTATAATGTCTAACCCTAAGACAATATGGAGTTGCTTTGGTGCTCTTAAACTCACTTTTCAATAGTATCAAAGAAACACTTGACTAGTCTCAATCAGACATCTCAACATTGATAAGTCATTGGTTGAAAATTTTAAAATATTAATGGATACAATATCATATTATATGTTCAATTTACAATACCAAACTACATTTTTTGGAATTATATTGAGCATTACCAAAAAAATAACGTGAAAATATTATTGGATAACATGATACTCACATGTTTGATAAGTATAAATATTTTTTTCAAAATTTATTTAATTTAATAGTATAAAAAATGAAAAATATATAATTGGTGAAAAAATCTAGATAGTTGTTGGAAGAGTATTTAGTGGGGGTAGGGGTGGGGGGTTATTATCATCTCCACATGGATTGCACTAATATCTCGTCGTTCAATAGTTCAAAGGTTGTAAACGAACATTTTCAAATGAGTTTTGTTCGGTATCATATGTTTGTCATTTATTTTGGTAGAAATGCTTGTAAATAAAAGAGTTTTTTTTTGTTTTTATAAAAGATATGCCAAGATTAGGGTTTGCTAATCATTTCCATATATATTCAATCAATCAAGCATGTGAACGCGGTTACAACTAACATAATCACATACCCTCTCAATATGTATCCTCTCAGTCCCGGTATCGTGAAAGTTATTGTACCGATCCAATAATTGATCTCGCACATTACCAATCAATACAATAATCATGAAGTTTAATACAAAGCGAATATTTATTCACAAGTCTGTTTCAGACACTTGATGTTTAATAGATGAAGAAACTAGATCAAGGTTTAGAAATCCTATCTCTAGCTCAAACCAAACATTACAAATCCAAGAAACACAAATTACTTCATCATATATTAACCATAACCTTGTTCACGTAAAAAAGATCAAAAGAAATACATAATAGAAAGATTAATTACCTCTAATATTGACATAAGAGAGAACTTAGCCAACCATTTTCATGGTAGCTTGTGTTGTAAGAAAGGAAGAAAGTTGTACAAGCATTGAAAGTCGAATAATCGAGAGTTGATGCAGTAAAACTTTGATCCTTGATGATCCAAGAAAATCTCCCTTCTCAAAACCCTATAAATCTGATCTAAACTCAAAATATGTAAAAAAATGAAGGTACAACCTAAAAAACATCTCAAGAAGATATTTATAGAGGTGCCTAAAATCTGCCTATAAGTGGTAGGACGCTAAGCGGTTACAGGGTGCGCTTAACGTCACCAGTCAAAAGGCGACAAATAGTCCTAGCACGTTGAGTAAGGTCGCAACGAGGTCTAAGCACCCAGATTCCAGTAGCTACTTCCTGGAGCACACTAAGAGTGCGTTGGAGTTGCGCTTAGCGTGCTAGTACTTCCCAAACTTCATGTTCAAGATCTTTCCAGCTCTTCTTCTTCATCCATGGACCTTAGGCATCCATCTAAGTATAAAAAACCTACAAAAGCAAGAAAAGATCAAAACACGAGTAATGGAAAGCAAAAGCGGTAAATTACGTGTTTACACTAAAAGCAACTGTTAAACAACCGATTTAAACAAAAAAGCATTGTAAAGTACCATAAAATAATATGAAATATAACTCCAATTCGGCACTTAACAACTCTCCCCAACTTTACTATTTTGTTTGTCCTCAAACAAAAATTTCTAACCGAGAAAGAACCTGAACTTATGTATAAGATACCGATATCAAAATTGAAAACACGACACAAATTGAATGGTTAAAAAAGAGGAAGTACAAGCAAAGTAATTCTTACCACACTCTTCAAACAAAACATGAACATGAAACTATTGCTAGGTGAAAAATATATCTAAAATTCTTAAACAATACTATTGTAATTATGAACCACACCTAATCACACAATCATCACAAGATGAAAATAATTATGACGTTTTTTTACTCACCACACAAGTATGCAAGCATCATGGACAAGCCATGCATTCAACAAACAAAATGCGAAAATAAGTATGAAAGAAAAAATCTCAAGGACTTCAATTCCATGAATTCAGTGGAGTTCAGAATAAATTCATAATCATCTCCAAGAAGTTTTCTCAAGGTTGCTTCCCTTTTCTTTTTATAGGCATTTGCATCCTCAACAAGATTCTTCTCGTACATATCTTTTATGACATACTTGTTGTAAGTAACAATCATAGCAGTTAAGAAACAATTAGCCTTTCTCATTGCATCATCTCTTTTTTCTTTTCTTTCTTCTTCTTCTTCTATTTGACTTAGCCTTATCAGCTTCCTCTTCTTGGATGCAATAACTTCTTTGTTTGCATCGTTTCTAGATCCATTACCTCTAGTTTTGGTAGGAAGAATCTCAACAGTTTCTTGGAGTTCTTTAACTTCTTGCTGTAGATTTTCCTTTGATCTAGAATGACTTTTTTGAACAGAACTTTCTTATTATATCCTTACATATTTCTGAGCATATTTCATCAATTTCTTCCTTTCAAGTTTAGGACAGTCATCATCATCATCATCATCATCATCATCATCATCATCATCATCATCATTATCATCATCATCATTTTCTACTTCTTCTTCATATTTTTCATCATCATAGACAATCACTTCTACTTTCCTATTTCTCTTGGTGTCATGCACATTCTGAGATCTTTTTGGAAGCCGATTGATATGCTCCTAAGTAATTGTCAATCCATAATCTCTTTTGGCTTCCGTTATGAGCGTTTTGATAATTCAAGAGAGTTTTCCTGAGTTATATCAGGAAAGTTATCCAAAAACTTCCTATTCTTGTCTCTTATGATTATGATGGGATTGTTGATAGTACTGATATCCTTTTTCAATATGTCCTTCATGTGAGCCAAAACATATGCGGATAATATACTTTTATAGGCTTCATCCAGATCCCGAGTAGCCCCATATTCTGACAGAAGGTTGATCAACTTTCCCTGATAAAACATTTCAGAAAGTAGCCTTGAATAGGGTACAATACTCTTGAGTTTCTTGAAAGTATCTTTGATAGATTCACACAAATGGTGAAAGATGTAACCAGGAAGGTTAATCTTTTGATCAGTTGAGAGAAATCAGAGAAACATCTTATGATCCCAAGAAATTTAATTAGAACTGCCTTCACGAAGAATCAAACATCCAATAAGAATTTTGAATAGTAGTTTATGTTCCAAGTGCATGTCCTTGACTTTCCCATCCTTTTTGTTATGCATCATCAATCCTTTACTCTCACTCCTGATTAGCTTGGCAACGTGTCTTTGAGTAATGGTAACCTTTATTCCAATTACTGCATATCTGATTTCTACACAATTGAATTCCTTCAGACCCATTTCTGCGTTTGATTTTCCTTTCAACTTCTTGTTGTTTGCTACAACAATTCTTTCTCCAGTCTGGGCAGAGAATTCATCATACACTTCCGCTTTGACCCATAAATCCTGAACCAAAGTTGGATAAGTTGACCCGTTTAGCATGTTGAAGTAATTCATCCAACAATTTACAGAAAAGCTTTTTTGAAGTCAATATTTTGCTCAACGAGAAGCTTTAAATCATCTTGATTAAATCATCTTGATTAAATCATCTTGATTAAGAGAAGAAGTATTTGGTTTGATATTGAGACTGCATGGAATTAATTTTCAGAGGATTTACGGATGAAGAAGCCATGGAGAAAACAAAGGGTTTTTCAGTTAGAGCATAATGATATGCAGTGAAAGGGGTTGTGTGTGTTGAGAAGTGTTAAAGTAATTAAATGACATAAATGAGAAATCAAACAAATATACACTTAACACCAAATCATATATAAAATTAAATGCCACTAATTTCAAATGTACTGAAGATAATTCAGACAGGTGTAAAGGAAGATACATGTGTCAAGAGTGAAACTTTGCATGTGAAAATTAAAGATATTTTAGTGACAAAATCTGAATCTGAGAGTCTCATGGAACTATCTTAAATCAAAAGATTTTTTTTTACAAAACTTTTGAATAAGGCAATTACTGACAACATTCTTGGATTCAGATTCATTAATTAGAATTAGGCAAAAATTACAAAGATCAAAATTTCCTTTTAAATATCAGAAAGAATAGTTCAATAAAGAACATGCAACATAAATATTCTGAATAGTGATAATGAAGCCTTTTTCAGAAGTAACACATATCTCAAATTAAACATGATAATAAAACCACACAGGTTGAGAAGTATCATTACACCCGTTACGAAGGACCTTCAGTAAGATTTCTTCCAATATATATAATCACAAGAAATAAAATAACTTGTATAGAAGGTTTCAGTAGAAATTAAAAGAAGTTACCTGAGTGAAGCTTTTGACTCTGGATCTGCAGTTGATTCTGATGAATGTTTCTGACTTGTTTCAGGAACCCCTTTTTTCATCATCTTTTTCTTTCATAGAATAACTCTCCAAGAAAGATTCCATGAGAAACTTGAAAAGCTTCAACAGTAGATATCCTTTATTTCCATTTAAAGGTATATTTTCCCAGCCAGATATTTGTTTGCACCACGGTAAAATGTTATGCACATACCAAGCTCCGATACCAATTGAAGATGAGAAAATACACAAGAAATGGGATTGCATTATGTTCCTCCAACCTCCTATTCACTTATGAGCAGAGTTCAAATTCTAATAGTTTGATTATGAAACTGAGTTTAGATGCAACAAAATAGATAATTAGAATTAAAGTAAACACGACAAATAACACAACTGATTTATCCTAATTCCTCTCCCAACTGAGAGTACTTCAGTCCCCTTGTAACACCCCAAATTCGATTATGAGTAATTGTTGCTTATTCGAGGATATATGATGATTTTGGAAAATAGGTGGTTATATGGCCCGATGCATTATGGTGATATTATTTTAATAATATTAATAATAAGAATAATCATGTAGTATTATTCGGATTATTGGTTATTATTTAAAATAATAGAAGTAGAAGTATGAATGTTATGTTGGTTATTTTGGAGTATAAGAGTAATTTATATAATAAGGATAAATTGTGTTTTATTAAACTATTTTATTATTATTATTGAAATTATATTAAAGAAAAGGGTAAGGTGGTCATTTTGTGGAAATTATGAGGGTAAAGTGGGAAAAGACATAACTGGGATAGTTTTGATCAAAAGGGATTATACGATCAAAATGCTCATTTTATCGTGTTTGGTGAAGTGCTCTGAAGAAGGGGGAGAAAGAGGAAGCTCAGAGTCAAGAGGTTGTGGAGAACCCCAGAGAAGAGAGTCAATCGGAGAAATTCTCTAAGGTATGGGGAGTTTTTATAATCTATGATAAATGTGTAGAATTGGAATATGAATGGATTAGGATTGCATGAGTTTTAGGAGTTTTTGGGGTTTTGAGTTAGGTTGAGTTTATGAGAAAATCTTGATGAAATAGAGTTAGAAAAATGTGTTGAATCCTATAAATGATGATATAAATGATTGTTCTGATGTTATGATGTTTTGTTTGATGTATTGGAATGATTTTGAGGTGAAATAAGATGAACCCGTATTGAAAAAAATTGGAATTTTGGGGGTTTTGGAACAGTCTGTACGAAGCAGCAGATTGCTGCTGTAAAACGTGCGTTAACCGGTTAACGCTTTGGTTAACCGGTTAACCATTGAAAATTTTGGGCATTTACTGAAGTTGCGCAGGCGTTAACCGGTTAACGCTTTGGTTAACCGGTTAACACTGTTCGGATGGCAAATTATAATTCTTTAAAAATTCATAACTTTCAAACCGTAAATCCGATTCGCATTCCGTTTGAAGCGTCGGATAGAGCATAAACTGAACTTTATTTTGATGAATAAAAATGAGAAAAATGCAATCGTTTTGATAAATGAATTTATGAAATAACCTTGTATTTATCTCATAATTTACCGGGTACGGGTCAATTCTTGATGTGTCAGAGTGGTTATAGAACTAGTGTTCTGGGTGTAATGTCATGATGATATATATGATTATTTGATGATTGTTTTGCTGATTGAAATGAATGATGCGAATTATTTTGATGAATTTACGATGTAGCGCATCATTGTATTTCATAACATTCACGATGGGGCTTCGGCCTAATTATTCTACTTCAATCCCATTGTGTGGATTGAAGTGTCTCGATGATTTACGATGTAGCGCATCATTGCATTTCATAACATTCACGATGGGGCTTCGGCCTATTTATTCTACTTCAATCCCATTGTGTGGATTGGAGTGTCTCGATGATTTACGATGTGCTCCTTTGTGGAGGGTTGATGGTCATGTATCCATCTCACGATGAAAATGGTACCACATGCATATTGCATATCAGGATGTTAGAATTGCATATTCTGGATGAATTTCATGACTGTGTTGGTGTTGTTTGATTTCATGATCGTGTTGTGGTTGTTGCTGAATTTTGTAGTTGGTGATGTCATGATATGTGTACTAATTTATTTATGATTCTATATTCTGGTACGTTTATGATATATTATGATTACTCACCCTGCCAGCTTGGAAATGTTGTCTCCTTCGTGGGTAACTTGCAGATGTCGAAGAATAGTCCTGCAGTGCAATAGGAGTAATTCATAAGTCTCGGAGCGTGCTTTAGTGTTCCTTAGAAGTGGTTATGGTTTATGTGTCCTGCTCTGTGTCATGTAACACTGGGATGAGTTTTCTTTTGTGAAACTGTTTTCAGTTATGTTGTTATCTGGATAAATGTTTTCCATTTTATGATGTTAAATTCAGGATGGTGAAAATTATGTTTATGAAGTTTTGAATTATGAAGTTTAAATTCCGCTGCGAAATGATTTATGATATTCTTGATGTTGATTAACCCGTGTTACGGGACAAGACACTATTTGTGTTGAATTATGATGATATCTGATACCCTTTTTAGATGATTACTCTGATATTATGTAAATATTATGTTTTGGGGTAGAAGGGTGTTACACCCCTTGCCTTGCAAGAGATTTTTCACTATAATTAATTGATTACAACTGCTTAAACACTTAAGTATAAGACTTTAACTGCTCATACTCTACAATCTAAGACTCTTCAACACAACCAACTTCTAATTGAGTTTTCCTTGCTTAGAGCTCGTGCTAAAGACTTCCTCCTTGCTTAGAGCTAGTGTCTAAGACTTCTTCCTTTCCTAGAGCTCGAGTCTAAGACTTTAATTTTGCATAGAGAACATGTATATGACTTCACCTGCTCAACCAGCTCCTGATTGAGACTTCCTTTGCTTAGAGCATATTTCTAAGACTTTACATTTGCTTTAAGCACATGTTTATGACTTCACCTGCTCCACCAGCTCCTGATCAAGACTTATTTTGCTTAGAGCACATATCTAAGACTTTACCTTTGCATAAAGCACATGTCTATGACTTCACCTGCTCAACTAGTTCCTGGTCGAGACTTCATTTGCTTAGAGCACATGTCTAAGACTTTACCTTTGCATAGAGCACGTGTCTATGACTTCGCCTGCTCAGACTACATGTCAAAGACTTAAACATTGCTTAGAGCTCATGTTTAAGACTTAACTTGCTCATACCATATGTCCAAGACTTTGCATTACTTAACCAACTCCTGATCGGTTTTTTTTTCCTGATTGACTTCTTCAATAAGAGATCTAGTGCTTAAACACATATTATGAGAATTTTTATCTTAATTGTTGAATAACATTTTCAATAGAAAAGAGAACAAGATGTACATGATTTTGAATCAGAGGTACTGAGAAATAAATCTTAACAAGAGTTTTGAACTGTTTATGATTTCCAGAATATTCAGTTTAGGGAAATCATAATTCAGTTTACAATTTACATCTAATAGAAGAGATTGTTTATCACAAGTTGTTATTCATTGTGAGCCTTGTTATTTTTGTTCATTCATATAAAGACGTTGAAAATCTCTATCATTTTGACATTCCTTCTCCTTCTTATCCCCTTGTTAATTTCCAAGTAAAGCTTATGGCTACTTATATAGCAGATCACTGCAACCTAGCCGTTGAGAAGATATCTTCAGTTGATGGCTTGATATCTTTCAAGTACAGGAGACGTTGAGAAACTACGCATAGAAAAGCTTGATCCATTGTATAATTCCATTAACCCTTTATAAATGTCTTGTACTTTAGAGTCGTTAAGAGTGGTTGTCCGTAAAGTATGCCAACTCTTCTTGAGCCTTATGAGATGTAGGCTCTAGTTGGCTTTAGCTGATTTGACATTGTAGTATTTCCTTCAGTACAATTAGTATATAGTTTTGTTATAGGTTTTATGTTATGAGAAGCTAGATACTATTGCAAAGTAAGGAAGCAATAAGTTGCTTCTTTTGATGTTGCAAACTTCAGCATCAAACTCTTCACTAGATCATACTTAGTAAGTGTCTATAAGATTTTGTTTCTTCATAAGCATATAACTCAGTCATACTAACGCGTGCCATTTCATCAGATTTTGTATGTACCTATTTTCCTGCACACTTAAACACACATTAGATAATATCATTGTTCTTTTAAATACAATTGTTATCATCAAAACCAAAATGGATTATGCAAAGAACATATCTTGTTCTAACACTGGTGGCATTCGGATGCAACTCATCTTGAAATTAAGATTTTACATTTTTAACACTGGATATTACACTTCCCATTAATTTAAATTTCGTCCTCAAAATTTAAAATTTTACCTGAAGAGGTGCATATAGTTGACTCACACCTTTGCTTCCAATTCCTACGTAGATTTTCCAGTGTGATATTCTTCCCACATCACCTTCATTATTGGTATCTCTTTGTTCCTTAAAAACTTCACTACATGATCCACTTGGTATCTCTTTGTTCCTTAAAAACTTCACTACATGATCCACTATTCAGTTGAGTTGTAGTTGGAAAGTGAGATCTAATGTTACTTCAATTGTATCTAAAAGGATAGGTTGAAATATATTCGATATAAATTTTTGAAGTTGAGATACATGAAATACATCATGTAGCCCGAATAGAAAAGCTAACAACGCCAATTAATATGTCATTTCACTTACTCGACTTACGATCTAGAAAAGACTAATTTATCTCAAATTCAAATTTTGTCTTAAATGCTCCTTTCAATCCTAGTTTGATAGTAACCTTCAAGAACACATGGCCCCCACATTAAATTTCAAGGGTCTCCTACGTCTGTATGTATAACTCTTTTGTTGATCTTGGACTTTCTTCATCTTTTGAATGATCTTTATCTTCTATGTGGAACACTTTTTGATAAATCCCACAAGCACCTTAATGGGTTCCTATAAGATTCTTAAGGTGTTTAATCAAATAGAGAGGTTAAGACACTTTTAGATGAATTTGTATTTAGATGAATTTGTATGTATGTATTTCCATAATAATTTAAGAATTACACTAGTATCTTTTATAAGACTTTGATAACTCAAACATTGACCATGCGGATTTTCACATTTCCTCTCTTCTATAATATGTAAAGCTTCAAGATATTGTTTGATTCATTAATGATTCATCAGTTTATCTAGGACTCGACTTCTTTTGTCTCATGAGATTTAATAAGACTTCTTGATAGACGCCATCATCAGAGAAATTGCTTAACTCGAGATCATCAAGAATTCCACCAAATGTCGTTTGACATTAAGTGTTATCCTTAAGAAATTGAAACTAACAACTTAATCTTCCAAGCATAACAGCTTGCATAACAACTTAATCATAATTTTAAATGAAGATTTCACCTCATAATGTTGTTATCATTGAAATCATTCAGGTCATCTGATTGCTATAAACATTATACAAGCTTGCCCATAGATCAAAAGGTTCGCCATTTCAAAGCCCCTTTGGGAGAAAATTCTCATCTTAGTGGTTGCTAACAAGGAGAACCAATTGATAGGCTCTAAAATATTAGATTAAGAGAAACTAAAAAATGAGTTTGAGGTCTAGGGTTTAAGTGTTAAAAAGGGTGTAAATATATTCTAATATTTAACAAGTCACAATTTGTCATTAAAAAAAAAAAAATTCTAAGGGAAGGATATCATTCAATTTTTGATATCATTCAAATGTGCCAAAGACATTACACTAAAAATCAACTAAATATTATTAATTATAATATACTTAAACATCTAAATAATCTAATTAATTCTCATTTTCTTCTCTATCATTGTCGTCACTCATCAAGTTCCCTCGAACATTGTCCTTAAAATTTTAAAATGAGTAATCCATTTTTTTCAAACTCAATCCACCGGCAAATCTAGAATAATATTGTGTCAGAGTTATTCAAATAAATATAGTCTAAGCTGGATAACTAATGATGAGAAACATATTGAAGTCACAAAACTATTAGAAAAAAAAAGTTTAAAACAAACCGATCGTTGGTTATTCAGTGATAATTGATACTGGACTTGGTAGAAAGTATCACAGTTTGATCTTCTGCAACTGCGATCGGGAGGGGTTGAAATCACTTGATGCCAGAACTGATCTCCAAACCAGATTAGACGGCCCAATGAACCGGATACTGGTGGTGGAAAAAAATGATATTTTAAAACGACAATGACAATGAAGAAGTTCAACAAATACTATTAATTATAATAAACTTAATCATCTAAATAATCTACTTAATTTTCATTTTCTTCTCTTTCAGAAAGCTCAACCTAGTGAGAGTATGTAAATTACATTCATTTCTACTCCAAATAAAACCTATACATTTTGCATTTCATGAAATGAGTCATCAAATTATCAAACATGAAATTGATGAGCCAAGACTGAACCAACTTCTTCAACCTCCCATTCATCTTTGGCAGCAATGTACATTTCAAAATTAACTTAATGTTTCCAGAATCACTTTTGTCTGTCACAAAGTAAAATTAAAAAGTACATTCAGAAGTTGGAAGCAATAACACAAAGAACTTATGTTCCATATAGTCACATCATCTTCTAATATCAACTCTGATAATTTTTTCGACTACCTCGAACTTTTCAAAGACATTAGAAAATTGGTTCCACAAAGAAATTTTGAGATAAATTTGTCAAGATAAACAAAACACTCACAAACTCAGAAATTTGGTAGAAATCAGCCAAATTTGGGGAGTAAAGAAAGGTTGAGAGACAATGAAATTTTATGATCTCAAAATCTTTTTTTTTCAAGTTATAAGTGGTAGAAATTCTGAAAAAACTTTAGTTTCATGACATAGTATTCAACAATGGCTATAGATGATGACATAAAGCTGCAACAGTCACCAGTATAATGTAATGGAAAAAAGCAAATATGAAACATCATTTTAGGCAACTCACCCGATGATTCATATGTGCAATCTTATGCCACTCTCTCCCTCCATTGTTCTGATGGCTTGCTTGTCGTAGAAGGAAGCACTTAATAGTCGTACTGAAAGAGAGGCAGACAGTCCTTTTTCTGGCGAAAATCTGAAACCTCGATGTATTCAAGAGAATGAGACACTGAAGCCACTTTCCTTTTGAGCATTTTAGATAATAAAGATCAAAATGCACATCAATACAAGAGAAGTAGGAAGCAACTACTTACATTTCATCAGAGAATCCACAACTCTGAAAGATGTGTAATGTTGTCGCTGTTGATGCTGCTATTCACATCTTCTGGATGTTGTGACCATGGGACAACTCAATTATGTCAAACACTATTTCTTTTGCCGTTATTTGAGCAATCTCGGCTTCTTTAAACTCTTTCCTCCACCAACATCAACAGTTTTCACATTCTTGTCAATTTTTTCATTGCCAATGGATCTGGATGCATGACGCATTTCAAGTAATTCTCCAGCGACAAACTTTTTAGCCAACATATCATCAATTGTTTTATCAGCCTCTTCATAAAGTTCGGACAAAATCGTGTAAGTTTCATGAGATTCTGATGCTTTGTTGATCATTTTAACCATTCGAGGACATAACTCATTGTACCGCTCCATGAAATGGGCTTTTATATCCAATTCAACATGTTGCCTTTTTAAATCTTGATTACTTCCTAACCTTGCATCTCTTGTCCATCGCTTCAGTATATAGTGTTGAGGAATTAACTTAATATTCATAACATCTAAAACTTTTATAGCATGACTGCATAAGATACCATACGTCTCAAATTTATGACAATCACAAACAACTTTTTGATCCTCAAGATTCCCTACTACCATCCGCTCCTTACTATTATCATAGTTTGTAACAACATACAACCCTTCTTCCAATTTTTTTACGCAAGTGCCTAGATATTCTTCATACTCTTCTTGAAATTCTTCAAAGATTCTTGGAGTGTAAATGTTTCCGGCTTGTACAAGCATAGGAGCTCTTTTCATTTTCAATTTAGGCAACTCATGTCTTGACTCATAATCGGCTTCTGACTCATTGTTCTGTTGTTTATTAACAACTCTTTCAAAGTGTGTGAAAAATTCTACTAAATTTAAATCTGACTTCAAATGATTTTTCAACTCGGAATTAAAACTCTCGATGAATTGAATAGATCGCATACCTGCTGTGAATTTTTTTCTATCGAACGCCCATGCCCATTTTTCCTTCAGTTGAAAAATTGTATTAAGCCATGAATCTTTAGAAACATTATGTTCAGCAAGTAAAACATTCCACGCGTTCAAAAACTCACCTTCCTCTTCATGTAGATCAATGCATGCTTCAAAATCTGAGTAAAATTGTGAACCCTTTTGATAGAGATGGTTCACATGCTTCATGGCATTTGCTCTTATCTGCCAAGTGCACAATCCATGAAATGTTTCTGGCATAACTAAAGAAATAGCCGTGGCCATTGCAACATCTTGATCCGTTAGAATGGTTTTAGGCTTTTCTCCACCCATTGCTCGGAGAAAAGTTTCAAATAACCATTGAAAAGAAGGAATTGTATTATCATATAGCAACGTTGCACCAAAAACAATCATTTGCTTGTGATTATTTAGTCCAACAAATACTCCCAGCGGCCGATAATCCCTATCTGTCATATATGTTGTGTCAAAACTGACGACATCACCAAAGCATCCATAGTCATTTATCATTTGTGCATCCGCCCAAAATATATTTGTTATTTTCTCTTCAAAATCTAATTGAAAATCATAAAAGAACGAAGGATTCTCACTTTGTCGTTTAAAATGCATCAACAAAGCACCTGCCTCACCATACATTAAGGACCGCATCCTTCTAGTCGGAAGATAACTCTTACTTTCTTGTCTTGTACAACCAATATCATCCATTCCATCAACTTTCTCCGAAACTTCTTTTCGAAAAACTTTTTGTTTTAATCTAGATTCATCACCCACTCCAACTTGAGATGTTTGTGACTCAGATACGTGCCGATGGGAGCGAATCATATTAACATACCCCGGCGGTAAAAGAGCATGATTATGCTGAGCAACAAAATCAACAACCTTATATTTTCCAATCTTTCGATCAAGTGAAATAACCATACGAGCATGACATCCCGTTCTAGTTTCTACTCTACCCTCTTTTACCAAGTTACTCCGTTTGTCAACACTCCGTTTACCCTCTTTAAAACACGTGAATCTTCTCGAAGTCAAAGTTCCATCTTTTCTACTTTTATTTCCATATTCTCGACGAATACCAAATCCAGTTACCCTACTATACTCATTATAAAATTCATACGCCGCTACCTCGGATTCAAACTCCATTTCTAAATGAGGTGTATAATCAAATTCAACAACACACTCTTCCCCTTCCCCATCCCCATGTTGAACAATATTTTCATATACACATTTCTCTACACCTTCAACTTTTGGAATTGTTGGCAAATTCATGTTTTCTATAATAAAAAACACATAAAATAATGGAATAAACTCAACTTGTGTAGCTATAAACTAATAATATTCATAGAAAATAGAAAATAATAATAACAAATTTCAAAAGAGTAGTAATCCTATTTTTCTCTACTCTTAGGGATTTCATAAGAATGGAAAAGAATAGAATCACCAGAGACGATGTTCATCGGCTGAGTTTGAAGACGGCAGTGTAATTGGGAATTAGGGAGGTGCGGTGGCAGTTGAGCTAGCCACGATCTCATAGAAACTAAGAGCATGATGATTGAAATAAAGATTATCGCATGGTTTTGAGTAGACATGGCAACAAAATTCATACATGCGGGTACCCACCCGAACCCGCCCCGAAGTTGACGGGGAAAACCCGCTTTGACTTTGTTTGGGTTTGGATTTGGGTTTTCCCCGATTAAAAAATATAGGGACAAGTCAAGTAATGGGGACACTAGTACCCACCCCGAAGCCAACTCCGAACCCGCCCCGTTTATTTTATTATGTATACATTATTATTTAGTTTTGTTAATTTGTAATATTGAATATGTGGTCAATGTTTTGATATTTTGATTTTTATTAATTATCTAAAATATTTGAATTGTATCTATACAATTTTTTGAGATTGTTTTATTTTATTATTTGTAATGTAATTTTATTTTAGAAAAATTAAATATTTTTATTAAAAAAATAATTTTAATAAATAGATAGTGGCGGAATGGGGATACCCGAACCCAACCCAAACTCATTTTAGACGGATTTGGGTTTTAATTCCCCATCTCCGTTTGGGTTTGGGGCGGGGAACGGGGGCTGCCTGGAAATATGGGTGTGGGTTTGGGAGAGATAAAAACTGTCCCCGACCCGCCCCGTTGTCATGTCTAGTTTTGAGAAGATATTTGAGAAAAGGTTTCATGATGATCATGACGTCATAGTAGATGGATAGTTTGTGGCGTCGAAAAAATTTCAAAACATATATTTTTCTCTATTTTGGTCGAAAACGACATTTTTATGGGGCAATTTGTTAGCTGAGATTTCGACGACAAGGTTGTATTAAGTGTGATGAGCAAAAGAAATATTTTGTGACTTCCACAAGAAGTATTTTTGGGAGATCTTAGTAGAAGAATTCCTTTATTTAAGAGGGAAATGCTAGTTTTGGGACTTAGAAATATTTCTTATTTTAGATTGTAATTTCGACGGAGGTAATACTGATGTTGCGTTCGACGAAGGTTTTAAATTTTGAATAAGGATCATAACTGTCTTTTGTCCTTATCTATTTTTCTAAAAGGACGCGTGTAAAGTTATGGTGAAGTGAAGGAAAACAAGCGAAACATGTCATTTTCTGGAGAAAAGACTGTTGATGGCGGTTATTTCGACTTAGTATAAATAGAAGTCTTAGTATGTAGGATTTCCCTGTGTTCAATCATTGTTCAATCATTGTTGAGAAACGAGTTCGTTGAGAATGTGCGTCTGAATCACCATATTTTCATTTCAATTAAAGTTATTTATAGTTTATTAATTACTTTTGTTATTGCAATTTACTTTGAAGTTCTTTATTGCAATTCCTTTACAAATTTTGCATTTATTTTTGAATTTTAAACAATATTATCAAATCATGGGCATTGTCAAAGTGTTCATAGACTTTCAAATATAATTTAACAACAATACATGTCCTAGGATTCATTGGTTGTTCCTGTAAAGTAAGTCATTTTTGGAGACCAGATGTTGTTTATCAATTTTCACGGTAAATAGTTACACGGGGATGCAATTCTATATATTTTTCGACATAGCCTAAAGGTCCAGCTCAAAATCGAATTTGACTGGGGTGCGTCCGAAAATACATTTCCGAATTTCAGAGGTAGTTTTAATTTTTCACTAGTGTGGGGGAGAAAGGCTTAGAGTGGGAAAAGCAATTTCCAATTATTTATGGGTGGAAAAACACTCAACGAAAAACCGAAAATTATACTCACACAACTCATTCATTTTTAGGCACACACCACTTTTATGATTTAATTTATTCTGGAAATATATTTTTGGTATGTCTCCAGAAATACATGGAACTCACAAAAACACTTAGATCTTATAGGGTGTTTTTGTGAGTAACTATAGGATATAAGTGTTTTTGTGAGTTCCGGGTATGTATTTTCCGAGACATTCTGAAAATGTACTTCCGAAATAAATTAAGTCATAAATTTGATGTGTGGTTCAAAAACGAATGAGTTGTGTAAGCATAAGGTACGTCTTGAGATGCATCTCCGAAATCTGAGAACATTTTGAGATATTCTAGTTGCATATCAAACTCAACCATATTAAAGAAGTGGCAGGAATAATTGACTACACTCACTACATCACCATCAAATAAAACTTTCCTGGAAACACTAATTTGACTATTGATGATCAATTTAGCTGGACATTAAGATTTGATGGAACCTTTTTACACGTTATTTGACAGAGAAAATGAAGACTAGTGAACTTGCATAGTTATTTCCATCAAAATACCTTGAAACTTCAAATATGATCCCTGTTGACTTTGTATAAGGAATAAAGAAGCTAAGTAAAAGTTAGCACATAGCATAGTAAGAAAATCATCTTACCTGTAAACCAATTCTTAGTCTTGTCTAAACTCTAGCAAGGAACTTCATGGTGACTGTTGTTGCAGAAGCGTTCTTATCAGCTTTTGTGGAGGTGTTGCTGGACAAGATAATTTCAACTGAGTTTGTGAACTTCATTCGGAGCAACAAGCTTGATGTTTCACTGTTGGAAACGCTAAAGTTAACATTGTTGAGTCTTCAAGCTGTTCTAAATGACGCCGAGGAGAAACAAATCACAAATCCTGCTGTCAAGCAGTGGCTGGATAACCTGCGAGAAGTTGTCTTTGAAGCGGATGACCTGTTAGACAGAATCAATACAGAGGCATTAAGAAGAAAAATGAATAAGGTGAGGAACATCCTTTCTTCAAATTTCAAACAGTCTTTCGCGTTTATCAATTTTGATATTCAAAGATTATTTGAAAGGTTGGAACACTTTGCACGGAAAGGACACTAGCACCCTTCTTGAATCTGTTACTTTAAAAACAATTGATACCAATAATGTGGACGTCACACCAAAAAGAACCGATACTAGTGATCTGAATAGTCTCCAAGTGCAATTGCAGCAAAGTTTAAGCCATAAAAGTTTTTTGCTAGTATTGGATGACATGTGGGACGGAAACTATGTGGATTGGAACAATCTGAAGGACATCTTTAATGCTGGGAAAATGGGAAGCAAGATCATCATCACAACTCGAGATGAAAGAGTCGCACTAGTCACACAAACCTTTCTTCCTGTCCACTATTTGGCACCCCTGCAAAGTGCGGAATGTTGGTCTTTACTTGCGAAACATGCATTTGGAGCAAGTAATTCCAGGCTTCGGTCCAATCTAGAAGTAATTGGGAAAGAAATTGCCAAAAAATGTGGTGGTTTACCATTAGCAGCTGTAGCACTAGGGGGTCTTCTTCGCACCAAACTGTCATGTGATGATTGGAACAATGTACTAACAAGTAACATTTGGAATTTGCCAAATGTTGAGGTGCAGCCGACTTTTCTATCTAGCTATCATTATCTTCCAGCTCCTTTAAAAAGATGCTTCGCTTATTGTTCAATTTTCCCAAAGAACTCCATTTTGCAAAAACATATGGTGGTTCAATTGTGGATTGCAGAAGGCTTAGTACCTAAGTCCAAAACACAGAAAAGTTGGGAAAAAGTAGGAGAAGAATACTTTGACGAACTAGTGTCAAGGTCGCTGATACTTCGGCGATATAATGGTGAAGAGTGCTATGAAATGCATGACCTCATCAATGATTTAGCTACAATGGTTTCATATCCATTCTGCATCAAGTTAGACGAACATGAACTAAATGATAAGGTACGTCATTTGTCATACAATAGAAGGAAATATGACTCGTACACTAAGTTTGATAAATTATAAGACTTAAAGGTCTGCGTACTTTCTTGGCCTTGCCGTTACAAGAAACACAGGGGTTACTCTATTCCATATCGGACAGGGTACTACGTGATTTGTTGCCAGCAATGAAACATTTACGCGTGTTGTCGTTGTCAAACTACAGGTGTATCACCGAGTTGCCCAACTCAATTGAAAATTTGATATGTTTGTGATTCTTAAATCTCTCCAACACTTCTATCGAAAAGCTTCCATCCGTAACATGCACCCTTTACAATCTGCAGACCTTGTTGTTGTTTGGGTGTTGGTGTCTCATTGAGTTGCCCGAGGACATGGGAAAACTGGTTAATCTGCGCCACCTTGACATCAGAGATACTCAACTGAAGGAGATGCCAGTACAAATAGCCAAACTACAAAACCTTCAAACTTTATCTAATTTTGCTATTAGCAATCATCGGGATGGATTAAAGGCTAGAGAGCTCGGAAAATTTCCAAATCTAAAGGGAAATCTTTCCATCTCAAAGCTACAAAATATTACTGACCCCTTTGATGCTTTTGAAGCAAATTTGAAGATGAAAGAACAAATTGACAACTTGGAACTACAGTGGATTCCACATGGCAGGAATGGTTCTACCGGTCGAAGTTCACAAATTGAACCTCTTGTACTTGAACAGTTTCAACCATCAACAAATTTGAAGAAACTCAGCATCAGAGGTTATGGTGGAGCAACATTTTCAAATTGGTTGGGTGATTCACTATTTAGCAACATGGTGTATTTGCACATAAGTGGCTGTGATCATTGTTCATTGCTGCCACCACTTGGACAATTACATGGTTTGAAAAAACTCAGTATTGCCAATATGAAATCAGTAAAGAGTCTCGGTTCGGAATTCTATGGAAGTAGTAGTTCTCTTTCATTTCAACCATTTCCTTCCTTGGAGACTCTAGAGTTTGAGGAGATGCCTAACTGGGAGGAATGGAACTTGATTGGAGGTGAAGCAACAGAGTTTCCTAGTCTAAAAAACATGTCACTGGAAACATGTCCCAAACTCAAAGGAAACGTGCCTCACAAGCTTCCTTTGTTAACCGCACTTGAGTTAAGGGCGTGCGATCTACTACTCGAGTCAAGGCACTCAGATGATCAAATCATCCCATTGATATGGTCACCTCTTAATTCTCTTCAGAAGTTAACCTTGGTCGGCTTTCCTTCTCTAATGTCTTTTCCAAGAGACGGTCTACCCAAAACCTTACGGTCTCTCACTATCCATGATTGTGAGAATCTAGAATTCCTTCCTAGTGAATCCTTGGATAATTACTCATATCTCGAGGACATAACAATATTTTATAGCTGTAACTCAATGACATCCTTTACCATGAAACCTCTCCCTGTCCTAAAAAATCTTCATCTATCCGGTTGTAAAAGTCTTAAATCAATTTTCATTGCAGAAGAAGATGCCTCGCAGAGCCTCCCGTTTATTCAGAGCATCACAATATGGCATTGTGATGAACTGGAATCATTTTCCTTTGGTGGATCCTCTGCTCCTAACCTCATTCGTTTCGAGGTGTGTTCGTGTAAGAAGCTTTGTTCACTTCCAGAACCAACTAAAACCTTCCCTTACTTACAGGAATTAAGAATAGTTGACCTTATAAATTTACAAAGCTTTGCCAAAGAGGGGTTGCCTATCAATTTACAGGAACTAACAGTTGGAGGGATTTTGTGCAATACAGCTATTACCAACTGGGGTTTGGAACGTCTCACTTATCTCTCTGAGTTGCACATTTGGGGTGATGACATCATGAACATATTGATGAAAATGGAAATGCCATTGCTACCCGCTTCTGTCGTTTCCTTATACATTTCTTTACTATATGACATTAAATGCTTGAATGGAAAGTGGCTTCGACATCTCACCTCTCTCCAAAACCTTGAGTTTTCATTCTGTGATAGTCTCAAGTCATTGCCAGAACAAGGATTGCCTTCCTCTCTTTCTGTACTCAGTATCTCTCACTGTCCATTACTTGAAGCACGTTGGCGGAAGAAGCGGGGGAAAGAGTGGCGCAAGATTTCTTTCATTCCCTGCATAGTTATCGACAACAAAATAGTCACATAAGTGTCGAGGTCAGTCTCAATAATAATACTAACTTGCATTTGTCTCGAGTTTTATTCTTTTGCTCTCACTAAAGTTATTTATTAATAGACTACTTCATCTTTGTAGTGTTATGGTTGATAGGAGACAATGGACTGATGACAAGTGGAAGACAAAGCAAGAGATGGTGACTATTGCATAGAGTTCCATGTACACGCGGCTAGCGCTCTTCCAATCATCGATAAATATGAAAACCAGTATGTTATGTAAAGCAACTGGAACATTCCGAAATAGAGCCCAACAAGAAAAAAATGCAGTATGATGATGTTTTGCATATGCGGCATTTGATGTATTGTGCCTTACTGCAAAGAAAAAAAGCAGTGTTTGCTTGCCATCTAATCTCCTGCTATGAAGACCAACACCAGAAGCTTATAAGGAATTGTGAATACTGTGATGCTTAAAAGTAGTGCTTCACGATAGGGTAGAGTTCATTGATATAGACCCTCTCTATTTCTCCTCTTCATTTACTAATGTTTAGAAATGATTTGGGCTGTATAAAGAATATTCAGACTCCACCTAGTCTTACTCTCTCCTGTTTATGTTCCAAAAAATTTAGTAAATGAGGAAATGGAGAGAATCCATTCTCAACCACACGACAATTTCATAACACCACGGGCGACAAACAGTCATGTCTGTCCTGCAAAAGCCTGAAAAAAACGGGACGGGATGGACATAGTTGAGGGTGTAGATCTTTAACATTGACCCGCCCTGGAAAAAAATAAGGTGAGGCAGGGCGGGCCAACGGACACAACAACTCTTATGCCTAAAAATTGCAAAATTTTAAGTTAATGCTCGCGTCTTCAAAAGAACGGGGCGGGCGGGTCTGCGGACACGGCAACTCTTAAGCCTAAAATTTGCAAAAGTGTAAGTTAATGCTCGCCTTCGCAAAAGAACAGGGCAGACGGACACATTAAAGGGTGCGGGTCTAACACCTTGACCCACCCCGCAAAAAAGTGCAGACAAAACAGATATGTCGGGCATGCCTAACACCTTGGTCCGCTCCGTAAAAAAATGCGGACAAAACAGACATGCCCGATAGGGCGGACCTATTTTACCACCCTTACACCAGTCTCGCATGATTTAGAACTTGTAAACAAAAGTTTTTGGGATAATTTCTATGTTTTATTTAGTATAAAATCATAGTAAACTATATCCTTGCTATCAACCTTAAAAATATAAGACAAAAAAGAGAAAAAATCAGTGAACATAAGCTATTAATCAGATCCTATAAAAAGAAAAATATATATTCCAAATAATTACAAATATACAGCTAATTTCTCCATTATGTTTTCGGATTAACATAATCTATGGTTGATAGCAACGTATCAAATTACTATTCATAATTGGAGACTTCTACTCAATAAAATGTTAGAACAATATAAAACTTGTGGATAGATGAATAACTCATGATTGGAAGAATGGCCTCCTAGGCTACAACATCTAGTCCCTCTCTTAAAAGACTTAGGCATGGATTTACATGCACAAAATATGCTTGCAAATAGATCAACATTCTTAGGTTGAAGTGGAACAGTACTCTCATTTGCATGTCAGCATCTCCATTGGACTAAAACTTAGGAAGAGACCATTACCACATTCAGCCTAGATTGTAAACAAAAATATCAATTTATGCTTATTAAGAACCTTAGTTAACTGTAATGAATTTTTTGTGTGTAATTAAGTAACAGTATTATCTAATCTGCCTATCATGAAAACTTGTTCCATTAGAATAAAATGGTTGTAATAACGTTTTCTCCACAAAGAAACACATCATTCTTAACGATGAAATTTGCAATGTTGATTTTATGTTCAATCGGATTATCTTACTTTCTTGGCAATGGTTGGCCCTTAGACCCAATGATAGTAAAATTTGTAAATTTTATAAGTGGACTATGTTACCTCTTGATTTTTTTTATAATAATTTGTTCCTTGTTTTTTTTTTATTGCTTTGTAATGGATTGGAGAACCTTTTTTTTCTCCGATTATATTTCATTGTGTACCAAAAAAAAAAAGAAATCAAGAACATAATTCTAACGTTCCTATGAGTCAATTATGATATCGACTCTGATCTTTAAATCCATGCCAAAATTCAATTAGAGAATGAAGGCGGAAGCGTACATGAATTTGCCATTGAAATCGTTGAAGGTTGAGTGTATATGATATTTCAATTTGTAGAGTTCCTTATGGTTCCTTGAATCTCTTCTGATGAGGATGAAGAGAGAAAACCTGATAAATCATATTTTTATCGTTCTCTACAAATGGGGATCGTAACCCATTTAAATAAACCTAGGATTATTTCTTAATTTTCATTATTATAATTTGACTAATCATCAAATTAGATATTGATTTATGGTATCTACACAATAACATGACCAATCATGACATTTATGCTTTTAGCCACAAACTTAATATTATGTTAATAAGACCCCTTTAAGTCTTGACTAATTATAATAATAACATTAACACCTTAAATGTTACATTTGTGACCCAAAATTCTAACAATCTTTCTGAACATGTGTTAGACTTTATGAACTTAAAGTATATCCAAAGTATCTTGTCCATTAGTCATGCCAATATACAAAATCAAGACGATTTTTATTTTATCAATCATAACTAAAACCATCAATGATCACCGATAGTGACACGACTAAATGACATAGATCCATCATGAAATGTGTAGCATGAAAATCACACGAAATTGGTTTGTATATGTCGATTTTCAACTGGTCCTACTTTACTTTAGTGAGATTATTCAATAACTTTATTGTACAAAATGTGAACTACTAAATATCAAACTTTATTAATTGGAAAATATCCAAAATCATAGTATGCATACATAATACTAAACATATAACATAAAATTTATAATTGACTAACTTTCACTAAACCAAAGACTCCTCTAACGATAAAATACCCTTGTGAGCAGTGTGATCATGAAAGACCTTGGGTAGAAGACCTTTTGTAAGAGGATATGCTATCATGGAGTTTGTCCTTAAGTGTTCTGTGAAAATCTATCCACTTTGTACCATTTCCTTAACAACTAAGAACTTGATGTCAATATATTCTGACTTAGTCGAGCTCCTATTATTGTTGGAATACAGGACGGTGGATTTGTTGTCACAATATAACTTAAGTGGCATTTCAATTCCTTCCATAATTCACAGCACAATGACAAGATTCCTCAACCAAATCTCATTGTTGGATGCCTCATAACATGCTATAAACTCAGTTGCCATTGTGGATGAAGCCATAAGAGTTTGCTTAACACTGTGCCAAGAAACTACTCTATCAGCCAACATGTAGATATAGCCTGAAGTGGATCTTTTACTATCTTGACATCCAGCAAAATCTGAGTTAGAGTATCTAATGATCTCTAACTGGTATGACCTCTTATATGTGAGCATATTGTCTTTTGTTCTCTTTAAATACCTCATAACCTTTTTGGCTTCTTTACATGATCCATTCATGGATTGCTCAAATATCTTCCTAACATCTCAACTATGAACGCAATATCCAGACGCGTACATACTAGGGCATACATCAAACTCTCTTTTATCGACGCATATGAAATATTTTGCATTTCTTGAATTTCTAAGTTTCCTTATAGGCACTGATTGAGACTGAATTTGTCTCCCTTAGCAATTGGAGTATCTCCTTATTTATATTCCTGCATGCCAAACCTTTTAAGTACCTTTTCGATAAAGCTCCTTTGTGATAATCCTAGAATTCCACAAGATCGATCTCGATGTATCTGAATTCCTAATAGAAAGGAGGCATCACCCATATCTTTCATTTCAAAATTTTTTGATAGAAATTCTTAGTTGTGTATCCTTCATATATCATTTGTGGCAAGCATTATGTCATCTACATACAATACCAGGAAAATGTACTTGCTTCCACTAAATTTGTGATACACACAATATTCAACAACATTTACCTCAAAATCAAATGAGAGAATTACTTTATTAAACTTGTGATACCACTGACGAGATACATGCTTTAGTCCATAAATGGATTTTGTCAATTTGCAAACCATATTCTTTGAGTCTCCTGACACAAAGTTTTATGGTTGCATCATGTAGATTATTTCATCAACGTTGCCATTGAGGTAAGCTATCTTGACATCCATTTGAAGGAGTTCCAAATCATAATATGCAACAAGAGCCATGATTTTCCTAAAAGATTCTTTCGATGAAACTAGAGAAAAGGTTTCTTTAAAGTCAATCCGTTCCTCTTGAGTATAACCTTTAGCCACAAGACGAGCCTTATACCTCTCCACATCACCGTTAGAATCTTATTTGGTCTTAAAAATCCATTTGTAACCAATGGGTTTCACACCTTCTGGTAATGGGACAAGTTCCCAAACTTTATTGTCTTACATGGACTTATAATCCTCCTTCATTGCTTTAATCCACTTTTCTGGGTTGGAATCATACATGTCTTTACGGAAGTTGATTGGATCATCTTTCATCATACCATTATTTTCCTCATGTTCTTGGATAAAGTCTATGTAATCATTCGAAATAGCATTTCTCCTTTCTCTAGTGGATCTCCGCAAAGGTATTGGTTCTTATAACACATGTTATTGAGGATTTTGAGTTTGTTCTTCATGAGTTACCAAATTATCTTGAGTTGGAGGAATTGCAACAATGTCTTGTGGAGGTTCTATACTTGCTTGATTAAAAGCAATTATATGAATCGATTCTGGAATTGTTATCGATTCTTCCTCTAAGACAAAGTCTATAACCTTATTCTTCCCCCTAAACTCAATATCCCCGAAGATTGTGGTTGTTCATGTCTCAAAATTAAATTAAATTTAGGATCGTAAAATTTATTTCCCCTGGATCTTTCAGAATAGCCAATAAAGTAGTTGCTCACTGTTTGGGAGTCTAATTTGTTTTCATTAGGCATATGCGGTCATTCCTCAGCTGGACATCCCCACTCGTGAAAATGTTTGAGACTAGGCTTTCGCCCGGTCCAAAGCTCATAAGGTGTTTTGGCAGCTGCTTTTGTTGGTACTCTATTTAGAATATAAGCTGAAGTCATTAATGTCTCTCCCCAAAGTGATTCTGGCAAGGTAGAATGACAAATCATACTCCTTACCATATCCTTAAGAGTCTAGTTTCATCTTTCAGCAATGTTGTTCATGCTAGGAGATCCTGGCATGGTGTACATTGGGACAATTACACATTCTTCCAGGTATTTTGGCAAAAGGCCCTGGACGTTGTTCACATGAACCGTCATATCTACCGTAATATTCACCCCCACTGTTAGATTTGACTTTCTTAATTCTTTTGTTGAGTTGATTCTCAATTTCAACCTTAAACGATTTGAACACATCTAATGACTGAGACTTTTCATGTATAAGAAATATATACGCATATCTAGAATAATCGTCTATGAATGATATAAAATATTATTGACAATTCCAAGAAGTTATTGGAAATGGTCCACAAATGTCTGTATGTATCAATTCTAAGACATTTGTAGCTCTATATGCACCATTTTTTTAATCTTGGTTTGTTTTCCTTTAAAGCATTCAACACAAACACCAAAGTTTGTGAAGTCAATGGAATCCAAAATTTCATTTGACACTAGTTGCTCAACTCTATTTTTAGAGATGCGACCTAAGCGTTTGTGCCATAATGCTTATGAATTATTATCCTCAATTTTACGCTTAGTACCACTTGATTCCACATTTAAGGATTCACCATAGGTAGCTATTGTGTTAACCAAATATAGAGTATTATGACTCATAACTGAACCAGTCCCAATAATATCATAATAGAAAGACAACTTGAACATATTGTTTCTAAATGAACAAAAATAACCTGATTTGTCCAAATAAGAAACTGAAATCAAATTTCGTCTAAATGACGGAACCACAAAAATGTCTTTTAAATCCAAATAAAATTTGGTACATAGTAATAATCTAAAATGTCTTATAGCTTACACCTCCATCAACTTGCCATATCCAATATATATTTGTCTTTCAACATCCTTTGGCTTCCGGTAGTTAAGGCAACCACTCATTGAAACACTGATGTTAATAGTTGTACCAGAGTCTAACCACCAAGTGTTTCCAAGTACTGGAGCTAAATTGACCTCAAAACAAACCAAACTGTGACTCATGCGATTAGATCGATCACATTTCTCATAATCTTTCCTCTATCCAGAGATATCAAATTCCATAGGAGAAGGAGATTGCTTCATCCTTAATGCAAGGTCAAGATCCATGCAACCAAGAACAATTTCCATGTTCTTATTCCAACCCTTAAAGTCTATCCCATTAAGGACCTGAACCTTATTCGTATTAGCAAATATTGAAGCAATTGTAGCTGAAAAGAATAACAAAATTAAAAATTTAAATATACTCACATAAAATAAAACTGAATTATCAATTTTTTTCGAATAAAGATGTAACACGTCTCAAGATACCTAGTGCACAGTCAATATTGAGTCTTTGGACACTAATATTAAATGTTAGTGATACTCTTGTTGTAACAATCAAACATTGATGATAAAAAAATGTTGAATATTAAACCCATATTTGGTTTGATTTACTATTCACATGTGAAACCTTATAATTATCACATATTTACCATCACATGTGCGTATGAAAACTGGTCAACCATCAATTGTCATTTGGATCAATTGATACTCACATGGATAAACACAAAAAAATAAAATAATTCATAAGCAATTTCCACAAAAGAGATCACTTTGACGACCTTTTTCATTTCAATTAACTTAAATGGTTAAATTATTGTATAAATTTACAATCCGTAGACAAAACTTGAACAAAATTATATAAAACTTAATGGATGAAACAACTAAGGGGTACAATCATGCAAATCGAAACGACATACCTATATTCCAACCGATATCTACTTTGTTATGTGAAACACAACAAACCAATAACAAGTAATATATTATATATTAATAATGATAAAAAAATTACCAAAATTATTTATTTATTAAAATTACTTATTATGATAAATAAATAAAATACACATATTGTAATCATATGTACAAAAAGAATCTCATATAGTTGGTAAATTAATTTTATAATCACTTGATGTAGTAAATATAAACCTTAGGTCAAAATAATAATAAAGAGCATATTATAATTACTTGAATTTTACAAAAGTCCAAACAACCAAAAATAAAAAATAAATATTAAAAAAAACATTAAATTTGAAGCAAAAGAAAAAAGAAGGTTAAAGTGAGGATGATATTAGTCCTCAGTCTTATTGCAAAACCTTACTTAATGGAGTTTTATGGAATATAACTTACTGCATACTTTGCGGGACATGTCATTGATAAAAAATAAAAATGTAAACCAAACAAATTCCATAACGGAATGCATGATTATGGCGATACAAAACCAACCAAATCATTCTGATTAGGACATTTTAAAAATTGGAATTAGCCATTGCTACTATGGTGGTAAAACGGGTCGTCTGTCCCGTCCCATTTTGCTCCATCTCGTCTTAGAGAAATCTACCTGTTACTCTCCACTCATACCTGACACCCCCTACATCCAATGAAAATACCAAATTGACCATGAAAGAAAAGATTTTCAAATTTCACACATTCCCGATACATTCACGGGGTTTTCAAAAAAATTGACGATGCCGAGAATTTCGTTGCACTACCGGAGATTTGATTCTTTACAAGTAAGTTTTACCGGTTTTTTCTAAATTACCGGAAATTTCAAAATTATCGGTAATTATGACTTTTCTACCGGTAATTTCTGGCAGTTCAAAATTTATGACTTTTCTACCGGTAATTTGAAATTACTGTTAGTGATATTTTTTTTTCTTCGGGAATTTCAAATTCCCGGTAGTTTAATTTGTGTTTTTTTTTGCAGTGAAGACTAGAGGTACTAATGGTAGCATCGGTGAAACGACGTGTGATTTAGCAGCAGCTGGTAGGGGAATGGGTACAACCGCTCTAGATGTTGAGTCTGCCCATGTACTAGCTAGACGAGTGGTCCCAACCGGTTCACACCAGAAGCGTATGATCGAGCAGCAGGGGCATTTCCAGGCACCTCACGTTGTTAGGAGACGTAGAGGTATTTCTTCACAACAGACCACACCTGAGGACGCCCCTGTTATTCAGCCTCAGCCGGTGGATGTTATTGAGAGAGATGTTCCAGAGGAGGTTGTTGTTAGGGATGTGGTAAAGGAGACTGATGTTAAAGTGTCAGCTAAGGGCGTGCATGATGTAACGCCCCGAAAATCTAAATTAATCATGTATTTATTTATTTAATTTAGAAAGAATTAAGAAGTTTGGATGATTTTTGGAGAATATTTGATCAATAGAGTATTTTAAATAATTTAATTGAATGAATAATCATGTATTATTTAGACTATTATTATTATTAAAAAAATAAGAGATGGGCAAGGTGGTCATAAAGGAAAAGAAGTAAGGATATAATTGGAAGTTCATAAAGGGCAAATTTTGGTGTTTTGCGGTTTATGTCCCGATTTCGCACCCGATGTCGATTCTCTAGATCTGAGGCAATAATGTAGACCTTAGGACATAATTAATTGAGGATTAGTAAATAAAATTTGATTAATAATGAAACTTAGGTAAATTTAACTAGCTGATTAATCACTTAAGTTGCGTGAGGATTATTTTGGTGATTGTGTGGAATTATTGTTGCATATGTGATCGGATGGATCGTGTAGATGTATAATGTGATGTTTATACATGTTGTATGCATAATCATGGTCATTCATACATTGAGGTATTATTGGTGGGATGATTCGTTGCCGGATGGGCGTATGCGGTTCATTTGTACTCCGTTGCGGAGAATGGTGGGGATAAATCATTGTCGGGTGGGCGTATGTGATTTATCCGAGTTCGATTGAATGAACTAAGTTGAGCTGGTACCACATGCATTGTGTCATTGTTGGGTCACATTGCATAAATATTGTTGTTGTGAATCATATATTGTTGTTGCATAATTATTGTTGTGATGTTGTGGTACATGTTGTTATGTGAGAAACTACCTTTGATGTGTTATATGCACCATTAATATTTGAATGCATTTCTCACCCTTTGTTGTTGTTGTTGTTGTTGTTATATCTGTGCTTCCTTGGAAGTACAGATAATCCAGGTACTTGAGTGTGCGTGGACTTCGTGTTGCTTGTTCGAGTCATATGATTGCTTTGATACGTAACACGAGAATGGTAATTTTAATGTTTTATTTGTCTTAGTTATTTGTTATGTATCTCATTATGTCAAGAGAACCCAATATATCCTGCTCGCCCTGGATTAGTCATGACTCATCAACCACGTTTGGTCCTCCTCGTTCCAGATCTCTGCCCGACAACAGTAGAGATCACCCGGATTCAACCCAGATGGTCCCTGCTCGGAGTATAGTGTGCCCGAAGTGCCATTATCACGATCAGGGTGCTCGATCGACGGTTGGTTTCTGGAAGTTATCTATTTTCGGGGGATCCACGGTCCATGCCCAAAAATAGGAACCGTTGGCCACGCGCTGGGATCCCTCTATATAAACCCTCTCTCGTGAGGGGGGAAAGTATCAAAAGATTCATCCTTAACCCTCTTACTTTCACTTGTTATTCCTCTTGCCTGTCCTGACTTAGGCATCTAAGTACCTTGCAGGTACACCCCCCAGTTCTCCTCACCATTCGAGCAGACCTTGGAATCCACATCAGCAGCCATCAGAGATCCTGATCTCAGGTACGATCTATGTTGTTGGAAACTTTATAACCAAGGATATTTGAGGAATTATTGTTGATGTTGATTTTTTTACTATAAGTTGAAATAAATCAAATTTTCAGCTATTTTTAGTAAAGGAGTTTTTGTTGGTTAATGTTGTTGATGTGGCATTCCACTTGTTTTATACTCTGATTTTTCGTATTTACTCATTATTTTATAAACTGGGAAACGTTGGGTGTTATAGCAGTTACCATGAGATTGGGGTGACAGGTGTCAATGTCACATCCGTTGGAGAGCGTCTTACGGTTAATTTTTCATGTCTATTTAAGTAGATCTCATTTTCAGAATCAAAGGTCTCATTTCTTTACATTGTAAAAGGGACACACTCAAAGTACCGAACGTTAAGAGAAATGAGTTAACCCCCTACGCAAAATGTATGATAACGTCCAAACACTTATATTTCAAACTCATTTTAATTCCAAGCAATTTTAATATTTGTCTTTGCTTTATCTTTTTTCCTGCTTTTGTTTCTTTTCTCTTTTATTTGAGCATTCCGCGAGAGTTTGCATAAACATAAAAAACACACAAAAAACCTTACCATCTTACATTATAAAAGTCCACCGTATACCTAATCGGATAGAGCAGTCCTGGGACTCGTTTGACCGGTCCCACAAGTAAACCTTCTAGAGGAGACCAACGACTTGTTCGTGCGAAATCCACGTGCGAACACCATCACATGTTGAAACTGGTACCACATGCATTTATGAAGTTGCATTTCATTCTTGGTGGCATAACATAATTGCATTTGTGTTGATTTGATGATTTGATGAATTATGTGATGTGATGGTTGAGAACTTGAGATGTGTTGCTATATGATGAATGTTGGATGTATATCTTTACTTTATGTCATTTATATTGATTTATGATTACTCACCCTGCCTGTGTATGGTGATGGTTTATACGCCATCCTACAAATACTCAAGAAGGATAGCTATCGGTGCATGGAGTATAGCTTGAAGTTTTCTGTCATTTGTTTTTGTTTAGACATAAGAAATGATGTCATGTAACATCGGTCGGGTTGGGAATGATTTGGTGAACCTTGGTGTTTGTTTGATTTTGTATGTTGAGCTATTATTATTTTGAATAGATTGAATTCCTTTTTATAAAATTGAAGTATGTTGTTCTTTCCGCTGCGTAATAAATAAATATTGATTTTATGATGACGAACTCGTGTTACGGGACATGACACAGTTGTTTGATGATTTGAATAAAATGTGACGCCTTTTGTGGTTTACTCTGATTTTAATTGAATTTTCCATATATTTATGTTGAGGTAAAATTGGTGTTACAGAATGCAAGTGTTGGATACTAAGATAAGGTGGAACTCAACTTAGTTGATGTTGTCCACTGCATACCACTACAGAGAAGTTTGGCCTAGATATGCTGAAGAAAATGGTGCATTTTTCAACTTTTTGCCTGATGTAAGTGATTGGGAAGACGTTCATGATATTTGCAAGTTCTTTGAGGTTTTTGCTGATGTTACATCAATTATAAGTGGCACCTCTTATCCTAATGCTAATTTGTTTTTGATTGATCTTTACAGGGTGAAGGTTCTACTTGATAAATCTTCAAGCATCTCAAATAATCTTCAGCTGCAAGCACTTGCTAATGAAATGAAGTTTTAATATGACAACTATTGGTCAGAGTCTAATACATTGATTTCACTTGGTGCAGTTATTGATCCAAGGTATGTGCAACTTACAAGTAAATAATTAATTAAGTTGTCATTGCGTTGTACATTATGTAGCTAACCATTCTACTTGGTATGTTGCCTTGTGATTCAATCTTGGCCTATGATGAATTCCGTTGATATGAATATGAGGCTACTTCTGTATGAACTGCTTGTGAATTTTGTTTGATCAATTGTTCATATGTTGCTTATGATGAATTATGTTGCCTTGTTGTGAGTTGTGATAAAATTTGGGCCTATGATGAATTTTGTTTGATCTGAGCAAGTTATGTGAGTTGTGATTTAATTGTTCCTATGATAAATTATGTTGGATCTGTTTGATATGATTATCTTACCTTATGAGTTGTGAATCGTGAATCAATTGTGCATATGATTAAATTATGTTGCCTTGTGAGTTGTGATTTAATTGTGCCTATGATGAATTTTGTTTGATCTATTTGATATGATTATAGTAGTCTTTGAGGCCAATTTTGTTACCTCCTTGCAAATTTAGTTATGATCTGAGGCCAATTATGTTACCTCCGTGTTGTAACTTTAGTTGCCTATGATGAAATCAAATTCTGAGGCCAAATAAATTGAACATAACTTATGCAAATAGGTATAAATGAATATAAGTTGGTTGACAACTCTACTTGTTCAAATAGGTATAAAATAATCTTCATCAAATGTGTATATCCCTTATTGTATCCAAATGTTACTCAAGTCACTGCCTATGAACAAGAGTAGACAACCAACTTAAAATCTCTCTTCCAATTGTATCATGATACCTATGAAACCAATGATGAGAATGCCCCTGTATCTGAAACTCCAAAAGTAGGATCTAGTTCTAGATTGGGAATGAGGAGTTTTTAGATGTTTTTAGAAACTGTTGTTGGTAATACTAATTCAAAATCTGATCTTGAATTATATCTTGAGGAGCCTCCCTTGAAAGTTCTCCCTAAAGCTAAGTTTGATGTTTTAACATGGTGGGTGGGGAATGAAGCTAAGTATCATGTTCTTAGTAAATTGGTAAAGGATATCCCAACTGTTCCAATTACAATTGTTGCTTCAGAAGCAACTTTTAGTGTTGGTATAAGGGTTATTGATCCGAAACGATCTTCTATGAAAACTAAGACACTTGAAACGATACTTTGTGGGGGTGATTGGTGTTGCACCCCAAAATTTGCCCTCACAATACAAGACTTTGTGTTCTAAGAAGGTTCACAAGGTTCACAAGTTCTCCAACACTTGCATAACCTTTCATGAGGTTCATGAAGTCTACAAGTTACTTTATGAAGGTTCACAAGGTTCACAAGTTTCTCAATGCTTATATAATCTCTCATGAGGTTCATGAAGTCTACAAGTCACTTCTTGAAGGTTCACAAGGTTCACAAGCTTCTCAACATTTACAAGACCTTTCATGAGGTTCATGAAGTCCATAGGTTGCTTCTTGAAGGTTCACAAGGTTCACAAATTTCACAATGGTTACAAAGCTTTCCTGAGGTTTATGAGGGCTACAAAGCCACTTCATGAGGGTAACAAGGTTCACAAGCTTCACAATACCTCCCATGAGTATCACAAGACACTTTATGAAGATTCACAAGGTTCACAAAGTTCACAATTGATTAAAGAAGTTGACAATTCCCTCAGACAATGCACCTCCTAAGCAGTGCATCCAAAACTAGGGTTTTGACTTTAATCAGGCTAAGTGGACTTCCAATACCTCAAGTGAGTTTCATAACATCTTATATGTGTGTAAGAACCCCCATGTCAAGTTTCAAGACTTTTCTCAAAAGTTTGCTCAGTCAGATGATCAGATAAGTCAAAATCAATCAATGCAGTTAAAAAGTCAAACTGAGGTCAACTGTGGTCAAACCAAAGTCAAACTTCATAATTTTTTGCCAACATCAATTATATGAAGTAAAATTCATCATTTTATCAAGGGTTGATCATGATTCATCAAGGAGATTCCAGATCATCAATAATCAGGAGTTTCTAAATTAGGGTTTCCTCAGTAAAAGTCAACTGAACTTTGACCAGGCATAACTTTCACATACTTCATCACCAAGTCTCCATCCAAAGCTCATTTTGAAGGAAATTGAATTCCCTACAACTTTGATGTTGAAGGTTAAGCCCAAAAATGCTTCATTTGAAAGATATGAGCTAAGACATTATAGGTCATTTCAAAAGTCAACAAAAAGTCAACAACTTCAAAAGGGAATAACTTGAGATTGGTAAATGATATGGACCTGAAACCAATGGGGTTGTTTAGAGGACTCTTCAAGCTTTCCAAAAAGTCCAAGAACACCCTCATACCTTTAAAATTGAGGGAGATGTGCCCTTGCAAAGTTGGGAAATTTTGTGATGGTTTATGTTGAAAATGGAGGCTTAAAAGTAATTCTTTCCAAATGGGCTTGCTAAATTGTGACCCAATCCACTTCATAATAGCTTGCACGAAATTTCCATGATATTTTCATAATTTTTATTTTATTTAATTAATTTATTATGATTTTTTACACTTAAAATCATTTTAAATTTAAATAAAATATTAAAAATGAAGATATATTTTTGTGATTGATTCTAGAATTTCATAATTAGTGATTGAAACTTAAAGAGAAAGAAATCATGTGATCTCTCCAAAAATAGCAAGCATTCAAGAGCAAATATTTGACTTTTACAACTTGATCTTTTTCAATCTTTTTTGATCCAAATTTTCACATAACCAAGTCATATTTCTGACCTAATTCACTCATGTATATATGCTTAACACAAACCTAACACTCATTCACGATTTCCACAGCCCAAGAGTAAGTTCACCATTGTTCAAAAACCTCTCCACAAGTCACATTCGGATTTTTGGATTTAAGGCATTTGAAGGTAAAACAAGCACATAGCAAGCTTCCTGGGACTTCTCTGATCATGAACCATCCATCATATGCATCCATACCATGCTCTAATGCCTTACCCGAATCAAACTTGGCCATGGATTTCAAATTTTTGATTCTGTTTGTTTATGCATTATTAACAAATTTTGTTTGTGTTTTTGTGTTTATGGTGATCCAAGGAACAATTCTGGACAAATCAATTGGATTTCCCTTGCTTAGAACCGATTCGGCCATGTTAGGGTTCATGACCTCCAATTAGGGTTTATCATTTGAATGCATATAAATAAATTATGAAAACATAGAACTGTTGTGTGAATCGTGAGAATCATAAATCACTAACCAATTTCATGAATCAATGTGGTTTTGGTTGAGTTTCGTTTTCGCAGGTTTTTGTTGGGGTTTCAATTTCGCAGGAAAATTCGTGGAGGATTTCGCAGCAAATTTTGAAGGTCTTGAGGTTGAAGATGAAGCTTCCCGCGCCCTGGAAATTCAAAAATTTGTTTAAAATATTTTATGAATTATTATTAGTTTACTTATCACAAGCGTGCCTGTGGTCTGGTGGTAAGGCTGGAACGTATATGCTATAAAGGCCTTGGTTCGATTCTTGGCCATGGCATTGTTTTATTTTATTTTTGCAGGAATAAAAGACAACATAATATATAATATGTTATTGCCGTTCCATGACCAGAAGGGCTCTCCCAGCCAGGCGGTCAAGCATGCGCATGAATATCCCTAAGGTCCTGGGTTCAACTCCCACCCCAGGCCTTTTGTGTTCTTATTTTTTTTTTTTTGGATTTTTGCAAGGCAAGGCATAAAACAAACTTGATTCATTCTTCTACTACCTGCGCTGGGTTAGCCTAGTGGTATGCTTTGTGGCTTGCAAGTTGGGTGTCCTGGGTTCAAACCCACCCCAGGTAAGTTCTCTTTTTACCATTTTCTTCTATTTTTACTTCTTTGATTAATTAGCTTAATTGTTTCTTAATATTAATAAAAAAGGAATAAATTGTATACGTATGTATGTTTAAAATAACCTTCATTTTTTTTCTAAAATCCAAACTTCTATTTTTCTCAACTTAAAATATTTTCTTTGTTATATGATTAAATTATAAGATATTTGTTTATAATTTGTATAAACCCTAAAAGCTATTTTCAAAAATAAAGCCTAATCCTATTTTTTTCTAAATAGTTTTATTCCTTAATTGTTAATATAATTGTATTGTAAATTTATTTATTCTCATATTGTAAATATAATTATAAATTATTTTTCTCATATCAAATATAATTATGTTTCATGCTATTAAAAATTTAATTTTGTAAATAAAAATAATTGCTTGATCATATCTCTTTTTAATATAATTGTTCATATGAAAATTCAGTAATTTCTTATAATTTTGAAAAAAATTTGTTTATTGTTACTAACTAAATTATTATGTATTATTATATTATATTTTTATTTTGTTTATTCTAATTATTCTTATTCTTATTTACTAACCATATTATTATTATTATATTTTTATACTTCTAACTTTGTTTATTATT
The DNA here is from genome assembly GCA_963966055.1 of Lathyrus aphaca. Taxonomy (NCBI): domain Eukaryota; kingdom Viridiplantae; phylum Streptophyta; class Magnoliopsida; order Fabales; family Fabaceae; genus Lathyrus; species Lathyrus aphaca. Next base: position 539,388,809 of record OZ014524.1, read on the forward strand.
TCTAATTATTCTTATTGTTATTTTCACTAACTTTATATTTCTGCTAACCTTATTTAATTTTTCTTATTATTTACTAACCCCAATATTTTATTATTAATTATTTGCTTATTATATTTATTTTGATTATATTTTGCTATTTATTTTATTTTGTTGTAATTGCTTCCTTGGTGTAATTTTGCAAATATTTTAATTATTTAATTATTGTTATGGTTAGTAATTAGGGAGTGTAACAACATGTATGCAATATTAAAATAAATTTAGATAATTTTTAATAGAAGATAATTAAAATAAACATGTCACACACGTAAGTCGATTTTAATCGCCGTCTCACTTCCTAAGGTTATCCCTCAAGTTGCCTACGAATAATGGTCAAGTGGGGTGTATAAAGCAAGTCCCTCGAAAGAAAATCATCAAAGTCCCTTATGGTTGCCTTTACGGATCGAGTCCCTTCGAAATAAATGATGATAGTCCCTTCTTTATGCTTATTACACCCCACAATGGCCTTCAAAATCAAATTGTCCCTCACATGTCCCTTTACATCCAAAGTAAGGACTACCTACTCCTTAATAGTAGGGATAGTCTTACCAAGGAAAGGATAAAGAACAAGAAAGACCTTAAACATTAGGGTAGGTTACTCCTAGATACTTGCTCACTTCAAAACTTTTTCACACTTAAACAAATTTCAAACAAATTTTCAAACAAGTTTTTAACACATCCTTACATGGATTATTTATTAACTATTCTGAAAATTTTCTATTCACACACTACACTTTCAAAAACCATTTAAAGTGAGCTTAAGTACCTAAGAGCCCATGGATAACCATGGATGAAAAGGATGCTAATACCTTCCCTTTTCATAACCTATCCCCCGGACCCAAAATATTCTCTAAGGTCTTTCCTGTTCTTTTATAACCTTTCCTTATGGATAAAATAAAAGTCGGTGGCGACTCTTGCTATCCGCAACATTGTTTAAAGTCAGTTCTCCCACCGTGTTACAGAACTGGCGACTCTGCTGGGGATCTATTTAAGAGGGGTACCCTTAGGAATTAAGATCACTTTGAATTGTTTGCCTTGTTTGCTTTACTTTACTTGTTGGGATGCTCTTATGTGTGAAAGATCCTAACCCGGATCTATTGTACCTTAGGTAAATGGCAATAGACCAAGGAAACTGTACGGCGTATACCGATATGGTTGATCTGGTGGCCATAGTTAGTGTGACTTCTTGGTTGGTGCTTATATTCCTTAAGTCAAGTTGAGGATAATATTGAGGCTGCCATATGTTGTCAATGCACTAACTAACTTTTAGAACCCTAGTTAACTCATCTTGGCCTTTAGAAAGTAGTGAGGTAGCCGGCTTTGGTGCAGACTGAAGTTGGTTGACACTCGATGCTACGCTCATTGAGATCTTAAACTTGGAGGGTTTTGGTTGGCAAGTAAGTTGCCTTCTGATCAACCACCCTTGTGAAGGATCAATGATATTGAGATCCCTTAGAACCTGGTTACTTTTGTAGGACAGGATGAACCATCTAACTTCAGGGGAGGGTACTTACCTTAAACCTCATGCAAGCCTTTAAACCTAGGGCTATGGTGTGACTTGTTTGTGTGTGCCACATGTTTGTGATTGAACATAACATCATGACATCATCATGCATCATAAGCATATCATTTTCCCTAACCATTTCAAGGACCAAGGGATTTATCTTTGTTCTTTGTTGCAGGTCATGGCTACAGCTCGTAGAAACACCATCAGGATCAACTTTGTGGGGATACCTCCCAAGCTTAAAGAGTTGGTTTCTCAAGTGTCTGATCACTCCCGGTTCAACAAGAGACATGGTCACCTATTGGATCTAGTCATTTCAGGGTTCAGTGAAGACATGATGAGTATCCTGTTTCAGTTCTTTGATCCTAAGCACCATTGCTTCACATTCCCCGACTACCAGCTGGTTCCAACCATGGAGGAGTTCTCTAAACTTCTGGGCACACCTGTTCTTGATCAAAGACCCTTCACAGGTCTGGAGAAGGAGCTTAAACCAGAGGTTATTGCTGCAGCCCTACATCTGAAGAAGTCTGACATTGTTCTAGAAACAAGAAGCGGAGTTAAGGGTATTCTTGCTAAGGTATTAATGGATAAAGCTCAAGTGTTCTTGAAGGCCATGAGCTATGATGCTTTTGAGGAGATCTTAGCCTTGCTGATATATGGCTTAGTGTTGTTCCCCAATCCAGATCAGTTCATAGATGTTCATGCCATCAACATATTCCTGAGTCACAATCCAGTGCCTACATTGCTTGGAGACATCCTGCATTCTCTTCACACCCGTACTACAAGGGCAAGAGGAACTTTGATGTGCTGCATACCTTTACTCTCTAGGTGGTTTATTTCTCACCTTCCTCGCTCAGTAATGAAGAATGAGCAAGGGTTCAGATGGTCCAAAAGGATCATGTCACTATCTCACTCAGATATCCATTGGTGCTCCAGATCTATGGAGAATGTCACCATCATTGACCGTTGTGGGGAGTTTCCTAATGTGCCACTTCTAGGCATAAGAGGGGGCATCACCTACAACCCTTCTCTAGCTTTACGACAGTTTGGTTACGCCCGAAGTGATGGTCCTCATGACATGTTGATTCAGGGCATTGTGTTTGATTACGACAACGATCTTCAGGGTTACCGTCAGAGATTCATACGAGCCTGGGGAAAAGTAAACAAGGTTGACAGCAAGACACTGGAGCCTAAGTACACTATTCCTATGGAAGCTTATCTCAGATGGGTACGATCTCGTGCTCAGACACTCATGATGCCATATCCTGCCATCCTACCAGTTACCATGGAACCTGTTGCTAAAGGAGACACTGCTTATACCATCCTTCACCCAGACATGCCTACTGATATGGAAGACTTGCAGAGATCATGGATCCAACTGAAGGAGCAAAGGGATACTTTCGAGGCTCATTACAAAGCAAGCCAAGAAAAGATTCTGGAGCTAACAAAGCTACTTCATGAGGAACGAAACCTCAAATCATACCTCAATACAAAGAGGAAACGTCCATGGGAGACTTAAAACCCCATCTTTTGTACTTATTTCACTTTCATTTTTGTAAGCCTAAAAGGCAAAACAAAGTTATTACTAATAAAAGTTTACTTTCGTGTTTGTCTAAGCAAATTTAAATCCTGCGGTCCTTGAAAACATTGCATATGCATTCCCATATCATTTCATTGCATCACAGGTTTATTTGTGCACAGGTTTCTCATCTTCTCGCTGTTTATTTCAGCAATGGCTCTTGAACAATCAGTTAAGGATCTCCAGGCACAAAATGCACAGTTCCAAGAGCTGATCTTGAACCTGTCCAAAGGGCAGGATGAATTGAAGGCACTGCTGGCCAAGAAGACTAAGAAGACTAGAAGGTCTGCTGGGTTGATCAACATGGGAAGAAGGTTCAAAGGTCTTGCCAAGACCAAGGAACCAGCTGAAGACTATGAATCTGAAGAATCTGAGCAAGAGGCAGGCAGTCTCCACCATACAATGGGGGACTCTGATTCTGAGGCTAACTACTACCATGAGCCTAATGAAGACAAATTCAAGATGCTGGTGGATAGAATGGATGCTATGGAATTGCAGAAATCATCTGGGCTGGATTTTGAGGATTTGAGTTTGATATCTGGGGTTGTGATACCCATTGGTTTCAAGGTTCCTACCTTTGTTGTTTATGATGGGGTCTCTTGTCCCAAGCTGCATTTGAGATCTTATGTCAGAAGGATTCAACCTCACACTGCTGATAAGAAGTTGTGGATCCATTTCTTTCAAGAGAGCTTATCTGGAGCTCAGCTGGAGTGGTATTATCAGTTGGAGAGTGTCAACATCAAAGACTGGAATGATCTTGCTGAAGCTTTCTATAAGCAGTATCAATACAATGCCGACTTAGCCCCCACTCGCATGCAGCTTCAGAGCATGTCTATGGGTGCCAAAGAAAGTTTTAAGGAGTATGCTCAGAAGTGGAGAGATTTAGCTGGGAGAGTTCAACCCCCTTTGACTGACAGGGAATTGGTTGATATGTTCATGTGTACGCTGAATGGTCCGTTTTACAGTCATCTCATTGGAAGCTCATCATCTGGCTTCACTGAGTTGATCATGACAGGAGAGCGTGTAGAGAATGGTATCAAGAGTGGTAAGATCCAAGTGGGCACTTCTTCATCAGGTGCTGCAAAGAAGCCTCCCACTGGGAAGAAAGAATCCAATGCTGTTTATGGTCCACCTGATCGTAACAGAAGGCATCAGTCTGTTAGTGTAGTTCATATTTCGAATCCAACTCCTGCAACAACAGAGCAGCCTCAAGGCAACCAACAGAGGGCTAGAAGACAGTTCACGAAGATCAACATGTCAATGGCTCAGGCATTGCAACACTTGTTGAAGGCTGAACTTATTACCCTGAGGGAGGCTCCTCAGAATCCCAATGTTACCTCTCCCAAGTACAATCCCAATGCACGATGTGCATATCATTCAAACTGTCCAGGACATGATACTAATAACTGCTGGGTCTTGAAGAACAAAATTCAAGATATGATTGATGCTGGAGAAATTGAGTTTGATCCACCAGGTACTCCAAATGTGATTACAGCTCCAATGCCAAATCACGAGAAGACTGTCAATGCCATTGATGAAGACTTGCATGTTTATTCAGTAATGGAGTTGAGTACACCACTGTCTGTTATCAAAAAGAGGTTAGTACAAGCTGGGATCTTTCCAGGTTGTCGTGAAGATTGTCTGTATTGTACCTATAAGCCAGATAGTTGCTTCATTCTGAGAGATGGAATTCAACGTCTTATGGATAAGTATACTATAGTGTTTGAAAGAAGACCAGCATCTGTAGAAAGTATGGTGAATCATCTGACTCAGGGTAAGAAGATTGAAGAGGTTGATATGGTTGACAAAGTACCGATAAGAATCACTTCAAAGGGTCCCATTAAAATCACTCATCAGGGCCCAATCAAGATCACTGCTGAAGGTCCTGTGAAAGTTGTTGCTGAAGCCAGAGTAGCTCCTATGGTCATTACTACTCCAGGTCCTATCCCATATACGTCTGACAAAGCTGTGCCTTGGCACTATGGGTCTGATGTTTACATCCATGGTGTTAAGCAAGAGCCTGTAGCTGATGTGCCTGTTGACATTGATAATATTGTTGGATCTAGTAAGATCACTCGTAGTGGAAGAATCTTCTCTCCTCCAGTTGCTTCTAAGAGTGCAGCTACCCCTGCTGCTACCTCCACCACTGATGCTCGGGGCAAGGGTCCTGTTATTGAGCCTATATCTACTGATGTGCCAGCTGCTGATGACCTCTCTAAGCAGATGGAAGAAGTATTGAAAATCATTCGCAAGAGTGATTATGACATTGTTGATCAGTTGGGGCATACTCCCTCAAAGATTTCCATGCTCTCCCTATTATTATGTTCTGAAGCTCATGCCAAGTCATTGATCAAGTTTCTGAAGATGGCTCATGTACCCAGTGCAATTTCTGTGGACCAATTTGAAAACTGTGTTGCCCACCTGACCTATGACAATGGGTTAGGATTTTCTGATGCTGATTTGACCCCTGCCAAGAGGGACCATAACAGGGCCTTGCATATTTCAATTGAATGCAGGGGCACTACCCTGTCTCATGTACTGATAGACAATGGTTCCTCTCTGAATGTGTTGCCTAAGGAAGTCCTGAATAAGCTAAGTCCTGAAGATGCTGTGCTGAAGCCCAGTAATATTGTGGTAAAGGCTTTTGATGGTTCTAGAAGAGTAGTGCATGGGGAAATTGATCTTCCAATCCAAGTCGGTTCCCAGATGTTTACTGCTACATTTTATGTGATGGATATTCGTCCTTCGTACTCTTGTCTGCTTGGTCGTCCCTGGATCCATGGGGCAGGAGCTGTGACCTCTACATTGCACCAAAAGTTGAGATATCCGGTGAATGGAAAGGTTGTTACTGTCTATGGAGAAGAAGAATACTTTGTCAGCCATGTCAATACCTTCAAGTATCTGGAAGTGGAAGGTGAATACATTGAAACTCCGTGTCAGTCATTTGAAGTGATTCCCTGGGTTGGTAATGATTATGTAGCTCCTCCTGCTGTGAAGAAAGTTCCTGTGGTCACCAGAAAATCTCCAACAATGGCAATGGCCTCCCTCAATGATGCTAGAGCTGTGGTGGATGAAGGTGGTTGTACTATTTGGGGTCAGCTTCCTGATATTCCATATAAGTCTGACAAGTTTGGTTTGGGTTTCACTGCAGAGTCCCAGAAGGCTGTTCGTCGTGCTCGTGCTGCTCGTGTCACTAATCAAGGGGTTATCAATGCTGTGGGAGACTATGATGAAGACTACAACTTGGATGCATGGATTTTTCCTACTATGGGTGCTGGACTCAATAATTGGAAAGCTGAAGATGTTATCCCTATCTCCTTTAGTCAGGAGTAAATACTATTACTGTGTTGTGTTTTTAAATTTGTAATTTCTGAACAATAAAACTTTCAAACCATGTGCCTTACCCGGGGCACAATGGTGTGCTTGTTATGGGTTGTCATTTCATTTGCATACTTCATTCAATAAAATCAGTGGACGTTTCGTTTTCGTAAATATTGTGTTCCTTGTCTTTCTTTTCTTTATTTTTGCTTTATCAGCTATGTGTTCTTACACACACCCACATCACTAAATGCAGATCCTCATCCACTCTGGATCCTGTTGATAACAGTTCTACTATTGCCAATTATAATTTCGAGAATCCGATCTACCAAACTGAAGACGGAAATGAGGACGATTGTGAAATACCTGTAGAGCTTGCTAGGTTGTTACAACAAGAAGAGAAAGCTATACAGCCACATGAAGAGCCAGTCGAAGTTGTGAATTTGGGAACTGAAGAAAACAGAAAAGAGGTCAAGATGGGGGCTGATTTAAAGGACAGTGTCAAGAGCAGGTTGATTCAGATGTTACGTGACTATGTGGAGATTTTTGCTTGGTCTTATGAAGATATGCCAGGGTTGGATACAGACATTGTGGTTCACCGTTTGCCAGTGAAAGAAGATTGTCGTCCAAAGAAGCAGAAGGTTCGTCGTATGCGTCCTGAAATGTCAGAAAAGATCAAGGCAGAGGTAATGAAACAGTTCAATGCAGGGTTCTTAGCAGTAACTTCTTATCCTTAGTGGGTTGCAAATGTGGTACCAGTTCCTAAGAAGGATGGTAAGGTACGTATGTGTGTGGACTACAGAGATTTGAACAAGGCTAGCCCTAAAGATGACTTTCCACTCCCTCATATTGATATTCTGGTAGACAACACTGCTCAGCATAAGGTATTCTCTTTTATGGATGGTTTCTCTGGTTACAATCAGATCAAGATGGCACCTGAAGATATGGAGAAGACAACATTTGTGACACAATGGGGCACTTTTTGCTATAAGGTGATGCCATTTGGTTTGAAGAATGCAGGGGCAACATATCAGCGTGCTATGGTGGCTTTGTTTCATGATATGATTCATCATGAGATAGAGGTTTATGTGGATGATATGATAGCCAGGTCCCAGAATGAAGAGCAACATCTTGATCATCTGCACAAGTTGTTTGAGAGGTTGAAGAAATACAAGTTGAGGTTGAACCCAAACAAGTGTACTTTTGGAGTTAGGTCAGGTAAACTCCTGGGTTTCATTGTCAGTGGCAAAGGTATTGAAGTAGATCCTGCAAAAGTGAAAGCTATACGAGAGATGCCAGCTCCCCGTACTGAGAAGGAGGTTAGAGGTTTTTTGGGAAGATTGAACTACATTGCAAGATTTATTTCCCAATTAACTACCATCTGTGAGCCAATCTTCAAGTTGTTGAAGAAAGATCAAGTGATGGAATGGAATGATGAGTGCCAAACTGCCTTTGATGAAATCAAGAGATACCTGCTAGAACCTCCAATTTTGATGCCACCAGTTGATGGAAGACCCTTGATTATGTACTTAACAGTGTTAGACAACTCAATGGGGTGTGTGTTGGGGCAACATGACGAGTCTGGTCGAAAAGAGCAGGCAATATACTACCTTAGCAAAAAGTTTACCGACTGTGAAACAAGATACTCACTGCTCGAGAAAACTTACTGCGCTTTGGCATGGGCTGCTCGCCGACTAAGACAGTATATGTTGACCCATACTACCTTGTTGATTTCGAAGATGGATCCAATCAAGTATATATTTGAGAAACCTGCTCTCTCCGGAAGAATTGCAAGATGGCAAATGATCTTGACAGAATATGATATACAGTATACTACTCAGAAGGCCATTAAAGGAAGTGTTGTTGCTGATCATTTGGCCCATCAAGCAGTGGATGATTATCAGTCAATGAATTTTGAGTTCCCTGATGAAGACATTATGATTATTACCAAAGAACCTGGACAATATGACGGACCTGAACAAGGATCCCGATGGACTATGGTTTTTGATGGTGCCTCTAATGCACTTGGTAACGGTGTTGGTGTTGTGATTAGTTCTCCTGAAGGTTGTCATACCCCGATTACTGCCAGACTTTGTTTCCATTGTACTAATAACATGGCTGAGTATGAGGCATGTATCCTGGGTATTAAAGCTGCTATTGATATGAAGATTCAGTCCCTTGATGTGTATGGAGATTCAGCCCTGGTAGTAAGTCAGATTAAAGGAGATTGGGATACCAAGCATGACAACCTCATTCCTTACAGAGAGCATGTGTTGTCTTTGATCCCACATTTCAAAGAGATTACCTTTGGACATATTCCACGAAGAGAGAATCAGTTGGCAGATGCTTTGGCCACCATGGCATCTATGTTTGAGATCAGTTGGGATGACGAAGCTCCCAAGATTACTATTGATAGATTTGAAAAGCCTGCATACTGCAATGAGATTGACACTGAAGGGGCAGAGGAGAAGCCTTGGTTCTATGAGGTGAAAAGATATCTTGAAGCTCAGGAATTCCCTGAAGGGGCATCTGTCAAAGATAAGAAGTTCCTGAGGAGGTTTGCTGCTAAGTTCTTTTTGAGTAATGGGATTCTGTACAAGCGCAATCATGATTCAACTATGCTCCATTGTGTGGATAAGAAAGAAGCAACTGAGATTATGGAAGAAATGCATGATGGGACCTTTGGCACTCATTCCAGTGGTCACACTATGGCAAAGAAGATATTGAGGGCAGGTTACTATTGGTCTACCATGGAAGCTGATTGCTATCAACACTCCAGAACTTGTCACAAATGTCAAATTTATGCTGATAAAGTCCATGTACCTCCATCACCCTTGAATGTGTTGACTGCTCCTTGGCCCTTTGCCATGTGGGGCATTGATATGATTGGTGAGATCAAGCCTACTGCTTCTAAATGGGCATCGTTTCATCTTGGTTGCTATTGATTATTTCACGAAGTGGGTAGAGGCAGCTTCATTTGCATCTGTGACTAAGAATGTTGTGGCTCGGTTCATTAAGAATAATCTCATATGTAGGTATGGCATCCCTGAAAGGATTATCACCGACAATGGCTCTAATCTAAACAACACTATGATTACTGATCTCTGCACGCAGTTCAAGATTAAGCATCACAACTCTTCTCCGTATCGTCCAAAAATGAATGGGGCAGTTGAAGCTGCTAATAAGAACATTAAGAAGATTGTACAGAAGATGACTGTTACTTACAAGGATTGGCATGAGATGTTACCATTTGCTCTTCATGGTTATCGTACTACAATACGTACTTCAACAGGGGCAACCCCATTCTCTTTAGTCTATGGTATGGAAGCAGTTCTGCCCATTGAAGTTCAGATCCCCTCCTTGAGAATTATGAATGATGCAGGCTTGGATGAAGATGAGTGGATTCAGACTCGACTGGATCAGATAAATTTGATTGATGAGAAGAGGTTAACAGCAGTTTGTCATGGCCAGATGTACCAAAAACGGATGATCAAAGCTTTTAACAAGAAGGTTAAGCCAAAGGTATATCAGGCTGGTGACTTGGTAATCAAGCGTATCATATTACCACAGGGTGATCCTAGGGGCAAGTGGACTCCAACATATGAAGGACCATTTGTAGTCAAGACAGTATTTTCAGGAGGTGCCATGATATTGACTACAATGGATGGTGAAGACTTTCCACAGCCTGTAAACGCAGACATAGTTAAAAAATACTACGCATAAAAAGAGACCCGCTAGGTTGACAGGCCTAGGCAAAAATAAGGGCATCCCGGCAAACCAAAAGGGTTTGGGCAAAAATTAGGGATATATATAAAAAGATGTACACCCGGCAAGTCGAAAACCTGAAAAGGCGGCTTGGGCAAAAAAGGGTATCCCGGTGGATTGAAAACCTGAAAGGGCAATCCAGGCAAAAGTTAGGGATTAAAGCGTATGGCTATGTCTCGTTTGGATCACCCATGAAATTGCAACCAGTTGTACTACTTATTCAAGCTCGAACAGATAAAAGCTCAATCCAATCATTTCCGTCTCAACAGCAAGAAGATGAGATACTTGAGTGGCAATAGTAGAATTGAAACTCAATAGGATTATTTCCCACATAGCTGATTCTCTTTTGTAAAATTTTATGGCAAAATCCCCTTACTAGGATTTATGTCTCCTTGTACAAATTTACCCGTATATGGGTCACTTTTTGATATAAATAAATTCCATCTTTTGAATCCAGATTTACTTTTACCCTATTTACATAAGCGAAACGTCCATTGATTGTGTTTGAATGTATGTATGCTTTTGAATATGATTAATGTTTACCAAAAATGCATGAATGCTTAATAGGATTGATGTTTACCAGAAATGCATAAAAATGCAGTAATAGTATTTACTAAGGGCGAACGAGGGAAGGATTTCAACGAAGCTTCGCCGGTTCATCCTTACAAGACAGTTATAAACCCTCAGTAGGACAAATCCATCTTCCTAAAGTCACATCTCCCCTGGAATTTATATCCATCTCTTTTATCCTCATACGGATATACGGGAAATTACTTTCCAATAAGGGTACGACGAACGAAGGCGGGATGCTATCTCTACCCTACCATCAAACAAAGACGAAGGTTATATATACCTTACTATCCCAGCATACGGGAGGTTATATATACCTTACCATCCCCAACAACGGGAGGTTATCCATACCATGTTATCCCCAACAACGGGGGGTTATATCTATGCCTTACTATCCCCAGCAGACAGAGGGTTATATATTCTTCAACAACGAATCAGGATTTATTTTCCCTGGCCAGCAGTTGTTATACGAAGATATCCAGACGCTTCCGGCAGTATCATATCATACATACATCATTTACATCATACCATAGCATACATATCCATAGACATATAATACATTACCTAAGTGCATCATATCATACATGCATACATAAAGCATAAACTAATGTTATTATTCGAATGCTACCTTGTTTTCAGGTTAATTATCCAACAAACAAACTCATGATCTTTGGGACTGCTTTATTGTCACCTCAGGGTTACTTTATCCTCCTGATAATTTCTCATGACTTCAAGACTGCTTTAGAGCTATCCATTGCTCTATCCTCCTGAAATCATATTATTTCTTCAAGACTGCTTTAGAGCTATTGATTGCTCTATCCTCCTGAAGACGTATCACATCATTACTTCAAGACTGCTTTAGAGCTATTGATTGCTCTATCCTCCTGAAGGCATATCATATTATTATTTCAAGACTGCTTTAGAGTTGTCATTATTGATGGCTCTATCCTCCTGAAATCATTACTTCAAGACTGCTTTAGAGCTATTGATTGCTCTATCCTCCTGAAGACATATCACATTATTATTTCAAGACTGCTTTAGAGCTATGGATTGCTCTATCCTCCTGGAATCATATTATTATTTCAAGACTGCTTTAGAGTTGTCATTATTGATGGCTCTATCCTCCTGAAATCATTACTTCAAGACTGCTTTAGAGCTATTGATTGCTCTATCCTCCTGAAGACATATCACATTATTATTTCAAGACTGCTTTAGAGTTGTCATTATTGATTGCTCTATCCTCCTGAAATCATATTATTTCTTCAAGACTGCTTTAGGGTTATCATTATTGATTGCTCTATCCTCATGAAGACATGCTGTTACATCAGTATTACTCCAGACTCCTGACAACTCTCATTATACTGCTGAAGAACTTTCCCCTAGTGGCATCTTTAAGCCCACTCAATCATGTTCAATCAACCATCAATATCACTCTATGCACTGGTGAGTGCAAATTTTTGGGTTTTTGTGTTCAATCCCCTTCAACCTTCCAGGTTACGACTGGCAAATATACCAATCTAACCCCTCAGGTTTCAGAAAATTGAACAGGGGCAGCTGTTGCACCCCAAAATTTGCCCTCACAATACAAGACTTTGTGTTCTAAGAAGGTTCACAAGGTTCACAAGTTCTACAACACTTGCATAACCTTTCATGAGGTTCATGAAGTCTACAAGTTACTTTATGAAGGTTCACAAGGTTCACAAGTTTCTCAATGCTTATATAATCTCTCATGAGGTTCATGAAGTCTACAAGTCACTTCTTGAAGGTTCACAAGGTTCACAAGCTTCTCAACATTTACAAGACCTTTCATGAGGTTCATGAAGTCCATAGGTTGCTTCTTGAAGGTTCACAAGGTTCACAAATTTCACAATGGTTACAAAGCTTTCCTGAGGTTTATGAGGGCTACAAAGCCACTTCATGAGGGTAACAAGGTTCACAAGCTTCACAATACCTCCCATGAGTATCACAAGACACTTTATGAAGATTCACAAGGTTCACAAAGTTCACAATTGATTAAAGAAGTTGACAATTCCCTCAGACAATGCACCTCCTAAGCAGTGCATCCAAAACTAGGGTTTTGACTTTAATCAGGCTAAGTGGACTTCCAATACCTCAAGTGAGTTTCATAACATCTTATATGTGTGTAAGAACCCCCATGTCAAGTTTCAAGACTTTTCTCAAAAGTTTGCTCAGTCAGATGATCAGATAAGTCAAAATCAATCAATGCAGTTAAAAAGTCAAACTGAGGTCAACTGTGGTCAAACCAAAGTCAAACTTCATAATTTTTTGCCAACATCAAGTATATGAAGTAAAATTCATCATTTTATCAAGGGTTGATCATGATTCATCAAGGAGATTCCAGATCATCAATAATCAGGAGTTTCTAAATTAGGGTTTCCTCAGTAAAAGTCAACTGAACTTTGACCAGGCATAACTTTCACATACTTCATCACCAAGTCTCCATCCAAAGCTCATTTTGAAGGAAATTGAATTCCCTACAACTTTGATGTTGAAGGTTAAGCCCAAAAATGCTTCATTTGAAAGATATGAGCTAAGACATTATAGGTCATTTCAAAAGTCAACAAAAAGTCAACAACTTCAAAAGGGCATAACTTGAGATTGGTAAATGATATGGACCTGAAACCAATGGGGTTGTTTAGAGGACTCTTCAAGCTTTCCAAAAAGTCCAAGAACACCCTCATACCTTTAAAATTGAGGGAGATGTGCCCTTGCAAAGTTGGGAAATTTTGTGATGGTTTATGTTGAAAATGGAGGCTTAAAAGTAATTCTTTCCAAATGGGCTTGCTAAATTGTGACCCAATCCACTTCATAATAGCTTGCACGAAATTTCCATGATATTTTCATAATTTTTATTTTATTTAATTAATTTATTATGATTTTTTACACTTAAAATCATTTTAAATTTAAATAAAATATTAAAAATGAAGATATATTTTTGTGATTGATTCTAGAATTTCATAATTAGTGATTGAAACTTAAAGAGAAAGAAATCATGTGATCTCTCCAAAAATAGCAAGCATTCAAGAGCAAATATTTGACTTTTACAACTTGATCTTTTTCAATCTTTTTTGATCCAAATTTTCACATAACCAAGTCATATTTCTGACCTAATTCACTCATGTATATATGCTTAACACAAACCTAACACTCATTCACGATTTCCACAGCCCAAGAGTAAGTTCACCATTGTTCAAAAACCTCTCCACAAGTCACATTCGGATTTTTGGATTTAAGGCATTTGAAGGTAAAACAAGCACATAGCAAGCTTCCTGGGACTTCTCTGATCATGAACCATCCATCATATGCATCCATACCATGCTCTAATGCCTTACCCGAATCAAACTTGGCCATGGATTTCAAATTTTTGATTCTGTTTGTTTATGCATTATTAACAAATTTTGTTTGTGTTTTTGTGTTTATGGTGATCCAAGGAACAATTCTGGACAAATCAATTGGATTTCCCTTGCTTAGAACCGATTCGGCCATGTTAGGGTTCATGACCTCCAATTAGGGTTTATCATTTGAATGCATATAAATAAATTATGAAAACATAGAACTGTTGTGTGAATCGTGAGAATCATAAATCACTAACCAATTTCATGAATCAATGTGGTTTTGGTTGAGTTTCGTTTTCGCAGGTTTTTGTTGGGGTTTCAATTTCGCAGGAAAATTCGTGGAGGATTTCGCAGCAAATTTTGAAGGTCTTGAGGTTGAAGATGAAGCTTCCCGCGCCCTGGAAATTCAAAAATTTGTTTAAAATATTTTATGAATTATTATTAGTTTACTTATCACAAGCGTGCCTGTGGTCTGGTGGTAAGGCTGGAACGTATATGCTATAAAGGCCTTGGTTCGATTCTTGGCCATGGCATTGTTTTATTTTATTTTTGCAGGAATAAAAGACAACATAATATATAATATGTTATTGCCGTTCCATGACCAGAAGGGCTCTCCCAGCCAGGCGGTCAAGCATGCGCATGAATATCCCTAAGGTCCTGGGTTCAACTCCCACCCCAGGCCTTTTGTGTTCTTATTTTTTTTTTTTTGGATTTTTGCAAGGCAAGGCATAAAACAAACTTGATTCATTCTTCTACTACCTGCGCTGGGTTAGCCTAGTGGTATGCTTTGTGGCTTGCAAGTTGGGTGTCCTGGGTTCAAACCCACCCCAGGTAAGTTCTCTTTTTACCATTTTCTTCTATTTTTATTTCTTTGATTAATTAGCTTAATTGTTTCTTAATATTAATAAAAAAGGAATAAATTGTATACGTATGTATGTTTAAAATAACCTTCATTTTTTTTCTAAAATCCAAACTTCTATTTTTCTCAACTTAAAATATTTTCTTTGTTATATGATTAAATTATAAGATATTTGTTTATAATTTGTATAAACCCTAAAAGCTATTTTCAAAAATAAAGCCTAATCCTATTTTTTTCTAAATAGTTTTATTCCTTAATTGTTAATATAATTGTATTGTAAATTTATTTATTCTCATATTGTAAATATAATTATAAATTATTTTTCTCATATCAAATATAATTATGTTTCATGCTATTAAAAATTTAATTTTGTAAATAAAAATAATTGCTTGATCATATCTCTTTTTAATATAATTGTTCATATGAAAATTCAGTAATTTCTTATAATTTTGAAAAAAATTTGTTTATTGTTACTAACTAAATTATTATGTATTATTATATTATATTTTTATTTTGTTTATTCTAATTATTCTTATTCTTATTTACTAACCATATTATTATTATTATATTTTTATACTTCTAACTTTGTTTATTATTTCTAATTATTCTTATTGTTATTTTCACTAACTTTATATTTCTGCTAACCTTATTTAATTTTTCTTATTATTTACTAACCCCAATATTTTATTATTAATTATTTGCTTATTATATTTATTTTGATTATATTTTGCTATTTATTTTATTTTGTTGTAATTGCTTCCTTGGTGTAATTTTGCAAATATTTTAATTATTTAATTATTGTTATGGTTAGTAATTAGGGAGTGTAACAACATGTATGCAATATTAAAATAAATTTAGATAATTTTTAATAGAAGATAATTAAAATAAACATGTCACACACGTAAGTCGATTTTAATCGCCGTCTCACTTCCTAAGGTTATCCCTCAAGTTGCCTACGAATAATGGTCAAGTGGGGTGTATAAAGCAAGTCCCTCGAAAGAAAATCATCAAAGTCCCTTATGGTTGCCTTTACGGATCGAGTCCCTTCGAAATAAATGATGATAGTCCCTTCTTTATGCTTATTACACCCCACAATGGCCTTCAAAATCAAATTGTCCCTCACATGTCCCTTTACATCCAAAGTAAGGACTACCTACTCCTTAATAGTAGGGATAGTCTTACCAAGGAAAGGATAAAGAACAAGAAAGACCTTAAACATTAGGGTAGGCTACTCCTAGATACTTGCTCACTTCAAAACTTTTTCACACTTAAACAAATTTCAAACAAATTTTCAAACAAGTTTTTAACACATCCTTACATGGATTATTTATTAACTATTCTGAAAATTTTCTATTCACACACTACACTTTCAAAAACCATTTAAAGTGAGCTTAAGTACCTAAGAGCCCATGGATAACCATGGATGAAAAGGATGCTAATACCTTCCCTTTTCATAACCTATCCCCCGGACCCAAAATATTCTCTAAGGTCTTTCCTGTTCTTTTATAACCTTTCCTTATGGATAAAATAAAAGTCGGTGGCGACTCTTGCTATCCGCAACATTGTTTAAAGTCAGTTCTCCCACCGTGTTACAATTGGGTGAAAGAGAAATATGAAATTAAAAAGGATTGCTCTGCTAGTATTGTAAGTAACTTTTGCTTTTAATTGAATATTTATATGGCTTATGCTTTTACATTTGTGGTGTACTGGTGTTTATGAACTTTTGCTTTTATTTTTATAGCTTGAAGAACCACAAGATGAACCTTTAACATATCATTTTGGTGAGGATTCGGGTGTCGCTTATTCGACAACAACAACTTGAAGATATGTAATTGTAATACCAATGATGAGATTGTTCTGAGGCATTATTAAAAATATGTAATGTTATTTTGTATTTTTTTTTGAAAACATAAGTTATGAAACTTATGTTTGAACAAGTTTTTTTTTTGATAGAACAAATTTTAATTTTGAACACATAAGTTTCATATTATGTGATTATGTTATGTGAATGATATTTGAATCTGAAATTAAAATGTAATCACATTTTATTATGAATTTTGAAATTAAAAAATTTAATTTAATTTTTTCATTTAATTCGGATGGTCCGGATATCCGGATCGAAAATTATTGGTCCGGTCTCGATTCTCCATGGTCATGCATCCAATATCTAGTCTGGTTTCGATTTACACGAAAGTAGCATATCAATTTCGTTCCAAAAATTTAATCATTACTATTATGATTCGATTCTAAACTGCCCAATAAAAGTTTCGCTCAAACTGTCGGAACCCTGACCGAATACAACCCTAATTGTAGCCGTAGTTGAAAAAAAAAAAGATCTAGACAAAGAATATCCAAAATTTGGAGACATGGCAGTTAATAAAGCAAGGATATGACTAGGGTTGTTCAAAAAAATTATGAACCGAACTGAACCGCTAAACCGAACCGAACTGAAGTTAAAATAACCAAACCATTATATTTGGTTAGTGAACCGAACCATTTATTTATTAACGGTTCTAGAACCGAACCAAACTAAAATTAACCAAACATAACCAATAGTGAACCATTAACTTATTAGAAAATTTTAAATAATATTCACTACTTTTGAAAAGTCAAGCTAATTGTTTTCAAAAATATCAAAAAAACCGGTTTTGTTTTTGAAAATGTCAAAAAACCGATTTTTTTATAGAAAATATAAAAAAAAAATTTTTTTTCGAAAATATCAAAAAAACCAATTTATTTTCGAAAATTTCAAAAAATCGATTTTTTTCGAAAATATCAAAAAACCAATTTTTTTTTCGAAAATATCAAAAAATGACTTTTTTTTTGAAAATATCAAAAAACTGACTTTGTTTCTAAAAATATAAAAAAACGACTTTTTTATTTGAAAATATCAAAAAACCAATTTTTTTAGAAAATATCAAAAAACCAATTTTTTTAGAAAATATCAAAAAACCGATTTTTTTTGAAAATGTAAAAAAATCGATTTTTTCCTAAAAATTAAAAAAACCGATTTTTTTCGAAAATATCTAAAAAACCGACTTTTTTCGAAAATTTCAAAAAAACGATTTTTTCCTGAAAATTAAAAAAACCGTTTTTTTCGAAAATTTCAAAAAACCATTTTTTTTTTAAAATATCAAAAAACCGATTTTTTTAGAAAATATAAAAAACAGAATTTTTTCGAAAATATAAAAAAACCGATTTTTTTTCAAAAATATTAAAAAAAACTGATTTTTTTTCAAAAATTCAAAAATTCGATTTTCTTTTTTCCTGAAAATGTAAAAACTGATTCTATGAGAAAACAATTTTTCAAGCACAAATCAGATCATACCTGTTGATGATGTATTTGCTGAAGAATTTCCTGTCTATAAGCATAAATGGGCAACCCTTCTTCAAGCCTTCGACGCTCCCTAACAATGAGACTGTGAATCTTCTTCCAATCAAAACTTCCATCACGCTTAAACACAGGAACAAAATCTTCACCACTCTCCACGTTGTTACTCTCTCCCAGGTGCTGTAAAATAGACTCCATTGCAATGTCAAACTCCTTCAACCTCTTCTCAACCAAACTCTTCTCACCATCAAGCCCTTCCTTCCTCTCAATATGTTGCTGCTGCACTCTAACAGGAAAAAGCTTCCCCAACAACCCCTTAACACGAGCAATCTCCTTCGACAATGTAAAATAATCGATTTTTTTCCTGAAAATACAAAAAAACGACTTTTTTTACGAAAATATAAAAAAGTCGATTTCTTTTCGAAAATTAAAAAAAAACGATTTTTTTTCTAAAATATAAAAAAAAAACGATTTTGGTTTTGAAAATATAAAAAAAAAACGACTTTTTTCGAAAATATAAAAAAACCGATTTTATTCGAAAATATAAAAAAAACCGATTTTATTCGAAAATATAAAAAAAAACGACTTTTTTTTCGAAAATATCAAAAATCCGATTTTGTTTTTGAAAATATAAAAAAAAAACGACTTTTTTTTCAAAAATATTAAAAAACCGATTTTTTTTTGAAAATATAATAAAATCAATTTTTTTCGAAAATGTAAAATAATCGATTTTTTTCCTAAAAATACAAATAATCGACTTTTTTTCGAAAATATAAAAAAAAAACAGATTTTTTTTTAAAATAAAAAAAAAACTGATTTTTTTTCGAAAATATAAAAAAAAAACGACTTTTTTTTCGAAAACATAAGAAAATCCGATTTATTTCCGAAAATATAGAAAAAAACGAGTTTTTTCGAAAATATAAAAAAAAACGATTTAAAAAAAAAAATAACAAACATATAAAAAACAAAGTTTAATAGTTTGGTTCTTAAACATATGGTTTAGTTTGGAAAAATTTGTCTTTTAATGGCTTAGTACAGTTCGGAATTTCGAACCGTTATACCAAACCAAAAGTTTTGGTTCAGTTCAGTTCTGAAAAAAATGAAAACGGTTCGGTTCGGTTCAGATGACTTATATAATTGTTCAGTTCAGTTTTCTCATAGAACCATACCATGAACAGCCCTAGATATGACTTCAGAACATCTAATTTTTTATATTTGATTACTGAAACACACGTGTCATTTTTTAATTGGTGGAAGCCATTGTAATTCATTTCAAAGTTCGAGTTACTCCTCTTCGTTAAACCTAGCAACCGCCACTGGAATTCAAGCACGCCACTGGTTCGCATTGTGATTTTCCATTGCTTTTTCGCCATTCTTCTTCTTCTACTGGGATTTCACAGGCATGTTTCTTCTTCATAATTTTGTTTTACTTTTTCAAAACTCTTCATTGTAGCGGCCGCGAAACTCCACGACGGCAGCTACATGCGCCGCCGTGTTGTTATCGTGAAATGCATCTGAGAAAACGGGACTATATTGCGCGCCCGCCATCACTGTAGCGGCCAACGGCTGCCCTCTCCGCAATCCTGCAATTGCGACTAACTACCTAGATTTCATCCCCAAATCTGAATTGAACTCTTTTAGTGAAATTTAGGTATCGAATTTAGTTTCAACTCCTTAATCATTCAAATGTTACTCTGAATTCAAATTTCCCTAAGTTTTATGATGAACGCTTATTTTCCTTTCCCTCAAATCCCAATTTTTTTTACAGAATTTAACTATTATTTTATTTTGTAATTCTTAGGTAAATTCAGTTATAAATAGATATTATTTGAGAAATTAGGATTTTATAGGTACTACTTTTTATGTAAACTATGTTTTTGGAATTAGGATTGTATCAAGATTATAAACTGGTGGCGCACAGGCTTTTGCGATTTCGGTGTTGTGACACTGATTGTGGTTGTTGCAGTATGAATTAACCAAAATTTGTTCTTTATTATGAAACCGATGAATAACAGTATAGGTATCAGCACCTTCCGATACTGTTTTGTCGCTGTCGTTTTGGTGGTAACATACCATTTTTTAAAACCTTGAATTGTGTATAGGTATTGCTTTGCATATTGTAGGTAGGAGGAGATAAAATTGTTGAGAAGACACTTTGAGAGGTTTGTCACTCTAGGAAATGGAAGTGTGATGAGATTTTGGGGAAGTGTTGGTTGTTTTTTAGTGGATACAAAACTCAATTGGTGACCCTTCTTTGTTATGAGTTGGGCTAGATCAAGATATAGGATCCCGTGAGCAGAGGACAGCCATGAGAACATTGCTACTTGAAGCTTTTGTTCGTCTTTAGCCATGGCGGAGCATGAGACTACGTTAAGGCGATAACAAGTAGATAGTGAATGAAAGGTCTTTTTTTTTTGTGATAAATAGTGAGTAAAAGAAAATGGGTTTAGAATGAAAAGAACTTATAATTACATGGCTTATATACTTGATCAATAGTATAGTTGTTAGGTTTTAACTTGATATATGTAGAGTTCAGATAAGAATAGAGTTAGAAGCAAAAGCTGAAAAATGTATGCAAAAATTGAGAGAAATATAAGAAACATGGAAGCTAATCCTAATTCTTAAATAACGGGGAAGAGGCTATCAACATTGCATCAGCTGCAGCTCATTCCACGGATGATGTTATTTTTCCATAAATTACTTATCATACAAATTAAATTATGTTTTTGTGTTTTTGTCTTCAATTTCATCGCGTTAGAACAAAGTTGTGAAATTGCTTTTATATAGCTATACACTTTAACTATGAGACAAAGGCCTGTCTTTGCTGTATCCTAAAACCAATTTTAAGATGGTGTAATCCACGATCACTAGTTCATCTACAAGGACCAGTATATATTGAAGTGATTAATTATTACATGCATTTTATCTATAGTCAAAAATATCAAATTAATGAATCCTACATATGACTGAAGATTATATAATATACTGTAATTGAATCCCATTTCTTTGTGTTGATTGCTTTGGTTTGTGAAAACAATCACATGTCAATGACCTAGTATGTGTATGACAATAATTGCTTCCTTTTGTTGTATGGAAGAACATCATTGATTTGCCTTTTCAGTATTTGATTTATTTTCCTTTCTAATGCTGTCAGACTATTATGTATGTTTCAGGTAGTGTCATTATCACATAGAAAAACAGCATGAATTTTGCATCATCGTTGTGCAGAAGATTGAATATCAAGGAACTCGTGACAAATGTTCCTGTGTACAGAAGCACTGCCGGTATGTTATACTTTTGGAATCGTATATTGGCGGCTATTTGTATCATTGCTTTCGATAGAAAGCTAGACTAATGAAATGACTTCTTGACTCATTATCTTAGATGTTTCTGGAGAGGGGTTGAGTTTAATGTTCTGCCGTTGGGCTACCAAAAAGACAGCCGGGTCCACAAAAAATGGACGCGATTCAAAACCTAAGAACCTTGGAGTGAAGAAGTTTGGTGGAGAGGTATGAGTTTTATGCTTCAAGTTTATGACATGCAATTAGTGGAAGAGTACTAAACCTACTTTCTAAAGAGACTCTTTTCTTCTTATTTTGCAGAAGGTAATTCCCGGAAACATCATTGTTAGGCAGCGTGGTACTCGTTTTCATCCTGGAAACTATGTTGGACTGGGGAAAGATCACACTCTTTTTGCTTTGAAAGAGGGAAAGGTAAAGTTTGAACGCAACAAACTGACTGGTCGCAAGTGGGTGCATGTTGAGCCTAAGGATGGTCATGTCCTCCACCCTGTGTATGCCGATGCGTCTGCATCCGAACCACAACTTGCTGTTCAAGCCTGACCAATTTCATTCACAATCGATTTTGGTTTATGTGAGCGAATGTTCCACCTCTCATGTTGTTTGCACATGGTTTTCTTCTGAAATTTTGAAAGATTGATTTCAGATTGAAATAATAGTAGATGGATGCTTCAGTTTCTTGCCCCTTTTTTTATTTGTCAACAATGTCATAGCCAAACAGTTAGTTCACATTTATCTTGGTTGAGTAGTTGTATAAAAGAGGCTTTTGCAGGCCTAAATAATTCATTGGTTGATTAACTTGCTAGAGAACAATATATAGATTTTCTGGTAAAAAAAAATCAGATTTTGCTTGCTTGACACTAACAAGCATCAATGTAAGTAAGCAAATAATACATATCATTTACCCCCTCCAAAATAGACTGTTTTGATTTATCCTCTTTTAAAATTATTTTTTGGATTATTCTCCTGAAATTTTAAAATTCTAAATCTTCTGTCCTTCAGGTGAAAAATTACACCCTAAAAATTTTTTATTTATTTATTTATCCCCTGATTTTTACATGTTTGGGGGTACCCAAAATTTTTAGAGGTAATCAAATTTTTTATTTTTAAAGGGGTAAATCAAAACACATCTATATTTAAGAGTAAATGACTATTAACCCTAATATATATTCACATAAAGGAAAGGAATTCAGGCAAAGAATTGGGTCTGGCCGAAATTGAAAATACATTTCCAGTTTAATAGAGATTTATTGTTTCATACTCTTCAAATCTCTGAAAATTTATAAATGTTTTTGTTGTGTTTGGAGATGCATTTTCGCTTAACGTGTCTAAAATTATACAAATCCTTGTAATTCAGCTATACATTCCATTTTTGTCAAAATTTGATTCGGAGATAAATCTATGAATATTATTTGGGGAGATGCATTTCTGTAAGATTTTTTGTATTCATTTATGTTGTTTTTATTTACTGTACTGTTTATTTAATAATTCAGTGACGATTTTGGAGATGCACATCCGAAAATGTCAATCGGAAAATTGAATAAAACATCTGTTCTTTATCGTGATCAAAGGCGCTTCACTCTTAAAATCCTTAAAAATATTTCTTTCATTCACAATCAACTTTTCACCATAAAAACATCATTCTTGTATTTTATTTTTGTATTTCACATCTTTATTCCTTCTAAATATGGGCAACACACATCTCTATCAAATATAATTGTTTTTTCACTTCACCTTTCATCTTGTTAAAAATGTAGAATGTCTTTTAAGGACATTCTCAAATAATTTGAAGATCTTGTTTAAATTTTTAGAATTGATTTCTAAATATATAATTATGTGTGATAAATAGTATTTTAAATTTATATGATAAAAAAAAGCTGGCTATAAACCAATAATGATTGGTGAACACTCTAATACCCTTAAAATTGATTGGGTATTTGTAATTTCAACCAATCAAATACTATGATTCAATGCCACATCACTTTATTATTTTATTTTAATTGATTATATAACAACTAAACTATCATTTTAAAAGTAAAAATACATGATTTTTTTTAATTTGTAGTACATCGATTCAAATCCTAACAGTCCTATTAAAAATTAGGATAATGCTAACTTGTGCCCTAGAGACACAAGTTAAGAACTAAATCGAGAAATAATATCTTGGAAATTGTACACCGCATTTAATAAAAATACAAAATTTAAATTTTTATTGATATTTTAAATACAAACTTTCTATAAGTGTGTTTCTTAACTTGTGCCTAGGGACACAAGTTAGCATTACCCTAAAAATTATAAGGTAACTTTTTTGCCCCTTGCTATATGGGACGAATCCCAAAAACAACCATATAAAAAAATACAGTTTTCATCCCTATTTTTGAAGATTCCTTTGTTTTGATCCTCTGATCACTTAAAACGATGACGTGGCAATGACATGTTGACATTTTTTTGTTTAAGTCGATTCTTACGTGGCTTTATTTCATTTATTTAATTATTTTATTTATTTATTTATTTCAATTTCAGATTTAGGGTTCTTTATTTTCATATATTCATCATCTAAGTTCTTTTGTATCTCTAAAACCTCTGCACTAAACAACAACACCACAATAACAATTAAAAAAATTCAATTGGAGGGGAGTTGTGTTTAAAGGGGTGAGAACGCAGAACTGAGATGGGGGGATTCACAATACAAATACAAACTCATAACTGAAAAATTCAGAAGAAAAATAGAACCTGGGAGAGCGATTCTTAAGAAAATATTTCAGAACAAAAAAAAAGTGTCTTCAACCACTTTCAAAAACAAAACCTTAACCTCGTCACTCTTCATCTCCTTCCATAAGAACAACGACTTGAAACAAAAATAACTTCAATCACCTGCCTCACCCATAACAACCAAACTTCCACAAACCCTCTTCCTTCCATTTCTTCCCATCCAACCGACATCACTCCCCCACCGCATGTTCGCTGGAACCACCACCACTCATCAACACCGTCGCACGAACCGAAATAAAGCATGCAACAAACACAAAAAGACGGAGGATATGCGGCGGTCGGAGTTTGCAAAATAGAGAGAAAGGAAAGAGGTTCACGCATGAGAGAAACATGAGAGTGATGACCGAAAGAGAGAAAAATATTTGTGAGCGAAGAAGGGAGTGAAGTCAAGATTTCTAGGTCTCAGATAGACATGGCAAACAAACACGCACTTGCCCGCTTCCGCCCCGAAATTAACGGGAAAAATCCGATTTAGTTGGGTGCGGGTGAAACCCGGTTCAGAACTACGGTGTGGGGCAGGGGCGAATAGACACTAAGACCTGCCCGCACCCGCACCGCCCCGCATACTATTAATACCCTTATTTTAAATCTCTTATTTTACTTATTTTAATATTTATTTATAATTATGTTTTTAATGAAATTATTAATACCCTTATTATAATTAAAATAATCAAATTAATATTTATTTATTAATTGAAATTTTAATTAAATTATTAAAATAATTAATTTTTTAATTAAATTATTAATTTTTATTGAAATAAAAAAAATAGTTTTTGCAAGTGGGGGCGAGGGCGGGAAAACCCATTCTCTATTGGGGCGGGTCTGAGTGTTAAATTTTCATCTTTGACTGGGTTTGGGGAGGGAAGCGGATGCGAATGCGAGTATAGTTAAACCCTCCTCCGTCACACCCTGTTGTCATCCCTAGTCTCAGATCTAGTACCATGAATTCTTCATATTCCCTCGTCTCAAAAATTTAACCCAGATCTATGAGCTTCAAAGAACATAATGATGAAGATAAAACCTCGTTGACTGTTTGATCTACAGAAACTAAAATCCAAAATAAAGAGGAAGGGTTAGAGAAGAAGAACATATTGTGATTGAGTTTTTGTGGTTGTGGTAGGAGGTAAGGTTAGATAAGAAAAGAGAGATTTTGAGATAGTGAAAATGAGTCTCAGAAAATAAAATTTATGTTCAAAATTGATATGAAAATGGAGAAAGATTTAGGATTCAATACCATTTAATTATTTATTTAGATATTTCATAATAATATTTTTTATATAAATAACATATTAATCGTTATTAATTAAAAGGATTTGAATTTAAATTTGATATATGTGGCAATGACACATCATCATTATATCAACATGTCATTGCCACATCAATATTTTAAGTGATAAGATCTATTCAAGGACCAAAATAAGGAAATCTTCAAATCACATAAAAGAAATCAGTATTTTATTTATAGGGTTGTTTTTGGAATTCATCCTATGTGATAGATGGCTAAAAGGTTAATAAAGTTATACAATTAAACTACTAAGATAAGCACCGGTTTCTAACAT
Organism: Lathyrus aphaca; assembly: GCA_963966055.1. Classification (NCBI taxonomy): domain Eukaryota; kingdom Viridiplantae; phylum Streptophyta; class Magnoliopsida; order Fabales; family Fabaceae; genus Lathyrus; species Lathyrus aphaca. The sequence continues at coordinate 539,414,757 of OZ014524.1, forward strand.
TCATTACCTCACTTAAATTATAAAAAGAGTTTTAATGTTGTGCTACTGTCTAGAATTTATTTATTCTTTGAACTCGTATTTATATAATCAATTAACTGTAAAATCTAAATTTTGAGGTTCTTAATTTTTTGGAGGCCTTGTGGATTTAGTTGCACAGTCAAAATCCGACCATGCGTCTCTTAGCTAATTTATTTTGTTAATCAAAACTTGAATAATGTTATTGTTTTCTCAAATATTTTTTATTTTATTATAAATATATTATATTTGATAATAAATTTTTGTATATCAATGAGAACAATGACAACTAAAGGTACTGATATAAATGATTATGACGAAAAATATGAGACTAAATACTGAGATAAGACTAATGATATAGGCTTTGTATTGGATGTGATATGGTTGAGTATTATACAAAAGGCTTTCGTAGCTCAATTGATTAGAACATCCGTTTAATAAGTATGAGATTTTGAGTTTAACTCTCGTTTCTTATGAGGTTTTGATAAGTATGAGGTTTTGAGTTTAACTCTCGTTTCTTATTTTATTATAAATATATTATATTTGATATTTAACTTTTGTACATCAATGAGAACTAAAGGCAATGAAGAAAGGGTCTCTCGTAATGTAGAGAAAATGTGAGACTGAATTCAGAGATAAGACATTGGATAAGATAAATTTTTAAGTATTATATCTATGTAAAAATAGAACAAAAGCTTTCATAGCTCAGTTGGTTAGAGCACCCGTTTAGTAAGCGGGAGGTCTTGAGTTCAACTCTCAATGAAAGCAAAATTTGTTTTATCATTTTTTGGGACAATTTTTGTTCGAAGAATCTGCGGTTAATATATTTCTTAATTTTGAAAGTTAGTGTTTTTTTTTAATTTCTATATATTTCTCTGAAGCTCGTTTTATAGTTTTGATCATATATTTTATTTGTTAGAAATCGACTTAATATAATTTTTGACATTATCTATATCTGCCTATTTCTCTCAAGCTAAATATTTAGAACAACAAGAATTATATTTTTTTAGTTTTGATCATATATTTCATTTGTTAGAAATCGACTAAATACAATTTTACATATTTTTTACTTTGAAAATGCATCTAAGGTTCATACACTTCAACCCTCTCAAACATAAATCTAAGGTTCATACACTTCAACCCTCTCAAACATAATTGCTCATGCACCTTACAACTTCAAAAAATGGGGTAGTGTCAAACATAATGTTATTTTTTTCCAAATATTTTTATTTTATTATAAATATATTATGTTTGATATTTTTAATTTTTGTACATCAATGAAAGACATAAAACCATAAAATTGGATGGTGAAGAGTTGGTAGTGGTTGATCTTACGTGAATTGGATATAGGTCACCCTGCCAATCATATCTCTTTAAGATAATTCATGTTAGAAAAACTAAAAGGTAGATTTATGTTCCAAGAATTCGCGGTTAAAATATTTCTTACTTTTGAAAGTTAGTATTTTTTTAATAAAAAAATTCTGTCTATATATTTTTCTCAAACTCATTTAATAATTTTGATCACATATTTCATTTGTTAGAAACTGCCTGAATACAATTTCCAACATATCCTTTACTTTCTGTCTATTTCTCTCAAGCTAAATATTTGAAACAACAAGAGGGTTATATTTTGTAGTTTTGATCACATATTGCATTTGTTAGAAATTGATTGAATACACTTTTTTACATATCTTTGTGAAGCGGTGTTTAGGACGGTTACCTCTTTTGAGGAGGGGGGAGACCAATTGAATTGAGGCATTTACTTGCTGAAAAATCTTAATAAACAAGTTTGTAGCTGTTTTTTTTCTTCATATTTACAAGTTCTAACTTTAGCATTGAACAAATGATCCAAGAAAAGAAAAAAGAGGGACTTGATCATGATGAAATAAACTGACGACTTGAAGGCAAAGGAAGAAAAAAAAGAATAAAATGACTTGTACTCAACCTTCAGATACCTCATCTAGTAAGGTTTTAGCCTAAATAATTTCCATTATTAACGTTTCTTTCTTTTGAGTATATCCATGTAATTTTATTTCATCTGGTTTAATCTATTTCCGATTAAGTTTCTAGTTTGATTGACACACACTGGGGAAGTTCCTTGTTTATAACTTTGAGCCTTTGTAGCCACCCTGTAGTAATAAGAACATCCTTTAGCTAGCTACTTTGAGCCTAAGCCTTTCTTTCAGTTACATAGCCTACAACTCTTAGACATATCATTTGAAAGATTCTTTCTTTCCACCCTCTCTTTGGATTTAGGTAGAATTTTAGTTCTTAAGCTGTATGAAAAAGATTAAGTTTGGGGTTGCTATTGGATGTGAGCAAAGTTCTATGTTTGGGGTTGGAGTACCAAAGATGATTGGTCACAAATTTCAAAAATTTGTATAAGAAGTAGAAAAAGAAACTTCTTAAGAGAGAGAGAGAGAAAAAGCATAAAGAATGACCAAATTCGTAGCAGCGTTAAGAAGTAACAAAGGGGTATGAGAATAGAAGGAGAACTAGACACCTAACTCCAAAGGTTTAAACATATTTTCCTAAAAATATCCTGCCTGAACATAAGCCAATTTACAACCTGAAAAGACCTCTAATGTATGTGTTATGATCTTTATGATGAACTATATTAGAACTTGGTCATGCTAAGTATAATTTATTTTGCATGTTGATTGAGAGATAACCTTATTTATTGAGCCAGTAAAGTGAGTCGAGATACAGGTTGAGTACTCGTCAAGGTTTGAGGACGTTTTATGAATTTTCTGGATGGAAGTTGGAAGCTATAACAATGGTCAGACAACAAATAAATGGTGATGTTCAATTGTTATTGTACAAGTTTTTGTATGTTAAAATGTGCAGTTACATGTGAGTTACTTGAGAACAAGTAACGATTCAAGTTTAGGGTTGTTATGACAGCCTGTCATTTCATTAAAATAGGCGAATAATCGAAGAAAAACAAGCAAAAGAGGAGCCAAAAGGAAGAAGAAATACCCAATAATGAGTGAAAAATAGCTAAGTATAGAAGAATGAGACATAGTGAAAATTCTGGTGAAAAATGTGCTTTTTGGTGCAGCAACTGGAATAATCATGCGCACCATCGTGCACCATTGTTCAAGGGATCAAACAACGTGTATATACTAGTTGAGTGATATCCTATCAGGATCATATGGCTTGACTTGTCAACAAGATTCCTTATCAACTGATCAGACACATGTCTAAGTGTTATGGATTCAAACACTTTTAGATGACTTAAGTTAGGCTTTATATTAGACCAACATTTTTCTGGTGCGATTCCTTCTAGCTTATTGCTTGAACATCCGTTCAAGATATATTTTGCATCCGACACAACTTTACCCCATAACTCATTTGGTAGATGTTCACCCTTCAACATACTTCTTACCATGTTTATGATGGTTTTGTTCTTCTTTTCGGTAGTTCCATTTTGTTGATTAGTATATGGTTGCACCACCTCATGCACAATTCGTTCTCTTTCACATAATGCATCGAAGTCTCTCGAAACATATTCTCTACCACCATTAGTACGTCCTCAAAGTCTTGATCTTGTGGTCACTTTATGTCTCTACCATAACTTTGAACTTGGTAAATACCCCAATCACATTACTTTCCTTCTTGATCAAGTAAGTCCACAATTTTCTGCTATAGTCATCTATGAATGTAACATATTACTTGTTACCTCCAATTGAATTTACATGAAAAGGACCACACATATCTGAGTATATGACCTCAAAGGTGGCTTTAGATTTACTTCTTACATTTTTGCTGAAGTTGTTCTTGTGTTATTTTGCCTAAATGCATTTTTCACACACTTCATTTGGAAAAAAAAGAAATGTAATTAATGATTATTTAGACACAATTATTTATACATGTCTGCATGTGATATTGACCAAATACACAAGTTTAAATGAGATGACATGAGGCAACATAATCACGCCAAATGAAATGACAAAGTTTGACATAAGAAAAAAAAAGTGACATTGGTTTTGTAAATATTATAAATATATATAATTTTATTTATTCTAATTTATTAAGTAAAATATTAATTTTATTAAATTTTAATAGTATAAAAATTCTATATAAATCATTTAATTAAGATTGTTAAAAAAATTATTTATTATTTCAAACAATTAATTTTCTAATTTTTTATAAGAAATTACATTTTATTATTATTATTATTATTATTATTATTATTATTATTATTATTATTATTGTATAAATACTCTTTCTTAACCATGTCGACTCTCCTAAATGCAAGAAAAAGACCTTATTTGTCTTTACCACACACACATATACCTTTAACTTGAGATGTCTTTCGTCAGCAATCAACTTTGGCAAACAATGCTTACCTAATAAGGTATGTCAATTATGTGATCAATATTGACAAATTGTGAACACTACTTTTTATATTTATTTGTGAACATTGAATTTACTATTGCACGTGTATGACTTTTTTTCTATTTCTAGACTAGATCTTTTGTCCTATGGAAACAACACATAACCTATGTGTGGCTTCCAAGTTACGTACATAACTCTAACATTGAATTTAAGAAAGTCACATTATTGTGGCTTGATTTAAGGCTAGGTGTCACAACATAGAGAGACATCACATTATGTTTGTTTTCTTGCACACTAATAATCTTCATGTTCTTATGTGTGCTTTCGTCGCACTTTCCAATTTATCAATCAAGTTTCTTTCATTTCACTTCTAATCTTGTGACTTTTGTGGGGAATTGGCTATTCACCAACGCTGTTTAGAGATTTGTGGTGTTCTTTTTTTCTATTAGTATGCTCTAATTGTTATTTAATCATCGAATTATAGAATTTTAGACGAGTTAATTGATAATTTGGACAATTTAAAACGTGTATGCGTGTGTGTTTAATGAAGTGTTTTAAAGAGGAAATTAAAGATGTAAGTGATTTGACTATTAAGAAAACTTTAACCTTAACTAATTTGAGTTTGGGTTATAATTTGAATTATATCACAATATACTCCTTTATAATCCAAGTTATTGAACACGAATTAATCATAGTTGATCTAATATATTTCTAATTTCTTTCTCAAAGTTAGAAATTTGTCGATCATCAGTCATTTGGTGCAAATGTCGGTCAATTATATTTACTCGAGCAATGTTTCATTTCAAGTTTACTCTGGTTTACCTTCTCCCTTAGAAAATGAAACCTTGCCTCAACTTGCTTACTCCTTCCATGCAAAACTATATTCTTTGCAAGATTAATGTTTGACTTGTTGTCGATCTGCAACACCAGAGGTTTCTTCACTTCGACCTCCATCTCTTCCAGCACATATTTGATCCAAATTGCTTGACATTAGCATATGATCTTATTATATATTCGTCTCACATGATAATACCACCACAATTATTTTCACGAGAGCCATGAGATTGGGGCTACAAATACTTGAAAGAAGTAATTAGTCGTGCTTCTTCGATCTTCCTTATCTCCACACCAATTAGCATCTGAATAGCAAGTAATCTCAACTTATTTGCTTTCAAAATCTTGTGGAAATAAAATTCCATAGTTTGTCAAACCTCTTAATCATCTCAGGATTTTTCTTGTAGCCTTCATGTGTGACACCCTTGGTTCACTCATGTATTTGCTCATTAATCTGATTTACAAAACCTATATCAGGTCGTTTATAACACACATATCTCAAAGATCCGACAATTTGTTTGAACAAAGTGCCATCGACTTTTTCTTCCTCTCCATGCTTATCCAGCTTCAAATTTGGTTCGACAAGTGAGGATGCAGGATTCAAGTCTTCCATCCTGAAAATCTTGAGTGTCTCTTTGACATACTTACTTTCATGTAGCACCATACCTTGCTTTGAAATTTGAAATTCCATGCCTAGGAAGTACGAAAACTTTCCCAAATCCGACATTTCAAACTCCTTCTTCATCGACTCTTTGAACTTCAACAAGTTCTCCTAGCTATTTGCAATTACCAACAAATCATTGACATATAAGCAAATGCTTGTTATATCTTGTGCCACAACCTAAACATAGACACCATACTCAGATATACATTTGATGAATCCCAATTCGACCAAGTATGAGTTGATCTTCGTGTTCTATGCCCTAGGTGCATGCTTAAAGCCATGAAGCGCTTTGTGCAACCTATATACTTTCCTTGCTCCCTCCTGTATCACAAATCCAGGAGATTGTGTGACATGTACCTCTTTATCTAGAGAACCATTCAAAAATGTTGATTTCTCATCTAAGTGAAATATCGACCAACCTTACTTACATGCCAAAGCTACCACCAATCAAACAGTCTCCAATCTTACTACTGAAGCATATACCTCAGAGTAGTCGAGTCCTGCTCTTTGAAGAAATCCTCTATCTACTAATCTTTCCTTATGTCTAACTACCGAACCATCAACATTATGCTTCAAATTGAACACCTAATTCACTTTGATAACTTTTATATATGTTGGAAATTTGAGTAACTCCCATGTGTTATTTCTTTGGATCACTTGTAGCTCTTCGACCATAGCTTCCTTCCATTGTTTATCTTTGAAGGCCTCACTATAGTTGATTGGTTCAACACCTACAAGTAAAATGAAATGAACCAAATATCCATCTGGTGTAACTTCATCATCACCAACCATTTCACAGTCTTGAAGCCATGTTAGGAGTACTCTGGTTCATTGAGGTTTTTGGCTTATGCTAGCCACACCCTCTATATTGTTCGCTTCGACTTCGACAGTGATTGGAACATTATCGGATGGAATTTCTTTGTGCTCACTACTTTCTTCATCAACTTCATAGCTCATCAATGGCTTGTTAGTTACATCACATGAATTCCAATCCCATGTAGAATTCTCATCAATAACAATGTCTCGACTCAACATGGTCTTATCATTGATTGGATTAAATAACCTGTCAGCCCCAATTTTATGATATCCTACCAGAATCATATGCTCAATTTATCATCAAGTTTCCTTCTCCTTGTACCAGAAACATGTTTGTAGAAAATAGATCCAAACACCTTCAGATGACTCATTGATGGTCATTTGTCACTCTAAACTTCTTCTGGAACCTTTTTTTCCAGCTTATTGACAGCACACTTGTTCATAATATAAACAACTATGGTGACATTTTCACCCCATAAGGACTTTGGCAAGTTCTTCTAGTTCAGCATGCATCTCTCCATATCCAATATGGTCATGTTTCTTCTTTCTATTATTCCATTATGTTGAGGCGTGTAAGAAGTTGTTACCTCATGGTCAATACCATGTTCTGCATATAACTCCTCAAATATCTTAGATGTGTATTCGCAATCTCCATTTGTTCGTAGAACCTTAATCTTCTTTTCACTCTGGTTTTTAATAATCATCTTGAATCTCTTAAAGATTTCAAGTAATTCATACTTTCGCTTGATCCTAAATATCTGAAGCTTTCGACTATATTCATCAACAAATGAGATAAAATACATGTTTCCACCAATGGCATGATCCTCGAATGGGCCACATACATCTGGATGTATTATTTTTAGTATGCAAAAGGACCTCATTGGTATAGTCGAAACAAAAGACTTTCTAGATTGCTTCCCTACTAAGAAACCTTCACAGAGTTTGTTGGGCATATCAAAACTTGGTATACTAACTACCATATCTTGAGTAATCAGATGATTGAGTGACCTAAAATTCATATGGCTAAACCTTAAATGCCACAATCAAATCGTCTTCTGTACGACAAAATATTTTTATGCATTGTAGCTCAGTAAAATTGACCATGGTCTTAAATATCCTATTCTTCGACAGAGAGATTTTAAGACCATATTATTTTGAGTGTTGAATAGTTCCAAGGCTCCATATTTCATAACCACTGAGAAAGCTTTTTTGACCAATTGTCCAACACTTAGCAGATCTCACTTCATTCCAGGAACATAGAGTACATATTGGATCATAGCTTTTTCACCATTGCTCATTTGAATAACTATGTCTCCAATACCTTCTGCTTGCAACAAGTTATTATCAGCAAGTTTGACATTGCTTTTCTTCGACTCGTCAAAATATATTAACCACATTTTTTGACCAGTCAAGTGATTCGAATAACTTGTGTCGAGAAACCAGATTTTGGAGTCAACATGGTCATTTGCAACTACATACATCCATAACCATCATCTCTTCACAATCATCTGAATATTAGCTTGCAAGTTTTGCTCCTTCCTCCCTGCCTTTTGTCTCTCAATTGTCTTTCATGTACCAATAATTCTTGGCCAACTGACCCCATTTTTCATAGTTATAGCATTGCACACCATTTTTTTCTCTTCTTTGACTTTCTGATAGAAGTTTTATTCTCCTATTTTGGAGGATTCATAAGCCTTATCATTGATCTTATGCTTTTGAGGGTTTGACCAAGACTTAATGCTCAGAGTCTTGTCTCCTTTGCCATTGAACTTGTCTGAACCACCGTGTTTCTTCAATGCCTTAGCCTATAGAGCTTGTATTGAATCTTGAACATCTTTCCTTTCGACAATACTCATCTCATGTGCCTCAAACTAACCAACCAAATCTTCCAATTTCAATGTTTCAAGATTGTTGGATTCTTGATTAGCAATGATAACATGATCAAAGTTAGAGGTTAATGTACACATTACCTTCTCAACCATCATCTTATTAGTTAAAATTTTACCATAACCTTTTATGAGATGAATAAGCTTCTGCACCTTCACAACATAGCCTTTAATTTTTTCTTATTCTCCCATATGTAGTAATTTATATTGCCTCCACAACATCTATAATTTGATGATGTTAAACTTCTCACTCCCTTCGTAATACTTGACAAGAATATCCCATGCCTCTTTCGTCGAGTAAGCATGAGAAATTCGATCCAATTTCGCCGTATCTACTTCCGATTGAATATAAAATGCAGCTTTGCAGTCTTTCTTATTGGTCTCTTAGTTCGCGGCTCTCTGAGCATTATTTTCATTCTCAGCAAGCTTAGGGATGTCATTAGTAACCACTTATAGGGTTTCATGAAAGCCAAATAGAGATTGCATCTTTTTTATCCATCAGATCCAATTCTCACAGTCAAGAATTGGAAGAGAATTCGAAATGTCATTCTTACCATTCATCTTTGCAGCAAACACGATTAATAACCCATGATCCCAGAAACACGGTCACCAACGTGCGATTCTTGAAAACACAGTCACCAACGTGTGATTCTTGAAAACACGATCAAGAAACTAACCAGAACTCTAGATACCAATTTTTTTAGTACGTGAGACACTTCTAGCTAGTGAGAATATATATATATATATATATATATATATATATATATATATATATATATATATATATATATATACACACACACACACACACATAAATGATATTTTGACACCACTAATTACACCTACATCGTACATACTGGTTTTTGTGTAATTCTCCTAACAATTAAGGACAATTTAGTCATTTTAAATTGAGTAATAGTGTTAATGTTAACTGAAAAGCATATTCTCTTTCTAGTTTCCTTACAGTTTGATAGATCATTTCGCTCTCATCACCATAACTCTCTAACAATGATGCTTTCGTCCATTGCAGCTCTCGGCATAACTCTCTCATTGACGGTGGATCACAATGATATCTCTCATCGCAACTCTTTCTCAACGCACGAAGGTGAAGATTTGTATCATTTCAAGGATGCAATTATTAACCAACTTCATTACTGTATTAATCAAGTGTTTATACTGCATTAATCAATTTCATTACTGCATTACAGTCTGAGATTGCATTAACCAAGTTAAACTTCCATTAACCAAGTTCCAGCAATGTTCTAACCATGTTTGAGACTGTATTAACAAAGTAAAACTGATGTTAAGAAAGAGAAACAATAAAGAAACCTTTTGTTATGGCACACAAAAGCAGAAAAGGAAGATAAAGAGAGTGAGTGAGAGAATGACGAAAGAAAGAAGAAGAGGTAACAATGAAAAAGGAGAGTGAGTGAGAGAATGACGAAAGAAAGAAGAAGACGTAACAGTGAAAAAGTAAAAAGAGAGAGAAAGAAAAATATAATAAAATGAAATGGTGTTAATATTTTATTAATTTATTCTGATATATTAGAATAGTTATATACGATGTAGTGTCATATGTGAATGTCAACATAGCAAAATTGATATATATATATATATATATATATATATATATATATATATATATATATATATATATATATATATTTTGTTATTATTGAAAATTATAAAACTGAATTAGAAAGTGTCTATTTATATATAACTTGAGTATTAAGTAATAAATTCTAATCTTAATTAACTTGGGTTTGGATCACAATTTGGATTATATCACAACAATAAATAAAAAAGACAAGAAGTAAGTGGTTAAAATTAAATCTACAATATAAATTAAATTGATTTAAAATGTTTTAAGTTCTAAAATGATAGAAGATACATTTAAAATGTAAATAGTATTTGACGATAAACTTTAGATAAATATAAATGTTTTGACATGATGTAAATTGGAGAACACTTGATGAAATAGTGACATTGGAAGTCATACTCAATATTGAGGATTTGAATAAGTTATTTTATTTAAGAGTAAATTACAGAATAAATAGTTAGATTTTATGTCATAAATAAATTTTTTTTCAATAAATTTTTTTTATTAAAAAATTTAGTATTAATAGATTATTTTAAAGCATTAATTAATTAATTGAGTAAAAGCATAAGGTTTGGTTTATCTCTAATATTAATAGATTAATTCTACAATCGATTAATTTATCAAATTAATCGTGTACAATCTTAAAAACAATTTCTAAATTGTTCTAAATATTTTTTATCGTTGTATAATCATTCATACATCTACTAAATAATATAATTCATCTTAATAAATTAAAAGCAAGAATTTAGGTATGTCACAAGCCACCTCTCATTGTTGAAAATTTGTGATATATATAAAGGAGGGATGTACCTATAAATGCAATTATTATTATTATTGAAATGAAATTAACGATAACAATAAGTTACGTATACTATCAACTAATTAACAGATTAGTTTATGATTATATTTTAAGAAAATGCTTATCGCCTAAGTATGACGACAGCTAATCGCGGAGGGTTAGAATTAAGTCAATTAATAGTTAAATTAAATTTTGGTAAGTGTCTATAAAAATTATTCAATAATTTCATTTGGACCCATCCGTGTTGAGTTATTTATTTATTTATTTAAGATATGTGCGTAATTGAAAAGATTAATCTCTCAATTAGAGTATGATAATAATAAACAGTTGTGTTTGAATTCAAAACTTCTGATTAAATTGAAAGATATTTTTATCATTTAATTGAAATACTCATACGTATTTTATTTTTGGTTTTTGGTATTTTATTTGTAATTAGAACATTGTCAGAAACTAAATATAAATTTCTCATGTAATTGATAATAAAAATTTGACTAAATTCAACCTTTGTTAATAACAACCACATTGTTTACTTTTTTTTTTCCTTTACGGGGAAAATTTAAATCATTTCATTCATAATAAAATGTTTAATGTATGTTAGTTTATTGGTAAATCAGGGGAAATGAGTTAAGGATGAAATCATATGTGTTAGAGCCTGAGCAATCTCATTGGTTTGGCTTATGAAGAATTTAAAATGAGAGTTCATAAAGCTGAGTGTTAGCAATCTTCTACATCATGAGACAATGGTGTATAGAAATCTAAGGAATCCAATTATTGACAATTCACATTATCTACTACTTGCTTAGGATCGAGCTCAGAATCCACTCCATTAAAGCCACCTAACCAATTGATGATTGATAGAATTCTCATTACTCCCTAGCTTCTACGTATCTACGTTGATGATGGAAGAATATCATTAAGTTTGAGTTAAAACAAATTATCCTTCCTCATCTCGGATACATGCTCTAATCCACACCTTGTTATGAGAAACAGAGAAAGATGCGTAGACATTCAAAACATTACATTTGAATTGTCCTGCTAAAGACTTTTTCTATGTAGAAATAGTAATGTCGTGATCTTGGTTGGTGTAAGTCGATTGTATTTGTTGTGCATTTCCCCATCCTCAGACATGAGGTTATAGGCATAATCATAAATTGCCTCTATTGATTTTTCAGTTTGGTTTTAAATGTACCTATTTGTGCACTTTCAAATGCTTCAGAGTGTAATAGGCTATATGCTTATAACACAACACTTTTAGGGAATTGGAGGAACAATCTTATTATACATTTTTAGTCAATTATAACTAATTTCATATTTGGTTACTATTAGTTTTACATGTGGTTACTACTGGTTTCACACGAGATTACTATTGATTCCACATGTGGTTACTACTAATTTTACATGTGGTTACTACTAACTCTGTTTGTGGTTACTAATTTGAAGTTAGTTAGTTAATTAGTAGTATGGTCCTACATAAATGATGTAACACATAGTTGTAATCATAACTCATATAGATAAACTCAAAATGAAACATTATTTCTTCACTCTAATTTCATTTATCCTCTTTATGCTCATTACCTTGTTTGTTAAGATATCCCAACAACTTGGCATATAGAGTACTTATTTGATCCAAGATTCTACCAATGGAAAATGGAAGTATACTCCTTAATCAATTTCTTGCAAATCTACACGTGTTTAAATGGGAACACTATTATAGATAGTGCACACAAATGATGGTCATATTCAAACTTCAAGATGTGCTTGAAATTGTGAATGACAGATTCTTGACATTGGAAGCTAATGCAACAGAAGCACATAAGAGTGCTCATCGTGAATTGAACAAGAAAGATGGGAAAGTTTTATTATTGATTCATAAATGTATAGATCCAAATATCTTTGAGATAATCATAGAGGAAGAAACGACTAAGAGTGTGTGAGATACACTCGAGAAGCTTTTGTTGTCGATGAGGATCTTGGACACATCACAATTGATATTGGCGACTGTTATCACTAGAGGAAAGATCTCGTTTGGGATCTCCGCCCACTTTCTCGCTATCATGTAATCCATATACGGGCCTTTCTAGCATTTCAATCCAAGTAGCTCATTCTTCCTTTCTAACAACAACAGCTCAGTAATTCTTTATTTGATGGTTCCTTTGAAAAGGTTACACTCCTTAGGGAGACAGTCTGTGATAGAAGCAAGATGACATTTTTCTTCTTGATCTTCCTATTTTCAATATTGATGTACTTGTTTCCCTTGGTTTTGAACACTGTTTCAATAACCTTCTTGGAGGGGGAATTTACTCTGGGAGGAGAGTATTTATTTCTCAATGAATCTTGTCGACCTTTGGACTTCTTCTTTATTTCCCAGGTGTGCTCGATGAAATGCCCCTTTTTTATCATCTCATCTATAACATCTCATATATGGAAGTAGTAATTGGTATTGTGGTTATGAATCTTGATAAAGTATAAACCCTTCCTTACCAACTATAATAACACTTTACTACTCACCAATCCATCCTCCCATAGTGGAAGCATCTTGGAGAACCAACTTCTCCCCCACTTGTTTCATCTTCAACTCCTTAAAACAAACAGTTATAAAACAAACACGTACCGACCGTGTTCTACATACATGTCGTATACCAAGATGCAAAACACACTAGACAACCTGGCCGGACGGGCCGACCTGCTCCGATACCATTTGTAACACCCCACTTTCCCATTTTATAAAATACATAAATAGTAAGAAAATAATCAGAGTTTTCACCTTAAAGTAGGATGCCACATTTTCAAAAATCAACAATAAAGCTCATTTTCATTAATGAAATAAAAATATAGTTTGTTACAGCAAAATCATAATTCAATTCAATCCATGACATTAAGGCATACACCATCATACTCTCCATGTAATAAGTGGTTCACTATAATTTTACTAAATCAGATACGTGACAAAATAGAATAGTATAAAACATAACAAATTCCCCATATTTTGTGTTACGTGTCAGAGCGACTCCTCTGACTCGATCGAGCAACTCAAGGTCCACGTACTACTCAGGTACCTGCTTATCTGTACTTCCGAAGAAGCACAGACGCCACGAAACAACAAAGGGGCGAGAATTAAATTCAATAATTTAACGGTGAAAAATACATGTTAATGAGTAGTATGACACACCAATCAATATAAACAACACATAATCACGATACTTCTTGTCAACCACAATCACCTATCAATCAACAAACATAAATGTAATGTGATTGTTTACCCTGAAAATTGTAAACAACCACTGGTCCTCTAAAAACAACACAATATTCTTAGTTACTCGCAGGATCGACCAGATTGATCCTAGGACATGTGCTATAAATAAGTTTTAATTGGTTTTTCAGGAATAATCTCATAAATTCTTCGAAGAACTTTATGAAGTGTTTTTGGTAAAAAAGAGAAAATAAAACAAAAAAGACTAAAAAAAACAATTGAAGTCGAAAGTAAAGTGCAGTGAAAGTATAAATTGCAAAGAAGCGTAAAGAAAGCAAGTAAAAAAGACAATAAAAGGCTGAATAATAAACTTGCTCAAAAGTAAATAGAATGCAAGGTAAAAGGACTTTAGAACAAAAGCTTGAACATAAATTGCATTGATATAAAATATGATGGTGATCTCATCATATAAATTCTCGCCTTCACTTGTTTCTCTACACACGGGTACTTTGAGTGTTTATAGAATAACTTGTACAATATGATTCACACTCAATTCTAACACTAGAACTACTTTATTTATACTAGTCGAAAGTAATCGCTATTGACAGTTTACTCCTAAAAATATGCCACTTGGCACTTTGCATGTTCTTGGACTTCCAATGTGCGCCACTTGTCTTTATTCAAATTTGAAAGAAACATAACTTTCCCCTCCAATATTGATCTCAACTGCTGCATGTTTTCTACTCCAAGGATACTCGGTCGAAGCTAATTCTTTTATGCTTAGAAAATATTCTAAGCCCACGTCCTTATAATTCTTGTGTCTCTGACTCGGGCTTCTTCAGCTTTGATTTAGTCGAAGCCTTCTTATTTCTTCCAAAAATATGATGCTAAAGTCAATGCTTCCTAAATTCAACTAGGTTTTAAATTTAGGAGCTAACAAATTGCCCCTCAAAAGTTTCTTTTCAACCTTGCTGACGTAAAGGTCATTTTTTATCATAGTTTTCGACACCCATCTTTCGACGGCACAAAATTATGGTCATAACTGACCAACCCACAATCAAGAAACTTATTCAGTTTCTAACAACCATGCTCATGACGTCATTTCATAATGGTTGTTTTATAAAATGTCTCTTCGGCAGCCACTCTATCACTAGCCATCATTGCGCTTTTCCTTGAAACCATACCTCTGCAGTCACATCATAACTGCTACCTCCCAAAGAAATACCTCAAGAGGACATGCGTCCCACTAACACAATTTGTCTTAATGGTGATTTGAAAACCATTAGTCTTCTGAAAGCTTATATATATATATATATATATATATATATATATATATATATATATATATATATATATATATCCCATTTTCACACTTTAACACTTTTACACTTCCGAAACTTTTGCAACCTTATTTTCTTCTCTCAAAACTTCAAGACTCGGAAAAATATTTCACCATCCCAACTTTCTTCAATGGCTTCTAACCAAGCAACTTCTCAAAACAAGAAGACTTTAAAGAACAAAGGTTCTCCAGGAACCGCTCCACTTCCTCCTTTTACCCAGATTTTTGGGCCTAAGTTAGTGAAGAACCAACAGTTTGCGTTGGAACCTCTTTAAGAGGAAAAGAGACACATATATGAGTCCTAGGTAATAATTCCTCTCATCATTTCTGATAAACAAAGTGCTATTTCTGGACCCTTGTCCAAGGTTCCTGCTGATGACTCCAAGTTGGGTGAGTGCTTCCCATCCTACCATAGGACTAAGCCTTTAGGGAAAAATAACAAAACTATTGAGGGAGAACCCACATTTGAGGAATCTGCCATAGATCTGTCATTTCTGAATGGAAACTCTCGATTGGTGAGTTTTTGCTCTAAATCCCTGCAGGTGGCCAAGAAATATTTTCCTTTGGTCAATCAACTGCACAAAAACTCAGGAGTTTTCCTCAGTGAGGTAAACTTGGCCTCGTTTTATGAATCAATAAGTGAGAGTGTTGATGGCCTGAAGAACGTGAGTTCGACTAGGGCTTTCCAATTTGTTGGACCCATCTGGCTACTCCAATTTTGGCTCAATGCCACTTTCGAGGCAAACCTACTCATAAAAGGAGTTACTGATGAGGACTCCGATGAAATAAAAAACAAGAGGGTCGAAGGAACTCGCCTAGTACAGCTAACTCATACTTATTAGGGGAGGACCCTTCAAGAATATTTCCCTGGCTACATTATGATGTTTGCCAAGATATATAACTTCAGTCCCATTATGGCTCCTTTTTCTAGGAGAAATTATGGACCATAATGGTTCACTAGATCATTTCCCCCTACATCCAAAAATCACCAATAAGAATCAACAACAATATGGGAGGCCTTTTTGGTTCCTAAATTAATAGTCCACAAGCTCAATCATCAAAGGGGCATAACATCTTTAATTTCCTACCAGACCAATATATTCTCTCGGCAGTTTGGGTTGGCTCAAAGCTATCCCAAATGTCTATATGACAAGAGAGGACATATCAACCTTTTTATGGTAACTTCAACGAAGAGGACACTTCTCTTCGACTTGCTCGACTTTCCAGTCCAGCCCAACCCAACTTTCCTTGGTCCAATTCAAACCTAACTTTCTTTGCACAAAAGAATTCTATCAATGGTGGTCGAAGTACTACCAAGAGGAATTCATTAATGCTTCTACTTTTTCCCAACTACTTAACCAATCTTTTGCTAATGTGTATGAAAAAGTCAAGAAAGGTAAATCTACTCATGTCAAAGAGATTCAAGCCTTCCAAAAATACTTTGAAACTGTCTATCGACCAGATGATCTTAGTTGAACCGTCAGTGAGGCTCCTCTCACTTTGAAGGAGAAATTCTTACAAAAAATGGAGAAACTAAAACTCCCTTCCAATATTGCTTTTGAAAGACGTTATAAACTAGATTTCAATCTCTTTCCTACAAAGGTTTCTCGAATGCCTACAACTGAATTTGGAGTGGCCCTTGCCTCTCCATTTACATACTGGTTTTTCTGTGTAGATTGCATCAAAATCCTTCGACAATAGTCTCAACCCAAAGCTCAAAGGGTTGTTGTGACTAAACAGACGTTGGACAGTTTCAAAGGGCACCTTCATATAGGGATCGAAGATGTTCACATCAAATCCGAAATATATGAAGGTTTGGGGCCTTCGATTTAGTGATCTTTATTTAACCACTTCCTTAATAATCTGTATTTGTACTTGAATTTCAGCAGTGCCTAAGAAGACGGGCTCGTCGAAGAGCACCGCTGTGAAGGCTACTCCTGAGTCTCCTCAGGCTGCTCGAAATCCTCCTCCTACTCCAACAAGGAAACCAAAGAGGGGTGCCCAACTGACCATCCACGAGGATGACGGTGAGGACATGTCTCCCCCTGAAGAGGGTAAACTTATCAAAAAGAAAAGGAAGCTTGTCAAAGCTCCTGACACTGCTGGCCAATCTTCCTCCAAGGTGGCCAATGTTTTAAAGAATATACCCTCTCCAAGTGGTGTCAAAACACAAATTCCTGGGGCCACGTCAAAGGCGACCGCAGGCCCAAACAAAAGCAATGACTTAAGTCCTGATGTTGATGGCACTCGAGTAAGTTTTATTCTTGAATTAGTTACTTCATGAACTCTTTGGTTAACTATTTATTGGCCTAATCGTTTGATTTGCTATTGAAGGCTAATGTTGGTGGCTCTACTCCATCACAACCAACAACTACTACTCCAACTGTTATTCTGAATAGCAGAGGTGAACCCATTTATCATCCTACATCTGATTTTGGTTCTGGGCGAAGCTCTTTGAGTGAGATTAACAAACTTGGTTTTGTTATAGCTTCTTTTCCTCAAGTAGTGAATCGAGGCTCTCCTGCCAAGACTATCACTGAACAGTCCCACACAGTTTGGTTTAACCATGAAGGGGAGACTCTCCAAAATAAACAAGACCCCATGGTCAAAGATCCTATTTCCATGGAACAATAACAAACTCTAGCTAAGGATGAACAATCCCCTTGCACTCATCTTGTCAATCAGCCTCTGGCATATTTCATGGATGGTGTAGGAGGTCCTCAACTTCAGTCTGAACTTGCAGGTGATCAAGGGGATGATGCTGAAAATGAGGAGGGAGATGAAGATGATGAAAGTGAATCTGAAGAGGACAAGAAAAATTCTCCTGAGAATGTCAAAGTCGAACATGTTAAGGACTCCAATCCCCTAAAAACTGATATAATTCCAACTTCTACAGCCATCATGACTGATGCTCAACTGAATGGTCTTAGAACCTTCAATCTAGAGAATAAATCAGATTGGTGTTTTCAAGGAGAGGGAGCTCTTTAGAGCAGAATGTGAGTGGTTCGACTACTTCTGAGGCTCCAACTTCATATGACTTTGTCATCCCTATCCTTCAAACTATCAAGAAGAAATTATTAAAGGGCGACATTCTCAAGGTTTTGGATTCTGACAAAACTGCTCACCTTTTCCTGAAGGATACCCTTTAGAAGTTCGGCCTCTATACCCTTGCACCAACAATTTCTAACTTCCTCCTAGAGCTAGACTTAGTTGTAAACTAACTGACTTAAGACCTTAAGAAGCTCCCCAATATTCAAAAGTCCATTGAGGTAGCTTGTGGACTTGAGGCTTCAGCTTGGTTTTTTTTATAGACAAACTTGTTCATTAGATGAAAAGGAGAAAGTACAAATATAGAAAAATAAAATGTGTTAAGACATTTCCCTCCCACAAGTTAATAACACAAATAATTAAGTCAAACAAGTTATGAAGATCAAAAGGCTTTGAGAAATTAGAAGCCAACATGAAGTTACCGATCTGAATCCTTAATCTAATCAACCAAGCACAGTTATTTCGCAAGAGACAAATGAGTTTCGGAACCCCAATCTTTAAATCTATCCAATTATGAATTATATCTTTAGCTTTATCGCTAGCTTTATTGCTAGCTTTATCACGTTCAATTCGATTATTCAGGTTCACCATATTGAATAAACTCACAACTTGTGGATGAAACAAATGTTAACCGGAAGGAATAGTTTGATTTGCCACATCCCTAGCCAGGTTCTTACTCCAAAACACAACTTTTTAATCCAAGCTTCTTTGAGGCATTTCATCAAATACCTAGAACACAAACTTAAGACAACCTAAATTTAATACTAACACACCCAACAAAACAAACCAAGCAACAAAAAACAAAACCCACAACAAAACAAGAATAATAATATAAACTATTACACGAACACACATATAAACTCATAACATCCTTATCTTCTTGTGGAGGAGGCTTCAGTGGGGGTTGATTTCCATGTCTGATCCATTTTGGACCATCAGTTGGTGGAGGTGATTTTGGGGTTACAATCGACTGTTGGTTGATAAAGGAGAGGAGGAGGAGGAGCTTGATGGAGGTTGGAGGAAGAAACATGTGTGGATCTACCATGGAGGAGGGTTTCAAAGGAATGAAAATAGAGGAGGGGAAACTTATAGTGGAGAATAAACCTCCATTGAAGAGGAGATGACCACCATAATTGTGGTGAATAGCTCCGATAAAGGAGGAGGAACCCCTACAAAAGGGGGGAGGCACCCACCAAAAAAGGGAAACCTAAGTTTAGAGAGAGGGGGGAGCTTCTCTCACTAAACATTTTTACCCCCTTCAGCTTGGTTGAAGGCAACTGAGTCTAGTGATATTGTAGAGAAGATTGAGAAGGTTAAGGTTGATGGGTGAGCAGAAAAGACCTCTCTCGGAAATGACATTAATCTTTGGAAACAACAAATCGAAGATCTGAAATCCAATATTTCCAAAGCTGAGAAAAGGATCGAAGAGCTGAAGGAGTCACTTGATACTGAGCTAGATCTAGAAATGGGGCGAACCATGGGGTATGTAAGTGACGCTCGACGCCTGGAAAGAGAGAGAGAGGGAGAGAGAGAGGGAGAGAGAGAGAGAGAGAGAGAGAGAGAGAGAGAGAGCTTGTTGCAACAAGGTTGGAAAAGGAGCTAGTCGAAAAAAGTGTCTCTAAACTGAAAAAGTGGATTTCCTCACGAAGTAAAATCTTCCCTTTTAACTGCTTGTCTATCATCTTTTTGCATTTTAATTATAATTTCTGATGACCCTTTTGTGGTCTTTATTTAGTAATGACAATGTTGGTGCCCTTTGCACCCTTTATCTATTTTCTATTATATTTGTGTTTTCAACCTTCGATCCGCATTTTTACAATTCTGCAAGGTTTTAACATTCCTCTCTTAGCCAAACTTATGACTAAGCATTTCGACGGCTTTCCTAACGTGTTGTCTCTAAACCATAGAGATTTCTCCTCATTCGTCCAAACCATACATCGTGAAACACATTTTGTTCTAATATTAATGTGATCCAATGACACAAGTCCCCATGTTCTAGATAATACCAATACTAAAGTCTTGGAACAAATTTCTAGAAAAATTCCATGTGTTTCCAACGTCTTATTTGACTAGTCCTTATGACCATGAAATTGTTTCTATAAAAACCCTTAACTAGTTTTTATTCATCAATTTAGTATTCAACATGAGAATTTCCACCAAGTTTTCTACCACCAAGATGGCTATAAAAGAGGAAGAAAACGAGGCAAGTATTAACGCCACAATTGAGTCATCCACTAGGACGAAAACATCCATGGAGTCTATAGCAACCAACAAGAAAAATGGTAACAAAGTGGGAACTTCTAAGAATCGTGTAAAAAAAGACCCATATGATGAACCTGATGAAGATTGGATGAATTATATTCATTCAAGACATTGGAAGAGACATGAATAATTTATCCTCACTATGTATTTTATGCATCTTTATTTCTTTGAAGCTTATGTATGCCATTTTGGCCATTTAGCCTATTTTGGCTTCTTCCAAAAATAAAGTAATGCTTTCATTTGAATCTCTTGCAAGATAGGCCTATATTTCTTCAAACATTTTCCATTTACTTTTAAGATTCTTTGATCAACATCAATTTCTTGAATCTCATATGCATTGTTGCCAAAGGTGTTAATAACCTCAAAAGGACCTTCCTATTTTGGGGACCATTTCCCTAAAGCTTTGGTCTTTCGATCCATAAGTAAGATAACTTTTCATACTAACTCCCCAATTGAAAAGGTTTTAACTTTAACCTCTTTATTGTAAGACTTATCTACTATTTTCTTTAACCTTTTAAGCAATTCCAAAGCATGGAGCCTTTCTTCATCTAGGTCTACCAATTCATGCAACATCATGTTCTAATAAGCTTCAGATGAAATCTCATGATGTCTTTGAACCCTTGTAGATTGAAGATAAATTTCTACAGGAAGAACTGCATCATGGCCAAATGTAATTCGAAATGGGATGGTATTGCTTGCCACTTTAGGGGATGTTCGACATTCCTAGAGAATTTGGTCTAATGTCTTATGCCAATTCTTTGGATTTTTTCCCACTTGATTTTTTATCAATCTAATCACCATTTTATTTGCTGCTTCGACTTGGCCATTTGTCTGAGCATAATAAGGTGTAGACGTTAAAAGTTTAAAACCTATTTCTTTAGAAAACTCTTGCATCTTTCGACCAATGATGACTAACCCCTGGTCTGTTGTAATATTTTCTAGGATTCTATACCTATTAATGATATGTTTTTGAATAAATTCAATTACATCCTCTTGGTCAACATTTGGCAAAGGTATTGCTTCAACCCATTTGGTGAAATAGTCAATACCTACCAAAATGTATTTTTGGTTCTTAGAATATGTTGGTCGAATCTCTGCAACCAAGTCCAAAGCCCAATCTCTAAAAGGCCATGGTTTGACAATATAATGTAGTTCACTTGCAGGGACATGTTGGATGCCAACATGAATTTGGCACTCTTGACAGTCCTTGGTAAACTCAATACAATCCTTTAACATACTAGGCCAATACATGGCTTGTCGAAACAAAATCCATTTCATTTTGTGACCTACTTGATGTGCCTCACATGCCCCACTATGTACATTCGAGAGAGCCAAATATTCTTCTGACTCACTAAGGCACTTAAGCAATACTCCCCAGGAGTCTTTTTAAACAACTCATTGCCCAATAAGACATAACTTAAAGCTTGATACCTAACCTTTCGATCTGTCGATGATGTAGGATTTTAAAGATATTCTACTATAGGTTTCCTCCAATCTTTTTCTGTTAGAGTGTCGACTGCTAGAATGGTGAAGTTGTCTTTGTCAGTGTATTCAAGCTTTGTTTTATCTAATTCTGATGAGGCTAATTCAAATGACACTACTTTCCATCTGACTTTGATCACATCTTGCAATTTCTCCTTCGAAATTTTGTATCCTGATGCAATATGAGCAGAGTCATTTGCAACTTGGTGTTCCAATCTTGGGATGTGTCAAAAACTAACTGCTTCAAAATTCTTAAGCAGTAATTCACTACTACAAATTACATGATTAGATTTTCTTTTATCCACTTGTATTATTTGGTAACTTGTTTTATAACCAACTCAAAATCTCCCATTATTTCGACATGAGTTGCCCCCAATTCCAACAATACCTCAAGTCCAACTATTAAAGCCGCATATTTAGCCTCATTGTTTGAACAACAACCTTGGATTTTATACTTGAGTGTTGTTGAGATTTTGTGAGGAGAAATAACAAGCAACCCTATGCATGTTTGTTGTACCCCAAAATTTTCCCTCCCACATTCAAGATCATATACTTCAAGAGGTCTCTTAATAGTCACAAGATTCTCAATTGATCAAAAAGATTGAAGGTTTCACC
Organism: Lathyrus aphaca; assembly: GCA_963966055.1. Classification (NCBI taxonomy): domain Eukaryota; kingdom Viridiplantae; phylum Streptophyta; class Magnoliopsida; order Fabales; family Fabaceae; genus Lathyrus; species Lathyrus aphaca. Next base: position 539,437,648 of record OZ014524.1, read on the forward strand.
AGACAAAGCCTCCTTCTGAAAAATGGATCTTAGAACTAGGGTTTTGAGTTTTCCCAATCAAAGTGGATCTCCAAGGCCTCAAGTTGACTTCATAACATCCCATATACCTTAAAGAATCCTCATGTCAAGTTTCAAAGCTTTCCAAACAAGTCTGTCCAGTCAGATGCTCAGATATCCAAAAATCAGTTAACTTGGTCAAAAAGTCAACTGAGGTCAACTCAAAGTCAAACTTCAATATTTTTGGTCAACATCAAGATTATGAGGTGAAATTCATCATTTGATCAAGGTTTGATCATGATTCATCAAGGAAACCTCAGATCATCAAGAATCAAGAAGTTTCTAAATTAGGGTTTTCATAGTAAAAGTCAATTGAACTTTGACCAGTCATAAATTACACATACTTCATCAAGAATTTCCCATCCAAATATCATTTTGAAGGAAATTTAATTCTCTACAACTTTGTGTCTCACAAGCCAAGCCTAAAAATGCTTCATTTGGAAGGTATGAGCTAAAACATTATAGTTGGGAAATTTTCAAGGGGTGTATGGAGTAAAAAAGGTCATAACTTCAATTCTTTCCAAATGGGCCCATAAAATTGCAACCTAAACTTGAAGATGAAGTCATGCACGACCCAATGACGAATTATTATGATTTTTATCATTTATTTTATATTATTTTGGATTTTAATTATTAAAATTCAAATTAAATTGAAATAAAATATGAAAATCAAATATTTGATCCAATATTTGTTTTCGGATCAATTATATGACATTAAAGGTTGATTGAAAGTATTCAAATTCGTGCAAAACTATTATGGCATGAAGATATTTGATTTTTTGACAAAATTTGCAAGTGGATTTCTTCATCATCAAGCAACACAAATCCATGATATCAAGGCCCATCTTTTGACCTAAAATCATTCACTTTTATATATGCAACAAGACTATAACACTAGGGGACGAAATTCAGACATTGTGAGGCAATTTTCAAAACTCACTTTTTTCTAAAAAAACAATTTTCGGTTTGAATATTCCAGGTGGTTTCAAGACATTCTAAAGGTCTCAATACATTCCCTAATATGCTCTGAACGTACACCAAGCATTATCATCATCAAAGCATCATGATATGGCATAACACAATTTCGTTTTTCTCTTTCTTTCTTTTTTTCGATTCTGACTATTGGTACATGATAAATTTGTTTTGATCATATATTTATGTTTGTACGAAGGTATAGAACATTTCTGGACAATTTATTTTGAGGTTCAATCCAGGTTAAATATTTTGCCATTATTAGGGTTTGTGAGCTCTAAATTGAGAATTCCTCAAAGAAGCAATTTAAGAGCCAATTGATGGCTCAATGAGATTTATGGGACGGTACACCCTTTAATCGATTTGCATGGTTAAAATTAATTTATATTGCTTGTATGACATTTTGTGAATCGCAAGGCCTATAGTGACGAAGAAATCTGTCACTATAACCTTTAGTGACGGAAAAAGTGTCACTAAAGCCTAAGGTTATGGCTGGAGGAAGAAGATGATGGTGGCGCGAATTTGTAGTTTAAAAATTGCTTTATTTTATAATTTATTCATTCCAGGTCCATTGCACAAGCGTGCGCTTGTCTCAGTGGTGGAGGAGTCCTTGTAGAAGCTCTGAAGCGTGGGTTCGAGTCTAGCTTCTGGCAAAAAAAAATTAACTCAATTATTTTTCTAGTTTTATTATATATTGAATATGTTTCAGGTACATACTATCAGCGCGCCTGTAGCCCAGTGGAGAGACTTGAAGGCTGGATTAGGAGGGTCATGGGTTCAATCATCCTGTAACACGGTGGGAGAACTGACTTTAGTTAAATGTTGCGGATAGCAAGAGTCGCCACCGACTTTTATTTTATCCAAAAGGAAAGGACATAAAAGAACAGGAAATACCTTAAAAAGATTTTGAGTTCGGGGGGTAGGTTATACAAAGGGAAGGTGTTAGCACCCTTTATATCCATGGTTATCCATGGGCTCTTAGTTACTTAACTCACTTTAAATTGTTTTGAAAAGAAGTGTTATGTGTGATTAAAAATTTTCTAAGTACTTTATAATGATCCTCGTATGGATGTATATAAAGACTTTGTTTTTGAAAATTTGTTTGAAATGTGAAGTGTAAAATGTATTTTGAAATGTGTGAGCAAGTAATTAAGAGGAACCTACCCTATATTAAGTCTTTACTGTTCTTATGTTCTTTCAATGGTAAGACTATCCCTATTATTAAGGAATAGGTAGTCATTACCTTGGATGTGACAAGGGACATGTGTAGGGACATCTGAATATAGGCAACTGCAAGGTGTCTTTAGCAATACGTAGGGACTTATCATCTTTTATTCGAAGGGACAAGATCATTTATCGTAGGCAACCTCAAAGAGACTTGATCTTATAAACTGAAGGGACTTGATGATATTTATGAAGGGACTTTGCTTAAGACACCTTATTTGACCTTAGAAATAGGCAACATGAGAGGTAACCCTAGAAAGTGTAGGATGGCGATCAAAGATCGACTTACGTGTGTGAGTGTTCATGTTCAGGTATTTATCTTATTTAAATTAATTTTCTAAATTAATTTTAATCACAAACATGTTATGCACACCCTATAGTTACTAACCACATAGTTAATATATTTACCATAAAAATAAAGCAAGAATGTAAACCTAAACTATTACAAAACTTTGGGATAGTTACAATATAATCGAGAAATATAAATAATGATAAATAAGCAATAATTTAAATGGTTAGTAATAATGAAATAATAATAATAATAAAAAGGGGTTAGCAAAAATATAAAGAAAAATAACAATTTAAGAGAAAATATTATTTTTTAAGTTAAATAAATATTTAGAGAAATTTTTAGAAGAAAATAGAACCATTATGATAATAATAAACAAATACTAATTATTTACATAAAAAAATGATTAATTATTTAATTATAGTTTAGAACAAAAATTAGTTAAGTTAAATGTTAAAGTTAATAAAAATTAGGGTTAATAAAAAAATTAGGGTTTATATTTTATTTAAGAAAAATTAGGGTTAGAAAAAAATTAGGGTTTTACTTATTAATTTATAAAATAAATCAATTTATTTACAAAATATATATATATATATATTTAATAATATGAACATATAATAAAATAAATATGGATAATTTGATTTTTTGAGAAAATAATTTGAATTGAAAAAATATAAGTTTTTATAAAAGAAAATAATATATATACATATATTTTATAAATTATTATTTAAAGAATTATTTGAATTAAATAAACAAAACAAAAAAATAGTGAAAATAAATTTAAAAAAACATACCTGGGGCTGGGATTCGAACTCAGGCCCTAGGCTTTGCAAACACAAGACCAACATCATCACCACCAGGCCAGGCGCGCGCTGGTACTAGCATAGGAGATCAATTTGTTTTATTGTTAACCTGCAAAGATCCTGAAAAATAAAACAAAACAAAATGGCCTGAGGGGATTTGAACCCAGGACCATCAACATTACATACACGCACACTAACCAACTGAGCCAACGCGCATTTGTTGAAATAAAGTATAAATCATTTAATAAAATATTTCATCAATATTTAAATTCCAAACTGGCACCAGAACTTCATCTTCTTCCTCTGGAATTCGTAGGTTTACCTGCGAATTTTGCTATACAATCTCCTGCGAATTTTCCTGCAACCGAAACCTACAAAAATGCATACTCTAACAAAAACGTACAATTTTCATAAATTGATCATGCCAACATGATCTATACAGTTCATTGGATTCAATTATGGTCTCAAACATCATTTATATGGTCTATTTCATGAAACCCTAAAAGTTTGGCCGAAACCCTAGCAATGGCCATATACGATTTAGGTCATGAAGCTTCAATTTAATTATCCAGAAAGCTTGCAAACTTTATTCTAAACACAAATCAACAACCAAAATCAGTGAATGATGCATAAATAATGAAAATCGAAAATCAAAAGTTCAAGAACAATTCTGATTCGGTTATGGCTTATGATCATGCTTTTGATGTATATGAGGATTGAAATACGACTAGTGAACCTCAAAGAAGCTAAAGCAACCTTCAAAAGTTATTGAAATTGCTTGAATGTATGAAATCGAATTTCAAATTTGGAGTGAAATTTTGACTTGTGATTTTGTTCTTGGAGGCAGCCAAATTCGTCCCTCAACATTGTGATGTCTTCATGTATATGTAGTGAGTGTAATTAGGTCAAAAAATCAAATCCCACTTTGGACTTTTGGATAACTTGAGATTAAAGAAAGATATGCTTCAAAATATTGAAAAAATTTGATATCTTCTTACTATTTTGGTTGATCTGATTTTTCATGATCTCAATCATCTTTAATTGGAGTTTATGACTTTCTAGAACAAAAATCATATCAAATATTGAGACTTTTATATTTTATTTTGATTTAAAATGATTTTTAATGTATAAAATCATAATAAATAAAATAAAATTAATAAAAGTTTGAATAAATTATTTTTAATTCGTGCATGATGTCATGGTAGTGATTGGGTCATAAAAATGCAAGCCCATTTGGAGAAATTTGGTTCTAAGGTCCCATTTGCTTCATAAACCTCTCAAAAATTTCCCAACTTTGCAAAGGCACAAATCCCTCAATTTTAAGGCTATGAAGGTGTTCTTGGATATTTTGGAAAGCTTAGAGAGTCCTCTAACCAACCTCTTTGGTTTCATGTCAATATCCTTTACCATTATCAAGTTATGCCCTTTGGAAGATGTTGACTTTTTGTTGACTTTTAAAATGACCTATAATGTCTTAGCTCATACCTTCCAAATGAAGCATTTTTGGGCTTGGTTTGTGAGACACAAAGTTGTAGAGAATTCAATTTCCTTAAAGATGAGCTTTGGATGGGAAATTTTTGATGAAGCATGTGAAAGTTATGGTTGGTCAAAGTTCAGTTGACTTTTCCTGTGAAAACCCTAATTTGGAAACTCCTGATTCTTGATGATCTGAAATCTCCTTGATGAATCATGATCAACCCTTGATAAAATGATGAATTTTACTTCATATACTTAATGTTGGCAAAAAATCATGAAGTTTGACTTTGGTTTGACCACAGTTGACCTCAGTTTGACTTTTTGACTACTTTGATTGATTTTAACCTATCTGATCATCTGACTGAGCAAACCTTTTGGGGAAGTCTTGAAACTTGACATAGGGATTCTTAAAGACATATAGGATGCTATGAAGCTAACTTGAAGCCTTGGAAGTCCATTTAGCCTGATGAAATCCAAAACCCTAGTTTAGGATGCATTGCTTAAGAGGATGCATTGTCTGAGGGAATTGTCAAACTTTCTGACTAATTGTGAACCTTGTGAACCTCTTGAGATACCTTGTGAATCTCTTGAGATACCTTGTGAATCTTGTGAACCTTGTGAACCACTTGGGACACCTTAGTACACAATGTTTTGTCTAGGTGAGGGCAAATTTTGGGGTGCAACACATCCCCTCCAACTTTTTTTATTATTTCTCTTCTATTCTTTAAATTATATATTTTCTTTTAAAAAAATTCTTAATATCATTTTCTAAATTAACTTTTTTTTTAAAAACAACTTTTTTTTTCTTTTCTTTAGCTTATAATATTCTCATAAACTATTTTTAATAAAGTTTTTTTTATAAATAAATTTAGTTATTTTAGGATTTTTATCAATTCATTTATTTTAATAATTTCAAAACCTTTTTTTATATAACCCTAAAATATCTTTAACCCTAAAGCATTTCCTAAACCTTTTTCATTAACCCTAAAAAAATTTCATAACATTTTAACCCTAACCCTCAACCCTAATTTTCTTATAAACCTCAACCCTAAATTTTTTGTAAACTCTAAACCTAATTCCTAAACCTTTTCACTAATTTTTATGTTATTCATTTATCGTTTATATTATTATGTAATTGTCTCCCATTTGTAATATTTTAGGTTTTATTTTTATGTTCGTCTTATTATTATGTAACTGCCCCGAAGCATTGTAATAGTTTATGGACCTTTTATTCTTCCTCCTTTTAATTTCTGCCTTTATTTTATTATAACTGCGTGGATAATAATATAGGGCGTGAAAAGAAATAACTGAATAATTGGACTTAGATAATTAAATAACAAGATAAATATTTGAAAATACTCACTCACACACGTAAGTCGATCGTTCTACGATCGCCATCTGCACATTCTAAGGTTCCCTTTTTGGTTGCCTTAAAATAATGGTCAAGTCCCTCGAAAGTGGGAAAGTCTTAAGCAAGTGTCCTTATAAATAAATCATTAAGTCCCTTCAGATTCAAAAATATCATAAGTCCCTTCTAGGTTGCCTCCGATATAATGATCGTGTCCCTTCGGTAAAAATGATGATAGTCCCTACGAATTGCTATAGACACTCCTACAAGTTTCCTTCGTTGACCATACGATGACCCTACGCCCGTCCCTTAACAAAATCCATGGTAATGACTACCTACTCCTTAATAGTAGGGACGGTCTTACCCTTGAAATGAAATAAAGAAACATGAAAGACCAATATAGGGTAGGTATTTCATAATTACTTGCTCACATTTTCAAGCTCTTATTCACACCCCACTTTTTCAAAACAATTTTCAAACTTAAAAGCTTTGTATACATCCATACGAGGATCATTACAAAAACTTATGAAAATTTCTAAACACATACTACACTTTCTTTTTCAAACAAATAAGTGAGCTAAGTAACTAAGAGCCCATGGATAACCATGGATATAAAGGGTGCTTACACCTTCCCTTTATATAACCTACCCCCCGAACTTAGAATTTTTAAAAGGTCTTTCCTGTTCTTTTATAACCTTTCCTATTGGATAAAATAAAAGTCGATGGTGACTCTTGCTATCCGCAACATAAATAAAAAGTCAGTTCTCCCACCGTGTTACAATGTCCCATCTTTATGGCTATAGACCCATCGAAGTATAACTTCCAAGGTCCGACCTCAAAATAATTCAGTGCATTTTCATTAATGGAGTGGTTGACTATAAAGTCTGTCACTACTTGTCCTTTAACTGCCTTTAATGACCTATATGTTAAAGAATATTCAGTTAATTCTAATGTCCATTTACCAATTCGACTGTGCAAAATAGGCTTAGATAACATATGTTTAATAACGTCGAAATGAGAAGAAACATACACATCAATTGGTTTAATATATTGCTTCAATTTTGTACATGAATAATATAATCATAAACACAACATTTCTACTATGTTATACCTAGTTTCTGCATCATTTAAAACTCTACTAAGGTAATAGATGGACCTTTCGACTCAATCATCATCCTCTAGAGCTAACATGCTCCCTAAAGTCTTATTTGATGCAACTATGTACAATCTCATGCTCTTCCTCCTACGAGGTGGTGAGAGAATATGAGGGTGTCTCAGGTATTCCTTGATCTTGTCGAAGGCTTCCTATTGTGCTTGCCCCCAGTCGAACCCTTCTTTGTTGATTCAAAGCAAATGTGAGAAGGCTTGTGTTTTTCCACTTAGGTTGGATATGAATCTCCTCAAGAAATTAATCTTCCGTAATAGTGATAACAATTCCTTCTTTGTTGATGGCACTTTCGGTTCCATAATGGATTTGGTTTTATTTTGATTGATTTCGATCCCCTTCTTGTGGATTACAAATGCTAAGAAGTCCCCGACCTGTACACAAAAGGCACACTTAAGAGGATTCATTTTAAGATCATGCTTTCTCATCCTTTCAAAGGAATGTCGAAGATGGTTTATGTGATCTTTCTCTGAAATAGACTTAACAATAATATCATCAATATAAATTTGCATAAAAGTGTCTATAAAATCATAGAAGATTTAAATCACTTCTCATTGATAGGTTGCCCCAACATTTTTTAAACCAAAAGTCATCACTACCCATTCATAGGTGCCTAAGGCTCCTGGACATTGAAAAGCAGTCTTTGGGACATCCTCTCCATCAACGAATATCTGATTGTATAAGAATAACAATCCAACATTCTAAATATCTTAGAGAGCCATTCTCTAAAATCAATACAAACCCTTAAAGAGCCATTCTTTTTTATAACTGGTACAATATTAGCTAACCATTCGATATACCTGGCAATACGGATGAACTTGCATCGAAGTATCCTTTCAATTTCCTCTTTTATTTTTGAGAGAATTGTTGGGGCGAATCTTCTTGGATTTTTCTTGATAGTCTTCTTCCCATGCTTGATTGGAAACTTATGTTCGAAAAACTCTCTTTTCAAACTAGGCATCTCGTCATAGTCCCAAGCGAAGCAGTTTTTGAACTCCTTCAGTAACTGGACTATTTCGAATTTGAGTTGTGGGTCAAGGTTGGCACTAATGTAAGTAGACCTTTTAACCTCACCCTCTCCTAAGTCAATCTCTTCCAAAGGATCTTGAGCCAGCATCTTGATGTTGTCTGACAAAGGATCCTTCTTAAAACCTAAAGGCTCATTGTCATAAACGGCATCAAGCCTTTGGTCTTATTCTTTGATTTGAATTTTATCAGGTGGTTCAGGGTCGAAGTCTTTACTAGGACCTCTTTCGATAAACTCCATATTGGATTCGATAGCCATGTGATTTTGTTCAGCCTCCAAGGCTTCTTGTATCTTGGTTTCAGCCACATAGGCCGACATTCTTTGTAGTGCTTCAAGTTCAGTCATTATTACTTCCCTTGTTTCTCCAACCCGTGGGGCGTATCTCAAGCTCCCCAAAGTAAGGTGGGTAATTGTCTTTGTTCCCTACAACCTCTCAATCCCATCGAAAGCCCTCAATAGGATACATATATAATAAGCAGAATGCATGGTCATCAGGGGTAAATTCAAATTCTGCTGGGGTGCATATCGTAATATGTGTCAAGTTCTTGTCGAATTCGACTATATATACATGATTCATAAGTACTTTGAAGTACCATTGGTCTCCTTCAATATTTTCCACTATCCCATCTGGTCTCCATATCCCTTTGGTGCATTAAGGAAGGCATTGAACCAATTTCATGGATTCATTCCCTCCCTAGAAGAAGGTTGTAATTGGCCTTGCTTTCGACCACCATAAACAATGTGGGTCTAGTCACTGTTCCCACAGTCAAGTCGACTTGCAGGACTCCTGTAGTGGAACCAATTTTCCCTTTATAATTAGAAAGGACCATATTGTGGGGTTTTAGATCAGTGTTGAACTTGTTGATCTTTGTAAGCAAGTAATGTGGCATTAAATTAACAGTTGCACCATATTCCACTAGTATTTTGTTCACAGGTGTGTTCTCCACCTTTCCAGTAATATAAAGAGGCTTCAAATGTCCCCCATAGCTTCAGTTGGCCACTTAAAGAAAGCATTTCGCTCTTCGACACAACCATTATTCATTACATAGTAGCACACAGGTTTGTGTGCTTCCATTTCAGCCTCAGTGTTAACATCCAAGTTCTCGACCTCAATTATCTTGTCGTACTCTCTTGGTATAACTGAAACCACATTCACTATCACATCATGGGAGGCTTCTGAGTTCGAGTCGAAGTTGTTTGTCATATTCTCATATTCAGATTTTATCTTATCCCTCTCTTCGGGTTGAACAATTTTCTCCCCACAGGCACCTTGTTAGTTTCTTTGTCTTCATACCCTCCAACATTACCTACTAGCATGTTGGTGCTGGATTGAGCTTGATCTTTTACTAAGGCATCCCTTTGCACCTTTCTTCGCCTTTGTTCCCTTCGAAATTGTGACCTTGACATGGGATTCTTACCTTTGTAATTTTCAGAAACATAATCCTTTTTTGATGACCTATACTCCTTCCTATAATCAATCGAAGAACCTCTCTCCATATCAAAGTTGGTTCACTTCGACTTCCCTTTTCCTTTGGTGTCGACAGGTTTGATCCATTTATCTTTGGATACTTCACCACTAGGCTTGAAAGTGGGTTTCCTTGATCTAGGAACCTCGGGCTTTGCAGCCATGTGTTATCCTTGAGCATTTCGCCTTGGGTCGAAAACCCTTGGCTTTTGAGCATTTCTTTGCTCTTGATTTGCTTTGGCTTCTCTCACTCCCTGAAGGTTGTGGGCAGCCTTTTTGTCGAAGATGAAATTGTACTTAGGGCACAACATCACTTCATAGTTTTTCCTCTGGCCTTATGCAAGAATTAGACAATAGTCTCGTCCTCTTTAGGATATGCCACCTTGTTGTATTCCTCCTGACGACCTAAGTCATCAGCAGTTATAGCCTGTTCATTCTTGATTTCGACCATGTTTACATCGACCTTATCCTTCACATTTATCTTGGAAAAGTTAATGTCAAGGCCTTTAGTAGCCTTGTCCATCCTAATGAAACCATTAGTAGTATCCTTAGTTACCAACTGAAGGTTCGACCCTTGAACATCCTCTTGGGATTTGACAGTTGTCAACACACCAAACATTTTGACATCAGGTGATGTCTTAAAGTAGTATTCAGCAGCCATGCAGACGAAGTGCTCCATCTGAAAGTTGTCAATTTCTCCAGTGAAACTGTAAAACACAACATCATCGATGAATTCTTCAGTGACTTCGCTTCGGACAACATTTCGATCCATAACTTCATCAGTGTCGACGCTTCTCACACTGCTGTCAAAATCCTCAGCTACTTTGAGCATGTTGACTTAACTAAGTTTAATGAAGTTGGCTTCTACAACTTGAAGAGGATATGAGTCGGTGTTCATTTGGTTCTTGGGCTTCTCACAAAACTTGAGTCTTCCTTCCTGAATTACATTCTGCACCAAATCCCTAAAAAGAAAACATTGAGAAGTTTTATGACCCAAAAAGTTATGGTATTTGCAAAAACCTCTTTTTTTTTGTTCTAAAGGTGGCACTTTAACACCTGAAGGCACTAATATTTTCCATCCTTAACTAATAAATCAAATATTTCGTCACATTTAGTGATGTAGAAAGTGTATGTTTTCTTTGGAAACATATCGTTATTTTCAGTTTCGACGGGATTTTTCCCATTTGAGGGAACTAACAATTTACAGGAATAAGGGGGACCCTACTTCAGCTCAGCAAGGTCTATCTCGCTTTCGTCGAAATCTATAGGTTCGTCATATTCTTTGACCCCCTCATGAAATCCAATGTAGGCTATTTTTGTTTTGTTTTTATTTACCCTAGATTTTTCGTCTCTCAGACGTTCAACTTGTCGAACTCTATCAGCCAATTAGGCCATATCTCTCAAGTATTGAGTGTCCAGCTTTTTCCTAATAGAGTAATCTAGGCAACCAGCGGCCATTTTGACAAGCTCGCTCTCAGGAGCTTGTGTGAAACATCTAGCCTTGAGTAGTCGAAACCTATTCAAATAATCATATATTGGCACATTAAAATTTCTTTTAATGCTAGCCAACTCTTCCAAACTAATTTTAGTCTGACCTATGTAAAATTGCTCATGGAATAAACGTTACAACTGAGTCCAATTACAAATAGAACTAGGTCGTAAAGTAGTAAACCATGTAAAAGCATTTTTTGAAAGAGAACTAGGGAAGTATATAATCCTTAGACTCTCATTGTTTGCAATCTCCCCAGCTTCGATCAGGTACCATGTCACATGTTCGACGGTGGATTCAGTTGTATCGCCTGAGAAATTGGAGAACTTTGGGACCTTCGTCCTAGGAGGTAATTCAGATTGAAGTATATAGTCTACTATGGGCGAGAAACCCTAAGTAAATTTACAATAGTGAGAGAAAATATAGATTTTATTATTTTAAATTAAAGGCCTTCCTTGAATACAAATAAATTAAGTTTTAAATTGAGTATACCATATAGTAAAGTCTTTAATAGTAAGAAATTAAATCGACCTTTATATAAATGATATTTCTACAATAAGTTGGTCCACTTATAGTTGTTTTATTATGAGAAACTAAGAAGGTATACAAATAATAACCTTAGACCTCTTAGAGCTACTAGCGTACAGAGACCAAAAAGATTTGGGTATCAGAGATGAAAACATGATTTGCTTTACAGGAATGATTTACAACTTTAAATGAAGCCTTGGTGCGTAATAAATGAAGTTGTACATAGCAAGATGTATACATTAAGTATACATGAAGATTTGTAGAGAAGGATTTACGATAGTGTTTTGTCATTCCCTCAAAAGGTGGAGTTTACTCAAGCAACTTAAGATTTAAGGTAGTGCATTTTTTAGAGGTTGAGGAAATTAGAAAAGTTGTATTAACCTTCTAGATAAATGGTTTATTAATGGCTAAATCATTTGAAATTATTTGTACTAATGATTTATTGAGCTTTAAGCATTTTTGGAGAAACTGGTGCAATCTGAATGAAAAGGAGATGTCAAAAGTAGATTGTGAAATCTAAATCTAAACCCAAGGCCCAAAAGACCAAGAAGGCTGAAATCAAGGCAATTTAGGCAAATAACCGATTAAACCAATCGATTAGGTGGTTTATAAGTTTCATATTATAAGTGGGATCAAAATGTATTTTCTCCTTAAAGAAAATCATATTAGATACTTAAAGAAGAACGCGTGAAATCTTCAAAATTATTAACTAATAATCAATTATTCCTCTTAAATAATTGATTATCACTTAGAATTTGAAAAGTTTTATTATTAATATTTTATGGGCCAAACCTTCATGGATTTTATGGAGTTCTTACACGCCCAAACATTCAAAACCTTCACTATAAATAGGTACTCATATCACTTACTTTTGCATCATCTTTTCACTCTCTCTCGTCCGAGTTTCTGTGTGTTTTTAGTATTATGATCCTCTTATGCATCCATCAAAGAGTGTATCTACTGGAAATCCATCTTCAATCAAGTCTACCTTAAATAGGTTTTCATCAAATAATTTAAAAGACTTGTCTAACCGGAAGGTGATTCGACTAACCTGCATTGAACCAAAGTTTCTCAGAGATTTTAGACCTTATGAGAATATCAGTAAAGGTTTGCTCAGAAAGTTATTTACCAAGATATCGAATCGAATGTTTAAAATTTTGATTAGAGAGTTATACTCAAATCTCTAGGTTGAAGGCCTAACTCTCGCAATTCAGCTAAAAAGGCTGAAATCAGCTTTAACACAAATGAGTCTGGAAACTTTTGTTGAGCTACTCTTCATTGGGATATCCTACACCTATGATGGACCTTATAATTTCAAGCGGTTCTATCTAAACCTTGACATCATAGTATTCATGTAAGATCCAATGGGTGAAAAGAAACTTCCTCTCAAAACGAAGTTGTTGAAGGTTAAATGGTGAGTCACACATTACACGCTTACTCGAATTCTCTTTCCCAAACAAGGAAATCATGAATCTCTGGTAAAAGAGGATGTTGTTTTATTGTGTTTATTAGTACTAGTAGAATCACTAACAATGTTCACCCATGTGTCCTTTTGTAAGCAGAATCACTTGGTTGGGCTACCTTATGAAAGTTTGATCACTAGAGTTTTGATTAAGGAAGGAGTCAAACTTGTAATGTAAAATGTTGATGCATTCCAATCAGATCAACTAATCAACCCTCAACAAGATGAAAGTTTGTATTGTTAGAGGATACTTAATAAGTGATTTCATGGAATAAGATGAATATACAAATGTTCAACCTACAATAGATGAAGGAGTTATGAATGCCATCCTTGTAATTTCTAAGAAAATCATGCATTTCGTTCAAAAGATATCCAAAGAAGTTGTTGCCCTCACAAGGAATTGAAAATGAAAAACCATAGTTTTAGCAATTAAGTGTGTTTAAATTTTATCATTTTCCTGTTTTTTTTTTTAATTTTCTTTAGATTAATGAAGCAATGTTTTTCTTTCTTTAGAAAATCATGCTTGATCTACGTGAATTATGTGCTTGCATGTTTTTCCTTCTTTTCTAATATAGTTTTCCCGCATTTTTATTATTCCAAAGGGGACCGGGAGAAGTATACTCTTAATGAGAGTAAAGTATATGCTTTATATTCATGTGAAGGGAGTTTAACCACTCAAAAATTTATTAATTGGTTTTCTATTTTACCATATCCTTGAGAGATACGCTTTCATAAATAAAAAGAGGTAGAATGTGAATCTATGTGCTTGCATGTATTGTTAAGGTGATCCAAGGTGATGGAGTTTGTTGATAGCAAGTTACAATAAGCTGATTAGCTATTTGCTTTTAATGATGGAAACACTTGATATCAAACGATATCTAGTGAAGTCTCTTGAAGATAGCTCAATTTGTCAAATATGCTCAAGATGTTGTCAAACTATTCTTTGAAGATGTTCTTGAAGATCAATTCAAATATCTGGTTATCAAATGACATTCAAGTGAAGACTTCAGTTTCAAGGTTTGTTGTCGGTTTGTCCTCTCAACTATATATTGATGGTAATCAACTAGAAGATATCTCAAGTCTAATATATCTTTTTTTAATAAATCTCTCATTTTTCTCCCATATATTTTGCCTCATTGGTTTCAGAGGATTTTTGTGTCTAGGTGAAGATTATTGTTCTGGGCAAGGGCTTAATTGTAATTTACCAAGAGTATTTTATCTCTTGAATAAAATATTCTTCCATAGAAAGTTGTTTCCTTACGAGTTAAACCAGTAAAAACTAATGTTTGTTTTGGGAGATTGACCTAGGAAGTATCCATTTAGTTTGTGAGTTTCGCCAAGAAGAAAAGCATTATTTTGGTTTGTAAAGATCAACTAGTAAAATCTTTATGTCGATTCTTGAGCCCAAATTTTGTAAAAGCTCACCTGATTCGAGATTAACTTATAAAAAATCTCACATTGGTTCTTGAGTTTAGCTTGTGTAAAGGCTCAGTTGGTTCAAGATTATCCTATTTAAAATCTCATCTCGGTTCAGAGGCCAACCTTGTAAAACTCTTGTTCGGGTCGGAGGATTGCCAACATAAAACTCCATCTAAGTCCGAGATCATCCCGTTGAGAATCTTTTGTTTGGTTTGGAGGATAGCCACTATAAAATATATTCATTGTTTGGTTGGAAGTTAGCCTTTAAACTTCATTTCATTGTATAAGGAGGTTTGTGGTCACATCATTCTAAAAACTCTCAAGATTCGTGAATACTCTTAAGAATAATTATTGGGGACATGACTAGACCAAACTATTAATCTGAATCTGTATAAATCTTTGGTGTTTCTCTCTTCTCTTATCTATTGACTTTATTTTATCTCTTTTTATTTTCAATCTCTTTATTTTTTACTGTTTGTTTACTTGTTTGCTTCTTAAAATATTTTTAAACTCATGATTTTTCAAATGATTTTGTTTTCAATCAATATTTTTCAAACCTCTAGAATTCATCACGTCTCCCTATTGTGTATGGAGTGACATGTCCAAATAGTCTATCTAGATACAACGTCGGGTTTGTCAGATCAATTTATTTTCAAATTCACCATAGCTTCATGAGTTCAACATCTGATTATTTAGGAAGAGATTAGCATTCACAAAGAAAGAATCAGAGATTTGGATCTACGACAGAGAAACAATTATTCTTTGTGCAATTCACATGAATTAGAAATTGATTCCAATAAGTGGTGCCACGATTCTTTTTTGGAACCATAAATGATCACTAAAACGGTGGGATGAGATCTTGGATCGATGAAGCAAGTTTCTGGTGCAGAGGAAACGAGGCTGACTTGTAAGGTTCACACTTCAGTGTCCAAATCAGTGACATAATAAGTAATGTGAGAGTGAGAATGAATTTAAATATATGAAATAATAAATTTTCCTCTTTATATAATGTGAGTGGTTAAACTCATCCACATAAGAGGAGACATGTTGTAACGTGACCGTTGGATCTAATTAGACGGTGATCAACACATTTAAAAGACTAAATCATTTGTCGTTGGTCAAAGGAGATACCAATTATTCCATGCCCTATGTGGCTCTTAAATCTTATATTAAAATATATGGAACTTATGAATAGGCATGACAAACGGGCGGGTCGGGTATTAATATCTTCGTTACCCGATTTGTCCTCATATTTTATAATTGGAAAAAAGAAAACTCAAACTCGAATTCATATTCAACCAAAATGAGTTTTTTTCATCAAATTCAAAACGGATTCGAATCAATATTTCTTAATATGAATTAAGTTACCATATCTCGCGAAAAGAAACTCCTAACTCAAAAATCTTTTTGACAAAAACAAAAAGGTATTCTACATACTTCTCCATTCTAGTGCAATAAGTGTATGGTGGAGTGAAAATTTCAACCAACCTACCTAATTTGTTTCGATTAGTTAAGGAATAAATATAATATATTTTCGATTTTATAGTTATGCTAATTATAAATAGACTTATATTTCATAAGGTTCATATGAAAAAAAAAGATATCATCACTATCATTTTATAGTCTTTTTCTATCATGTACAAAATAAGTGTAAAATAAGAAATTAATTTTGAGGTAAATTGTACAACAGAAAAGTTAAAAAAATTTAAAGCAATTATCGTCTAAATAACAAGCAACAATTGTTAGTTAATTTTTTTTATAAATGTTAAATGAATCAAAATAAAGAATTAGTTTTAATAATTTTTTATAAGTTATTATTATAAAATTTTTATCATAAATTATTTGTATAACAAAATTTTAAATAATCCTTTAAATACCTATTTTAAATAAAAATAAATATAAAAAAAAAAGTATACTTTGATATATTTTTTACTATGTTTTAATTTTTAATATAATTTGTTTTCTTCTATTAAGTGTTAACATTAACATTTTAAGTTATAATAATATTAATTTTAAAATCATTAAAAAATATATATAAATATAAATATTTTTTAACAATCTATAAAAAAATATGCCCTACAAAATTAAATACCAAGACTAGAAACATATTTAAGAGAAAATTATCATTATATCCACTTATGAGAAAAATGACATCTATCTAGATTTTAGATTCCAAGTCATGTATGGCTGCTCAAGTGACCAAAAAGTTCATTGAACCAAAACCACTGGAATCACCACATAAAATATCACTATATATTATATTAATTTAATTATTTCTCCAAAAAGCAATCTCAATAGAATCTTCTGAACCAAGGTAGTTTCTAACCAATTTCCTTTTCCATTATCAATTGCTTTCATCAAACCAATATCATAATCTCATTCTAGGAAATTTACTTTGACTTTACATCACCCTTTTGTTTCATACCTTTTATATATAAATACTAACCCAACTTGTATTTTATTAATCATAATATCATAAACACTTATATATTGATGATGAAAAGTGAGATAAACATGCTTGGTGTTAACAACCATGTGATGATGAAGGGGAAAAGACAAAGCAAAAAGAGCAAAAAAGAGGTAAAGGTTACATATATTTCAAGTCCTATGAAAGTTAAAACCAGTGCTTCAAATTTTAGAGCACTTGTGCAAGAACTCACTGGTCAAGATTCTAATGTTGCTGATATGTTTGTGGAGTTTAATGATTGTGTTCATGTTGATGATGATGTTCAAAATTTGAAGAAAAGTTCAACTCATCAACAATGGACAAGTGATGATAATAATTCTAGTGAAGGATTTATGCATGAAAGCTCTACTTGGATGAAGTTAGAGGATGATTACAATTTTAGATCCTCATTGGAGCCATTCAATGGACAATTTCAATTTGATTTTTTGAGTTTTGATTTAGCATAGATACATATTTAGATATGTATCATAAAATGTTTATGTATATAAAAATATAGTTCATACGAGATAAAAGATGTAGTTCTCTAAATTTCATGAAGATTTATTACATTCATATTATCACTGATTATCTATTTTTTGTATTTTAATTATTAAATTTAAAATATAATTTATTTTTTGTATTTTAATTATTAAATTTAAAATATAATTTAATTAAATTTTTTGATTTTGATCAAATATTCATCGTTAAGAATATAGATTTTATTTTATAGTAGAGAATATAAATTTTAAATTTTGAGTTAAAGATAATCTTGACTATAGAGTCAAAATTATTTTTTCTTTATCACCTTTGTATGAGATTTTTATTTTAGAGGATACAAGTTGAAATAATCAATGAAATGAATCTGAAAAATCTGATTTTAAAATTGTGGTTGAAATGGTTTGATGCATAAAATAAAATTTGAAAATTAAAGAGATGGAAATAGTGTGGCCCAACGCCAAGAAAAAAAGACATTCGAAATAACTCTTAGGAGATGTGGTTAGAAAAAATTATTGATTTAAATTATTAATTTTATACATATTTTAAAACAAGAGGAAAAGAATATATGAAACTAAATACGAGTTGGGAGACTTTAAGGAGTCTTTTAAAAGCAACTTGTTCATTCTATTAGAGAAAGAAGTCTAAATCTTGAGATGATTATGATTTTTTGTTCTGAATTGGTTAAAAAAATTAACATCTGCATTCTTTTCTCCAAAGGAGTGCTTAATATTCACCACTCAATTTTCACTTAGGAGCTCTTGAATATTGGATATAATTAAGGTGAACATATGAAATTTCATGATTAGATTAGGTTGTCGTCTGGGTCGGAGAATAAGTTTACGAAGGTGAGAGAAATACATAAGAAGGTGGATTGAATTGTATATTTCAAAAACTGGTGTTACTTACTCAAGTATATAAGTAAGAGACTTCAAAGTTCAAGCACACAAACAAAAGACTTTTTTTACTTTAAACAAATAGTTTAGTAGAAAATGTAACTATTATACTTTGATACACAGTCAGAAGTATAATAGTTGTGCAACAATCACAAAGGTTCTCAATCTTTCTAAGATTTCTAAGATAAATTAAGATAAGAAATCTTATCGATCTTATGCAATAACAGTTACAAAAATAATAGCTCAGAGTTATTGCCAAAGATCTTATAATGCATTGTGATGTTGTGACCATTCTTCAAGCTTTCACCTTCCTTTTATATTGGTAGAGAAAAAGTCGTTGGAGGTTTGAGCAACAACAAACTTAGTGAAGAAGTATGCCAAGAAAGACGTTAGAGACTAGCATTTGGTTAGAAGTATTGTCCACTGAACAATGGTATAGTCCATAACACCTTTCAAAGTACTAGGTATCTACCAAAAGGTATAACAAACTGAAGATGTTACATTAGTATTCCTTGAGCCTTGTAAAAACAAACCCTAGTTGAGTCTGTCCAAAAATTTGTCGCTTTGACAAGACTGATCAGCTTTGGTGTAGAGTACGGATCAAACACATCTCAAGCCTTCAGAGTCTAAGTTGTCACTAGAGGCTAAAATAATATACCAAAGTCTGAACCTTCAGATGCTGATGAATACATTCAGTTTCTAATCATTCAGAATCTGAGTAACATTGCTTTTGCACTTATCCTTTCATCATGATTAATTCATAATAAATTATTAGCTTATGATTTTGCACACTTGAACATATGTTAGTATACCCATTTGTTTTCTAAACACTTTGTTATCATCAAAACCCAATGAGTATGAGCAATCTTGTTCCAACATATCCCTTTTTTTATGATGACAAAAATATGTATTTAAGAACAATGATTGGTCAATTTTAACGAACTTGATAACTTCAGAGTCTGAGGTTTGTAAGCTCCTCCTGAGTTTAATAGTCCATAGGTTAAGTTTAGTAAGCTCCCCCTAAGTTTTATCCAAGTTAATTTAAACTTATTTTGATAAAAAAAAATATGTTCAAAAGAAAATAAATGGGGTTCAAGTAAATTAAAAGTATTAAAAAATACTTTTAACTTTCTTAAATATTTCCATGTATTTTCTCCCCTTTTTGTTAACAGAAAGTAAATAAATGCAGATACTTAGGACAAATAAGAATAAGAACCACAGTTTTTAAAATGGTTAAAGGTAGGCTCTAACTACATGGATTCCAAGAAACAGAAGTTCATAGGCATAAAACTCAAAGAACACAATCTTCAAGAAAAAGGACATTCTAACCATACCCCTATAAAACAAATGCAGAGCTAAAAAGCAAAACAGACAACTTAATAAATTCATAAGAAAGGGCAAGGAAAGAACATTCAAAGTAGATAAGCGAGATTTTGCAAAGGATTATTGAAATTTATGAGAAAAGAGGCCAGAGAAGAGAAAAAGAAGAAAAAGGCTGAATAAATAGCACAAACCTAGATGACCACAAAGGCATAAGAGGAAAGAACATATGCTAGAGTTACTGAGGAAAGCAACATTCCAGAGGTAGATTATGAGTAGGATGCAATTTGGAAGGATTTTTTGGAGACTTACAAGGGAACATAAGACCAAGAAGATTATGACTGAAGATATATGTAATAGTGTATAGGAATTGGTCTTTTAATATCCCTATGAATAAAGTTTCCTTTTCATTTCCATTAGTCACAAACTGCCTTTTAAATCTTTCAAGTATGGTTATGCTTATATATCAGTCAGAAAGAGAGACATGAGAAAGATAAAATAAGGAAATCAAATAAATAACTCTTTATTAAAAATAACATAAAATCTACAAAGACCAAACACATAATAAACAAAACAAACAGAAAAATAACTAAAAAGAAGAAGAAAATCCATCCACATAGACCACCTTGACCATAAAAGAGTCAACAACTTTCAAAGCTTATGTAAGATTCAATTTATTTCCTCATACTTTTGATTTGACCTTTGTCATAGTTATCCCAACTTCTTGTTGAATGAAGAGTTCAGAAGAAACCCTTCCATGAGGAATGAAAAGGTCAATCTTCAGATCTGAGTTAAGAAGCAACATAAAAGATTTTTCATCAATATCCAAAGAGTTCAGATCCTTATTCTTTGGCAAAAATTTTAAGATTAACAGGTAATACCAGACTAGTGCCTTAGAATTGAGACTTAAAACTTTTGATAGGTCAGAGATATCTTCGAAGATAAGATGAGGAAATAAACAAGAATCCCAAAAGAGCATATCCAGAACCACACCTTCCTCCTCATAATTTATTGAATTAGAAATAGATGTATGGGTGATGGTGATATGAACACAAGATACAACAAAAAAAATATCATTTTTTAGATTTAGATCTTGGATGGAAGCATTTATCCAAAACTCCTTGGACATGTTAGGGTAAGTAGGACTATAAAAAATATCAAAGAATTTATCCCAACCATTTTGGGAGACAATGCTTTGAAGATCAATGCCTTTAGTCATCATATCTTCAAAATCAACCATTCCTTCAATGATGATAATCAACTGGTTTTCCATACCAAGGTTAGATCTAGAAGGCATCTCAGACAGGGAAAGACTCAAGAAGAAAGCAAATAAATATAAAGATGTTTCAAAAGATATAGAAAATGATTTGTTAGAAATATTCAAGACAATAATCTTTGCTTCAAGACCACTCAATTATTATCTTTTGAAAAACAAATAGCAAAAACAAATAAACAAGTAAACATACATGAGGTGATGACAGAGGGGAAAATTCACAGAAGTCTGTCGCTCCCGGGATTTTCATCCTAGTACAAACGCGAAAGTGGCGCGGAAAAGGTAGAGTCGCCAGCCAGACATTTTTATCCCGAAAGGATGGGAAAGGTAATGTTGCACGAACCTGAGGAAGAAGGAAAGGACAAGGCCTTGCGAACCAAAGATCTGAGTTCGGGAGTCGGTTACGACCTGGGAAGGTATTAGCACCCCAGATCGTCCGTCGTACCCGACGGGATCCACGCTTGCTTGTTTGTTTCAAAGGGTGAGAAAATAAGATGCTGCTGAATAAAACCGCTACTGGAATAAAGGGAATGGAAAATGAGAAAAGAACTGAAATAAGAAAAGAGAATGGAAAGAAAAGGGGAAATGTAGGGAAAATAAAGAATGTGCTCGAACGGGCCCTACCCCGCTGCCTACGTACCTCATCGGGATAATGAGGATCAGAGTCGACGTAGTTCGCCTAACCTAGGCGGGAACTGCTTGTTTATGTTTTTTACAGCTGGAACTGCGTATGTCTATGCTCAGGTGTTGCAGGCTCGTCTGGTACGAGTGCGTTTACCGTCTTGCATACGAGACAAGTAGTCGCGAGTTCGCGTTATGAGTGAATGAGATGAGAAGAGAAGTTCCCGCAGGATAGTCGGTTATTGTTTGTTTTTATCTTTTAAAAGAAGTGTTTTGAATTTTTGTTTGTGAACTGTCTTGTACCAAGACCTATCCATCGCGGTAAGTATTTACACCTCGCCCCGAAACAGGACGCGTATAAACACTCCGCAACAAAGTCTCGTGTCGTACAAGATTGTTCGGTTTTTATTAAGTGTTTTATTGCTTTTCTTTTGAGATGAGAAAGAGAATGACTCAAGTTGATAAAAGGAAAAATCTAAGGGACTAAGACTCAATCCTAATGTATTATGTTTACAAAGGGAGATCCTAATGGTTAGTGAGGTTTTTCTAATCCTAAAGATAAAAAGGAAAAGAAAAAAAAGGAAAAAGGA
Organism: Lathyrus aphaca; assembly: GCA_963966055.1. Lineage (NCBI taxonomy): Eukaryota > Viridiplantae > Streptophyta > Magnoliopsida > Fabales > Fabaceae > Lathyrus > Lathyrus aphaca. The sequence goes on from OZ014524.1 coordinate 539,460,013, forward strand.
TGCAACTTACTTCCTAAGGAAGATAAGTTGGTCCTAACAATGGGGAATCCTACCAATCACAAATATGGAAGGAAAAATGAATTAAAAAGCCTAAAAGAAATGCATAAAAAAAATAAAGGATAAAGTGGAGTAAACTTACCTCAATCTTCCCCACTACAAAACAAATGGTTAGCATGCATTTTTATTAAAAAGAATAAGGCAAACACACATTAATTAAATCCTAATTATACTAAGGCACCTTAGACCTAAACTAGACTCTATTTTAATCCTAAAGGAACTAGAAAAATGCTAAAACCAAAATACAACACCTATTACAGCCCCTTAATACACAAACAGCTATGAAACTAAGCCTAACACCCACCAGCTTTTTACAGCCAGCATGCAACATGAAAAAGTAGGTGCAGAAAGGTTACAAACAGCATGTACACATAGCAAACATCATACATTTTACAGCACTCATGCAAAAAACAGCTATGAAATGCAAAATCTAAAATTGCTTATTTTCATTCTTTAATGCACACACTCAATGCAAAAATCACTAATCTCATCATGAACATGTATTTGAACTTAAGTCAACATATACCAAGGCAAGAACATGCACATCATTGAATGATTATGCAAGCATGCATCTCATGAATTATGCAACAAGTAAATGCACAAAGTAACACCTAAACATGCATATGAACATGATGATCTTTGATTATGAACATGCAACATGATTGCTCAACAAACATACTAAACTCAATGCAAAATTCAGAATTTAATTGATGCATATGACATGATAAAGTATGCAACCAAATACACATACATATGATTATGCAAAATGCAACATACCTTGATATAATGGGAATGAAAAAAAATGATTTAATGCAATGCAAACATGTAAAAACAGAATGCAACATGATTATTACATACCAAATGATGTATAAACATGGCAACACAATGCAAGAACTCAAGGCATGCACAAAGAACACAAAAATGCATAAAACGCAACATGAACGGAATCGTGTCGAAACGACTCGAAATGGGGAAACTAGCTACTGGAAATGGACTCAAAAATTCCCTAAAATCACTACCTAAACATGTATGAACATTAGAGGCACTAGGAAGCAAGATTGAGCAAGAAAATAGGCTAAAAATCCAAAAATGATCAGCGTTAATCGATTAACCATATAGGTTAACCCGTTAACGGGCAAAAAATACAGCATTTTGCCAAAAAACGCATGCGTTAACCGGTTAACCATATGCGTTAACCGGTTAACACTGAACGAAAAGTGAAAAATGCTTTTGAAAAAAGTGCTTTTGGCCACAATCTTCCTTCTAAACAATCCTAACCCCCACTTAATCATGCTAACACAAATTTCTACTTATTTTGAGCTTATTTACACATGCTAGCACCTATATCTATTAACACCTTAGCTTCTAAATCAACAAAAATCACAAATCACAAGTAAACATAATTGAAACGGAACGATTTCAAGCAAAGCGAAAAAAGCAATTAAAGAATGCCAAAAGTGGCGAGATGAAGAGAATAACTTAAAGAAGAAGTGATTAAGATCACTAACCTACGAAGCGGAGGAGTGCTTCGGTAATTGTTGCAATAATCGGAGCTTGAATCGAAGAGAAAACCGAAAACCGAGAAACCGCAAAATAAATGCGTTCTTGATGCTTGAATCTTTACACACTTCCGATAAGCCGAAATCTTCAACAAAATCACTAGCTTCTTCTTCTACGATCCACAATTAATGGAGGTTGGAGGCTTAAGCTTCAAGATCTTCAAGTTTCAATGTGAAACTTGAAGAGCTTATTCAAAGAAGCTTTGGTGAAAGGAGGGAAAATGGAGGAAAAGTGAGAGAGAAAAAGTGATTATGGAAGAAGTGAAAAATTTGGAATTGTGGGGACCCTTTTCAATGAAGTGATTAATGGTTATATAGATATTAGGCTAGGAGTTAGGTTTGGGTTTGGGGCCCAAAAATTAGGTTTGGGATCCAAAGATTAGGTTTGGAAGTTAGTTAGGGTTAGGGTTGGATAAAGGGAATATTCCTTGGAATATTCCTTGGAACACTCTAGAAGATGGTGGAAGGTGGTGGAAGTTTCCAAGGGAAATGGAGTGGAATTGAGATGGAAAAATGAGATGGAAAAAATGAAAGGAAGAGTGGAAAGAAAGTGGAAGGAAAGGTGGAGGGAAATGCAAAACCAACTACTTTTCAAATGATTTTTCTTTGGTTTTTTTATGATTCCTCCATCATTTCTTGACCAAGTTTGAACCATAGGATCATTGTAACCCTAATTTCACGATCTCGATCTTAAAAGTCCGGAGTCGACCCTTTTTACCTAGCTCGGTCGCCTTTTCCCCGATTCCTCGATTTTCCGTCATCCGGCCAGTCGAACCCCTTCCAAAAATGAACTTGTGGACGAGATTTGAACCCTAGGCACTTGACATCATATATAAGTCAAAGAAATCCACTTCGACTCAAAAATTTATGTAGAAGCCCTGTAGAAATGAAACCCTAATTCGGCTCTTTTCCCTCAAGAAGTATTGCACTGCTTGCCTCCTTCAATCAAACCAAAACTTTCCATGACTTGTGGCTTCAAGTGAAGACTTGTGGGATATTGTGAACCCTTTGCACAAGGTTGAGAAGCTTTGTGGCCCTTCGGTAGCCTCTTCATAACTTTCGGTTGCTCCGATCATTGATCACATACCCACGCCTCGGCTATGCTATATATGATGCAATGTTTTTGGTTATTTTATGAATCTATATATGCAAAATGCTATGCAAAATGTTTAAGGAAATGAGAGGGCAAATTTTGAGGTATTACAGCTGCCCCTATTCAATCAACTGCAGACCTGAACGGATAATTGCAACAGCTTTTAGACGTTCAAGGTATGGAGTGATTGAATACTCGAATAAAACCTGAAAATTTGTACACCGAGAGCAACAGAAATGCCATCTGCCCATTTATTTATATATCTTTTTTCGTTTTTGACCTCTGAATAGGTAGCGAAAATAGAACCAGGTGGAAATATGCTGGGAAGAATGCCATCCTCGAACGACAAATCAAAAGATCCTCGGATCTAACACGAAACCATCCTCGAATGGAGACGCAAAGGTATACCAGCCTCGACTGATAACCAAACACAAAGCTGACCTCAGACAGACTTTGCAAAAGAGACAAACTGACCTCGATCAATAAGCTCAAAATGTGAACTACTATCCTCGAATAATAGCCACAACAACAAGACCAACCGCAGAAGGACTTGAAGAAAAGAAATGCCATCCTCGAATGACAAATCAAAAGATCCTCGGATCTAAAACGAAACCATCCTCAAATGGAGATGCAAAGGTATACCAGCCTCGACTGATAACCAAACACAAAGCTGACCTCAGACAGACTTTGCAAAAGAGACAAACTGACCTCGATCAATAAGCTCAAAATGTGAACTACTATCCTCGAATAATAGCCACAACAACAAGACCAACCGCAGAAGGACTTGAAGAAAAGAAATGCCATCCTCGAATGACAAATCAAAAGATCCTCGGATCTAAAACGAAACCATCCTCAAATGGAGACGCAAAGGTATACCAGCCTCGACTGATAACCAAACACAAAGCTGACCTCAGACAGACTTTGCAAAAGAGACAAACTGACCTCGATCAATAAGCTCAAAAAGTGAACTACTATCCTCGAATAATAGCCACAACAACAAGACCAACCGCAGAAGGACTTGAAGAAAAGAAATGCCATCCTCGAATGACAAATCAAAAGATCCTCGGATCTAAAACGAAACCATCCTCAAATGGAGACGCAAAGGTATACCAGCCTCGACTGATAACCAAACACAAAGCTGACCTCAGACAGACTTTGCAAAAGAGACAAACTGACCTCGATCAATAAGCTCAAAAAGTGAACTACTATCCTCGAATAATAGCCACAACAACAAGACCAACCGCAGAAGGACTTGAAGAAAAGAAATGCCATCCTCGAATGACAAATCAAAAGATCCTCGGATCTAAAACGAAACCATCCTCAAATGGAGACGCAAAGGTATACCAGCCTCGACTGATAACCAAACACCAAGAAAATTGGACAAGATGGAACGGGATCGTTGTACATAAACGAGAGCCCAGGCGAACAGGACCGTTGTACGAAACCGGAACCTGTGACGCGACTGTTGTACCAAACAAGACGCGGAAAAATGACGAACATTGACTTGAAAAAAAACAAGGATGTCTGAAAAATGATATTGGTATCCTCTGTGCGGAGTACTTCAGGTTGAGAAGATGTTATAAGTCGTACGTGATATACCTCAAAACTGGCCCATGCTGGCATGCATATGTTTGAATTTAAGGCGTAATGCTCCATGAGGATGGAAATGCTACGCTTTGGAAGATGCAAATGCAATGATGATTATGCGAATGACAATGCAAAGAAGATCTCCTAACAAGGAGACTGCAAGTAATTCCATATAACTTGGCTGGAAGGAAACGATGATCACTGCATTGATCTGGCTCGTCCTGATGAGGAGGAAACAACTCTGCGGGGAAAGTTGTTAATAATTCACTGGCTCTGAATAGCCGCCACTGCCAAAAATAAATTGGACTTTGAGATTGGAGCGCCAAGACCCTGCTGGAGATGGACCCTTCTTGAACTCTGGTGGGGAACCAAAGACGTGACACTGCTGAGGAAGCAACTGCTGGGGAGGCAAAATATTCTTTACGCTGTTAAGAATTGCCCCTGTCTGCACGGAGACTTCTGCTTGGGGATTGCACCCACTCTCTGCTGTCTAGCTGGGATAAATTTCAACTTGCACATGGCTGGGGATAGTTGGAAACACCCTGGGAGACATTTGTTTCTGCTCAAACAAATGGGAATGCTCATCCTGGATAGTGATCTTTTAGCTCTGTTAGCAACACCAGTACCTGTACCTGCATGAACACAATCGATAGTACCTGCAACATAGAGAATTAATTTGGGACCTGCTTGCCCCAGGCTCATAGCATGAATCATTGTCTAGGTATCTCAACACCCTTTTAGAGTTGAATTAAATGTTTCTATTCTCCTGCACGAGTTAGAAAAGCATTCAAATGTTCATAACACAATGCAAGTTACCATTTGATAGACGTTTTCACAAACAATCAATGCTGGATGAAAAAAGTAAAAACAAAAAGCTAAAATGGTCAATTGACTGAAGTTGAATTTTTATTGATTTTGAAAGGTGGCCCTGAATAGGCAATACAAAGGAAGCGGTTCCCTGGAATGAGGGAACAACTGAAAGAAAAACAAACTACCCTATTGGCAATGTGAAAAATGAATCTCATCAAGTATCAACCCGGTTATGACTCGTATGTCTTCAAGACGCTCCGCTCTTCTGTCTCTTGAGAAAAAGTAAGTGAACTGATCTTCAACCCTTAGTATAGCCTCCACTGTAGGTATGTCATGGATCTCGCAGATCGCAGTCGTTCGTGTTAATCCCTCTTTTGCGTGGATCGCCCTTTCAGGTTTTCAATCCACCGGGATACCCTTTTTTGCCTGAGTTGTCCGATGTGGCTTTTCAACTCAGCGGGTGTACATTTTTTCGATATTTCCCTAACTTTTGCCCGAGCCTTTTATTCTGTTTTTGGCTCGCCGGGATGCCCATTTTTGCCTGGATCTTTATTCTGTTTTTATCCAGCGGGTCCTTTTTACACGAAGTATTTTCTTACTGCGTCTGCGTTGACAGGGGATGGAAAGTCTTCTCCGTCCATGGTTGTCAGCATTAAGGCTCCGCCTGAGAAAACCTTTTTAACCACGAACGGTCCTTCATAATTGGGTGTCCACTTGCCCCTGTGATCGTTGAGAGGAGGAAGAATCCTTTTCAGCACTAAGTCTCCTGGCATGTACCTCTGGGGTCGCACCTTCTTGTCAAAAGCTTGCTTCATTCGTCGCTGATACAACTGTCCATGGCATACAGCTGCTAGACGCTTCTCTTCAATGAGGCTCAATTGATTATATCTGGATCGGAGCCATTCAGCTTCATCTAGCTTGATGTCCATCATCAGCCTCAAGGAAGGGATTTCCACTTCGATTGGTAAGACTGCCTCCATACCATACACCAATGAGAATGGAGTTGCCCCAGTTGAAGTGCGTACTGATGTTCTATACCCATGCAACGCGAATGGTAACATCTCGTGCCAGTCTTTGTACGTCACAACCATCTTTTGAACAATCTTCTTGATATTTTTATTAGCCGCCTCGACGGCGCCATTCATCTTCGGCCGGTATGGAGAAGAGTTGTGATGTTCTATTTTGAAGTCTCGACACAAGTCAGCCATCATCTTGTTGTTGAGATTAGAACCATTATCAGTAATGATCCTTTCAGGGACTCCATACCGGCAGATGATGTCCCGTTTAATAAATCGAGCGACCACTTGTTTGGTGACATTAGCATAGGAAGCAGCTTCGACCCACTTCGTGAAATAATCAATAGCAACTAGAATGAAGCGATGCCCATTAGAAGCTGTTGGCTCAATCTTTCCAATCATATCGATGCCCCACATAGCGAATGGCCACGGTGAAGACATGACACTCAACGGATTCGGAGGCACATGGACCTTGTCGGCATAAATTTGACACTTATGGCATTTACGGGAATATTTGCAACAATCAGATTCCATGGTAATCCAATAGTATCCCGATCTCAATAATTTCTTGGCCATGGCATGTCCTCTAGCATGGGTACCAAAGGAGCCTTCGTGGACCTCCTGCATTAACAGGTTTGCCTCGTGTCTGTCTACACACCTGAGCAGCACCATGTCAAAGTTCTGTTTGTACAACACACCATCCTGATTCAAGAAGAAACCTCCTGCCAGTCTCCTAAGAGCTTTCTTATCTTTACTGGATGCCCCAGCCGGGTATTCTTGAGCTTTCAGGAATTGTTTGATGTCGTGGTACCAAGGCTTGTCATCTTCCCCATCACCCACAGCGAAGACATAAGCCGGTCTTTCAAGACGAGAGATCGAAATTCGTGGCACGAAATTCTCTTGGCATACTTTAATCATGGATGATAAAGTTGCAAGAGCATCGGCGAACTGGTTTTCGTCCCTAGGAACATAGCTCAGCTTTACTTTGGTAAAGAAAGTTAACAGCCTCCTGACGTAGTCTCGGTAAGGAATCAAACGAGCTTGATGAACTAGCCATTTGCCATTGACTTGATTTACTACCAAAGCAGAATCTCCGAAGATCTCAAGGTTCTTGACTCGCAGGTCTATTGCCTCTTCGATCCCCATGATGCAAGCTTCATACTCGGCCTCGTTGTTAGTACACTCGAAGGTCAACCGAGCAGCGAGAGGTGTGTGGACTCCTTCTGGGGAGATAATAACAGCACCCACTCCACTCCCATTCATGTTTACAGCTCCGTCAAACATCAATTTCCATCTGGATTCAGGGTCAGGCCCCTCCTCCGGAAGTGGTTCTTCATGGTCTTTCGACTTGAGGAACATGATGTCCTCATCCGGAAACTCAAACCTCATGGGTTGATAATCATCAATCGGCTGCTGGGCCAAGTATTCTGACAACACACTCCCCTTGATAGCTTTTTGTGAAGTGTACTGTATGTCATACTCCGTGAGTATCATCTGCCAACGGGCCACTCTTCCTGTCAAAGCCGGCTTCTCAAAGATGTATTTTACAGGATCCATCTTGGAAATTAGGAGAGTAGTGTGAGTCAGCATGTACTGTCTCAGTCGGCGAGCAGCCCATGCCAAAGCGCAGCAAGTTTTCTCGAGTAGTAAGTATCGTGTCTCACAATCGGTAAACTTTTTGCTAAGGTAATAAATGGCATGCTCTTTTCGACCAGACTCGTCCTGCTGACCCAGCACACATCCCATCGATCCTTCCAGCACAGTGAGATACATAATCAGAGGTCTCCCTGGCACTGGAGGCATAAGAATTGGTGGTTCCAACAAGTATTCTTTGATTCGATCAAAGGCTCGCTGACAGTCTACATTCCATTCAATGGCCTGATTCTTCCTCAGAAGCTTGAAGATGGGCTCGCACGTGGCCGTCAGGTGAGAAATAAACCGTGCAATGTAGTTTAATCTCCCCAAGAAACCACGCACTTGCTTTTCAGTCTTTGGCTCAGGCATTTCCTGGATTGCTTTCACTTTGGCCGGATCGACCTCAATTCCTCGTTCACTAACAATGAAGCCGAGCAACTTGCCAGAACGAACCCCGAAGGTGCATTTATTCGGATTTAACCTCAGTCTGAACTTTCGAAGCCTGTCAAATAGTTTTGCTAGGTTGACTAAGTGTTCTTCTTCCGTCTGGGACTTTGCTATCATGTCATCAACATAAACCTCAATTTCATGATGGATCATGTCGTGAAACAACGTCACCATTGCCCGTTGGTAGGTAGCTCCTGCATTCTTTAAACCAAATGGCATGACCTTGTAACAAAAGGTGCCCCAAGGAGTAATGAAAGTTGTCTTTTCCATATCCTCGGGAGCCATCTTGATTTGATTATAGCCTGAGAATCCGTCCATGAAAGAGAACACGGAAAACTGAGCAGTATTATCGACAAGTACATCTATGTGAGGTAGAGGGAAATCATCTTTGGGGCTGGCCCTATTCAAATCCCTGTAATCCACACACATTCTGACTTTGCCATCTTTTTTAGGAACCGGCACAATATTAGCAACCCATGGAGGATAACTAGTCACGGCCAAGAAACCAGCATCAAACTGTTTTTGCACTTCTTCTTTTATTTTAATTGCCATGTCTGGACGTGTACGCCTCAACTTCTGCTTTACCGGAGGACAACCTTCTCTGAGAGGTAGCTTGTGCACCACGATATCAGTGTCTAAACCCGGCATATCCTGGTAGGACCATGCGAAGACGTCAACGTATTCTCGAAGCATAGCCATCAAACGAGTCTTGACAGATTCTTCTAATGTGGCTCCGATCTTGACTTCCTTCTTGTCCTCTTCAGTACCCAGGTTTATCACTTCAACATCTTCCTCGTGCGGCTGAATCATCTTCTCCTCTTGTTTCAGCAGTCTGGCCAATTCTTCGGGTAAATCGCAATCCTCTTCACCTTCCTCATCGGCTTGATAAATTGGATTGTCGAAGTCATACTTAGCCATAACAGGGTCGTCATTGATAAGATCCGGTGACGAGCACCTGCATGAATGATGATTCATGCAAGGCTTTAGCAACAACTTGAGAAAATGAGAAACAATGCCATTTTAAAACTTTTCTTTCTTTTTGAAAAACAAAAGTAAAAACGAAAGACAGAGAACAACATGAATGAATGTGAAACGTCAATTTTATTAATGATTGTGTTAATGAACAAATGAACCCTTACAAAGAGCCACTATGCCCCGGGCAGGACATAGTGCTTTAATACAGGAAAACAGAAACAAAAAATCATTACTCTTCAAAAGATGTTACTGAAATGAGCCTTTCCGACGTCCAGTTGTTAAGTTGAGCTCCTGGGACGGCAGGCCTAATCCATTCATCCAAGTCACAGTCACTATCAACAGCTTCATCCTGCACAGCACTGATGTTCTCGTAGTTTACCATTCCCGCACTTGTGAAAGTAACTGGGCTCTGACAACCTTCTGTACTTGATTCAGACGGAGATCTTCCAGGGTGATAGCCAATCCCGAACATGTCTTTCTTCTCCGACACTTCTACCGGGCTGCCCCAGCCTTCCCGGATCCCGGATTCTACCAATTCACGCGCTTGTTTATAGGAAGCTATGGAAACTACCTTCTTCGGTTCTTCAGGAGAAGTTGCTACTGCAGATGCTTGCTCAGACAAGGGCTCAAAAGCTTGACAAGGGGTCTCGACTATTTCGCCATCCATCTCCACATATTTGAATGAGGCGAGATGACTAACGAAAATATCTTCTTCCCCGCTAACTGTCACAACTTGACCTTCCCAGACAAACTTTAATTTTTGATGAAGTGTAGAAGAAACCGCTCCTGCCGAGTGTATCCAGGGCCTTCCAAGTAAACAACTATATGCCGGCTGGATATCCATCACGTAAAACGTGGTATTGAAGACTTGTGGACCCACCTTGATGGGTAATTCCACCTCTCCAAATACCGATCTTCTTGATCCATCAAATGCTCGGACTACTAAATCACTGGGCCTTAGCACCACTCCATCATAGTCTAGCTTCATCAATGCCTTCTTAGGCAAGACATTCAGAGATGAACCAGTATCCACCAGCACATGGGAGAGCACTGCACCCTTGCATTCCAGAGAAATATGCAATGCCCGATTGTGAGCACGCCCATCAGAAGTTAAGTCCAAGTCCGTGAAACCCAATCCATGACTGGCGTTAACGCTGGACACCACCGTTTCTAGCTGGTTCACAGAAATATCCTGAGGCACGTATGCCTTGTTCAGAATATTCAAAAGGGCCTTCCTGTGAGAATCCGAGCACATGAGTAATGATAAGATGGAGATCTTTGACGGCGTCTGCTGCAAGTGATCTACAATCTTATAGTCACTCTTCTTGATGATCCTCAAGAATTCTTCGGCTTCTTTGTCAAAGGTGAGATCTGGATCAGCTGATGGAGTTGGATCATTGGCAGCTACAGGTTGCTTCCCTCTGGCTCTTGCTTGGGCTTCGGCAGTATCTCTAGGTGGTATCACATCGTTTCTCAATGCTTCAGGCGCAAACAATCTTCCACTCCGAGTAAAACCCCCTACTCCAACATTCTCTACTTGAGCTGGGGTTATACTAGTCGTGGCCAATTCTTGCCTCTGGCCATTGTAATACACTTCACCACCGTAATGCCAAGGAACTGCTTTGTCACTTTGGTACATTATGGGTCCAGCAGTAGTAATAGTTATTGGTGCCGCTCTGGCACGCGAGGGAACTTGGGATGGATCATAAAAGATAGTCACTGTAGATACTTCACTTTCTTTCACAATCTTGTCAAATTGCAGCACTCCTTCATCAATCATTCCTTGAATTCCGGCCTTCAATCTTTTACAACCGTTGGTAGCTTCTGTACATTCTGAACAATCATCTTCGCATCCCAGGAAAATGCCTTTCTTCAACAAACAAACTTTGATAGCAACCAAAGAAGTCTTCAAGTCATCTACATCATCCACCAGATTCAATTTCTCCCCTTCACCAATTGCACCAACCGTGCCCCTGTGAGGAGGCATGGGATTTTCCAGCACATTAGGAGAGGGAGCGAAATTGATCGCTTTAGAATCCAACAAGTCCTGAACGGCATGCTTCAATGCTTTACAATTCTCAGTACTATGGCCGGGAGCTCCAGAATGAAACTCGCATCTAGCATTCGAATCATAACCTTCAGGAATTTGGTCTGGCCTCGGGGGTTGCAAGGTACGGAGTTGAATCATTTGAAGCTGCAGGAGATTCTTCAACAGTTGGGAGTAAGACATTGGTGGAGCTTCAAAATGTCTATCTCTCGGCTTCTGAGGGTAATACGGACGGGGGGGTCTTGGCTGATGCCCCTGTGAGCGTTGCGGCTGCGGAGGCTGAACCTGTTGTTGAACTGGAGGAGTTGAAATAGTGACGGGGGCCACTTGTTGATAATATCCTTGGTGCATCATTCCTCTCTGCGCGTATACTGCTCCTGTTTCTCCTTCCCTCCTTTTCACAAAGGGTTTCTTGATTCCAGACGCTGAAGCGCTTCCATTTTGAATCTTCCCCTGCTTGAGCCAGCTTTCAATTCTTTCTCCAGTCAGAATAATGTCCGAAAAACCACTTGAGGAACAACCAGCCAACCTTTCCATGAAATGCCCTGGGAGGGTATTCAGGAAAAGATCAACCATCTCTCTTTCCAGTAAAGGTGGTTGCACTCGGGCGGCCACCTCACGCCACCTCTGTGCATAGTCTTTGAAGCTCTCCGAGCTCTTCTGTGTCAAGCTTTGAAGCTGAGTACGGCTAGGTGCCATGTCAATGTTGTATTGATATTGTCTGAGGAAGGCCTCTCCCAAATCCTTCCAGCTTTTGATAGAACTTCTTTCCAACTTCATGTACCACTCCAAGGATCCTCCAGAAAGGCTATCCTGGAAATAGTACATCCATAGTTTCTCGTCTCGCGTGTGAGCCGCAATCTTCCTGTAGAAAGCCTGTAGGTGAGTTTTCGGGCAAGAGTTGCCGTTGTATTTATCAAATGCTGGTGGCCTGAACTTGTGTGGAATGACCACCCCAGGTACTAAACCCATATCTGATACGTCAATCCCCAAAGTATCTTTGCACTCTAAGGCCTTGACCTTCTCTGCAAGCACCAAGAAGTCGTTGAGATTTCCATCACCGCCGAAACCCATATCATTGTTGAAGAACTGGAATTGGTCTTCCTGCCTGTCCTGCACAGGAACATACGTAGCCATAGCTGGATCTGGAACATGAGGTCCACCTGTACCGTTGTTGGTATTGGGAGGAGCCCCTAGTCCGCCGGAAGTAGTTTCCTGAGCATTAGTGTTAGGAGGAGTTAACCCTTGAATTGCATTTCTCAGCTCCTGCTGCCCCTGGGCCATCCCCTGCATCAGAGTCACAAATTCTGCCATCTTGGTACGGACATCGTTGAGTTCTGTCTGCATGGCGTCCATTGCTGTTCTTTGATTACCGCGGGTCGCGTACCGATGAGGAATATTTTGTCGAATGTACCGGGTCTTGGCGGCCCTCGCAATCTTTGCCTGGTGAACACAGATAAATTAAACATCTCGAAGAAAAACCTGCAAAGACAAAGACAAAATGCAAATGATGCGTATGCAATGCAATGTGTTCCTTTTATTCCCGAGTACTTTCCTGTGTCCGGTCCCGGCATTAAGAAGATGAGAATTGGGAAGAAGACCCAAATAATATTCAGACATAATAACGGCTGTGACAAACTGGTGCTCATTACCCCGTGTCGGTGCAAACAACGAACAAGAAATCCGGAACAAATCAATCATATAAACTGGAGTTCGAAAATACAAAGTCCCCGAAGGGTGCCAATCATGATAACAAAAGTACATCACATATAAGGAACCCCACAACAAGCCTGTGGGTAATCCAAATACAACAAAATGAAATTAAACCCTAGGGAACTCTATATCTTTCAATCTCCAACTAAGGCGTTGGACGCTCTGGAACAGCTGAACCACATCTGGATGACCGGGTTCCTGGATAAGCTTCTGAATAAGGAGGTCCCTCGTATCAGAAGAAGCATGTAACTCCTCGATCTGCTGTAGAAATGCTGCTTCATTCTCCTTGCTTTGACTCGACTCGGCTTTCGACCTTTTCACATCAGCTTTCAACTTCAAGTCTTCAATCTCCTTTTGAGCTTCCTTCAGCGCCCGTTGACTCTCTGTTATGCGCCGGATACGATCCTCCTCTTGATAATAAGCTTTCCTGAGAAGTTCTTTCTGCCCATCTAAAGAATCCTGAAGGCTTTTGACTTCCTGTTTGTGCTTGGCGTCCAACTCCTTTTGTTTCTTCAGATTCTCGTCCCATTTCTCCTGCCATAAAGTAACAGCTTCATTGGCTTCACTAAGATCCTTCTTCTCTCTTCGGCGCTGGGCCGTCATATGAGTCTCAGCTAAACCTTTCTTTCGGAAATAGAGCTCTCTATCTTCAAAGTCCTTCTGCTTGAGACGGACTATCTCCTCGGCTTGCACAGCTCTCTCTTTCAATCGACGGTTCTGGATCATCAGCGCTTGACAAGAATTAAGAGCCTCTTGATTTTCAACCCTCAGTTGCTTAACCAAAGCCTCTAACTTCTGATATTCCTCCAAAGGTACCGTAGCAGGTGGTGGAGTTGGCACAGAAAAAGGAACTAGAGCCGCTTGAACCTCATTCTTTATCCAGGCTTCAAATTCAGGAAACATTCGATTGTTACTCTTACCCAGACATGCTATACCCTTCCTCTTGATCATCTTCCAGGACCCTGCAGCTTTTTGGACCAAAGGAAGATTGTCTTTTACCGGAAAATAGAAGGTTTGAAATAATTCAGACTCATCAGGAACCTCCTTGAGCGCATACCCTAACTGTCTTCTTAAGAGGATGGGATTGTAGTTAATACATCCTGATACTCCCAACAAAGGCACATTAGGGTAATTACCACAGCTAGTAATGAAATTCTTTCCCTTCAACTTCAAAGTAAACCACCTGATATTTCCAGCAGACAAAGCACTCAGCTTCTGAGCCCAAGTAGAATTAGGATCCGCAAAACTCTCAGTAGTAGGCAAGTGTCTCATAACCCATTTGTAGAGTAAAGGAGCACAACCTTTAACAAGACCTCCTCGCCTCTTCTCATTCTTGTAATGCACAGAATAATACAGATCACCCAAGAGAGTGGGCACCGGATTCTTCAACACAAACAAATGAATGGCATTCATGTCCACAAACTTGTCCATGTCAGCAAATAAAACTATCCCATACACAGATAACGCCAAGATAGCACAAACTGAATCCCACTTCTTCTCCACGGCACGTTCTTCAGCTCTCTTGACCAGAAACTCTAAGGAAAAACCAAGTACTCCTGCTTTGGTGGAAACCAGATTAGAAGATACCTCTGACGGGCTCAAATAAAGAGCCTTAGCAATATCATCGTGAGTTGGTCTTGTCATCTCCGAGTTAAAAGGAAGCTGATCCTTGATTGAAACTCCCATAATCTCAGCATATTCTTCCAGCAAAGGACCCAACTGAAAGTCATGAAATGTGAAGCACCTAAGCCGTGGATCATAATACTGCAATAAAGTGTGAATGGCACTCCTCTGAGAACTATCCAGGTTGAATACCAGATCCAAAATATCTCCATACGTTTCCTTGAAGTAGCCCAAATGACCCGGGGTAATCAGAGACACCAATTGGTTGATCAGGTCCATCTTAGTATCGAAGAATTTGTAGTGCACAGTTCTCTTTTTGACGTCTTCCATTCTGAAGCAATAATATGGCCAGGAACCGGGAATAAATGTAGACCCTGAGAATAAAAGAAACACAAATGATTAATGATGATATGATGCTTATGCAAGACAAGGCATGTGATCAGTGAAGTGTCTGTGATGTGCCAATCATATAATCAGGTGTCGGTGCACGGTCTCAAAATCCAGGTATTACAATAATCATCCCTCTGATCTGGGGTCCATAACTTAAGAACAGAAATCCAGATCACAAAACTGAACCAAAGGCAAAGTGGGTATGCTGAAGGTACCAGGGTTCCTGCAAACCTGTAAACCCCTCCCAATCTCACGGGTGTGCTACTCGGGTCAACATCACGGACTCTCAAAGCCGAATAGCAATAATACGTTCACCATTTCCGAGAAATGGCTCATGACCAAATCAGGGAATCGGTTTGGCATTATGTACTACTCAGGGAGGTCTCAGTTGAGTCCGGAAAAACAAGCATCCCTCACAAGTTTCCAGCTTCAAGCACTGAATCGAGAAACAATAGTACATTCATCCCGAAGGGTACAATACTATCGTCATACGAACAGTTTGCTTTAACTGAATTCCTATGAGAGAACCAGGCCATCCTATGCGAGTTCCCAATGGACCCTCGGATGCGAGTGGGTTTGCCAACAAATGTGGTCTGCCACTGTCATCACTGGAGAGGGTTGTTTCCATTAAGGTTCTCAATGATCGGTCCCCAGCTGCACATAACTATCAAGGTTGTACCCTGAAGTGGGGAAGAACCCCCGCACAGAATAGTCCCAAGACAGTCGCAACCTGGGTGTGGAACACATCACCACTCATCATGTAACCATGCGAGCACAACATGTCCACGCTAATCCTATGGTGCACTCAAGCCGGGTATTTGGCTTATCTCACAGTAACTCCCATCCCGCAGAAAAAATGAAAACCAGCACAGCCAGACAATCCAGTATAATATGATGCATGGAAAATAAAATACTGAAAGCGGTAAATAAATGCAATAAAGTAAAGCTGTAAATAAAACTGTAAATAAAACAGTAAAGCTAAACTAAAGCACTCAGCAACAAACACATATACACCCAAAGAACAAAACCAAACAGGCGCTAGGATTGACTCTACAAGGGAAACCGGAAGAATCAGGTTAATCCCCAGCAGAGTCGCCAGCTGTCGCTCCCGGGATTTTCATCCTAGTACAAACGCGAAAGTGGCGCGGAAAAGGTAGAGTCGCCAGCCAGACATTTTTATCCCGAAAGGATGGGAAAGGTAATGTTGCACGAACCTGAGGAAGAAGGAAAGGACAAGGCCTTGCGAACCAAAGATCTGAGTTCGGGAGTCGGTTACGACCTGGGAAGGTATTAGCACCCCAGATCGTCCGTCGTACCCGACGGGATCCACGCTTGCTTGTTTGTTTCAAAGGGTGAGAAAATAAGATGCTGCTGAATAAAACCGCTACTGGAATAAAGGGAATGGAAAATGAGAAAAGAACTGAAATAAGAAAAGAGAATGGAAAGAAAAGGGGAAATGTAGGGAAAATAAAGAATGTGCTCGAACGGGCCCTACCCCGCTGCCTACGTACCTCATCGGGATAATGAGGATCAGAGTCGACGTAGTTCGCCTAACCTAGGCGGGAACTGCTTGTTTATGTTTTTTACAGCTGGAACTGCGTATGTCTATGCTCAGGTGTTGCAGGCTCGTCTGGTACGAGTGCGTTTACCGTCTTGCATACGAGACAAGTAGTCGCGAGTTCGCGTTATGAGTGAATGAGATGAGAAGAGAAGTTCCCGCAGGATAGTCGGTTATTGTTTGTTTTTATCTTTTAAAAGAAGTGTTTTGAATTTTTGTTTGTGAACTGTCTTGTACCAAGACCTATCCATCGCGGTAAGTATTTACACCTCGCCCCGAAACAGGACGCGTATAAACACTCCGCAACAAAGTCTCGTGTCGTACAAGATTGTTCGGTTTTTATTAAGTGTTTTATTGCTTTTCTTTTGAGATGAGAAAGAGAATGACTCAAGTTGATAAAAGGAAAAATCTAAGGGACTAAGACTCAATCCTAATGTATTATGTTTACAAAGGGAGATCCTAATGGTTAGTGAGGTTTTTCTAATCCTAAAGATAAAAAGGAAAAGAAAAAAAAGGAAAAAGGATGCAACTTACTTCCTAAGGAAGATAAGTTGGTCCTAACAATGGGGAATCCTACCAATCACAAATATGGAAGGAAAAATGAATTAAAAAGCCTAAAAGAAATGCATAAAAAAAATAAAGGATAAAGTGGAGTAAACTTACCTCAATCTTCCCCACTACAAAACAAATGGTTAGCATGCATTTTTATTAAAAAGAATAAGGCAAACACACATTAATTAAATCCTAATTATACTAAGGCACCTTAGACCTAAACTAGACTCTATTTTAATCCTAAAGGAACTAGAAAAATGCTAAAACCAAAATACAACACCTATTACAGCCCCTTAATACACAAACAGCTATGAAACTAAGCCTAACACCCACCAGCTTTTTACAGCCAGCATGCAACATGAAAAAGTAGGTGCAGAAAGGTTACAAACAGCATGTACACATAGCAAACATCATACATTTTACAGCACTCATGCAAAAAACAGCTATGAAATGCAAAATCTAAAATTGCTTATTTTCATTCTTTAATGCACACACTCAATGCAAAAATCACTAATCTCATCATGAACATGTATTTGAACTTAAGTCAACATATACCAAGGCAAGAACATGCACATCATTGAATGATTATGCAAGCATGCATCTCATGAATTATGCAACAAGTAAATGCACAAAGTAACACCTAAACATGCATATGAACATGATGATCTTTGATTATGAACATGCAACATGATTGCTCAACAAACATACTAAACTCAATGCAAAATTCAGAATTTAATTGATGCATATGACATGATAAAGTATGCAACCAAATACACATACATATGATTATGCAAAATGCAACATACCTTGATATAATGGGAATGAAAAAAAATGATTTAATGCAATGCAAACATGTAAAAACAGAATGCAACATGATTATTACATACCAAATGATGTATAAACATGGCAACACAATGCAAGAACTCAAGGCATGCACAAAGAACACAAAAATGCATAAAACGCAACATGAACGGAATCGTGTCGAAACGACTCGAAATGGGGAAACTAGCTACTGGAAATGGACTCAAAAATTCCCTAAAATCACTACCTAAACATGTATGAACATTAGAGGCACTAGGAAGCAAGATTGAGCAAGAAAATAGGCTAAAAATCCAAAAATGATCAGCGTTAATCGATTAACCATATAGGTTAACCCGTTAACGGGCAAAAAATACAGCATTTTGCCAAAAAACGCATGCGTTAACCGGTTAACCATATGCGTTAACCGGTTAACACTGAACGAAAAGTGAAAAATGCTTTTGAAAAAAGTGCTTTTGGCCACAATCTTCCTTCTAAACAATCCTAACCCCCACTTAATCATGCTAACACAAATTTCTACTTATTTTGAGCTTATTTACACATGCTAGCACCTATATCTATTAACACCTTAGCTTCTAAATCAACAAAAATCACAAATCACAAGTAAACATAATTGAAACGGAACGATTTCAAGCAAAGCGAAAAAAGCAATTAAAGAATGCCAAAAGTGGCGAGATGAAGAGAATAACTTAAAGAAGAAGTGATTAAGATCACTAACCTACGAAGCGGAGGAGTGCTTCGGTAATTGTTGCAATAATCGGAGCTTGAATCGAAGAGAAAACCGAAAACCGAGAAACCGCAAAATAAATGCGTTCTTGATGCTTGAATCTTTACACACTTCCGATAAGCCGAAATCTTCAACAAAATCACTAGCTTCTTCTTCTACGATCCACAATTAATGGAGGTTGGAGGCTTAAGCTTCAAGATCTTCAAGTTTCAATGTGAAACTTGAAGAGCTTATTCAAAGAAGCTTTGGTGAAAGGAGGGAAAATGGAGGAAAAGTGAGAGAGAAAAAGTGATTATGGAAGAAGTGAAAAATTTGGAATTGTGGGGACCCTTTTCAATGAAGTGATTAATGGTTATATAGATATTAGGCTAGGAGTTAGGTTTGGGTTTGGGGCCCAAAAATTAGGTTTGGGATCCAAAGATTAGGTTTGGAAGTTAGTTAGGGTTAGGGTTGGATAAAGGGAATATTCCTTGGAATATTCCTTGGAACACTCTAGAAGATGGTGGAAGGTGGTGGAAGTTTCCAAGGGAAATGGAGTGGAATTGAGATGGAAAAATGAGATGGAAAAAATGAAAGGAAGAGTGGAAAGAAAGTGGAAGGAAAGGTGGAGGGAAATGCAAAACCAACTACTTTTCAAATGATTTTTCTTTGGTTTTTTTATGATTCCTCCATCATTTCTTGACCAAGTTTGAACCATAGGATCATTGTAACCCTAATTTCACGATCTCGATCTTAAAAGTCCGGAGTCGACCCTTTTTACCTAGCTCGGTCGCCTTTTCCCCGATTCCTCGATTTTCCGTCATCCGGCCAGTCGAACCCCTTCCAAAAATGAACTTGTGGACGAGATTTGAACCCTAGGCACTTGACATCATATATAAGTCAAAGAAATCCACTTCGACTCAAAAATTTATGTAGAAGCCCTGTAGAAATGAAACCCTAATTCGGCTCTTTTCCCTCAAGAAGTATTGCACTGCTTGCCTCCTTCAATCAAACCAAAACTTTCCATGACTTGTGGCTTCAAGTGAAGACTTGTGGGATATTGTGAACCCTTTGCACAAGGTTGAGAAGCTTTGTGGCCCTTCGGTAGCCTCTTCATAACTTTCGGTTGCTCCGATCATTGATCACATACCCACGCCTCGGCTATGCTATATATGATGCAATGTTTTTGGTTATTTTATGAATCTATATATGCAAAATGCTATGCAAAATGTTTAAGGAAATGAGAGGGCAAATTTTGAGGTATTACAAAGTCAAAAAGTTTGAGATGACTACCCAACATTCTTTACCCCAAAACTACTATGCAAGATAATTATCAAACATGTGAATGTAATCTGAAGCAAATAACCCATCTCTAGAGTCTTAGAGTTTGATAATTTTTCAAAATCCACTTTTCATCAGAGGTAGTTTCTTAGCCCGTGAATGAATTTACTTCTAAGAAACATCAGACTTTGATACTTTGACCAGACACAAGAATTATTCTTCAACATAGACCATGTTCAGATTCTTCTTGATGAAATCAAACCTTTTAATGGCTAAGGGTGTTATAAATATGGCAACCCATTGATGATCAGTATCAATGAACTTAATATCTATAACTTCCATCTGAACATAGTCTCTTATGAAGTGATGTTTAATCTCAATATGCTTGGTTCTAGAGTGTTGAACTGGATACTTTGTTAGATAGATAACAACAATATTATCACAGAAGATATGGATATTGTTTCCATAAATCATATAATCCTCTAACTGATACTTCATCCAGAGTAGTTGTGTGCAACACTTAGCAACAAAAATATATTATGCTTCGGTTGTAGAGAGAGCAATAGTTGCATGTCTCTTACCAGTCCAAGATATTAGGTTTTCAACTATGAATTGACAGTTTCCACTGGTGGACTTTCTCTTAAATTTATCCCCAACATAATCAGCATCATAAAATCCAACCAACTTATAATCTAAAGATTTCTTATAAAGAAGTCCCAAATTTGTTGTTCCTTTCAGATACCTAAAATTCCTCTTAACATTAGTTAATGAGTTTCTGTAGGATTTGATTGAAACCTTACACACATGCACACACTGAATAAAATAGCAGGCCTAAATGTTGTGAGATAAAGCAAAGAACCAATCATACCTCTGAACAACTTTTGATCAACCTTTGTGTTGCTTTTCTCCTTGTTTAAGATACATGTAGGATGCATATGAGTTGCCATAATCTTGCAATCTTCAAGATTAAACTTCTTCAAAAGCTCATTTGTATGCTTGGATTAATGGACATAAGTTTCATACCTGCCTTGATTGATTTGGATTCCTGGGAAGATTTTCAACCCTCATCATGCTCATCTCGAACTCAGTCTGCATGGTCTTATATAATTCTTTGCACATAGATGCATTAATGGAACCAAAGATTATGTCATCAACATAAATCTGAACAATTAAAATTTCCTTGTTTAGAGTCTTTCTGAATAGTGTAGTGTCAACCTGACCCTTTTTAAACCCGTTTTCTAACAGAAAATTGCTCAATCTTTCATACCAAGCTCTAGGAGCTTGTTTGAATACATAAAATGATTTCTTGAGTTTAAACAGAAAATTTAGGTGGACTGAGTCCTCAAACCCATGGGATTGTTTGATATAACTTCTTCAAAAATGACTTTGTTCAAAAAAGCACTTTTAACATCCATTTAATAAATAATATTATCACGATTGACAGTGACATACCCCAATTTTGTCAGAACGCTTTACTATTATATCAGTTTAAATCATATTTTATTTCTAATAAAAAAAGATAGTTCATTTTATAGTGAAATGAGAATTCAAGGATATTCAAGTAGGAGATCCTGAATTTGAATCTCAACTTTCCCTTTTCTTAGTACATTTTTTCTCTTTTTACCTTTATTTTTATTTTTCATAAAAATCAAAATAAAGTGCATTTATATTTTGTAATTTTTCATTTTTATCATTTAATTAATTTTTTCTATTTTTAATTTGTTTATGAATACTTTTTTATATATAAAAAATACAAAAAAAAAATGTTTTATTGCGTTTTAGTATTATTGTCTTTCTTTCCTCACTTAGAACAAAAACACAAAAACATTTTTTAAATTCATTTTAGTCTTTCTTGCATCACTTAGAAAAAATATAAAGACATGGTTTTAATTCTTTGTTATTCTTGTCTTATTATAAAAAAACACAAAATAAATTATTTTTAATTCATTTTATTCTTATCTTATTATAAAAAAATATAAAAACATGATTTTTTATTCATTTTATTCTCATCTTATTATAAAAAACCACAAAAACATGATTCTATTTCTTTTTATTATTCTTGATTTATTGTTGAAACTTAGTAATATATATATATATATATATATATATATATATATATATATATATATATATATATATATATATATATATATATATATGCATTGCATAAGACAAAGGGGGAAGAGGAGAAAAATAGGTGTCAAAATTGAAAGAGAAAGTTGCGCAAGAAAAGAGGAAAGGCTAAAGAACATTGTCGCTCGTAATTCAGCGACTGCACCCACTCCCACGACGATTTCGTCAACACAAAACCGCACGCTTCTTCGCCATCAGCGATCATCCACCCCGTCATCTCACACTCCACGAGATTCGTCGACAAGCCACTCCTACACTCCGACGAGATTATCGATCGGTGTTCTACTTTTATTCATTTTGTGAGATACTCTTACTGCTAATACTGTTTCGTTTTGTTATGTGATTTTCTTGATTTGAGGATGTATGTTATTGTCTGCTTAATAAGTGAAGAAGTATTTTTCTTATTATTTTATTTTTTATTTTACTTATATCTCATAAAAGCTTCCTTTTTTTAAGACAATTCACAATAGAGTCCAATTTTTTTTTGTAATATTGTATTTAATTCAATTATTTTGATTTATGCAAATTTATTTGAGTTTGTGTATAATTTACGATTAGGCTTAGTTTGTTATTTTTCATCAGTATTCTAAAAAATACCAAAAACATCAACAATATAAAAAAATTAAAATCCAAAAATACTTTTAAATCAATAAGGTAAATCCTTCTATTTAATATTAGCTCTATTAAACATTTTAATTAATTATTTTCCTTTTAGTAATTTCATTTTCAAATAACAAAAATAAAAATAGTTTTTTAGTTAATTTTATTAAACATTTCTAATTGTGTTGTGAAACTAAATAAAATAATAGAGAAATCAAGGAAAGAAAGAGAATGGAGAAACTAATATTGTATTATCTTCTTCAAAA
This sequence comes from Lathyrus aphaca, assembly GCA_963966055.1. Classification (NCBI taxonomy): domain Eukaryota; kingdom Viridiplantae; phylum Streptophyta; class Magnoliopsida; order Fabales; family Fabaceae; genus Lathyrus; species Lathyrus aphaca. Next base: position 539,482,880 of record OZ014524.1, read on the forward strand.
GTATGTTTTACATTGTAATGTTAATATTATTTATAGGACCTAATGGAGATAGAAAACCAAAGTCATTAAGAAGGAATAGGTAGAGGAAATGAAGAATAGGAATGAATATCCACTAACATTATTATTCATAACAAATTGATTTATTTTAGGGATTAATTTTATTTAAAAAATTATATTTAATTTGATTAATTGTTTTTGTTAATTTTGTACATTTATTATTTACTTTAAGCATTTTTATTTAATTGTGATTGATCATATTAATTAATTAATTAAATATTTATGTTTAATTAGGATTAACAATTTTTTTAATAATTATTATTAACATTATACATTTTATTTCTTCCTTATATAAACCTTTAAAATCTTTCTTATAAAATTAATTCTTGATTTGTATCAATCCATTTTCAAACACCCTTGTAAGTCGATTGCTTTTTAGCACCGCCATCAACCTCATGCACACACTTGCACCCCGTTCCCTTTTGGACGCACTTTCTCGTTTTTCTTTGGTTATTGTTTCGTTTACTAGGAGCACCCATAGGGACTAGGAATTGATCCCACCTAACCATTAAACCAAGATCATTCCATTTTCATTCATCCTCGTAAGTCGAGTGCTTCGTGCCTCGCCATCGACATTCCATTTGGCCAAGACGACTCTTTTAGATCCAAACCCTTGATCCAACGTCAAGTGGTATTCGATAATCAAATACTGTAATAATACAAGTAGAATTATACGCCACGAGCCTTAAGTGGTAGAAATGAGGAGAATGAACATCTATACACTCACTCCGATTATTTCGACGCATGACGCTCATCTTATTGGTTTGAAATAGTTACCTCTACCCATAGTCTTTAGTGCAATTAGACTCTTAAATCCTCTTTGAAAGAAAGGTAATAAAATCAACAACTGAATCGTAGCGAGCCGAACTACAAAGCTCTGACTTTCCCATTGCACGAGGGAATATTGATGGGTAAATATCAAGTGTACTATTTTTTCCCACTGTAGTAATAATAGTAAAAGTTCCCAAATATCGATCTCAAGGACTGCTTGATGATACAAAGTTTATAATAAGTTTCAATTAAACAAAAAGTATTAGTAGTTGGGTTTTTAAAGAGTAATTCTAAAATTTGTAAATAAATAAAACGAGTAAATAGTTGAACTGAGAACAAATATGAGTAGATTTCCAGGGTAGGTGAATGATTCTTCATGTAATAACTTCGATTTATCAATGCAATAATATAATTCATAACAATTGATTACCGGTTCTTAAGGGTCTCCAATCCTAAGTCCTTAGAGAAAAGGTCTTTGGTCATATAACATAATTATTATGTCCATAGTTAATTATGTTCATGATCAAGCATGTGATTATCAAGAAATTCCGGTTCAGATAAAATATTCCTAGTCCTAGGTCATATTGGTGCATTGTTGTTGATTTGGTATGAACTGGCTGATGATTTCATGCAATTCGTGTTATACTGTCATGATTTATGGATTTTTCTATTGTTGTTGTTGTTGTTGTTGTGAATATATGTTGCAAATTTGTTTGGTGCTAGTGAATGATAACAAATGTAGATTTAGGACCTATAATGTGAGTAGTATTGATAGGGGAAAGAAGTGAGATGAATAATAGGACCTAAAAATGGTATAAAATGATTTATGAACTGAATCAGAGTGGAAAATAGAGGAACCCGTAGCAAATTCAAACTGGTGTGAAAAATTGGGTTTTCACGCCGTCAGGTGTGGAGAGGGCCACATCATGTGTGGCGAGAGCCACATGATACGTGGCGAGGGCCACAGGAAGTGTAGTGACCATCAAAATATTGTGACGACCGACAGGAAGAGTGTGGCGACCGCCACAATGCTGTGTCATGAGTTTTCTATTACTTTCTTCTGTTTTGTGATTTCCAACTAGTTTCTTCTCAATTTCTTCACCCGAGCAATTGAGGTAAATGCCATAACCTTTTAAAACTAAGACCAATAGTAAAATTAATTAAAGAAGTGAAATTTGGTGAATTAATTGATTAATTAATTAATTGAGAATGGTTGAGGCATTGTATATGATTGTATGTGTATATGTTGGATTGTCTGACAGGTGGGGTAGTATACCTTTGTTTATTAAGGTGAGTATGAGACTCACATGTGATCAGGAGGATCGTGTGCATGTATGTTATTAATATACATGTGTTTGTCTTTGCATAATTATTGTCATGCATTCATGGTGTATTTGGTGAAAAAGGATCGTTGCTCAGGAGGAGTGTATGTGATCCATAAGTGGGATAAATCATTGCCAAGTAGAGGTGTATGTGATTTACCGGGTTCAATTGAATGAACCAACAGGTGTATTGGTACCAAATGCATTGTGCCAGTGTTGAGTCACAATGCATTATTATATGTTGATTAATTAGGTGTGATTGTGTGGTTATTACTCTTATCATGTATTATACACCATTAATTATTGAATGTAGTTTTCACCTCTTTGTTATTTATTGTGTTTGTGCTTCCTTGAAAGTATAGATAGTCTAGGTACTTGAGAGTGCATGGAGTGCTTGTTACTTGATCGATTCTTAGGAGTCGCTCGGATACATAACACGAGACTTTGGGAATTTTATTATTTGTTATTATTTATTTGATTTGTTATGTATCATTTGTTATATTAAGGTTTTGGAGGACCACAAATTATGTGGATTTTTGGTGTTTAGGCAAATTGTCGTGTTTTAGATAAATTAATTATTTTCGTTGTTTTAATTCGTTAATAAAAAGGAGTTTTCATTGTTTATGAATTTTGGAAAAACGTAACATCCTACTTTTGCTGATAGAAACTCTAATTATTTTCGTAATTATTTTACTATATTTTATTTGGGAAAAGTAGGGTGTTACATTGTGAGCTGGAAAAGTTCAAAGCAAGAAATAGTTGTTGATTCTACAACCGAGGCCGAGTACATTGTTGCCTTAAATGCAGCAAAGGGAGTTGTTTGGATCAAAAAGTTCATTAGTGAACTTGGAATAGTCCCTAGCATTGTGGATCCCATTGATCTCTATTGTTATAACAATGGGGCCATCGCACAAGCTAAGGATCCTAGATCTCACCAACGATCCAAATACATACTTAGGCGTTATCATCTCATTTGAGAGATAATAGATAATGGAGATATGAAGATATGCAGAGTACCTACACTTGACAATATTGCTGACTCACTAACAAAACCTCTTGCGCAGCAGAAGCATGATGGCCATACTAGATTTATGGGTATTAAGGGTATGCATGATTGACTATAGTACTAGTGGGGGATTTTTGGTGTAAGCCCTAGAGGCCAATACTTTTGGTACTTGTATCGAATTATTTATTAATAATAAAAGGCATTTATTTATTATGTTTGTTTTTCCAAAATGATAAAGTCCCTGGAATAACTAGTTCGTTTAATGAAATATTAAGTGCGACTTAATCATGAGATTCCATTAAACATAAAGACAATATTCTTAAAGTATCCGTAGTTGAGCTTTAATGTGAAATGGAATAGCTTTAAAGCATTAAGACTATTAAGTAGATAAACTGATAATCACATCTCATGGATCATGGATAAGGAGTTATCAAGACTATTAAGACTTTATTGTTGATCAAACATTGTCCGTAACTGGGTGATCATAAAGACAGTTGATGGGTACTTCACAAAGCATGTTGAGGGGCATGAGTAACCTAGATGGAATTTGCTCATCCTGCATAACAGGATAAATGTTTAAGGGCCCGATATTGAACCGAACAAGGATGACACGATATATTCCTTATACTTAATAGACATAAGGGCAAAAGGGTAATTATACAGACAAGTACTATCACAAAAGGTTTTGTCAAATCACATGACAATTTTGTGACTTGGGTAGCAGTGATGTGTTGCTAGATACCGCTCACTGTTTATTATGTTAAATACATGATTTAGTATAATTGCCAACATCGCGAAATCCTACAGGGTCACACACGTAAGGACAGTTAGATAAGAGGTAGAGTAAATAAGAAACATCGTAAGGTACAATGCACTTAAGTAAATATGCAACACCGTAAGGTACGTTGCACTTAAGTGGAATACGGAATATGGTAAGATACCATGTGATTAAGTGATAAATGATACATCATAAGATATGGTGTACATACACTTAAGTGGGATTTTTAACTTGTATCCCACACAAGTAGTTCTATAAATAGAACCTTGTGCAGAAGAAAAAATGTTGTTGAAAAAACCGTAGTCGTATTCTATTTTTCTCTTCCTCACTCAAAACCTTCAATCGTAATCAGCTAGCATTGTGACTGAAGGAAGTTGTTCGTGTGGACTGAGTAGAGGCGTTTTTCATCGTACAATGCTCATGATCATTCCATCGATTCGAAATCAGAGGTTTCATCGCCACAAGATGTAACCTTTTTGTCACAGATCATGATCTTTCATAAGGATCACTAAAGAGAAATTTGTATTTTCCGCTGCGTTTAGATTGCAAATTTCCCTTCAAATGACGCATGAGTTCTTGAATAAAAGAAATTATGTCAGAATGCGATAGGTTATAAAATACCTTGTCTTCTCCATCAGAGTCTGAATCAGAGGTTAATTCATATTATATATTTATATATTTGAGGTTGTAAGATCTATAAGAGCTAGATTAGTTTTTCCCTCGTCTTTGTTTGAACGACCTTCGTTATCAAGTTCATCTCATGTTGTCATGAGACTCTTATTGAACTTGTTTATGAAACTTTCTTTTTGAAAGCTTCCTTTCTTTGGTATTTATTTTTGCATGTCAGAACAATCAACCCCTGAAATGACCAGTCTTCTTACAGTTGAATCAACTTTTCTGATCATATTCATTTTCCTTGGAACTAAACCTTCTAAAGCTATTGCTTTTACCAAAGATTTTTTTCCTCCTCGCTAGTTAATGAAACCTTCTAATGATAAAGGCCATTTTCTCCTAATTATAAACTTCTTCATCAAAAGCTTCTTCTGATTTCAAGATTTTGAAGGATTTGACTGCTTTACCACCAGATCTTCCAGCCACAGATTTTAAAGTTGGTGTTTTGGATTTTATCATTGACTCGTCCTCATGCAGTTCCATTTCATGTCTCTAAAGGTTGATAATCAAACTTTCAAGACTCATAATATTCAGGACCTTAGCTGTAGACTTATAAATGATTTTTATATATTTAAAGTGAGGTAGAGCCTAAATCAGAATACCCCTTGCTCTATGGTGTTTTTTGTAAACGTTCTTTTTGGCTGGTGTAAGAGTTTTTATGTCTTTCACCATCCAAACACCATAAACATCCATGTCAATGTTGTCCTCACGTATGTACCATAACTCATCATCTAGTCCAATGATGGAATTATAAATTTTGCTCTTCCACCACTCAAATTGAGTGGAATCACCACTAAATGAGGGTGGTTTAGCAGAATAATGTCTTTTCTCACTAGCATTGTAGTCATAAGGAAAAGCAACGCATGCCATGTTAGAGTAAGTATATTTCTCATGATCGATTTAATATACCACGGTTAAGTGTTTAGCATAGCTTGTGCTTTGATGTCAACTGAAGGTGAGAAAAATACATAATGAGGGGGCATAATTGTGTATTTCAAAAACTCATTTTACTTCTGATTTTAGAACTATAGAATCTAAAGTACGTTTAAAGTCTGGTATCATATCAAGTAACAACAACGAAAATAAAGTGTTCAAAAGTAAATGCTAGCAACACACAAAGATTATCCTGGTTCCTCTCCTCGACTGAGAGTAGTCAAGTATCATTGCCTCAACAAGAGATTTTCAATATAGCCAAATATATTACAATTGGTCAAGCACACTTGCAAGAGACCTCAATTCTCAATCAACCTAGAAAGAGACTTATGCTCGAAAAACCTTGCAAGAGACTTCTGCTCAATCCACCTAGAAAGATACTTCACTTGCTCAAGTATACATATAAGAGACTTTAATGTTGAAGCATACAAGCAAGAAACTTCCTCTACTTTAAGCAACAAGTTTAGTAGAAAAGATAACTACTAAACGTTGATACACAATCATAAGTATAATAGTTGTGCAAAAATCACAAAGGTTCTCAACCTTTCTAAGATTTCTAAGATAAGTTAAGATAAGAAATCATAAGATCTTATGCAATAATAGTTACAAAAATAACAACTCAGAGTCATGCAAAATATTTTATAATGCATTGTGATGTTGTGACCTTCCTTCAAGTCTTCGACTTCCTTTTATATAGGTAGAGAAAGAGTCGTTAGAGGTTTGAACAACAACAAACTTAGTGAAGAAATTTACTAAGAAATACTTTGGAGACTAGCATCTGGTTAAAAGTATCATCCACTCAATAATGACATAGTCCACAACACCTTTTGAAGTACTATTTATTTACCAAAAGGTAGAACAAACTGAAGAAGTCACATCACCATTCCTTGAGCTCTACTAACAATGTCAAAAAATTTATCGTTTTGACAAGACAAGTCTACTTTGGTGCAGAGTACGGATCAAAGACTCCCCAAGCCTTAATAGCCTGAGTTGTCACTAGAAGTTGGAACAACATACCAGAGTCTGAACCTTCAGATATTGGTGAACACATTCAGTGATTATCCAGAATCTGAGTAACATTGCATTTTCACTTATGCTTTCGACATGATTAATTCATGATTAATTCTTAGCTTGTGATCCCACACACTTGAGCATATATTAGTATACCCATTTGTTTCATGAATACTTTGTTATCATCAAAATCCAAGGAGTATGGCAATCTTGTTCCAACATTTTAAACAACCCAATAAGCATGTTGGCCCATAATGGAAATGTTTAGTGGGAGCCCAAAAAATCAGAAGTTGTTAGATATGGGTCAATATATCAACGAACCTTAACCAATTAAAGAGAAATGACTTGTAAGAAGAATATTATAGGACCTTGGGAACACGCATATATGTGCCATATAATTAATTGATCAAGGAAAATGATTAAAGAAGGACAATCAGATGAGAGAATGTGTAATATTCTGACACATGTCTTTTAGGAAAACTATTTTGCAGAGGAAAGTTCTAGGTCCAAAAAAAACCCTTGAACTTGACTATAAAAAGGAAGGTTTACATTCTACAAGTGGATTAACATTGTTCTTGATCACCTCGATAACATCTTGATAACCAAACAACACCTTCATTTGTTTGCACCACTTGTCATAATTCTTCGCATCGAGAATTGAGATATTTGTAAGGATAAGTTCATTGGAGATGGAAACCATTTTCACACTAAGTGTTTAATCAAATAACCAAGCTCTGATACCAAATTTTTGGTAAAACCCCAATCATGAGAACAATGGTGAATAATGGAGAAATGGATAGAATGAGAGAATTAGGGTGGAAATATGACATTTTAATATTGATGACCTAATAGTGGTATCCAAAATCATTGGTTCGAGTGAAGGGTCAACTTCATTGTATCAAAATTCCTCCCCATATGATAATAGGTATGAGGCATGTCTCATTGAAAAAGTATCAACCATGGTACAAGACGAAAGAGCTTTCGCTTGAAGGGATTATTATGGATAGACTCACACTTCAGGGGGAGTGTTGAGAAAAACAATTTTAAGTTAGAAGTGTTGAGAAAAAAATGTGGGAATTTCCACATTGATTAGAAAGATGGAAATTGAATACTTTATAAATGAGAGAATTCACACACTTATCATCTTAAGGTTATGGGTGAGTATGTGGCGTGTCTCTCATAAGATGTATGCTCATAAAGAAACAACTCAATAAAATGTTCCCTCATATTGACCCCCAAATTGATGACCCAACAAGTATCCCCTCGTATTTATAATGTTGCAGTCACAACATATTGTCCAATCATCCATATTATTGTGTTATTATGCAACTTAGTCAACATAACACAAGTTAAATGTTTGTTTTTCTGTTGGGGGTATCCATAGATTCCAGTAAGTCTAGTTAAGTTTCTAATATCATGGGAATCAAAATAATATTCAATGAACATTTTATTACTATCAATAATGAATAAGTTTATACACATTTTCCACACAAGGATCAATCTCCTAGATTTGCCTCAACATGTGATGGAGCAGTCACTAACCCAAAAGTTATTCGTATAAGCTTGCAAATGATAAAAATATGTTTTTAAAATGCATAAGATTCAACTTAGCTTCTAATTTAAATAGAATATCAGGATGATGGAACTTTAGTAGGTTCTTCATTGCTCTAATTGTTCGAGGGTTGCCCAACCCTCAAACATTCCAACTTAGGATTTTCATTGGTCTCGACTAGCCTCTAGTCTGAGGTCTACCGTTGGTTATGTGTTGTTGTTTGAGCTTTATATTATGCACAACCTTTTACTTTGACGTTGTTCATTGTTGTCCTTTTCTTTCCGAGTTATGTGATATAGGTGTGTAGATTTTTCTTGGTTTTCTTCTCTGTTCTTTTGTTTGTTATCTGAAATTTTGCATCCTCCTTAGTTTCTTGAGCATAACTTCAGGTATAAGAGAGTTGTTCCCAGAGTTTGGTGATTCAAAAGAATAACTGATGTATTTTTTGTCACTAATTTCTTGATGTGTTTTCCATACTTGGTAGATTGTAACCAGGGGCCAAATGGATTGTTTCCTTGAGAGTCTAAATTGTCTTGGGCTTATTTAGGGCAAAACTCTTCATTATGGCCTATCAAGCAACAATTGAGAATTTGTTTTTTTCTTGGGCTTCTTATCTCAATTGTTTTAATACAATTAAACTACCCACACCCCATATAGTTATCTTAATATAAGCTACATATACACTAAGTCAGTTAAAAATGGATATACTATACATCTATTTGATTCATTACTTCAGTTTTATTTTTAAAAAAAATTGATCAAGCTAATGATGTCATACACTTCGATGTTTTTATAATTCACGATGATTGATTGTTGGTAATATTATTTTTATGAGATGTAAATGAAAATATATATTTTGACATGTCAATCAAGTGGCCCGCTAAAAGATGATGTTTCAACTCAATCTTTTAAGTTACCCTATTCGACTTTAGACAAGTTAATTTAAGGCAAAATACCCAAATTGGTCCATTAACTCTACCTTGGGGTCCAATTTAGTCTCTTACCCAAATTGGTGCCTTAACCCTACCTTGGGGTCCAATTTGGCCTTATCTTTAAAAAGTTTCAAAGTGATCCTTTAATTGTTCAAAAAGGGTCACATTAGTCATTTCCGTCCATTTTTTACTAACGATGTTAACTTTTGCATGTGTGGCATCTGACGTGGCGCTTTATGTCCAGTTGGGCATACGTGTGGCATGTGAGGTCATTAAATACCTAGAAAATGTCTAAAAAAATTGTAGCAACCAAGATTCGAACACAAGATCCTTTAATAGATTGACAAGCTATCAACCACCACATCACTTCATATTTTTTGTATATCTTCACACTTATTACCTTTATTAATATTTTCTTCATCAGTAAATGACAAAAGCTCATCCTACTCATGTCAATAAAAGTGGTTGTGAATCCTTGAATAGAGACAGATGATGATACAGAATTGTTGTTGTCTGTTTGTAGTCCATTCATTTAGGAATAATGCTACACAAAGATACTGAATTTAAAATCAAATTAATGCAACGTCAATAATAATACATCCATATGTTGCTGTCTTGGAAAAAAATTAACATTCAACTGATTGAAAATACCGCTAAGGGACTACAACTAGATTTGAATTAACTTTATTGGAAAAAATCCTTTAACTATATAGATTCTATGGTGTTTGCAAAGAAGCCAAATGAGGGAGCTCATGAGAAGTTAAGATGCAGAAACCAATTTGGAAAATGCTTGTTCTGAAATCATATTGAACGAATTAGGAAGAAACAATTTTGCACCTTGTGAATAACCATCTCCTCCCTAAATTCACACTATATTTCTCCTATCTTCTTTATGTTTGACTATTATCTGTTTCGTATACTTTTCTTGAAAGATTCGCGCTATATAGAACTGCTGAACTAATTTCAACTTAAATACAAGTTGCTTCTTCTTAAAAAGTAATATTCTTTTAAAAATTATATACTTAAGAGTATTTGTTGGTGAGTTTTTTATTGATACATTAAGACTTCAATTAGCCAAATAGTACTATCAATAAATGAGTAAAAAACTTCGACATTTTCATGTACAGTTGAATGAATGATAGTTATAGTGAATGAATGATTTTGAAATAGAATAGAACAGTTACCTGCATACAAGTCTCATCCCAATTGTGTCCAAAATGGATGACAACGAGACGCTCTTCCTCAGCAAGGATCGCCTGATCCACAACCCACCCCGAATGCAAGTGAGGCAACATGTACGACATATTTCTTGTTCTCAATCATAAACTCTACTTTCTGCTCCAACCAACCCAAATTCACTTTTCTTAATTAGGGTTTCAACATTCAACAACATATAAAACAAACTAAAAGATAAAAAACATTCAAATAAGTGTTAAGTGGTGTAGTGGTTTGATATTAATTGTAGCAACCAAGTGATGTGTGTTCAAATCCTAGGTTCCACAAATTTTTAGAATTTTTCTGGAAATTTTTGCCAAGTCATGTGCCACGCGTATAACCAAGTGCCACATCAACTGCCACCCTGTAAAAAATTAACACCTTTAGTAAAAAAATGGACGGAAAGGACTAACTTAGCTCTTTTTGAACAATTAAATGACCATTTTGAAACTTTTTAAAGATAAGGGACCAAATTGGACCCTGGGGTAGAGTTAAGGGACCAATTTAGTTCCTCTCATTCCCCTTTTCTCTCTATTCCTTTTCCTTCTTTCTCTAAAGCAAAAATGATTTTACAACGAAGATATATATATATATATATATATATATATATATATATATATATATATATATATATATATATATATATATATATATATATATATATATTATTTTAATTAAAAGACTAATTTGTAATGATTTTTAATTAAAGAAGTAAATCAAAATAGTAAAATAAGTTTGGTGATTAAATCAGTGTTTTAAAAACCGAATCGGATCGGTCGAACTGGGAACCGGCCAGATAACCAGTATGGTTTGAATGTTTGATCGTTTATGTCATTGAACCGGTGTGAACTGGGAAAACCGGAAAAACCGACGATTTTCATAAACCGGGGATTTAATCGCAATTTTTTTAAAAAAATAATTTTTTATTATTTTAATAAATAAAATTAAAATACAAAATGAAATAAAAAATAAAAAAATAAAAAAAATAAAGAAGGATTTTACTGCAGATTATTTTAATATCAAAGAAGGAGATCCCAACGTTGAAACAATTTTCTCTCATTTAAATTAAATTTGATATATATTTGAATTATTTTGTTATAAACTATTTAATTAAATTATGTTACTATTAAATTTTATTAAACTTTATTTGCAATTAGACTTTATAATTTTATATTATTTTGTCATATTTTGTCATGTGTGATGCCTTTATTTAAAATTTGAATTTAGATTATAAACTTATGAATTTATGATATGTTATTTAAATAAAAATTAAATGTTATTTATATTTTGTATAGACTGAATCATCGGTTCGTCGATTTTATATCTATATAATTTTCTTATAAAGATCAATCTATTTAATTGAGTTATGTGATTTAATCCGGTTTAATCATGCGGTTCGACCAATGATGTAATGATTCAACCAATAAATCAATGACTCACTATCCTCACCGATTTGATTTTTAAAAAACTGAATTAAATATTAAAACATATATTAAGCCAATAACCAAAATGTTATCAAACCAACAACAGACAGAACACAAAATTAACAACGGACTATCCCACATATATATAGGTTTCAATTTTTAGGGTTTGCGAAGGGTTTAACCTTTTTTTTTCACACTCCCAACAACCAAAGTTCCATTCCCAATTCACCATGGTTTTCAAAACTAACCAAAACGAAAACGAAGAAGAAAAAGCACCATACACAGTTGAACAACAAGAACAAGACGATGATGACGAAGAAGAAGAAGTAGAAGAAGAAGTGTGGGACGATTGGGAAGGTGATGACGGAGATTCAGACTCTGATTTCATCTGTCTTTTCTGTGATTCCAATTTCGATTCATGTACCTCCTTGTTCCAACATTGCGCTTCGATTCACCACTTCGATTTTCATGCTCTTAGAAATTCTCTGAACTTGGATTTCTACGCTTCCTTCAAGCTCATTAACTATATTCGCTCCAAGGTAACACTTTTAGGGAAAAAAATGTTCTAGCTTTGTTTTATTTTCAGCTTTGGAACAATTTTTGTTTGTTAATAATTTTGTAAAATTAAGTACTATATAAGAGATTTCAATTGTGACCGTAAGTGAGTGACTTTGCTAACAGTTGGTTTGTTATTTCTTTTTTCAACCAGGTATCTGAGAACAGTTGTTGGAGTTGTGGGTTAGCTTTTCAGTCCAAACATGATTTGCAAAATCACTTGCATGATGTAATTGACTTCAATGCTATTAAGCCTTTGTGGGATGATGATAGATATCTAAAACCTTTCATGCAAGATGATTCATTGTTGTTCAACTTTGGTGAATTTGATGAAGGTGAAGATGAACAAACTTCAATCATGGATGAAGATCTTGTGAGTGATTTGAAAAATGCTCTAGAAGCAAAAGGTGTTGATCAAGATGCCGTGAAAATTTTGGTAGTTAATGACCATGCAAATGATGTTTGTAGAAGCGAGGAGACAGCTTCTGTTTCAGATGAGCATTCAAACTTGCCCAGCTCTTTAGATAAGGTGCTTGTTAATGGGAAAGACTCAAGAGCACGAGCACATGTTTCATCCATTGATAAGGATCCAGAAGAAGGGTCTTTGATCGGTAATCCTCATAATCACATTGCAACTCATATTAGGAAGGTTAATGAAAGTTATTTTGGGTCTTACAGCTCATTTGGCATCCATCGAGAGATGTTAAGTGATAAGGTATAAAATGTACTTTTTTTTTTTTTGGTTTTAGGTTTTAACAAATGGTGTTACGCAAAAAATTGAAAATTTGTAGTTTTTTTTTACTATATTATTATTGGTTTATTAAAGCCACATCTAATTTTATGTAGGCTAGAATGGATGCTTATGGTCAAGCAATTTTGAAGAATCCCTCTCTACTAAATGGTGCTGTTGTTATGGATGTAGGTTGTGGAACTGGCATCCTCAGGTGAGAAACATATTTGACTTTTGTGAAATCTTAGTTCAATTTACAGCCTTTCTCTTCCCCTTATAAATTCTAACTGTAACTAACTAAACTGACAACTGTCTGACTAACGCTAACCCAATTCCCATGCATTTTAAAGGGTCTTATAATGACATTGTATGGTAGTAACAGAAGCTACTAATCTTGTTTATAGATACAAACTCATAGTTACTGTATAAGTTTTTTTTTTTGTCCATTTTAAGAAGTAATGATTATGATATACTGTATACTAGACAGTTACAAATTGTTAATTCATGTTTCGGGGCTATAAATTGACATTTCATATTTGATTGCTCAATCATTTGAATTTTTCTGACATTGTTATATTATTATTTGTTTTAGCCTTTTTGCAGCTCAGGCGGGGGCTTCGAGGGTCATTGCAGTTGAGGCTAGTGCGAAGATGGCAGCAGTGGCATCTCGGGTATAGATTACCTGCTTGGTAGCTTCTTCAGAAACTCTTCAACTACATACCTATCTCCTTGCTCACTTTGTTTTCTTTCAAATTTAATTCAGGTTGCAAAAGATAACAATCTCTTGTTGAGTAAAAACGAAACTAGAGTCAATGGCAACCAAAAAGGAGTCGTAGAAGTGGTTCACGGCATGGTTGAAGAAATTGACAAAATTGTTGAACTTCAACCTCATAGTGTTGATGTACTGTTAAGTGAATGGATGGGATATTGCTTGTTGTATGAATCCATGCTTGGTTCAGTGCTTTATGCACGTGACCGGTATCTGAAGCCTGGGGGTGCCATTCTTCCCGACACAGCAACTATTGTGAGTCCCTCTGCTATCATTCCACCTCAGAACTTTTTAATTTTTACCAACACTGTCAATAGTGCCATAGCATTGTAGTGGAGTGGCCCTTGGTTGCTGCAGCACATGCAATAGCAGCGATAGTTCATTATATTTTGTTTGAGGTTTATATCTGATCTTGTGTATTTATTTATACATGCGTGTTATCTTATTAATAATTCCATTTTTCTTCTATAGTTTGTTGCAGGATTTGGAAAAGGAGGTACGAGTCTTCCATTTTGGGAGAACGTGTGTGATTTTGACATGTCTAGCATTGGGGAGGAGCTTGTTACAGACGCTGCCCGATATCCTATAGTTGATGTTATAGACCATCAAGATTTAGTTACCAGTTCTACTATTCTTCAGGTTTGTGCCTTTTGTGTAATGTGAATATGTTACAAGACATTATATTAGTGAATGACTGAATTCTCTATCCTTAATGTGAATGTGTTTTTTTCCCTTCCAGACCTTTGACTTGGCTACCATGAGGCCCGATGAAGTGGATTTCACCGCAACAGCTTCTTTGGAACCAAAATCGAGCACTTCAGAAAACGGAAAAACACATTTGAATTCTAAAACATGTTGCTGGTGTTATGGGGTTGTCCTATGGTTTGATACTGGATTCACATCTAGATTCTGCCGGGAAACACCGGCTGTGTTGTCAACATCCCCTTACACTCAAAAAACACACTGGTCACAAACAATCTTAACTTTCCGGGAACCTATTGCCATTGGATCTAGTGAAGATAATGCGAGAAAACCAGAAACCATTGGCACTGAAGTCTACCCTGCTGCAAAGATTGATCTGCGTGTCAGCATTGTCCGCTCCACTGAGCATCGCAGCATTGACATATCCATGGAAGCTGCCGGTGTAAGTCCTGACGGCCAGAGACGCAGTTGGCCTGCTCAACTTATTTCCCTGCAGTAGGATGCAATGCAGTTTGCATCACATGCTATCTAAGCAACACAATTTTGAATTGTTCCTGTTTTAGTCTCAGCAAGAATTTTCTGTCCTGTTGTGTTTTGTTGAGTAAAATCTGACATTGATTAGTTATTGTTTTTGAAGCTCTTCGATTTAAACCTTCCTCAAAGATTAAGCTCCTCGAGAATTTAAAAGAGATATGTAATTTTTGTTATTAGTTTTGTTTTATTTTGTACTTTATTTTAATTTCGGAATTTGTTTTTTTTTGCTATTATTTTTATCATTGTAAATTACATGAAAATTATCAGTTATGGTGTCACATCATAGAAAATAGAGAGGCAATAAATATTTTATAAAAACCAAAATTTAGAAGAGTATAAAAAAACATATTTCTCAATTTGCTTAAATAAGATTCTATTATTTTTGGCGTTAGTGTGGTGATGTGTAATTTTTTTTTATATTTCTTTTATATATTCGTTTAACACAGTGACTATTAAACTTTCTCCCCATAATATGTCATTTAATTCTCATTTCCATATTTTGTTTTAAATCCTTCTAAATTAGGGCGTGACTTTTCCATTTTTAAATTTGTCTCTTCCATTCATTGATAGTTCAGGCAAGCTCAACGGTGGTTGTACGAATGCGTTAGAATTTCCTCATTTCTATATTTTGTTTTAAGTCCTTGTAAATTAGGGCATGACTTTTTCATTTTCAAGTTTGTCTCTTCCATTCATTGATAGTTCAGGCAAGCTCAACAGTAATTGTACAAATGCGTTTGAATTTCCAAGAAAGAAACTTCCAGGTATGTCGTTTATTGTGAACTTACATTATGGGGAAAAGTTTGTTGGGGATGGTGTCGTCTACTACCATGGTGGAAATAAAGTTGAAGTAGACATTGACCCTGATAAGTGGAGCTTCTTTGAAACAATCAATATTGTTAATGATGTTTGCAAACTTGAAATGAATGATTTTTGACTAGGGTGGTATAACATTGTATCGAGTAAGCATGCAAGGGTAGTTAGTGATGTTGATACTGGTAAGATTTAGGAACAATACGTTGAAACTGACGTTAGTGTAGACCTTTTTGTTGAGCACAAAATTACAGGAAATGTTGTTAATGATGTGGAAACTAACAATGTTATGGAAGACGATGGTTTTGAGGATGCTGCTGATAATGTTGAATGTGATGCAATTGGTGAGGAAAATGTAACTAATGTTCAAGCTGAGACAGGTATTGATGATGGTCATGAAAGTGATAGTGATTACACTGGTTTATCATTGGAGGATAGTGAGGATGAAAGGGCCATTGGTTTGGATGATGGGTTTGATGTGGTAGAAAAAACTTTTGCAAGGGTTAAGCAGACAACAAGGAAACATAAGAAAACTCCAATAAAGATAAGACTTGTTGATGCAGCTGGGGGTTCATCTAGTGGAAATAGAGTTGGTAATGAAGGGATTGAAACTAATTACTTAAGTGATGATCTTGGTAATGAAGAAATTAAAACTAATTCCTATCAAAGAAGGTGGTGGCTCACAATCAAGTGTTGCAGTTGATATAGTCTCACCTCTGTCATCAGCTTCACAAAACAAAATGTTGCTAAGCATCATAAATCAATTGAGTGTAAAATTTAGTTGTTGTCTATGTTGTCTGGTCTGCTGATATTTCTCTGATTGTGTGTGTTTTAATGTGACTTTGTAGGCCAAACAACCCAAACAGAAGGTCGTAAGAAAGTTGGAACTGAAGAAAAGTGACAAAATAAGGGTATTACAACGCAAAAAGCTTAAGGAAGAAGGAAGTAGCAAAGACTAACCATGAAAGTGTTAAACAAGCACTTGTTTTGAATTATGTTGTACTGCTATGGCTTACAACTTGTTGTTAAAGCCTTTATGTATTATGACTTGAGAATTAGCAGAAGAAAACAATGCCATGGATGTTGAAGGAAGTAGGTAGAAAAAGAGCAGAAATGATACAATTGTAGAAGAAAAAAGAAGACAACTTCTAAACTTGTTGGTTTTGGTCCCTCTTTATTTAAAGTTGAATTACAATTTCTACGTGTGTTACACAATTAAATAAAGAAATCATTAACAATATTTCAACTCAACATCGTTTGCCAACTAGGCTTTTTTTTTAACGTTCCATTGATGTGAATGACTATTACCAAAAGAAATAGAACATATAAGGACTTGAACCGGAAAAAGAAATTCAAAGGCTAAAACCAAAATCTCGCCAATTTACAAGGACTATCACATTTAAGTTTCTCAATTTTATAGTTATTACTGGTAAAATTTAGAAGAGTTGATCAAATGTGATTTTTAAGTGCAAAATTGAATTAAATAGGCACATTTGAACAATAATAAAGCAACTAAAATAAATTTATTTACATTTATAAGAATTATAAACCAAATATCTACGTTTTATATAAAACAAGTTTCATATGAAAAAATTATAACTTAGGCTATTATCACCAAAAATAGTTAATGTTCCGGACTGGCCCAACGATTAGATTTGACCCAATCCTCTTAACCTATGAGACGACCCAATAGTCCAAAGGTCAAGGTATCAACTACCATGATATCCTCGGGATGGTCGCGTCTTGTCGACCAGACTTGGTCGTGATCACCTCCTTTTCTCCATCATTCATGTTTATTGACCATATTTGGCAATAATCACCCAGATCCGACCATGACAACTCCTGCCCGTATGATCGTATGCCCGACATACCCCTATTTGCGACTAGGATGCTCGTCCGACGATTGAGTTCTGACAGTTACCTATTTTGGCGGATCCAAGATCCAGTCCCAAAATAGGAACCATTGGTCACGCGCTGGGGGCTCTCTATATAAACCCTCTCATTTGAGAGGGCCATATATTGAATATTCTCTCCTCAAATACTTTACTCGTACTTGCTTGCTCTTGTGCCCGTTCTAACTCTGGCATCAAAGTATCTTGCCGGTACAACCCCTCATTCTCCTCATCACGCGAACCTGTTCGAAGGTCCACGTCAGCAGCCATCGAAATTCTGATCTAAAGGTAAGATCAGTTAATTTAAACAATAAATAAATATCAAGTCTTAAACTTCAAAGTATTTTTTATTATGAAATAAGTTAAATTTAAATCTCCTATATAACCATAGAGTTTGGAAATATTTTTACTATCTTTTATATAGCCTTCATGATATTTTTGGTTATTTCTAATTTAAAATATGATTGAGTTTTTAGATTAACTTATATCCAAAATTATCTTGATTGTGGCACGACATGCGTTGTAGTAATAGAGGTAGTAGAGCTGTCAAATGGACTGACCCGATTCATCCCACATCGATCCGGTAGGTCAACACTTATAAATGGGCTAGAGTGGGTCAATCCGATTATTTTATGGGTTATCAAAATTGAGTACGACCCAGTTCCTTATGGGCCATGCAGCTCGATGGGTCAGACCCGTCTATATATTTAAGTATTATAATTATAATTTTTAAATTAAGAGACAATAAAATACAATCATATATAACAAAATAATTAATCATCTAACCATTCAAAATAGATATAAAAATAAATTATAAAGTAGACAATTTTTTGGCTAAGTCCCCTGAACACTTGGTGAATCAAAAAATTGGCGGTGTAATTTTAGAGATAATAGAATACATTCACACATACATAACCAAATAATTGAGTATTGAATATTTTTGGATGAGCTTGTTGCAACCATATCATTTTGATACACACCAAAGAGATCATACAAATCATCCTTCACTTTCTTTACATTGTCTTCATAGCCACTTGGATCAAGTTTCTTAAAGTAAAAGTTCAAAAAGTCCAATTTTGATATTGGGTCAAGAACATTTCCAAGTGCAAAAGTAACTGAATATTCACTCAAATACTTATCAAACTTTTCCTTCACCCCTTTGCTAATACTTATCAAACTTCCCATAAATTTAATAAAAACTGTTTTCTAATTTTTTTTTATCAAAACAAATTATTATTTTTTAATGTTTTTAACAAGGCATCCCAAAGTCCGCTTGGCTGGGCCGACCCGACCCATAAAAAACCGGTCCGATGGACTGACAAAAAAAATATATGGTTGTATTTTTTAATATTTTTTTTATGGTTCAGCCCGTGCTAAATTTTAGGACTTATGAGTTGGTCCAATGGGCCGAGTCCATTTTGACAGCTCTAGGTAGAGGAAGAACATGAGTATTAGATATATTCAATAGTTATATTTTAATTTGTATTTTGAAATTAACATTTTAAAAAGTTGTATGGTTTGTTGTATTTTATGAACGGATGGTTTAAGACGTTTCAACATATTTATAATATTTTAGGTCGGTCTTGCAATCACCGCATCAACTTCAATCAGATCCTTTTTTTCGTAACGGTAAAATGTACTCCACATAATCTTTATATCATTATGCATCTTCAACTCAAACTTGCTAAATTGTATCTCAATATCAACCGGATTAATATCTACCTTGACATCAACCAGTTTAACGTCATCTTTAACATCACCTGATTTAACACCATCCATCACTTCACTCAGGTTAACATCCATAGACACAATAACTTTGCAGAAAGTATCAGGGCTGACCATATCTACGACCAATTATAATAGTAAAAACAAATTTAATATTCAAATTCAACCTCAGAACAATCCGAAAATGCATATCTGAAACACATGCAACCTAATCCGAAAATGAAGAAAGAAAAAACATGTACATTATCTTGAATTCCAACTTCTTTTGCTTCTTTTGATGTGATAAAACAAAAAAAATGATGTTTTCGAGTGTAAAAGTTGATTGAGAATGGGATGATGTTTTCAAGGGTTTTGAGAGAAAAATGTATTTTGATCATGAGAAAGAAATATATGCAAGGTGGTGTTTTATTCAATTTTTTGTTTGACAATTTCGAAAATACAATTTCAAAATTGTCATTGAGGTTTGAATGTGAATAAATACACATTCAAGAAATAAATACACCTTCAGAGATTATTATAGAAATGTATCTCAAACTTAAATCTTTCACAAATATGGAGATGCATTTTTGAACAATTTTTTTTTTGACAAAAAAAGTCATACTTACAATGTTTTAATGATGTCAAAACTACTGTTATTCAGGAAGACACATTGGATCGTAAAATGTTGGCATATTAAATCATTTGAAAGTGAATTTTTGATGATTCAAAGTGAATGAGTCGACTCATTAATACAAACAGATCGACTCATTCAGTTGGAAATATTTGAGTCGACTCATTTGGCAAATTAGGTCGACTTAAACAAGGTGGAAAATTCTTTGGGACTCACGGGTCTCAACTGGCTAACTGAGGACAAAATTCAAGTCGACTCAAATGATGCTTTGGGGCAACGCATTCCTGGCAAGAGGCACCACATCATTTTAATTTCTCTCTTATCTTATTTTTCCTTTTTTTTCTTTAGTGATAATATATATAGCCAGTGGATTATTTTTTCATGATTAACAAGAAAAGTGAAAGATATACACAAGTGATCTCATCATCTCATCCTTCTGTAGCATTCATCAACAACTACACACAATCATCTTTGTTGATCAAAGTGCAAGACTCATGGTGATAACATTCAAACGACGATTTTAGTTTGAGTTGAGAGATTTATGGGTTTTTCTTGAATAAACCTTGATGATTTGTCCTTCAAGATCATTGTGATTTGGGAGTTTTGCACACATCATTTGTTCGTAGATTCAGCCGAGTGAAGAGGTTTGAAGATCAAGAAGATTGTTCAACCATATCATGATAACCAGAGGATTGCAAAGAGCGGTGTGGGTTCACAAGTATCGAATCAAAGAAGACGAGCTTAAAGTTTGGGGAATCGAGGATTCTTGCAAGAAAGGAGCAATTAATCGAAGGTTTGTTCGACACGTGTGAAGAACTTGATTCAACTTGAATCAAGGAGCATTGAGAAACATAACTATAACAACATTTAGGATTGATTTGTCGTTCCTAATTTCTCTTTGTATAAATATTGCAATTTTAATAAAAAGTCCCAATTCAATTTTTGAATTGGGGACAGAGGTACCCTTAGCGAGGACGGTAGGGGAACTGCCTAAACAAATTCGTGTGTTCTTCGCTTTTCTCTTTCGTTATACTTTTTGCTTAACTTAAAATAGTGTGATATTGAAAATTTTGGTTTGCATATTTTGGTGCACTCCAAGTGTTTGTAAAATTGTTTCTATCAAATTTGATAGCAATCTTAGAAAAATTTTGCACTAAAAATATTGGCAAAACACATCAGGTGTGATGTGTACACTAAGTGTTTAATAAAGTTAAAAACTTACAATTTCTTTGTCATTGTGCTTATTTCTTTTCTCTTAACATTGTTGGTAGTAGTTTAATCAAGTGTGTTAAATTTAAGTGATTAATTTTCTTGATATTGATTAATTAATTCATCTTTATTATCCCATTTAGTTTGATAACGCATATCCGATCACCAGTGACTTAATATGTTTTAGACGTGAATTTTTCCGAGGAACTTCCGCAAAATATTTTTCAATTAATTTTTGAAAGTTGGAAATATTTTTTAAAATGGATCTATTCAACCCCATTCTAGATCTGCGACATCGTCTAACAACATGCATTAGTGCAGCGAGAGAAGAGTCAAGTTTTAGAGGCTCATGTTCCCTCTGGCCATTCAGAGCCATCTACTTATGGAGCTCACGCTTTTCCTCATGCTTCTACATATTTTTCTTCCCATTGGATACAAATTTGACCTACTGACACATCACTCCCTCCATCCTCCCGTAGGCACCAAGTTTCACTTATTCAGGCTCCTAAGATACTCGAGCCAACGGTGGTATCGAAGGCACCATTACCACCTATGATGCATGATTCTTCCGAGCCAGTGCCACATCCTATTAATGATATTGTTGATGATTCTGAGCCAATTCCACCTTCTACTGCTGATGCTGCTGAGTTAGTACCATCTCCGAATGGTGGGGCTGTTGAGGATGCTAAGGCATATGCATTTGGAGGAGGCCATGTAAAGTTGTCACTAATGCCTTTGTACCCACATCATACTACCAAGAATATGTGGGACGAAGAGGTAACATTAATTGGATTCATTCTTTTTAATTTTTGTTTATTTAATTAACAAGTTTATGACTTTGTTTTTTTTCCAAGACCGTGATCCGATGAAGTTTATTAACTATGGGAGGAAGATTAATGGCTTGCCTCGATCGAATGAGGATTGGTTTCAGACATCTTTGTCCATATCTGGGATGAAGTACTTGTGCTTGACCGATTATATTACAGTCAGCCACGAGATACTTAATGCATTTGTGGAGAGATGAAACTCGAAGACCTCGTCATTTTATCTCCCTCTTGGAGAGATGTCTATCACAGTCAACGATGTATCGTCGACGATGTATCGTGTTTGCTACATCTTCTGATCAGGGATAAACTTCTAGATCATGAGAGGGTTACCAAGGACGAGACACTCGAGATGATGGTAGATTGTCTAGGGGTTGACCCAACAAAGGCGAATGACGTGTTGAATAGACCAGGGGGTCATGCCCGATTTGATTATCTGAAAAAGTATATACAATTGAGCTCCAGAAAGCACAACAAGCTACAAGGAATGACGAGCATGTGGGACTCCACAGAGCGCATGCTATTTATACAAGACTGGTACTTATACATATGTCATCTACCTATTATACTTTGAGGATTTCGAGCAGATCCATTATTATAATCGGGGTCGCTTGTTTGGTCTACTTGAAGTTATAAGAGGGCTATAGGTGGAAGACGAAATAGGTCACATGAAGCATCACACTATTGACAGTAATATTTATTGGTCTTTTAATCCTTCCGTGTCATTTTCATTTCATCTTTACAACGTCATTCATTACTTATGATTTGCGTGTTCCAAACTTTTCGGGCTTGGATCCTCCAAAACTTCCTACTCATCTCCGACTAGGCGAATGTATCGACTTACAATAAGGATATGACACGTGCTATTGCATTTACCCCGCTAAGAGGAACCAGGAAATTGAGTCGTTTCGAATGTATCTTGACCGTTTGGATGCTAAGAACATGAACTTCGATAACTATGTCGATCACTGTGAGACGCAACCATTTGACGAGATAATGATATACTCTGGATGGTTAGCTTGCAGATCACGTCTCACTGCTTCTCGTTTGCCGGATCACGTCACGCAGAAGTACGACTACACTCAGACCATTCCCAAACACCTTGTTATATTTGTTCCTCCTGATTTTACATGTAGACAAATATATGCCATGTGTGATGATTATGAGAGTCATCTGGTACCGAAGGAGGCACAAAGTACCATAACTGTGAGCGATTGGAGCTACATCGATAAATTTATCAAATGGTTCTCCAGGGTGTCACATCCGTACATGGTGCATGGTGCTCAAAGAGATCCATCGAGCCCAACTCATTAGGGGATACTAGAGGATGAACAAACACAATTAGATCATTCCGATGACGTCTTTCCTAGATGTCGTCGCATAGTAGAGATTGCACATACAAGAATTGACAAATGTATCTTCCCTGATGAGTCTGATGTGAGGCTGGTCTTAGATGCCATAATGACAGAGACATGTGAGACATTAATGTATCAAAGACAGGGCCAGAGAGCGGGGGTAGGGATTAATGGTCGATGAGCCAAATGAGCTAGAGGAGATAGAGGAGGCAGAGAAATGTTGTTTGACATACATAGTAATGCAATAATATTTAATAGTTGTATTATGGGTTGCATTTTATTTTCACATCATACTACTTTATCATTATTTTCGATTTTATTTATATATGACATTTGGACCATCTGGATTTATATACGCCATTTTTTGCATATGGATTGTATGATTTAAATCTCGTCACATAACATGGTACATAACGCTTATAAATCTTCATCTGAATACACATAAATATTTGAACGTTTTGTGAGAATTTGGTGCATCCGAAGATGCACTTTCGAAATCTAAAAAATATTTTAATATTTTCGCGTGGTATATAAACAACATATATGATGTATTAAAATATTCCAAAGAAATAACCCCTCGATTTTTAGATGGGTTCGGGCCATTGTAATACACCTACCCGACCCCGAGCCCATATTAGTATAGATCAACAGAAACCGGGGGTGAGAAATTGAAATACACCCACCAATAAACAGCAGAATTAAACGCAGCGTTTTCCTGCTCGTTATTTTTCTCAAAACACCCCCTTCACTCTCTTTTGCTCTGTTCCAATTCAACTCTGCTGGTTACTGCGCCAGGTTTGCAATTCGATTTTCCTTTCTTTCCAATTCATCTTCACAATGAAGATGAAATTCAACTTACGTTCTTCTTTTATGCAGAATCACAGTTTGTCAAAAAGAAATCAAGTTTTTAAACCATTATCGAAGGCTTTGAAATTCAATTGTAAAAGGTTTTGTGCTCAAACTTCATCATGGTAAGTTCCGCATTTTTGTTTCTTTTCTTTTCACACTTCATTTTTTCGGTGAAATATCTTCACTAAGGTTCAATTTTAGGTATGCACAAATCAATTTTTAGATAAACCCTTATACCTACATGTTTATATAGAGTATATATAATGCATTTATTTATTGATTGGTTATAGGTTCTGGATTTATATTGGGTAGTAAATAATCTGTTTATCAGAGCTAAATATACCAAACTTCTAAACTATGTAGCGCCGACACCTCTGAAAAAATGTGTGTCAGTGTCAAACGTCCCGTACAGATACTTGTGATTATGTTTAATTTATTATTTTTTCAAATGATTCTATGTGTCGCCGTGTCAGAGTCGTGCTCGGGGTGTCGGTGTTTCATAGCTAGATAATAAAGCTTATTTCCCCATTGTTGAGTTTAATTGGTTATGTTATGTGTGGTTTATTGTTATTGGCAGGAGGTTTTCAAAAGGGCCATACTACAGCCTGGTCCTCCTGAAAATTTTGCTTTGCAGACTGTTCAAGAAGTAATAAAGCCTCAGGTATATTTTGAAATTCTTTTGTGCTACTAGTTTGGATTAGCCTCTAGTTCTTTGGAGACCCCCCCTTGAAAATAAGTTTATGATTCGTTGCTTACTAAAATATTCATTTATATAAGCTTATTATTCTGATGACTTATTTGGGTTTTTCTTATTAGGAAGAGATTTCCATTTAATTTATAGTTAGGGAAAAGAGGAGAGACTCTTAATTTTCCAAAGGGTTTTGATTATGGGATATATATAACTTAAATACAATATGGTTGTCTTTTGATTTAAATTGTTTATTCATGATTCCATGTCCATGATGTTTACATGGTGAATTTTTGAGTTTTTTACAACATGAGCCCAATCTTCCCTTTTGTAGTAACTTTGATTTGACACTGTTAAAGGCTTTGGTTTCTTAATTTTGATTTGTGATTTAACAGAAACAAACAAAATTGGCCCAAGATGAGAACCTGTTCCTTGAAAATATTCTACGGCTGCTCCTTCAAGAATTTGTGGTATGTTAAACTGTTGCCTGTGTTTATTGATTACTCTTTTTTTTTTATTTTTAATTTATTTAAATTATGTGCTAGTTGAATATATAATGCCCATCGAATTGGAATTCTACAATTTTTTTTGTTTATTTTTGTAAAATCCAATGAAAATGTTCATAACATGCTTCAATTATAAGTACCAATGGTATTTTTTTGGTCTGTCTTTTATGCTTGAGATTTAAAGAAACAAAAGGTTAATTTATTTTCTGTCAAAGATTTGATCATGAGCCAGAGTCTTAGTTTCGAGGGAGACAGTATGGCCATGGTTTTGTTTATAAGACAAGAGAGTTATTAGGAGATGCGAGATAGATTTAGAACAAAATATTGTACCAACTACTTAGAAGAATGACATGGATGCACAATACTGACCTTATACATTTGCTTATGCTAATACAATGGTTACAGAATGATACATATATAATATGGCTGTGTATGGTTCCCCAAACCATTCAAACCAACCCACTCTTTGGTTCAAGTTTTATAACCAAAAACCATTATTTCAGAAAACTGGTTCATGCTTGTGAAATGGTACAACCATATTAGAACTGGTTTAAAACCATTTTTTTATAATTAAAATACAGTTTCACTTAAAATTAACACTTGAATACCAGTTTCAGCTAGATCTTGGTTTCCAATTCCAGCAACAACCAATGGAGGTTCAGTTGGTGTTGATCTGAATTTAGAACTATGACTGTCGTGGTTGTCGTCACCGCTGTGGTTGTCATCGCTGCTTCATTTCCCTCTTCCTCATGCACAGTAGAGAAGTTAAACACAACGGTTACATCCCCTTTTCCTCCAATTCTTTCCATCCCTCTCTCTCAGCCACCATCACTTCTCTCTTTTCTTGATCTTTCTATTTTTTTTTTCTCACACACAACACGATTTCTTCCACTTTCTTTGCACAATCTCTTTTTTTCGCTACAAAATGTGAATGTCTGTTACTGTTTTTTTCCTTCATGTTGCTTCCATATGATTGCATGAAAACTTATCTCTCTATTTCATAAAATTGTCCAGAAACTTACCTAATTTAAAAATCAACATTTACTATTAGTTGATTAAATGATAAAGTATGAAGTGTTTTCATGATGCTTAATTGACTTGAATGAAGTCCACTGTAAACTACTGACGGGGGTTGAATTTAGCGGAAGAGGCTACACTCCCACAACATGGCGAACCAAAGTCGAATCCTGGCTGGGAGCTGCCCATGTTTAGTGCCTGAAGTGCCTTGAATAGGATTACCTCCTGTGGAGGGAACCTATGGGAAAAAAGTGCACTCTAAATTAAAAACAGCGTTTTAAGAAAAACCATTTCAACATATAGACTTATGTAATGCCATTGATGTTTCTATTCCCCTCTTTGTTTTGTTGTTTCCTGGTTTATGTCTCTATGACCTGGATTATTTGTTTGCACTTTGGTTCAGTCGGCAGCATTTCAGTGTGGGGAGAATGTAATGCAATACGGACAATCAATTGATGCCAATGAAACTTCCCAGGGCCACATTCCTCGCCTTCTTGGTTTGTGCACCATTTAGGAATGCTTTAATGAGATACAGTTAAATCTTAAAACACCTTAATTGTAAAGTCTTGTGATTCTCTTATACTCATGTTTGTATGTGATTTTCACTTTTCAGATATAGTGCTATATCTGTGTGAGAAGGAACACATTGAAGGTGGAATGATTTTTCAGCTGTTAGAAGACTTAACAGAAATGTCTACAATGAAAAATTGCAAGGATATTTTTGGCTATATAGAGAGTAAACAAGATATATTGGGAAAGGTGCATTCCTTATTTCTTTTGCAGCCCTTTGTGTTTCTCTAGTTAATGATTTATAGCATAAGTATTGTGTAACTGACCTGTATTAATATGGAACTTTTATGTTTGCATGACACACAGCAAGAACTTTTTGCCCGAGGAAAACTTGTGATGCTGAGAACCTGCAATCAACTTCTTCGCCGTCTTTCAAAGGTACATTAAGAATGATTTATTTCCTGTTATATTTAAAGCTTTGAAGTGGATTACTGTCTCTAAACACAAATCTATTGTATTCTTGCTTCCTGCGACAAGTGTTTGTTTCAATTTTTAGCACTCATTTCGTATTTCCTATATTCCTCCCTCTAGCCCTTCTCTCTTTCTTTCCTCCCTCTAGCCCTTCTCTCTTTCTTTCCTCCCTTACCATCTAGGGTTGAACTATATGAAAAATTCTCGCCAGCTTTATAGTATTGAACGAGTATCATGCAAGTTAGGATTAGGTAGAATCCATCATTCTTTTCATTATTGCTATAATTCAATGTGTTGGTTTGGATGTTATAGGCAAATGACGTGGTCTTCTGCGGAAGAATTCTCATGTTTCTAGCTCATTTCTTTCCATTATCAGAGCGATCTGGTACAGTTCTGTAAAGTCTATCTTAACTTCTGGTTTAAATTTCATTTTCTTGAGCACCTCACAACACTTTGATATTTTTGATAAACTATTGCAGCCTTAAATATCAAAGGAGTTTTTAACACATCGAATGAAACAAAATATGAGAAAGAACCCATAGAAGGTATGTCCTTGCTTATTGCCTTAGTTTACTTGGTTGCCATTCTTATAAATACAAGCACTCAAGTGAAATTAATATTTTGATTCCAGCTAATACTTTATTTTCTAAACTTTTCAGGCATATGCATTGATTTCAATTTTTATGAAACTTTTTGGGGCTTACAGGTAGGTCATCACCGACACTTTAGTTCTTGATAGGGAGTTCTCAACTTGAGGCCTGTCTTGCTATTTGACATGATTTTCAATATAAAATTTGTCACAAATGGATCTACTTATAAAAGCCAGAACAATACCACTTCTACTACATGCTGCAGGCCAGTGTTTTTTCTCTTCAATAAAAGAAGATAAAACAAATATTATAATCGGTCTCTGTTTATTTTGACGCAGGAATATTTTTCTAACCCTGCTTCTATTAATCATTCTCCAATAAGGTGGAAAAAATTCACCTCCAGTTTGTCGGTAATCTCTTATTTCATAGTTTTTTGTCTGCATGTATACATTTTTTTCTCAATTATCAAACTGCTACTCTTTTTTTGCTTTTTTACAAAAGAATTTTTGTTGGATAAAAGGTTGTACTGAATACATTTGAAGCACAACCTTTAAGCGATGAAGAAGGAGATGCTAATAATTTGGAAGAAGAGGCAGTTAACTTTAGTATAAAATATCTCACTAGCAGTAAACTAATGGGTCTTGAGGTGAGCTGTTAGACCTAGTCTTGTCACTTGCTACTATAAATGTGATTATAGTTCCTTCAAGATGTTCAATTCCTGACGCAATATTCCCTCTTGTTTGTTTCCTGTTATTGGTTGAATTCCTAATAGTTGAAGGATCCAAGCTTTCGACGTCATGTTCTTGTGCAGTGTCTCATATTGTTCAATTATTTGAAGGTAATAGTTTTCTGAAAAATAATTTCCACGTGATGTATTTAGTATGCAATCTTTATTAGCTGGTTGTTTCTCGTTCATTTGCTTTTAGGCCCCTGGAAAAGGTGACAAGGATTTGCCATCTGAAAACATGGTTAGTACTACTGCCTACTCTGAACTCTTTTAGGTAATGCGGCAAATTGCCTAGTGGCTAATATTTACACTTCTGGCTATGAAAACATTACATGTCTTTCTTAGCGCCTAATATTTGCTAATTGCTATTGTTTGCTTACTTGAAATGATGCCTACTATTTCTCTGTTTTTGGGACAAAATGTAATGTGTTTTCTGCAATCTACGATTGACAACACAGTTTGTTTGCCCTAAAAAGCAGTATTTAGCTGCAGTAAGCTGCTATTAGTTTTTATAAATTTCTTTTCTTGCAATAGTATCCTCCATTTTGTTTGATATCAGGTTTTAGGTTCTACGTACAATGTCGGACATTTCCTTTCTTATTTTTATCTTTACTTTCCCGCTATCTGAGAAAATACGAGTCAGTTATGACTTAAGGAAGAACCTTATTTTAGCTTTTTCTATAGTAATATAAGTGTTGTTTTGATTAGAATTGCAATGCGACATTTAACCATTTAATGCACATTTCCTTTTGTAATTCAGAAAGATGAGATTACATCGTGTGAAGAACGTGTTAAAAAACTTATTGAACTGACTCCACCCAAAGGGAAAGAGTTCCTTCACAAAATCGAGCATATATTAGAACGAGAAAAGAATTGGGTAAGCACCCTCCAACACTTCCTCCCTATACTCTCTTGCTCATAAACATTTGATTTCAAATTATCATTAACATCAAGAATATATTTAACTCCAAGTACTCACTCTGTACTTTTTAGGTATGGTGGAAACGTGATGGCTGCCCACCATATGAGAAACAACCTGCGGAGAAGAAAGTGGTACAAGATGCTTCGAAGAAGCGGTATGCTTGTTTAACAAATTGTTTATTGTGTAAATTGTAGTAATTTAGTTATAGGATTAGAAATCTTTCATAATATCCAAGAAGATAAGAATAACAAATTCCTCCTTTCTTTAAGATCTTTGTTTCTGAACTCATGTTTATTAATTGTAATGCTGTTGTTTTTAATTGTAATGCTTCGAATAATAATAAATAGAAGTTAAGAATTCATTCAAACTCAATTACACTCACATGATGCAGTTGTATAAAAAATTGTAACCTCGTTATTTTTGTTCCTTTTGTGAAGCAAAAAATGAAAAACTAAGCCTCGATCCATGCCTCAAAAGGGATGTCATATAAAGTCAATGGATTCATGATAAAACTCCATAGTGAATGGAAGGGAAACGCATCCATCAGTGTAGGTCACCCACGTCTCATCCTTGATTGTGTTCCTTTTCTCTTTGGAGAGGATGCATCAGAAACCAGTTTTTAAGACCATTATTTTCTTTAACGACATGCGATATCTAGGATACCGAACATATTTGAAGACTTGGCTTGCAGCATAGAGGGAATAACTGTTCTTAAAAAATAGTTATCCGAGTCAAAATATTATAGTTCACGACAAAGAAAATCACTTCCAATAGAAGTTAAACGCATACATGATGCAACTAGGCAAAAACCATAGGCAAATGTGGTGTTTTGTTTTATCGAACAAAATTAACATCTAACCATAAAACATTGTAGATTTTTTAGCTTTGCTTCTTATGCTACTACTCACCATGCCCTGATTGTCTACTTATGATGTTGTCTCTTAATTTTCAGTAAGCCAAGATGGAGAATGGGCAACAAAGAACTGGCTCAGTTGTGGAAGTGGTCAGATCAAAATCCAGTATGTTTTTATCTGTAGAACTTGTGGCTAATGCTAAATGTGCAAGGTCTAGTTTTGTAGATTGAGTTGGACCGAAAGTCAAAATTCTAATAATCTACTTAGTTGATATTTTTTTTCCGGCTAAAAAGTATATCTTCGTTTCCATTCTGTTGGTCATAGTACAGATTGTCTTTTCTAAGTTATCGATTTACACTTTTTTTTGGAATTTCCAGAATGCTTTAACTGATCCTCAGCGTGTTCAAACACCTTCAATTATGGAGTACTGGAAACCCTTGGCTGATGATGTAAGTTTCCTTTATTGAGCAATGAGCAGTAATGGAAATATTTTTTCCCTTTCCTACCTCCACCCTTATGATTTTTTCCCATTATCTAAGCTGTAGGTTTTTTTTTTCTTTTCATTTTACTTAAATATTGAAGTTCTTTGTATTTATGAAATTACAGATGGATCCTTCTGCTGGAATAGAAGCTGAATATCATCACAAGAATAACCGGGTAATCCACTGCTTAAATTTATTTTGGGTGATAGAAGTAGAAATTTTATTTGAGAAGTGAGGAAAGAACAAGGCTAACTCTGGGATATTTCAGTGTTATTTTTTCTACATCATGTTACATTTCAGTGTTGCAGCCGCTACAGTGGCTGAAGTTGTGGAGTTAAATTTGTAACTTTGAATCCCATGTATAAACCTGTTTTTCCCTCAATCTGATGGTTACCAAAATAAGCTGAGAACAAGCTAGACATCAAAACAAATATCTTATCCTATAGCAAGTCCATACGGGAATAAGTAAGTGTAGTAGAGATGAGGATGTTGCGTTGGATGTGGTAAGATTAGATGAGATAAGATTAGAAATGACAATATTAGAGAGTGTTGGTGCAACACTTGTAATAGAAAAGACGGTGGAAAATAGGTTTAGGTGTTTGGGCATGTAGAGAAGACCTTTAAATTCTGTTGTATGAAGAGTAGACTAGTTGGAGAGGAGTCAAACAACTAGAGGAGAGCGGATGGCTAGAAAAATTATAAGAGAACTATTTAGAAAAGTCTTGAAATTAACGAATTGGATAGAAACATGGTTTTGTAAGAACATTATGTAGTAATTTGTTCATGTAGCTGACCCCACTTAGTCGGATAAGGCTAGGTTGTTGTTGTTTAGCAAGTCCAGAAGACGAAAAATTTATTGAAAACATGGCCATTTCGTTTTAACCATGCTTACATAACACCTTGCAACAAAGTATTCCTTCCTCATTTTAGTCAAAACCAATGTTCACCAAACGAAAGCGTATGCCCTTTTTAGGTGCACTTTTATCGTTTAATAGTTGGCTTTCTATTTTAGCATACATTTATATATGTTTATCTTTCTTTATGACTCAGGTTTATTGTTGGAAAGGCCTTCGGCTTTCAGCACGGCAAGACTTGGAGGGATTTTCTAAGGTAAGCTTAACTTTTTAATCTCCATTTATTGTCTGCTTAACTTTTTTGGACTAGTTCAAGTTTTATATGTATATATTGTTGCAGTTTACTGAATATGGAATTGAAGGGGTTGTACCACTAGAACTTTTGCCACCCGATGTCCGATCTAAATACCAAGCTAAACCAAATGACAGAAGTAAACGTAGTAAAAAGGAAGACGCAAAAAACAATGCTCATCAAGTTGAGGAAAATCAGGTTTCTTGATTCAGATCCAACTTCCCATTTTTCTTTTTTTATAGATCCAACTTCCCTGAAATCATGTTGTCATTATTTTTATTGTGGAATAGAATGCTGCTACACCTGCAACTGAGATGGATGGTGAAAGCATTAGAACAGATACCACAGCAACACCTATGGAATTCGACGCTGTTCCTATCCCTGGTTCTCAAGGTGGAACCTCAACTTCTGACGAACTTCAGAAGAATAGCCCAGATACTGATCTCGATCCAGAAGCAGGTCAATTGGATGCAGATGCTGAAGTTGAAGCTGGAATCATAGATGAGAATGATGCTGATGCTGATGGTGATGGTGATGGTGATGGTGATGGTGATGGTGATGGTGATGGTGATGTTGATTTAGATGCAAGCGGCTGAGAGGATTTCACAGATCTACTAGTTAAGTTGGAAGATCATTAGAATAGTGGATAGCAGCATCCTTTTTTTGAATGACAAAGATAGCTGCAACATTCTTCCCTATTAGGTAAAGTTAAAGGCATTTTTTTTTACTATATCTCAAATGACAGGAAGGAGATTAACTTTGACCTGTATAATATTGCTTGAAAGTGTTATCTCACTAAAGAGAGACAATATGAATACTTGTACTTGTATGTGGAAAAAATGAAATGAAGTATCCTCAATTAGTTTTTTCATTACATAACAATACTCAATCCATCTCAACAATGATACGAGGATTGACCTATTTGCCAAAAAAAATTGTTTCAAAATAATTGGTCTTTCAATTTTCAATAATTTTTTTAAGTGTACTATTCTACTAATACTAGTATCGCCGTTGAGAAAACTTCAACTCAAATTGAGTCTTCTCTACCTAGTTTCTAAAGGCTAGATCTCTAGGCCTATTAATCAAGCACCTCTGAGTACGAGTGTTAGACTGAATCAACCCAATAGAAAATAGAAAATCAAACCAAGTTGAAACTGTAAAAAATCGTATTTGGTTCGTATGAGTTTGAGTAATTTTTTAACAAAATCGTACTGTTTGATTTAGTTTGCGGTTTGTATTTTGTACATTGAATTAAACCAAATTAAATTGCATTATGTTACAATCTAAATTCCATTTATTTCACATCCAACAAAAAATTCAAACCTATTATGCCTTAACCTTACAAATATTGTCTTATTCATCACACTTAGAGTTTTAGTTTCTAATCTTCTCTATCTTGTGCATCTCACATCTTTTACTCTAATCTCTCATCTCTTATGCACTTTATTTTCCATCTTCTTATTTTTATGTTATTTCAAGTTATCTTAAGTTTTAACTAAAAATAATTTCAAGCAATGCTCCTCTTACAATTCCTTATTTGTTCACACATCCAACAATTACTTGACTTTTCTCTTAATTTATGTTGATGACATTCTTCTTGCAAGAAACAATGTGAATCTTATTAATCACACAAAGAAAATTCTACATCATCATTTACACATTAAAGATCTTGGACCCCTGAAGTATTTTTTAGAGCTTGAAGTTGCAAGAAGCAGTTCTGGTATCAATATCTGTCAGCGTAAATATACACTTGATCTACTGTCCACTACTGATTTACTTGGTTGTAAACCTGTTACTACTCCCATGTCGCGTGATACAAGGCTTAAAAGCACTGATGACATTCCTATGACTGATCCTACCAAATTTCAAAGGCTCCTGGGTCAACTAATTTACCTCATCAATACCAGACCAAACATATCACATTCAGTGCAACAACTCAGTCAACACATGGGCTGTCCCACATATGTTCATTTAATTGTTACACTTCGCGTTCTACGACACCTCAAAGC
The DNA here is from genome assembly GCA_963966055.1 of Lathyrus aphaca. NCBI lineage: Eukaryota > Viridiplantae > Streptophyta > Magnoliopsida > Fabales > Fabaceae > Lathyrus > Lathyrus aphaca. The sequence goes on from OZ014524.1 coordinate 539,517,039, forward strand.
ATCTTCAGGCCAAGGTTTCTTTTTCCCAACAATTCAACTCTTCAACTCAAAGTCTTCTCTGATTCAGATTGGGCTACGTGTCTTGAAACTCGCAAATCAATTATCGACTTTTGCATATACTTCGGTGACTCCTTAATATCTTGGAAGTCTAAAAAGTAAGCCACAATTTCTAGAAGTTCTACTAATGTTGAATATCGGTCGATGGTCTTTACTGTTTGTGAAGTTCAATGGCTTACAAATCTTCTCAAAGAACTCTTCATTTCATTCAAACAACCAACTCTTTTGTATTGCGATAACGCCTCTGCTTGTCACGTTTCCAACAACTCTGCATTTCACGGACTAACCAAGTATATTGACTTGGATTTCCACTTGGTTCGAGAAAAATTACAACAACAATTATTCCACCTTCTTCCTGTTTCCTCGTCTCAACAGTTAGCCGATATTTTTACAAAACCTTTAGATGTGAAACCTTTCCTTACCAATATTTTCGAGCTTGGTTTACATTATATCTACCCTAAGCTTATGGGGGGATATTAGTCTCACTTCTATTTCTCATTTGATATTATATTGGACTTTATATGTTAGTTATGGACTTAGCCCCTTATATAAGTATGCTGTTTCACATTGTATTCTCTACATTTAGAATTCCAATTACATCTTACACTACTACAGAAAACCCCTTTCACAACAGTTGGAAAATGGTACCATCACGCCGGTCATACCGTTGTTAAGTAGAGTATCGTTGTAAGTTCGTTATTTCTACAACGGTCTGGAAACTGTTATTGAAAGCTAAGACGCGTGCCACATATCATAACACTTATGCCTATAAACTGTTGTGATATATACACTTAGGTATTAGGTTCGAAACTCATCATCAGCAAATTATGTAAAACATAAATTACCTTTAATCTTGGTCACAATAGGTAACCGTTGTTGAAAGTACCCAGAGTTTATTATATTATATAAATTGTTTGTTTTTCATACACCCCACTAAAGAAATACAAGATTCAAAATTAAACTATTCTTGAAAATCAACTTAAACAAACCATTGTTGTTTTCTGATTGCATTCGTCTCATCATGAATCTCACATTATTTAACATATACTATAGTATATTGACCTGACTCCTTAGATGCATCACTATCTTCGATTATAGTTAAATTTTCATAACAACAATTTGTTGGATAATTTGCCTCATCATCATCACTTATCATCGTAATTTTTATAATCATAACTTTTACGATTATAAGTGTTGGTGGTGGGGCAAATTATCATATATATTGTATTTAATGAAATTTAACTATAATCGAATACAACGATGCATCTAAAGAGCCAAATCATTATAACATAATATATGTAAACAATGTGAGATAAACGATGAGACACATTCAATTCGAAAACAACAATGGTTTGTTTAAGTTGGTTTTCAAATACAACTTAATTTGCAGATTATAAGTATCTATGTCAATTTAAATGAATGTATTTTAAGTGAGGATTAGTGAAACAAACAATCTACCTAAAATATAATAAACTCAAACAACATCATACACCAGAACTAGATATTATAAATTTATCAACAAAAACCTAACCACATACAATATCACAAACTATGTTAAACTGTTTCAAGAACGCACATTTTATTGAAAATTATCGTGGAACTATGAATTTCATCTAGTTTGTGAAGCAATGAAAAATAAATACAAGGTGTATGAAGTTTCCACAATGATTTCATACTTCTTGTATTTTTTTCCATTGCCACACAAACCATATGAACCTTATCAACTCATATTATACGCTTGCTACCACCACTTGCTATCACCATGTATCATCCTCTTAATCTACATGGAAACACAAAAAGCTTCAATACTGAGCATCTTCAGTTGAAACCAAACCCTAAAACCATAATCCAATGAAGAGTAAAGAGAGATCAAAAGAGAGAGCAGGAGAACATACCATCTTTGCTGTCGTCAGAATTTGGGCTGTAACAAATCAAGATATATTAAATTCATTTAATTTGTGTAGCCATGAGGAAGAAATACAAGGTGGATGAAGTTTCCACAATGACTTCACACTTATTGTATTTTTCTTCATTGTTACACAAACCATATGAACCTTATCAACTCATACTATACTCATGCTACCACCAACATCATCACCATGTATCATCCCATTAACTTGGAAGGAAACACATCAAACTTCAACAATGAGCATCCTCAGTTGAAACAAAACCCTAAAAATGGATTCTAGAGTTTCGCTATGAAGGAAACAACGCTACTGTCAATAAGTGAAACTATTTCACAATGATTAACCAGAAGAACCGTATTGATATCCCTTTTATTTGTGAATTTAAAATAAATAAAAAAGAAAATGTGCGCCTTAACGTTAAAAGAATAAAATATTTATTTATTATAAATACATCACAATAGTTAACCAGAAGAACTGTAGTGATATCCCTTTTATTTGTGAATTAAAAAAAAGGTGTGCCTTTACGTTAAAGGAATAAAATATTTTATGGCGTGCCTTAACGTTAAAGGAATACAATATTTTATGGCGTTGAGGTTCGAACCGATGGAAGTTTGATTGTATCACAATGGTTGATTATGTAACCGCTGTTATATACAAATAATTTTTAATAAAAAACAAAATAAATATGGTAGCGTCTTAGTAAAGATTTGTCACCACGGTGTAGGAAAAAACCGTAGTGACCATGGCGTTGTTGAATGCATGTTTTGTAGTAGTGTTAGTATTTTTATTTCCCTTTTACCGTCATGACTTTTCTTTTCATTCACATATCATACACTAATAACTTTATCTTCCAATTACGTTTTTATCACACATTTCTTTTTCTAATCTTGCATCTCTTAATGCTCTTTCTTTTTCTTTTTCATCTTCTTTAATCTCTCATCTCTTCCATTTTTTCTTTTTTATTATAATATTTTTGATATTGTTTTAACTATTATTTTATGTTTTTTGTTACATTTTTGTCTAATTTTATTTTTGTATATTGAATAAGAAGTTTTTGTCTAAATACAATGAATTTTATTGTTATTTGATAATTTTTAACGTCAAAATCCACCGCAGCACCCCCTCATACGAAAGCTAAGTATCTTCTCCCTTGTCTAAGTTATTGACCACCAATTTAACGTTATGGTTATTCTGCTACTCCTTTAAACGTTGTTAATCATTTTTAAATTTTCTTTTAATACAGAAGCTCAACCTTCTAAGCCTTTCCACTTCTCCTCTACAAATCTCTGATAAAATATTATGGCTTATTTTAATTTAGTCAACCCCATTTAACCTACTAACGCTTAGTTGTTGTTATTTTATTTCTCAAAATGAAATAACTAATACAAAGAGATTGTGCAGGTGTGAAGATCAATTGTGGGGTACAATAGCAGCTACCTTAACTTATTTTCAGCGACTTTGCGCAACTCATTAATGAAAGCATCTATCATAATTATTGTCTATTTATGTTAAAAAATTAATATAGTGATTTCAAATATTAACTGAAATAAAATTCATAACACAATTGAGGTTAGAATACTATATCAATGTTACTTGCAAAACCATGAATACAAGTGATAATTATTTATAATATGTTTTTTTTTTGTTACAATAATATGCTATTTAGTTGTTGAATTTTAACTTTTTTTTAATAATAATAAAAAACAATCATTAAATAATACTATCGTGTTTCACGTGTTGAATTTTATAAGATTAAATGAAGAAAGGGTTACCATTTAATCATTATCAATTCCAAATTGCAATAAAAAATATCCCATGTGTATGACTATTACTAGCATAACATAAATAATCGCTTTTTCAACTAAACCAATTACTACTTCACTACTTTCACTCCAATCAACTCACCATTCTTCTTCCTTCTCACCATTATCAGGTACTATCTTTCATATGCTTCTCAATTCAAACTTTTACTGTTCCATAAACTAGAAATTCACTTTTTCTAAGTTGTAATTATTAGTTGGAAAATCGCTTTTTCTAATAATCAGAAACTGGAAAATATTACTTGTTTTGCAGATTAATCAAGAAGCTTGACAAAGATGAATATAATTTCTAGCATAGCTTCGAATGTGGCTTTACCTGTTCTTCGAGAATTTATGTATGTATTGATGTACAATCAAAACCTCATCGATCTCGAGACTCAGATTCAGAGGCTGCAGAGGGAGGAGAAAGAAATGAGGCACACTGTTGAAGCTGCCAAACGGAACGGCGAGGAGATTGAAGACACCGTGCACGACTGGTTTTTTAGAGGACAGGCAGCCATAGAAGAAGCGCAGGGGTTTCTTCACGGTGAAGATAAAGAGAGAGTTGGATGCTTAGATGTGTACTCTAGGTATACGAATAGTCAGAGAGCGAAAACCTTGGTGGATCTGATTAGTGAGATAAAAAACGAAACGTTTGATCGGATTTCGTATCGGTGTGCTTTGAAATGCAATTTTAGTTCTAGTGCGAGAGGTTATGTGGATTTGGAATCGAGAACGGGAATGTTGAATGAGATTATGAATGTGTTGAAAGAGGATTCGAATGTTCATATGGTTGGTTTGTATGGAATGGCTGGTGTAGGTAAAACTGCATTGGTGAAGGAGCTAGCATGGAGAGCTGAGAATGATGGTGTGTTTGATCTGGTAGTGATGGCGAAGGTGACGAATTCTCCTGACGTGGGAACGATTCGATCTGAAATTGCCGATGGGTTAGGGCTTAGGTTTGATGAGCTGACTGAGGTGGGAAGGGCGAGTAGGTTACGTCAAAGGATTAGGCAAGAGATGAAGATTCTTGTGATATTGGATGATGTTTGGGGAAAGCTTAGTTTAACCGAGGTCGGTGTTCCTTTCGGCGACGATCATAAAGGTTGCAAAGTATTGGTGACGTCGAGAGATCTTAATGTGTTGACTGCTAACTTAGGTGCAAAGAAGGTTTATAGACTTGAAGTTTTGTCAGAGGATGAGAGTTGGAGTTTGTTTGAAAAAAGGGGAGGGGATGTTGTTAAAGATCTTAGTATTCAACAGATAGCAATGAAAGTAGCAAAAAATTGCGCTGGTTTGCCGCTTTTGATTATTAAATTGGTGGAGGCATTGAAGAACAAGGATTTATATGCTTGGAATGATGCACTTGAGCAGCTAACGAATTTCGATTTTGATGGATGTTTTTATTCAAAAGTGCATTCAGCTATCGAACTAAGTTACAATCATTTAGAAAGTCAAGAACTTAAAACTTTCTTCCTTCTCTTAGGTTCAATGGGAAATGGTTACAACATAAAAGACATGCTGGTGTTTGGTTGGTGTTTAGGTTTGCATAAACACGTCGATTCGTTGGCAGATGGAAGAAACAGACTTTACAAATTAATAGACAACTTGAGAGATGCTTGTTTTTTGCTTGAAGGTGAAAGAGATTCGGTTGCGGCACTTGAAGTTGTTCGTAATGTGGCTGCATCCATCGGGTCAAAGGTCAAGCCATTCTTTACTGTGGAGAGAAACACTGAATTAAAAGAATGGCCGCGAAAAGATGTTTTGAAAAATTGTCATCATATTTTTTTGGATTGGTGTTTGATCAATGAACTTCCAGAAAGGTTAGAATGTCCTAACTTGAAGATACTCAAAATTTACTCTCAAGGTAACTATTTGAAAGTTCATGATAATTTCTTTGATCAAATGAAAGAACTTAAGGTACTAAGTTTAGGAGGTGTGAATTGTACTCCATCACTTCCTTCGTCTCTCGCTCTTTTGACAAACCTCCAAGCACTCACTCTATGTAAATGCATTTTGAATGACATTACTGTTGTTGGAGAAATCACAGGTTTAGAGATTCTTAATCTCGAAAAATCCGAGCTTAGAGTGATCCCTCCTGAAATAGGCCAATTGATTAATCTCCGGTTACTAGATTTGACCGATTGCTCAAAACTAGAAATAGTGCCTCACAATCTGATATCTAGCCTCACAAGCTTAGAAGAGCTCTATATGGGAATGTCCAACACTCAATGGGAGGTTAAGGTTAAAGAAGTCGAAAAACAAAACAATATTTCAGTTCTAGGCGAGTTGAGAAATTTGCATCATCTATCAACTTTGAATATGCAGATAAACGATACATCAATTTTTCCTAGAGACTTGTTTTCCTTCGGAAGACTCGAAAGTTACAAGATTTTGATTGGAGATGGATGGAAATTTTCTGAGGATGAGTCTGAGAACTACAAAAATTCAAAAGTTCTTAAGCTAAATTTGAGCATGGATTCAAGCATTCTTATGGATTATGGAATAAAATTGTTGATGGCTCATGCCGAAGATCTGTATATAGCTGAATTGAAAGGTAAGTATTTAGTCTTATGTATCTAGTCAGTTTCAAATGTGTTTTGCTATAATAATATTTCTTTTTTTATTTTAATCTAAAATCGCATAACTTTAACAGGTGTCAAAGAAGTACTATATGAATTGAACGATGAAGGGTTTTCGCAATTGAAGCATCTGAATATTCAAAATTGTGACGAAATGGAAGAAATTATTGGATCAACCGTATGGTCTAATCATGATCATGCTTTTCCAAACTTGGAATCTTTGATCATTCACAATATGATGAAATTGGAGAGAATATGCAGTGATCCATTTCCATCACAGGCTTTTTCAAAACTACAAGTTATTAAAGTGAAAAATTGTGATATGATGGAGTTTGTTTTCTTGCATTCATCGGTTAAACACCTTTTGGAACTTGTTGAAATTGAGATATCTGAATGTAGATTTATGAGCTATATCATAGCTAAGCAAAGACAAGAAGATGCTGGACAAACTGGCAAGTTCACGCTCCCGAAAATGCGTTCTCTTACGCTTGAATCTTTACCTTCTCTTGTTAGTCTCTCTCCTGAGTCATGCATTAACGATACTGAAAACAGCAACGATTTCTATAGTCAACTTTTGAGCGATGAGGTACAAACAAGACTTATTGATAGTGATAATTGAACACACAATTTCACAATCTCATGTCTATTTCTCCGTAATTCTCGGTGACGACAGAGATTTTTTTGTTAGTGATAATTGAACTTTGATAACTTTTGATAGGTTGAATTTCCATGTTTGGAGACCTTGAAGCTTCACTCAATCAATGTCCAGAGGATATGGGATGACCAGCTTCTGTCACATTCTTGCTTTGAAAATTTGACCAATTTGACCGTAGATGGCTGTGAAAGGTTGAAATATCTGTTTTCGTACTCGGTTGCTGAAAAACTCGTCAAGCTTGAACATCTTTTAATCAGTTCATGCAAATTGGTAGAGAAGATATTTGTTCACGACGAAATTCCGAGTAACATTTTTCATACTAGAAAATCTCCTGTTGAAATGGTAAGCATTTCAAATAGCTTCAATTTTTCCTAATTTTTCTAGATTTTTTGTTATTAGCAGAACTTATCTATTTTCATAAGCATTTGTATGATTGTTTAGGAGAGCTGATGGAAACAACTTATGAGTTATGACATGTTTTCAACTATATTTTCTGATTATTTCCATAAGTTCTTCAAGATATAGCTTAGGAGAACAACTTATATATAACCATTTGACATTATTTTATCTTATGTTATCGAAATATCTTATGCATAAGCCTTTAAATAATAGACACTTTTATAATAAGTGCTTACCCTAAAAGTGCTTAAATAAGCTGTTTACATTTGCTTATTGTGAATCTGAACTATGATATAGGTTCCACTCTTCCCCAACTTGGAGACATTAGTGATTTCACAGATGGATAACCTGAAGTCAATATGGCCGGACACACTCATTCAAAATTCCTTTTACAAATTGAAAAAATTGGAAATCACATCATGTGACCAGCTTTTGAATGTGTTCCCAAGTCATGTGCTAAACAAATTACAAAGCATGGAGTCATTGAATTTAGGGTACTGTCTTGCACTAGAAGTTGTATATGAAATAGATGCTATAAGAGAACAAGAGCTTGAAATTGAGATTCCACTGAAAACGTTATCATTAGAACATTTACCAAGTCTCAGGTATTTATGGAATAAGGATCCTCAAGGAAAAATCAAGTTTCAAAACCTGTTTACGGTAAAAGCTACAAAATGCGAAAGCCTAAAACATGTCTTTCCATTTTCTGTGGCCAAAGATCTTTTGCAACTACATGTACTAGAGGTAAGTGATTGCGGTGTGGAGGAAATTATTGCAAAGGATCAAGGAGAGGTAGAAGAACATGTTGGACTTGTTTTCTCAAGATTACTATCCTTAAAGTTTTTGAATTTGCAAGAACTTAGATGCTTTTGTAGTGGAAATCACAACTTCAGATTCCCATTGTTGAATCAATTATATGTGGTTGAGTGTCCTAAAATGGAGACTTTCTCTCATGGAATCTTAAGATCATCAGTTCTCCGAAGAGTTTGTTTGAACGAGAATGGAGATCAACGGTATTGGGAAGGTGACCTTAATACTACTATAAGAAAGCTTTTCAGCAAAGGTATGATTGTTTTAATCAGAACTTATGAATAACAACTCTAACTGTGATTTCTATATTCGAGGTTTTCAATTTATGAACCATAAATTTCAATGATAAATTCGAGCTCATATGTTTACAGATTTCCAAGGAAGACTATTGGATTCATAAAAATGGCAGTGGGTGAAATAGCAAATTCCATCATCTCTCACTCTCTTCAATCATCAACTGAATTTCGTGCTGGCCTGCTTGCTATACCCTAGCGAAACTGTTAGAGACGATACTTCAACGTACTTCAACGTCTGCACGCCACTCCGACCATCACCAAGGTCCAAATAAGATTTAGTTGTGAATGAATATTTTCTGTCTATACTCTATATGTATGATATCCCAAATCAGTTTCTGTAGAATTGTGTTACATATTATTAAGAAGTTTGATGCACATTCTTGTGATCATTGTTTGATATACTCTCTTAATTGTAACCTGAAAATATACATTTTTATTGATGTTCTATCTTACCACTAGTAAATCATTGTAACCTGAAAATTTCCATTTTTATTGATGTACTATACTTCATTTCCTCAAATTAAACAAAGTTGGATTAGTCAAAAGAAATTTAATTATGCAAATTTCAGTTACATTGGTTCTTCAAAGTTCAACATGTCTGATAAGATTTGATTTTCCCATTTCACAAGCCTCTTAAATTGCAAAACAAATTAACAATAATCCAATAATTCGTCTGTATTACCAAAACAAGTAGAAAATGTAAAAGATTTTCAAAATATTGTTTGGAAGTTTGTACACTCTGAAACATGGATACTAAAATATTTTAGATAAAGTATCGGTACTGTGTACATATCGGGTACCGATAGGCGTACGATATGGTATGTATCGACACCGTACTTTTTTTTAAGTCGGTACGGATACATATTGGGTACGCACACTCAATTTTTATCTTCGAATGGTATAGTTATAGGCTTTTTATTAATGGGTTTTTTAAGTGTTGATGTAGAGTTTGACCGATTTGATTCGATGCAAGATTGGTGGATTTTGAAACCAAAGGAATTGTGGATAACTTATGGATATTCAATCCCTAAACTTTAATTTATTGCATTGAAACTCCTTACACAACCAAATTATTCATCTTTTGCTAAGAAAAATTGAAGCACATATAAATTTATACCTGCGTACCCGTATTTTGGTTTTTCTAAATATATTATATTTCGTACCGATACTCGTACCTTTGCAACGCAGGTTTAACATCACTTTCTAATTATTTTGCTAAATGATAGATATAGTGTAATCTTATACGAGAGAATTTAACTTGTCACCCTTTAAAAAAAAAAAAAAAAAAAAAATTATACCAAAATTTGATTTGTTACTAGAAATTTAGAATGAATTTTCGAAAATTCCGTTAACAGTTTTACTCAAAAACTATCCGTGACCAGTTTGGAAATTATGAAAATACGGAAATGGTAGATTTAATTGAGGGGGTGCTAGGTTAATTGCTCCTCATTTGAGCATGGGATTCTAGGGTAATCTATATATTAGCTTATGTATATACGTTATTGGATTGTTGTTCATTCATTTTACAATTTAAGAATTTATTGTTATTATCATTTGTGTATCATATGTTTTTAAGAGGCTTTGGTTATCTCTATCATGATTAAATTTTACATTGCTCACAATTATATCATGTAATGCCTCATGTGGTTCATCGTTTGATTATCTATTGTTCTAGTTAGGATCATGTAGATGTTTTCTATTATAAACTTCTTAATAATATGATAGCCCGCAATTCTACAAATACTGATTCGAGAAAGACTTATTAATACATATACAGAATTTCCATTCACAACTAAATCTATATTTTTTTAATCGGATTTGGACCTTGGTGATGGCCGGAGGACGGTGCGAACGGTGAAGTATCGTCTCTATGGTTTCACTAGGGTATAAGCAAGCACACCAGCACGAAATTCAGTTGATGATTCGAGAGTAAGAGGCGATGGAAATCGCGATTCCATCCAGTCATTTTTATGAAACAAATGATCTTCCTTGGAAATCTGTATAAAGTATATTCAACATAAAGTGAGCTCTAAGTTATCGTCGAAATTTATGGTGCATGAATTGAAAACTTCGAATATAGAAATTACAGTTAGATGTGTTATTCATAAGTTTGATTAAAACAAACATACCTTTGCTGAAAAGCTTTCTTATAGTAGTATTAAGGTCACCTTCCCAATACCATTGATCTCCATTCTCCTTCAAACAAATTCTTCTAAGAATCGACGCCCGTAAGATTCCATGAGAGAAAGTCTCCATTTTAGGACACTCAACCACATATAATTGATTCAACAATGGGAATCTGAAGTTGTGATTTCCACTGCAAAAGCATCTTAGTTCTTGCAAATTCAAAAACTTTAAGGATAGTAATCTTGAGAAAACAAGTCCAACATGTTCTTCTACCTCTCCTTGATCCTTTGCAATAATTTCCTCCACACCACAATCACTTACCTCTAGTACATGTAGTTGCAAGAGATCTTTGGCTATAGAAAATGGAAAGACATGTTTTAGGCTTTCGCATTTTGTAGCTTTTACCGTAAACAGGTTTTGAAACTTGATTTTTCCTCGAGGATCCTTATTCCATAAATACTTAAGATTCGGTAAATGTCCTAGAGATAATGTTTTCAGTGGAATCTCAATTTCAAGCTCTGGTTCGCTTACAGCATCGATTTCGTATACAACTTCTAGTGCAAGACAGTACCCTAAATTCAATGATTCCATACTTTGTAATTTGTTTGGCACATGACTTGGAAACACATTCAAAAGCTGGTTACATGATGTGATTTCCAATTTTTTCAATTTGCAAAAAGAATTTTGAATGAGTTTGCACGGCCATATTGACTTCAAGTTGTTCATCTGTGAAATCACTAATGTCTCCAAGTTGGGGAAGAGTGGAGCCTATATCATAGTTCAGATTCACAATAAGCAATTGTAAACAGTTTATTTAAGCACTTGTTATACAAGTGTCTATCATTTAAGGACTTATGCATAAGATATTTCGATAACAAAAGATTAAATAATGTCAAATGGTTTTCATGTACGTTATAAGTTGTTCTCACGAGCTATATCTTGAAGAGCTTATGGAAATAAACAGAAAATATAGTTTAAAAACATGTCATAAGTTGTTTTCATCAGCTCTCCTAAACACTCGTACAAGTGCTTATGACAATGAAAATCGATAAGCTTAACTAATAACTAACAAAAAATCTAGAAAAATTATAAACAAAGGAAAATTTGAAGCTATTTGAAAAGCTTACCATTTCAACCGAAGATTTTCTATGAAAAAAGTTACTCGTGATTTCATCTGAGACAAATATCTTCTCTACCAATTGGCATGAACTGATTAAAAGATGTTCAAGTTTGACGAGCTTTTCAGCCACTGAGTATGAAAAAAGATATTTCAACCTTTCACAACCATCTACGGTCAAATTGGTCAAATTTTCAAAGCAAGAATGCGACAGAAGCTGATCATCCCATATCCTCTGGACATTGATTGAATGAATCTTCAGAGTCTCCAAACATGGAAATTCAACCTATCAAAAGTTATCAAAGTTCAATTATCACTAACAAAAAAAAGCCGGTCATTACTGAGAAATAGACGTGAGATAATGAAACCGTGTGTTCAACAATAAGTCTTGTTTGTACCTCATCACTCAAAAGTTGACTATAGAAATCATTACTGTTTTCGGTATCGTTAATGCACGACTCAGGAGAGAGACTAACAAGAGAAGGTAAAGATTCAAGCGTAAGAGAACGCATTTTCGGGAGCGTGAACTTGTCGGTTTGTCCAGCATCCTCTTGTCTTTGCTTAGCTATGATATAGCTCATAAATCTACATTCAGATATCTCAATTTCTACAAGTTCTGAAAGGTGTTTAACCGTTGAATGCAAGAAAACAAACTCCATCATATCACAGTTTTTCACTTCAATAACTTGTAGTTTTGAAAAAGCCTGCGTTGGAAATGGATCACTGCATATTCTCTCCAATTTCATCATATTGTGAATGATCAAAGATTCCAAGTTTGGAAAAGCATGATCATGATTAGACCATACGGTTGATCCAATAATTTCTTCCATTTCGTCACAATTTTGAATATTCAGATGCTTCAATTGCGAAAACCCTTCATCGTTTAATTCATATAATACATCTTTGACATCTGTTAAAGTTATGCGATATTAGATAAAAAAAAACATTATTATAGCGAAATATGTTTGAAACTGACTTGATACAAAAGACTAAATACTTACCCTTCAGTTCAGCTATATACAAATCTTCGGCGTGAGCATCAACAATTTTATTCCGTAATCCATAAGAATGCTTGAATCCATGCTCAAATTTAGCTTAAGAACTCTTGAATTTTTGTAGTTCTCGGATTCATCCTCCGAAAATTTCCATCCATCTCCAATCAAAATCTTGTAACTTTCTAGTTTTCCGAAGGAAATCAGGTCTCTCGGAAAAATTGATGTATCGTTTATCTGCATATTCAAAGTTGATAGGTGATGCAGATTTCTCAACTCGCCTAGAATTGAATTATGGTTTTGTTTTTCGATGTCTTTAACATTAACCTCCCATTGAGTGTTAGACATTCCCATATAGAGCTCTTCTAAGCTTGTGAGGCTAGATATCAGATTGTGAGGCACTATTTCTAGTTTTGAGCAATCGGTCAAATCTAGTAACCGGAGATTAATCAAATGGCCTATTTCAGGAGGGATCACTCTAAGCTCGGAATTCTCGAGATTAAGAATCTCTAAACCTGTGATGTCTCCAACAATAGTAATGTCTTCCAAAATGCATTTACATAGAGTGAGTGCTTGAAGATTTGTCAAAAGAGCGAGAGACGAAGGAAGTGATGGAGTACAATTCACACCTCCTAAACTTAGTACCTTAAGTTCTTTCATTTGATCAAAGAAATTATCATGAACTTTCAAATAGTTACCTTGAGAGTGAATTTTGAGTATCTTCAAGTTAGGACATTCTAACCTTTCAGGAAGTTCATTGATCAAACACCGATCCAAGAAAATATGATGACAATTTTTCAAAACATCTTTTCTCGGCCATTCTTTTAGTTCGGCGTTCCTCTCCACGGTAAAGAACGGCTTGACCTTTGACCCGATGGATGCAGCCACATTGCGTACAACTTCAAGCGCCGCAACCGAATCTCTTTCACCTTGGAGCAAAAAACAAGCATCTCTCAAGTTGTCTATTAATTTGTAAAGGTTGTTTCTTCCATCTGCCAACGTATCAACGTGTTTATGCAAACCTAAACACCAACCAAACACAAGCATATCTTTTATGTTGTAAGCATTTCCCATTGAACCCAACAGAAGGAAGAAAGTTTTAAGTTCTTGACTTTCTAAATGATCGTAACTTAGTTCGATAGCTGAATGCACTTTCGAATAAAAACATCCATCAAAATCGAAATTCGTTAACTGCTCAAGTGCATCATTCCAAGCATATAAATCCTTTTTCTTCAATGTCTCCACCAAATTAATAATCAAAAGCGGCAAACCAGCGCAATTTTTGGCTAATTTCATTGCTACCGGTTGAATACTAAGATCTTTAACAACATCCCCTCCCCTCTTTTCAAACAAACTCCAACTCTCATCCTCTGACAAAACTTCAAGTCTATAAACCTTCTTTGCACCTAAGTTAGCAGTCAACACATTAAGATCTCTCGACGTCACCAATACTTTACAACCTTCATGATCGTCGCCGAAAGGAACACCAACCTCGGTTAAACTAAGCTTCCCCCAAACATCATCCAATATCACAAGAATCGTCATCTCTTGCCTAATCCTTTGATGTAACCGACTCGCCCTTCCCCTCTCAGTCAGCTCATCAAACCTAAGCCCTAATCCATCAGCTATTTCGGCTCGAATCATTCCCACGTCAGGAGAATTCGTAACATTCGCCATCACAACAAGATCAAACACACCATCATTCTCAGCTCTCCATGCTAGCTCCTTCACCAATGCAGTTTTACCTACACCAGCCATTCCATACAAACCAACCATATGAACATTCGAATCCTCTTTCAACACATTCATAATCTCATTCAACATTTCCGTTCTCGATTCCAAATCCACATAACCTCTCGCACTAGAACTAAAATTGCATTTCAAAGCACACCGATACGAAATCCGATCAACCGTTTCGTTTTTTATCTCACAAATCAGATCCACTAGCGTTTTCGCTCTCTGACTCTTCTTATACCTAGAGTACACATCTAAGCATCCAACTCTCTCTTTATCTTGTCTGTCAAGAAACTTTTGTGCCTCTTCTATGGTTGCTTGGCCTCTAAGAAACCAGTCGTGCACGGTGTCTTCGATCTCCTCGCCGTTCCGTTTGGCAGCTTCAACACTGTGCCGCATTTCTTTCTCCTCCCTCTGAAGCTTCTGAATCTGAGACTCGAGATTGATGAGGTTTTGATTGTACATCAATACATAAGTGAATTCCCGAAGGACGGGTAATGTCACGATTGAAGCAATGCTAGTAATTATATTCATCTTTGCTTCTAGATTGATCGGCAAAACAACTGAATCAAGGGTTTGAACTACATGATATTGAGAAAAATTAGAGTAAATTTGGGAATTTCAATTCAAAATTATGTGAATAGGCAAATCGCATTTTGTTTTAGATGAGTGGTTAACTAAAGATACTATTGATTATCAATAACCAATAATTTGTCCTCATTTCCAATTACTTAAAAAATGTGGAACTATTTCAAATATTTTATAACGAGTGTGTTTGATTTCAAATGTATTTATAATGAGTGTGTTCGCGGTACGGTTTGGACGGTTCTGACGTTAAAAATCATCTGAACCGCTAGAAAGAAAAATATGTGTGGTTCGGTTGATTCGATTGACTTTTTGAAATAAAATTGAACCAAACCAAACTACACCAATGCAGTATGATAAATAAAGAACATAAGAGATGATAAATTAGAGTAGAAGAGATGAGATGTAGATGGATGTTCATTCCATTCTCACCACCAATTGAGCCTATAAATTTTGTAGTTGGTTCTTCCATTATATAGGGCGCCTCAAACAGTGGTGCTATATAGCATGACTAATTCATCTAATGGTATTTTTCGCTCTTTCGGCCTTGGGAATACATGTTAAGTCTTTTAATGTTTCTTGTAACACCCTAAATCCGACATCATTGATTTAAGAAAATAAAACATATGATTTTACACAACCTCGCTGTTACACATTCACAACCTACATCTTTCTCCAATTATGACATATTCAAATAGTAGCTCAACATCGAAAAACTTCAAAGAAGCCATTTATTGATCTTAATAGAATCTACTAAATAGAATAACTCAAACATCTCAAGAAATGTAACATAACATGTAACAAAGCAACTCGTCTCAGTGTTACATATCATAGTTTCGACGAAAAACTAAATGACTCGGAAAAACGATAAATAAATGAAAAGGCCTCAACGTCATCCTCCAGTTCATGAAGCAACTACTCATCTACCTGATATTTGTACTACAAGAGAGTACAGAACACCACAACAAAACAAACAGGTGTGAAAATACATTCAAAATATGTTAGCGGTCCAGAAGATACCAAAGGTAGCATCATTGATAACAATCATCAAAGTATGAATTATTCGCAACAATCAACAATTTACTCAGATCTCAATCGAGCAAAATCAAACAATCATCAATTCCTGAACATCATTCACAATAATACATTAATGATAATAATAACTCGAACACAAAATAGATATGTATACAATGCATCAACTCCTCGACTCATTATGCATGTGGTACCATTTTGAACATCATAGATACTGATTTAGTTCACTCACGGATGGTTCCCCTTCAAATCATGAACGCCACTGATCCCTCCTTCTGAATCACAGGACTTTTTCATAACCAAATTGTGTCCCTTCCATTTTCATATTACTTGACTATCGATATTTAAAATTTCATCTCCCTTCCATTTTCATATTACTTGACTATGGATATTTAAAATTTCATCTGATACTAGGATGAGGGATCTCTAGGTCATGGTTTCATTCATCAGACATTTTTTTATCATAAGCATGCATGTCATGGGCATTGGATCACATCTTCATACAATAAAGTTAGTCAATCAAAGGACTAAAAGTCCACCGTTGATTTTGAAGACCCTTTCATTCATTATCATATCATCCATCATTTTATCATTAATAAAAGTGTTAGTTTCATTTCATCCATTAATCCTATCATTGATCATATTCATGATTCATCACCAATTTCAAATTACCAAAAATAAAGAGTCAGAGCTAGTCTTGAGTTAATTGACTTTGAATTGCATGATCAATTTTACCTAATTCATTCACATGGTTTCTATTACAACGCAACCAACATACTCAATTAATGTCAATTCTTGTTTATTTATTCAATTGATCTTTCTATGAAAAAGAAGAACAAGACTAATACAAAAATGTAAATTTTGAAAAGAAGAAAAGTCACACACCAAACACTTTTTGTACATACAAGCAAAACTTGCAAACACATTTTCAAGTGGTTACATGCAGTTCTTTAATTGATCACCAGCTCCTTGGAAGAAACAACAAGAAAGAGCAAAATCAGCAATGAAAATGCCAACAAGAGAAATAACAACTGCTGAAGTTGTTGATTCTCCAACACCTTTAGCACCTCCCATTGTTGTAACTCCCCAAGCACAGCTCACTATAGATATTATAGCACCAAAAGCCCCCGACTTTATCATCGCACTAATAATGTCCCATGCTCGAAGAGATCGCTGAGCCGAATCCAATATAATGTTGATGCTGATTCCATAAACACCATCCGCAAGAAGAGCGCTAGATGCTAAACCTAATGTAAAACAAAGTAAGGTCAAAAGAGGTAAGGCGATAACAGAAGCAATCACTCTTGGTGTCACTAGGTAATCGACAGGGTCTGAACCAAGAACTCTCAATGTGTCGATTTGTTCGGACACCTGCATAGTTCCTAATTCTGCTGCAAAAGCACTTCCGATGCGTCCGGCTACAACTATTGCTGTAACAACTGGGCTTAGCTCCCTAGAGAAAGCAAGAGCTAAGACACCACCTACTGATCTATTCAATCCTAACCTAGTGAACTCTCTCACGAATTGTATTGTGAATGCCATGCCAACAAAAGCTGAGGTTAAAAGACATACTCCAACCGACTTCGGACCAACTCTCTCCAGTTGTTGAAGAGTGTTCCTCCAATGAACCTTTCCCTTTAAAATCTTCATAACTACTTGTCCTGCTAGGATTAAAACTGATAATCCTCTCCATAGGTACCTTGGCGGTGACCAATTGTCGAGAAACATTGGCGATATAATATTAGGAGCGTGATTTGTGTTTGTTTCATCATCCATTGTAGAAGACGGGTGGCCATCATTTGTGTTAGGGAGGACAAACAATCTGTTTGGTTTAATGTTGAAGGGAGAGTTATAAGTATGAGGCCTCCTATTGAATTCAAATTTCGAGTCCAGTTGAGAGGGATAAGGTGCATGAATTTTAACCGAATTACTCTTTGCATTTGTACTTAAGTGTCTGCAATATGGTAACAGAAGATGATTAAATATTGCTATAGAAAATAGAAATTATAAAATTAATGGGAAAAAAGGAGTGCGAACCTGCAAGAGAAGCAGAATACAGGATGACTATAAAACGCTGTTTGCATGGTTAGATCCTTGACTGACAATATCAAAGCTCTTCAATCTGTATATCACAATTTCAAAATCTTGATAAACATATCAGTGTTGTTAAATAGCGGGTAAGCAAAGAGGAATCTAAACAGATTGCTATTGATATGTGGTACACTATTTGGTACAAATTGTTTCATCAAATAGCAGCTATTGCATAGCAGAATTTGAACAAACTATTATTTTCTGTGATTTACGTGACTATAATACTGAAACAAATTAGATAAGAGTAAATTAACATAGTAGAAAATAAAAAGTATGTAGTAAGATTACAATATGGCTCCCATCCCATATTTTAGGTCTGACTGTCTGAGGCTGTTTCATATGGCTTTCTACATCAGACATAGAGAGACTAGACAACCTTTTCTTGACTATTTCATTTTCTTTGTTTTGAACAATAACTTATCCTCCCTCATTGTAGTACTCTTAACACAAAACTGAATTTAAAAGAAGCAAATAAGTTTAATTTAGAAAGCAAAAAATTCTTGGAAGTTTTTTAACAACCTGTGTGGGATGTTCCAGCTTTGATCTTAAGAAAGACGATTCTTTCCTTCCCGGCCAAAATTATGAATACAAAATTAGTTACTCACCAAGTCATGACAACACATTCTAGACAATCCTAACAGTCCCGTCAATTTTTCTTACTCCAGCAAAAAGAAGACTGAAAATTGTATGTAACATAAGCATTCATCCATACAAGATAGTATGGGCCTTCTATGGCTATAAAAAGCATTGTCCAAGTCAAGCACAATATGCACTTATTGGTTACACTGTTAAGGATGAAACAAAGGGTAGTAGAATACATGCAGGAGAAAAGGCATGTGACTCATGTCATAATTCAAAAGTTTTAAACGGCCCAAACCCTAACAAAACTACAGTCAAGTCGTTCAATTAAATGGACGGTAGACAATGTCATTCAGAATTCAAGACGCAGAACCATCAGTTTAGATTCAATTTTCAGAAATATAGATTGAATCGGAACGGTTGTTGTGATATCAACCACATCCAGCATATGATATAGATTTTCAGTAGAAATCTGTGCATCCAGCATATGATATAGATTTTCAGAAGAAATCTGTGACACTATACACCATAAACATATACAAAATGTACATTTCTACCAATAAAAACTAGAAAATTAAGAGAAGCACTGCATAGTAAAATTGATTCACAAAAACAATGAGATACGCATAACAATCTATGACAGACACAAATCGCAATGGGGAATGAAAATCCGAAAAGTAAAATATAGAAGGAAAACCTTGTGGCGGACCTGCTAACTGTTATGGCGGTGAACGAGGTACTCCGGCGGCTATTTCCGGCGAGGTTTTCGTTTGTGCGGTGGATTGAGTTGAGTGTGACTCCAAAGTCCAAACCAAATGGTTGCTTTCTGATCCAACAAAAGGGTAAATGGGGGAAATTCTGTTGTTTTTGATGGAGCTGCTGCGTTTTGTTTGCTTGTTTTAGGGTTTTAATTAAGAATACATTTAGAGAAATTTTGTTAACGTGAAAAATTGTCAGTTTAATAAAAATTATAAAAATCAAATTAGAGTAAATTGCTTGTGTTTTTTGTTAAACTAACCAACATATTCATGTAAATAATTATGTGTTTTTGAGGAAAAAAATCAACTGATTCAAAAATAAAATTATATATAATTTGAAAAGTTTTTGTCTTACAACTAATAATAATTTGATTCAAACTGACCTAATTTAAATGGTTTATTTTAAATTAATTTGTGATTATTTACATTTAAAATCATTATTTTATAATTAATAATAACATTATAAAGACACCATTAACAAATATGTTAGATAAAAATAACAGTATATTCATATTTAATATTACAAAATAAAATTAATAAATTATATTTGAAGTATATACAATAATAATAAATATTAAATTAAACATCAATAATTGTCTATATTTAAGAGATAATATATATATATATATATATATATATATATATATATATATATATATATATATATATATATATATATATATATATATATATATATATATATATATATATATATATATATATATATATATATATATATATATATATATATATATATATATGTGTCAAGAAATTAATGGTTGAATTTCAACTAGATCCAACTAAAAGAGTTTGATTTACAAGTTTGAATGTACTTATAAAATTTTACAGGAGTCTCACTTTGGACAAAATCATGTTATTATAAACAAAGTGCAAAATAAAAATCTCCTTGCCAATCAGTTCAAGAATTTTTAATTGGTCTATTTTTAACTAATCAAACAAAAATCATAGCACTTCTTTATCTCATTCTCGTATGAGTCATTATTGTCTATGAAAATATGAATGTATTTGTTTCTTATATTTTGAGCAATAACTCAACTAAACTATCAATTTTAAGAAATAAAATATCAATATAACACGACATTAATTGAATGATATATACATATCCAACAAACATATAAAGTATCAATATAAATGGATTAAACAATACTTACACGTGCAATTCAAATTGGTTTAGTGTGTATCATATAAGATACCTATCTTTATTAAATTGATAGAGGATGGTTTACACTTTTCTATTTTTTCATACAAAGTTTTTCGTAGGATTCATGTGAACTTGGTAGATACAAACACCCGAAAAAAAACTTAAACTAACAATGCAGGGTAAAAGCTCTTGCCAAACAAAATAATAATTGAAAATGAGACCATCGTATGATATAAAGGCTAAATATCAAGATCATTAAAATAAACACTAATTTTTGTAAATTTTATCAATTTCTGTGAATTTTATCACTGAAACTCACTAATTTCACGAGTCACTATCACTAAAATACATTTTTTTAATCAACAAAGTATTTGTAAATATTTATAACTATTAATTATATTTGTAAATATTTATAGTTCTTAACCATATTCGATTTATCATATTGATGATTTGCTACATATTTATTTGTAAATATTTGCAATTATTAATGAATGTATAATAACAATTATATAACATCAACAACCAAATCTTATCAAATAATCTAAAATATGAATGAACTTACCCGTGCGGACGCACGGGTCTTCTACTAGTTTAATTATTATAATTATTACGTATTTAGGAAATTAAGATTTTATGATTTTTTACTAATGGATTTAATAATTACCGGTATCTATGTGATTTAATTTTGCCTTTAGTTATTGAGAATCAAATAGTCCTTTTCAACCCAATGCAATTGAATTTTACTTAAAACTAACCGTCAACCCGTGCGATACACGGATATGTAATATTAAATTAATATTCATGATAAAATTGACAAAAAAATATTTTATTTATAATATAACATAAATTTTTTTTTTAAAATAAACTTAAATTAACAAATTAATTTTAATTCAGAAATCAGAAACTAAATTTTAATGATGGTGATGATGTGGACGCTACAACCTTCAAATAGTTGGTTGGTTCTCTGAGGTATTTGTGTAATACCATGTCCGACATTTGCTATGCAGTTGGAATGGTCAGCAGATTTATGAGTAAGCCTAAGTGGTCTCATTATCAAGTTGTTGTCAGGATTTTTAGGTCTATCAAGGGAACTCTGAAGTATGGAGTGTTATTCCCTTCTAGAAGAAAGATAGAATCAGAACTTCTGAGTTACTCGGATTCTTATTGGTGTGGAGACAGAGTTAACAAAAGAAGTACTTTTGGATACTTGTTCAAATTTCTAGGAAGTCTTATTTCTTGGTGTTCCAAGAAACAACTTGTTGTTGCTCTGTCAACCTGTGAGGCAAAATATATTGCAGGCGCTGTCACTGCATGTCAAGTTGTGTGGATTCAGAATTTGCTGCAAGATCTGAAGATCAAAGTTGACAAGCCTCTGAAGTTGATGATTGATAACAAATCTGCAATCAATCTTGCCAGAAATCCAGTGTTGGATGGGAGAAGCAAGCATATTGAGACAAAGTATCATTTTCTAAGAAGTCAAGTTCAAAATGGAATGCTGAAAGTCGTGCACTATAACACCCAGAAACAGTTGGCAGATGTTCTGACGAAAGTTATCAAGACTTATGGAGGATGCGTTAAAGCTTGTCATCGAGTTTAATAAAATAAATCTTTGTTTTGTCTCTAAAAGGAAAAGCTCAGTGCTTCCTACGGAGATGGACAAGAAGGCCACAACCATTTAGGGTCGGGGTTTAGGCAGATGGAGTGATTACTTTTGGTTGTGTGATGAAAGATGTTAAAGTAGATACTTTGTGGTCTGCGTGTATGGCTGAGAATTCCACTGTTGCTGTGATTTTAGCCATAAGGTGGTGCCTGTATTTTGCAAAAACTTTGCGCATTGATGAGGTTATGGTGCAGTCTGATGCTCTAGTAGTTGAGACTGTATCAATGTTGTCTTAGATGTTAGTGTGAGGAACCATTTGCAGGAGACTGCAGGGAGCAGCTTAGTAGTTTTAAATGTGCTTCAGTTATGTTTATTAGTAGAGATTTTAATGGGGATGCCCATAATTTAACCAAACCTGGCAAGTTACTTAGGGTCAGATCTTGGCTTGGGCCTAGCCCACAACTGGAGTCCCAATCTGATGTACCTCTTTTTCTTTAATGAAATTTAAGTTCCCATAAAAATAAAAACTATTTCAGCAATAGCATATTCTTAGTTGCCATGATTCTTACATGGACAACTACATCATCAGATCAAAATCTTCCTCTAGAAAATAAATTGGTTGTTGCAAATAAATATCATCAATTGAGTTGATTAGTTTATTTTGTTCACTATTTGTTTCACTTAAGAGTTACCAAAAAAACACAATAGTTTCCTATGCACTCATCATATTCTTCTTTCTACTTGATTTATTTGATCAAAACATTCATTTAGAAAACATGGTCAAAATTTAGGTTATTAATCTTTGATTTTATTGAAAGAACAAAATCTGGATTCTAAGATTTAGAAAATTAAATCTGGAAAATTAAGTGAACTGCACTGCTGTTAGGACTAATTCTCTCTTAATTAAGACTAAGAAAATATTAATACGATAATAAATCCAACATAACAAGTTCAAAATTATACTTATCATCTACATTTTTTTTTATAACTAGTTCAACCAGTGAGCTCTTCCATTAAGCCCTGCAGAGAGAAAATAAAATAGTTAGGTAGAACTTTAGACTATTCTGAATTACAAATTATAAGCTAGTACAAGATAATTTACCCGCGAGATATATTTTTCTGCATCAGTTCGTTTCAGAAAGTGCATGGAATGGCGGGCGAAATTGGGATTCTTATCATCACTGAGTACAATGCCTTCTCTTATGTCTTCAAGGACCCTTACTTGAATGTATGGATCTTTTGGTGGTACCATATCCTATCAAAAACAGGTTTCATGAATGATAATACAGTAGGTCATTGTGTTATACAAGTTCATTTTGTAACCAGAAACTGCAAAATAATGCTGAACTAGATTCGTTGTGAAAAATCATGGTTAATGATGTTTTGTTCAATAATTACTTCTGACTTAGAATGTACATTTTGCTGTAAAACTGGACGGAAGAGTATATTTTGCTGTAAAACTATGATACAGCTTGTACCAGTGGTGTTTGATTAATAAATAAAAAGGTTCAGTTTGCTTCAAAAGAAGAAGAATTGATGTGAGTCCACCAATCGGTCTAGTGACAGAACGTGCACCAGCACGAAAAATCATATGATGGTTCCATTTATATACTAACTAGACTCATAAATGTTTCTGACACAGATGCTTAACACTCCTTAGTTGCATCAACATCAATAGAATCACTCAACTACCTAGAACCCAAGGTTGAGATGCATACATGTGGCTTCCTTAAGAAAATCATAAGCAGCTAAAGCTAAATTTTCTAAGAAAGGGTTTTATTACAGATAAAAGATCATGAAAACGCAAATCGATTGACGTATTTGTAACATAAATCAGTACCTTTCTCTTTTGTGAAGTATACATGTGCATGTGTGTGAAAGAGAAAGGAAAGAGAAGAGGGAAGGAGAGGAGAGGTTACCACAGTCAAATCAACCAGTGCTTTTGACATATAATCTCTCAATGCTGCAGAATGCTTCTTGAAATACTCTTCCTCCCAATGATTAAGCTTCTCTTGAATTTCTTTAGGAATCACAGGCCCTATCTTCCATAACAGGTTCCGTATAGTTTCTGCTCGGTTATACCTGAATGGATATATGTTCAGAATCAAAGAACAAAAATAAAGGAACTATGCATGATGGTAAATAGCATTTGAAAGCGGTACTTACACATAGGCTGTTAGGCAACGTTTATTTCGGACTATAGAAAAGAGATGGATGAGGGCTCCATAGTGGTCAGGATTTCTAGCTGTTTGGACATCCAAACCTTCTTCCTGCATCTTCCTGTTTACACAACACTAAACTCATGTCATATCTGTATGGAAAAACATACTGTGGAAAGGGATTCATGAGTGAAACATGCAAGACACTGCATTGCCTCGCATTTAACCAACACAGGCACATATTCAACAAAAATCATCCCCGTGCGAGGTGTCATACTCAGGACATTATCTTAACCATTACCTTATCAAGGCCTGAAGCTCAAGGTGATGTTGGCTGCACTCTGAAATTACTTGGTCAAACAAGTCATTCTACAAGAGCATTAAAAAAAAATATCAAGTCAAAGCAAGCATATATTCACAACAATATAGAGATTGATTAATTACTTTTTATCAAAGTATGGGAAAAAGGTATGTAGTAGATAAATACTCTCTCGGGTCCTATTTATAAGAAAAAATTTACTTAATAGATAATTACGCTCTCTGGTCCTACTTATAAGAGTAAAGTGACACGAGATAACAAGTAGCAATATCATAAATGATTAGCAATCCGAGATCACGGATGATATAGGGTGGGAACATCTTAAATGGGTTTTACAAAAGAGTGTGCCAAGTTTTCCTTAAATTCCAAAAATAAAATTCACAAAGTGCCAAAATAGGGTTTACAATCAAATCAATCATGCATATTGTTTTCCACAACACAAGCAGGTTCCAACATAACCAACAACTAGAAACTAATAATGAGTGTCTAACTGAAAAATGAAGACCTAGGCTTACATTAAATGGTGTGAGCTGGCCCTTTTCTCCACTTGAAAATTCTTTCACGAGTTGGCAAGCTTTTCTCCCATACATATTGCTATAGAAAATAGAAATTATAAAACTAATGGGAAAAAAGGAGTGTCAACCTGCAAGAGAAGCAGAATACAGGATGACTATAAAACGCTGTTTGCATGGTTAGATCCTTGACTGACAATATCAAAGCTCTTCAATCTGTGTGTCACAATTTCAAAATATTGATAAACGTATCGGTGTTGTTAAATAGTGGGTAAGCAAAGAGGAATCTAAACAGATTGCTATTGTTATGTGGTGCGCTATTTGGTACAAAATGTTGTCATCGAATAGCAGCTATTGCATACTGAATATTAACAAACTATTATTTTCCGTGATTTGCGACTATAACGCTTTGCTGAAACAAATTAGTCAAGAGTAAATAAACATAGTAGACAATATGGCTCACATCCCATGTTTAGGTCTGACCGTCTGAGGCTGTTTCATGTGGCTTTCTACATCAGACATAGAGAGACTAGACAACCTTGACTATTTCATTTTCTTTGTTTTGAAGAATAAATTATCCCCCCTCATAGTAGTATTAACACAAACTGAATTTAAAACGAGCAAAGTTTATGGGAAACAAGTTGGCTGATTTCAAAATTTAAAACTGTTAGAATCAAAGATAATTAGTCTCAATCTGTTGGCTGATTTCAAAGTTAATGGGAAACAAGTTGACTACAGAGAGAGTGAGGATTAGTTGACAAAGTGTATGTTTCATTGCTAGAAAAAGTTTTCCATATTCATCCTTCCCTAGAAGAGTAGCACAGGAAGAGAGAGGGAGAGAGAGAGAGTGATGTCTTCTTACAGTACTTGATAGGCAGTGTTATCAAATAGTGGCGCTGGTAGAGGAATTTGAACAAATTGCTATTGTTTAGTGATAAACTATTGAGTAAAAATTGTCTTAAACTAAAGAGTTACCTGCTTCCGCAACAAATTTTGTTCGTTTAGAATCCTTTAAAACAAAGTTATTTCTCAGTTGTCCCTGAGACAGTTTCGTCACCTCAAATTCAACTGTTCAAAAATTCTAAATAGCAGCGCTATAGCAATGTAGGGTTTTGCACTCCTTGAGATCACAGTGGTGGCAAAAAATGATTGAGGACAAATGTGAGAGCCTTAAAAGCTTGGCAGTTAGTATAAGCCAACTCATTTGTAACAAACAAACAACATGGAAAAGTTAGTTACAAGTGATAGAATCGAGTAAACTGCAGCCTAAGGTAACTAAAATGGTCATGCTCATTAGCATTACACAGAATGTTTGTTTATTGTAACAGGGTTTGACTTGTCATGGCTTGCACCCCAAGTGGAGTTTGTCCTAAGCTTGAAAAGTTACGTGGCGAGAAAATACGCAATATGAACAATCTTGAGGAGAGGGGAAAAAAGGAAACTAAAACTTTTAAACAATCTTGAGGAGAGGGGAAAAAAGGAAACTAAAACTTTTAAAGTTCAAGAATCAAGCATCAAATTGTTGAGTCAGAGAAAGAGATGAAAATTTCCGAAGGTGATTTGTCAAAATTAAAGGTGGAATTAGATGAGCATATTCACTCGAACCGGACATCAAACCACCGATACTTCCTGTTCCAGGTCGTAGTTCAAATACTTTAAATCCCCCGAACCCGAACAAAACTACAGTCAAACCTCTCAATTAAATGGACAGTAAACAATGCTATTCACAATTCAACACGCCAAACCATCAGTTTCGATTCAATTTTTAGAAACATAGATTAAATCGGAACAGTCATTGTGATATCAACCGCATCCAGCATATGATGTAGATTTTCAGTAGAAATCTGTGACACTATATACCATAAACAAATGCAAAATGTGCATTTCTACAAATAAAAACTACAAAATTAAGAGAAGCAATGTATAATAAAATTGATTCACAAAATTTACGAGAAACGTATAACAATCTATGGAAGCCACAACTCGCAATGGGGAATGAAAATCCTTAAAGTAAAATATAGAAGGAAAACCTTGTGGCGGACCTTCTAACTGTTATGGCGGTCAAAGAGGTACTCCGGCGGATTTTTCCGACGAGGTTTTCGTTTGTGCGGTGGATTGAGTTGAGTATGACTCCTAAGTCCAAACCAAATTGTTGCTTTCTGATCCAACAAAAGGGTAAATGGGGAAATTCCGTTGTTTTTTATGGAGCTGCTGCGTTTTGTTTGCTTGTTTTAGGGTTTTTATTGAGAATTTGATTATTATAATTACTAGTAAGATACCCGTGCTCCCGCACGGATAAATTTATGGAGCACGGATAAGTTTATTTTAATTTTGATGAAATAATTTTTTTTTAGATATATACAAAATATAATGATAAACTTGACAAATGATGTATTTAGATATACATGTGAATTTAAATTGAAGTACATGATTGTAAAATAAATAATTATTATATAAATTCAATTGTATTAAATAATAAAAAAAACATGTGACATAAAGAAAGAAAAAAAATTGACATTTGAAAATAAGAATTTTATCTTCAAATAAAGGGAATAATTTGATAATGACCCGTAAGATAAAATGTTAGTTGTTTGAATAACTATGTAGTATTATTTAATTTGATAAAATACATTTTTAATTTTGTTGAAATTAAAAAAATATATTAAATAGTATTTTTAATGATAATAATAATAAAAAATGATAAAATTGAATTCTATCCCTAGTCAATTGAATACACTCAAGTAATATGTTTACAACCAATATTTATGGTCTTCAACGGAAAGGTATCACCTCCAAAATGCAAATTACATGAAACTCTTAACTTGATATCTATAATGAGCTCATATATAATGCTTTTATACATGATGTTGAATTCAATTCATGTTGCTGATTTTTATTTACCTTTGTCTTAAAACGAACTTAAAGTAGAAAATAACTGAACGGAAAGCTTGTTTCCAAAACTTTCACTTACTTCATATTCTAGTATAATGGAGTTACTAATGCTAACACAAAGACAATAGTAATAGTAATCTTAATCTTTTTGAAAGAAGAAAACATTGTCGAGAACTTTAAAATCATCGAAATCTTTTTGATGAAGTCTTGGAAGTTTCAAGCTATGTTTAGGAATTGAATTTAGCTTTAGACTAAGGAAAATGATGCTGAAGCATCAGTCCCATGAAGATTAACAGTTAGTAAATTTCTGCATTGCCAAGCTTTTGTTCAAGTACCTTTGAAACTCTTCACTCTTCCAGCTCAGTATCTTGACGCAGAGATATCATAATAATCAACCAATTCTTGAAAATTTAGGATTTGAAAGTTCCAAGTCATTCTATGTACCATAGATATTCGGCTGTGCGTGCGACCGCACGAATCCACTAATTTTAATTAAAATATAAATTTATTTATATGCACACTATGTGCACAATACTACAATAGATAGAGTAATTATAGCAGCAAAGCGACAACACTGTCGAATCGTGTATCACAGACAATGCAAATAATAGTAATTTGTTCATATTCCGCTATGCTACAACCACTAATATATAGTAATGCATATGAGTTAATTCAAGTGCAATCAAATATGGTTCAGGCATTTCATCATGCGACAGAAGTCCAATCTAAAAGCAGTGATTTTTTTTGAAAAACCAATCTTATAATCAAAGGAAATATAATCGTATAGTTTTATACATATAGGTTCTTTTGGGGTTCTCAGTTCTTGTTGGTGCTAGTGCCTAGGTAGACCTACTGGTATGTTTACTTTCAAAAAAATTAATATACCATGATTTGGGCATCTGCTTTCTGTCTGGACATCAACTAATGTAAATCTTGACAACATTTTCCAGGGAATGCCTACTAACTGCTAAAAAGAACAGATGAAACAGGTAACCAACTCCCTCCACTATTAACGCAGTCCTGCAATAACAAATCTTAAAAATATGTATAGCCACATGCACCCATTAAAAACAAAATCCTTCACCAAGCACCACCCCACTACAGCACCAAAACCACTCAACTGCTACCAAGCCTCCTTCACACAGACAGAAATATAAACCAAAGAACAAACCTATATGCATCATAGGGTTACACAACCGAAAATACCATCCAGAACTATGGAACATTGCTACAACAGCACTAACAGACCACAAGACACAAAAACTCTGCTGCTAGTGAGCCCACCGAAGACATTCCCTAGAAGCACTAATTAAAACCAAAAGACATTTCTTATCATGTGTTGCTGGTTTTTCCAAATTTTCCAAAATCATGAGATTCAAAGTCATTATGCAGCATTATTCTATCTCATTATACTGTCTCATATTATTCTATTTGTACGACATGTAATAGGTGGCTGAAAATTTTCAGATGACCATGGCATGGTTCTTTGAAAATCCATCTAGCTGGTTAAGAAGCTCCATGAGGGTTCTTTGAATTTCACGATCAACACGTGTTCCTTCACTGAAACGCCGCCCACCAATAGCATCAATCTCATCCATGAATATGATGCAAGGCTAAACAAAATGATTGAAACGGTAAAAATCAATTCTGAGTTGGTATTTAGAATGAAAACCCAGTTTGACACAATAGAAATTCTTCCTACCTGATGATCATGAGCATATCCAAACATTTCCCTAATCAGTCTTGAACTTTCACCAATATACTTATCAATTATAGCACTGGATACAACCTGAAATTAAGCATAACTTTGATTAAAATGACCAATATATTTCCCTAAATTGGTGCACAGAGCACAAAGAACAAAACACAACCTTCAAGAAGTTAGCTTCAATATTGCTGGCAATTGCTCTTGCTAATAATGTCTTCCTAGTTCCAGGAGGTCCATAGAGAAGAACACCCTGTGAGAAGTAAATTTAGTTACACTTTCCTTCAATAAATAGCAACATAAGTCGTACAAATTGTTTTAATATATCCTTACCTTCGGTGGTTTGATTCCAACCCTAAGAAAAAGCTCAGGATTCATTAGAGTCAGTTCAATTGATTCCCTTAGTTCTCGAATCTGATCTGAAAGCCCTCAAATTGCAAAGTAGATAACATTTCCAGGGTCTTCGTGTAGCATATTATACACAATTGGGTCAACCTGTCAAATTAGGATTAAAACACAAACATGACATGACTGTAAAAGCAGTTATCATGAGCACAAAAAACTTCCAAGGTTAGATGATAGGGTATTTACTTCACGGGGAAGAATTCGCATAATGGTTAGAGTAGTCATATCCAGCACAACTCGAGTTCCTGAAGCCAGCTTCTCCTTGTCCACCTTACTACGACATCTCACAACAAACCTTGGTCCAATGCTCTCTTTAACAATCACTACAAATATTCAAATAATATGCATGGCTTAGATGATCATCTTTAACTAATCTACCAATTTGTGAATAAGAGAAGAATAAACATAATAGAGTTTACAAAAGGAAAACAACAATGCATAAATAAAAGTTATGCTTGATAGAGCAGGTGAATATTGTGAAGGTGAAAAACTATAAAAACAAATCCTTTTTATCCTCGATTTGAAGCACAAAAGTATTATATTGTTTTCCAAAATTTGTATGAAAACAGGAAAACATTCTCAAACCAAGCTAGCCCTTAGAATAAGTGTTATCAATTGCAGGTTGTAGAAAATAGTAATTTGTTCACATTCCGCTACGCTACAATCCTATAGACCCACTATAGCCACTGCGAAACAATAGCAAATTGGTAGTTTCTACTATGCTATAGTTGATAGTTGACAACACAACTTAGAATGCAAATCACTTTGCACTTGTTTGCTACAATCATAAATGTGTGAAGTTTGAAAATGGAATTCAAGTAGTAATTTATAGCACATGGCATGAAGGTGAGCTGAAAGTGATTTCCCATCTTCTAATAAGCAACAAAGCACGTTCCATTTTCTCACTTACCTGTTGATCATGGAATTAGATAAATATATTGTAGATAATGATATCAGCTTACACAAACAAAGAGTTCAATGCTTGATCTCAATCTTTCATATACGGATAAGTTGATTGCTATATTTGGTACAACAATCTGCAATCACACCAGCAAGCAGTTAAATACACAAGAAATGAGTATATATACTTTAATGGTAAATCCTTATTACGTTGCAAGCATCATGGTGATAGTAGTTGTCATTAAAGTGAGCCATCAACCATCATGGTGTATAGCCATGAAAGTGTTAAACTAAGAATTAGAGCAAAACTTTCTTTTGGCTTCTGCTGATAAATCAAGAACTTACCAGTCAAAGATGACCACTACATGCACCAAATAAGTTTAAAACTGAAACAAAATTCACATGGGAAACAAATAGAAACAGAAAATGAATAAAACTATATTTATTTCACTCAGTACACTTACCCATGGTTCTTTGTATTCTTTCCGGTTTTCATATATGGTTCATACGTTTATTTGAGTAGTTTTTATGTAGCCAATCAGTAACCTCCACATCAGCTGCTATTAGACCTGCCTGTTAAGCATTATTATCATTACTGTAAAGCTTATCATATCATGCACTTAAATAAGTATAACAACAAAAATTGCAATCTCATGTTGATAGTGCACAACTATGTTCTCTATAGCCAGTAGCCAGATTGGTACCACCTGGAGAGAAACAACTAAAAGCTTTGAAGATTAATCCAGACTTCAGAATTTCAAGAATATTTTCTAATTATGAAGGTGCACAAGGAGGAACTGCCAGTGGTTAATAACTATCAAAACTTAACACAAGTAAGATCCATTTTTTCAAACATAACGTTATCTTTTTATATATTCATTATTACAATATAAGTATCAAGAGAAAGTAGATACAACCATGGAAGAGAACGAAAGATATAACATTTTATAAGCAAACAAACAAAATACCTGACCATCAACCAGGAAAAAAATAACAAATGATTCTTCCACAGCTGCAATTGCTTGTTTCTTAATCATTGATGGCATCCTGGCAGCAGGTACTTCTCTAGAGGCAAGGGGAATACCATTCATACCAACTGTAGTAGTAATGGCAAGGTATAAAATGGCAAGGTATAAAATGACAACATTGGATTGACAAATGATATGAAAAATACTCAACTTCTCATTTACAACAACTTCTTTAATATCACTCATTTCAGAATCAGAAAAGAGATCCTAAAAATCAAAGACAAGAAACACTTGGTGAATAAGTTCTACATTTAAGGAAAGCATTTAAATAAAAGGGCGACAAAAAACCTGAGTATCATCAATAGGAGCTCGAAATGCATTAACGGGTTCTGAAACCACAACCTGAAACTCAAAATAAACAATGATTTAGATAGCAATATTCACATGAAGAAAACTAACATATCCAATGTTATAAATTACATTAAACAATCTAAGAATACACAAAGATGAAACTTAGTTTGAATAAACTCAAAAATTAAAATGATAGATAATCGAAACAGAAATACATTGGAAAGCAACGCTGAGAGTCGAAGTCAAAATTTACCTAAGAGCCAACCGCGAACCTCCCTGAAAACACGAAGGAACACTGAGAAAGAAAGGGAACAGACGAGAAAGAGGGAGAACAACCGATTCGCTAAACCTACAAAAAAATCGATTAACGGCGATGAGAGAAAGATAGAGGATTAGAGATCTGAGAAATATATGGGAAGAAGAATCTGAGAAAGGGTGGAGAAATGGGCGGCGGCGGATTTAGGGTTTAGGGCAAAACGGGAGAGAGAAAGGGAATGAGAGAGAAGAGGACCTGATCCTGTGAATTGGTTTTGGTGGGAAGAGGAGAAAATTTTGAGGACGCCAATAGTTGATGGACATTTGGCATTAAGATAGAGATTTGGGTCAATACTATTTGAGTGATTTGTTAATTACGGAACAGTCCTTTTCATGG
The DNA here is from genome assembly GCA_963966055.1 of Lathyrus aphaca. Lineage (NCBI taxonomy): Eukaryota > Viridiplantae > Streptophyta > Magnoliopsida > Fabales > Fabaceae > Lathyrus > Lathyrus aphaca. Next base: position 539,550,184 of record OZ014524.1, read on the forward strand.
TGTAAAGATTTTTTTGTGAAAGGGTAACTTAGGTAGTTTGGGCAACTTTTTTGTAATGGCTTGATAGTAGATTACGTATTTAGGAAATTAAAATTTTATGATTTTTTACGAATGGATTTAATAATTACTGGTATCTATGTGTTTTAATTTTGCCTTTAGTTATTGATAATCAAAGAGCCCTTAATGCAATAGGATTTTACTTAAAACTAGCCGTTAACACATGCGATACACGGATATGTAATATTAAATTAATATTCAGGATAAAATTGACCAAAAAAAGTATTTTATTTATAATATAACATAATTTTTTAAAAAAGTAAACTTAAATTAATAAATTAATTTTAATTCAATGAAGTTCGAACTAAGTTTGTGTATTATTGGTTTAAACATAATATCTTCCAAAATAATTTCAATGAAGTAAGTAGAACATCTTCGAGAAACGTTTGCGATAAATCATTTTCTTCACCATTTTCTCATACTGCAGTTAAAAAAAAAATAAAAAACAAAAAAAATATATGATTAAAATAAATAGTTAAATAGTATTGTAAAAAAAATTAAATTAATTTGTTTTATTCCTTTTTCTCTAGTGACCACCTTCAAAAAAGTATTAACCTTCAAATTTCAATTGTCATGCTTAAAAGTAATGAGAATAAAAGAGAATAAGATGTTTAATGTAATGGAACCTCATTTCGATGTGCTAGCTTCGATTATGTGTTATCAGATTCTTCGCCAAATTGATAGTTGACATGTTGTCAATCTTCATGGTGATTGCTCCATGACTTTTTGATGCAATCTCTTCTACCAAGTTCACCATCCATGTTGCTTGACATGCACAAAGAGAAACAACTATTTATTATACTTCACATGATGATAATGCCATTACTGACTCCTTTCTCGAACTTCAAGCAAATGGTGCACCACCTAACATAAACACATATCCAGCAGTGAATTTTGGATCCTCAACATCACTACACCAACTGGAATCTGTGTATCCCACTAACTTGCATTCTTTTCCTTCGTCAGCTGCTGGAAACAAAATACCATAGTCGAGAGCTCCTTTCAAATACCTTGGTATCCTCTTCGTCGTTGCTAGATGTGATATCTTTGGCTTCTGCGTGAATCTACTCACCACACCAACATTCTATGCTAAGTCAGACCTTGTGTGACAAAGTGTAACACGGTGGGAGAACTGACTTGGTCGTTTTTGTTTACAAAAACTATGTTGCGGATAGCAAGAGTCGTCATCGACTTTTATTTTATCCAATAAAGAAAGGCATAAAAGAACAGGAAAGATTTTTAAAAAATATTATGAGTTCGGGGGGTAAGTTATACAAAGGGATGGTGTTAGCACCCTTTGTATCCATGGTTATCCATGGGCTCTTAACTGCTTAGCTCACTTTACTTTGTTTGAAAATAGTGGTGGTGTATTTAGAAAAAAATCTACCTTTGTAATGATTCTCGTTTGAATGTATACAAAGAGGTTTTCTTGGAAAATTTTGAAAATGTGAGGTGTAAAGAGTATTTTTTGCTTTTGAAATGGTGAGCAAGCAGTTAAGGGCTTCCTACCTACTCAATGTCATTCATGTTATTTTTCTTTCCTTAGGGATAAAATTGTCCTTACTATTAGTTAGTAAGTAGTCTTATCCTTGGATGTAAAGGGCGGGCGTAGGGTCATTGTATGGTCATAGAAGGTAACTTTGTAAAGGTGTCTTAGCAATTCGAATGGACGATCATCATTTTCCGTAGGGTCATCGAGGGACGAGATCATTTATTCGTAGGCGACTCAACGGGACAACGAGGGACTATGATCTTTTATTCGAAGAGACTTGATGATTTTTACTTAGGCAACCATGCTAAGACACCCCTGGGTTCGAGGGACTTGACCATTTTCGTAAGGCAACAAGAGGAGAAACCCTAGAGGTGTATGTGTGAGAAGTGTGTTAATTACAGTTATTTTATCTTTTAAAATTAGGGTTATCTAAGTCTGTTTATTTTTATTCACATGCATTCTTTTTCGCACCCTACATTTACTAACCACGCAGTTAATATTTTACAGAATTTAAATGCGGGAAATAAAAATCTAGACTATTACATCATGGGGGAGGGGATACATGTTTGAAATTAGGGGAGTGCGGAAAATAAAAGTGCGGAAATTAAAAGTCCTACGCTATTACATCCCATGAGCAGTTACATTATCGGAAAAGTGCGAGAAAATAAATTTACATGAGTCGTATATCCTATACAATTTTTCTAAGAAATTTAAATAGCAAAATGAAATAAATAAAAAATTTATGAAGAATGTTTTCCTTAGTTCTAAAACCCTAATTAATTAAAAGGAATTAAAATTTTTATTAAGTGTTAATTAATTGAATTATTTTGTAAAGAAAACAAATTTTTTATGATTTTATTAATTTAAGCTATTAATTTAATTAATTAAGAAAAAAAAATTGGTACGAAAAATAATAAATGTTGATTTTTTAAATTAATGATTGGTTAAAAGAAAATGTTAATTAATATTTAAAAGAAAAAAAAATTAATTAATCCTAACTAGTTAATTAAGAGAAAATAAGAAGAAAAGAAAAAGAAAATAAGAAAAAGTCACAAAAAGAAAGGGGGGAAGCCTAGGAATCGAACCTAGGTCTCTAAGCTTCCATACACGCGTGTCTCACCACTTGGCTAGCATGCCTGCAACGTAAATAAACAGCAAACAAAATATATATTATAAATCGAAATTCAAAAAAACAGAGACGCGTCAAACGTCGTCTTCTTCCTCTGTTCGTCCGAAATTTATACCTACGGTTTTTATCCGTAGCAACAACCTTTAGTGACGGTTTTTCCGTCACTAAATCACGTGCGTTTTTGAAATCACCAAAACAAGCAAAATAAATGAGTTTTAAAGGTGTAAATCGATTAAATGTTGTCTTATGAGTTCAATGATCCCAGCAATTTCACTTAAAATCGTCTCTACACAGAGTTCCCAAAATCGTAGCTTCAAACCCTAGTAATGGCGTATTGTCGAACCTGCACTTAAAATCAAATCAACCACTCCATAAAGCATCTACACATCAACATAAACAACAATATATAATCAATTTTGAGTTAAGATGTACATATAATTGAAATCGAAAATCAAGAAAACAAGCTAAAAGTTGGATTCAGTTTGTGCAAAATCATGATGTTTTGATGATGGTGATGATTGATATGCACTCTAAAGATCCTTAGGAAACTATTGAGACCTTCAAAACCTCTTGAAAGTGGTTGAAATGGGCAAACCGAATTTGACTTTGTTCTTGAAGTTTTGAAGTTTGGTAAGGGTTCTTTGGATCAGAATTTCGTCCCCTCTGCATTTGGATTTGTTGTGTGTTTATAGGAGAGTGAATTAGGTTAAAAATATTGGGCTTTTGTGATGAATTTGGGATTACTTGGAAGTGAAGAAAGAAGGTTTCTATTTTGGTCAAAATTTGGTTTTAAGGCATTCTCTTTTGGTTTGCACGAAATTTGGATCCTTATAATGATCATAGACATCCAAATCTCATCCCAAAATAGTCCTAAATTCAAATATTTGATTTTCTAATATTTATTTTAATTAAAATTGATTTTAAATAAATTAAATTCAATATAATATAAAATAAATATACAAAATCAGATATTATGACTTATGGGTCGTGGATTATCTTATGATTGAGTTTGGGTTAGAAAAATATGAGTCCATTTGGAAGAAACTTGAGTTTTGATCATTATTTGCTTCATACACCTCCTCAAAATTGTCCAACTTCAACAATGCATAACTCTCTCAATTTTTATAGTACTGGAGAATTGCGATAATGTCATTGTGTGACTTATTTCTTTGTCACACTTGGTATTTTGCGTTCCTTTAAAACATATGTTTCTTCTTTTCTTGTAATGAACTTAATAATACACTTGAGAACCATTTCTTCTCGCACCTCATTGATGATAACATTTATACATATCTGTCTTATTAATTTCCACTTAAGAGCACACATCAAATAACAACTAAAATCATAATCTTAATTATAATTACACAACAGTTTGTCATCTTCAAAACATCAAAAATGATTTTTACCTCAACATCATACATACACAATCTACGGATCCTCTCATTCCGATGTTACTTTCTGACGACTACTCCCCACCATCTTTGGGTTTGGGTGTTACAACCACTAAGTGTCTTCTTCAACTTCGAGTATTACATGTGTCACCGTGATGGAAATCATCACCATTATTTCAAGATCACCAATTCTCCAATTGTATATATTTCTTGTTCCCAATAGAACAAATAATATCATGGTTAGTCTACAAACATTATTGAATTTTCTTAGAATTCAAAAAGTCTAAAAACAAGAGAATAGTCATTTACTATATACAATTACATACAACAAATCACTTTTCTTTCTTTCCACTCATAACCAACAAGTGATTATTTTGGTTTGATTATCTTGATAAAATTTATAACTTTTTTGTTTGTTTTGCATTTCATTCTTTTTCATCGAACTGAACAAATAAACTTATTTTTCATCTCATTTTATCAATATTCTATCAATTCAAACTATATACTTTTTCTATTATCAAGTGAACCCGTTCTCTTCACCAGACCAGTCTGGACCCTAACCCGGTCCACGGTTCGGCTGATTTACCCAGACCGGTCCGGTCCAAACACGGTTCTTGGTTCGGCTGCTTTTTTCGGTTTTTGAAGAAAAGCACTATTATGCTTAAAGTGCAGGAATCATTAATCAAACTCTCACACGCATAAACCTCAAAGAATGTTTGGTTTCTGTGTTTCCTGCGTCGCCACCACCGCCACTGCTGCCGCCGCCGCTTCCACACGTATTCTCTGTGCAACCCCTTACCCTCATTCTTCAATACATCATTTTTCTTCCCATCTTCTTCCCACAACTTCGGTACTTTTCTTCTTCCCTTTTACTATTTTTTGCTTTATTCTTGTTCACTGGTATGGAATTTCAAATGCATATGTTCAGGTTTCTTCATCTTCACAACGATTCAGGTGCATTCACATCAAAGCCATGGCTGAAACTGATGCAATATCTCAGCCAAAAACAGGTGCATAATTGCTTTTAAAAAAAAGGTGTTTTGTTTATATTGATTTTTACCCTAAAATTAAATTAAAAAAAAAAAAATCAAATTTTTAATTTTTTTTTAAGCAAAATCAATTTTTTAATTAAAAGGTGCAATTTTTAGTTCCTGATTATGTTCATGTATATGCATAGATCATTTAGCATTTAGTTCATTTATCTGATTATTCTACATGTTATTTAGACAATTCTAGAACTGTGTTTATTTACCCTTTAATGATGTTTTCTGTTTGATTAGTTTAAGGATTTATTGTTGTTCTGTTGCTGTGAAACAGGAAGCAAACAAGCTTTGATATCATTGTCAGATAAGAAGGATCTTGCATTGGTTGGAAATGGACTCCAGGAATTAGGGTAGTTATTATTATTATAAATAATGAATTTTTTGTTTATTTTTTAAAGTTTAGTATTTATTTTGGCGCGGTCGTGTTTTTTCATTACAATGATTATTCTGTATTTGAAAATTAGGTTCACTATTGTTTCAACTGGAGGAACCGCTTCTGCATTGGAGAGTGCTGGAGTGGCTGTTACTAAAGTTGAGCAACTTACTCATTTCCCTGAAATGGTGAGTGTACTTTGATTCGGCTTTGAAATCTTGTTTAAATTCGGTTTGTGTGATTTTAAGCGGAATTACTAACGATGAATGAATGGCTTTTCTACGTAGCTCGATGGCCGTGTCAAAACTCTTCACCCTAACATACATGGAGGCATTCTTGCTCGAAGAGACCAAAAACATCATATTGATGCTCTCAGTACACACGGAATCGGTAAGTTATTATGTTATCAGCTCTGTGTTGTCAAATCACGGCTGTAGCGTAGCAGAATTTGAACAAATCCTCATTTAGTGCAAAGCGTTGGCAAATACTAATAGCATAGCGGTGATGTGTAAAATAGTGTGGTTCTCTCGGTTTGTGAGATTTAGATGTTTCATTGCTTTGCTAAAAGTTCTACATTTCAGGTACTTTTGATGTTGTGGTGGTGAACTTGTACCCGTTTTACGATAAAGTTACATCAGCTGGAGGCATTGAATTTGAGGATGGAATCGAAAACATTGACATTGGTGGTCCTGCCATGATTCGAGCTGCTGCAAAGGTTGTTTGTTTGACTGAAAATTTCGTCTTAATATAATATGAAATGGTTCAGAAAATATTTTGTTGGCTTAATACATTGAATTCTAGAATATAAAGGAATTGTATTTGCGCAGAATCACAAAGATGTTTTGGTAGTTGTTGATACGGAAGACTACCCCGCGCTTTTGGAATTTCTTAAAGGAAACCAAGACGATCATTTCAGGCTAAAGCTTGCATGGAAAGCTTTTCAGCACGTTGCTTCGTATGATTCTGCAGTTTCCGAGTGGCTATGGAAGCAAAGTGTGGGAGGTACTCTACTTTACTAGTGTATATTGAATTATGATACGTGGCAGTTACATGGGAGAAAGAAATGTCTATTGTACGAAAATGAAAAAGCAAACGTGGCTGATTATGCAAAGTTGATAAAATAAAGGCCGACTACACTATATTTAGGTAACGATTCATCGGAATGGATACTAGATTCATTGTAGTGAATCGAGACTCGGTGATATTCATGTCTAAAATAGATAAACACTAGGAATGTGTATCAATTATGTTCAATTTTGTATCGAACCGAGATACGAGATAGGTTGCTGTATAATTCAGGAACTATTTATAATAGTAACGTGCAATATAGATTGACGTCTTCTCTCATTTCATTTACAGATAAATTTCCTCCAAGTTTGACAGTGCCACTCTCACTCAAAAGTTCACTTCGTTATGGTGAAAATCCTCATCAAAAAGCTGCATTCTATGTTGACAAAAGACTTGCCGAGGTCAACGCTGGTGGAATTGCTACAGCCATCCAACACCATGGAAAGGTGCGAGTCGGGTACTAATTACTTTATCTAAAAGTTTAGAGTTTCTTGTGTAAGTTAATGTCATAACATTTAACATTCCCGTGCAGGAGATGTCATATAATAACTACTTGGATGCTGATGCTGCTTGGAACTGTGTGTGCGAGTTTAGAAACCCCACGTGTGTAGTTGTGAAGCACACGAATCCTTGTGGTGTAGCATCACGCGATGATATTTTGGAAGCCTACAGACTTGCTGTTAAAGCTGATCCTGTCAGTGCATTCGGCGGAATTGTAGCTTTCAATGTGGAAGTTGATGAGGTAATTATCCTAAGTCAATTATAGTCTATTAGGAATCTTACAAATGATATATATTTCTTAATACTAGTTTTTACATGTTTTAGGTTCTTGCTAAAGAAATAAGAGAATTTAGAAGCCCGACCGATGGGGAGACAAGGATGTTCTACGAAATAGTGGTTGCACCCAGCTATACAGAGAAGGGACTTGAGATTCTTCGAGGAAAGTCGAAGACTCTAAGGATTCTCGAAGCAAAAAAGAACGAAGCTGGAAAGCTTTCACTCAGACAAGTTGGTGGAGGGTGGTTAGCTCAGGATTCAGATGACTTAACTCCACGCGACATCAATTTCAACGCAGTCTCAGAGAAGACTCCTCAGGACAGTGAACTTCGCGATGCAGAATTTGCTTGGTTGTGTGTGAAGCATGTCAAAAGCAATGCTATTGTGATAGCTAAGGTACAATCTGCTACATTATGAAACTTTTGTATAATTAAATGGAGCCAGTTTAAGAATCTAATCTCGGTTAAATTTTTGTAGGACAATTGTATGCTAGGTATGGGAAGCGGCCAACCGAACCGTGTCGAGAGTTTAAGAATAGCAATGAGGAAAGCTGGAGCTGATGCTAAAGGAGCAGCCTTGGCCAGTGACGCTTTCTTCCCATTCGGTAAGTGTTGATGGCAATCCAGTAATTTATTTTTTATGCTATGATGTAAAGATGTACGGGTGGGGCGGGCATAGTTGAGAATGCAGGCCTAAAACATTGGCCCACCTGCAAAAAATGAGGACGGGAGGGGCATGCGAGCTTTGCATCCCTAAAGGCTAAAAGTTGTTAAAATTCTTATTAATGCCAGCAACCGCAGCATATTAGGGGTGCAGGCATAATACCTTGGCCCGTCCCGTGAAAAAACTTATAGAAAACTAGTTTTTCTTTTTCTTTTGTTTTAGTTGTTAATCAGAATGTCTCTTGATTTATAAACAGCTTGGAAAGATGCTGTGGAAGAAGCTTGTGAAAGTGGAATTGGTGTTATCGCAGAACCAGGAGGAAGTATAAGAGATCAGGATGCTATAGACTGCTGTAATAAGTATGGTGTTTCACTACTCTTCACCAATGTGAGACACTTCAGGCACTGATCAAATATTTAACTAGTGCTTTTGAAACCTGTTTTTGACATCTAGTAGTGGAATTTTATCGGCATTGTTAAATAGCGGCTATCATGGTGCTTTAATGTAGCGGAATTTGAAGAAATAGATAATAGTTATCGTTCTATGATACGCCATTTAGCCATGTTCTGTAGTAGAGTTTGAATAAATTGGTAGCTTTTTTTTTTTATGAGAATTGTGTGATGTGTTGTGCAATGAGATGATCAAATTACACATGATAGTTGCAATTATAAATTTTTTATGTTATATTGTGTCATTGAGATTAATCCTTTCATTAATCAAACTTAATGGTGAAAAGTAAAAGTTGAAACCAATACTCCCAATGAACTAGATATCAAGGTTTGTGATTTTATAGAGAGCCATCAATGGTCCATTCTTCATGAGGGGGGCATTCTTTTTCCCAATCTGAGACAACTTGTAGAGCAAGTTAACTACCCTAATGAGAACAAAGACGACACACTGGCTTGGTCAAGCACTTATTCTGATGATTTGTCTCTAAAGGATGTTTACATGTTCAAATCTCATTATTCAACTCAAACTTTTGGAGTAAGGGTATTCCTCCTTCAAAAAATATATGATGGCTTGGAGGCTCATGCATGCAAATTACTAACAAATAATAACTTAATGACAAGAGGATGCAACTTTCCCTCAATTTGTCATCTCTAACTTCACATCCAAGAAACCTTTTTTCATACTTTTTATAGCCTTTATGCAATCAACATTTGGATATGGTTCTTAGAGGTCATAGATATTAACCTGCATTATGACTCTAAAGATGGATATTTGGAAGCTTTGTGATAAGAATTGGACTATTTGCAAAGTGGTGATCCAAGTCTCCTTGGTCAAATAAGATGAAATTGGTCTCCTTTGATTTTCAGTCAAGTGAATTAAAGTTTTAGCCTTGAAATTACATCACATTACAACTGTTAGGGGAGTTATGTCTCATGTATGATCGTTAACATCAAGACCAATTAGAAATGAAAGATAAGAACGGATTAAATGAGAGAAAAAAACCTTTTTACTTGATTTTATGCATTATGCTGCTTGTAATTGGCACTAACTTGATGCTTACAGTTCTAACAAACAAGCCAATAGATAGGTATAACTTGGTAAGGAAACTTCAAAATCCAAAACTTCCAGTGAATAAGGATGAAATGTGACAAAACCAACTAAACGACTAAAGAAAAACATAGCATTGAATGAGTCTAATACATAAGACACTCAGTAACTAAAATCAAAATTTCACATAATCTTTTATCATCACATCTCTCAAAAACATAAATTAAAAACTAAAAGCATATGACAGATCAAGGTGCAATAACAATCCTTCCAGCAACCTGGTCCAAATCCCTCCTTCCATTGGAAGTGATTTTCCTGCCACTGAGATAAAGAAAAACTTATGTTAACAATATGAAACAAAGATAGACTACTGCTGATGAAACATAATCAAAGTAAATGCAACAGCAGAATACTCTCGCCTAGCATCATCTGCTATGGCTTTAACTCATCTATTGGAACTATTCTCTTCATATAACATTAACAAGGCCGTTGCATTCTTACCCCTTGGTGTCCATTTCAATGATGTTCATGTTCTGCAACTGTTGAAGGATGTTACGGGCAATGGAACCACTGCTCTTGCAGAAATGAGGTGGGCGACTGCCGTTCCTCTGGCTCCCACCATATATCCTCTGGAATGCACCAACACCAAGTCCACCCCTCAAGTAGATCTTCCTTGCCATGGAAGCTGCAGCACAAATAAACATACAATTGCAATTTTCAACAAAAACAAGTAAAAATATTTACAAACAAATAGTGCTGATAACCAATAAATGACTAACGAATACCCACCAGCTCTGATATAGTACCAGTCAGGATCATAAGGAGCCAACTCCTTAAACTTGGCTGTCTTCACAATATCTGTCCACTCTGGAAGCTCCATCTATTCATAATCAAATAACAAAAACAGAAAAAACAAATTAGAATCAGATTAAGATATAACAAACCTTAAACTTCACGTATTGAATTTAAAACATCAATAGACACAACAAGAACACATAAGCCATCCTATTCATAACAGAAAAAAAATAAATTGAGTTTAGTACCATATAAAACTGAAAATTAGTCATTTCTTAACTTCTATGTTCGTTATAGAGCTAAGCCAACACACACGTTTGAATAAATGGGCCGTTACCACAAAGAAGGCCGCCACAGAAAATATCGAAAGGTGTCGTCAATGTCAATGTCAATGTCAATGTCAATGCCAATTATGTAATAACAAATGGTAATTACTTCACCCGCAATAACCACAATCAATATCAAAACACCAGAACCAACCAAAATCGAAAAAACTTTATTTAAAACCATGCACCTAATCTCTATAGTTTTCGGCAACAAATCTACATCCATTGCCACTATACAAACACCAAATGCATAAAAACACAAATCTATACAAACCCTGATACAGAATAGATCAAGTTATGAACTTTAAACTAACCAAACTCAAAACAAATCATTTAAAACACAAACACAAATCTAAACAAAAGAGCACAAATTCAACAACAAATCCCATCAACCAAATAGATATAAGCAAATCAAAACAAGTTTTGGGTAAAATTGAAAAGCTAGACAAGATTTTATCCGTATTGATTAACCTTGCCAGATCGCTTGAGATGAGAAGAGTAAGCTTTGACGAACTCATGTGGAGAAACGTCTTTCACAGTCCTTGCGGTAGCCATGGTTGTTCAGCGGCAGCTTATGGAAACGCGATTCCTCTGGAGCTTCTCTCTCACTGCACTGAAACTAGGGTTTCACAAGGCTTTGGAACCAAAATTTTCTCTCGCTTCAATTTTATTGAGAATTTTGATCCGATCCAATTGGGTCTGGGTTTGGGCTTAGGTTTAGGTTTGGCCCATAATGTATTATTGGACTTAAGTTTAGCCCATATTAGGTTAAACTGTGTCTTTTTCTTCTTCTTTTTTGAAAGTACTTTTTTAGTTTATTTATGTTTATATTTTTTAAATAGTTTTTAGAAGTAATTTTTAATAAGACATTGCAATTTTATTATATGAGTTTAATTATGATACGCATCGATTTTATATTGTCATGAATAACTTTTGGCTATTTGTATAATATTTTTGATTTCACATGTTAACTTCAAAACTTAAAAAATATATATTAATCATCTAACTCTTTAAAATATATCTTAAAATATAATAATATTTGTTATTTTTATCCAATTAACGACAAATATATATAAATTTTTACGGATCCTTTTATTTTATTTTTTATTTAAAAAAGGTTTCTATAGTCCGATCACCAAGGTCTAGTAGAGCGCAGGGTTCAAAACCAAGGGAGCATGGTATGACAAATCAGCCAAGATAATTCAAGACATTACTCGTGACTCCCTTTGAAAAAATCAATAAGGGTCATCATATTCATCTTACGATCGCCCATATCTCACACTCTCTCTTCACATTTAAGTTACAAACGAATTCTCTTGTAAAAGGAGACATAACGTGTTATTTTCAAGTATTTTCACTTCCATTTGAATTTCACTATTTAGTTCATGCACTAACTTAAGCATTGAGTGCTAACTTTGCAGGTTAGATCCATTCACTACATCAAAATCAAAGAACAACTATAATGCAACGGTCAATTGAACATATTTGATCATCATATCGTTCTCACACAAAATATTGGCACCGGGAAATCAATAACATATTTCTACGATTATTACAATATTTTCACCAAAGATATAGGTCTTCTCCTCCAAGATTTTAGATCCGCATTCCAAGTAATACTTGCTAAATTTGGGACCAAATTTATCTCACCGGAGTCATCATGCAATGGCTATGTCCACTATAGTTGCATGAAATCGTCTTATGTCTACTTCCACCACTCTACAGCCAAACAAAGTGATGTCGAAGATGATCCAATGAGCCCCTCAACTTATCCACTCTTAGTGAATGCCTCCCACAATTCCATGTAGGCGGACCATCCATCCGACCAAAAGCATCTTCCGTAGCCACGAGTAATGAAAAACTTCCTAGTTTCTAACTTTTGGAATCTAATTTAGGACCAGAGGCAGCTCGTGAATTTTTGAATGGTATGTTTAGGTTGATCCAACAAAAAAACTCTTAAGCCCAACATGTATTTTAAAATGACAATGTTCTCAAATTTAGAACAAAAGTGGATGAAAAAAAACACCTAACAAATGTTGTAAATATTCTTAAATTATTATTATTATCACTGATATTAATGATGATGATATAATAATAGTATTCTCACCTCAATGGATTTAGTTTATAATATATATTAAGTATTGTTACGTAAAATATGATATGTAGAAGAATGTTAAAGTCAAAGCTTTAAATCTATTCCAACCATGTATGTTCCATTGAAGGAGTATGTATATTGAGAAGATGTTCAAATAAAGATGACAAGTTATATTATGGTGTTGAGTGAGAGTATTTGACATTGAGAACTTGTGTTGGGATTTCGACGAATCCCTGATGTTGGAATTTCACCAAAAACTTGGAGAACTCTGAATCAATTTTGATGAACAAGAATCAATTCTTCCAATTGATTCCTCCTATTGTTCTTCACTCTTTACTTGAGTGAATCATCCACACCTTGGTTGCAAGATGATTTCGTTGCATAAAATTTGAGAAGAAAAGGAAAGATGAATTAGGGAAGAAAAGAGAAATCATGGTTTTAGAGAAAAGGGGAAGAAGAAGAAGAAGAAGAAGAATATTTTTGCAGACTTTCTCTTTGCCTTCAAACTGAAGTTGCTTGACATTAAAAAAGGGAAACAATTATGTACCCTTCTTCACACAACAACAATTCTGCTACTCGTTCTTCTCTTGAGCTGCAAGCAACTGGTACACAACCTAACATAAACATATAACCACATATGTATTTTTTATCCTCATCATCACTACACCAACTTGAGTCGGTGTAAACTACTAACTTGCATTCTTTTTCTTAATCAGATACACGAAACAAAATGACATAGTCGATAGTTCCTTTGAGATACCTTAGTATCTTCTTCGTTGTTGCTATATGTGATATCTTTGGCTTCTGCATGAATCTATTCACCATACCTACATTGTATGCTAAATCATGCCTTATGTGACAAAGGTATCTTAATGAGCCAATAATTCTTTTGTACTGTTTGGGTCGACATCTTCATCTGAGTTATTCGATAGTTGCAGTTTTGGTTCATCAAATGTCGAAGTCTCATTGTAGTCTTCCATCTTAAATCTTTTGAGTATTATATTTGCATGTCTTCTTTGATGCATCATCGATACTCTACCACTCTCGTAGAATTCGATACCAGGTAAGTATGAAATATTGCCCACATCATACATTTCAAACTCCTTGCTAGGATCACCTTTGAAGTCTTCAATATCTCTCTTGCAACTACTTATTATTAGCAAGTCATCGACATAGAGACACAATATAAGTAATTCATTCTTGCTTCTTCTTACATATACTCCATGCTCAATTGTGCACTTCAAAAATTCATTCTCCTTTAAGAAACTATTTATCTTCTTATTTCGAGCTCTTGGAGCTTGTTTAAGTCCATATAGGACTTTAAGCAGCCTGTATACTTTTCTTTCTTGGTCTTGTTTCACAAACCCAACTGTTGTGCAACATAAAATTCTTCATCTAAGGGGTCATTATGGAATGAAAATTTCACATTGATCTAATGCATATGCCAGTCGTTCATGTTTACTAGACCAACAACCACCTTGATTATTTTGATCATGACAACAAGTGTAAAAACTTTGTTGAAATTGATTCCTTCTTTCTGAAGAAATACTTTCGCCACAAGTCTTGCCTTATATTGAGTTACTCCTTCTTTGACATTTAACTTCACCTTGTATACCCATTTTACATCTATTTCCTTCTTTCCTTGAGTCAATTCGACAAGTGACTAAGTATTGTTGACTTTGGTAGAATTCAATCCCTTATTAATCGATTTCATCCTCGTCGAATCCTTCAATGCCTCACCTGCATTGATTGGTTCAACATTTGTATAGAAAGTATAGTGTACCATCTAACCTTCATCATTGACCACATCATCTATTGTAATCACACATTCCTGCAACCTTGCAAGAATGTGTCTTATTCTTTGAGGTTTGCTTATGCTTGCCTGACCTCTGACTTTTTCTTGTCGAACTTCTCTTTCGACTTCACTTGATGGTTCTTCTAAGATTATCATTGAATCTTTTTTACATTTTCAGTCCAATCTCATTCCTTAAGCTCATTTACGATTACATCCCTACCTATCACCACCTGTTTGTTCACTAGGTAGGACAACTGGTATCCATCAGCCGAATGATATCCTATTAGGATCATTTGAATCGATTATCATCAAGTTTTATTTTCAACTGATCAAGCACATGTTTATGTGCTATAAATCCAAATACTTTCATGTTACTTAAGTTAGGCTTGACACCAGACCAACATTTTTCTGGTGTGATTCCTTATAACTCTTTCATCGCACATTTGTTTAATATATATGTTGCAATCATCATAACTTCTCCCAATAATTCTTTGGGTTGATGTTTTCCTTTCAACATATTTCTCACCATATTCATGATGGTTCTATTTTCCTTTCAGACGTTCTATTTTTTTGTGGAGTGTATGGTGGAACGACCTCATGCACAATTAATTATTTCTCACATAATGTGTCAAAGTCTTTCGACACATATTCTCCACCACCATCAGTTCTCAGAATCTTAAGCTTTTGTCCACTTTGTCTTTTGACCATAGATTTAAACTTGGTAATTACCTCAATCACTTCAATTTTCTTCTTGATCAGTCAAGCCCATAGTTTTTTTATACTAAAATCATATATGAATTTGACAAAGTATTTGTTACCTCCAAACGAATCCACCTGGATAAGACCACATACATCAGAGTATATAATTTCAAGAATTTCCTTCGACTTGCTTTCTATATCCTTACTGAAGTTGTTCTTGTTCTGCTTTCCCTGCACACATTCCTCACACACTTAATTTGGAATGTCGATTTCTGGTAACCTTGAAACCATATTTCTTCTCTTCAGATCTCTGATGTCTTTGAAGTTGAGATGGCCAAGTCTAAAGTGCCATATCCAATCATTCCTGATAGTTGTAGTTGCAAGGCACTTGTTCTTCATCACATTTAGTTCAATCTTGAAGGTTCTATTATGGGACACGAGATCCTTCAAGACTAATTGTCCACCTGAGTCGAGAACTCTCATCATCTTATCTTCAATTGACACTTTGTAACTATTTTCGACCAACTTCCATATGCTAAGAAAATTACTTTTCATGCCTTGTATATACAATACATTGGAAATTACTGACCATTTTCTATTTTTCCTTATAACCAAAACATCACCAATAACTTCAACTGCTAGAGTATTGTCATTTGCAAATTTCACCATGTTCTTCTTCGAGGGTTTTATGTTGACAACACAATATTTCCTACGAGACATGTGTGATGAGAATCCTGAGGCCAAGTACCATTAATCCATGAATCTTTCTTTGTTTGTTGTGATATGAAATTCTGGTATCAAATATGTGATGTCGAAGGCAATGTCACGACATTATTATCTGAACATTAACAAGGTAAAAACATAATAAAGTACAATAATAAGAACAAAAGGAATTTTTAACCCAGTTCGGTGCAAACTCACCTACTCGGGGGGCTACCAATCCAGGAAGGAAATCCACTATCATTAGTATCAATTCAGAGCTAAACAATCTCAGTTTATACTTTTCACTTAATCACTACCCAATGCAATTTCTATCTAAGAACCTTTAGATAAGAGAACCCCATCTCACTCCTTCTCAATCACACATTGTGATAATCAACCAAAACCTTACAAATAAAATAGAAGAACACTTTTCCAAGATAAACAATTTGATCTTGCTTAAAATCTACAATCAAGAGCAGACATTCCTGCTTAAAAGCTTAGAGTGGACAGAATTACAAATCAATAAAATAAGTCAAATTCAAACATCTAGGCGATGTTAGAATGACTCACAATCAACAACACAAAGCAAAACCCTAACTCAGAATGCACACCTTTTTCAATCTCTAATTTCTGTAACTTTCATTTAGGGTTGCACCACTTTAAGTAGAGAACGATCTTCATGAATATGAGCAATGAAAGCAGTCATATTTGATCTTCATTAAAAACTGATTGATCATCAAATCTCTTTTGAACAAATTTTACAGGAATGTAAACATCGTATCTTTCCAAAAATAACAACCTAAAAGATATGAAAATATTTGAAAATATCTTCAAATATATGAAACAGAACAACTTCTACTAATCATAAAATTCCTCCTTGATTTTTGCCACCAATCAGACTAATAACATAAACAAACACCTGCTAAAAATCCTCCAGAATCAAATAACAACTTTTTGTAAAGTTGCCAAGAATTGACAGACATATGTTAAGACATTTGCTCTGACAACACAAAACAACAATATTGTTATGACAGTTGAAAATGTTTCATCATTTGGCTCAACATCTTCCAAGTATTATAACCACATATGTACTGATGTCTGAACAGCCATGTCAGGACTTCTTATCTGACAACTTGCTAAACCTACTATAGAACTTGTTCTTCAGCATGTTTGAACATCTTGCCCAACATGCTGCTGTCAGGTTAGTTTTACAAAAGTTAATGTCAACACCCACAACAGTAGAACTAACAATCTCCCTATTTGGCATATTTTGGATAAAACTAACCAAATAATACTTCTTCTAGTTCAGAGGCTAGCACCGGGTCAATAGTATAAAACATGACAACATTTTTATAGAGATCTTCTTCTATATCAAATAGTTAAAAATAAATATCTCCCATTTGATATCAGACCCCACCCCCCTCAAGGAAACGACCAAAGAACACTATTACTACATACTTCTCTCCCTTTTTATCCATAATATAACAAACCAATAAATTATGCATTAAGGGTAATCAACCAAAAGTAAGTAAATCTGCAGCATAACACATCCAATCACCAAGAGCAGACAACACACTAAAAGAAGCAAAAAATTGTTTCCCAGTTGCATCTTGCTTCTTTACTAGAGGCATGAAATCCTGGACATTAAGTTTAACATCATACTCTGACTCACTTGAGAATGCTTCCCTACTTTTCTTAGTAACATAAACCACATCATCAATATTCATATCATCAAAATTGACCATCTTTGTAGATTGATGGTTATTTTCATCAACACTTTTCTCTTTGTCTTCAGACAAATCTTTCTCACTTTCAATAACCTTAGGTCTCCACACCTTTCTAGTTTTAATCATACCATGATTATTCCTAGGTTGTGTTGACTGTTTTGGATAACCATACAGTTTGTAACAGTAGGATTTTATGTGACCAAACCTTCCACAATAATGACATTTCCACAGTTGGGTCTTGCTTCCACAAAGATGTCTTTTCTGATGTTGGGACTTTTGACCTGATATATTTTGTTTCTATTTTCTTTTAGGTTGAACAAAATTCATTGCAGACACTTTTCCTTTCTTCATCACAACTTAATTATCATAACCAAGACCCATAACATCTCCAACTTGATTGAATTTACTTCTGTCATGATGTTGATACATTTGATTCAACATCTTTGGTTTAGGTTTGGGATGAATGAAGTCTGAAAGAGATTCCTTTCTATTATTAAATCTTATTCCACTCATATCTCCCGCCACTTTTCCAACCTGAAGAGTTTCATCTAATGTGTCAGAGCCATAGTTTAGCACTCTGACAGACTTAGACCTTCTGTCAAGTTTATAGTTCAAGAAATCACTTCATTTTCTATCTTAAATATAGTTTCCATGTGCTCTTCCTTTTCTGTCTTCAGTTGGATTATAAGATTCTTTTTTCTCCCCTTATTAACAAGCTTCTGCACTTCGGATGCACCATTCTCTGTAGGAAGCAACTAGTTCATCAAAAGCAAGTTCTTCATCATCAGATCCTTCATCGAAATCATATTTGCAAGTGAGATCTTTTTCTTTATTGTCTTTCTCCTCTACTCTTGCTTCTCTCTGAAAATCACTATTCTTCCCAATGTTGAATGACATGTTTGCAACATATGTTTTTGACTTCCTATCCACACACTTTAGCACCTTATTAACTTGCCTCCCAAGAAGCACAATTTCAATATAAATTCTTTCATCAGTCTCCATGTCACATTGAACCTCTTCATTATTAGTATTGGAGATAAAAACTAAGTTATTGTCCTTATTTTTAGATCTCTCATTGATAGCCAATTCAAAAGTTTGAAGTGACTCAAAAAGTTCATCCACCTTCATGTTGTTAATGTCTTGAGATTCTTCAAAAGTTGTGACCTTCATGTTAAACTTCTTAGGTAATGACATGAGAACCTTTCTAACCAGCTTCTCATCTGACATCTTCTTTCCCAAGGCACTAGATGCATTGGAAATATCAAGAATATTCATGTGAAAATCGTGAATGCTCTCATCCTCTTTCATTTTCAAGTTCTCAATCTTGGTGGTAATAAGTTAAAGTCATGACATCTTCACCCTAGAGGTTCCTTCATGAGCATTCTTCAAAATCTCCCATGCATCTTTAGCAACAATACAATTATTTATCAATCTGAAGGTGTTCATGTTCACTCCATTGACTAGTACATTCAAGACCCTAGAGTTTTCAAGAGTACGATCATTTTATTCCTTAGACCAGTCCTCTTCTGGTTTTAATTATGTTGTATCCTTTCCATCTTTGTCCTTCACAATAGGGTGTTTCCAACCTTTGATAATTGTTTTCCAGTTTTTGCTATCAATAGTTTTTAGAAAAATCACCATACGCGCTTTCCAGGTATCATAATTAGTGTCATCTAAAATAGGCGGTCAATTGACAAACCCTAGTTCCATGTCCATTGTACCAGAAAGTATCGTCCCTAGATCTCACCCATAAACAAATTAGGATGCCTGCTCTGATACCAATTGAAATTTTGGTATCAGATATGTGATGTCGAAGGCGATGTTACAACATTACTATCTGAATATCAAGGTAAAAACAGAATAAAGTACAACAGTAAGAACACAAGGAATTGTTAACCCAGTTCGGTGCAACCTCACATACTCTGGGGGCTACCAAGCTTGGAAGGAAATCCACTATCAGTAGTATCAATTTAGAGTTATCCCAGTTTACACTCTTCACTTAATCACTACCTAATGCAATTTCTATCAAAAAACCCTTAAATAAGAGAACCCCCTATCACTACCCCTCAATCACACATAATGATAATCAACCAAAGCCTTACAAAGAAAATAGAATAACACTTTTCTAGGATAAACAACTTGATCTTGCTTAAAAGCTTTAATAAAAAACAAACGCTCATGCTTAAAAGCTTGGAGTGGACAAAATTACAACTCAATAAATCAGTCCAATTCAGACCTCTAGGTGATGTTAGAAGGGTTCACAATCCACAACACAAAACAAAACCCTAACTCATAATGTGCAACTTTTTAAATATCTAATTTTTATAACTTTTAATTAGGGTTTCACCACTTTAAATAGAGAAAGATCTTTATGAATATGAGCAATGGAAGCAGTCATAATTAATCTTCATTAAAAACTGATTGATCTTCAAATCTCTTTTGAACAAATTGTACAGGAATAGAAACATCGGATCTTTCAAAAAATAACAACCTAAAAGATATGAAAATATCTTTAAATATATGAAACAATAAAACTTCTGTTAATCATAAAATTCCTCCTTGATTTTCTCCACCAATTATACTAATCACATAAATAAACACCTGCTAAAACTCCTCCAGAATCAAATCACAACTTTCTGCAAAGTTGCCCAGAACTGACAGACATATGTTAAGACATCTGCTCTGATATCACAAAACAATAATATTGTCATGACAGCTGAAGATGTTTCAGCATTTGGCTCAGCATCTTCCAAGTATTATAACCTCATATGTATTGATGTCTGAGCAGCCATGACAGGACTTCTTATATGACAACTTGTTAAACTACTATATAATTTGTTCTTCAGCATGTTAGAACATCTTGTCCAACATGTTTCTATCAGGTTAGTTTTACCAAAATTAATGCCAACACCCATAACAACAGAACTAACATGGTCGTCAACAACATCTTTTCTTCTTCATGCTTTGCCAGCTCTGCATCATTTTCTTGATTCATTTTATTTTTAGGACAATCACTAGATTATTGATCATACTTTGAACAATCGAAATATTGAATATGGCTTTTGTTAGGTTTTTCGTCCACCACCTCTTCCTCTGCTTGCACCACAACCTTTGTGGTTGCTTTGGTATTAGGGTCTTCTTTGATCCGACAAATTTTCTTCTTGTTGGTTTCCTCTACCAGTTGAATTGTTGTAGCCTAATTTAAATTTATCTTTGAACCGTTTTCCTTTTCATTTCTTTTCTCTTGTTGACTACATCTGCAAAGCCACATCACCCTTTGACTTGCTTAAAGCTCTTTCAGTCATTCTTAGTTCATGGGATTCAAGCGTCCCCAGAAGCTCTTCCTTTGTTAGTGTTGAAAAGTCTTTCAATTCTTCCATGGATACTACATTGTGATCAAATTTTGGGGCCAATAACCCTAAGATCTTTGCGGCAGCTGATATTGATGTCAACACTTCTCTACATACCTTGATTTGATTCATAGATTTTGTAACCCTAGTGAAAAAATCTATTATACTTTTACTTTCTTCTATCTGAAGCAATCTATACGTTCTTTTGTGAGTTTGTAACCTCGTCTCTTTCACCTTCTCAGTGTCTCCACAAAAATTCTACAAAATTTCCCATGATTCTTATGCTAATTCAACATCAACCAAAATTTTGAAATTCTCGGGATCAACACATTAATGAATTATAAAGAGATCTTTTTAATCTGTTTTCTTCAATTATTTATGCATAGCCTTTTCTTCATTTATCGCATATTCTGCAAGTGGCGTTACTCATTCCTTCACAAGATCCTACATATGTTAATAACATAATACTACGATCTTTATCTGCTTACACCAATTATCATAGCTCTGACCATTCACAAATGGAAGACTTATTGGAAAATGCTTGTTTGGATGATTCATTGTGCTAAGCTCGTAAGAGTCACACAACTGATGCTATAAATACCAGTTGTAGGGATTTTGACGAATCCCTAATGTTGGAATTTACCCAAAACTTGGAGAATTATGAATCAATCTTGATGAACAAGAATAATTTCTTCCGATTGATTCCTCCTTTTATTTTTCAATCCTCGCTTGAGTGAATCAACCATACCATGGTTGTAAGATGTTTCTGCTGCACAAAATTTGAGAAGAAAGGAAAAGATGAATTGGGGAAAAAAAATAAAAATTACGGTTTTAAAGAAAATGGGTGGTGAACTTTGTGGTTGTCTCTGTGGTGTTAATGGTTAGATTTGAAGAAGATTTTAATTTTTATTTAAGGGTGAATGTATGATGGTTTATAGTGTTAAAGGTGAAGATTGGATTGATGGAGACCTTTGGACACACATATCAATGAGAACCAAAAAGGGAGTTTGTATCTTTTTTAAGGTTGACTAAAATATGAAATAAAGGTTTTTGTGTATAAAAATGTATGTAATGAGTGTAATAAGTGACCTCTATTTATAATGAAAATTAGGTAAACATAAAAAGGAAATTAATCAACTTTGACAAAGCAAGACCAATCAAAAGCAAGTATGAAAAATTGTAATAAATCAGAATCAAGTGTGACAAGTTGCAACCAATTAGGAACAACGATGACAATTTGAATAAAAAGTAATGTAATGAATTTTGAACTCGCAACCTTGCATTTGACATCCATGTCTAGCTACTAACTCAACAGACTTGCATGTTTGTTTTTTTCTTTCTTTATAAAATTAAAATAAAAGACTTGCAAAAAAAATTTAGGTACAACAACATGATATTGCTTGGAGAGGCGACAAAGATCTTCTGGTGAAAATCCAGCTTACAACATGTGCTCCCAGTCTAGAAGACAAAATCAATGAGTAAATCTGAGCGAAATTTTGTTTGATTCAAAGAAGAGTTGTTATTGTATCTTTTAGCAATATGTTATTGAGTAAGGCTTGCTAAAAAGATTAAGATCAAAGCCAATTAAATGAATATTTAAATTGAGTGAAGATCAAATTGAATCAAATATTTTTGTGGATGTTCTAAAGCAATTCAAATCTAAATCAAATTTGGTCGTTCTCAAATTTAATGCCCATAGGAGAAAAATCCAGAAGATTGATCGCTATTTAAGGAGATTAATTCCTACCTTTGAAGATATGCAAGTATTGAAGATCTAGTTTGCTAGGACTTTATAATTTGAGTCTTTGTATTCTTATTGTTATGTGCACCTTTAAAGAAGTCTAAATTAAATATTCAAGACATATAAATTGATTGTTAGTATAGATGTAATTCAAGATATATAAGTTGATTGTTAGTTGATCGAAAGAAAATGAAAAGCATGATATGATAGCAACAAAAATCACGATTTTCTTTATTTAATTAAATAAAGTGAGAATTTAAATTAAATAAATAAACAAAAATAAAACAACCATATTTAAAAAAATTATGAACAGGATTTGCATGTAATAACGTCACTCAAACATTAAACACAAACAAATCTTCTGAAAAGGTAAGCAAATTCCCATAAATTTAACTTAACATTAAAACATAATCAAAAACTTTATATCCCATCGGAGCGTGTACGTGGAGCCGTTTCCCATCCAACGGTCATCAAGAGCGTTACTCTCTTCTCCCCACTCAAACCCCAACGGTCATAAAATCCCAAATTCAAATGCTTTCTTCCTTCTTCACTTCTTCATTTCTTCAACCCAACCAAAAAAAATCAGATTCTCAAAATCTCAAAACCTTTTACCAAAAAGCTTAAAAAAAAAGCGCTTAATCATGAACAACGAAGTTAAATTCTGGAACAACGCAGCTTTCGACGGTGACGATTTCACGATGAAGACTTCTTGGTCTTCTTCCTCCGATTACACCAAAGAGAATGTAAGTCCTACCGGACTCAATACCAATATCGCCACTTTGAAAAAGAATCGAAAGAAAGCCATAGACGATGAAATCGCTGAAGTTGAATTTGAAATTAAGCGATTAACTTCAAAGCTGGAATCACTTCGTCTTGAAAAAGTTGCGTCTGAAAAGCGCATTAGTGGAATTGGTACTGGAAGGGTTATAGCTGCGAAGTTTATGGAACCAAAGAAAAACAGTGTCGTTTTCAAAGATGATGATACTATGAAACGAAACGGAAACGGAAACGGCGTCGTTTTCAAAGATGCCACGCCGAAGAGGAGCGGTGTCCGAAACGGTGGCGTTTTGAAAGAGGATACACCGAGGCCGAGGATGAATTGGAGGAGAGGGATGAGTTTAGGTCCAGGGGAGATTGCTGGTAAATCAATAGCGCCGGCGGTTACTCCGGCGACGGTGAATCGGAGGAAGTCTTGTTACGGGAAGCCGCAAGAAATTTTAGAGGAATCGAGAAGGAAGACGATATGTAAAGTGAATTCTGTTGCTGTTGGATCGGTTAAGCGTGAGGTGAAGAAGAAAGAGGAAGAGATTGTTCAACCGAGGAAGTTGTTTGAAGGGGAAAAATCGGTGAAAAAGGCGGCGAAGCAAGGTAGGGTTGTGGCTAGTAGGTATAATTCTGGAGGTGTTGGTGATGCGAAGAAAAGATCGTTTTCTGAGAATAATAAGGGTTTTGGGAGTGAGGTTAGGGTTAAGAAGAGATGGGAGATTCCTATTGAGGAAGTGGATGTGAGTGGTTTGGCTATGTTGCCGAAGATTTCGACGTTGAGGTGTATTGATGAGAGTCCTAGAGATTCTGGTGCTGCTAAAAGAGTTGCTGCAATGAATGGGAAAAAGTCTTATTTCTGTGATGATGGAGGAGATAGTGTAATGGTGGGGGAGGGAGAAGGTAATGTTTGTCAGGTTTTGAATTTTGCTGAAGATGATGATGATGATGATGGTAAACAAGGGTAGGGTTATTTTGGAGTTTATTATGTTGTGTTTGGTTGTGTGGAACTGACTATGTTCTGCTTATTCATTTGTTTGTTGGGTTGGTGTGTGAAAAATTGGAAAGTTTAGGCTGTTTTAGATTTTGATTGATGTTATGATTTGAAATAATAACAAGATAGACAAACATGTCTCTTGCTTTAGAATTTGTACATTGTTTTGTTTGTTCAATAACTATAAAATGTGCATCGATTGTTGTTATGTTTTGAATAATAACAAGATAGACAAACATGTCTCTTGCTTTATGATTTGTACATTGTTTTGTTTGTTCAATATCTATAAAATGTGCATTGAGAGAGTGTCTCATTTTACTATGTTATTTTTTTTCTTAGAAGACTATATATTTTGGGGTTTTGCTATATTGGATTTTGCTGAATATGATGATGAACAAGGGTAATCTTAGAATTTATGGGGTTTTGTAGGGTTATACTCTTTGATTCTCTGTTTTTTAGGAAGCTAAATGAGGTGAATATACAAGTGGTTGTGGTTTAGATTTGGTTTTAGTGTTTCATTCTGGTATTAATTCTAGCATGCATTCCTTGTAGGGTTATACTCTTTGATTCTCTAGTGTTCGTTCCTAGTATTCATTCCTGTATTCATTCCTTGTAGGGTTATACTTTGTGATTCTCTGTTTTTCTTGGAAGCCAAATGAGGTGAATATACAAGTGGTGTTGTGGTTTAAATGTGGTGTAGTGTCTCATTCTAGTTTTCATTTCTGGTTGTGGTTTAGATTTAGTTTTAGTGTCTCAATTATCTAGTATTCATTCCTAGTTTTTCATTATGATTCTTCCAGTCTTAGAAGATTGTGTTTTGGGTTTTTATTTCTATTTTGAATATTTGCTGAAGATGATGGTGCTGGCGAACAAGGGTCTGACAATTATTTGGGAATTAGTGAAGCTGTTGATAATTATTTTTGAATTGATGTTGGTTATGATGAGGCTAAGGAACTTCCTAAGTTCTTCTTAATTATTTCTTGTGGGGTCAAACTAAAAGAGCTGAAAAAGTTTAGTTTAGTTTTTGTGGAACCAAGGTTTCTGGTATGTTGATCATAATGATGCATGTTTTCATCCTTCATCTTAGCTTGAATGTCCTTCATGTGGTTCTCTTGATGATGTTGCCTCCAAGTAGCATTGTGTATTGATGGTGTGACCGCTTGAGATTGCATTATAGATGAACTCATCTAATTTCCCTTTTGCTGCAATTCTCTGAAGGTGATGTTTTCATTGTGCCACCTGATTTTGGCTGTTGTGTTTCTTGAATTATCTGTTGTGCCTGCGATTCCATAGTTGATTTCTGATGTGAGTTGCAGTGCCAATATCAGCCATTTGTAGCAATCTGCGTGTCTTCTGTATATTTGTGAGCTGATTGTGTTAGTGCTTGCTTTTTAACTGTTGTTGCTGCGTCTGAGTTACTTTGCTTGTTCTAGTGACTGGAATTGTGAAGTGTTCCTTTGTTCTGTCTTGTGTTGTTGTTCTGTTGTGCTAGCGGTTTATCCATATTTTGAAAATTAATATGTTTCTCGATTCCCCAAGTTAGCTTTTTCATGTGTTTCTGATTTCCCCGAGTTAGCTTTCATGTGTTTCTGATTTCTCTATTCCTACTGTCTTGTTTGGGTTGTGCTTCCTTGTGCTTGAAATGGATAATTGGATGTTACTTTTAGAAGTATAATCAATCCTTCACCATTCAAATTTAACTTTTAGAAGTACCAATTTATTTCAAACCTGTCAGTATAGTGATAAACCTCTTTCAAAGTGTTTCATTAAGGCTTGACATGCTTCTACGAGAGAACACTTTATTTAGAGTTCCAAATCCACACATACTTTACCAGCATAATTTGATTTCAATCACTTTGGTTGAATGTTATTTGAACTATATTATGCAACATAGTTTAATGTTTCGTGCTTCTCTAATTTTATATACAGCTATGCTATTCCTACACTCAATTTATACACCAATACATACACCGTACGTACGAACAGTGCATTTTTCAATTAAAAAAATATTTTTAATGAATAATATCAGTGAACAGTAAAATCGTACATGAACAGTAACATATGAATAGTACACGCATGAACAATACACGTGAACAGTATCCATGAACAATGATTTTAAAAATAGTGAAACAAGTTGGTTAATGCAATGTAAAAACTTGGTTAATGCAGTAATGAAGTTGGTTAATAACGTTCAGGCATTAAAAATAATTTTAGCAGTCACCAAAGTTGGTTAATATAGTAGAAAAACTTGATTAATGCAGTAATGAAGTTGATTAATAAATGTTCAGAAAAATTAAAAAGTATTAAAAAAATAATTTTTTATATTATTTTAAAAAATATATATATATTATTATAATATTTCACTGTTCACCGTATTGGTGAACAGTGAAATACGGTGTAGGTGTATGATTTTGATGTAAGAGTAACATTTCTTTTTTATATATTACTCACAATTTTTGAGGACTAAATTTGTAGTATAATAATATCATGTGAAACTAATTTGAGAAAATAGAAGATGAATGATCGAAACTAATTTGAGAAAATAGGAGATGTTGTAAAAATAATTTTAAATTCACTCAATACGATGCATATTCCAACAAAGTAGCTAAGGATGCATATAAGTGAAGACTTTAATCTTAAGAGTATGCTACTCTCAAAATCTCATTTGATTCTTAATAATTGCTAACAATTTTAGTGTTAGGGTAAGTTCATACAAAGCAAACTCTATCCTTAAATGAGACACCACCCTCGCAAGTGAACGATGAGATTAGTTCTTTTAAATAATTAAGGCAAAAATACTATTTTAGTTCTTTAAGCTATTTTAAAATATCAAACTAGTCCTTTAAGTTTTGTTTTATAACGCTTTAATCCTTTATGTTAAGTAACATTTGTGTCGTTGACTTTTTTTAAAAATATTCGTTACAATAAATTGTAAACTCATTATTAAAACTGATTTTTCGCGCTGATCACGAATATGTAATTAGTTTTACGTTTGATTGTGTATTTTGGTCGGATCGAACGATTTTTCATTATGTATTTGTCTATTTTTTCCTTGATTCATATGAACAATAACTTGTTTGATAAATATGATTGCATATTCGTGATCAGCGCGAAAAACAGATCAAATGGTATATAAGTTTACAATTTATTGTATTAGAGATTTTTAAATAGGACAACGACGAAAACGTTTCTTAACATAAATGATCAAAGTGTTAAATTTTTTTAAAGGATTAATTTGATAGTTTGAAATAACTTAAATGATCTATAGATAATATTTTTGTCAAAAATTAATTTAACAAGATTTTTTTTAATATTTTGTTTGAAATATTTAACTAGAGAAAGGGTGAGAGACTTTAAGTTGAGTCCCTCAGGTGAAACTTCAAATTGAGTTCTTCAGGTGATACTTCAAGCAGAGTTCCTCAGGTGAGACTTTAAGTTGAGTCCTTCAAGCAATACTTCAAGCTGAGTGATGACACTCTGTTATCATGTAATTTCTGTAAGCATTTTCATGTGTTTTTAATCATTTTCAGGTGATTTTAGTTAAGTTTGATTAAGAAATAGAAAGGAAATGAAGAAGTGAAAGATTTAGGCAAAAAGGTGAAATAAAGAGAATTGTGAAGAAAAAAAACACTTTGCCTCTGGTGGGGAGATATGCATCACATTGCGGTTGGATAAAAAATCATCATGGCGAGATGCAACCCTTTCTTATCATATTTTTACTATTATAAGAAGGGGAAAACGGGGATGAAAAAGGGGTTGGACGTTTTTGGTACAAAATTTTGGTGGAGATGAAAGTTTTGGAGCTCTGAAGCGAAAGTTTTCATCACCGAAATCCAAATTCTAACCAAAGATTTATGTATTGTTTCACCATTTCTTCAGTTATGATTAATACCATTATGAGTAGCTAAATTTCTATTGTTTAGGGATTATTGGATGAATCCGTATGAACCTATTGGATCATATGCTTGTGTATTGTACCATTGTCACTTTTGATTAGTTCAACATTGTTATTCAGTTAATTTTTTGTTCATTACTTTATATGCGTTAATGAATTCATATATCAAATTGGAATCATATTGATTATTGACCATAACTATACAAGCCTGATCTAAATTGACTATTCAAACTACCAATTGATTAAGGATAAGATATTATAAGTTGTGAGTTAAGGTTTAACGTACCAAATATTGTCAGTTTTAACTATCCAGCTAAACTAAGAGATTAACAAGTTGTAGTCTATAATAATGACTTATACATTTAGGAATTTCGTATAATGGCTAAGTCAAACAATCGTAATAGTTGGGAAATCACTCAGGACAAATAGACACCAACATCAATAACGACATACAGGGGATTTGAAGCAACGTCTAATCATCTTTATATTGATCAAGTTCAAACCATTTATTTACGTTTTATTATATCAAAAATCAAACTTGAAATCCTCTAATTTTATTTTCAATAGCAGATGAATCGTCTTGTTAAAATAACATAATTCTTTTGGATACAAACATATTTTCATTACTTCGAAAATATTTAGTACACTTGCTACAATTCTATCAAGTTTTTGGTACCGTTATCGGAGAATGTTGAATTATTCCAACAAAATATATGTTTAGCCAAATCTAATCATTAGCAGCCCTCGCCAGCAATTTGCATTGTGCCGTCATTCATTTTGTGGCTTTTGATCTCATTTTTCTTTCTTGTTGTCGTAAACAAATTAATGCATGCATGATGAGTGGTGTATGTTTGACGGTAAACTATTGCAATGGATGAGTTTATCAACTTATCACACTTTTTCTTCCTACAATAATTTTTACTTTATTTATTTTAAGAAGAAAGTTGAAGCGAATTTGGCTTGAGTGACTTAATAACTTTAGTGAATTTGAAAAAGAGAAAATAATTAAAATCAATTAATCATTTGATCATATGATACAAATGTTATCTCAATGCTGTCGTTTTCTTTTAAAGCATTAAAACATACAAACTTTTCTTGTTAGATTCCATTCTTTGAGAGGATGTTTCATGAGAATCTTTTGAGGTATTATGGTTTTTTTTTTTTGAAGACATGTCTATAAGAGTTTCTTAAGGTTATATCATTTTCATACGATGAATCTCTAAATGTTAATTTTTCAAAAATTCTACTTATGAAACTTCTTCAGATCATCAATTAAATGGAGCTTCTTCGTATCTTATATTGGACGAGGTTTCTTCGGATCCTCTATTGGATGAAGACTCCTCAAAAGTTCGTTCATTTCTTTGATGATGGAAATGATGACTCTTCTAATATTCTAAAATAATAGTTTCGTTGAGTTTCTCAATGATTTCCTTCTCCTAGATTTTTCCTAAAACTTAACTATTATACTTCTATATTTTGAATCAAGGATTAGATCAAATTTATGGAAACAAATCTTAAATCTAAGATATTTGTTAAATATAAAACTCTTAACACCATGGACGGATGCATGTTGAGGCATGGTGTGACTTTAGCCACACCAGAATATTTGCTTTATATACCACCATCTTAGTAATAAAGTTACTTAAATGCAAGCTTGCAGCATAAATGTATATATCACCACCTTTGATGACATAAGGTTTATTTTTTTCATAAGAAATTACCATTACTCTCTTAATAACAAGTATATCACAATATATATATATATATATATATATATATATATATATATATATATATATATATATATATATATATATATATATATATATATATATATATATATATATATATATATATATATATATATATATTATTCTCACAATTTCTAGACAGTTAAAACATTTGAATTGAAAATTAAATAAGTAATAATCACATATTATACTTATAAAATTCACGATTTCTCAATTTATAAATAAAAAATGCATAGGATACCTCTTAATTTTTTAACAACAAAATTGCATTAATTTTGACTCATATAATTAAAAAAATCCAAAATTATTATTTCTCCTACAATAACTTTTAATGTTTCTCTCTCCCTCGCATATTCCTCTTTATCTTCGATTAAGCCTCTTCATCTGCGAGGTAAGTTTAGAATTTTGAGAATTTTAATTTAAAATTAGAATCAATCAGTTTATTACGTGCTTTGTTTTGTCCATCAACTTCAATTGTTACTTTATAGTGTACTAAAACTCACATAGATGTTAGTGGTTGTTGCATGTGCAAAGGCTCGCTTGTTGCATAATTATAAGCACATAATTATAAGCACGATTGCATGAGCTCAATGTTTGGTTTGACGAAAATAATCTTGAACTTTTATAATGTGTTTCATGTTTAAGCCCTGCATCGTTATTTGCATATTTTAATGTGAAAATATTATTAAGGATGATTGAACTTAATGCAAATGATTTTGTTGATATGCTATAAGTGGTGGTATGACATCAACTTCAGAATCATATTAGAAATGTTTTATTTGATAAAAAAATTGCAAATTTAAAAAGACTTTTAGATCTTAGTGTAAAACTTGTGAAAACAAATAACTCCAATACATTTGATATGATTTATAAGCTTCCGAAGTTGACTTTAGTCTTGTCGATTGCAACTGCAAGTGTGGAATATGTTTTTTCAGTTTTGTGAAGAGTCAACTATGTAAAAAAATGAGTAATTAGTAGACCGTCTTAGAACTTTTATAGAAAGAGATATTATTTGAACTATTAACAATGATGTTATTTTAGGTCAATTTTAATGAATAGATGATATATGATTTTCATTGTAAATGTATTACATTAAACAATATTAATTCTTATTTTCAATATAATTTAGTTCATAGTTTTTTCATGTTTAGCCACATCATTATGTAATGTCTGGATCCGCCCCTGCTTAACACAATCTTTAAGTATTTCAATTTTTTAGCACCATCTATGAAGATGACCTTCATGTTCATTTGATGTTTTATCTTTCTTAGCACCATTTATGAAGAGGACCTTTATGTTCATTTGACATTTTATCTTTCGATTCGTATGTGCATTCTCTTTTGATCAATATTAAGAAAAACTTCATGGATTATTTCAAGAGTGTTTCATACTTACAATTGGTTGAAATACAATTGAAAATACATACGTATTTTCTAGTGCTTAAAGCACTTATCAATAAATACTCCATTTTAAAACCGATTTTGACTTTTCTTTTCTCCTCTTTGATCCAAAGAAAACCGATTTTGACTTTTCTTTTCTCCTCTTTAATAAGTAGGAATAGACGGATCACTAACAATAATATCCCACATTTCAAAATCATTTGCTTTAATAACTTTCTATTCTAGCTTTCATTATTAAATGATGGGGTGTATTCATACAAAAATCTTTGTTAAAAACAAAAGTGTTTGCAACATCACTCTACCTCCTAAGACGATTAGTCTTATAAAGTTAGATTCTGATACCACTTGTTGGACAAGTGACTCCAAACACAAGAGAAGGTGGGGTGAATTATTTTGATTAAAAGTGTTGTCCAATTATAAATTATTTGGTAAAAATAATTACTTAAAACAATATTGTAAATCAAACAAAGAGTAAACAACATAATAAGTAAATAGAATAAAATTAAAGTAGGAGATACATGATAAGATAATTTCACAAATAATGTATAAAGGTTCGGCCTAACCACTTGACCTACTCCTCTCTCTTAAAATTTCTTCTTGAGAGTTTCCGTTATAGATGTAAGCATTTTCACAGGTTATGTCGATGAACCTTCTTTCAAGCACACTGAAGTTTTACAGTGGATATCCTCTAAATCAAACATTATATTTTTCAATATGCTAATCTCCGAACCAAATGAGAGCTTTTACACCAGACGTAACTCACAAACCAAACATAAATTTTAATGAACAATCTTATGAACCAAACAAGAGCTTTTACACTAGTCGAAGCGCACAAACTAAACAAAGATTTTAATAGATAATCTCACAAACCAAATAAGAGATTTTACACTAGGAGAAATTCACAGGCCAAATATAGATTTTTACATACAATCTCACAAAGCAAATGAGAGCTTTTACTTGCTAAGCTCACAAACAAAAAAAACTTCCCACAAAAGATATTACACAAGAGATAAAATTATCTTCTGCAAATTACAATAATGTCTCAATCTCTAGAAAACACAAGAAATGCCCAATGATATTTTTCACACTTAAATCACTAAGAAAATTCAGTGAAAATAAAGAAACAAGAAAAAAGGAGTAAAGAGTAAGAAATAATGTTAAAATATGTTTTCTCGTGTAATTTGAAAGTAAGGAGAGCCTTTTATTTATAAGTGAGAAATATGGATCAAAGGAAAACTATATATGCATTTTTAATGCTCATAATAGATTATGTGTTGGGTCTAATCGATTATGTGCCTAAAAAAAAATCAACCCTGATTCTCAAAAATTAGGAAAACCTACAATGGCTAGTGTTCTAATTGATTTGGAGTGTTCTTAATCGATCAAAGAGCTTTAAGTCTTGCTATAATCGGTTGGTTAAGGGACTTAATCGATTAGGCAATGAAGCTATGCTTTCTAAGAGTTTAGGAATATCCTTTATCAATCTCACAAGCACCTAGATGGTTCATCTAAGAGTTTTAAGGAGTTTTATTAAATAGAGATGTTAAAAAAACTTTTAGGTGAATGTGTGTAATACCTTAGTAATTTAAGAATTAATCTACTATCTATTACCAGACTCTGATCACTCAAACACAAATCATGTGAGCTTCTACACTCCTCTCTTCCACAACTCTAAAACTTAAAGACCCTTTTCTAGATTTACTATTGATTTAATACTTCGTATGAGACTTGATTTATTCCTTCTGATAAGGCTTGATAAAGATTCTTGATTGACACTGGCATCAAAGAAATTGCTTGACTAAAGACCATCAAGGATTTTACTGGCTGTCGTTTGACCATAAGTGATTATCTTTGATAACTTGATCTCATGATCAATGTATTTAATACACCATATTTTACTTTGTGATAAGGGAATTTTATGACTGTATCCTTTTATTTTATTGCTTTAAGTGAGCTTTTACAATTTTAATTTAATTTTGATCTTATTTTAATTTCATAATTTATTTTATAAATAAACAATAATTTGACACTTTGGACCGATTTTTATGTTTTGCGAGTATGTTTCTATTAGGGCCCGATTAATCTTGTATTATTTAAAATGAATTCACAACATTAGGTTAGGTATTCAGTTTTCACGAAATAAAATTAGACGGCTACAATTCCTATGGAGAGCTAATTTCCAAAGGTTGATCTATTGTTCGTGCGTGTTTCTTCCGAAACTTTGAGGTTTTTATAATTTTCAATCCAATTTCAATTCTTTTTCAATCTTTTCTATATATCTTGCATGCTTAATTAAAGCTCTATAATATGTGTTGATTTATTTATATTGATATTTGTTCCTTAACTATAATCGCGTTTGACGTAGTTTTTGTTAATTCACCTAATTTTTAACTATTTGCTTAATTAGGAAAATAGGAACATAAATCTTATAGTATCAATTGTGCTCGTTTGAACGATGTTGTAATAAAAAAGAAATAGAATCCGCTTAGGTTTTATGAATTAAAATAATCGATGACGAGTTGGAAATCTAAATAGTAGATTAGCTTGTTAATTGATGGGCTAAAGACGTACTCTAATATGTGTCTAGCGGTATCTTAACTGCAAGCGCACAGCCTATCGAAGTAATATTTAAGATTATCGATCCCACAGGGACTTTATGATTACTTAGTGCTAGAGGATTTACTAGTTTAGCTAAGGTGAATGGTTGTCACGATTTTTTGGTTGTTTTTAAAGATTAAAGGCGGGAATTAAATTTAAGTTTAATAAAATAATAAAAAGGCGGTCGGTATGTAATTATGTTAACTTAGGCGGGTCAATCTAACCTAGGCTTATAAAGATGGTTCACTTAATCTATTTTGTAGAGGTTATCAGTTTAAATATCTTTAACTCACACTCTCGTGGTCTTATCTCAGATCTTACCCCTAAAGCCCTATGCCTGCTCTCGCTAGCCCATAAGTGTTTAGAAATAATTTTTGGAAACTTAATAAGTCTAATTCATTTAAAGCGCTCTCGCTGTGTTTAAATTAAATGCCTAACTTTAGCTATCTGGTTAAAATCTCACACTCTCGTGGTCTCGACCTAACCTATTACACTTTCCTTACTCTCGTAACAAAAAGATTGATTTTATAATAAAAAGTCACAGCCAGAATTTTAAGTTCTTAATTATTTTAAGCCTAGAATTGATTTTACCGATTTAGTTGATTTTAATTACATACCGCCCTAAGGTGTTTAGCTACTCATGATTGTTGTACCAGACAGATGCAGAAACAGAGGAATACAAAATAAAATAGGCATAATAAAATAAATTCTTAACATTAATATAAATGCAATTTAAATAAAAATCTGAATAACAAATATAATGTTAGACTCCTTCTTCCACAAATCTGGCAAGCTCGGAGTAGGACCGGAATCGGAAATAAAATTACAAAAAGAATGGCTGAAGGCTTTGAAAGAAATTAAATTATTACAATTTCCTAATGTTGGAAATTGTTATTTGATTGGTTAGGATACAGAAAATTAAAGCAAGAACAAAACAAATGCTGGAAAAATAAATGAAATAGGGTGCAATGGAAATACGGCAGAGCTTCCGCAAGAAAAATTAAAATAAAACTCTGTAAATTGTTCTTTGAAACTAAGCTATTTATAGGATCACAATTGGGCTTGGCAGTTGGAATAATGCCTTGGGCTTCGTAGATGCTGAGAAAATCCAGGGAGAAGTTGCATTACTTGGTCTGCGGGAGAATAGGAAGATTGACTTCACGTAACACACACGTACATGACCAATTCTCAGCAAGTTAACCTAAATTCCCCTTGTCACGTTCGTGACAAGGGTGTCACGTTCGTGACAAGGGTGTCACGCTTCGTCTCCCTTGTATTATGCGCGTCCCGGTCGTGAGGGACTGGTGACGACCGTGACTGCTCCTTTTGGCGTGTCACGGTCGTGACTCCTAGGTGACGGTCGTGACAGTTACAAAAAATGCAGATTATGCAGAATTCCTCTCTTCTTCTTCTTTTCATGGTTGTATTTGCTCATTTAACTTGTAGCTCATGATTTAGCTCTGTAATTGATATACCTGCAAAATGACAAAGAAAACTCGAGGAATCGGGTGTTAAAACGGCAAATGTGCGATAAAACGGCATTGAAACATAGCAATAAAAACGATACTTTTTCTCGTTATCAAACTTCCCCAAACTTAAATCTTTGCTTGTCCTCAAGCAAATAGTCGGTTGAAAAATGATCAGACAGGTTTTCATCGACGCACACACATAACAGACCATACGAGGAATCGTTTTGCCAGATAAACCGGTACTAGAATAAAACACTAACGATACACTAATGACACAAGCAACAAGCTAAGTCGTCGACTTCCCGTTAAACGAAACATTCGGTAATTGCGTTACGGTTCCACCTAGAGTATTTTGATCTTATTTCACCCGGTTTCATTCTAGCGCAATCACATTAATCCCTTTGCCTTATCACAAATATTA
Organism: Lathyrus aphaca; assembly: GCA_963966055.1. Taxonomy (NCBI): domain Eukaryota; kingdom Viridiplantae; phylum Streptophyta; class Magnoliopsida; order Fabales; family Fabaceae; genus Lathyrus; species Lathyrus aphaca. The sequence continues at coordinate 539,586,194 of OZ014524.1, forward strand.
CTTTGTTTAATTAAAATAAGAAAAGGAAATACAACGGAATGGAAAGTGCGGAATGGGAAATGCGGAAAAAGGAAAGGTATCTCTCCCACACTATATCAGACATTGTCCTCAATGTTGTGATATAATAGTGGGTAAAATACAATACAAACAACGAAAATGGAAAAACATAAACAAAAACTAAAACTAAGGCTGCTGACGACCACGGCCTCGGCTTCTGGTGCGGGAGCGTCTGGTCGGAGTCGCTTCAGGATCAGAACCGGTGCCGGTGAGAGCAGTGATATCAATACGCAAAGACTCTAGCTCGCTAAAGATCTCCCCAAGCTTCTCATCAGTCGTCCTCTGGTTGGTGGCAACAGCTAGAAGTAATGCATCATGTTGCTCTTTTTTCCTTCGCTCCAGTGCGGCATTCATCTGGTTCTGCTGATGAATCACACGGAGGACGTCTTCTAGTGTGATGTCAGGTAAAGGAGGTTGTCGGGTGGAGGACTCAGGAATGTCCTGTACAGGCTCAACTGCATCCACGGTGTCTTGCATCTCGTCCACTGGTGGATCGGCCTGCTCATCAATAATGGGGACATGTCCGGCAGCATCCGGTAAAGCAAATAGCCAGTTGGCTCGGTTGGACGGATCGATGCGGTCACGGCACGATAAGACGATGTGGTGATAAACAGTGCCTTGGATAACAGGGCTGAACCTGCCATCCTCTCTCTGAGAAATCAAGTGGGCGGACCTGCAATAGTTCTTAGTTAGCAACTCTGCGGCTCTGCGAGGCAAATTGATAACCAAGTCTCCAAGCTTCAGCTGAATGGCGAGGGTGGTGACAATCCCGCCTATGTAGAAGGGGGTTGCGCCTCTTTGCGCTATGGACTGGATATGTGACAACAGGAATGGGGCAGCATTGATGCGCTCGTTGTTTAAGGCGCGGTGCAAGAACAAGAGCTTCTTGGAGTTAAGCTTGTGATTGCTCTCTCTTGCAAAAATGGTATTGCAGATGATGCGATGAAAGTATCTGATCGCCAGGTTGTGGATATGCGTAGCATTCAGGCTCTGAAAGGCAGTGGCATGGGTGTTGGTGATGTCGTGCCATAAGGTGAAAGCGGTTTCACTGAAGTTGTCCGGCACACGGAGATGAGCATCATCGTCGTGATCGAAACCTAGCAGTTCGGCGATCCTTGTTTGTGTAACTTCGAACTCCCGACCGAGCATTCTGAACTTAGCAATGCCGGTGAGTTGGCTTGATGAACCGGGAGGAGTGATATATTTAAATGAACTCAGAAATTCCAATGTGAGGAGTTCGAATGTCGGCTGTGGTTGACTGCACAAGTGCCACAGGCCAACATGCCTAAGCAGGAGCTTCACACCGTTGAGCAGTCCCAACTCCCTCAAGCAGTCATTGTCGACATACCGAGTGGGTTGAACGCCACGGTTCTGAAACCTGATGAACTTCTGTCTCTGATTTTCTCCATGCTCACCATCTCTAAACTGAATTTCTTCCATTGCATGCAAGTACGGGAATGGGAGATGAGAGGTTTTTGAGTTTTGTGAGAAAAGTGAAAACTGTGAAGAAATTGGTTCTGATTATAGTGCAAAAAATAAATGTGAGAGGTTTGGAATAATGGAGAGGTTAATGGAATTTATTTAGGGTAATGGGAGGTTACGGGATAGTGAGGAGATAATGGGGGGTTTCTAAATTTTGTGGAAGTTGAAAAAGAGGTTTCTGCGAAGAAGAACAGTTCTAGTTTCTGAGAATTCGTATAACAGGGTCGTCACGGTCGTGATGAGTGAGTGACGGTCGTGACGCGCTAATTAGCTTGTCACGATCTTGAGAGGGCAATGACGACCGTGAGGGATTAAAAACTCTTATAATATTTTCTTCACAGAGTGCATTATCTCACACGTTCAATACAATTTTTCTTTTTATTATCACCTCTCAATTAATTATAACACAAACAATATATAAATTATATCAACACAAATTAGAGCAAGTTTCATCACATGAGAAATAAAAATATTAATCAATTTAAATATAACAGTAATGAATTGAAAGCATAGAAATTGATTAAATTGGAAAAAATGGTAAAACTAGAAGTGCTTTGCTTTTGATATAATTGAAGGAAAGTTACATTAATAAAAATAAAGTACGAAAATGTTTGCGAAATGTTAAACTAACTAGAAACGAAAACAATAATTGGTTAAGAAGGACTAACCCTAGTGTTAATGGACAAGTCCCCCTCAAGTTGTCTTACAAACCCTAAAACTCACTTCATCATCTAATCATTAACCAAAATCCACTTAATAAAGGCTTTGTTTTGTCATGAGTTTAATCCCTAATCATGGATTAAGTTGAGGAGTCTTCCTCAGCTTAAACATTCTCATCTATTATCCTTCTATTGGGATGGTGTAATGAGTCTGTTTAATCCCTGATTATGGCTTAATCTCATTACTCAACACTAAACAAAAACACCAAAAACATCTAAATAATCACAAGTAGGTTAATGATCTTAATCCTACATCATGGTGATTAAGTGTGAGAAGCTGACTTCACACTTAAGGTACTCTCATTACCCCTAATCAGAGGGAAGATGTGATGAGTTTACTAACTCTTTGGTTTAGGCTTAAGCTCATTTTCCTATGACAAACACCAAAAAGCAATAAAAGACTGAAAATACAAAAACAAGCAATAATCGTCTCCTCCGGGATTCTTTTCTCATCACCTTCACTCACAAACGAGAACTAGTTTCTTCCGTCTAATGCAAGACAGTTTGCACCTGAGCCAGACAGGTCATACACTTGAGCATAGACAAGTAAGCAGTTCACAAGTCAATTCATCTTTCAGTCTCTTTGGGTCGAACTACGGTGTTCTGACTTCCTCATTGCACGAGAGGATACGTAGGCATAACTTAACAGTTATCGAACAAAAGTCTCTGTATATTCCCCCCCCTTCCAGCATCATTCTTTAGCCTCATTATCATGATCATTTTATCTTTGTTCTTACACTGACACTTCACTTATACACTTTACCATTCTTTTACACTGACACCTGTGCATCCTTTTCCAGTTCTTTTGCACATAAATTGCACTGACACTACCCCTTTAGAACACAAATCTTTTAAGCGTGGATTCCGTCGAGTACGGAGGACAATCTGGGTGCTAATACCTTCCCAGGTTGTAACCAACCCCCTTTCTCAGTCTCTCTGGTTCGCAACCGTCTTATCCGTATCTTTTCTTAGGTTTATGCAGCATTACCTTTCCCTCGGGATAAAAATGCCTAGCTGGCGACTCTTTTCTTTTCCTGTGAGTTCACTCCTGTGTGTTCTCACATCCTCTTTTCGCCGACCGTTCGCGTCTGTACCTTTATTTGGGTTAGTCTCATTTATCGGGAGCGACAGCTTGGCGACTCTGCTGGGGACCCTTATACTGTAACCAGGGCTTCTGGTTCTTTTTGTGGGTTCCTCCTAGCGCTTGTTTGATTTGTGTTTACTGGGGTGTCATGTGCTATTTGTGTTTGTGTATTTGTTTTATTTATTTCTTTATGTACAATTTGTTTACTACTTTCTTTACAACTTTATATACATCATACTGTCATACTGTTCTGGCTGGATCTGGTTTTGTTGCTTTGGTGGGTGTGTGTTCTATTGAGAGTTTAAGGCCCTATACCTGGGACATGAGTGACACCTAGGCTAGAGTGGTTCATGTTCTTTCCCATTCCATTTCGGTCTGGTGCGGGAATATGAAACACGGTTCAGATATGGGTTTCTTCTTGAGAACTCTGTGCTACAGATTTTCTGTAGTGCTAGGGCTATCTGGGAAGCCTGCTAAGTTTGGATGACCTTTACTATGACCTTCAGAAACTGAGGTGAATTAGAGGATGATCTTTTATGGTTATTGTAAACACTGTACCTCCGGGTTAGAAGTGTTTACACTTCTCATAACTGATCCAAGTCTGAGGATCCTTGTTTTAGAACACCACCTGTGAGGGGGTTGGGCTGTTTACAGGTTTGCAGGTACCCTTGACCTCAGCATACCCTGATACTTTGTTATGTGTGAGAATGCTTCACTTTGGACTGTTCTTGTGATTTAACCCAGGACATGTGACTCTTTATTTGAGTCCCCCACCTTGGTTACTGGACTTATGAACCTCCATCTGGATTTCTTGAACATACATGGACTTATACCAAGGCAGTAATCAGATCCAGCTTGATCACAAACCCCTTGCATATCATTTGCATACATCATCATTGCATCATTTAACATTTGCTTATTTGTTTTTCAGGGTATCCATATTACATTTGGCTTGGTTTTGACCCCTTTCATCTGCATAGGCCTTGGTTCACCAGCTATCTGCTTCAGCTACCTTCATCAGCTACCTGCTTCAGTCACCTGCATCATCAGTATCAGCCTGTCAGTGGCCCATCTCCAGTGTTAGTCATCATCATCAGCATCTGTCTCAACTCTTCATCACCAGACATGGCACCCAAGAAGAGCAACATCTCCTACCATTTCTTTGAGCCTGAGCTGGCTGGCATCAGGAAGGTCCAGGCCCTGATTACTCCAGACCATATACCACTATTCAGAGAACATTATGGAGGCATCCTTGATGTGGTTATGGATTTGGACCCTTCCCAGAGGAGCTTGATTCATACTTGCCTGCAGTTCTATGATCCCCCTCTGAGGTGCTTCACCTTCCAGAATTTTCAGTTGGGACCCTTGTTGGAAGAGTATTCATCACTAATTGGTGTACCTACCAGGGGTGGAGTCCCCTTCAACCCTGAGATGGCTTTTCCTAGTAATGAAGAGGTGGCAAAGGCATTGTATCTGGAACCTGTTCTGATTGAGCATAACATGACAGCAAAGGATGGAATCTCTGGTCTACACTTGGATTTCTTAACCTCCCAGGCTATCCTGAAGGCCTTCTTGGGAGAATGGAAGGCAGTCTGTGCATTATTAGCCCTCAGCATATATGGGGTTATATTATTTGCAGATGAGCCTAAGTTTATTAGCAAGAATTCAATCCATCTTTTCATTCTGAGGAACCCAGTGCCCACCTTACTGGGAGATTTCTACTACTCTGTTCACCAAAGGAATGAAAAGCAAAGAGGAATATTGGTGAGGTGTTGTGCTCCCTTGTTCCATACCTGGTTGCTCAAACACTTGCCCAAGACTGATGCATTCTTGAATCCTCATCAACAGAGGAATTGGGCTAGGAGACTTGTTGCTTTGACCTCAGATGACATCAGGTGGTGCACCCAGAGCACCAAGGGCAGGGACATCATTACTAGTTGTGGGCAATTTCCCAATGTACCCCTAATAGGAGTGAAGGGTTGCATCAACTACAACCCTCTGTTATTCAAAAGACAGTTGGGCTATGCATTGGTCCACCCTCCTAGAGTACAAGATCTAGCTGAGACCCTTTATTGTGAGATTAAACCTAATCTGGCTATTGTCAGGCAAGCATCCTGGGCTTGGGATAATGTCCAGACTAAAGGGGTAACCATTCTTGGGAGATGCAACAATGTGGCCTCAGCTCAGTATTATGAGTGGTCACATGCCAGGGCTCAAATTTCTGGGATGCCCTTCACCATTGAGGATGTACCTGGACCATCCACAGCACCACCTCCAGCAACTGTCAGCCTGGAAGAGTTTGAGAAGCTAAAAGAGAGGAATGAGAATTTGTCTGAAGCTTTGAAGAGAACCCTCTGGGAGAGGAGTGATGGTCGTCTGGACATTGAAAGGTTAGAAAAGCTTAAGGTGGAGCATCTAGCCAGGATTGAAAAGTCAGAGGACTACATCAAGAAGTCAAGGGCTGGAGAGCAGATTTTGAAGAATGCCTGTAAAGAGGCCCAGTTCCAGAAAGCTAGGACTGATCTCTATCTGAAGGAGAGCCAAGCTAGGTGGGTCAGGATCACTGAAGCTTGCACTCAGGAAGAGAAAAGAATTCAGGACAAGATTGAGCAGTTGGAGGCTAATGCAAAGGAGCAACAGGAAGCCCTATTAGCAGCCCAAAGGGAGATCTCAGAATTGAAGCTCAGAGCTGGTGTGAAGAGGTCAAAGGACCAAAGCAGACACAAGAAGCTAACCACTGCTATCACCACCAGGAATCTTCTCATCAGGAACCTCACGGAGCATCCAGCTAATCCTGTGTCTGAGGCACTTTTGAAGGAAGTCCAGGAGGATGAGTTTGGTCTTGGTGTCTGACTTTTACTTGTTGTTGTTTTCATTTCATGTACTTTTATTTTATGATGTATTCATTGACCCCTCAGAGGGCATGTATTGTAAAAAACAAACTATGTATGTTTTTCCATTTGTAATATATCCATTAGTTTGTTTTATCTGAGTTCTTTTTCTCTCAAGCAGCATCAAAGCATCCTCTTCAGGGGTCTGGAAAGGTCAAAACCAAATGCCAAGCTGGATACCTTGGAAACAAATAAGCATACTGCATTGCATACTAACTTTTGTTTTGTTTTGTAGGTTTTTGTTTTGTTGTTACAAACTCTGTTGTAGTTCAGGAACTATTGCTCGACGACGGGTGTTCCCACTCAACCGTCCACACAGATATCCCACCCGCAACAACCTTCCGGGCATACAAATGGACCAAGTACAGCAGGACCTTACAGAGGTCAGGACTCAAATGGTCAATGAGAGACTGGAGATGAGAAATCAGATGACCCAGTTTATGGAGGTGATGAATGGACTGGTACAGAGCCAAGAGAGATTAAGGGCATTAGTGGAAAGGCAGACCCAGGAGGAACCCCATCTAGGGACTGGGGGAACGAGCAACAATGAGAGGGTCCAGCCTCATGTTAATCCTCCAGTGTATGGACCCCACCTTCATCCAGAGATCAACATCCCTGCTAATGTACAAGGGAATGCCACTGCAGGCAGAGTATTACAAGAAGACCCCCAGGAAGATCAATTTACTGTGATGGGAGCTGGGGATGAAGCCTATGACAAAAGGCTAGATGAAATTGCTGAGAAATTGAGATCCATGGAGTCCCAGAATTCCTTGGGTTTTGATGTTATGGACATGGGTCTAGTGGACGGGGTAAGGATTCCCCATAAGTTTAAACCTCCGTGCTTCGAGAAGTACAACGGAACTTCCTGTCCCCGAACCCATTTACAATCCTTTCTGGGGAGGCTGAAGGCATATACCATGGACGAAAAGCTATGGATGTTTTATTTTGAAGATAGCTTAACAGGAGCTTCAAGGGAATGGTACTCTCACTTGACTAGAATAACCATCAGGTGCTGGAAGGACCTGGCTGAGGCCTTTATCAGACAGTACCAGTACAACTTGGATATGGCTCCTAACAGGACCCTCCTGATGGGAATGTCTCAATCATCCAGGGAAAGCTTCCGGGAATACGCCCAGAGGTGGAGACAGCTTGCTGCTGCTGTCCACCCACCCATGTCGGAAAGGGAAATGGCCGACATGTTTATGAACACCCTCCAAGGGACATATATTGACAGGCTAGCTGCCTTTTCTTCCACCAGCTTCGCTGACGTAGTCATAGCTGAAGAAAGGATCGAAAGCCTATTACAGATGGCCCGATTACAAAATGAGTCTTGCCATCTTGGGCAAGATGCAAGACTTGATGCATGCTTAAAATATACAGGAAATAATAATTACTCTGCGGGAGTAACCCTTATAATTTCCTGGGAAGACCAGTTTGAGATACTTCTCCCCGGGATCCTTGGACGTATCCAGCTCTCCAGGTTGCTCTCATCTTCCGACTCATCTTCCAAGTTGTTTACTGCATCGGGGGTGAGCATCCCCCCACTGACAAAATTGGGCTTCTTAGCAGCCTGTGCTTGATCTTGTTGAGTTGGTTTGTAACCCAACCCAAATCTATCCTCTTTCTTCTCTACAGGCAACAACTTGCCCCAGCCTTGGGCTGTCCCTTCTTCAACAACCTTCCGGGCTTGCTGGTAAGATGTCATGGAAGTCCCAAGTACATCAGATGCTTCATTGATGTTCAAGGCTTCGAATCCCTGACTCATGGTTTCATGGATCTCCCCATCCATATCAATGTATTTGTACGTAGCCAGATGGCTGACAAAAATATCTTCTTCACCACAAATGGTGATGATCTGGCCCTCCCACTCGAATTTTAACTTCTGGTGAAGGGTAGACGTAACTGCGCCAGCGGCATGAATCCAAGGTCTACCCAACAAACAGCTGTAGGCCGACTGAATGTCCATCACATAAAAGGTTATTTTAAATGTCTGTGGGCCAATCATCACAGGTAGATCAATCTCTCCTAGCACTGATCTCTTAGAGCCGTCAAATGCCCTCACTACCAAATTACTTGGACGCAGTGCCAAGCCATCATATTCCAGCTTCACCAAGGCTTTCTTTGGTAATACATTGAGTGAAGACCCAGTGTCTACCAGTACATGTGATAGAACAACACCCTTGCATTCCAGGGTGATGTGCAAAGCCTTATTGTGGTTACAACCCTCAGTTGTTAAATCAGCATTGGTAAAACCCAATCCATGGCTGGTATTGACATTTGCTACCACGGTCTCCAGCTGATTAACGGTGATCTCCTCTGGCACATATGCTGCGTGCAAGACTTTTAGTAATGCATTCCGATGAGCTTTGGAACACATCAGCAGGGATAAAATGGAGATTTTTGAGGGAGTTTGGTGAAGCTGATCCACCACCTTGTAATCACTCCTCTTGATAATTCTCATAAACTCGTCTACATCTTGCTCAAAATATATCTTCTGTGTTTCTTTGAGAATGGGCTCTTCAGCTATTACACTTTTTCCCTTTGCTTTAGCAGCAGCTTCTGCTTCGGCATTATGCCTTTGTGTTTGCGAGGCAAAAAGGCGTCCGCTTCTGGTGAAGCCTCCGCCTCCCCCGACATTGTCAATCTGTGGAGAAGATGTTGAAGAGTCAAGAGTGATTCTCTCTGCGTTGCAGTAAAGGTCAGAGCCATAATGCCAAGGGATGGCATTACTGCTTTCATATGGAACTGGCCCAGGTACCGTGATGGTAACCGGGCTGACTGCAGCAGAGGAGGGTGTTGCGATAGTATGTGGATCATAGTAGATAGTGACCGGTGTCCTGGCAGGAGATGCCACTGCTTGTTGTTGGAAATTGTTGTTTGACAGATCATAATAAATAGTGACTACTAAGATGTTTGCTGGTGTTGTAGGAGAAGATTCTGAATAAAGGGGTGTTGATGTTGTAGAAGGAATGTTTGTTGATGTCTGACTTGTTGAAGTGATATTTGAAGCATTTGTTGATGAAACTGAGGAATTGTTTGGAATAATTGTTGTTGCAGTCGTAGGAGACTCTGGAACTGTTGTTGGAGGGATTACCGAATTTGAAGGTATTGATGTTGTGATTTGAAGTAGACCATTCTGGATAAGACTGTCTATGCCGCTTCTCAAGTTATCACATCCATTTATCGAAATGTTGCAATAACCGCACCCGAGCTCACACCCAGGGAATATCTGGCATTCAAGGAGTTGAGCTTTAATCTCTACCAGGGGTGTCCGGATCTGCCCAACACTGGTTATCAGGAAAGACGACATATCTTCCTCAATAGCATTAATTCTGGGCCCTCCATGGTTGGGCATAGGGTTTTTGTTAACATTTGGCGGGGGTGTGCAAAGTTTAGAGCTTTAGAATCTACCAAGTCTTGTACTTTCATTTGTAGAGCCCTACACTTCTCTGTACTGTGGCCAGGTGCATTGGAGTGAAAGGCACATCTAGTATTGGCGTCATAATTTCTTGGCAGACTGGAAGGATCAGGTGGTGCCAACGTCCTTAACTCAACCAAGTTGAGCTTCAGGAGCTGTGGCAGTAAAGCGGCATAAGGCATAGGGATCAGATCAATCACCCTATTGACCTGAGACGGTCTCTGTTGAAATGGTCTTTGCTGACTGTTGTTGTTGTTGTTGTTGTAGTTTCTCTGAGGAGGATACTGAGTTTGTTGCTGGTAATGGGGTTGTTGCTGTGGTTGATATGCTGGTTGCTGAGGAATAAGAGTGGGAATGGTGACTGCTGCCACTGACCTATGAACATATTGTGGTCTGCCCCTGTTGGCCTGAATAGCATTGGTCTCACCGGTTCTTCTTGGACCTACAAAAGGTTTTCTGGGGTTGCTGGACGAGCTCGCACCGTTGTCAGAAATTTTGCCCATCTTTAATAGGCTTTCGATCCTTTCTCCAGCTATGACTACGTCAGCGAAGCTGCTGGAAGAAAAGGCAGCTAGCCTGTCAATATATGTCCCTTTGAGGGTGTTCATAAACATGTCAGCCATTTCCCTTTCCGACATGGGTGGCTGGACAGCAGCAGCAAGCTGTCTCCACCTCTGGGCGTATTCCCGGAAGCTTTCCCTGGATGATTGATACATTCCCATCAGGAGGGTCCTGTTAGGAGCCATATCCAAGTTGTACTGGTACTGTCTGATAAAGGCCTCAGCCAGGTCCTTCCAGCACCTGATGGTTGTTCTAGTCAAGTGAGAGTACCATTCCCTTGAAGCTCCTGTTAAGCTATCTTCAAAATAAAACATCCATAGCTTTTCGTCCATGGTATATGCCTTCAGCCTCCCCAGAAAGGATTGTAAATGGGTTCGGGGACAGGAAGTTCCGTTGTACTTCTCGAAGCACAGAGGTTTAAACTTATGGGGAATCCTTACCCCGTCCACTAGACCCATCTCCATAACATCAAAACCCAAGGAATTCTGGGACTCCAGGGATCTCAATTTCTCAGCAATTTCATCTAGCCTTTTGTCATAGGCTTCATCCCCAGCTCCCATCACAGTAAATTGATCTTCCTGGGGGTCTTCTTGTAATACTCTGCCTGCAGTGGCATTACCTTGTACATTAGCAGGGATGTTGATCTCTGGATGAAGGTGGGGTCCATACACTGGAGGATTAACATGAGGCTGGATCCTCTCATTATTGCTCGTTCCCCCAGTCCCTAGATGGGGTTCCTCCTGGGTCTGCCTTTCCACTAATGCCCTTAATCTCTCTTGGCTCTGTGCCAGTCCATTCATCACCTCCATAAACTGGGTCATCTGATTTCTCATCTCCAGTCTCTCATTGACCATTTGAGTCCTGACCTCTGTAAGGTCCTGCTGTACTTGGTCCATTTGTATGCCCGAAAGGTTGTTGCGGGTGGGATATCTGTGTGGACGGTTGAGTGGGAACACCCGTCGTCGAGCAATAGTTCCTGAACTACAACAGAGTTAGTAACAACAAAACAAAAACCTACAAAACAAAACAAAAGTTAGTATGCAATGCAGTATGCTTATTTGTTTCCAAGGTATCCGGCTTGGCATTTGGTTTTGACCTTTCCAGACCCCTGAAGAGGATGCTTTGATGCTGCTTGAGAGAAAAAGAACTCAGATAAAACAAACTAATGGATATATTACAAATGGAAAAACATACATAGTTTGTTTTTTACAATACATGCCCTCTGAGGGGTCAATGAATACATCATAAAATAAAAGTACATGATATGAAAACAACAACAAGCAAAAGTCAGACACCAAGACCAAACTCATCCTCCTGGACTTCCTTCAAAAGTGCCTCAGTCACAGGATTAGCTGGATGCTCCGTGAGGTTCCTGATGAGAAGATTCCTGGTGGTGATTCCAGTGGTTAGCTTCTTGTGTCTGCTTTGGTCCTTTGACCTCTTCACACCAGCTCTGAGCTTCAATTCTGAGATCTCCCTTTGGGCTGCTAATAGGGCTTCTTGTTGCTCCTTTGCATTAGCCTCCAACTGCTCAATCTTGTCCTGAATTCTTTTATCTTCCTGAGTGCGAGCTTCAGTGATCCTGACCCACCTAGCTTGGCTCTCCTTCAGATAGAGATCAGTCCTAGCTTTCTGGAATTGGGCCTCTTTACATGCATTCTTCAAAATCTGCTCTCCAGCCCTTGACTTCTTGATGTAGTCCTCTGACTTTTCAATCCTGGCTAGATGCTCCACCTTAAGATTTTCTAACCTTTCAATGTCCAGACGACCATCACTCCTCTCCCAGAGGGTTCTCTTCAAAGCTTCAGACAAATTCTCATTCCTCTCTTTTAGCTTCTCAAACTCTTCCAGGCTGACAGTTGCTGGAGGTGGTGCTGTGGATGGTCCAGGTACATCCTCAATGGTGAAGGGCATCCCAGAAATTTGAGCCCTGGCATGTGACCACTCATAATACTGAGCTGAGGCCACATTGTTGCATCTCCCAAGAATGGTTACCCCTTTAGTCTGGACATTGTCCCAAGCCCAGGATGCTTGCCTGACAATAGCCAAATTAGGCTTAATCTCACAATAAAGGGTCTCAGCTAGATCTTGTACTCTAGGAGGGTGGACCAATACATAGCCCAACTGTCTTTTGAATAACAGAGGGTTGTAGTTGATGCAACCCTTCACTCCTATCAGGGGTACATTGGGAAATTGCCCACAACTAGTAATGATGTCCCTGCCCTTGGTGCTCTGGGTGCACCACCTGATGTCATCTGAGGTCAAAGCAACAAGTCTCCTAGCCCAATTCCTCTGTTGATGAGGATTCAAGAATGCATCAGTCTTGGGCAAGTGTTTGAGCAACCAGGTATGGAACAAGGGAGCACAGCACCTCACCAATCTTCCTCTTTGCTTTTCATTCCTTTGGTGAACAGAGTAGTAGAAATCTCCCAGTAAGGTGGGCACTGGGTTCCTCAGAATGAAATGATGGATTGCATTCTTGCTAATAAACTTAGGCTCATCTGCAAATAATATAACCCTATATATGCTGAGGGCTAATAATGCACAGACTGCCTTCCATTCTCCCAAGAAGGCCTTCAGGATAGCCTGGGAGGTTAAGAAATCCAAGTGTAGACCAGAGATTCCAGCCTTTGCTGTCATGTTCTGCTCAATCAGAACAGGTTCCAGATACAATGCCTTTGCCACCTCTTCATTACTAGGAAAAGCCATCTCAGGGTTGAAGGGGACTCCACCCCTAGTAGGTACACCAATTAGTGATGAATACTCTTCCAACAAGGGTCCCAACTGAAAATTCTGGAAGGTGAAGCACCTCAGAGGGGGATCATAGAACTGCAGGCAAGTATGAATCAAGCTCCTCTGGGAAGGGTCCAAATCCATAACCACATCAAGGATGCCTCCATAATGTTCTCTGAATAGTGGTATATGGTCTGGAGTAATCAGGGCCTGGACCTTCCTGATGCCAGCCAGCTCAGGCTCAAAGAAATGGTAGGAGATGTTGCTCTTCTTGGGTGCCATGTCTGGTGATGAATAGCTGAGACAGATGCTGATGATGATGACTAACACTGGAGATGGGCCACTGACAGGCTGATACTGATGATGCAGGTGACTGAAGCAGGTAGCTGATGAAGGTAGCTGAAGCAGATAGCTGGTGAACCAAGGCCTATGCAGATGAAAGGGGTCAAAACCAAGCCAAATGTAATATGGATACCCTGAAAAACAAATAAGCAAATGTTAAATGATGCAATGATGATGTATGCAAATGATATGCAAGGGGTTTGTGATCAAGCTGGATCTGATTACTGCCTTGGTATAAGTCCATGTATGTTCAAGAAATCCAGATGGAGGTTCATAAGTCCAGTAACCAAGGTGGGGGACTCAAATAAAGAGTCACATGTCCTGGGTTAAATCACAAGAACAGTCCAAAGTGAAGCATTCTCACACATAACAAAGTATCAGGGTATGCTGAGGTCAAGGGTACCTGCAAACCTGTAAACAGCCCAACCCCCTCACAGGTGGTGTTCTAAAACAAGGATCCTCAGACTTGGATCAGTTATGAGAAGTGTAAACACTTCTAACCCGGAGGTACAGTGTTTACAATAACCATAAAAGATCCTCCTCTAATTCACCTCAGTTTCTGAAGGTCATAGTAAAGGTCATCCAGACTTAGCAGGCTTCCCAGATAGCCCTAGCACTACAGGAAATCTGTAGCACAGAGTTCTCAAGAAGAAACCCATATCTGAACCGTGTTTCATATTCCCGCACCAGACCGAAATGGAATGGGAAAGAACATGAACCACTCTAGCCTAGGTGTCACTCAGGTCCCAGGTATAGGGCCTTAAACTCTCAATAGAACACCCACCCACCAAAGCAACAAAACCAGATCCAGCCAGAACAGTATGATGTATATAAAGCTGTAAAGAAAGCAGTAAACAAACTGTACATAAAGCAATAAATAAAACAAATACACAAACACAAATAGCACATGACACCCCAGTAAACACAAATCAAACAAGCGCTAGGAGGAACCCACAAAAAGAACCAGAAGCCCTGGTTGCAGTATAAGGGTCCCTAGCAAAGTCGCCAAACTGTCGCTCCCGATAAATGAGACTAACCCAAATAAAGGTACAAACGCGAATGGTCGGCGAAAAGAGGATGTGAGAACACACAGGAGTGAACTCACAGGAAAAGAAAAGAGTCGCCAGCTAGGCATTTTTATCCCGAGGGAAAGGTAATGCTGCATAAACTTAAGAAAAGATACGGATAAGACGGTTGCGAACCAGAGAGACTGAGAAAGGGGGTTGGTTACAACCTGGGAAGGTATTAGCACCCAGATTGTCCGCCGTACTCGACGGGATCCACGCTTAAAAGATTTGTGTTCTAAAGGGGTAGTGTCAGTGCAATTTATGTGCAAAAGAACTGGAAAAGGATGCACAGGTGTCAGTGTAAAAGAATGGTAAAGTGTATAAGTGAAGTGTCAGTGTAAGAACAAAGATAAAATGCTCATGATAATGAGGCTAAAGAATGATGCTGGAAGGGGGGGGAATATACAGAGACTTTTGTTCGATAACTGTTAAGTTATGCCTACGTATCCTCTCGTGCAATGAGGAAGTCAGAACACCGTAGTTCGACCCAAAGAGACTGAAAGATGAATTGACTTGTGAACTGCTTACTTGTCTATGCTCAAGTGTATGACCTGTCTGGCTCAGGTGCAAACTGTCTTGCATTAGACGGAAGAAACTAGTTCTCGTTTGTGAGTGAAGGTGATGAGAAAAGAATCCCGGAGGAGACGATTATTGCTTGTTTTTGTATTTTCAGTCTTTTATTGCTTTTTGGTGTTTGTCATAGGAAAATGAGCTTAAGCCTAAACCAAAGAGTTAGTAAACTCATCACATCTTCCATCTGATTAGGGGTAATGAGAGTACCTTAAGTGTGAAGTCAGCTTCTCACACTTAATCACCATGATGTAGGATTAAGATCATTAACCTACTTGTGATTATTTAGATGTTTTTGGTGTTTTTGTTTAGTGTTGAGTAATGAGATTAAGCCATAATCAGGGATTAAACAGACTCATTACACCATCCCAATAGAAGGATAATAGATGAGAATGTTTAAGCTGAGGAAGACTCCTCAACTTAATCCATGATTAGGGATTAAACTCATGACAAAACAAAGCCTTTATTAAGTGGATTTTGGTTAGTGATTAGATGATGAAGTGAGTTTTAGGGTTTGTAAGACAACTTGAGGGGGACTTGTCCATTAACACTAGGGTTAGTCCTTCTTAACCAATTAAGGAAGAATTAGAACCCTAATGCAAGGCCCAAGTTACAAGATTGATGTCTTGATGATTATTAGGTGAATTGATTAAAGGATTTAAACACATTAAGGGTTTAACACTTAGGATTAAAGTTATACACTCCATCCTAATAGAAGGATGCAGGCATAAGCTTAATCACAAAGCCTTAAAGCCTTTAGGTTTTAGTCCCTGATTATGAGATGAGGAGAGAAGACTCAATGAGACACAAAGGTAAAATCTAAATGGGGGACTAATCAAAACCCTAATTATTGTCATGCTTGGTTGTTCCTAGGGTTTGTGAGGTTTACAAGAGAGATCTTCAGAGAAACCACCAGGAAGCAGATGAAAGGAGCAAAGAGAAGCAAAGTAACTTGCTTCATTTAAGAAGACAAGTCACTTGAAGAAAGAAAGTAAGATGAAGAAGAATGAGCAAGCTCAATCTCAAACACAAGATAAAATGCAGCAATGATACATAAGAGGGATGAAAAGAGATTGTGAGAAGTGAAGGCAAATTCACTTCTCAAAGTTACTTACCACCTGAAAAGTTAGTGAAAGGAATGCAATGCAATGCAAGATGAGATGAAATGGAATGATGAAAACCAAAACCAGAAGCATGAATATGATGCTAATGATGCTAAGAGATGATGCATACATGAGGCAAGGCATGGGAATGATCAAACAAACATGTGGATGCAAGAGAAGCATGCTTAGAATCATGAACATACATGAAAAGTTATGGAATGCAAATGACATTCAACATGGCAAATGAAAGATGCAATGATCAAACATGATTCTAATATGTCCTAAGATGCATTATGAATCAAGTGGATGCACAAAATGTCATGGCAAGTCATTGTATGCAAGCAAATGGGAGATGGATGCAAATGAAAGCCCAAATTAGGGTTTATGATCAATGCACAAAACAAAAACCAAAACCAGAAGCAAACATCAAGATAAAAAATTGAAAATGCATCCAAGGGAACCCTAAACCTATATAAACTCACTGCCCAAAGGAGGGGTTCTAACTCTTAACCTAGTGAGGGTTATGAATTTCTTAAGAATGCTAGGGTTTTATGGTACCTTGCCAAGAAAAATGTCAAACAAATTGAAAATGCAAGATCACATCATGCCAATTTAATCCTATAAACTACATGCTAAACAAGATGCAATGCAAAAAGAATCAAAGTCCAACTCTTAAAGGCTAGGCAGAAATGAATTTTTGAAGATTGGATCAAAATAATGCTTTGAAATGAAATTAATTCCATGGAAATTTGTCAAAAGACATCAAGATCAAAAAAGAAGTTTGGTTTGAGAGTTGGACAATGTTTCTAAATGATTTTAAATGTTTCATGAATTTTTTTGTGATTTTTTAAATACCTAAAAGTATTTTTAATTAATTAATTCTCATTAATTAATTAAAAATAACCTTTTAAATGATTTAAAAATATTTTTTAATGCAAAAAATAAAAATAAAAATGTTTTTGGTTTCTGAAAATTAATAAAAGGTTGCATAAAAAATTTCAGAATTTTTGAACAATTTTTACTATTTTAAATAAAATGAAGAAAACAAATGGAATTAAATGAAAAATAAAATGAAATTAAACTGAAAATGGGAAAGTCAGCAAGATCAAGGGCTGAGGTTTGAACTCACACGCGCGCGAATTGACCTGGCGCGCATCTGGACGGCCAGCATTCAAATTTGCTAATTATGATTAGTGCCCTAATTAAATGCCCTAATGACTTTCAGATGACCGGAACAGTGGTTCCGGTCATCTTCTCCGACGAACCAAAACTCTAACTCTCTCTACACGCAATAAAAATGAAATCTAATTGCCCAGAATCAATCCCCATTCAACACTGAACCAAAACCCCCAAACAAACATCATTTATCATCCATTAATCAAGCAAATCGAAGCAAAACTCATTTAGGGCAAAAAGTTTCAGACGGTTCATACATGCTCAATATTCCACCATTTTCATTTTTAAACACATCATGATGATCAGGATAACATATATAATCAATTTATAACAAATAAAATGAGTTCTGGAAAATTTGTTCTTGATGAATACCTGAACTAGAGCTTTGGTTTCTGGCACTTTCTGGCTGATTTCTTGCTTTCAATCAACTCCACTGGACCCCCTGAGAAGCTTTCAATGCTTGTTTGAAGTTTATAATGGATGGTTTGAGAGATGGTAGAAGTTCTGTTCAAGGGAGGGTGGTGATCGTGTTTTTGATTCAGGGAGTTTCAGGCTATGGTGATGGGTGGTTTCTGATCAGTGAAGCATGCTGAGTTTGTTTGTGAAGTTGGTTTGTGTGTTTGCAGCTTGTGGAGAATGTTTCGAAAGCTTTTGCAAATGGGGTGAAAAATGAGAGAGTTGTGTTCTTGGTGCTTTCAGGCTTGTGTTGTATGTGCTTTTGCTTGCTTTTTGTTTGTATAAACTAATGGGATTGGTCAGATGAGTTGATGTGTGCTTTTGTGATTGGTATGGCTCAAGTTGCC
Source organism: Lathyrus aphaca (assembly GCA_963966055.1). NCBI lineage: Eukaryota > Viridiplantae > Streptophyta > Magnoliopsida > Fabales > Fabaceae > Lathyrus > Lathyrus aphaca. The sequence continues at coordinate 539,604,200 of OZ014524.1, forward strand.
AAAATGTCAAAGTTGTGTAAGAGAGGCATGGGATACAAGCTAGCCAAGGACAGATGGGGTGTCCTGCGCAGCAAGATGTGTGGAGAGCCATAGGATTGGTTGTGAAGTCAGCAAGCAAGTGGATTTACACTTGAGTGAGTTTTTGCAACTTGCTTCACTTTTGTTTCCTTTGAGAAATCTTGCTCCATAAGTCATGAAGATGAGTGATCCCTTGGCCCATTCTGAATTTTGGATGTTATATGATCATGTTGTGAAGAAATGATACACATTTGAGGCCTTTAGAACACTTGAACAAACCATTTTGCAAAATGTCTCTTTGGTAGAAAACTTCAAATTTTGTGATTTTAGCCAACTTTGACAAGCCATAACTTTTGATCCAAAATGAATTAGGTCATGTTCTTGTACTTTTTGAAAAGGGAATGATCCATTCTACAACTTTCATGACCAAAGTTTTTCCATTTGAAGCATTTTTGAATCAAAAAGCAAGGGTTGAAAAAGTTTCCCAAAATGGCAATTTCATTAAAAGTCAAACTTTTCCAAAAAGTCAACTTTGCAAATGACTTGAAATTCTTCAATTTTGTGAACTTCCAACATCTTCTATGATCAAATAAAGATCATACACAATCAAAATGATGAAGAACACCCTTTGGTTGGGTCATTGGGGGCCTCAGATGCCCTGATTTTACACTGACTTGCCTGAAAAGTCAACTCTTGATCAGATGACTTCCCCATGGAATTTCTTCATGAAATTTGATATGCATGCTCCCTATACCATATAGAAAACAATGGAAACAAGAATGACCAAAAAATTTGGAGTTATGGCCTCTGAAACAAAAACCCTAATTCTAGGTCATCTGTGCAGTCAAACCTGGCCCTGCTTCCATACCATTCTCAGTTCTTGTGATTCTTTGACATTCTTGACTTTGAAAGGATATAATATGATGTTTGAACATACATGGACCCCTTTGAAGTGATTGATGACCTTTTGAGTGGCTCAAGAAGCTCTTGGATTGCTCAGATCACAAACCCTAAATGCAGATGACTTTGAACCAATGCAATGAATCAAAATGCAATATGAGGTGCTATGATTGAATTTATGCACATGAGGAGATAACAAGCCATGGTGTGAATGGGTGAGGGAAAATTTGGGGTGTTTACAGCTGCCCCTATTCAGACATGAGTTAGCTGTGCAGGATGTAAGCAACGGCCTAACAGGCAAACAAGATAACTTGTGGTTGAATACCAAAGACAGTCCAAAATTTGCACTCACAGAATGAAGAAGAAAAGGGATATAGATTGTAAAAGAAAATAAAGTATAATATAAAGTGCGTGCGACGGAGGACGACCGTCGAGCAGAGGACGACTGCTGGGGAAAGAGCAATGGTGGGGACAGCCGACATGCTGGGGAGAGTGTGCGAAGTAAAGCAATGACGGGGAGGACCATCATGCTGGGAATAAAAGGGATTATGATGGGGACGGCCATGAAGCTATAAGATTCTCTGAGGATTAATGAACAAATGATGGGGACGGCCATCAAGTTCATAAAGTATGGTAACCAACGATGGGGACGGCCATCGGGCTAAACTGATGAAGGACGATCACCAGGAAAAGGAAAAGGGACCACGACGGGGACGACCATCGGGTTAAAGAATAAATGAAATAATGATGAGGGACGGTCATCAAAGGTGAAGGACGATCACCTAGCAGGGGACGGCTGCTCTGTAGGGGACAAGATGAGGGACGGTCATCTAAGGTGAAAGACGATCACCTGGCAGGGTACGGCTGCCGAAAGTATCGCGACATAGGACGAATGCCGGATAAAAGGTCAACGATGGGGACGGCCATCGGACGAGCATGATGAGGGACGATCATCAAGAGGTGAAGGACGATCACCTAGCAGGGGACGGCTGCTCTCAAGGTTTACCATGACATAGGACGAATGTCAGGTAACAAAATCAACGATGGGGACGGCCATCGGATAAAATGATGAAGGATGATCATCAAAAAGGTGAAGGACGATCACCTAGCAGGGGACAGCTGCTAAATATCACGACATAAGACAAATGTCGGATAGAAAAGGTCAACGATAGGGACGGCCATCGGATGAGCATGATGAAGGACGATCATCAAGAGGTGAAGGACGATCACCTAACAGGGTACGGCTGCTCTCAGGGTTTATCATGACATAGGACGAATGTCAGATAGAAAAGAAATTTTGCTTTGCTGGCGACCTACTGGGGAATAGTAAACACGGACGAGTGTTTATATCCGAGAAATAAAAGGTATAAGTGTTTGGTGTTGTGTATAGATTAAAGATGCGGACGAGCATCCCTAAGACTATGGTACGGACGAGTATCGGGTAGAAACAAATACTGACACGTGTTCAGAGATGATGATACGGACGAGTATCAATTGGTTAACAAGGAACACGGACGAGTGTTGATTCTGAGGAGACTCTTCTGGGGAAAAGTAGACACAGACGAGTGTCTAAATTCAAGAAGACAAGAGTGTTTGACACAGTGTATGGATTAAAGATACGGACGAGCATCCTTAAGACTATGATACGGACGAGTATCAAGTAGAAACAAACGCTAGACGCATGTTCTGAGATGATGGTACGGACGAGTACCAACTAGTTAACAAAGAACACGGACGAGTGTTGAATCTGAGAGGATATAAGTGGCGTATATAAGATACGGACGAGTATCTGTATAAGTGAAATAAGAGTAATAAGTATGAGTGGTGTATATATGAGTGTTCAACCTGCTGGGGAAAGTGACACGGACGAGTGTCAAAAGGAGAAAAGTATAGTAAACAAGTATTTGATATACAAAGTGTTTAGGTAATTATGCTGGGGAAAGTGACACGGACGGATGTCAAGAAAATTATATATATATATATATATATATATATATATATATATATATATATATATCTGTGAGTGCAAAGGGGACGCTTTGGCTTTCTATTGGGGATATGACACGGACGGGTGCCACAAAGAGTATGTACTGATGTTGTGAGTGTAAGGCAACTGCTTTAGCTCTTTGCTGGGGAATCTGGGGAGCATTCTGTATAATGTTGATACTCACAAGTGTTTGATTCAGAACATGGCTTGTTGGTTATGCAATATGTTTGATTTTTTTGCCGTAATGTTCCGTATTAGACGGAATGCTACGCTTTATTTGGTGAATATGATGTGAATGCTATGATTATGCAAAAGATACCGATCCGGGATTTGGGTCCCGTTGCTGCGAAAATCTCTGGCCGATCTGTTTGAAGTGGACATCCCAGCTGGGGATGAGACCATTGAGATGTATCTGCTTGGAGGAACAGGTCACTAATAGACCCATTCTTGGTAATGAGGGATCCAGCTGGGGTTTGTAGAAGCCTTCGTTACTCTGTTGTGATTCTTTCGTGTGTTGTTTTTCCGGGTAGAGATTGACACTCTGTGGGGAGATGGTTCCCTGCCTTGACCGTGGAGGAATGGTAACTCGGCTGGGGAGAAACAACAAGTGGCAACTCAGCTAGGGAGAAAACATTTCTGGTGCTAAGGCTGAGTGAGCATTGATTTGCCAGCTTGCCAGGAGTGAAGCTTTCATGCCCCACGTCGTGTTTTGAATACCTACAATCCTGCAAAGATAGGAACGTACAAGTAATCCCGAGGTATCCCTTACCGGATTCCATCATAGGAGTTCAGACACTCCCGAGAGTGAATATATTCCCTGCAAGCACACATTCTTTAGAAAAGAAACATATGTGTTTATGCAAACAGACATCAGACTTTTTGCAAATGAAAATAAAATGTACGAGACGAGACATGACTGGAAATCTGATTTTATTAATTCGCATGCCCTGAATTGGCAAGATACAGTCAAAGAAACATATCCCCTGAAATGAGGAGATTGCCTATAAATTGGGAAACAAAATGTTGGCAATGTTGACGACGCTTCAAGGAGCTTCCCTTTGCTATGACTCGTATGACACTTGACGTTCTTCTTGTCTTGCTTTCTGAAGAAGGCTGATTCTGACAGAAGCTTGATCCTTTCGAAGCTTAACAAGTTGTAAGTGATACAGGTGAATTCAGAATGCAGTTGTTCGCTTATTCCCTTATTTTGCATGGATCGCCCTTTCGGGTTTTCGATCCATCGGGATACCCATTTTTGCCTGAGTTGTCCAATGCGGCTTTTCAACTCAGCGGGTGTACATTTTTTATTTATTTCCCTTATTTTTGCTCGAGTCTTTTATTCTGTTTTTGACTCGCCGGGATGCCCTATTTTTGCCTGGACTTACATTCTGTTTTTATGTCCAGCGGGTCATTTTTATGCGAATTATTTTTTAACTGCATCTGAATTCACAGGGGACGGGAAGTCTTCACCATCCATAGTACTGAGCATGAGTGCTCCATCGGAGAAAACTTTCTTTACTACGAATGGTCCTTTATAGTTCGGAGTCCACTTGCCCCTGTGGTCTGTGTGAGGAGGGAGGAGTCTTTTCAGCACAAGATCTCCTACTTGGTACTCTCGGAGCCTAACTTTCTGATCGAAGGCTTTCTTCATTCTTTTCTGATACAACTGCCCATGACAGATTGCAGCCAATCTTTTCTCTTCGATCAGACTCAGTTGTTCATATCGGGATCGGACCCACTCTGCTTCGTTCAGCTTAACATCCATCAATACTCGCAGGGAGGGTAATTCAACTTCAGCAGGTAGGACTGCCTCCATACCATATACAAGCTGATACGACGTTGCCCCAGTGGATGTTCTGATTGACGTGCGGTACCCATGCAAGGCGAACGGTAGCATCTCATGCCAGTCTTTGTAGGTGACTACCATCTTCTGCACAATCTTCTTGATATTCTTGTTAGCTGCCTCAACAGCGCCGTTCATCTTTGGCCTGTAAGGAGAAGAATTGTGGTGCTGGATCTTGAAGTCCCGGCATAGCTCTGCCATCATTTTGTTGTTCAAGTTGGAACCATTATCAGTAATGATTCGCTCGGGAACTCCGTATCGACAGATGATGTCTCTCTTCAGAAATCGGGCTACCACTTGCCTTGTAACATTTGCATAGGAAGCTGCTTCAACCCACTTGGTAAAATAGTCAATGGCTACCAAGATGAATCTGTGGCCGTTTGAAGCAGTCGGCTCAATCTTGCCAATCATGTCAATGCCCCACATAGCAAAGGGCCAGGGTGAAGACATCACATTCAGAGGATTGGGAGGCACATGCACCTTATCTGCATAGATCTGGCATTTATGGAATTTTCTGGCATAGGCACAACAGTCGGCATCCATTGTGATCCAGTAATAGCCTGATCTTAGCAATTTCTTAGCCATGGCATACCCTCCTGCATGGGTACCAAAGGATCCTTCGTGCACCTCGTGCATCAACAAGTCTGCTTCTGTTCTATCAACGCATCTGAGGAGTACCATATCAAAGTTCCTTTTGTACAGGGAACCATCAGTATTTAGGAAGAAACTACCAGCAAGCCTTCTTAAAGTCTTCTTATCATTGGAAGATGCCCCAGGTGGGTATGTTTGATCCTCCAAGAAGTATTTAATGTCATGGAACCAAGGCTTATTATCTTTGACAACGTCTGCTGCAAATACATATGCTGGTCTGTCGAGTCTGGACACTGAAATCCGAGGCACAAAGTTGGCAGCTTGGACTTTGATCATGGATGAAATGGTAGCCAGAGCATCTGCAAACTGATTTTCATCTCGAGGGATATACTCAAGCTTGACCGTGGTAAAGAAAGTCAGTAACCTCCTTGTATAATCCCTGTAAGGTATCAGATGATCCTGATGGGTGTACCATTTGCCGTTGGTTTGATTAACTACCAGAGCTGAATCTCCGAATACAGTCAATGTTTTGATCCTGAGGTCAATAGCTTCCTCAAGACCCATAATGCAAGCTTCGTATTCAGCTTCGTTGTTAGTGCAGTTAAAGGTGAGCTTTGCCGAGAAAGGCATGTGAACCCCCTTAGGTGTAATGAGTACTGCACCAACACCACGACCATTCATATTAACAGCCCCATCAAACATCATGGTCCATTCTTTTTCCGGGTCAGGCCCTTCAGTGTGAATAGGCTCTTCATGATCTTTTGCTTTTATGAACATGATGTCTTCATCAGGGAAGTCAAATCTCATAGGCTGGTAATCATCAATAGGTTGCTCAGCAAGATAATCAGACAATACGCTGCCCTTGATGGCTTTCTGAGATGTGTACTGGATGTCATATTCTGTGAGGATCATTTGCCATCTTGCAACCCGTCCGGTAAGAGCTGGCTTCTCGAAAATGTACTTAACTGGGTCCATTTTTGATATCAACAAAGTGGTGTGGGTCAACATATACTGTCTCATTCGGCGAGCAGCCCACGCTAAAGCACAGCAAGTTTTCTCGAGCAGTGAATAACGTTGTTCACAGTCGGTAAACTTTTTGCTCAGGTAGTATATTACATACTCTTTTCGACCAGACTCGTCATGCTGGCCCAGCACACACCCCATTGACTCCTCTAATACTGTTAAGTACATTATCAGAGGTCTTCCTTCTACTGGAGGCATAAGGATTGGTGGTTCTTGTAAATACTCCTTGATCTTGTCAAAAGCCCTCTGGCAGTCTTCGTTCCACCTGACCGTCTGTTCTTTTCTTAACAGTTTGAACAAGGGTTCACAGGTTGCTGTAAGGTGAGATATGAACCTTGAAATGTAGTTCAATCTACCTAGAAACCCTCGAACTTCTTTTTCAGACTTTGGTGCAGGCATTTCTTGAATGGATTTGACTTTATCAGGGTCAACCTCAATCCCTTTCTCGCTTACAATAAATCCCAGCAACTTACCAGATCGCACCCCGAATGTGCACTTGTTGGGGTTCAATTTCAGTTGGTATTTCCTCAGACGCTTGAATAGCTTCAACAGATTCACCAGGTGGTCTTCTTCTGTGAGGGACTTGGCAATCATGTCATCCACATAACACTCGATTTCTTTATGGATCATATCGTGGAATAATGTTACCATAGCCCGTTGATATGTTGCACCAACATTCTTCAATCCGAATGGCATCACCTTATAACAAAACGTGCCCCAGGGTGTGATGAAAGTTGTCTTCTCCATGTCTTCAGGTGACATCTTGATCTGATTGTATCCTGAAAATCCGTCCATGAAGGAGAATACCGAGAACTGAGCCGTATTATCAACCAATACATCAATGTGAGGTAATGGGAAATCATCTTTCGGGCTGGCTCTGTTCAGGTCCCGGTAGTCAACACACATCCTTACTTTGCCGTCTTTCTTGGGCACAGGTACTATATTAGCAACCCACGGCGGATAGCTAGTCACAGCAAGGAACCCGACGTCCCACTGCTTTTGTACCTCTTCTTTTATCTTCATTGCCATATCTGGGCGAGTACGGCGCAACTTCTGTTTTACTGGCGGGCAGTCTTCCTTTAATGGCAGCTTGTGCATGATGATATTGGTGTCCAACCCTGGCATATCCTGGTAAGACCAAGCAAACACATCCGCATACTCCTGAAGCAAATCAATCAGTTGTTCTTTTACTGAGTTTTGTAGGCAGACTCCGATCTTAACCTCTTTCACGTCTTCATCCGTACCAAGATTAACTGTTTCAATCTCCTCCTGATGAGGAGTGATAACCTTCTCCTCTTGCCTTAACAACCTGGCTAGCTCTTCAGGAAGCTCGTAATCTTCTTCAACCCCTTCATCAGCTTGATTGATTGGATTGTCAAAGTCATACGAAGTCATAGCCGTGCTGTTGTCGGTGCGGTCTTGAAGGCACTCTCTGCAAGGGTTCAGTTTGTTCATTTTAGTGATTGATTTTAATCTTGTTTAAAAGAGTGAAATGAAGTTATCATTTTGAAAACATTGCCATTTATTTTTGTACAAAAAGAAAAAATGGAAAAACAGTGAGCGGAAAAGAAAAAGACTCATTTGCAAAAGATGTCTGATTATCATTGATTGATCTGTTTGCACAAAATTACAGATGGCCCGATTACAAAATGAGTCTTGCCATCTTGGGCAAGATGCAAGACTTGATGCATGCTTAAAATATACAGGAAATAATAATTACTCTGCGGGAGTAACCCTTATAATTTCCTGGGAAGACCAGTTTGAGATACTGCTCCCCGGGATCCTTGGACGTATCCAGCTCTCCAGGTTGCGCTCATCTTCCGACTCATCTTCCAAGTTGTTTACTGCATCGGGGGTGAGCATCCCCCCACTGACAAAATTGGGCTTCTTAGCAGCCTCTGCTTGATCTTGTTGAGTTGGTTTGTAACCCAACCCAAATCTATCCTCTTTCTTCTCTACAGGCAACAACTTGCCCCAGCCTTGGGTTGTCCCTTCTTCAACAACCTTCCGGGCTTGCTGGTAAAATGTCATGGAAGTCCCAAGTACAGCAGATGCTTCATTGATGTTCAAGGCTTCGAATCTCTGACTCATGGTTTCATGGATCTCCCCATCCATATCAATGTATTTGTACGTAGCCAGATGGCTGACAAAAATATCTTCTTCACCATAAATGGTGATGATCTGGCCCTCCCACTCGAATTTTAACTTCTGGTGAATGGTAGACGTAACTGCGCCAGCGGCATGAATCCAAGGTCTACCCAACAAACAGCTGTAGGCCGACTGAATGTCCATCACATAGAAGGTTATTTTAAATGTCTGTGGGCCAATCATCACAGGTAGATCAATCTCTCCTAGCACTGATCTCTTAGAGCCGTCAAATGCCCTCACTACCAAATTACTTGGACGCAGTGCCAAGCCATCATATTCCAGCTTCACCAAGGCTTTCTTTGGTAATACATTGAGTGAAGACCCAGTGTCTACCAGTACATGTGATAGAACAGCACCCTTGCATTCCAGGGTGATGTGCAAAGCCTTATTGTGGTTACAACCCTCAGTTGTTAAATCAGCATTGGTAAAACCCAATCCATGGCTGGTATTGACATTTGCTACCACGGTCTCCAGCTGATTAACGGTGATCTCCTCTGGCACATATGCTGCGTGCAAGACTTTTAGTAATGCATTCTGATGAGCTTCGGAACACATCAGCAGGGATAAAATGGAGATTTTTGAGGGAGTTTGGTGAAGCTGATCCACCACCTTGTAATCACTCCTCTTGATAATTCTCATAAACTCGTCTACATCTTGCTCAAAAGATGTCTTCTGTGTTTCTTTGAGAATGGGCTCTTCAGCTATTACACTTTTTCCCTTTGCTTTAGCAGCAGCTTCTGCTTCGGCATTAGGCCTTTGTGTTTGCGAGGCAAAAAGGCGTCCGCTTCTGGTGAAGCCTCCGCCTCCCCCGACATTGTCAATCTGTGGAGAAGATGTTGAAGAGTCAAGAGTGATTCTCTCCCCGTTGCAGTAAAGGTCAGAGCCATAATGCCAAGGGATGGCATTACTGCTTTCATATGGAACTGGCCCAGGTACCGTGATGGTAACCGGGCTGACTGCAGCAGAGGAGGGTGTTGCGATAGTATGTGGATCATAGTAGATAGTGACCAGTGTCCTGGCAGGAGATGCCACTGCTTGTTGTTGGAAATTGTTGTTTGACGGATCATAATAAATAGTGACTACTGAGATGTTTGCTGGTGTTGTAGGAGAAGATTCTGAATAAAGGGGTGCTGATGTTGTAGAAGGAATGTTTGTTGATGTCTGACTTGTTGAAGTGATATTTGAAGCATTTGTTGATGAAACTGAGGAATTGTTTGGAATAATTGTTGTTGCAGTCGTAGGAGACTCTGGAACTGTTGTCGGAGGGATTGCCGGATTTGAAGGTATTGATGTTGTGATTTGAAGTAGACCATTCTGGATAAGACTGTCTATGCCGCTTCTCAAGTTATCACATCCATTTACCGAAATGTTGCAATAACCGCACCCGAGCTCACACCCAGGGAATATCTGGCATTCAAGGAGTTGAGCTTTAATCTCTACCAGGGGTGTTCGGATCTGCCCAACACTGGTTATCAGGAAAGACGGCATATCTTCCTCAATAGCATTAATTCTGGGCCCTCCATGGTTGGGCATAGGGTTTTTGTTAACATTTGGCAGGGGTGCAAAGTTTAGAGCTTTAGAATCTACCAAGTCTTGTACTTTCATTTGTAGAGCCCTACACTTCTCTGTACTGTGGCCAGGTGCATTGGAGTGAAAGGCACATCTGGCGTTGGCATCATAATTTCTTGGCAGACTGGAAGGATCAGGTGGTGCCAACGTCCTTAACTCAACCAAGTTGAGCTTCAGGAGCTGTGGCAGTAAAGCGGCATAAGGCATAGGGATCGAATCAATCACCCTATTGACCTGAGACGGTCTCTGTTGAAATGGTCTTTGCTGACTGTTGTTGTTGTTGTTGTTGTAGTTTCTCTGAGGAGGATACTGAGTTTGTTGCTGGTAATGGGGTTGTTGTTGTGGTTGATATGCTGGTTGCTGAGGAATAGGAGTGGGAATGGTGACTGCTGCCACTGACCTATGAACATATTGTGGTCTGCCCCTGTTGGCCTGAATAGCATTGGTCTCACCGGTTCTTCTTGGACCTACAAAAGGTTTTCTGGGGTTGCTGGACGAGCTCGCACCGTTGTCAGAAATTTTGCCCATCTTTAATAGGCTTTCGATCCTTTCTCCAGCTATGACTACGTCAGCGAAGCTGGTGGAAGAAAAGGCAGCTAGCCTGTCAATATATGTCCCTTGGAGGGTGTTCATAAACATGTCGGCCATTTCCCTTTCCGACATGGGTGGCTGGACAGCAGCAGCAAGCTGTCTCCACCTCTGGGCGTATTCCCGGAAGCTTTCCCTGGATGATTGAGACATTCCCATCAGGAGGGTCCTGTTAGGAGCCATATCCAAATTGTACTGGTACTGTCTGATAAAGGCCTCAGCCAGGTCCTTCCAGCACCTGATGGTTGTTCTAGTCAAGTGAGAGTACCATTCCCTTGAAGCTCCTGTTAAGCTATCTTCAAAATAAAACATCCATATTTGTGATTAAGCTTATGCATGCATCCTTCTATTAGGATGGAGTGTATAACTTTAATCCTAAGTGTTAAAACCTTAATGTGTTTAAATCCTTTAATCAATTCACTTAATAATCAACAAGACATCAAGCTTGTAACTTGGGCCTTGCATTAGGGTTCTAATTCTTCCTTAATTGGTTAAGAAGGACTAACCCTAGTGTTAATGGACAAGTCCCCCTCATGTTGTCTTACAAACCCTAAAACTCACTTCATCATCTAATCATTAACCAAAATCCACTTAATAAAGGCTTTGTTTTGTCATGAGTTTAATCCCTAATCATGGATTAAGTTGAGGAGTCTTCCTCAGCTTAAACATTCTCATTTATTATCCTTCTATTGGGATGGTGTAATGAGTCTGTTTAATCCCTGATTATGGCTTAATCTCATTACTCAACACTAAACAAAAACACCAAAAACATCTAAATAATCACAAGTAGGTTAATGATCTTAATCCTACATCATGGTGATTAAGTGTGAGAAGCTGACTTCACACTTAAGGTACTCTCATTACCCCTAATCAGAGGGAAGATGTGATGAGTTTACTAACTCTTTGGTTTAGGCTTAAGCTCATTTTCCTATGACAAACACCAAAAAGCAATAAAAGACTAAAAATACAAAAACAAGCAATAATCGTCTCCTCCGGGATTCTTTTCTCATCACCTTCACTCACAAACGAGAACTAGTTTCTTCCGTCTAATGCAAGACAGTTTGCACCTGAGCCAGACAGGTCATACACTTAAGCATAGACAAGTAAGCAGTTCACAAGTCAATTCATCTTTCAGTCTCTTTGGGTCGAACTACGGTGTTCTGACTTCCTCATTGCACGAGAGGATACGTAGGCATAACTTAACAGTTATCGAACAAAAGTCTCTGTATATTCCCCCCCCCCTTCCAGCATCATTCTTTAGCCTCATTATCATGAGCATTTTATCTTTGTTCTTACACTGACACTTCACTTATACACTTTACCATTCTTTTACACTGACACCTGTGCATCCTTTTCCAGTTCTTTTGCACATAAATTGCACTGACACTACCCCTTTAGAACACAAATCTTTTAAGCGTGGATCCCGTCGAGTACGGCGGACAATCTGGGTGCTAATACCTTCCCAGGTTGTAACCAACCCCCTTTCTCAGTCTCTCTGGTTCGCAACCGTCTTATCCGTATCTTTTCTTAGGTTTATGCAGCATTACCTTTCCCTCGGGATAAAAATGCCTAGCTGGCGACTTTTTTCTTTTCCTGTGAGTTCACTCTTGTGTGTTCTCACATCCTCTTTTCGCCGACCGTTCGCGTATGTACCTTTATTTGGGTTAGTCTCATTTATCGGGAGCGACAGAAAGTGGAAAAGACTTTAGAAAATCTGTAAAAGTGATTTAAAAATTAAAATAAGGAAAATAAGAAAATAAATGCATAAATAAAAGCAATAATAGTAATAATGAAATAAAACTATAAAACAATAAAATGACAAAACAAATAAACGAATAATAAAATGACAAAATGATTAAATGATTAAATGGTTAAATGGGTTGCCTCCCACTAAGCGCTGTTTTTATCGTCAAAAGCCTGACGTAGTGCTTAGGTGTAAATTAATCAGGGAAATTAGTGGACAACTCTAAAAGCCTTAGACTATTTGCATAATCTCTATTTTCAACTTTATGGTAATGTTTTAAACGTTGTCCGTTTACTGTGAACGGTTCACTATCCCTACCCTTAATTTCTACTGCTCCGCTTGGGAACACTCTAGTTATTTCAAAGGGTCCTGACCATCTAGATTTTAGTTTTCCAGGAAAGAGTCTAAGTCTTGAATTAAAAAGGAGTACAACGTCTCCCACACTAAATTCTTTCCTAGATAGGCGTTTATCGTGCCATCGCTTAGTTCTTTCTTTATATATCTTAGCATTCTCATAAGCATCTAACCTTAACTCTTCTAATTCGTCAATATCGAGGATTCGCTTTTCTCCTGCAGCATTATAGTTTATATTGAGAGTTTTGATCGCCCAATATGCTTTATGTTCTAGTTCTACCGGGAGATGACAAGACTTTCCATATACTAATTTGAAAGGTGTAGTTCCTATGGGTGTCTTGTAAGCAGTCCTATAAGCCCATAAAGCTTCATTAAGTTTAGATGACCAATCTTTCCGAGATATGGCGACAGTCTTTTCTAAGATTTGTTTAATTTCTCTGTTTGAGACTTCGACCTGTCCACTTGTTTGTGGATGATATGGTGTTGCCACACGGTGTCTGACTCCATACTTAGATAGTAATTTGTCAAAGATTTTTGAAATGAAGTGCGAGCCACCGTCACTTATGACGAGTCTAGGCACACCAAATCTGTGAAAGATTATATTTTTGAAAAGCTTTATTACTACTCGTGTGTCATTTGTAGGAGAAGCTATAGCCTCAATCCATTTTGAAACGTAATCAACAGCTACGAGTATGTAATTATTACCGAAAGATGATGGGAATGGTCCCATGAAATCTATTCCCCAGACGTCAAAGACTTCTACTTCTAATATTCCTTTTTAAGGCATTTCATCTCTTCTTGAAATATTACCGCTGCGTTGACACCGATCGCAATTTATAACAACAATGTGGACATCTTTCCATAAATTAGGCCAGAATAGGCCGACTTGTAAGATTTTTGCACAAGTCTTGGAAGTGCTTGCATGTCCACCATAAGGAGATGAATGGCAATGAGCAATGACATCTTCTATTTCTTCTTCGGGAATACATCGACGAAAGATTCTATCGGGTCCTCTTTTAAATAATAATGGTTCGTCCCAATAGTAATGTTTGAGATTGTGAAAGAATTTCTTTTTCTGCTGATAGGTTAAGTCGGGTGTGTTGCACCCCAAAATTTGCCCTCACAATACAAGACTTTGTGTTCTAAGAAGGTTCACAAGGTTCACAAGTTCTCCAAAACTTGCATAACCTTTCATGAGGTTCATGAAGTCTACAAGTTACTTCTTGAAGGTTCACAAGGTTCACAAGTCCCACAATGCTTTCAATACCTTTCATGAGGTTCATGAAGTCTACAAGTCACTTCTTGAAGGTTCACAAGGTTCACAAGTTTCTCAATATGTTCAATACCTTTCATGAGGTTCATGAAGTCTACAAGTCACTTCTTGAAGGTTCACAAGGTTCACAGGTTTCTCTACATTTACAAGACCTTTCATGAGGTTCATGAAGTCTACAAGTCACTTCTTGAAGGTTCACAAGGTTCACAAGTTTCACAATGATTATAAAGCTTTCCTGAGGTTTATGAAGTCTACAAAGCCACTTCATGAGGTCCACAAGGTTCACAAGCTTCACAATACCTCCCATGAGTATCACAAGACATTTTATGAAGATTCACAAGGTTCACAAAGTTCACAATTGGTCAAAGAAGTTGACAATTCCCTCAGACAATGCACCTCCTAAGCAGTGCATCCAAAACTAGGGTTTTGACTTTAATCAGGCTAAATGGACTTCCAATACCTCAAGTGAGTTTCATAACATCTTATATGTGTGTAAGAACCCCCATGACAAGTTTCAAGACTTTTCTCAAAAGTTTGCTCAGTCAGATGATCAGATAAGTCAAAATCAGTCAAAGCAGTTAAAAAGTCAAACTGAGGTCAACTGTGGTCAAACCAAAGTCAAACTTCGTGATTTTTTGCCAACAGCAAGTATATGAAGTAAAATTCATCATTTGATCAAGGGTTGATCATGATTCATCAAGGAGATTCCAGATCATCAATAATCAGGAGTTTCTAAATTAGGGTTTTCTCAGTAAAAGTCAACTGAACTTTGACCAGCCATAACTTTCACATACTTCATCACCAAGTCTCCATCCAAATCTCATTTTGAAGGAAATTGAATTCCCTACAACTTTTATGTTGCAAGTTAAGCCCAAAAATGCTTCATTTGAAAGATATGAGCTAAGACATTATAGGTCATTTCAAAAGTCAACAAAAAGTCAACAACTTCAAAAGGGCATAACTTGAGAATGGTAAATGATATGGACCTGAAACCAATGGGGTTGTTTAGAGGACTCTTCAAGCTTTCCAAAAAGTCCAAGAACACCCTCATACCTTTAAAATTGAGAGAGATGTTCCCTTGCAAAGTTGAGAAAGTTTGTGATGGTTTATGATGAAAGTGGGGGGCCTAAAAACAATTTTCTCCAAATGGGCTGGCCAAATTATGACCCAACCCATACAACAACATCATGCACGAAATTTCCATAATATTTTCATAATTTTTATTTTATTTAATTAATTTATTATGATTTTTTATTCTTAAAATCATTTTAAATTTAAATAAAATATTAAATATGAAGATTTAATTGATTTATTGATTCTAGAAAGTCATAAAATCAGTATGGAATAAGTTGATACAAGAGTTATGTGGAATGGCTTGAAATAGAAAGCATTGGTACAAAAATATTGAACTTTCATGGCATGATTTTTCTCAATCTTAAAATATCAAAACTTCCACATAATCAATCAAGTTTTTGACCTAGATTGATTCTCCTATAAGTACTAAACCTAATGCTATCATTCAAACACGGATTCCAGCCTCAAGAGCAAAGCTTCAAATTTTCAAAACTCATCAAAAAAGCTTCAATTCGGATTATTGCATAAGGGCTCTATCAAAGCATTTTGAAGGTTGAAAATCACTTGTGAACCATCACTGAATGTATTTGCATTGTCAACAGCATCAAAAGTTTCATCATATGCCATAACCCGAATGGACATTAAGCTTGATTTTTATTTTTTCGATTTCAATCATTTGTACATTATAAACTGTTTTTATGCATTTAATCTTGTTTGCCATTGTATGAGGACTGTTTCTGGACAGGTGAACCGAAGTTTTAGTGTATAGAGCCTCAAACACCATTGTTAGGGTTTCTGGTCCTAAATTAGGGCTTCACGATGCAAGCAATATAAATGCTTTTGGAGACTATATTTGAACTCTCTGGACCGTGGGTAATCAAATGGTATAATTAATTTGGATCAATCGTACCGATTCATGCTGTATGGAAGAACCTAGGAATACCTGCGAAAACGAATGCGCAGGAAAATTCGTATTAAATTTCGTAGGAAATTTCGCAGTGAGAGAGGTAGGAGACGACTCCTGGGCGCGAAAATATTTTGAATTTTTTGTGCATTGTTTATATGGTTATTGTTTTGATAATAATATCAGCGTGTGTACGCAGCTCAGATGGTGGACGTGCGTATGAGAATATTATTTGGTCTGGGTTCGATTCCCGTTAAGGCCGTTTTGTGCTTTTGTTGTTTTTGTCCATGATTTTCGCAGGTTTATGATAAAAGCTTATTATGGTGAATGGTTGTTATCAGCGCGCGTTGGCACGGATGGTTTTGAAGCACATTGTCCAGGTAAAGGACCTGGGTTCAAATCCCAGGTCCTGCTTTTTAGTGCTTTGTTCATATTTTCTTTTACTATTTTCATTATTTTCTTATTTTTTTTAATTCAACCAAAAATAATTTATAAAATAACTAATTAATAAAATATCCTTATTTAAAAAAATATAATATATTTTAAACTTTTTTTTTTCTTTTGTATGTTTATTAATGCATGGATATATTTTTGTTATAAAGTCATTAATTATGTAGGTTGATTTCTAACCCTATTTTTATTTCTTTTCAAACATCTAACCCTAATTATATTTTACAAAATTATGAACCCTAGAATATTTTTCTAACATAACCTTAATATTTAACAAAACCCTAATTTATTTTTTTTAAATACTTATTAAAAACTTGGTTGTTTATTTTTTCTAATTTATAATAAAATTATTATGTACATGTTTATTTAATATAATTAATATAATTTGTAAATATAATAATTAGTAGAAATTAAATTTTTATAAATATGATTAATTTTGTAAATATACTTATAATCTATTTTTCTTTATATAATGTGTAAATACTTTCTTTTATAACTTCTTGTTTAGAAATAACTTAATAATTTACAAATTAAAATCATTATTTGTGCATATTTCCTTTTTAAATATAATTGTCCATATTAAAAATTGTTAATTTCTTATTCTTATAATATTTTGGCTAGTTTTATTCATTTTAATTATTGTGACTAATCATGTTATTATTTATTTTTGTTTCACTAATCTTATACATTTTATTATTATTATTATTTCACTAACTTTATTTATTTTTAATATTTTTACTAACTTTATTTTTAATTATGTTTATCACTAACCCTCTAATTATAATTTGCTTATTTATTTTTGCTAAGTATTTATATTTTGCTTATATATTTATTATTGCTATTTAATTATTTTTGCTCATTATTATAATTATGTAATTGCTTCCCGGATGTAATTTTGTAAATATTTTAAATATTTAATTGTTGCTATGGTTAGTAATTAGGGAGTGTAAATATGTATTCTCTTAAAATTAATTCTAGATCACTTTAATCATAAGATAAATAATATTAAACACCTCACACACGTAAGTCGATTTTTAATCGCCGTCTCACATTTCTAAGGTTATCCCTCAAGTTGCCTACGAATAAGGTCAAGTGGGGTGTATAAAGCAAGTCCCTTTAAAAAGAAAAATCATCAAGTCCCTTATGGTTGCCTTTACGAATCGAGTCCCTTCGAATAATGATGATAGTCCCTCCTATATGCTTATTACACCCCACAGTTGCCTTCATAAAAACAGATGTCCCTCTCATGTCCCTTACATCCAAGGTAATGACTACCTACTCCTTAATAGTAGGGATAGTCTTACCAATGAAAGGATAAAGAACAAGAAAGACTTAAAACTTTAGGGTAGGTTCCTCTTATGTACTTGCTCACTTCAAACTCTTCACAATTTCAAACAAATTTTCAAAAAACAAGTTTTTACACATCCGTACATGGATTATTATCAACTATTCTGGAAATTTTTCTATTCACACACTACACTTTCAAAAACAATTCAAAAGTGAGCTAAGTAACTAAGAGCCCATGGATAACCATGGATGAAAAGGGTGCTAATACCTTCCCTTTTCATAACCTACCCCCCGGACCCAAAATATTCTCTTAAGGTCTTTCCTGTTCTTTTATACCCTTTCCTTTTTGGATAAAATAAAAGTCGGTGGCGACTCTTGCTATCCGCAACATTACTTAAAGTCAGTTCTCCCACCGTGTTACAGAACTGGCGACTCTGCTGGGGATCTATTTAAGAGGGGTACCCTTAGGAATTAAGATCACTTTAAATTGTTTGCCTTGTTTGTTTTATATTACTTGTTGGGGTGCTCTTATGTGTGAAAGGTCCTAACCCGGATCTAGTGTACCTTAGGTAAATGGCAATAGACCAAGGAAACTGTACGACGTATATCGATACGGTTGATCTGGTGGCCATAGTTAGTGCGACTTCTTGGTTGGTGCTTATGTTCCTTAAGTCAAGTTGAGGATAATATGAGGCTGCCATATGTTGTCAATGCACTAACTAACTTTTAGAACCCTAGTTAAATCATCTTGGCCTTTAGAAAGTAGTGAGGTAACCGGCTTTGGTGCAGACTGAAGTTGGTTGACACTCGATGCTACGCTCATTGAGATCTTAAACTTGGAGGGTTTTGGTTGGCAAGTAAGTTGCCTTCTGATCAACCACCCTTGTGAGGGATCAATGATATTGAGATCCCTTAGAACCTGGTTACTTTTGTAGGACAGGATGAACCATCTAACTTCAGGGGAGGGTACTTACCTTTAAACCTCATGCAAGCCTTTAAACCTAGGGCTATGGTGTGATTTGTTTGTGTGTGCCACATGTTTGTGATTGAGCATAACATCATGACATCATCATGCATCATGAGCATAGCATTTTCACTAACCATTTCAAGGACCAAGGGATTTATCTTTGTTCTTTGTTGCAGTTCATGGCTTCTGCTCGTAGAAACACCATCAGGATCAACTTTGTGGGGATACCTCCCAAGCTTAAAGAGTTGGTTTCTCAAGTGTCTGATCACTCCCAGTTCATCAAGAGACTTGGTCACCTATTGGATCTAGTCACTTCAGGATTCAATGAAGACATGATGAGTGTTCTGTTTCAGTTCTTTGACCCTAAGCACCATTGCTTTACATTTCCCGACTACCAGCTGGTTCCAACCATGGAAGAGTTCTCTAAACTTCTGGGTATACCTGTTCTTGATCAAAGACCCTTCACAGGCTTGGAGAAGGAACTTAAACCAGAGGTTATTGCTGCAGCTCTACATCTGAAGAAGTCTGACATTGTTCTAGAAACGAGAAGCGGAGTTAAGGGTATTCTTGCTAAGGTGTTGATAGAGAAGGCTCAAGTATTCTTGAAGGCTATGAGCTATGATGCTTTTGAGGAGATCTTAGCCTTGCTGATATATGGCTTAGTATTGTTCCCCAATCCAGATCAGTTCATAGACGTTCATGCCATCAACATATTCCTGAGTCACAATCCAGTGCCTACATTGCTTGGAGATATCCTACATTCTCTTCATACCCGTACTACAAGGGCAAGAGGAACCTTGATGTGCTGCATACCTTTGCTTTCTAGGTGGTTTATTTCTCACCTTCCTCGCTCAGTAATGAAGAATGAGCAAGGGTTCAGATGGTCCAAGAGGATCATGTCACTTTCTCACTCAGATATCCATTGGTGCTCCAGATCTATGGAGAATATCACTATCATTGACCGTTGTGGGGAGTTTCCTAATGTGCCACTTCTAGGCATAAGAGGAGGCATCACCTACAACCCCTCTCTAGCTTTACGACAGTTTGGTTACGCTCGAAGCGATGGTCCACATGACATGTTGATTCAGGGCATTGTATTTGACTACGACAATGATCTTCAAGGTTACCGTCAGAGATTCATACGAGCTTGGGGAAAAGTAAACAGGGTTGACAGCAAGACACTGGAACCTAAGTACACTATTCCTATGGAAGCTTATCTCAGATGGGTGCGATCTCGTGCTCAAACTCTCATGATGCCATACCCTGCCGTCCTACCAGTTACCATGGAACCTGTTGCTGAAGGAGACACAGCTTATACCATCATGCCTACTGATATGGAAGACTTGCAGAGATCTTGGATCCAACTGAAGGAGCAAAGGGATACTTTCGAGGCACATTACAAAGAAAGCCAAGAAAGAATCCTGGAACTAACAAAGCAACTTCACGAGGAACGAAACCTCAACTCATACCTCAACACAAAGAGGAAACGTCCATGGGAGACTTAAAACCCCATCTTTTGTACTTATTTCATTTCCATTTTTGTAAGCCTAAAAGGCAAAACAAAGTTATTACTAATAAAAAGTTACTTTCTTGTTTGTTTAAGCAAATTTAAATCCTGCGGTCCTTGAAAACATTGCATATGCATTCACATATCATTTCATTACATCACAGGTTTATAATTGTGCACAGGTTTCTCATCTTCTCGCTGTTTATTTTAGCAATGGCTCTTGAACAATCAGTTAAGGATCTTCAGGCACAGAATGCACAGTTCCAAGAGCTGATCTTGAACCTGTCCAAGGGGCAAGATGATTTGAAGGCACTGTTGTCCAAGAAGACTAAGAAGACTAGAAGGTCTGCTGGGTTGCTCAATATGGGAAGAAGGTTCAAGGGTCCTGTCAAGACCAAGGAACAGGTTGAAGACTATGAATCTGAGGAATCTGAGAAAGAGGGAGGCAGTCTCCACAACACTATGGGGGACTCTGATTCTGAGGCTAATTACTATCATGAGCCTAATGAGGACAAATTCAAGATGCTGGTGGATAGGATGGATGCCATGGAGTTGCAGAAATCATCTGGGCTGGATTTTGAGGATTTGAGTCTGATATCTGGGGTTGTGATACCCATTGGTTTCAAGGTTCCTACCTTTGTTGTTTATGATGGGGTCTCCTGTCCCAAGCTGCATTTGAGGTCTTATGTCAGAAGGATCCAACCCCACACTGCTGACAAGAAGTTGTGGATCCACTTTTTTCAAGAGAGCTTATCTGGAGCTCAGTTGGAGTGGTATTATCAGTTGGAGAGTGTCAACATCAGAGACTGGAATGATCTTGCTGAAGCTTTCTATAAGCAGTACCAATACAATGCTGACTTAGCCCCCACTCGCATGCAACTTCAGAGCATGTCTATGGGTGCCAAAGAAAGTTTTAAGGAGTATGCTCAGAAGTGGAGAGATTTAGCTGGAAGAGTTCAACCCCCTTTGACTGACAGGGAGCTGGTTGATATGTTCATGTGTACGCTGAATGGTCCGTTTTACAGTCATCTCATTGGAAGCTCATCATCTGGCTTCACTGAGTTGATCATGACAGGAGAGCGGGTAGAGAATGGTATCAAGAGTGGTAAGATCCAAGTGGGCACTTCTTCATCAGGTGCTGCAAAGAAGCCTCCCACTGGGAAGAAAGAATCTAATGCTGTTTATGGTCAACCTGATCGTAACAGAAGGCATCAGTCTGTTAGTGCAGTTCATATTTCAAATCCAACTCCTGCAACAACAGAGCAGCCTCAAGGCAACCAACAGAGGGCTAGAAGACAGTTCACGAAGATCAACATGTCAATGGCTCAGGCATTGCAACACTTGTTGAAGGCTGAACTTATTACCCTGAGGGAGGCTCCTCAGAATCCCAATGTTACCTCTCCCAAGTACAATCCCAATGCACGATGTGCATATCATTCAAATTGTCCAGGACATGATACTAATAACTGCTGGGTCTTGAAGAACAAAATTCAAGATATGATTGATGCTGGAGAGATTGAGTTTGACCCTCCGGGTACTCCAAATGTGATTACAGCTCCAATGCCAAATCACGAGAAGACTGTCAATGCCATTGATGAAGACCTACATGTCTATTCAGTTATGGAGTTGACCACACCATTGTCTGTTATCAAAAAGAGGTTAGTACAAGCTGGGATCTTCCCAGGTTGTCGTGAAGATTGTCTGTATTGTACCTATAAGCCGGATAGTTGCTTCATTTTGAGAGATGGCATTCAACGTCTCATGGATAAGTATACCATAGTGTTTGAAAGAAGACCAGCATCTGTAGAAAGTATGGTGGATCATCTGACTCGGGGTAAGAAGATTGAAGAGGTTGACATGGTTGACAAAGTACCGGTAAGAATCACTTCAAAGAAGCCCATTAAAATCTCTCATCAGGGTCCAATCAAGATTACTGCTGAAGGTCCTGTGAAAGTTGTTGCTGAAGCCAGAGTAGCTCCTGTGGTCATTACTACTCCTGGTCCTATTCCCTATACATCTGACAAAGCTGTGCCTTGGCACTATGGGTCTGATGTTTACATTCATGGTGTTAAGCAAGAGCCTTTACCTGATGTGCCTGTTGACATTGATAATATTGCTGGATCTAGCAAGATCACTCGTAGTGGAAGAGTCTTCTCTCCTCCAGTTGCTTCTAAGAGTGCAGTTACTCCTGCTGCTACTTCCACCACTGATGCTCGGGGCAAAGGTCCTGTTATTGAGCCTGTATCTACTGATGTGCCAGCTGCTGATGATCTCTCTAAGCAGATGGAAGAAGTATTGAAAATCATTCGCAAGAGTGATTATGACATTGTTGATCAATTGGGGCATACTCCCTCAAAGATTTCTATGCTGTCCTTGTTGCTGTGTTCTGAGGCTCATGCCAAGTCCTTGATCAAGTTTCTGAAGTCTGCTCATGTGCCCAGTGCAATTTCTGTTGACCAATTTGAGAACTGTGTTGCTCACCTGACCTATGACAATGGGTTAGGATTCTCTGATGCTGATTTGACCCCTGCCAAGAGGGATCATAACAGGGCCTTGCATATTTCAATTGAATGCAGGGGCACTACCCTGTCACATGTACTGATAGACAATGGTTCCTCTCTGAATGTGTTGCCCAAGGAAGTCCTGAATAAGCTGAGTCCTGAAGATGCTGTGCTGAAGCCCAGTAATATTGTGGTAAAGGCTTTTGATGGTTCTAAAAGAGTAGTGCATGGGGAAATTGATCTTCCAATCAAAGTTGGTTCTCAGGTGTTTACTGCTACATTTTATGTGATGGATATTCGTCCTTCATACTCTTGTCTGCTTGGTCGTCCCTGGATCCATGGGGCAGGTGCTGTGACTTCTACATTGCACCAAAAGTTGAGATATCCGGTGGATGGAAAAGTTGTTACTGTCTTTGGAGAGGAAGAATACTTTGTCAGCCATGTAAACACTTTCAAGTATCTGGAAGTGGAAGGTGAATACATTGAGACTCCGTGTCAGTCATTTGAAGTGGTTCCCTGGGTTGGTAATGATTGTGTAGCTTCTCCTGGTGTGAAGAAAGTTCCTGTGGTCATCAGAAAACCTCCAACAATGGCAATGGCCTCCCTCAATGATGCTAGAGCTGTGGTGGATGAAGGTGGTTGTACTATTTGGGGTCAGCTTCCTGATATTCCATACAAGTCTGACAAGTTTGGTTTGGGTTTCACTGCAGAGTCCCAGAAGGCTGTTCGTCGTGCTCGTGCTGCTCGTATCACCAATCAAGGGGTTATCAATGTTGTGGGAGATCAAGATGAAGACTACAACTTGGATGCATGGATTTTTCCTACTGTGGGTGCTGGACTCAATAATTGGAAAGCTGAAGATGTTATCCCTATCTCCTTTAGTCAGGAGTAAATACTATTACTGTGTTATGTTTTTTAAGTTTGTAATTTCTTGAACAATAAAACTTTCAAGCCATGTGCCTTACCCGGGGCACAATGGTGTGCTTGTTACGGGCTGTCATTTCATCTGCATACTTCATTCAATAAAATCAGTGGACGTTTTGCTTTCGTAAATATTGTGTTCCTTGTCTTTCTTTTTCTTTTATTTTTGTTTTATCAGCTATGTGTTCTTACACACACCCACCTCACTAAAATGCAGATCCTCATCCACTCTGGATCCTGTTGATAACAATTCTACTATTGCCAATTATGATTTCGAGAATCCGATCTATCAAACTGAAGACGGAAATGAGGACGATTGTGAAATACCTGTAGAGCTTGCTAGGTTGTTACAACAAGAAGAGAAAGCTATACAGCCACATGAAGAGCCAGTCGAAGCTGTGAATCTGGGAACTGAAAAAAACAGAAAAGAGGTCAAGGTAGGGGCTGATTTAGAGGACAGTGTCAAGAGTAGGTTGATTCAGATGTTACGTGATTATGTGGAGATCTTTGCTTGGTCTTATGAAGATATGCCAGGGTTGGATACAGACATTGTAGTTCACCGTTTACCAGTGAAAGAAGATTGTCGTCCAAAGAAGCAGAAGGTTCGTCGTATGCGTCCTGAAATGTCAGAAAAGATCAAGGCAGAGGTAATGAAACAGTTCAATGCAGGGTTCTTAGCAGTGACTTCTTATCCTCAGTGGGTTGCAAATGTGGTACCAGTTCCTAAGAAAGATGGTAAGGTGCGTATGTGTGTAGACTACAGAGATTTGAACAAGGCTAGCCCCAAAGATGATTTTCCACTTCCTCATATTGATATTCTGGTAGACAACACTGCTCAGCATAAGGTATTCTCTTTTATGGATGGTTTCTCTGGTTACAATCAGATCAAGATGGCACCTGAAGATATGGAGAAGACAACATTTGTGACACAGTGGGGCACCTTTTGCTATAAGGTGATGCCATTTGGTTTGAAGAATGCAGGGGCAACATATCAGCGTGCTATGGTGGCTTTGTTTCATGATATGATTCATCATGAGATAGAAGTATATGTGGATGATATGATAGCCAGGTCCCAGAATGAAGAGCAACATCTTGATCATCTGCATAAGTTGTTTGAGAGGTTGAAGAAATACAAGTTGAGATTAAACCCAAACAAGTGTACTTTTGGAGTTAGGTCTGGTAAACTCTTGGGTTTCATTGTCAGTGGGAAAGGTATTGAAGTGGATCCTGCAAAGGTGAAAGCTATACGAGAGATGCCAGCTCCCCGTACTGAGAAGGAGGTTAGAGGTTTCTTGGGACGATTGAATTACATTGCAAGATTTATTTCCCAGTTAACTACCATCTGTGAGCCAATCTTCAAGTTGTTGAAGAAAGATCAGGTGATGGAATGGAATGATGAGTGCCAGACTGCCTTTGATGAAATTAAGAGATACCTGCTAGAACCACCAATTTTGATGCCACCAGTTGATGGAAAACCCTTGATTATGTACTTAACAGTGTTAGACAACTCAATGGGGTGTGTGTTGGGACAACATGACGAGTCTGGTCGAAAAGAGCAGGCAATATACTACCTTAGCAAAAAGTTTACCGACTGTGAAACAAGATACTCACTGCTCGAGAAAACTTGCTGCGCTTTGGCATGGGCTGCTCGCCGACTAAGACAGTATATGTTGACCCATACTACCTTATTGATTTCTAAGATGGATCCAATCTAGTACATATTCGAGAAACCTGCTCTCTCCGGAAGAATTGCAAGATGGCAAATGATCTTAACAGAATATGACATACAGTATACTACTCAGAAGGCCATCAAGGGAAGTGTTGTTGCTGATCATTTGGCTCATCAAGCAGTGGATGATTATCAATCAATGAATTTTGAGTTCCCTGATGAAGACATTATGACTGTTACCAAAGAACCTGGACAATATGACGGACCTGAACAAGGATCCCGATGGACTATGGTTTTTGATGGTGCCTCTAATGCACATGGTAATGGTGTTGGTGTTGTGATTAGTTCCCCTGAAGGTTGTCATACCCCGATTACTGCCAGACTTTGTTTCTATTGTACCAATAATATGGCTGAGTATGAGGCATGTATCCTGGGTATTAAAGTTGCTATTGATATGAAGATTCAGTTCCTTGATGTGTATGGAGATTCAGCCCTGGTAGTGAGTCAGATTAAAGGAGATTGGGATACCAAGCATGATAATCTCATTCCTTACAGAGAACATGTGTTGTCTTTGATCCCACATTTCAAAGAGATTACCTTTGGACATATTCCACGGAGAGAGAATCAGTTGGCAGATGCATTGGCCACCATGGCATCTATGTTTGAGATCAGTTGGGATGATGAAGCTCCCAAGATTACCATTGATAGATTTGAGAAGCCTACATACTGCAATGAGATTGACACTGAAGGGGCAGAGGAGAAGCCTTGGTTCTATGAAGTGAAAAGATATCTTGAAGCTCAGGAATTCCCTGAAGGGGCATCTGTCAAAGATAGGAAGTTCCTGAGGAGGTTTGCTGCTAAGTTCTTTTTGAGTAATGGGATTATGTACAAGCGCAATCATGATTCAACTATGCTTCGTTGTGTGGATAAGAAGGAAGCAACTGAGATTATGGAAGAGATGCATGATGGGACCTTTGGCACTCATTCCAGTGGTCACACTATGGCAAAGAAGATATTGAGAGCAGGTTACTATTGGTCTACCATGGAAGCTGATTGCTATCAACACTCCAGAACTTGTCACAAATGTCAAATCTATGCTGATAAGGTTCATGTACCTCCATCACCATTGAATGTGTTGACTGCTCCTTGGCCCTTTGCCATGTGGGGCATTGATATGATTGGTGAGATCAAGCCTACTGCTTCTAATGGGCATCGTTTCATCCTGGTTGCTATTGATTATTTCACGAAGTGGGTGGAGGCAGCTTCATTTGCATCTGTTACCAAGAATATTGTGGCTCGGTTCATTAAGAATAATCTCATATGTAGGTATGGCATCCCTGAAAGGATCATCACTGACAATGGCTCTAATCTGAACAACACTATGATTACTGATCTCTGCACACAGTTCAAGATTAAGCACCACAACTCTTCTCCTTATCGTCCAAAGATGAATGGGGCAGTTGAAGCTGCGAATAAGAACATTAAGAAGATTGTACAGAAGATGACTGTTACCTACAAGGATTGGCATGAGATGTTACCATTTGCTCTTCATGGTTATCGTACTACAATACGTACTTCAACAGGGGCAACCCCATTCTCCTTAGTCTATGGTATGGAAGCAGTTCTGCCCATTGAAGTTCAGATCCCCTCCTTGAGAATTATGAAGGATGCAGGCTTGGATGAAGATGAGTGGATTCAGACTCGACTGGACCAGATAAATTTGATTGATGAGAAGAGGTTAGCAGCAGTTTGTCATGGCCAGATGTACCAGAAGCGAATGATCAAAGCTTTTAATAAGAAGGTTAAGCCAAAGGTATATCAGGCTGGTGACTTGGTAATCAAACGTATCATATTACCACAGGGTGATCCTAGGGGCAAGCTGTTGCACCCCAAAATTTGCCCTCACAATACAAGACTTTGTGTTCTAAGAAGGTTCACAAGGTTCACAAGCTTCTCAACACTTACAAGGCCTTTCATGAGGTTCATGAAGTCTACAAGTCACTTCTTGAAGGTTCACAAGGTTCACAAGTTTCACAATGATTACAAAGCTTTCCTGAGATTCATGAGGTCTACAAAGCCACTTCATGAGGTTCACAAGGTTCACAAGCTTCACAATACCTACCATGAGTATCACAAGACACTTTATGAAGATTCACAAGGTTCACAAAGTTCACAATTGGTCAAAGGAGTTGACAATTCCCTCAGACAATGCACCTCCTAAGCAGTGCATCCAAAACTAGGGTTTTGACTTTAATCAGACTAAATGGACTTCCAATACCTCAAGTAAGCTTCATAACATCTTATATGTGTATAAGAACCCCCATGTCAAGTTTCAAGACTTTTCTCAAAGGTTTGCTCAGTCAGATGATCAGATAAGTCAAAATCAATCAAAGCAGTTAAAAAGTCAAACTGAGGTCAACTGTGGTCAAACCAAAGTCAAACTTCATGATTTTTTGCCAACATCAAGTATATGAAGTAAAATTCATCATTTGATCAAGGGTTGATCATGATTCATCAAGGAGATTCCAGATCATCAATAATCAGGAGTTTCTAAATTAGGGTTTCCTTAGTAAAAGTCAACTGAACTTTGACCAGCCATAACTTTCACATACTTCATCACCAAGTCTCCATCCAAAGCTCATTTTGAAGGAAATTGAATTCCCTACAACTTTGATGTTGCAAGTTAATCCCAAAAATGCTTCATTTGGAAGATATGATCTAAGACATTATAGGTCATTTCAAAAGTCAACAAAAAGTCAACAACTTCAAAAGGGCATAAATTGAGATTGGTAAATGATATGGACCTGAAACCAATGGGGTTGTTTATAGGACTCTTCAAGCTTTCCAAAAGGTCCAAGAACACCCTCATACCTTTAAAATTGAGGGAGATATGCCCTTTCAAAGTTGGGAAATTTTGTGATGGTTTATATTGAAAATGGGGGTCTAGAACCAATTCCTTCCAAATGGGCTTGCTAAATTGTGATCCAATCCACATCATATCATTATGCACGACCCAATTGACCAAAATTCAGAATTTTTATTATTTTATTTTTATTTATTATTGATTTAATTCATAAAAATCATTTTAAATAAATATAAAATATGAAAATCTATTTTTGGGTGAAGATTGAGCTTCTAGAATTTCATAAATGTTGATTGAATTTGAAAGAGAAAGGAATCATGAGATTGATCCAAGAATAGCAAGTCTTCATGAACAAATATTTGACTTTTACACCATGATCTTTTTCAATCTTTTTTGGATCAAATCTCCACACAACCAATGAGTTTTTCTGACCTAATTCACTCACATATAAATACTGAGCATAAACTTAACAAGAGGACACGAATTCCAGCAGCCAAAAGGTAAGATCATATCTCAAAATTTCAAGCAAAAAGTGAGATTCGGATTTTGAAATCCAGGGCATTGGAAGGCAAAGTAAGAACATAGAGATGTTTATTGATCATCACTGAAGCTAAAGCATCACTCATATGCATATCATGTGCTCTATATTGCTAAACCCGAGCCACACTTGTTCTTACTTTTCTCTTTTTCAATTACATCAATTCAATGCATATAAATGGATTTTGCTTGACTAATGTTGTTTGTTGTGTGATATAGAATGTTTTTGGGCAGGAAAACCAAAGAAACCGTGGCTAATTCACAAGATGCCATAGTTAGGGTTTGGACCTAGGTTTAGGGATTTTTGATTTAAGAAACTTAAATGAATTCTAAGAACACAGGATTAATCACGTGAATGCCTGGATCATAATGCTGGTTTTAATTTTGTAAAATTGTACGGTTTTGTTGCTTGTTGATGTTTGTAGGTTTTGCTGGGAATGGTTTTTTCGCAGGAAAACTTGTGGGAATTTTCACAAGTAAATTCGCAGCTCTGGAGGTTGAAGAAGGCTGCTTCCCGCGCGCTCAGGAATTCAAATTATTGTTTAAAATATTATGTTTGATTGCTGGTTGGTTATCACAAGCGCTGGCTTGTCCCAGTGGCTGGAACGCGCGTACTCAATAGCTTGGTTTGGGGTTCGATTCCCCGTTTGTGACATTTTTTTCATTTATTTTGTTTGCTTTTCAGGTTTGATATATTATTAATTATGGCCAACAAGTTAGCAGTTAGGCTCTCCCAGCCAGGCGGTCAAGCATATGCGTATACATTCATAAGGTCCTGGGTACGAATCCCACCCCAGGCCTTTTTGTTTCTCTATTTTTTCTGGATTTTTCAGGCAAAGCACAAAACATCTTCCTCTCCCTCTGATAACGCATGCGTGTGGATGGTCCAGTGGTATAGATTGTTCTTGGCAAGCATGGGGGACTGGGTTCAAATCCCAGCCCCATCAGGTTTTGACTTCTTTTTCTTTCTTTTTATTTTTCTCTCTATTTAATTATTATGTATAAAATAAATTAAATTGTTTTATTATTTTTCTATGTTGTAAAATACATGTAATTTTTGTACATTATATTCTAAACTTTAAAAATACTTTTCTAAATAAAACTTAATTCTATTTTCCAAGATGATTTTTATTTTCTAATTCTTATCATAATTATCATGTATATAATTTTTAATATAATTAATTTTGTAAATATAATTATAAATTATTTTTCTCATATAAGATGTAAATATATTTCATGCTATTAAAAATTAAATTTTGTAATTATAATATATCTAAAAATAAATTAATAATTTGTACATGAATTAAAAAATACCATGATAATTATTTAATTATTCATATTAAAAATTTAACTTTTCTTGTTTATTATTCTAATTTTGTTCTTATAATATTTTGCTAACCATGTTATTACTAATTTTTTATCATTATTATTATTTTTCTAACCTTGTTTATTTTTTCTAATTATTATTATTTTATTCTCATTTTTTTAATTATTATTTATCACTAACCCCTATTTTATTTACTTATTTATTTTTGCTTATTATATTTATTTTGCTATATAGTTATATTTTTTGCTATTTATTATTTTTTATAATTATGTTGTAATTATTTCCCGGATGTAAATTTTATAAATATTTAACTGTTACTATGGTTAGTAATTTAGGGAGTGCAAAAACATGTATTCTATGTAAAAAT
This sequence comes from Lathyrus aphaca, assembly GCA_963966055.1. Lineage (NCBI taxonomy): Eukaryota > Viridiplantae > Streptophyta > Magnoliopsida > Fabales > Fabaceae > Lathyrus > Lathyrus aphaca. The sequence goes on from OZ014524.1 coordinate 539,634,612, forward strand.
AAATTTAGATCATCTTTAATCATAAGATAATTAAATTAAACACTCACACACGTAAGTCGATTTTAATCGCCGTCTCACTTTCTAAGGTTATCCCTCAAGTTGCCTAAATCATAAGGTCAAGTGGGGTGTATAAAGCAAGTCCCTTTAAAAAGAAAAATCATCAAGTCCCTCATGGTTGCCTTTACGAATCGAGTCCCTTCGAATAATGATGATAGTCCCTCCTATATGCTTAATACACCCCACAGTTGCCTTCATAAAACAGAATGTCCCTCTCCTGTCCCTTACATCCAAGGTAATGACTACCTACTCCTTAATAGTAGGGATAGTCTTACCAAGGAAAGGATAAAGAACAAGAAAGACTTAAAACTTTAGGGTAGGTTCCTCTTATGTACTTGCTCACTTCAAAAACTTTTCAAACTTTCCACAATTTCAAACAAATTTTCAAAAACAAGTTTTTACACATCCGTACATGGATTATTATTAACTATTATGAAAATTTTTTCTATTCACACACTACACTTTCAAAAACAATTCAAAAGTGAGCTAAGTAACTAAGAGCCCATGGATAACCATGGATGTAAAGGGTGCTAATACCTTCCCTTTACATAACCTACCCCCCGGACCCAAAATATTCTCTTAAGGTCTTTCCTGTTCTTTTATACCCTTTCCTTATGGATAAAATAAAAGTCGGTGGCGACTCTTGCTATCCGCAACATTACTTAAAGTCAGTTCACCGGGTTACAGAACTGGCGACTCTGCTGGGGATTTAATATTAAAGAGGGGTACCCTTAGGAATTAGATCACTTTAAAATTGTTTGCCTTGTTTGCTTTATACTTATCTATTGGGTGCTCTTATGTGTGAAAGATCCTAACCCGGATCTAGTGTACCTTAGGTAAATGGCAATAGACCAAGGAAACTGTACGGCGTATACCGATATGGTTGATCTGGTGGCCATAGTTAGTGTGACTTCTTGGTTGGTGCTTATGTTCCTTAAGTCAAGTTGAGGATAATATGAGGCTGCCATATGTTGTCAATACACTAACTAACTTTTAGAACCCTAGTTATCCCATCTTGGCCTTTAGAAAAGTAGTGAGATAACCGGCTTTGGTGCAGACTGAAGTTGGTTGATACTCGATACTACACTCATTGAGATTCTAAACTTGGAGGGTTTTGGTTGGCAAGTAAGTTTCCTACTGAACAACCACCCTTGTGAAGGATCAATGATATTGAGATCCCTTAGAACCTGGTTACTTTTGTAGGACAGGATGAACCATCTAACTTCAGGGGAGGGTACTTACCTTAAACCACATGCAAGCCTTTAAACCTAGGGCTATTGTGTGACTTGTTTGTGTGTGCCACGTGTTTGTGATTGAGCATAACATCATGACATCATCATGCATCATAAGCATAGCATTTTCCCTAACCATTTCAAGGACCCAAGGATTTATCTTTGTTCTTTGTTGCAGGTCATGGCTTCTGCTCGTAGAAACACCATCAGGATCAACTTTGTGGGGATACCTCCCAAGCTTAATGAGTTAGTCTCTCAGGTGTCTGATCACTCCCGGTTCATCAAGAGACATGGTCACTTATTGGATCTAGTCACTTCAGGGTTCAATGAAGACATGATGAGTGTCCTGTTTCAGTTCTTTGACCCTAAGCACCATTGCTTTACATTCCCTGACTATCAGCTGGTTCCAACCATGGAAGAGTTCTCTAAACTTCTGGGTATACCTGTTCTTGATCAAAGACCCTTCACAGGTCTGGAGAAGGAGCTTAAACCAGAGGTTATTGCTGCAGCCCTACATCTGAAGAAGTCTGACATTGTTCTAGAGACGAGAAGTGGAGTTAAGGGTATTCTTGCCAAGGTATTAGTGGATAAAGCTCAAATGTTCTTGAAGGCCATGAGCTATGATGCTTTTGAGGAGATCTTAGCCTTGCTGATATATGGCTTAGTATTGTTCCCCAATCCAGATCAGTTCATAGATGTTCATGCCATCAACATTTTCCCGAGTCACAATCCAGTGCCTACATTGCTTGGAGATATTCTACATTCTCTTCACACCCGTACTACAAGGGCAAGAGGAACCTTGATGTGTTGCATACCTTTGCTATCTAGGTGGTTTATTTCTCACCTTCCTCGCTCAGTAATGAAGAATGAGCAAGGGTTCAGATGGTCTAAGAGGATTATGTCACTTTCTCACTCAGACATTCATTGGTGCTCCAGATCTATGGAGAACGTTACTATCATTGACCGTTATGGGGAGTTTCCTAATGTGCCACTTCTAGGCATAAGAGGAGGCATCACCTACAACCCCTCTCTAGCTTTACAACAGTTTGGTTACGCTCGAAGTGATGGTCCACATGACATGTTGATTCAGGGCATTGTGTTTACGACAACGATCTTCAGGGTTACCGTCAAAGATTCATACGAGCTTGGGGAAAGGTAAACAGGGTTGACAGCAAGACACTGGAGCCTAAGTACACTATTCCTATGGAGGCTTATCTCAGATGGGTGCGATCTCGTGCTCAGACACTCATGATGCCATATCCTGCCGTCCTACCAGTTACCATGGAACCTGTTGCTGAAGGAGACACAGCTTATACCATCCTTCACCCAGACATGCCTACTGATAAGGAAGACTTGCAGAGATCATGGATCCAACTGAAGGAGCAAAGGGATACTTTCGAGGCTCATTACAAAACAAGCCAAACAAGAATCCTGGAACTAACAAAGCAACTTCACGAGGAACGGAATCTCAACTCATACCTCAACATAAAGAGGAAACGTCCATGGGAGACTTAAAACCCCATCTCTTGTATTTATTGCATTTCATGTTTGTAAGCCCGAGGGGCAAACAAATTTATCACTAATAAAAGTTTACTTTCCGGTTGTTTAAACAAATTTAAATCCTGCGGTCCTTGAAAACATTGCATATGCATTTACATATCATTTCATTGCATCACAGGTTTATTTGTGCACAGGTTTCTCATCTTCTCGCTGTTTATTAAAGCAATGGCTCTTGAACAAACAGTTAAGGATCTTCAGACACAAAATGCACAGTTCCAAGAGCTGATCCTGAACTTGTCAAAGCGGCAGGACGAATTAAAGACACTGTTGGCTAAGAAGAAGAATCCTGAGGACAACAAGGATGATCAGCCGACACAACTACAAGCTGAGATGACAGGAATGAGGGCCCAGATGAATGACCAGGCGGCTCTTATTCAAAGATTAGCTCAGAGGCAAGAAGAGCTAAGAACCTTTGTCCATAAACTTCAAAGTGATGGAGTCAGGGATCTAAAACAAGCTGGTTTGGCTGAAAGGAAGATGAGGATAAAAGAAGGTAAGAAACAGGTTTCCATTGATTGTTCTTCAGTTGAAGGAGAAAGACCTGATAAGGTTAATCCACCTCAACACAAGAAATATAGAAGGCAGTTTATCAAGTTCAACACTCCAATGTCACAAGTTCTGCAATGCTTGTTGGAGATGAAGCTAATTTCCTTGGAAAATCCTCCTCAAAATCCTAAAACTTCCTCTCCTCGCTATAATCCCAAGGCAAGGTGTGAGTACCACTCCAACAGTCCTGGACATGATACTAATAGCTGTTGGGCATTGAAGAAAAAGATCCAAGACCTGATTGACGAAGGAATCCTAGAGGTTACTCCAGAGGGTCAAGTTGAGTTCTACTATCATCCAGCAAACACCGAAGCTGCAAGACAAGTTGCCCAAGGTTGCAAGAAAGAAAGCCTACCTGTTCCTGTTGAAATATGGGGCACCTTGGGACATCCAAGTGGTAAATTTGATTTCATGGTGAAGTATACTGCTCCTCAAAGTTCACAGATTGCAATTGAGGACATTCAGCCAACTGGATGGGACAACATTTGAATTTTCATTTGTAATTTCTTTTATTTGTTTGAACACTTACTATTATGTTAAACTTTTGTTTTCATTAATGCATTGCATATGTTTGTCTTGAATTAATCCATTCGTTCCACTATATTTTGAATTATGCTTCTTATTTCTATCTTGTGATATTTAACTCCTGATAAAGTTATAAGCCTGTAGAGGGAGGATGACAAAAACAATACCATAATATTAGGCAGTATGCTTTTGAACAGACTATGCTGACGATGTACAGGCATTGTTTCAATTCCTAAACAGTGGAGATATAAGGAAGTTAATCCCTAGTCAACCCTTTTGAGCCTATGAAGTAGGAGTTTTTATTCTCGCACAAATTAAAACCCTTATTCATAACCCGGGGCAGGGTAGTTACTCGGTTAAATCAAATATGCCAATTATCTGTGTTGTACACAACTAATGATGGTTCTCGGTAATCATTAAACCTGACAGTCAATATCCAGCAAAAGAAAAGCTTACTAAGTCAAAACCTATGAAGGAGACTTAGTAAAACATTAAGACATCCCGCTGACTGTAACCTTGAAATAAACAGTTCAGGCAAAAAGAAGGGATAACAAAGTCAAAAGAAAAAAGAGGTCACTATGAATCCTCAACAAAGAAAGATGACTGAATGTTCAAATAAATTTTTGGTTTCTGAACTATCACAAATATCAGTGTTACAATACCAAAACTCTTTGGAACTTCAATGCATAAGTTAACTGAGCATAGGACTGAGGAACATCATGGAGATTGGGTTGGGGACAAATAAAATTTGAGCCTATATCCTTTGTTTCTTAAACCATGAACCAGGCCACGTTATAACCCGTTAAAAGTCCTAACTGAAGCATGGTTAGTTCGAAAGTGTACTGCTACAAAAAGGTATCCTGACTCCTTTAAGGGCTTGTTATAAAACTTGAGTTAATATCACAGTTTTCACAACAAAAAAAAAAAAGTTTTTCTAAAACAACTTGTTTCAAAACTTCAAGACAGACATAAGCATTGCATTTTTGAATATATCTGTTTGCATATATCTGAGTGTTTGACAAATGGAGAAGCTTACAGGATGAATGTTCAATGAACCAAAGTCCTTCCGATAAACAAAGTTGTTTCCTGGATCAAAGTCCATGCATACAAAGGGCATAGTCATTATCTCCCAATCAAGGGGGCAGGCCATGATACTTCCTAACTCATTTGGGGCAATCAGGACAAGATTCAACTATGTTTAAGCAGCCAGAGGCAGATCTCCTCATCTATCTGAAGTGCCAAGGGTAACATTACAAAGTTCATAATGCCAAGGGCATAGTCACTGTTTCCCAGTCAAGAGGCATACCAAGTTACTGTTCAATTTAGTTGGGGCAATTAGGTCCAGACTCAACTGTGCTTAATAGCCAGGGGCATTTTTCCTCATACAGTTGAATTACCAAAGGTGACATTACAGAGTTCACAATGCCAGTGGCATATGCTTATGGGGCATTCTGCTTGTTTCTCTTGAGGTAGCTCATTTCAGATACTTCTATTATGGGACAATCCATCCCCAACCAAAGGGCAATGCTTTCGTTTCAAATCTAGTATCCGGAGAGTACATGGTCCGTTTGAAGACACATTCCTCTACTTTGACTTGGAATTCTCAGCATAAGTCATGATGGAAATTAATTGTCTATGCCAGTAGTATCAGATGGTGTCAGTATCATGTCTTCAGACTCAGCTATGAAGATTTCTGGGAAGGTATTCAGGAAAGTTATGGATTTCAGGAGCTCTAAATCCAATTGGTTATACACTCTCGAGAAATGCATGAAGATGCAGTAATAGTATTTACTAAGGACGAACGAGGGAAGGATTTCAACGAAGCTTCGCCGGTTCACCTTTACAAGACGGTTACAAATCCCTCAGTAGGACAAATCCATCTTCATAAAGTCTTATCTCCCCTGGAATTTATATCCATCTCTTTTATCCTCATCCGGATATTCGGGAAATTACTTTCCAATAAGGGTACGACGAACGAAGACGGGATGTTATACTTATCCTACTATCAAACGAAGACAAAGGTTATATATACCTTACTATCCCCAGCAGACGGGAGGTTATATATACCTTACTATCCTCAGCATACGGGAGGTTATCTATACCCTGTTATCCCCAGCAGACGGGAGGTTATATATACCTTACTATCCTCAGCATACGGGAGGTTATCTATACCCTGTTATCCCCAGCATACGGGAGGTTATCTATACCCTGTTATCCCCAGCAGACGGAGGGTTATATATTCTTCAACAACGAATCGGGATTTATTTTCCCTGGCCAGCAATTGTTATACGAAGATATCCAGACGCTTCCGGTAGTATCATATCATACATACATCATTTACATCATACCATAACATGCATATCCATAAATACATAGTACATTACTTAAGTGCATCATATTATACATGCATACATAATGCATAAACAAATACTATCATACAGAATGCTACCTTGTTTTCAGGTTGATTATCCAACAAACAAACTTATGATCTCCGGGACTGCTTTATCGTCACCTCAGGGTTACTTTATCCTCCTGATAAGCTTCTTATTACTTTGGGACTGCTTTATCGTCACCTCAGGGTTACTTTATCCTCCTGATAACTTCTCATGACTTCAAGACTGCTTTAGAGTTATCATTATTGATTGCTCTATCCTCATGAAATCATATTATTATTTCAAGACTGCTTTAGAGTTATCATTATTGATGGCTCTATCCTCCTGAAATCATCACTTCAAGACTGCTTTAGAGTTATCATTATTGATGGCTCTATCCTCCTGAAATCATTACTTCAAGACTGCTTTAGAGTTATCATTATTGATTGCTCTATCCTCCTGAAATCATATTATTACTTCAAGACTGCTTTAGAGTTATCACTATTGATTGCTCTATCCTCGTGAAGACATGCTATTACATCAGGATTACTCCAGTCTCCTGAAAACATATCATCAATACCTCAGGACTGCTCCAGACTCCTGACAGCTTTCATTATACCTCCATATTTTGGACTGCTTTATCTTCCAAGAAATATGTCTAAAGAACTTTCTCCTAGTGGCATCTTTAAGCCCACTCAATCATATTCAATTAGTCATCTGTATCACTCTATGCACTGGTGAGTGCAAATTTTTGGGCTTTTGTGTTCAATCCCCTTCAACCTTCCAGGTCACGACTGGCAAATATACCAATCTAACCCCTCAGGTTTCAGAAAATTGAACAGGGGCAGCTGTTGCACCCCAAAATTTGCCCTCACAATACAAGACTTTGTGTTCTAAGAAGGTTCACAAGGTTCACAAGCTTCTCAACACTTACAAGGCCTTTCATGAGGTTCATGAAGTCTACAAGTCACTTCTTGAAGGTTCACAAGGTTCACAAGTTTCACAATGATTACAAAGCTTTCCTGAGATTCATGAGGTCTACAAAGCCACTTCATGAGGTTCACAAGGTTCACAAGCTTCACAATACCTACCATGAGTATCACAAGACACTTTATGAAGATTCACAAGGTTCACAAAGTTCACAATTGGTCAAAGGAGTTGACAATTCCCTCAGACAATGCACCTCCTAAGCAGTGCATCCAAAACTAGGGTTTTGACTTTAATCAGACTAAATGGACTTCCAATACCTCAAGTAAGCTTCATAACATCTTATATGTGTATAAGAACCCCCATGTCAAGTTTCAAGACTTTTCTCAAAGGTTTGCTCAGTCAGATGATCAGATAAGTCAAAATCAGTCAAAGCAGTTAAAAAGTCAAACTGAGGTCAACTGTGGTCAAACCAAAGTCAAACTTCATGATTTTTTGCCAACATCAAGTATATGAAGTAAAATTCATCATTTTATCAAGGGTTGATCATGATTCATCAAGGAGATTCCAGATCATCAATAATCAGGAGTTTCTAAATTAGGGTTTCCTTAGTAAAAGTCAACTGAACTTTGACCAGCCATAACTTTCACATACTTCATCACCAAGTCTCCATCCAAAGCTCATTTTGAATGAAATTGAATTCCCTACAACTTTGATGTTGCAAGTTAATCCCAAAAATGCTTCATTTGGAAGATATGATCTAAGACATTATAGGTCATTTCCAAAGTCAACAAAAAGTCAACAACTTCAAAAGGGCATAACTTGAGATTGGTAAATGATATGGACCTGAAACCAATGGGGTTGTTTATAGGACTCTTCAAGCTTTCCAAAAAGTCCAAGAACACCCTCATACCTTTAAAATTGAGGGAGATATGCCCTTTCAAAGTTGGGAAATTTTGTGATGGTTTATATTGAAAATGGGGGTCTAGAACCAATTCCTTCCAAATGGGCTTGCTAAATTGTGATCCAATCCACATCATATCATTATGCACGACCCAATTGACCAAAATTCAGAATTTTTATTATTTTATTTTTATTTATTATTGATTTAATTCATAAAAATCATTTTAAATAAATATAAAATATGAAAATCTATTTTTGGGTGAAGATTGAGCTTCTAGAATTTCATAAATGTTGATTGAATTTGAAAGAGAAAGGAATCATGAGATTGATCCAAGAATAGCAAGTCTTCATGAACAAATATTTGACTTTTACACCATGATCTTTTTCAATCTTTTTTGGATCAAATCTCCACACAACCAATGAGTTTTTCTGACCTAATTCACTCACATATAAATACTGAGCATAAACTTAACAAGAGGACACGAATTCCAGCAGCCAAAAGGTAAGATCATATCTCAAAATTTCAAGCAAAAAGTGAGATTCGGATTTTGAAATCCAGGGCATTGGAAGGCAAAGTAAGAACATAGAGATGTTTATTGATCATCACTGAAGCTAAAGCATCACTCATATGCATATCATGTGCTCTATATTGCTAAACCCGAGCCACACTTGTTCTTACTTTTCTCTTTTTCAATTACATCAATTCAATGCATATAAATGGATTTTGCTTGACTAATGTTGTTTGTTGTGTGATATAGAATGTTTCTGGGCAGGAAAACCAAAGAAACCGTGGCTAATTCACAAGATGCCATAGTTAGGGTTTGGACCTAGGTTTAGGGATTTTTGATTTAAGAAACTTAAATGAATTCTAAGAACACAGGATTAATCACGTGAATGCCTGGATCATAATGCTGGTTTTAATTTTGTAAAATTGTACGGTTTTGTTGCTTGTTGATGTTTGTAGGTTTTGCTGGGAATGGTTTTTTCGCAGGAAAACTTGTGGGAATTTTCACAAGTAAATTCGCAGCTCTGGAGGTTGAAGAAGGCTGCTTCCCGCGCGCTCAGGAATTCAAATTATTGTTTAAAATATTATGTTTGATTGCTGGTTGGTTATCACAAGCGCTGGCTTGTCCCAGTGGCTGGAACGCGCGTACTCAATAGCTTGGTTTGGGGTTCGATTCCCCGTTTGTGACATTTTTTTCATTTATTTTGTTTGCTTTTCAGGTTTGATATATTATTAATTATGGCCAACAAGTTAGCAGTTAGGCTCTCCCAGCCAGGCGGTCAAGCATATGCGTATACATTCATAAGGTCCTGGGTACGAATCCCACCCCAGGCCTTTTTGTTTCTCTATTTTTTCTGGATTTTTCAGGCAAAGCACAAAACATCTTCCTCTCCCTCTGATAACGCATGCGTGTGGATGGTCCAGTGGTATAGATTGTTCTTGGCAAGCATGGGGGACTGGGTTCAAATCCCAGCCCCATCAGGTTTTGACTTCTTTTTCTTTCTTTTTATTTTTCTCTCTATTTAATTATTATGTATAAAATAAATTAAATTGTTTTATTATTTTTCTATGTTGTAAAATACATGTAATTTTTGTACATTATATTCTAAACTTTAAAAATACTTTTCTAAATAAAACTTAATTCTATTTTCCAAGATGATTTTTATTTTCTAATTCTTATCATAATTATCATGTATATAATTTTTAATATAATTAATTTTGTAAATATAATTATAAATTATTTTTCTCATATAAGATGTAAATATATTTCATGCTATTAAAAATTAAATTTTGTAATTATAATATATCTAAAAATAAATTAATAATTTGTACATGAATTAAAAAATACCATGATAATTATTTAATTATTCATATTAAAAATTTAACTTTTCTTGTTTATTATTCTAATTTTGTTCTTATAATATTTTGCTAACCATGTTATTACTAATTTTTTATCATTATTATTATTTTTCTAACCTTGTTTATTTTTTCTAATTATTATTATTTTATTCTCATTTTTTTAATTATTATTTATCACTAACCCCTATTTTATTTACTTATTTATTTTTGCTTATTATATTTATTTTGCTATATAGTTATATTTTTTGCTATTTATTATTTTTTATAATTATGTTGTAATTATTTCCCGGATGTAAATTTTATAAATATTTAACTGTTACTATGGTTAGTAATTTAGGGAGTGCAAAAACATGTATTCTATGTAAAAATAAATTTAGATCATCTTTAATCATAAGATAATTAAATTAAACACTCACACACGTAAGTCGATTTTAATCGCCGTCTCACTTTCTAAGGTTATCCCTCAAGTTGCCTAAATCATAAGGTCAAGTGGGGTGTATAAAGCAAGTCCCTTTAAAAAGAAAAATCATCAAGTCCCTCATGGTTGCCTTTACGAATCGAGTCCCTTCGAATAATGATGATAGTCCCTCCTATATGCTTAATACACCCCACAGTTGCCTTCATAAAACAGAATGTCCCTCTCCTGTCCCTTACATCCAAGGTAATGACTACCTACTCCTTAATAGTAGGGATAGTCTTACCAAGGAAAGGATAAAGAACAAGAAAGACTTAAAACTTTAGGGTAGGTTCCTCTTATGTACTTGCTCACTTCAAAAACTTTTCAAACTTTCCACAATTTCAAACAAATTTTCAAAAACAAGTTTTTACACATCCGTACATGGATTATTATTAACTATTATGAAAATTTTTTCTATTCACACACTACACTTTCAAAAACAATTCAAAAGTGAGCTAAGTAACTAAGAGCCCATGGATAACCATGGATGTAAAGGGTGCTAATACCTTCCCTTTACATAACCTACCCCCCGGAGCTTGAACAATCAGTTAAGGATCTTCAAGCACAGAATGCACAGTTCCAAGAGCTGATCTTGAACCTGTCCAAGGGGCAAGATGATTTGAAGGCACTGCTGGCCAAGAAGACAAAGAAGACTAGAAGGTCTGCTGGGTTGCTCAACATGGGAAGAAGGTTCAAAGGTCCTGTCAAGACCAAGGAACAGGTTGAAGACTATGAATCTGAAGAATCTGAGCAAGAGAGAGGCAATCTCCACAACACAGTGGGGGACTCTGATTCTGAGGCTAACTACTACCATGAGCATAATGAAGACAAGTTCAAGATGCTGGTGGATAGGATGGATGCTATGGAATTACAGAAATCATCTGGGCTGGATTTTGAGGATTTGAGTTTGATATCTGGGGTTGTGATACCCATTGGTTTCAAGGTTCCTACCTTTGTTGTTTATGACGGGGTCTCCTGTCCTAAGCTGCATTTGAGGTCTTATGTCAGAAGGATCCAACCCCACACTGCTGACAAGAAGTTGTGGATCCACTTTTTTCAAGAGAGCTTATCTGGAGCTCAGTTGGAGTGGTATTATCAGTTGGAGAGTGTCAACATCAGAGACTGGAATGATCTTGCTGAAGCTTTCTACAAGCAGTACCAATACAATGCTGACTTGGCCCCCACTCGCATGCAGCTTCAGAGCATGTCTATGGGTGCCAAAGAAAGTTTTAAGGAGTATGCTCAGAAGTGGAGAGACTTAGCTGGAAGAGTTCAACCCCCTTTGACTGACAGGGAGCTGGTTGATATGTTCATGTGTACGCTGAATGGTCCGTTTTACAGTCATCTCATTGGAAGCTCATCATCTGGCTTCACTGAGTTGATCATGACCGGAGAGCGGGTAGAGAATGGTATCAAGAATGGTAAGATCCAAGTGGGCACTTCTTCATCAGGTGCTGCAAAGAAGCCTCCCACTGGAAAGAAGGAATCTAATGCTGTTTATGGTCAACCTGATCGTAATAGAAGGCATCAGTCTGTTAGTGCAGTTCATATTTCAAATCCAACTCCTGCAACAACAGAGCAGCCTCAAGGCAACCAACAGAGGGCTAGAAGACAGTTCACGAAGATCAACATGTCAATGGCTCAGGCATTGCAACATTTGTTGAAGGCTGAACTTATTACCCTGAGGGAGGCTCCTCAGAATCCCAATGTTACCTCTCCCAAGTACAATCCCAATGCACGATGTGCATATCATTCAAACTGTCCAGGACATGATACTAATAATTGCTGGGTCTTGAAGAACAAAATTCAAGATATGATTGATGCTGGAGAAATTGAGTTTGATCCACCAAATGTGATTACAGCACCACTGCCAAATCATGAGAAGACTGTCAATGCCATTGATGAAGACATTGAGGAAGACCTGCATGTCTATTCAGTTATGGAGTTGAGCACACCATTGTCTGTTATCAAAGAGAGGTTGGTACGAGCTGGGATCTTTCCAGGTTGTCGTGAAGATTGTCTGTATTGTGCCTATAAGCCGGATAGTTGCTTCATTTTGAGAGATGGTATTCAGCGTCTCATGGATAAGTATACTATAGTGTTTGAAAGAAGACCAGCATCTATAGAAAGTATGGTGGATCATCTGACTCGGGGTAAGAAGATTGAAGAGGTTGATATGGTTGACAAAGTACCGGTAAGAATCACTTCAAAGGGTCCTATTAAAATCACTCGTCAGGGCCCAATCAAGATTACTGCTGAAGGTCCTGTGAAAGTTGTTGCTGAAGCCAGGGTGGCTCCTCTGATCATTACCACTCCTGGTCCTATCCCTTATACATCTGACAAAGCTGTGCCTTGGCACTATGGGTCTGATGTTTACATCCATGGTGTCAAGCAAGAGCCTGTACCTGATATACCTGCTGACATTGATAATATTGCTGGATCTAGCAAGATCACTCGTAGTGGAAGAGTCTTCTCTCCTCCAGTTGCTTCTAAAAGTGCAGTTACTCCTGCTGCTACTTCCACCACTGATGCTCGGGGCAAGGGTCCTGTTATTGAGCCTGTATCTACTGATGTTCCAGCTGCTGATGACCTCTCTAAGCAGATGGAAGAAGTATTGAAAATCATTCGCAAGAGTGATTATGACATTGTTGATCAGTTGGGGCATACTCCCTCAAAGATTTCTATGCTGTCCTTGTTGTTATGTTCTGAGGCTCATGCCAAGTCATTGATCAAGTTTCTGAAGATGGCTCATGTACCCAGTGCAATTTCTGTGGACCAATTTGAGAACTGTGTTGCCCACCTGACCTATGACAATGGGTTAGGATTTTCTGATGCTGACTTGACCCCTGCCAAGAGGGATCATAACAGGGCCTTGCATATTTCAATTGAATGCAGGGGCACTACCCTGTCTCATGTGCTGATAGACAATGGGTCCTCTCTGAATGTGTTGCCTAAAGAAGTCCTGAACAAGCTGAGTCCTGAAGATACTGTGTTAAAGCCCAGTAATATTGTGGTAAAGGCTTTTGATGGTTCTAGAAGAGTAGTGCATGGGGAAATTGATCTTCCAATCAAGGTTGGCTCTCAGATGTTTACTGCTACATTTTATGTGATGGATATTCGACCTTCATACTCTTGTTTGCTTGGTCGTCCCTGGATCCATGGGGCAGGTGCTGTGACCTCTACATTGCACCAAAAGTTGAGATATCCGGTGAATGGAAAGGTTGTTACTGTCTTTGGAGAGGAAGAATACTTTGTCAGCCATGTAAACACTTTCAAGTATCTGGAAGTGGAAGGTGAATACATTGAGACTCCGTGTCAGTCATTTGAAGTGGTTCCTTGGGTTGGTAATGATTGTGTGACTCCTCCTACTGTGAAGAAGGTTCCTGTTGTCATCAGAAAACCTCCAACAATGGCAATGGCCTCCCTCAATGATGCTAGAGCTGTGGTGAATGAAGGTGGTTGTACTATTTGGGGTCAGCTTCCTAATATTCCATACAAGTCTGACAAGTTTGGTTTGGGTTTCACTGCAGAGTCCCAGAAGGCTGTTCGTCGTGCTCGTGCTGCTCGTATCACCAATCAAGGGGTGATTAATGCTGTGGGAGATCAAGATGAAGACTACAACTTGGAGGCATGGATTTTTCCTACTGTGGGTGCTGGACTCAATAATTGGAAAGCTGAAGATGTTATCCCTATCTCCTTTAGTCAGGAGTAAATACTATTACTGTGTTATGTTTTAAATTTGTAATTTCTGAACAATAAAACTTTCAAGCCATGTGCCTTACCCGGGGCACAATGGTGTGCTTGTTACGGGCTGTCATTTCATTTGCATACTTCATTCAATAAAATTAGTGGACGTTTCGTTTTAGTAAATATTGTGTTCCTTGTCTTTCTTTTCTTTATTTTTGCTTTATCAGCTATGTGTTCTTACACACACCCACATCACTAAATGCAGATCCTCATCCACTCTGGATCCTGTTGATAACAGTTCTACTATTGCCAATTATAATTTCGAGAATCCGATCTATCAAACTGAAGACGGAAATGAGGACGATTGTGAAATACCTGTAGAGCTTGCTAGGTTGTTACAACAAGAAGAGAAAGCTATACAGCCACATGAAGAGCCAGTCGAAGTTGTGAATCTGGGAACTGAAGAAAACAGAAAAGAGGTCAAGGTAGGGGCTGATTTAGAGGACAGTGTCAAGAGCAGGTTGATTCAGATGTTACGTGACTACGTGGAGATCTTTGCTTGGTCTTATGAAGATATGCCAGGGTTGGATACAGACATTGTGGTTCACCGGTTACCAGTGAAAGAAGATTGTCGTCCAAAGAAGCAGAAGGTTCGTCGTATGCGTCCTGAAATGTCAGAAAAGATCAAGGCAGAGGTAATGAAACAGTTCAATGCAGGGTTCTTAGCAGTGACTTCTTATCCTCAGTGGGTTGCAAATGTGGTACCGGTTCCAAAGAAATATGGTAAGGTACGTATGTGTGTGGACTACAGAGATTTGAACAAGGCTAGCCCCAAAGATGACTTTCCACTTCCTCATATTGATATTCTGGTAGACAACACTGCTCAGCATAAGGTATTCTCTTTTATGGATGGTTTCTCTGGTTACAATCAAATCAAGATGGCACCTGAAGATATGGAGAAGACAACATTTGTGACACAGTGGGGCACCTTTTGTTATAAGGTGATGCCATTTGGTTTGAAGAATGCAGGGGCAACATATCAGCGTGCTATGGTGGCTTTGTTTCATGATATGATTCATCATGAGATAGAGGTATATGTGGATGATATGATAGCCAGATCTCAGAATGAAGAGCAACATCTTGATCATCTGCACAAGTTGTTTGAGAGGTTGAAGAAATACAAGTTGAGGTTGAATCCAAACAAGTGTACTTTTGGAGTTAGATCTGGAAAGCTCCTGGGTTTCATTGTCAGTGGAAAAGGTATTGAAGTGGATCCTGCAAAAGTGAAAGCTATACGAGAGATGCCAGCTCCCCGTACTGAGAAGGAGGTTAGAGGTTTCTTGGGACGATTGAACTACATTGCAAGATTTATTTCCCAATTAACTACCATCTGTGAGCCAATCTTCAAGCTGTTGAAGAAAGATCAGGTGATGGAATGGAATGATGAGTGCCAGACTGCCTTTGATGAAATCAAGAGATATTTGCTAGAACCACCAATTTTGATGCCACCAGTTGACGGAAGACCCTTGATTATGTACTTAACAGTGCTAGATAACTCAATGGGGTGTGTATTGGGGCAACATGACGAGTCTGGTCGAAAAGAGCAGGCAATATACTACCTTAGCAAAAAGTTTACCGACTGTGAAACAAGATACTCACTGCTCGAGAAAACTTGCTGCGCTTTGGCATGGGCTGCTCGCCGACTAAGACAGTATATGTTGACCCATACTACCTTGTTGATTTCAAAGATGGATCCAATCAAGTACATATTTGAAAAACCTGCTCTCTCCGGAAGAATTGCAAGATGGCAAATGATCTTGACGGAATATGACATACAGTATACTACTCAGAAGGCCATTAAAGGAAGTGTTGTTGCTGATCATTTGGCTCATCAAGCAATGGATGATTACCAGTCAATGAATTTTGAGTTCCCTGATGAAGACATTATGATTATTACCAAAGAACCTGGACAATATGACGGACCTGAACAAGGATCCCGATGGACTATGGTTTTTGATGGTGCCTCTAATGCACTTGGTAATGGTGTTGGTGTTGTGATTAGTTCCCCTGAAGGTTGTCATACCCCGATTACTGCCAGACTTTGTTTCCATTGTACCAATAACATGGCTGAGTATGAGGCATGTATCCTTGGTATTAAAGCTGCTATTGATATGAAGATTCAGTTCCTTGATGTGTATGGAGATTCAGCCCTGGTAGTAAGTCAGATCAAAGGAGATTGGGATACCAAGCATGATAACCTCATTCCTTACAGAGAGCATGTGTTGTCCCTGATCCCACATTTCAAAGGGATTACCTTTGAGCACATTCCACGGAGAGAAAATCAGTTGGCAGATGCTTTGGCCACCATGGCATCTATGTTTGAGATTAGCTGGGATGATGAAGCTCCTAAGATTACCATTGATAGATTTGAGAAGCCTGCATACTGCAATGAGATTGACACAGAAGGGGCAGAGGAGAAGCCTTGGTTCTATGAAGTGAAAAGATATCTTGAAGCTCAGGAGTTCCCTGAAGGGGCATCTGTCAAAGATAGGAAGTTCCTAAGGAGATTTGCTGCTAAGTTCTTTTTGAGTAACGGGATTCTGTACAAGTGCAATCATGATTCAACTATGCTTCGTTGTGTGGATAAGAAGGAAGCTACAGAAATTATGGAAGAGATGCATGATGGGATCTTTGGTACTCATTCTAGTGGTCATACCATGGCAAAGAAGATTTTGAGAGCAGGTTACTATTGGTCTACCATGGAAGCTGATTGCTATCAACACTCCAGAACTTGTCACAAGTGTCAAATCTATGCTGATAAAGTTCATGTACCTCCATCACCTTTGAATGTGTTGACTGCTCCTTGGCCCTTTGCCATGTGGGGCATTGATATGATTGGTGAGATCAAGCCTACTGCTTCTAATGGGCATCGTTTCATCCTGGTGGCTATTGATTATTTTACGAAGTGGGTAGAGGCAGCTTCATATGCATCTGTGACTAAGAATGTTGTGGCTCGGTTCATTAAGAATAATCTCATATGTAGGTATGGCATCCCTGAAAGGATTATCACTGACAATGGCTCTAATCTAAATAACACTATGATCACTGATCTCTGCACGCAGTTCAAGATTAAGCATCACAACTCTTCTCCGTACCGTCCAAAGATGAATGGGGCAGTTGAAGCTGCTAATAAGAACATTAAGAAGATTGTACAGAAGATGACTGTTACTTACAAGGATTGGCATGAGATGTTACCATTTGCTCTTCATGGTTATCGTACCACAATACGTACTTCAACAGGGGCAACCCCATTCTCTTTAGTCTATGGTATGGAAGCAGTTCTGCCCATTGAAGTTCAGATCCCCTCCTTGAGAATTATGAAGGATGCAGGCTTGGATGAAGATGAGTGGATTCAGACTCGACTGGACCAGATAAATTTGATTGATGAGAAGAGGTTAGCAGCAGTTTGTCATGGCCAGATGTACCAGAAACGGATGATCAAAGCTTTTAACAAAAAGGTTAAGCCAAAGGTATATCAGGCTGGTGACTTGGTAATCAAGCGTATCATATTACCACAGGGTGATCCTAGGGGCAAGTGGACTCCAACATATGAAGGACCATTTGTAGTCAAGACAGTATTCTCAGGAGGTGCCATGATATTGACTACAATGGATGGTGAAGACTTCCCACAGCCTGTAAACGCAGACATAGTTAAAAAATACTACGCATAAAAAGAGACCCGCTAGGTTGACAGGCCTAGGCAAAAATAAGGGCATCCCGGCAAACCAAAAGGGTTTGGGCAAAAATTAGGGATATATATAAAAAGATGTACACCCGGCAAGTCGAAAACCTGAAAAGGCGGCTTGGGCAAAAAAGGGTATCCCGGTGGATTGAAAACCTGAAAGGGCAATCCAGGCAAAAGTTAGGGATTAAAGCGTATGACTATGTCTCGTTTGGATCACTCTTGAAACTGCAACCAGTTGTACTACTTACTCAAGCTCGAACAGATAAAGCTCAATTCAATCGTTTCCGTCTCAACAGCAAGAAGATGAGATACTTGAGTGGCAATAGTAGAATTGAAACTCAATAGGATTGTTTCCCACATAGCTGATTCTCTTTTGTAAAACTTTATGACAAAATCCTCTTACTAGGGTTTATATCTCCTTGTACAAACTTACCCGTGTATGGGTCACTTTTTGATATAAATAAATTCCATCTTTTGAATCCAGATTTACTTTTACCCTATTTACATAAGCGAAACGTCCATTGGTTGTATTTGAATGTATGTATGCTTTTGAATATGATTGATGTTTACCAGAAATACATGTATGTTCAATATGATTAATGTTTACCAGAAATACATGAAAATGCAGTAATAGTATTTACTAAGGACGAACGAGGGAAGGATTTCAACGAAGCTTCACCGGTTCACCTTTACAAAACAGTTACAAACCCTCAGTAGGGCAAAACCATCTTCATAAAGTCTCATCTCCCCTGGAATTTATATCCATCTCTTTTATCCTCATACGGATATACGGGAAATTACTTTCCCATAAGGGTACGACGAACGAAGACGGGATGTTATACTTATCCTACTATCAAACGAAGACGAAGGTTATATATACCCTACTATCCCCAGCATACGGGAGGTTATCTACACCCTGTTATCCCCAGCAGACAGAAGGTTATATATTCTTCAACAACAAATCGGGGTTTATTTTCCCTGGCCAGCAGTTGGTATACGAAGATATCCAGACGCTTCCGGGTGTATCATATCATACATACATCATTTACATCATACCATGACATACATATCCATAGACATATAGTACATTACCTAAGTGCATCATGTCATACATACAGCATAAACTAATGTTATTATACAAAAGTTACCTTGTTTCAGGTTAATTATCCAACAAAATTATGGTCTCCAGGACTGCTTTATTGTAACCTCAGGGTTACTTTATCCTCCTGATGAACTTCTTATTTTTGGGACTGCTTTATTGTAACCTCAGGGTTACTTTATCCTCCTGATAACTTCTCATGACTTCAAGACTGCTTTAGAGCTATCCAGTGCTCTATCCTCCTGAAGACAATTATATCATTACTTCAAGACTGCTTTAGAGCTATTCATTGCTCTATCCTCCTGAAGTTATCTTATTATTTCAAGACTGCTTTAGAGCTATTGATTGCTCTATCCTCCTGGAATCACATTATTACTTCAAGACTGCTTTAGAGCTATCCATTGCTCTATCCTCCTGAAGACCTATCACATTATTATTTCAAGACTGCTTTAGAGCTATCCATTGCTCTATCCTCCTGAAGACCTATCACATTATTACTTCGAGACTGCTTTAGAGCTATCCATTGCTCTATCCTCCTGAAGACCTATCACATTATTATTTCAAGATTGCTTTAGAGCCATTCATTGCTCTATCCTCCTGAAATCACAATATTATTTCAAGACTGCTTTAGGGCTATATATTGCTCTATCCTCCTGAAATCATATTATTGCTTCAAGACTGCTTTAGGGTTATCATTATTGATTGCTCTATCCTCATGAAGACATGCTATTTCATCAAGTATTGCTCCAGACTCCTGACAACTCTCATTATACTGCTAAAGAGCTTTCCCCTAGTAGCATCTTTAAGCCCACTCAATCATGTTCAACCAACCATCAATATCACTCCATGCACTGGTGAGTGCAAATTTTTGGGTTTTTGTGTTCAATCCCCTTCAACCTTCCAGGTTACGACTGGCAAATATACCAATCTAACCCCTCAGGTTTCAGAAAATTGAACAGGGGCAGCTGTTGCACCCCAAAATTTGCCCTCACAATATAAGACTTTGTGTTCTAAGAAGGTTCACAAGGTTCACAAGTTTCTCAATGCTTATATAACCTTTCATGAGGTTCAGGAGGTCTACAAGTCACTTCTTGAAGGTTCACAAGGTTCACAAGTTTCTCAACATTTACAATACCTTTCATGAAGTTCAGGAAGTCTACAAGTTACTTCTTGAAGGTTCACAAGGTTCACAAGATTCATAATGTTTACAAAGCTCTCCTGAGGTTCATGAGGTCTACAAAGTCACTTCATGAGGTTCACAAGGTTCCCAAGCTTCACAATACCTCCCATGAGTATCACAAGACATCTTATGAAGATTCACAAGGTTCACAAAGTTCACAATTGGTCAAAGAAGTTGACAATTCCCTCAGACAATGCACCTCCTAAGCAGTGCATCCAAGACTAGGGTTTTGACTTTAATCAGGCTAAAGGGACTTCCAATACCCCAAGTGAGTTTCATAACATCTTATATGTGTGTAAGAACCCCCATGACAAGTTTCAAGACTTTTCTCAGAAGTTTGCTCAGTCAGATGATCAGATAAGTCAAAATCAGTCAATGCAGTTAAAAAGTCAAACTGAGGTCAACTGTGGTCAAACCAAAGTCAAACTTCATGATTTTTTGCCAACATCAAGTATATGAAGTAAAATTCATCATTTGATCAAGGGTTGATCATGATTCATCAAGGAGATTCCAGATCATCAATAATCAGGAGTTTCTAAATTAGGGCTTCCTCAGTAAAAGTCAATTGAACTTTGACCAGCCATAACTTTCACATACTTCATCACCAAGTCTCCATCCAAAGCTCATTTTGAAGGAAATTGAATTCTCTACAACTTTGATGTTGAAAGTTAAGCCCAAAAATGCTTCATTTGAAAGATATGATCTAAGACATTATAGGTCATTTCAAAAGTCAACAAAAAGTCAACAACTTCAAAAGGGCATAACTTGAGATTGGTAAATGATATGGACCTGAAACCAATGGGGTTGTTTAGAGGACTCTTCAAGCTTTCTAAAAAGTCCAAGAACACCCTCATACCCTTAAAATTGAGGGAGATGTGCCCTTGCAAAGTTGGGCAATTTTGTGATGGTTTATGTTGAAAATGGAGGCTTAGAAGTATTTCTTTCCAAATGGGCTGCCTAATTTATGACCCAATCCATCTCATAACATGGTGCACGACCCAATTGACCAAAGTTCATCATTTTTATTATTTTTTATTTATTTATTATTGATTTAATTCATAAAAATCATTTTAAATAAATAAAAAATATGAAAATCTATTTTTGGGTGAAGATTTTGTTTCTAGAAATTCATAATTATTGATTGAATTAGAATGAGAAGGAAATCATGTGATCTCTCCCAAAATAGCAAGACCTTATGATCAAATATTTGAAATTTACACAATGATCTTTTTGAATATTTTTTTGGATCAAATATCCACATAACACATCAATGTTTCTGACCTAAATCCATCACACATATATACTGATCACAAACCCTAGCTCATACACGAATTTGCAGCAGCCTAGAGGTGAGTTCAAAAGCACAAAAATCCATCCAAAAATAAGAATCGGTTTTTGAGTTTGAGAGCTTTAGAAGGTAAATTGAGAACATAGACATGTTCTTTGATCATCCATGAAGTGAAATCATCCATCATACGCATCCCATATGCCTCATATTGCTAAACCCGAGCCACCCTTGTTCTTGATTTTTTCTTTTTCAGTTACAACAATTCACTGCATTTAAATGAATTTTGATTGTCTAATGTTGTTTAAGATGTTGTGTAGATTGTTTCTGGGCAGGAAAGATGAAGAACCAGTGCCTAATTCGTGAGATGCCATATTAGGGTTCATAACCTCCAATTAGGGTTTATTGTTTGGATGAATATAAATAAATTGTGGAAACATAGAACTGTTGTGTGAATCGTGAGAATCATAAATCACTAATCAATTTCAGGAATCAATGTGGTTTTGGTTGAGTTTCGTTTTCGCAGGTTTTGTTAGGGTTTCAATTTCGCAGGAAATTTCGTGGAAGATTTCGCAGCAAAATTCAAAGGTCTCAAGGTTGAAGATGAAGACTGTTTGGCGCGAATTTCATATTTTGAAATTTGATTATAAAATATAATGTATTCTTTCTGTTTTGTATTACAAGCTGACTGCTTGGCCCAGTGGAAAGTCATGCGCGTGTTTGGATATAGGGCCAGGGTTCGAATCTGGCCTTGTGTCATTATTTTGTTATTTTTTTCAGGATAAATGAAGACATAATATATTATGCGTTAAAGCCCTTCAGCTAACAGATTGGCTCTTCCAGCCGGGTGGTAAAGCACGCGTTTGAAAGCATAAAGGTCCTGGGTTCAATCCTCCCCCAGGCCTTTTGTTCTTTTATTTTTTCCAGAATTTGCAAGGCAAGGCATAAAACAAATTTGATTCCTTCTTCTTTCACTTGCGTCTGGATGGCCCAGTGGTCTTGTTGCTGCTTGCAAGGGTGAAGACCTGGGATCGAATCCCACCAGGTTCTTTTTCTCTTCCTTTCTTTTATTTTCTTTTGTTTCTTAGTTTAATTCAATTAATTTAAATAATTAATATAGTATTATTTATATTATAAAATATGTGTATATATTATATAGCCTAGTTACTCTTAAAACAATTTTCTAAAAAATATAAAACTCTTGTGTTTTTTTATTTAAATTTTATTTAAGACAATTTTCTATGATTATAAAAAAAAAAATAAGTTTTGTATATAAGTTAACCCTAAATTTTCACAAATCCTAAAAAATAAAACCCTAATTTTATAAAACTCTAAAAAAATATTTTTAAAAATACAAATTTAATTCTATTTCTTTAACCTTATTTTCTAATATAATTATAATGCACATTTGTTTAGTATTATTCATATAAATATTATTATAAATTATTTCTCCCAAAATATAAATATTATTAAAAAAATAAAATTTTATAAATACACTTATAATTTATTTCTTTTTCTTTATATATCAAATAAACATTTTTATATATAACTATTGTTTAGAAATAATTGTGTTTATAATAATTAGATTTTTGTAGTAACTTTATAATTTGTAAATTAAAATGATTGTCTATTCATATTTGTTTTGTTTTAGTTGGTTATATTAAAAATTATTAATTTCTTATTATTATAATATTTGGATTAATTTTGTTTATTCTTATTTACTAACCATATCATTATTTGTTATTATATTTTTATTATTATTTTCTAACCTTGTTTATTATTTCTAAATTATTATTATTATTATTACTAACCCATTTATATTCTAATCATGCTTATTTTATTATTATTTACTAACCCCCTTATTATTTATTATTGCTTATTTATATTTTATTTATTTTTGCTATTTAATTATTTTGCTTATTATTTTGTAATTGTTTCTTGGATGTAAAATTTGTAATTATTTAATTATTATTGTTGTGGTTAGTAATTTAGGGAGTGCTAATATGTTTTGTTATTTAAAATAAATTTAGATGATTTTTAATCAAAGATAATTAAATTAAACACTTCACACACGTAAGTCGATTTTAATCGCCGTCTCACTTTCTAAGGATATCCCTCTCGTTGCCTACGAATAATGGTTAAGTGGGGTGTATAAAGCAAGTCCCTCAAATAGAAAATCATCAAAGTCCCTTATGGTTGCCTTTACGAATCGAGTCCCTTTCGAAAAATGATGATAGTCCCTTAATATGCTTATTACACCCCACCATTGCCTTAAAAATCAAATTGTCCCTCACATGTCCCTTTACATCCAAAGTAAGGACTACCTACTCCATTATAGTAGGGATAGTCTTACTAAGGAAAGAATAAAGAATAAGAAAGATCTTAAACATTAGGGTAGGTTACTCCTAGGTACTTGCTCACTTCAAAAATTTTCCAAACACTTAACATTTTCAAACAAATTTTCAAACAAGTTTTTTACACATCCATACACGGATTATTATTAAACTATTCTGAAATTTTTTGCTATTCACACACTACACTTTCAAAATAATTCAAAAGTGAGCTTAAGTACCTAAGAGCCCATGAATAACCATGGATGAAAAGGGTGCTAACACCTTCCCTTTTCATAACCTACCCCCCGGACCCAAAATATTCTCTAAGGTCTTTCCTGTTCTTTTATAACCTTTCCTTATGGATAAAATAAAAGTCGGTGGCGACTCTTGCTATCCGCAACATTGTTTAAAGTCAGTTCACCGGGTTACAGAACTGGCGACTCTGCTGGGGATTTAATATTAAAGAGGGGTACCCTTAGGAATTAGATCACTTTAAAATTGTTTGCCTTGTTTGCTTTATACTTATCTATTGGGTGCTCTTATGTGTGAAAGATCCTAACCCGGATCTAGTGTACCTTAGGTAAATGGCAATAGACCAAGGAAACTGTACGGCGTATACCGATATGGTTGATCTGGTGGCCATAGTTAGTGTGACTTCTTGGTTGGTGCTTATGTTCCTTAAGTCAAGTTGAGGATAATATGAGGCTGCCATATGTTGTCAATACACTAACTAACTTTTAGAACCCTAGTTATCCCATCTTGGCCTTTAGAAAAGTAGTGAGATAACCGGCTTTGGTGCAGACTGAAGTTGGTTGATACTCGATACTACACTCATTGAGATTCTAAACTTGGAGGGTTTTGGTTGGAAAGTAAGTTGCCTACTGAACAACCACCCTTGTGAAGGATCAATGATATTGAGATCCCTTAGAACCTGGTTACTTTTGTAGGACAGGATGAACCATCTAACTTCAGGGGAGGGTACTTACCTTAAACCACATGCAAGCCTTTAAACCTAGGGCTATTGTGTGACTTGTTTGTGTGTGCCACGTGTTTGTGATTGAGCATAACATCATGACATCATCATGCATCATAAGCATAGCATTTTCCCTAACCATTTCAAGGACCCAAGGATTTATCTTTGTTCTTTGTTGCAGGTCATGGCTTCTGCTCGTAGAAACACCATCAGGATCAACTTTGTGGGGATACCTCCCAAGCTTAAAGAGTTAGTCTCTCAGGTGTCTGATCACTCCCGGTTCATCAAGAGACATGGTCACTTATTGGATCTAGTCACTTCAGGGTTCAATGAAGACATGATGAGTGTCCTGTTTCAGTTCTTTGACCCTAAGCACCATTGCTTTACATTCCCTGACTATCAGCTGGTTCCAACCATGGAAGAGTTCTCTAAACTTCTGGGTATACCTGTTCTTGATCAAAGACCCTTCACAGGTCTGGAGAAGGAGCTTAAACCAGAGGTTATTGCTGCAGCCCTACATCTGAAGAAGTCTGACATTGTTCTAGAGACGAGAAGTGGAGTTAAGGGTATTCTTGCCAAGGTATTAGTGGATAAAGCTCAAATGTTCTTGAAGGCCATGAGCTATGATGCTTTTGAGGAGATCTTAGCCTTGCTGATATATGGCTTAGTATTGTTCCCCAATCCAGATCAGTTCATAGATGTTCATGCCATCAACATTTTCCCGAGTCACAATCCAGTGCCTACATTGCTTGGAGATATTCTACATTCTCTTCACACCCGTACTACAAGGGCAAGAGGAACCTTGATGTGTTGCATACCTTTGCTATCTAGGTGGTTTATTTCTCACCTTCCTCGCTCAGTAATGAAGAATGAGCAAGGGTTCAGATGGTCTAAGAGGATTATGTCACTTTCTCACTCAGACATTCATTGGTGCTCCAGATCTATGGAGAACGTTACTATCATTGACCGTTGTGGGGAGTTTCCTAATGTGCCACTTCTAGGCATAAGAGGAGGCATCACCTACAACCCCTCTCTAGCTTTACAACAGTTTGGTTACGCTCGAAGTGATGGTCCACATGACATGTTGATTCAGGGCATTGTGTTTACGACAACGATCTTCAGGGTTACCGTCAAAGATTCATACGAGCTTGGGGAAAGGTAAACAGGGTTGACAGCAAGACACTGGAGCCTAAGTACACTATTCCTATGGAGGCTTATCTCAGATGGGTGCGATCTCGTGCTCAGACACTCATGATGCCATATCCTGCCGTCCTACCAGTTACCATGGAACCTGTTGCTGAAGGAGACACAGCTTATACCATCCTTCACCCAGACATGCCTACTGATAAGGAAGACTTGCAGAGATCATGGATCCAACTGAAGGAGCAAAGGGATACTTTCGAGGCTCATTACAAAACAAGCCAAACAAGAATCCTG
Organism: Lathyrus aphaca; assembly: GCA_963966055.1. Lineage (NCBI taxonomy): Eukaryota > Viridiplantae > Streptophyta > Magnoliopsida > Fabales > Fabaceae > Lathyrus > Lathyrus aphaca. Next base: position 539,660,794 of record OZ014524.1, read on the forward strand.
GAACTAACAAAGCAACTTCACGAGGAACGGAATCTCAACTCATACCTCAACATAAAGAGGAAACGTCCATGGGAGACTTAAAACCCCATCTCTTGTATTTATTGCATTTCATGTTTGTAAGCCCGAGGGGCAAACAAATTTATCACTAATAAAAGTTTACTTTCCGGTTGTTTAAACAAATTTAAATCCTGCGGTCCTTGAAAACATTGCATATGCATTTACATATCATTTCATTGCATCACAGGTTTATTTGTGCACAGGTTTCTCATCTTCTCGCTGTTTATTAAAGCAATGGCTCTTGAACAAACAGTTAAGGATCTTCAGACACAAAATGCACAGTTCCAAGAGCTGATCCTGAACTTGTCAAAGCGGCAGGACGAATTAAAGACACTGTTGGCTAAGAAGAAGAATCCTGAGGACAACAAGGATGATCAGCCGACACAACTACAAGCTGAGATGACAGGAATGAGGGCCCAGATGAATGACCAGGCGGCTCTTATTCAAAGATTAGCTCAGAGGCAAGAAGAGCTAAGAACCTTTGTCCATAAACTTCAAAGTGATGGAGTCAGGGATCTAAAACAAGCTGGTTTGGCTGAAAGGAAGATGAGGATAAAAGAAGGTAAGAAACAGGTTTCCATTGATTGTTCTTCAGTTGAAGGAGAAAGACCTGATAAGGTTAATCCACCTCAACACAAGAAATATAGAAGGCAGTTTATCAAGTTCAACACTCCAATGTCACAAGTTCTGCAATGCTTGTTGGAGATGAAGCTAATTTCCTTGGAAAATCCTCCTCAAAATCCTAAAACTTCCTCTCCTCGCTATAATCCCAAGGCAAGGTGTGAGTACCACTCCAACAGTCCTGGACATGATACTAATAGCTGTTGGGCATTGAAGAAAAAGATCCAAGACCTGATTGACGAAGGAATCCTAGAGGTTACTCCAGAGGGTCAAGTTGAGTTCTACTATCATCCAGCAAACACCGAAGCTGCAAGACAAGTTGCCCAAGGTTGCAAGAAAGAAAGCCTACCTGTTCCTGTTGAAATATGGGGCACCTTGGGACATCCAAGTGGTAAATTTGATTTCATGGTGAAGTATACTGCTCCTCAAAGTTCACAGATTGCAATTGAGGACATTCAGCCAACTGGATGGGACAACATTTGAATTTTCATTTGTAATTTCTTTTATTTGTTTGAACACTTACTATTATGTTAAACTTTTGTTTTCATTAATGCATTGCATATGTTTGTCTTGAATTAATCCATTCGTTCCACTATATTTTGAATTATGCTTCTTATTTCTATCTTGTGATATTTAACTCCTGATAAAGTTATAAGCCTGTAGAGGGAGGATGACAAAAACAATACCATAATATTAGGCAGTATGCTTTTGAACAGACTATGCTGACGATGTACAGGCATTGTTTCAATTCCTAAACAGTGGAGATATAAGGAAGTTAATCCCTAGTCAACCCTTTTGAGCCTATGAAGTAGGAGTTTTTATTCTCGCACAAATTAAAACCCTTATTCATAACCCGGGGCAGGGTAGTTACTCGGTTAAATCAAATATGCCAATTATCTGTGTTGTACACAACTAATGATGGTTCTCGGTAATCATTAAACCTGACAGTCAATATCCAGCAAAAGAAAAGCTTACTAAGTCAAAACCTATGAAGGAGACTTAGTAAAACATTAAGACATCCCGCTGACTGTAACCTTGAAATAAACAGTTCAGGCAAAAAGAAGGGATAACAAAGTCAAAAGAAAAAAGAGGTCACTATGAATCCTCAACAAAGAAAGATGACTGAATGTTCAAATAAATTTTTGGTTTCTGAACTATCACAAATATCAGTGTTACAATACCAAAACTCTTTGGAACTTCAATGCATAAGTTAACTGAGCATAGGACTGAGGAACATCATGGAGATTGGGTTGGGGACAAATAAAATTTGAGCCTATATCCTTTGTTTCTTAAACCATGAACCAGGCCACGTTATAACCCGTTAAAAGTCCTAACTGAAGCATGGTTAGTTCGAAAGTGTACTGCTACAAAAAGGTATCCTGACTCCTTTAAGGGCTTGTTATAAAACTTGAGTTAATATCACAGTTTTCACAAAAAAAAAAAAAAGTTTTTCTAAAACAACTTGTTTCAAAACTTCAAGACAGACATAAGCATTGCATTTTTGAATATATCTGTTTGCATATATCTGAGTGTTTGACAAATGGAGAAGCTTACAGGATGAATGTTCAATGAACCAAAGTCCTTCCGATAAACAAAGTTGTTTCCTGGATCAAAGTCCATGCATACAAAGGGCATAGTCATTATCTCCCAATCAAGGGGGCAGGCCATGATACTTCCTAACTCATTTGGGGCAATCAGGACAAGATTCAACTATGTTTAAGCAGCCAGAGGCAGATCTCCTCATCTATCTGAAGTGCCAAGGGTAACATTACAAAGTTCATAATGCCAAGGGCATAGTCACTGTTTCCCAGTCAAGAGGCATACCAAGTTACTGTTCAATTTAGTTGGGGCAATTAGGTCCAGACTCAACTGTGCTTAATAGCCAGGGGCATTTTTCCTCATACAGTTGAATTACCAAAGGTGACATTACAGAGTTCACAATGCCAGTGGCATATGCTTATGGGGCATTCTGCTTGTTTCTCTTGAGGTAGCTCATTTCAGATACTTCTATTATGGGACAATCCATCCCCAACCAAAGGGCAATGCTTTCGTTTCAAATCTAGTATCCGGAGAGTACATGGTCCGTTTGAAGACACATTCCTCTACTTTGACTTGGAATTCTCAGCATAAGTCATGATGGAAATTAATTGTCTATGCCAGTAGTATCAGATGGTGTCAGTATCATGTCTTCAGACTCAGCTATGAAGATTTCTGGGAAGGTATTCAGGAAAGTTATGGATTTCAGGAGCTCTAAATCCAATTGGTTATACACTCTCGAGAAATGCATGAAGATGCAGTAATAGTATTTACTAAGGACGAACGAGGGAAGGATTTCAACGAAGCTTCGCCGGTTCACCTTTACAAGACGGTTACAAATCCCTCAGTAGGACAAATCCATCTTCATAAAGTCTTATCTCCCCTGGAATTTATATCCATCTCTTTTATCCTCATCCGGATATTCGGGAAATTACTTTCCAATAAGGGTACGACGAACGAAGACGGGATGTTATACTTATCCTACTATCAAACGAAGACAAAGGTTATATATACCTTACTATCCCCAGCAGACGGGAGGTTATATATACCTTACTATCCTCAGCATACGGGAGGTTATCTATACCCTGTTATCCCCAGCAGACGGGAGGTTATATATACCTTACTATCCTCAGCATACGGGAGGTTATCTATACCCTGTTATCCCCAGCATACGGGAGGTTATCTATACCCTGTTATCCCCAGCAGACGGAGGGTTATATATTCTTCAACAACGAATCGGGATTTATTTTCCCTGGCCAGCAATTGTTATACGAAGATATCCAGACGCTTCCGGTAGTATCATATCATACATACATCATTTACATCATACCATAACATGCATATCCATAAATACATAGTACATTACTTAAGTGCATCATATTATACATGCATACATAATGCATAAACTAATACTATCATACAGAATGCTACCTTGTTTTCAGGTTGATTATCCAACAAACAAACTTATGATCTCCGGGACTGCTTTATCGTCACCTCAGGGTTACTTTATCCTCCTGATAAGCTTCTTATTACTTTGGGACTGCTTTATCGTCACCTCAGGGTTACTTTATCCTCCTGATAACTTCTCATGACTTCAAGACTGCTTTAGAGTTATCATTATTGATTGCTCTATCCTCCTGAAATCATATTATTATTTCAAGACTGCTTTAGAGTTATCATTATTGATGGCTCTATCCTCCTGAAATCATCACTTCAAGACTGCTTTAGAGTTATCATTATTGATGGCTCTATCCTCCTGAAATCATTACTTCAAGACTGCTTTAGAGTTATCATTATTGATTGCTCTATCCTCCTGAAATCATATTATTACTTCAAGACTGCTTTAGAGTTATCACTATTGATTGCTCTATCCTCGTGAAGACATGCTATTACATCAGGATTACTCCAGTCTCCTGAAAACATATCATCAATACCTCAGGACTGCTCCAGACTCCTGACAGCTTTCATTATACCTCCATATTTTGGACTGCTTTATCTTCCAAGAAATATGTCTAAAGAACTTTCTCCTAGTGGCATCTTTAAGCCCACTCAATCATATTCAATTAGTCATCTGTATCACTCTATGCACTGGTGAGTGCAAATTTTTGGGCTTTTGTGTTCAATCCCCTTCAACCTTCCAGGTCACGACTGGCAAATATACCAATCTAACCCCTCAGGTTTCAGAAAATTGAACAGGGGCAGCTGTTGCACCCCAAAATTTGCCCTCACAATACAAGACTTTGTGTTCTAAGAAGGTTCACAAGGTTCACAAGCTTCTCAACACTTACAAGGCCTTTCATGAGGTTCATGAAGTCTACAAGTCACTTCTTGAAGGTTCACAAGGTTCACAAGTTTCACAATGATTACAAAGCTTTCCTGAGATTCATGAGGTCTACAAAGCCACTTCATGAGGTTCACAAGGTTCACAAGCTTCACAATACCTACCATGAGTATCACAAGACACTTTATGAAGATTCACAAGGTTCACAAAGTTCACAATTGGTCAAAGGAGTTGACAATTCCCTCAGACAATGCACCTCCTAAGCAGTGCATCCAAAACTAGGGTTTTGACTTTAATCAGACTAAATGGACTTCCAATACCTCAAGTAAGCTTCATAACATCTTATATGTGTATAAGAACCCCCATGTCAAGTTTCAAGACTTTTCTCAAAGGTTTGCTCAGTCAGATGATCAGATAAGTCAAAATCAGTCAAAGCAGTTAAAAAGTCAAACTGAGGTCAACTGTGGTCAAACCAAAGTCAAACTTCATGATTTTTTGCCAACATCAAGTATATGAAGTAAAATTCATCATTTGATCAAGGGTTGATCATGATTCATCAAGGAGATTCCAGATCATCAATAATCAGGAGTTTCTAAATTAGGGTTTCCTTAGTAAAAGTCAACTGAACTTTGACCAGCCATAACTTTCACATACTTCATCACCAAGTCTCCATCCAAAGCTCATTTTGAAGGAAATTGAATTCCCTACAACTTTTATGTTGCAAGTTAATCCCAAAAATGCTTCATTTGGAAGATATGATCTAAGACATTATAGGTCATTTCAAAAGTCAACAAAAAGTCAACAACTTCAAAAGGGTATAACTTGAGATTGGTAAATGATATGGACCTGAAACCAATGGGGTTGTTTATAGGACTCTTCAAGCTTTCCAAAAAGTCCAAGAACACCCTCATACCTTTAAAATTGAGGGAGATATGCCCTTTCAAAGTTGGGAAATTTTGTGATGGTTTATATTGAAAATGGGGGTCTAGAACCAATTCCTTCCAAATGGGCTTGCTAAATTGTGATCCAATCCACATCATATCATTATGCACGACCCAATTGACCAAAATTCAGAATTTTTATTATTTTATTTTTATTTATTATTGATTTAATTCATAAAAATCATTTTAAATAAATATAAAATATGAAAATCTATTTTTGGGTGAAGATTGAGCTTCTAGAATTTCATAAATGTTGATTGAATTTGAAAGAGAAAGGAATCATGAGATTGATCCAAGAATAGCAAGTCTTCATGAACAAATATTTGACTTTTACACCATGATCTTTTTCAATCTTTTTTGGATCAAATCTCCACACAACCAATGAGTTTTTCTGACCTAATTCACTCACATATAAATACTGAGCATAAACTTAACAAGAGGACACGAATTCCAGCAGCCAAAAGGTAAGATCATATCTCAAAATTTCAAGCAAAAAGTGAGATTCGGATTTTGAAATCCAGGGCATTGGAAGGCAAAGTAAGAACATAGAGATGTTTATTGATCATCACTGAAGCTAAAGCATCACTCATATGCATATCATGTGCTCTATATTGCTAAACCCGAGCCACACTTGTTCTTACTTTTCTCTTTTTCAATTACATCAATTCAATGCATATAAATGGATTTTGCTTGACTAATGTTGTTTGTTGTGTGATATAGAATGTTTCTGGGCAGGAAAACCAAAGAAACCGTGGCTAATTCACAAGATGCCATAGTTAGGGTTTGGACCTAGGTTTAGGGATTTTTGATTTAAGAAACTTAAATGAATTCTAAGAACACAGGATTAATCACGTGAATGCCTGGATCATAATGCTGGTTTTAATTTTGTAAAATTGTACGGTTTTGTTGCTTGTTGATGTTTGTAGGTTTTGCTGGGAATGGTTTTTTCGCAGGAAAACTTGTGGGAATTTTCACAAGTAAATTCGCAGCTCTGGAGGTTGAAGAAGGCTGCTTCCCGCGCGCTCAGGAATTCAAATTATTGTTTAAAATATTATGTTTGATTGCTGGTTGGTTATCACAAGCGCTGGCTTGTCCCAGTGGCTGGAACGCGCGTACTCAATAGCTTGGTTTGGGGTTCGATTCCCCGTTTGTGACATTTTTTTCATTTATTTTGTTTGCTTTTCAGGTTTGATATATTATTAATTATGGCCAACAAGTTAGCAGTTAGGCTCTCCCAGCCAGGCGGTCAAGCATATGCGTATACATTCATAAGGTCCTGGGTACGAATCCCACCCCAGGCCTTTTTGTTTCTCTATTTTTTCTGGATTTTTCAGGCAAAGCACAAAACATCTTCCTCTCCCTCTGATAACGCATGCGTGTGGATGGTCCAGTGGTATAGATTGTTCTTGGCAAGCATGGGGGACTGGGTTCAAATCCCAGCCCCATCAGGTTTTGACTTCTTTTTCTTTCTTTTTATTTTTCTCTCTATTTAATTATTATGTATAAAATAAATTAAATTGTTTTATTATTTTTCTATGTTGTAAAATACATGTAATTTTTGTACATTATATTCTAAACTTTAAAAATACTTTTCTAAATAAAACTTAATTCTATTTTCCAAGATGATTTTTATTTTCTAATTCTTATCATAATTATCATGTATATAATTTTTAATATAATTAATTTTGTAAATATAATTATAAATTATTTTTCTCATATAAGATGTAAATATATTTCATGCTATTAAAAATTAAATTTTGTAATTATAATATATCTAAAAATAAATTAATAATTTGTACATGAATTAAAAAATACCATGATAATTATTTAATTATTCATATTAAAAATTTAACTTTTCTTGTTTATTATTCTAATTTTGTTCTTATAATATTTTGCTAACCATGTTATTACTAATTTTTTATCATTATTATTATTTTTCTAACCTTGTTTATTTTTTCTAATTATTATTATTTTATTCTCATTTTTTTAATTATTATTTATCACTAACCCCTATTTTATTTACTTATTTATTTTTGCTTATTATATTTATTTTGCTATATAGTTATATTTTTTGCTATTTATTATTTTTTATAATTATGTTGTAATTATTTCCCGGATGTAAATTTTATAAATATTTAACTGTTACTATGGTTAGTAATTTAGGGAGTGCAAAAACATGTATTCTATGTAAAAATAAATTTAGATCATCTTTAATCATAAGATAATTAAATTAAACACTCACACACGTAAGTCGATTTTAATCGCCGTCTCACTTTCTAAGGTTATCCCTCAAGTTGCCTAAATCATAAGGTCAAGTGGGGTGTATAAAGCAAGTCCCTTTAAAAAGAAAAATCATCAAGTCCCTCATGGTTGCCTTTACGAATCGAGTCCCTTCGAATAATGATGATAGTCCCTCCTATATGCTTAATACACCCCACAGTTGCCTTCATAAAACAGAATGTCCCTCTCCTGTCCCTTACATCCAAGGTAATGACTACCTACTCCTTAATAGTAGGGATAGTCTTACCAAGGAAAGGATAAAGAACAAGAAAGACTTAAAACTTTAGGGTAGGTTCCTCTTATGTACTTGCTCACTTCAAAAACTTTTCAAACTTTCCACAATTTCAAACAAATTTTCAAAAACAAGTTTTTACACATCCGTACATGGATTATTATTAACTATTATGAAAATTTTTTCTATTCACACACTACACTTTCAAAAACAATTCAAAAGTGAGCTAAGTAACTAAGAGCCCATGGATAACCATGGATGTAAAGGGTGCTAATACCTTCCCTTTACATAACCTACCCCCCGGAGCTTGAACAATCAGTTAAGGATCTTCAAGCACAGAATGCACAGTTCCAAGAGCTGATCTTGAACCTGTCCAAGGGGCAAGATGATTTGAAGGCACTGCTGGCCAAGAAGACAAAGAAGACTAGAAGGTCTGCTGGGTTGCTCAACATGGGAAGAAGGTTCAAAGGTCCTGTCAAGACCAAGGAACAGGTTGAAGACTATGAATCTGAAGAATCTGAGCAAGAGAGAGGCAATCTCCACAACACAGTGGGGGACTCTGATTCTGAGGCTAACTACTACCATGAGCATAATGAAGACAAGTTCAAGATGCTGGTGGATAGGATGGATGCTATGGAATTACAGAAATCATCTGGGCTGGATTTTGAGGATTTGAGTTTGATATCTGGGGTTGTGATACCCATTGGTTTCAAGGTTCCTACCTTTGTTGTTTATGACGGGGTCTCCTGTCCTAAGCTGCATTTGAGGTCTTATGTCAGAAGGATCCAACCCCACACTGCTGACAAGAAGTTGTGGATCCACTTTTTTCAAGAGAGCTTATCTGGAGCTCAGTTGGAGTGGTATTATCAGTTGGAGAGTGTCAACATCAGAGACTGGAATGATCTTGCTGAAGCTTTCTACAAGCAGTACCAATACAATGCTGACTTGGCCCCCACTCGCATGCAGCTTCAGAGCATGTCTATGGGTGCCAAAGAAAGTTTTAAGGAGTATGCTCAGAAGTGGAGAGACTTAGCTGGAAGAGTTCAACCCCCTTTGACTGACAGGGAGCTGGTTGATATGTTCATGTGTACGCTGAATGGTCCGTTTTACAGTCATCTCATTGGAAGCTCATCATCTGGCTTCACTGAGTTGATCATGACCGGAGAGCGGGTAGAGAATGGTATCAAGAATGGTAAGATCCAAGTGGGCACTTCTTCATCAGGTGCTGCAAAGAAGCCTCCCACTGGAAAGAAGGAATCTAATGCTGTTTATGGTCAACCTGATCGTAATAGAAGGCATCAGTCTGTTAGTGCAGTTCATATTTCAAATCCAACTCCTGCAACAACAGAGCAGCCTCAAGGCAACCAACAGAGGGCTAGAAGACAGTTCACGAAGATCAACATGTCAATGGCTCAGGCATTGCAACATTTGTTGAAGGCTGAACTTATTACCCTGAGGGAGGCTCCTCAGAATCCCAATGTTACCTCTCCCAAGTACAATCCCAATGCACGATGTGCATATCATTCAAACTGTCCAGGACATGATACTAATAATTGCTGGGTCTTGAAGAACAAAATTCAAGATATGATTGATGCTGGAGAAATTGAGTTTGATCCACCAAATGTGATTACAGCACCACTGCCAAATCATGAGAAGACTGTCAATGCCATTGATGAAGACATTGAGGAAGACCTGCATGTCTATTCAGTTATGGAGTTGAGCACACCATTGTCTGTTATCAAAGAGAGGTTGGTACGAGCTGGGATCTTTCCAGGTTGTCGTGAAGATTGTCTGTATTGTGCCTATAAGCCGGATAGTTGCTTCATTTTGAGAGATGGTATTCAGCGTCTCATGGATAAGTATACTATAGTGTTTGAAAGAAGACCAGCATCTATAGAAAGTATGGTGGATCATCTGACTCGGGGTAAGAAGATTGAAGAGGTTGATATGGTTGACAAAGTACCGGTAAGAATCACTTCAAAGGGTCCTATTAAAATCACTCGTCAGGGCCCAATCAAGATTACTGCTGAAGGTCCTGTGAAAGTTGTTGCTGAAGCCAGGGTGGCTCCTCTGATCATTACCACTCCTGGTCCTATCCCTTATACATCTGACAAAGCTGTGCCTTGGCACTATGGGTCTGATGTTTACATCCATGGTGTCAAGCAAGAGCCTGTACCTGATATACCTGCTGACATTGATAATATTGCTGGATCTAGCAAGATCACTCGTAGTGGAAGAGTCTTCTCTCCTCCAGTTGCTTCTAAAAGTGCAGTTACTCCTGCTGCTACTTCCACCACTGATGCTCGGGGCAAGGGTCCTGTTATTGAGCCTGTATCTACTGATGTTCCAGCTGCTGATGACCTCTCTAAGCAGATGGAAGAAGTATTGAAAATCATTCGCAAGAGTGATTATGACATTGTTGATCAGTTGGGGCATACTCCCTCAAAGATTTCTATGCTGTCCTTGTTGTTATGTTCTGAGGCTCATGCCAAGTCATTGATCAAGTTTCTGAAGATGGCTCATGTACCCAGTGCAATTTCTGTGGACCAATTTGAGAACTGTGTTGCCCACCTGACCTATGACAATGGGTTAGGATTTTCTGATGCTGACTTGACCCCTGCCAAGAGGGATCATAACAGGGCCTTGCATATTTCAATTGAATGCAGGGGCACTACCCTGTCTCATGTGCTGATAGACAATGGGTCCTCTCTGAATGTGTTGCCTAAAGAAGTCCTGAACAAGCTGAGTCCTGAAGATACTGTGTTAAAGCCCAGTAATATTGTGGTAAAGGCTTTTGATGGTTCTAGAAGAGTAGTGCATGGGGAAATTGATCTTCCAATCAAGGTTGGCTCTCAGATGTTTACTGCTACATTTTATGTGATGGATATTCGACCTTCATACTCTTGTTTGCTTGGTCGTCCCTGGATCCATGGGGCAGGTGCTGTGACCTCTACATTGCACCAAAAGTTGAGATATCCGGTGAATGGAAAGGTTGTTACTGTCTTTGGAGAGGAAGAATACTTTGTCAGCCATGTAAACACTTTCAAGTATCTGGAAGTGGAAGGTGAATACATTGAGACTCCGTGTCAGTCATTTGAAGTGGTTCCTTGGGTTGGTAATGATTGTGTGACTCCTCCTACTGTGAAGAAGGTTCCTGTTGTCATCAGAAAACCTCCAACAATGGCAATGGCCTCCCTCAATGATGCTAGAGCTGTGGTGAATGAAGGTGGTTGTACTATTTGGGGTCAGCTTCCTAATATTCCATACAAGTCTGACAAGTTTGGTTTGGGTTTCACTGCAGAGTCCCAGAAGGCTGTTCGTCGTGCTCGTTCTGCTCGTATCACCAATCAAGGGGTGATTAATGCTGTGGGAGATCAAGATGAAGACTACAACTTGGAGGCATGGATTTTTCCTACTGTGGGTGCTGGACTCAATAATTGGAAAGCTGAAGATGTTATCCCTATCTCCTTTAGTCAGGAGTAAATACTATTACTGTGTTATGTTTTAAATTTGTAATTTCTGAACAATAAAACTTTCAAGCCATGTGCCTTACCCGGGGCACAATGGTGTGCTTGTTACGGGCTGTCATTTCATTTGCATACTTCATTCAATAAAATCAGTGGACGTTTCGTTTTAGTAAATATTGTGTTCCTTGTCTTTCTTTTCTTTATTTTTGCTTTATCAGCTATGTGTTCTTACACACACCCACATCACTAAATGCAGATCCTCATCCACTCTGGATCCTGTTGATAACAGTTCTACTATTGCCAATTATAATTTCGAGAATCCGATCTATCAAACTGAAGACGGAAATGAGGACGATTGTGAAATACCTGTAGAGCTTGCTAGGTTGTTACAACAAGAAGAGAAAGCTATACAGCCACATGAAGAGCCAGTCGAAGTTGTGAATCTGGGAACTGAAGAAAACAGAAAAGAGGTCAAGGTAGGGGCTGATTTAGAGGACAGTGTCAAGAGCAGGTTGATTCAGATGTTACGTGACTACGTGGAGATCTTTGCTTGGTCTTATGAAGATATGCCAGGGTTGGATACAGACATTGTGGTTCACCGGTTACCAGTGAAAGAAGATTGTCGTCCAAAGAAGCAGAAGGTTCGTCGTATGCGTCCTGAAATGTCAGAAAAGATCAAGGCAGAGGTAATGAAACAGTTCAATGCAGGGTTCTTAGCAGTGACTTCTTATCCTCAGTGGGTTGCAAATGTGGTACCGGTTCCAAAGAAAGATGGTAAGGTACGTATGTGTGTGGACTACAGAGATTTGAACAAGGCTAGCCCCAAAGATGACTTTCCACTTCCTCATATTGATATTCTGGTAGACAACACTGCTCAGCATAAGGTATTCTCTTTTATGGATGGTTTCTCTGGTTACAATCAAATCAAGATGGCACCTGAAGATATGGAGAAGACAACATTTGTGACACAGTGGGGCACCTTTTGTTATAAGGTGATGCCATTTGGTTTGAAGAATGCAGGGGCAACATATCAGCGTGCTATGGTGGCTTTGTTTCATGATATGATTCATCATGAGATAGAGGTATATGTGGATGATATGATAGCCAGATCTCAGAATGAAGAGCAACATCTTGATCATCTGCACAAGTTGTTTGAGAGGTTGAAGAAATACAAGTTGAGGTTGAATCCAAACAAGTGTACTTTTGGAGTTAGATCTGGAAAGCTCCTGGGTTTCATTGTCAGTGGAAAAGGTATTGAAGTGGATCCTGCAAAAGTGAAAGCTATACGAGAGATGCCAGCTCCCCGTACTGAGAAGGAGGTTAGAGGTTTCTTGGGACGATTGAACTACATTGCAAGATTTATTTCCCAATTAACTACCATCTGTGAGCCAATCTTCAAGCTGTTGAAGAAAGATCAGGTGATGGAATGGAATGATGAGTGCCAGACTGCCTTTGATGAAATCAAGAGATATTTGCTAGAACCACCAATTTTGATGCCACCAGTTGACGGAAGACCCTTGATTATGTACTTAACAGTGCTAGATAACTCAATGGGGTGTGTATTGGGGCAACATGACGAGTCTGGTCGAAAAGAGCAGGCAATATACTACCTTAGCAAAAAGTTTACCGACTGTGAAACAAGATACTCACTGCTCGAGAAAACTTGCTGCGCTTTGGCATGGGCTGCTCGCCGACTAAGACAGTATATGTTGACCCATACTACCTTGTTGATTTCAAAGATGGATCCAATCAAGTACATATTTGAAAAACCTGCTCTCTCCGGAAGAATTGCAAGATGGCAAATGATCTTGACGGAATATGACATACAGTATACTACTCAGAAGGCCATTAAAGGAAGTGTTGTTGCTGATCATTTGGCTCATCAAGCAATGGATGATTACCAGTCAATGAATTTTGAGTTCCCTGATGAAGACATTATGATTATTACCAAAGAACCTGGACAATATGACGGACCTGAACAAGGATCCCGATGGACTATGGTTTTTGATGGTGCCTCTAATGCACTTGGTAATGGTGTTGGTGTTGTGATTAGTTCCCCTGAAGGTTGTCATACCCCGATTACTGCCAGACTTTGTTTCCATTGTACCAATAACATGGCTGAGTATGAGGCATGTATCCTGGGTATTAAAGCTGCTATTGATATGAAGATTCAGTTCCTTGATGTGTATGGAGATTCAGCCCTGGTAGTAAGTCAGATCAAAGGAGATTGGGATACCAAGCATGATAACCTCATTCCTTACAGAGAGCATGTGTTGTCCCTGATCCCACATTTCAAAGGGATTACCTTTGAGCACATTCCACGGAGAGAAAATCAGTTGGCAGATGCTTTGGCCACCATGGCATCTATGTTTGAGATTAGCTGGGATGATGAAGCTCCTAAGATTACCATTGATAGATTTGAGAAGCCTGCATACTGCAATGAGATTGACACAGAAGGGGCAGAGGAGAAGCCTTGGTTCTATGAAGTGAAAAGATATCTTGAAGCTCAGGAGTTCCCTGAAGGGGCATCTGTCAAAGATAGGAAGTTCCTAAGGAGATTTGCTGCTAAGTTCTTTTTGAGTAACGGGATTCTGTACAAGTGCAATCATGATTCAACTATGCTTCGTTGTGTGGATAAGAAGGAAGCTACAGAAATTATGGAAGAGATGCATGATGGGATCTTTGGCACTCATTCTAGTGGTCATACCATGGCAAAGAAGATTTTGAGAGCAGGTTACTATTGGTCTACCATGGAAGCTGATTGCTATCAACACTCCAGAACTTGTCACAAGTGTCAAATCTATGCTGATAAAGTTCATGTACCTCCATCACCTTTGAATGTGTTGACTGCTCCTTGGCCCTTTGCCATGTGGGGCATTGATATGATTGGTGAGATCAAGCCTACTGCTTCTAATGGGCATCGTTTCATCCTGGTGGCTATTGATTATTTTACGAAGTGGGTAGAGGCAGCTTCATATGCATCTGTGACTAAGAATGTTGTGGCTCGGTTCATTAAGAATAATCTCATATGTAGGTATGGCATCCCTGAAAGGATTATCACTGACAATGGCTCTAATCTAAATAACACTATGATCACTGATCTCTGCACGCAGTTCAAGATTAAGCATCACAACTCTTCTCCGTACCGTCCAAAGATGAATGGGGCAGTTGAAGCTGCTAATAAGAACATTAAGAAGATTGTACAGAAGATGACTGTTACTTACAAGGATTGGCATGAGATGTTACCATTTGCTCTTCATGGTTATCGTACCACAATACGTACTTCAACAGGGGCAACCCCATTCTCTTTAGTCTATGGTATGGAAGCAGTTCTGCCCATTGAAGTTCAGATCCCCTCCTTGAGAATTATGAAGGATGCAGGCTTGGATGAAGATGAGTGGATTCAGACTCGACTGGACCAGATAAATTTGATTGATGAGAAGAGGTTAGCAGCAGTTTGTCATGGCCAGATGTACCAGAAACGGATGATCAAAGCTTTTAACAAAAAGGTTAAGCCAAAGGTATATCAGGCTGGTGACTTGGTAATCAAGCGTATCATATTACCACAGGGTGATCCTAGGGGCAAGTGGACTCCAACATATGAAGGACCATTTGTAGTCAAGACAGTATTCTCAGGAGGTGCCATGATATTGACTACAATGGATGGTGAAGACTTCCCACAGCCTGTAAACGCAGACATAGTTAAAAAATACTACGCATAAAAAGAGACCCGCTAGGTTGACAGGCCTAGGCAAAAATAAGGGCATCCCGGCAAACCAAAAGGGTTTGGGCAAAAATTAGGGATATATATAAAAAGATGTACACCCGGCAAGTCGAAAACCTGAAAAGGCGGCTTGGGCAAAAAAGGGTATCCCGGTGGATTGAAAACCTGAAAGGGCAATCCAGGCAAAAGTTAGGGATTAAAGCGTATGACTATGTCTCGTTTGGATCACTCTTGAAACTGCAACCAGTTGTACTACTTACTCAAGCTCGAACAGATAAAGCTCAATTCAATCGTTTCCGTCTCAACAGCAAGAAGATGAGATACTTGAGTGGCAATAGTAGAATTGAAACTCAATAGGATTGTTTCCCACATAGCTGATTCTCTTTTGTAAAACTTTATGACAAAATCCTCTTACTAGGGTTTATATCTCCTTGTACAAACTTACCCGTGTATGGGTCACTTTTTGATATAAATAAATTCCATCTTTTGAATCCAGATTTACTTTTACCCTATTTACATAAGCGAAACGTCCATTGGTTGTATTTGAATGTATGTATGCTTTTGAATATGATTGATGTTTACCAGAAATACATGTATGTTCAATATGATTAATGTTTACCAGAAATACATGAAAATGCAGTAATAGTATTTACTAAGGACGAACGAGGGAAGGATTTCAACGAAGCTTCGCCGGTTCACCTTTACAAAACAGTTACAAACCCTCAGTAGGGCAAAACCATCTTCATAAAGTCTCATCTCCCCTGGAATTTATATCCATCTCTTTTATCCTCATACGGATATACGGGAAATTACTTTCCCATAAGGGTACGACGAACGAAGACGGGATGTTATACTTATCCTACTATCAAACGAAGACGAAGGTTATATATACCCTACTATCCCCAGCATACGGGAGGTTATCTACACCCTGTTATCCCCAGCAGACAGAAGGTTATATATTCTTCAACAACAAATCGGGGTTTATTTTCCCTGGCCAGCAGTTGGTATACGAAGATATCCAGACGCTTCCGGGTGTATCATATCATACATACATCATTTACATCATACCATGACATACATATCCATAGACATATAGTACATTACCTAAGTGCATCATGTCATACATACAGCATAAACTAATGTTATTATACAAAAGTTACCTTGTTTCAGGTTAATTATCCAACAAAATTATGGTCTCCAGGACTGCTTTATTGTAACCTCAGGGTTACTTTATCCTCCTGATGAACTTCTTATTTTTGGGACTGCTTTATTGTAACCTCAGGGTTACTTTATCCTCCTGATAACTTCTCATGACTTCAAGACTGCTTTAGAGCTATCCAGTGCTCTATCCTCCTGAAGACAATTATATCATTACTTCAAGACTGCTTTAGAGCTATTCATTGCTCTATCCTCCTGAAGTTATCTTATTATTTCAAGACTGCTTTAGAGCTATTGATTGCTCTATCCTCCTGGAATCACATTATTACTTCAAGACTGCTTTAGAGCTATCCATTGCTCTATCCTCCTGAAGACCTATCACATTATTATTTCAAGACTGCTTTAGAGCTATCCATTGCTCTATCCTCCTGAAGACCTATCACATTATTACTTCGAGACTGCTTTAGAGCTATCCATTGCTCTATCCTCCTGAAGACCTATCACATTATTATTTCAAGATTGCTTTAGAGCCATTCATTGCTCTATCCTCCTGAAATCACAATATTATTTCAAGACTGCTTTAGGGCTATATATTGCTCTATCCTCCTGAAATCATATTATTGCTTCAAGACTGCTTTAGGGTTATCATTATTGATTGCTCTATCCTCATGAAGACATGCTATTTCATCAAGTATTGCTCCAGACTCCTGACAACTCTCATTATACTGCTAAAGAGCTTTCCCCTAGTAGCATCTTTAAGCCCACTCAATCATGTTCAACCAACCATCAATATCACTCCATGCACTGGTGAGTGCAAATTTTTGGGTTTTTGTGTTCAATCCCCTTCAACCTTCCAGGTTACGACTGGCAAATATACCAATCTAACCCCTCAGGTTTCAGAAAATTGAACAGGGGCAGCTGTTGCACCCCAAAATTTGCCCTCACAATATAAGACTTTGTGTTCTAAGAAGGTTCACAAGGTTCACAAGTTTCTCAATGCTTATATAACCTTTCATGAGGTTCAGGAGGTCTACAAGTCACTTCTTGAAGGTTCACAAGGTTCACAAGTTTCTCAACATTTACAATACCTTTCATGAAGTTCAGGAAGTCTACAAGTTACTTCTTGAAGGTTCACAAGGTTCACAAGATTCATAATGTTTACAAAGCTCTCCTGAGGTTCATGAGGTCTACAAAGTCACTTCATGAGGTTCACAAGGTTCCCAAGCTTCACAATACCTCCCATGAGTATCACAAGACATCTTATGAAGATTCACAAGGTTCACAAAGTTCACAATTGGTCAAAGAAGTTGACAATTCCCTCAGACAATGCACCTCCTAAGCAGTGCATCCAAGACTAGGGTTTTGACTTTAATCAGGCTAAAGGGACTTCCAATACCCCAAGTGAGTTTCATAACATCTTATATGTGTGTAAGAACCCCCATGACAAGTTTCAAGACTTTTCTCAGAAGTTTGCTCAGTCAGATGATCAGATAAGTCAAAATCAGTCAATGCAGTTAAAAAGTCAAACTGAGGTCAACTGTGGTCAAACCAAAGTCAAACTTCATGATTTTTTGCCAACATCAAGTATATGAAGTAAAATTCATCATTTGATCAAGGGTTGATCATGATTCATCAAGGAGATTCCAGATCATCAATAATCAGGAGTTTCTAAATTAGGGCTTCCTCAGTAAAAGTCAACTGAACTTTGACCAGCCATAACTTTCACATACTTCATCACCAAGTCTCCATCCAAAGCTCATTTTGAAGGAAATTGAATTCTCTACAACTTTGATGTTGAAAGTTAAGCCCAAAAATGCTTCATTTGAAAGATATGATCTAAGACATTATAGGTCATTTCAAAAGTCAACAAAAAGTCAACAACTTCAAAAGGGCATAACTTGAGATTGGTAAATGATATGGACCTGAAACCAATGGGGTTGTTTAGAGGACTCTTCAAGCTTTCTAAAAAGTCCAAGAACACCCTCATACCCTTAAAATTGAGGGAGATGTGCCCTTGCAAAGTTGGGCAATTTTGTGATGGTTTATGTTGAAAATGGAGGCTTAGAAGTATTTCTTTCCAAATGGGCTGCCTAATTTATGACCCAATCCATCTCATAACATGGTGCACGACCCAATTGACCAAAGTTCATCATTTTTATTATTTTTTATTTATTTATTATTGATTTAATTCATAAAAATCATTTTAAATAAATAAAAAATATGAAAATCTATTTTTGGGTGAAGATTTTGTTTCTAGAAATTCATAATTATTGATTGAATTAGAATGAGAAGGAAATCATGTGATCTCTCCCAAAATAGCAAGACCTTATGATCAAATATTTGAAATTTACACAATGATCTTTTTGAATATTTTTTTGGATCAAATATCCACATAACACATCAATGTTTCTGACCTAAATCCATCACACATATATACTGATCACAAACCCTAGCTCATACACGAATTTGCAGCAGCCTAGAGGTGAGTTCAAAAGCACAAAAATCCATCCAAAAATAAGAATCGGTTTTTGAGTTTGAGAGCTTTAGAAGGTAAATTGAGAACATAGACATGTTCTTTGATCATCCATGAAGTGAAATCATCCATCATACGCATCCCATATGCCTCATATTGCTAAACCCGAGCCACCCTTGTTCTTGATTTTTTCTTTTTCAGTTACAACAATTCACTGCATTTAAATGAATTTTGATTGTCTAATGTTGTTTAAGATGTTGTGTAGATTGTTTCTGGGCAGGAAAGATGAAGAACCAGTGCCTAATTCGTGAGATGCCATATTAGGGTTCATAACCTCCAATTAGGGTTTATTGTTTGGATGAATATAAATAAATTGTGGAAACATAGAACTGTTGTGTGAATCGTGAGAATCATAAATCACTAATCAATTTCAGGAATCAATGTGGTTTTGGTTGAGTTTCGTTTTCGCAGGTTTTGTTAGGGTTTCAATTTCGCAGGAAATTTCGTGGAAGATTTCGCAGCAAAATTCAAAGGTCTCAAGGTTGAAGATGAAGACTGTTTGGCGCGAATTTCATATTTTGAAATTTGATTATAAAATATAATGTATTCTTTCTGTTTTGTATTACAAGCTGACTGCTTGGCCCAGTGGAAAGTCATGCGCGTGTTTGGATATAGGGCCAGGGTTCGAATCTGGCCTTGTGTCATTATTTTGTTATTTTTTTCAGGATAAATGAAGACATAATATATTATGCGTTAAAGCCCTTCAGCTAACAGATTGGCTCTTCCAGCCGGGTGGTAAAGCACGCGTTTGAAAGCATAAAGGTCCTGGGTTCAATCCTCCCCCAGGCCTTTTGTTCTTTTATTTTTTCCAGAATTTGCAAGGCAAGGCATAAAACAAATTTGATTCCTTCTTCTTTCACTTGCGTCTGGATGGCCCAGTGGTCTTGTTGCTGCTTGCAAGGGTGAAGACCTGGGATCGAATCCCACCAGGTTCTTTTTCTCTTCCTTTCTTTTATTTTCTTTTGTTTCTTAGTTTAATTCAATTAATTTAAATAATTAATATAGTATTATTTATATTATAAAATATGTGTATATATTATATAGCCTAGTTACTCTTAAAACAATTTTCTAAAAAATATAAAACTCTTGTGTTTTTTTATTTAAATTTTATTTAAGACAATTTTCTATGATTATAAAAAAAAAAATAAGTTTTGTATATAAGTTAACCCTAAATTTTCACAAATCCTAAAAAATAAAACCCTAATTTTATAAAACTCTAAAAAAATATTTTTAAAAATACAAATTTAATTCTATTTCTTTAACCTTATTTTCTAATATAATTATAATGCACATTTGTTTAGTATTATTCATATAAATATTATTATAAATTATTTCTCCCAAAATATAAATATTATTAAAAAAATAAAATTTTATAAATACACTTATAATTTATTTCTTTTTCTTTATATATCAAATAAACATTTTTATATATAACTATTGTTTAGAAATAATTGTGTTTATAATAATTAGATTTTTGTAGTAACTTTATAATTTGTAAATTAAAATGATTGTCTATTCATATTTGTTTTGTTTTAGTTGGTTATATTAAAAATTATTAATTTCTTATTATTATAATATTTGGATTAATTTTGTTTATTCTTATTTACTAACCATATCATTATTTGTTATTATATTTTTATTATTATTTTCTAACCTTGTTTATTATTTCTAAATTATTATTATTATTATTACTAACCCATTTATATTCTAATCATGCTTATTTTATTATTATTTACTAACCCCCTTATTATTTATTATTGCTTATTTATATTTTATTTATTTTTGCTATTTAATTATTTTGCTTATTATTTTGTAATTGTTTCTTGGATGTAAAATTTGTAATTATTTAATTATTATTGTTGTGGTTAGTAATTTAGGGAGTGCTAATATGTTTTGTTATTTAAAATAAATTTAGATGATTTTTAATCAAAGATAATTAAATTAAACACTTCACACACGTAAGTCGATTTTAATCGCCGTCTCACTTTCTAAGGATATCCCTCTCGTTGCCTACGAATAATGGTTAAGTGGGGTGTATAAAGCAAGTCCCTCAAATAGAAAATCATCAAAGTCCCTTATGGTTGCCTTTACGAATCGAGTCCCTTTCGAAAAATGATGATAGTCCCTTAATATGCTTATTACACCCCACCATTGCCTTAAAAATCAAATTGTCCCTCACATGTCCCTTTACATCCAAAGTAAGGACTACCTACTCCATTATAGTAGGGATAGTCTTACTAAGGAAAGAATAAAGAATAAGAAAGATCTTAAACATTAGGGTAGGTTACTCCTAGGTACTTGCTCACTTCAAAAATTTTCCAAACACTTAACATTTTCAAACAAATTTTCAAACAAGTTTTTTACACATCCATACACGGATTATTATTAAACTATTCTGAAATTTTTTGCTATTCACACACTACACTTTCAAAATAATTCAAAAGTGAGCTTAAGTACCTAAGAGCCCATGAATAACCATGGATGAAAAGGGTGCTAACACCTTCCCTTTTCATAACCTACCCCCCGGACCCAAAATATTCTCTAAGGTCTTTCCTGTTCTTTTATAACCTTTCCTTATGGATAAAATAAAAGTCGGTGGCGACTCTTGCTATCCGCAACATTGTTTAAAGTCAGTTCACCGGGTTACAGAACTGGCGACTCTGCTGGGGATTTAATATTAAAGAGGGGTACCCTTAGGAATTAGATCACTTTAAAATTGTTTGCCTTGTTTGCTTTATACTTATCTATTGGGTGCTCTTATGTGTGAAAGATCCTAACCCGGATCTAGTGTACCTTAGGTAAATGGCAATAGACCAAGGAAACTGTACGGCGTATACCGATATGGTTGATCTGGTGGCCATAGTTAGTGTGACTTCTTGGTTGGTGCTTATGTTCCTTAAGTCAAGTTGAGGATAATATGAGGCTGCCATATGTTGTCAATACACTAACTAACTTTTAGAACCCTAGTTATCCCATCTTGGCCTTTAGAAAAGTAGTGAGATAACCGGCTTTGGTGCAGACTGAAGTTGGTTGATACTCGATACTACACTCATTGAGATTCTAAACTTGGAGGGTTTTGGTTGGAAAGTAAGTTGCCTACTGAACAACCACCCTTGTGAAGGATCAATGATATTGAGATCCCTTAGAACCTGGTTACTTTTGTAGGACAGGATGAACCATCTAACTTCAGGGGAGGGTACTTACCTTAAACCACATGCAAGCCTTTAAACCTAGGGCTATTGTGTGACTTGTTTGTGTGTGCCACGTGTTTGTGATTGAGCATAACATCATGACATCATCATGCATCATAAGCATAGCATTTTCCCTAACCATTTCAAGGACCCAAGGATTTATCTTTGTTCTTTGTTGCAGGTCATGGCTTCTGCTCGTAGAAACACCATCAGGATCAACTTTGTGGGGATACCTCCCAAGCTTAAAGAGTTAGTCTCTCAGGTGTCTGATCACTCCCGGTTCATCAAGAGACATGGTCACTTATTGGATCTAGTCACTTCAGGGTTCAATGAAGACATGATGAGTGTCCTGTTTCAGTTCTTTGACCCTAAGCACCATTGCTTTACATTCCCTGACTATCAGCTGGTTCCAACCATGGAAGAGTTCTCTAAACTTCTGGGTATACCTGTTCTTGATCAAAGACCCTTCACAGGTCTGGAGAAGGAGCTTAAACCAGAGGTTATTGCTGCAGCCCTACATCTGAAGAAGTCTGACATTGTTCTAGAGACGAGAAGTGGAGTTAAGGGTATTCTTGCCAAGGTATTAGTGGATAAAGCTCAAATGTTCTTGAAGGCCATGAGCTATGATGCTTTTGAGGAGATCTTAGCCTTGCTGATATATGGCTTAGTATTGTTCCCCAATCCAGATCAGTTCATAGATGTTCATGCCATCAACATTTTCCCGAGTCACAATCCAGTGCCTACATTGCTTGGAGATATTCTACATTCTCTTCACACCCGTACTACAAGGGCAAGAGGAACCTTGATGTGTTGCATACCTTTGCTATCTAGGTGGTTTATTTCTCACCTTCCTCGCTCAGTAATGAAGAATGAGCAAGGGTTCAGATGGTCTAAGAGGATTATGTCACTTTCTCACTCAGACATTCATTGGTGCTCCAGATCTATGGAGAACGTTACTATCATTGACCGTTGTGGGGAGTTTCCTAATGTGCCACTTCTAGGCATAAGAGGAGGCATCACCTACAACCCCTCTCTAGCTTTACAACAGTTTGGTTACGCTCGAAGTGATGGTCCACATGACATGTTGATTCAGGGCATTGTGTTTACGACAACGATCTTCAGGGTTACCGTCAAAGATTCATACGAGCTTGGGGAAAGGTAAACAGGGTTGACAGCAAGACACTGGAGCCTAAGTACACTATTCCTATGGAGGCTTATCTCAGATGGGTGCGATCTCGTGCTCAGACACTCATGATGCCATATCCTGCCGTCCTACCAGTTACCATGGAACCTGTTGCTGAAGGAGACACAGCTTATACCATCCTTCACCCAGACATGCCTACTGATAAGGAAGACTTGCAGAGATCATGGATCCAACTGAAGGAGCAAAGGGATACTTTCGAGGCTCATTACAAAACAAGCCAAACAAGAATCCTGGAACTAACAAAGCAACTTCACGAGGAACGGAATCTCAACTCATACCTCAACATAAAGAGGAAACGTCCATGGGAGACTTAAAACCCCATCTCTTGTATTTATTGCATTTCATGTTTGTAAGCCCGAGGGGCAAACAAATTTATCACTAATAAAAGTTTACTTTCCGGTTGTTTAAACAAATTTAAATCCTGCGGTCCTTGAAAACATTGCATATGCATTTACATATCATTTCATTGCATCACAGGTTTATTTGTGCACAGGTTTCTCATCTTCTCGCTGTTTATTAAAGCAATGGCTCTTGAACAAACAGTTAAGGATCTTCAGACACAAAATGCACAGTTCCAAGAGCTGATCCTGAACTTGTCAAAGCGGCAGGACGAATTAAAGACACTGTTGGCTAAGAAGAAGAATCCTGAGGACAACAAGGATGATCAGCCGACACAACTACAAGCTGAGATGACAGGAATGAGGGCCCAGATGAATGACCAGGCGGCTCTTATTCAAAGATTAGCTCAGAGGCAAGAAGAGCTAAGAACCTTTGTCCATAAACTTCAAAGTGATGGAGTCAGGGATCTAAAACAAGCTGGTTTGGCTGAAAGGAAGATGAGGATAAAAGAAGGTAAGAAACAGGTTTCCATTGATTGTTCTTCAGTTGAAGGAGAAAGACCTGATAAGGTTAATCCACCTCAACACAAGAAATATAGAAGGCAGTTTATCAAGTTCAACACTCCAATGTCACAAGTTCTGCAATGCTTGTTGGAGATGAAGCTAATTTCCTTGGAAAATCCTCCTCAAAATCCTAAAACTTCCTCTCCTCGCTATAATCCCAAGGCAAGGTGTGAGTACCACTCCAACAGTCCTGGACATGATACTAATAGCTGTTGGGCATTGAAGAAAAAGATCCAAGACCTGATTGACGAAGGAATCCTAGAGGTTACTCCAGAGGGTCAAGTTGAGTTCTACTATCATCCAGCAAACACCGAAGCTGCAAGACAAGTTGCCCAAGGTTGCAAGAAAGAAAGCCTACCTGTTCCTGTTGAAATATGGGGCACCTTGGGACATCCAAGTGGTAAATTTGATTTCATGGTGAAGTATACTGCTCCTCAAAGTTCACAGATTGCAATTGAGGACATTCAGCCAACTGGATGGGACAACATTTGAATTTTCATTTGTAATTTCTTTTATTTGTTTGAACACTTACTATTATGTTAAACTTTTGTTTTCATTAATGCATTGCATATGTTTGTCTTGAATTAATCCATTCGTTCCACTATATTTTGAATTATGCTTCTTATTTCTATCTTGTGATATTTAACTCCTGATAAAGTTATAAGCCTGTAGAGGGAGGATGACAAAAACAATACCATAATATTAGGCAGTATGCTTTTGAACAGACTATGCTGACGATGTACAGGCATTGTTTCAATTCCTAAACAGTGGAGATATAAGGAAGTTAATCCCTAGTCAACCCTTTTGAGCCTATGAAGTAGGAGTTTTTATTCTCGCACAAATTAAAACCCTTATTCATAACCCGGGGCAGGGTAGTTACTCGGTTAAATCAAATATGCCAATTATCTGTGTTGTACACAACTAATGATGGTTCTCGGTAATCATTAAACCTGACAGTCAATATCCAGCAAAAGAAAAGCTTACTAAGTCAAAACCTATGAAGGAGACTTAGTAAAACATTAAGACATCCCGCTGACTGTAACCTTGAAATAAACAGTTCAGGCAAAAAGAAGGGATAACAAAGTCAAAAGAAAAAAGAGGTCACTATGAATCCTCAACAAAGAAAGATGACTGAATGTTCAAATAAATTTTTGGTTTCTGAACTATCACAAATATCAGTGTTACAATACCAAAACTCTTTGGAACTTCAATGCATAAGTTAACTGAGCATAGGACTGAGGAACATCATGGAGATTGGGTTGGGGACAAATAAAATTTGAGCCTATATCCTTTGTTTCTTAAACCATGAACCAGGCCACGTTATAACCCGTTAAAAGTCCTAACTGAAGCATGGTTAGTTCGAAAGTGTACTGCTACAAAAAGGTATCCTGACTCCTTTAAGGGCTTGTTATAAAACTTGAGTTAATATCACAGTTTTCACAAAAAAAAAAAAAAAGTTTTTCTAAAACAACTTGTTTCAAAACTTCAAGACAGACATAAGCATTGCATTTTTGAATATATCTGTTTGCATATATCTGAGTGTTTGACAAATGGAGAAGCTTACAGGATGAATGTTCAATGAACCAAAGTCCTTCCGATAAACAAAGTTGTTTCCTGGATCAAAGTCCATGCATACAAAGGGCATAGTCATTATCTCCCAATCAAGGGGGCAGGCCATGATACTTCCTAACTCATTTGGGGCAATCAGGACAAGATTCAACTATGTTTAAGCAGCCAGAGGCAGATCTCCTCATCTATCTGAAGTGCCAAGGGTAACATTACAAAGTTCATAATGCCAAGGGCATAGTCACTGTTTCCCAGTCAAGAGGCATACCAAGTTACTGTTCAATTTAGTTGGGGCAATTAGGTCCAGACTCAACTGTGCTTAATAGCCAGGGGCATTTTTCCTCATACAGTTGAATTACCAAAGGTGACATTACAGAGTTCACAATGCCAGTGGCATATGCTTATGGGGCATTCTGCTTGTTTCTCTTGAGGTAGCTCATTTCAGATACTTCTATTATGGGACAATCCATCCCCAACCAAAGGGCAATGCTTTCGTTTCAAATCTAGTATCCGGAGAGTACATGGTCCGTTTGAAGACACATTCCTCTACTTTGACTTGGAATTCTCAGCATAAGTCATGATGGAAATTAATTGTCTATGCCAGTAGTATCAGATGGTGTCAGTATCATGTCTTCAGACTCAGCTATGAAGATTTCTGGGAAGGTATTCAGGAAAGTTATGGATTTCAGGAGCTCTAAATCCAATTGGTTATACACTCTCGAGAAATGCATGAAGATGCAGTAATAGTATTTACTAAGGACGAACGAGGGAAGGATTTCAACGAAGCTTCGCCGGTTCACCTTTACAAGACGGTTACAAATCCCTCAGTAGGACAAATCCATCTTCATAAAGTCTTATCTCCCCTGGAATTTATATCCATCTCTTTTATCCTCATCCGGATATTCGGGAAATTACTTTCCAATAAGGGTACGACGAACGAAGACGGGATGTTATACTTATCCTACTATCAAACGAAGACAAAGGTTATATATACCTTACTATCCCCAGCAGACGGGAGGTTATATATACCTTACTATCCTCAGCATACGGGAGGTTATCTATACCCTGTTATCCCCAGCAGACGGGAGGTTATATATACCTTACTATCCTCAGCATACGGGAGGTTATCTATACCCTGTTATCCCCAGCATACGGGAGGTTATCTATACCCTGTTATCCCCAGCAGACGGAGGGTTATATATTCTTCAACAACGAATCAGGATTTATTTTCCCTGGCCAGCAATTGTTATACGAAGATATCCAGACGCTTCCGGTAGTATCATATCATACATACATCATTTACATCATACCATAACATGCATATCCATAAATACATAGTACATTACTTAAGTGCATCATATTATACATGCATACATAATGCATAAACTAATACTATCATACAGAATGCTACCTTGTTTTCAGGTTGATTATCCAACAAACAAACTTATGATCTCCGGGACTGCTTTATCGTCACCTCAGGGTTACTTTATCCTCCTGATAAGCTTCTTATTACTTTGGGACTGCTTTATCGTCACCTCAGGGTTACTTTATCCTCCTGATAACTTCTCATGACTTCAAGACTGCTTTAGAGTTATCATTATTGATTGCTCTATCCTCCTGAAATCATATTATTATTTCAAGACTGCTTTAGAGTTATCATTATTGATGGCTCTATCCTCCTGAAATCATCACTTCAAGACTGCTTTAGAGTTATCATTATTGATGGCTCTATCCTCCTGAAATCATTACTTCAAGACTGCTTTAGAGTTATCATTATTGATTGCTCTATCCTCCTGAAATCATATTA
Organism: Lathyrus aphaca; assembly: GCA_963966055.1. Taxonomy (NCBI): domain Eukaryota; kingdom Viridiplantae; phylum Streptophyta; class Magnoliopsida; order Fabales; family Fabaceae; genus Lathyrus; species Lathyrus aphaca. The sequence continues at coordinate 539,688,294 of OZ014524.1, forward strand.
TTACTTCAAGACTGCTTTAGAGTTATCACTATTGATTGCTCTATCCTCGTGAAGACATGCTATTACATCAGGATTACTCCAGTCTCCTGAAAACATATCATCAATACCTCAGGACTGCTCCAGACTCCTGACAGCTTTCATTATACCTCCATATTTTGGACTGCTTTATCTTCCAAGAAATATGTCTAAAGAACTTTCTCCTAGTGGCATCTTTAAGCCCACTCAATCATATTCAATTAGTCATCTGTATCACTCTATGCACTGGTGAGTGCAAATTTTTGGGCTTTTGTGTTCAATCCCCTTCAACCTTCCAGGTCACGACTGGCAAATATACCAATCTAACCCCTCAGGTTTCAGAAAATTGAACAGGGGCAGCTGTTGCACCCCAAAATTTGCCCTCACAATACAAGACTTTGTGTTCTAAGAAGGTTCACAAGGTTCACAAGCTTCTCAACACTTACAAGGCCTTTCATGAGGTTCATGAAGTCTACAAGTCACTTCTTGAAGGTTCACAAGGTTCACAAGTTTCACAATGATTACAAAGCTTTCCTGAGATTCATGAGGTCTACAAAGCCACTTCATGAGGTTCACAAGGTTCACAAGCTTCACAATACCTACCATGAGTATCACAAGACACTTTATGAAGATTCACAAGGTTCACAAAGTTCACAATTGGTCAAAGGAGTTGACAATTCCCTCAGACAATGCACCTCCTAAGCAGTGCATCCAAAACTAGGGTTTTGACTTTAATCAGACTAAATGGACTTCCAATACCTCAAGTAAGCTTCATAACATCTTATATGTGTATAAGAACCCCCATGTCAAGTTTCAAGACTTTTCTCAAAGGTTTGCTCAGTCAGATGATCAGATAAGTCAAAATCAGTCAAAGCAGTTAAAAAGTCAAACTGAGGTCAACTGTGGTCAAACCAAAGTCAAACTTCATGATTTTTTGCCAACATCAAGTATATGAAGTAAAATTCATCATTTGATCAAGGGTTGATCATGATTCATCAAGGAGATTCCAGATCATCAATAATCAGGAGTTTCTAAATTAGGGTTTCCTTAGTAAAAGTCAACTGAACTTTGACCAGCCATAACTTTCACATACTTCATCACCAAGTCTCCATCCAAAGCTCATTTTGAAGGAAATTGAATTCCCTACAACTTTTATGTTGCAAGTTAATCCCAAAAATGCTTCATTTGGAAGATATGATCTAAGACATTATAGGTCATTTCAAAAGTCAACAAAAAGTCAACAACTTCAAAAGGGTATAACTTGAGATTGGTAAATGATATGGACCTGAAACCAATGGGGTTGTTTATAGGACTCTTCAAGCTTTCCAAAAAGTCCAAGAACACCCTCATACCTTTAAAATTGAGGGAGATATGCCCTTTCAAAGTTGGGAAATTTTGTGATGGTTTATATTGAAAATGGGGGTCTAGAACCAATTCCTTCCAAATGGGCTTGCTAAATTGTGATCCAATCCACATCATATCATTATGCACGACCCAATTGACCAAAATTCAGAATTTTTATTATTTTATTTTTATTTATTATTGATTTAATTCATAAAAATCATTTTAAATAAATATAAAATATGAAAATCTATTTTTGGGTGAAGATTGAGCTTCTAGAATTTCATAAATGTTGATTGAATTTGAAAGAGAAAGGAATCATGAGATTGATCCAAGAATAGCAAGTCTTCATGAACAAATATTTGACTTTTACACCATGATCTTTTTCAATCTTTTTTGGATCAAATCTCCACACAACCAATGAGTTTTTCTGACCTAATTCACTCACATATAAATACTGAGCATAAACTTAACAAGAGGACACGAATTCCAGCAGCCAAAAGGTAAGATCATATCTCAAAATTTCAAGCAAAAAGTGAGATTCGGATTTTGAAATCCAGGGCATTGGAAGGCAAAGTAAGAACATAGAGATGTTTATTGATCATCACTGAAGCTAAAGCATCACTCATATGCATATCATGTGCTCTATATTGCTAAACCCGAGCCACACTTGTTCTTACTTTTCTCTTTTTCAATTACATCAATTCAATGCATATAAATGGATTTTGCTTGACTAATGTTGTTTGTTGTGTGATATAGAATGTTTCTGGGCAGGAAAACCAAAGAAACCGTGGCTAATTCACAAGATGCCATAGTTAGGGTTTGGACCTAGGTTTAGGGATTTTTGATTTAAGAAACTTAAATGAATTCTAAGAACACAGGATTAATCACGTGAATGCCTGGATCATAATGCTGGTTTTAATTTTGTAAAATTGTACGGTTTTGTTGCTTGTTGATGTTTGTAGGTTTTGCTGGGAATGGTTTTTTCGCAGGAAAACTTGTGGGAATTTTCACAAGTAAATTCGCAGCTCTGGAGGTTGAAGAAGGCTGCTTCCCGCGCGCTCAGGAATTCAAATTATTGTTTAAAATATTATGTTTGATTGCTGGTTGGTTATCACAAGCGCTGGCTTGTCCCAGTGGCTGGAACGCGCGTACTCAATAGCTTGGTTTGGGGTTCGATTCCCCGTTTGTGACATTTTTTTCATTTATTTTGTTTGCTTTTCAGGTTTGATATATTATTAATTATGGCCAACAAGTTAGCAGTTAGGCTCTCCCAGCCAGGCGGTCAAGCATATGCGTATACATTCATAAGGTCCTGGGTACGAATCCCACCCCAGGCCTTTTTGTTTCTCTATTTTTTCTGGATTTTTCAGGCAAAGCACAAAACATCTTCCTCTCCCTCTGATAACGCATGCGTGTGGATGGTCCAGTGGTATAGATTGTTCTTGGCAAGCATGGGGGACTGGGTTCAAATCCCAGCCCCATCAGGTTTTGACTTCTTTTTCTTTCTTTTTATTTTTCTCTCTATTTAATTATTATGTATAAAATAAATTAAATTGTTTTATTATTTTTCTATGTTGTAAAATACATGTAATTTTTGTACATTATATTCTAAACTTTAAAAATACTTTTCTAAATAAAACTTAATTCTATTTTCCAAGATGATTTTTATTTTCTAATTCTTATCATAATTATCATGTATATAATTTTTAATATAATTAATTTTGTAAATATAATTATAAATTATTTTTCTCATATAAGATGTAAATATATTTCATGCTATTAAAAATTAAATTTTGTAATTATAATATATCTAAAAATAAATTAATAATTTGTACATGAATTAAAAAATACCATGATAATTATTTAATTATTCATATTAAAAATTTAACTTTTCTTGTTTATTATTCTAATTTTGTTCTTATAATATTTTGCTAACCATGTTATTACTAATTTTTTATCATTATTATTATTTTTCTAACCTTGTTTATTTTTTCTAATTATTATTATTTTATTCTCATTTTTTTAATTATTATTTATCACTAACCCCTATTTTATTTACTTATTTATTTTTGCTTATTATATTTATTTTGCTATATAGTTATATTTTTTGCTATTTATTATTTTTTATAATTATGTTGTAATTATTTCCCGGATGTAAATTTTATAAATATTTAACTGTTACTATGGTTAGTAATTTAGGGAGTGCAAAAACATGTATTCTATGTAAAAATAAATTTAGATCATCTTTAATCATAAGATAATTAAATTAAACACTCACACACGTAAGTCGATTTTAATCGCCGTCTCACTTTCTAAGGTTATCCCTCAAGTTGCCTAAATCATAAGGTCAAGTGGGGTGTATAAAGCAAGTCCCTTTAAAAAGAAAAATCATCAAGTCCCTCATGGTTGCCTTTACGAATCGAGTCCCTTCGAATAATGATGATAGTCCCTCCTATATGCTTAATACACCCCACAGTTGCCTTCATAAAACAGAATGTCCCTCTCCTGTCCCTTACATCCAAGGTAATGACTACCTACTCCTTAATAGTAGGGATAGTCTTACCAAGGAAAGGATAAAGAACAAGAAAGACTTAAAACTTTAGGGTAGGTTCCTCTTATGTACTTGCTCACTTCAAAAACTTTTCAAACTTTCCACAATTTCAAACAAATTTTCAAAAACAAGTTTTTACACATCCGTACATGGATTATTATTAACTATTATGAAAAATTTTTCTATTCACACACTACACTTTCAAAAACAATTCAAAAGTGAGCTAAGTAACTAAGAGCCCATGGATAACCATGGATGTAAAGGGTGCTAATACCTTCCCTTTACATAACCTACCCCCCGGACCCAAAATATTCTCTTAAGGTCTTTCCTGTTCTTTTATACCCTTTCCTTATGGATAAAATAAAAGTCGGTGGCGACTCTTGCTATCCGCAACATTACTTAAAGTCAGTTCACCGGGTTATACAAGTGGACTCCAACATATGAAGGACCATTTGTAGTCAAGACAGTATTCTCAGGAGGTGCCATGATACTGACTACAATGGATGGTGAGGACTTCCCACAACCCGTGAACGCAGACATAGTTAAAAAATACTACGCATAAAAAAGAGACCCGCTAGGTTGACAGGCCTAGGCAAAAATAAGGGCATCCCGGCAAACCAAAAGGGTTTGGGCAAAAATTAGGGATATATATAAAAAAAGATGTACACCCGGCAAGTCGAAAACCTGAAAAGGCGGCTTGGGCAAAAAAGGGTATCCCGGTGGATTGAAAACCTGAAAAGGCAATCCAGGCAAAAGTTAGGGATTAAAGCGTATGACTATGTCTCGTTTGGATCACTCATGAAACTGCAACCAGTTGTACTACTTATTCAAGCTCGAACAGATAAAACTCAATCCAATCATTTCCGTCTCAACAGCAAGAAGATGAGATACTTGAATGGCAATAGTAGAATTGAAACTCAATAGGATTGTTTCCTACATAGCTGATTTTCTTTTGTAAAACTTCATGACAAAATCCTCTTACTAGGGTTTATGTCTCCTTGTACAAACTTACCCGTGTATGGGTCACTTTTTGATATAAATAAATTCCATCTTTTGAATCCAGATTTACTTTTACCCTCTTTACATAAGCGAAACGTCCATTGGTTGTGTTTGAATGTATGTATGCTTTTGAATATGATTGATGTTTACCAGAAATGCATGTATGCTTAATATGATTGATGTTTACCAGAAATGCATGAAAATGCAGTAATAGTATTTACTAAGGACGAACAAGGGAAGGATCTCAACGAAGCTTCGCCAGTTCATCTTAACAAGACAGTCACAAAACCCTCAGTAGGGCAAATCCATCTTCATAAAGTCTCATCTCCCCTGGAATTTATATCCATCTCTTTTATCCTCATACGGATGTACGGGAAATTACTTTCCAATAAGGGTACGACGAACGAAGACGGGATGTTATACTTATCCTACTATCAAACGAAGACGAAGGTTATATATATCCTACTATCCCCAGCAGACGGGAGGTTATATATATACCTTACCATCCCCAACAACGGGAGGTTATCTATACCCTGTTATCCCCAGCAGACGGAGGGTTATATATTCTTCAGCAACGAATCGGGATTTATTTTCCCTGGCCAGCAGTTGTTATACAAAGATATCCAGACGCTTCCGGCAGTATCATATCATACATACATCATTTACATCATACCATAACATATACATCCATAGATACATAGTACATTACTTAGGTACATCATGTTATACATGCATACATAATGCATAAACTGATATCATTATACAAAAGCTACCTTGTTTCAGGTCAATTATCCAACAAACAAACTTATGATTATCAGGACTGCTCTATTCTCCTGATAAGCTTCTTATTACTTTGGGACTGCTTTATCGTAACCTCAGGGTTACTTTATCCTCCTGATAAGCTTCTTATTACTTCGGGACTGCTTTATCGTCACCTCAGGGTTACTTTATCCTCCTGATAACTTCTCATGACTTCAAGACTGCTTTAGAGTTATCATTATTGATTGCTCTATCCTCCTGAGATCATATTATTATTTCGAGACTGCTTTAGAGTTATCATTATTGATTGCTCTATCCTCCTGAAATTATTACTTCAAGACTGCTTTAGAGTTATCATTATTGATTGCTCTATCCTCCTGAAATTATTACTTCAAGACTGCTTTAGAGTTATCATTATTGATTGCTCTATCCTCCTGAAATCATATCATTACTTCAAGACTGCTTTAGAGTTATCATTATTGATTGCTCTATCCTCATGAAATCATTACTTCAAGACTGCTTTAGGGTTATCATTATTGATTGCTCCATCCTCCTGAAGACATGCTGTTACATCAGGATTACTCCAGTCTCCTGAAAGCATACCATCAATACCTCAGGACTGCTCCAGACTCCTGACAGCTTTCATTATACCTCCATACTTTGGACTGCTTTATCTTCCAAGAAATATGTCTGAATAACTTTCTCCTAGTGGCATCTTTAAGCCCACTCAATCATATTCAATTGGCCATCTGTATCACTCTATGCACCGGTGAGTGCAAATTTTTGGGCTTTTGTGTTCAATCCCCTTCAACCTTCCAGGTCACGACTGGCAAATGTACCAATCTAACCCCTCAGGTTTCAGAAAATTGAACAGGGGCAGCTGTTGCACCCCAAAATTTGCCCTCACAATACAAGACTTTGTGTTCTAAGAAGGTTCACAAGGTTCACAAGTTCTCCAACACTTGCATAACCTTTCATGAGGTTCATGAAGTCTACAAGTTACTTCTTGAAGGTTCACAAGGTTCACAAGTCCCACAATTCTTTCAATACCTTTCATGAGGTTCATGAAGTCTACAAGTCACTTCTTGAAGGTTCACAAGGTTCACAAGTTTCTCAATATGTTCAATACCTTTCATGAGGTTCATGAAGTCTACAAGTCACTTCTTGAAGGTTCACAAGGTTCACAGGTTTCTCTACATTTACAAGACCTTTCATGAGGTTCATGAAGTCTACAAGTCACTTCTTGAAGGTTCACAAGGTTCACAAGTTTCACAATGATTATAAAGCTTTCCTGAGGTTTATGAAGTCTACAAAGCCACTTCATGAGGTCCACAAGGTTCACAAGCTTCACAATACCTCCCATGAGTATCACAAGACATTTTATGAAGATTCACAAGGTTCACAAAGTTCACAATTGGTCAAAGAAGTTGACAATTCCCTCAGACAATGCACCTCCTAAGCAGTGCATCCAAAACTAGGGTTTTGACTTTAATCAGGCTAAATGGACTTCCAATACCTCAAGTGAGTTTCATAACATCTTATATGTGTGTAAGAACCCCCATGACAAGTTTCAAGACTTTTCTCAAAAGTTTGCTCAGTCAGATGATCAGATAAGTCAAAATCAGTCAAAGCAGTTAAAAAGTCAAACTGAGGTCAACTGTGGTCAAACCAAAGTCAAACTTCGTGATTTTTTGCCAACAGAAAGTATATGAAGTAAAATTCATCATTTGATCAAGGGTTGATCATGATTCATCAAGGAGATTCCAGATCATCAATAATCAGGAGTTTCTAAATTAGGGTTTTCTTAGTAAAAGTCAACTGAACTTTGACCAGCCATAACTTTCACATACTTCATCACCAAGTCTCCATCCAAATCTCATTTTGAATGAAATTGAATTCCCTACAACTTTTATGTTGCAAGTTAAGCCCAAAAATGCTTCATTTGAAAGATATGAGCTAAGACATTATAGGTCATTTCAAAAGTCAACAAAAAGTCAACAACTTCAAAAGGGCATAACTTGAGAATGGTAAATGATATGGACCTGAAACCAATGGGGTTGTTTAGAGGACTCTTCAAGATTTCCAAAAAGTCCAAGAACACCCTCATACCTTTAAAATTGAGAGAGATGTGCCCTTGCAAAGTTGAGAAAGTTTGTGATGGTTTATGATGAAAGTGGGGGGCCTAAAAACAATTTTCTCCAAATGGGCTGGCCAAATTATGACCCAACCCATACAACAACATCATGCACGAAATTTCCATAATATTTTCATAATTTTTATTTTATTTAATTAATTTATTATGATTTTTTATTCTTAAAATCATTTTAAATTTAAATAAAATATTAAATATGAAGATTTAATTGATTTATTGATTCTAGAAAGTCATAAAATCAGTATGGAATAAGTCGATACAAGAGTTATGTGGAATGGCTTGAAATAGAAAGCATTGGTACAAAAATATTGAACTTTCATGGCATGATTTTTCTCAATCTTAAAATATCAAAACTTCCACATAATCAATCAAGTTTTTGACCTAGATTGATTCTCCTATAAGTACTAAACCTAATGCTATCATTCAAACACGGATTCCAGCCTCAAGAGCAAAGCTTCAAATTTTCAAAACTCATCAAAAAAGCTTCAATTCGGATTATTGCATAAGGGCTCTATCAAAGCATTTTGAAGGTTGAAAATCACTTGTGAACCATCACTGAATGTATTTGCATTGTCAACAGCATCAAAAGTTTCATCATATGCCATAACCCGAATGGACATTAAGCTTGATTTTTATTTTTTCGATTTCAATCATTTGTACATTATAAACTGTTTTTATGCATTTAATCTTGTTTGCCATTGTATGAGGACTGTTTCTGGACAGGTGAACCGAAGTTTTAGTGTATAGAGCCTCAAACACCATTGTTAGGGTTTCTGGTCCTAAATTAGGGCTTCACGATGCAAGCAATATAAATGCTTTTGGAGACTATATTTGAACTCTCTGGACCGTGGGTAATCAAATGGTATAATTAATTTGGATCAATCGTACCGATTCATGCTGTATGGAAGAACCTAGGAATACCTGCGAAAACGAATGCGCAGGAAAATTCGTATTAAATTTCGTAGGAAATTTCGCAGTGAGAGAGGTAGGAGACGACTCCTGGGCGCGAAAATATTTTGAATTTTTTGTGCATTGTTTATATGGTTATTGTTTTGATAATAATATCAGCGTGTGTACGCAGCTCAGATGGTGGACGTGCGTATGAGAATATTATTTGGTCTGGGTTCGATTCCCGTTAAGGCCGTTTTGTGCTTTTGTTGTTTTTGTCCATGATTTTCGCAGGTTTATGATAAAAGCTTATTATGGTGAATGGTTGTTATCAGCGCGCGTTGGCACGGATGGTTTTGAAGCACATTGTCCAGGTAAAGGACCTGGGTTCAAATCCCAGGTCCTGCTTTTTAGTGCTTTGTTCATATTTTCTTTTACTATTTTCATTATTTTCTTATTTTTTTTAATTCAACCAAAAATAATTTATAAAATAACTAATTAATAAAATATCCTTATTTAAAAAAATATAATATATTTTAAACTTTTTTTTTTCTTTTGTATGTTTATTAATGCATGGATATATTTTTGTTATAAAGTCATTAATTATGTAGGTTGATTTCTAACCCTATTTTTATTTCTTTTCAAACATCTAACCCTAATTATATTTTACAAAATTATGAACCCTAGAATATTTTTCTAACATAACCTTAATATTTAACAAAACCCTAATTTATTTTTTTTAAATACTTATTAAAAACTTGGTTGTTTATTTTTTCTAATTTATAATAAAATTATTATGTACATGTTTATTTAATATAATTAATATAATTTGTAAATATAATAATTAGTAGAAATTAAATTTTTATAAATATGATTAATTTTGTAAATATACTTATAATCTATTTTTCTTTATATAATGTGTAAATACTTTCTTTTATAACTTCTTGTTTAGAAATAACTTAATAATTTACAAATTAAAATCATTATTTGTGCATATTTCCTTTTTAAATATAATTGTCCATATTAAAAATTGTTAATTTCTTATTCTTATAATATTTTGGCTAGTTTTATTCATTTTAATTATTGTGACTAATCATGTTATTATTTATTTTTGTTTCACTAATCTTATACATTTTATTATTATTATTATTTCACTAACTTTATTTATTTTTAATATTTTTACTAACTTTATTTTTAATTATGTTTATCACTAACCCTCTAATTATAATTTGCTTATTTATTTTTGCTAAGTATTTATATTTTGCTTATATATTTATTATTGCTATTTAATTATTTTTGCTCATTATTATAATTATGTAATTGCTTCCCGGATGTAATTTTGTAAATATTTTAAATATTTAATTGTTGCTATGGTTAGTAATTAGAGAGTGTAAATATGTATTCTCTTAAAATTAATTCTAGATCACTTTAATCATAAGATAAATAATATTAAACACCTCACACACGTAAGTCGATTTTTAATCGCCGTCTCACATTTCTAAGGTTATCCCTCAAGTTGCCTACGAATAAGGTCAAGTGGGGTGTATAAAGCAAGTCCCTTTAAAAAGAAAAATCATCAAGTCCCTTATGGTTGCCTTTACGAATCGAGTCCCTTCGAATAATGATGATAGTCCCTCCTATATGCTTATTACACCCCACAGTTGCCTTCATAAAAACAGATGTCCCTCTCATGTCCCTTACATCCAAGGTAATGACTACCTACTCCTTAATAGTAGGGATAGTCTTACCAATGAAATGATAAAGAACAAGAAAGACTTAAAACTTTAGGGTAGGTTCCTCTTATGTACTTGCTCACTTCAAACTCTTCACAATTTCAAACAAATTTTCAAAAAACAAGTTTTTACACATCCGTACATGGATTATTATCAACTATTCTGGAAATTTTTCTATTCACACACTACACTTTCAAAAACAATTCAAAAGTGAGCTAAGTAACTAAGAGCCCATGGATAACCATGGATGAAAAGGGTGCTAATACCTTCCCTTTTCATAACCTACCCCCCGGACCCAAAATATTCTCTTAAGGTCTTTCCTGTTCTTTTATACCCTTTCCTTTTTGGATAAAATAAAAGTCGGTGGCGACTCTTGCTATCCGCAACATTACTTAAAGTCAGTTCTCCCACCGTGTTACAGGGTGGAAGAGCTCCTGCAGCTAGGTAGTTGACAATGTCAGCGTACCATGGCAGTCCTACAGTTGTTTGGATTGTTTCCACGGGTTCTGGTTCATCTATGTCTAACTGAACTGGGTCGCTTCCTATTTGTGCTATCAGCTGTTCATACGGAAAATCATCGTTAATCGGCACTTGTTCGAGTTTAATACCTTCTATTCTAGATAAATGGTCCGCTACGACGTTTTCAGTACCTTTCTTATCTTTTATTTCAAGATCAAACTCTTGTAAGAGTAAAATCCATCTCAAGAGTCTCGGTTTAGCATCTTTCTTAGTTAATAGATATCTAATAGCAGCGTGGTCTGTGTAAATGATTATTTTCGCTCCCACTAGGTAAGAACGGAATTTGTCAAGCGCAAAGACAACTGCTAACAATTCTTTTTCAGTAATGGCGTAGTTCATCTGAGCAGAATCTAAGGTTCTACTGGCATAGTAAATCGCATGAAGTTTCTTGTCCTTCCTCTGGCCTAGAATTGCGCCTACAGCATAGTCACTCGCATCGCACATGATTTCGAAAGGTAATCTCCAATCAGGGGGTTGCATGATTGGTGCGGTGATGAGGGCTGTTTTTAGAGTTTCGAATGCTTTAAGACAATCTTCATTGAATATGAACTCAGCGCCTTTCATTAATAAACCGGTAAGAGGTTTAGTGATTTTCGAGAAATCTTTGATGAATCGTCGGTAGAAACCGGCGTGTCCTAAAAAACTTCGTATTTCTCGAACAGTTTTAGGGGGTTGAAGATCTTTTATGACTTCTATCTTAGCTTTATCAACTTCAATTCCCTTGTCAGATATAACGTGTCCTAGTACGATTCCTTCTCTGACCATGAAATGACATTTCTCCCAGTTAAGCACGAGGTTTAGTTTTACACATCTTTCTAACACCATTTCTAAATTTGATAGACATCCTTCAAAACTTTGCCTGCATACAGAGAAGTCGTCCATGAACACTTCCATGATGTTGTCTATGAAATCTGCAAAGATTGACATCATACATCTTTGAAAGGTTGCGGGAGCGTTGCATAATCTAAAGGGCATTTGTCTATAAGCGAACGTTCCATAAGGGCATGTGAATGTAGTCTTCTCTTGATCATCTGGGTGGATAGGGATTTGGAAAAATCCTGAGTAACCATCAAGATAACAGAAATATGAATGCTTGGCCAATCGTTCTAACATTTGATCTATAAAAGGTAGTGGGAAATGATCTTTTCGAGTGGCTTTGTTTAGTTTACGATAATCGATGCACACTCTATGTCCTGTCACTACTCTTTGTGATATCGATTCGCCTTTAGCGTTTTTCACAACAGTGATACCTCCTTTCTTTGGTACTACATGTACTGGACTAACCCATTTACTATCAGAGATTGGATATATTATTTCGGCATCTAGTAGTTTCTTAACTTCTTCCTTTACTACAGTGCTAAGGATTGGGTTAATTCTTCTTTGAGATTCTCTGGAGGTTTTGCAATCTTCTTCTAGCAGAATACGATACATACAGATTGAAGGGCATATTCCTTTGAGATCAGATATGTTATATCCTAATGCAGTTGGATATTTCTTTAAGACATCTAAAAGTTTCTTTGTTTCAATTGTTCCTAAACTGGAATTGATTATAACTGGTCTTGTACATTCAGTGTCTAAGAATTCGTATCTTAGGTTCTTAGGTAAAGTTTTTAACCCTAATGTAGGTTTATTCTTACTTGGCATGGGATCCGGTGTGAGTGCTAAACTTTCGCTTAGACTATCATCCTGATATGGTTCACGCCAATTATCATCTTCGAAAATCGGAGGGATTTGAATTTTTATAATTTCAGAATAGGTAGTTTCTTTCATTTCCATTTCTCTTACACATTCGTCAACTACGTCCAATAGATAGCATGTATCCTCTATAGCTGGTGATTGTAAGAATTATGTTAAAATAAATTCAACTTTCTCTTCACCTACATCAAAGGTTAGCTTTCCTTTCTTTACGTCTATTATAGCTCCGGCGGTAGCTAAGAATGGTCTTCCTAGTATGATAGGTGTAGTGGAGTCTTCAGAGATGTCCATGATTATGAAATCAGTAGGGCTATAGAATTATCCTATACGTACTGGGACGTTTTCTAGTATGCCTACAGGATATTTAACAGAGCGATCGGCTAGTTGAACGGACATTTTAGTTGGTCTTAGGTCTCCCATATCTAGCCTTTTGCAAATCGTTAAGGGCATAACACTGATACTGGCTCCTAAATCGCATAGAGCTTTGTCAATGACGAATTTTCCTATTACACAGGGTATAGAGAAACTTCCTGGATCTTTTAGCTTAGGAGGCATATTATTCTGAATTATGGCGCTACACTCAGCAGTAAGTGTAACGGTTCCGTTATCCTCTATCTTTTTCTTATTGGATAAGATTTCCTTTAAAAACTTAGCGTACGAGGGCATTTGAGTGATAGCTTCTGTAAATGGAATAGTAATATTTAACTGTTTCAAAAGTTCAACAAATTTCTTAAACTGGCCCATCGTCTTGGAATTGGTTAATCTCTGAGGGTACGAAATTGGTGGTTTATAGGGTGGTGGAGGCACATAAGGCTTTTCTTTCTCCACTGCCTCTTGATTATCATCTTCCTTTTCTTCTGGTTCATTCACCATTTCAGTCGGTTTATCCGGTTTTTGGTACATGGCTGGATTGTCAAGTCTTGGATCGGTAGGTCCGTCAAGTTCCTTGCCACTTCTTAATATCACAGCATTGGCCTGTCCTTTCGGATTAGGTTGAGGTTGTCCAGGAAATACTCCAGCTGGTGCAGCGGTAGGTGCTTGTTGTTGAGCTACTTGTGAAATCTGAGTCTCAAGCATTTTGTTATGTGTAGCTAACGCATCTACCTTGCTCACTAATTGCTTAATTTGCTCACTAGTGTGTATGTTTTGGTTTAAGAAGTCCTTGTTTGTTTGAGATTGGTTAGCTATGAAGTTCTCCATCATCAACTCAAGGTTCGATTTTCTAGGGACATTAGGAGCAGTCTTTTGATATCCTGGTGGTGTAGCTGGTGCTCGACCTGGTGCGTATAAAGCATTGTTGTTTTTATAGGAGAAGTTCGGATGATTCTTCCAACCTGGGTTGTATGTGTTTGAGTACGGGTTTCCTTGAGCATAATTCACTTGATCTGTGGGAATTCCTGCTAATAGTTGACAATCAGGAACATCATGTCCTGGAATTCCACATAACTCACAGTTAGGTGTTACTGCAGCCACGGTGGCTGTTGGTGTTATGGCCAAGTTGTCGATCTTTTGGTTTAGTTGGTAAAACTTTGCATTGACTTGGTCCATACTACTCACTTCGTACATACCTCCTTTTGTTGGTTTCTCAGTTGCGACTCTCTCGCTTCCCCATTGGTAATGGTTTTAAGCCATACTTTCGATAAGTGCATATGCATCGTTATATTCTTTGTCCATTAGTGCACCGCCTGCGGCAGCGTCAATTGTCATTCTTGTATTGTACAAGAGTCCATTGTAGAAGGTATGGATGACCATCCATTCTACTAATCCGTGATGTGGACAAAGTCTCAGCATATCTTTATAGCGTTCCCAAGCTTCGAAAAGTGATTCGTTTTCCTTTTGCTTAAATCCGTTGATCTGAGCTCTTAGCATAGCTGTCTTGCTAGGTGGGAAATATCTGGTCAAAAAGACTCTTTTTAGTTCCTCCCACGTAGTTACTGAATTCGAAGGTAGAGATTGAAGCCAGGCTCTCGCTCTGTCTCGAAGTGAAAAAGGAAAAAGACGTAATCTAATAGCTTCTTGGGTAACTCCATTGGCTTTTACGGTATCTGCGTACTGCACAAATATCGAAAGGTGAAGGTTCGGATCCTCGGTAGGATTTCCGGCGAATTGATTTTGTTGCACGGCTGATATCAGCGAAGGTTTCAGTTCGAAATCGTTTCGGTTGATAGCCGGTGCGGCAATGCTGGAATGCGGTTCAGCTTGCGAAGGACTAGCGTAATATTTGAGTGGATGATTCTGTTCTTCAGCCATCTCTGCGTCCTTTGATGTTCCGACTGGTTTAGGTGGATCTATTTGGAGATCTGGAATGTTGTAATTTTGTTCGTAATCGAATATCCGTCTTCTTACATGTAAGAAGCGTTCCGATTCTGGGATTAGAGGTTGCAAGTCTTCGTCTTGAGAGCGAGTACTTGGCATACACTCGGGAATTTAGAAAATAAATAGTTGTTACCTTAGTCTAGACAATGCTACTCTAAAGTGTACTAGTAACTAAATTAAGGTCCCCGGCAACGGCGCCAAAAACTTGATGGGCTAAAGACGTACTCTAATATGTGTCTAGCGGTATCTTAACTTCAAGCGCACAACCTATCGAAGTAATATTTAAGATTATCGATCCCACAGGGACTTTATGATTACTTAGTGCTAGAGGATTTACTAGTTTAGCTAAGGTGAATGGTTGTCACGATTTTTTGGTTGTTTTTAAAGATTAAAGGCGGGAATTAAATTTAAGTTTAATAAAATAATAAAAAGGCGGTCGGTATGTAATTATGTTAACTTAGGCGGGTCAATCTAACCTATGCTTATAAAGATGGTTCACTTAATCTATTCTGTAGAGGTTATCAGTTTAAATATCTTTAACTCACACTCTCGTGGTCTTATCTCAGATCTTACCCCTAAAGCCCTATGCCTGCTCTCGCTAGCCCATAAGTGTTTAGAAATAATTTTTGGAAACTTAATAAGTCTAATTCATTTAAAGCGCTCTCGCTGTGTTTAAATTAAATGCCTAACTTTAGCTATCTGGTTAAAATCTCACACTCTCGTGGTCTCGACCTAACCTATTACACTTTCCTTACTCTCGTAACAAAAAGATTGATTTTATAATAAAAAGTCACAACCAGAATTTTAAGTTCTTAATTATTTTAAGCCTAGAATTGATTTTACTGATTTAGTTGATTTTAATTACATACCGCCCTAAGGTGTTTAGCTACTCATGATTGTTGTACCAGACAGATGCAGAAACAGAGGAATACAAAATAAAATAGGCATAATAAAATAAATTCTTAACATTAATATAATTGCAATTTAAATAAAAACCTGAATAACAAATATAATGTTAGACTCCTTCTTCCACAAATCTGGCAAGCTCGGAGTAGGACCGGAATCGGGAATAAAATTACAAAAAGAATGGCTGAAGGCTTTGAAAGAAATTAAATTATAACAATTTCCTAATGTTGGAAATTGTTATTTGATTGGTTGGGATACAGAAAATTAAAGCAAGAACAAAACAAATGCTGGAAAAATAAATGAAATAGGGTGCAATGGAAATACGGCAGAGCTTCCGCAAGAAAAATTAAAATAAAACTCTGTAAATTGTTCTTTGAAACTAAGCTATTTATAGGATCACAATTGGGCTTGGCAGTTGGAATAATGCCTTGGGCTTCGTAGATGCTGAGAAAATCCAGGGAGAAGTTGCATTACTTGGTCTGCGGGAGAATAGGAAGATTGACTTCACGTAACACACACGTACATGACCAATTCTCAGCAAGTTAACCTAAATTCTCCTTGTCACGAACGTGACAAAGGTGTCACGCTTCGTCTCCCTTGTATTACGCGCGTCACGGTCGTGAGGGACTGGTGACGACCGTGACTGCTCCTTTTGGCGTGTCACGGTCGTGACTCCTAGGTGACGGTCGTGACAGTTACAAAAAATGCAGATTATGCAGAATTCCTCTCTTTTTCTTCTTTTCATGGTTGTTTTTGCTCATTTCACTTATGGCTCATGATCTAGCTCTGTAATTGATATACCTGCAAAATGACAAAGAAAACTCGAGGAATCGGGTGTTAAAACGGCAAATGTGCGATAAAACGGCATTGAAACATAGCAATAAAAACAATACTTTTTCTCGTTATCATTAATCTTATTTGTAATCAAATTATTTTAATCATATTCTTAGTCGAAAATTTAAACTCCCATTTTTTTCATTTGGTTGGTTAAAATAATCAAGAGTCATTGCGATACGACTCAAGTGTTACTGCCTTATACTACCCTTTAATAACTCGTTTTTGACCCGTTTGCGATAGCAAATCAAATTGTTGTCCAGAGTCGACCCAACACATTTTGAGGTCTGAGGCGAAACTTTAAATTAAATATTTTAGTATTATAAAAATATTTTAATTTTAAATTAATATATTTTAATTTTAAATTTTTTAGGATGCATAATCATTAAATTACTATGATCAATTTTATTTAATATTTACTTTTAATTGATAGTAAAATTAATACAATGAAAAAATCTTCTTATCATTTAAAAAAATAATAATTGAAAAAACATTACAGATGATTTTTTAAAATCTCAAGTTTCAAGTATTTTTTATGTAAGAGAACTTAAAAATATATTATTTATAAATATGACTTTTAAGAGAGTCGTTATCAAGGACGTTTAAAACAAAGTATCACACAAGGTCTAAAAACTTTCACGGTTAAATTGTATTAAACTACGATTTATTTTCCATAATTAAACTATAATAAACTTACGCAGAACCTCGAAAAACATACAACAATATTAATTTTTAGGGTTAAATATATTTTTGGTTCCTATAAATATCTCAATTTTCGCTTTTAGTCCCTATTAAAAAATAATATATTTTAGTCTCTACAAATTTTATATGCATGTAATTTTAGTCTCTGTTGTTTTCTAAAATTTTGAGAACTGTTTAATTACTCTTAAACTTTTAATTTTTTGAATAATTTTTTTTCATCTATGTTTAAAATACTATAAAATATTTTTTTACTAAATTTTAGAATTTTTTAAAATGAGAAGAATTAAATATGAATTTTTTAAATTTCAAACTATAATGATAAAAGTAATAAAAATTTCGACTTAGATATCAAATTTTGAATTTTTTTTCGAGAAATTTTTTATAACATTCTAAAGATGTCTGCAAAATAATCATTTAAAAATATACATTGGTTTAACATGAGGAACTAAAACTAAGTATATAATAATTTTGTAGGGATTAAATTTTTTTTAATAGAGATTAAAAATAAAAATTAAGATATTTATAGGGACTAAAAATAAGTTTAACCCTGATTTTTTAAACTAATCAATTACAATACTTTCATTATTATTGTAAATTTATAATAGATGTTATTGTTTAATTAATATATAAAATAATTTAAAAAAATTTTCTTATAAAAAAAGGTAGTTATATAGAATTATGTAAATATATAAAAAAAATGAGGCCCTCGGTAGTAGCCTTGGTGGCCTACCCCTAGGGCCGACCTTGTTGTTGTCGTTGTCAGAGATTCTTTGATAATATTAACTAATTTTAAAATTCTAGTTTAGAGTATTGTTAGCAATTATTTTTTATTTGTTAATTTTCAGGATTGTGTATAGTGATAAATATCTCGGTCTATAAGGTGACTCTGAAAGCTAATTTTGTAAATTGCTCAGTTTTTTTTCTTTCAGAAAATTTAAAAAAAAATCAACAAATATTACTCCATTTAAAGCTACTTTTTAAGGGATTTTGACTCTCAAAATCGCAAATACTTCATTTTTCTATTTTATTTAAATTTATTTTTATTTTCCTATTTTAAAAAAAAAGGAAAAATCCGTAGAGTCTTAATTTGATTTTATATGATTTTTAATGATACTTCCAAATTTTATTTTACTTTATTTTAATCATTTTTCATTTATGCAATTGTTTTTATCATTAGGGACATTGTTAGTATTTTCATATTTGTGACATTACTGACTCTGATGCATGACTACTAGTGCACCCATTAGCAATAATGATTCTGATTTTGTGTTCTCTCATAATTTGTTTGATTTGTGATTTTGAGTTTAATTATCAAAACATGTCTGAACAAATAACTCTAAGAGAACTTGGTGCACCATATGTGAATTATAATGTACTTTGTATTAAGTATCCTAAAGTTGTTGCACCTTTTGAATTGAAATCTACTTCAAATACATTTTTTGTCAAAGTTTAGTCGTCTTGCAGGTGAGGATCCGCATAAGCATATGAAAGAATTTCAGGTTATCTGTTTTACACCTTGAGGCCTAAAAGAATCAACGAAGATCATATCAAACTCAAAGCTTTTTCATTTTCACTACAAGGTAATGCAAAAGATTGGTTGTATAATCTTGAGCTGAATTCTGTGACAAACTTAAATGGTCTGAAAAAGTTCTTTATAGAGAGATTTTCTCCGCTTCAAGTGTTGCTTCGATCAAAAAAGAAATATGTGATATTAGACATATTAATATGAAATCATTGGTTAAAAACTAGGAGATATTCAAAAATTAATGTCGAATTGCCCTCAATATCAAATTTCTATACAATTATTAACCCAATATAATAAGTATGTGGCTTAAGGCCAAACTAATATAACTCCATATCTTTAATTTCAATTATTTATTTATATGCTATATAATCTCTATTTCTACTATCTTAAAATAAATCAACAAAAAATTTATCTTAAAAAAAAGTTAAAACTCAATTAACACAATATATATATATATATATATATATATATATATATATATATATATATATATATATATATATATATATATATATATATATATATATATATATATATATATATATATATATATATACGGTTTGTTTTGAACTGTTGGTAAAGGTGACTGTACTTTTGTATGTTAGCCAAATCTAATGATTAACAGCCGTCATCAGCAATTTGCAATGCATTGTGCCTGCCGTCATTCATTTTGTTTTTCTTTCATGCTGTCGTAAACAGATTAATTCATACATGAGTGCTGTTTATTTGACGGTTAGTTATTATAAGGGATGAGCTTATCACCCTTTTTCTATACAATAATTTTTACTTTATTTATTTTAAGAAGAAAGCAGAAATGAATTTTGATACAACTATTTTCTTTCCGGATCTAGGGTTTTAAAAAAAGACAACACAAAATTAAAATAAAAAGAAAATTAAGTTTTCAAATATTTGCTTTGTTTACAACCTTCTTCTTCTTTCTTCTTGTTTCAATCCCTCTCCTTCCTGAACAACTTTTGTCACCCACCATGTTTCCTTATCCTTCGTCGGTTCAGGACGTCAAGCATCCTTTTGTAACATTATGGGATTGTCGGTTTTGAACGGAGGATTGACGACACAGTTAAAGGCGAAGCAAAACCATGTCACCGATTTCAAAGGTATTGTTCTGTCTTTTTTAGTTGGCTTGGTTTTCCATCTTTTTTTGACGCTGACTCAAGTTCTGTTTCAATGCTTGCATTATTTCTTCTCTTTGTCTTAGTGAAACATCCAATTCTGGTATAGAGGACGAACCTATGATGTATTAAGGGAAATCAATAGGTGGTCGACCATAAAGGGCTTTAAAGGGCGTCATACCCGAGAGCTATGGAGGGATGTGTTGTGCCAAAACTCAACTAAGTGTAGGTATTTGAACCACTGTTTTGGTTGTTTGCTTGTAAAACATCTAAGATAAGCTTCTAGACAACAATTTACAACCTCTGTTTGTCCGTCTGTTTCAGGGTGATACGTGGTGTTGTACTTCAAGGATGTACCTTGTGCTTTGAAGAGTTCTTTCCAGAAGGTACTGAGGAAGAGGGGATCGCGGTCCGAGATGATAGATTTGGGTGTGGCATGTAGTCGGCAGATCTCAACAGAGAAACGTAAGGCAAAGTTTTTGGTGGAAAACTTGGTTGGCAGCGCAATAAAGTGGCAATATTTTGTTTTGTGAGTCTGTCGCAAATCAACCAGATTATGGTGTGGTCGAACGAAATCGATAAGTGCGTTATGAAGTCCATGGTTAACTCTTCCCATACTAAGTTAGGTATAGGTAAAGGTGGGATCATGCCTTGTTTATATTTGGTAAGACATTTGTTTTGTTGGTAGATAATGCATTCACTAACAAAACTCTTGGTATCCCTATAGACCCTTGGCCATAGGAAATAAGACAAGAGACGAGCCAACATTGGTTGGAGGCCTAAGTGACCAACAACTGGTGTAGTGTGAAACTCTTGCAAAATTTGTTGTCGCAACTCATCAATAGAAGGTATGTAGATATTATTTTTGTAATAAAGAAATTCTTCCTGAATTTTAAATAAAGTTGTGAGTCAGAATCTGATTCGATTTTGTGCATGAGGGTTCGACCGTTCTCTTCTGTTTTGTAGAACTGCTTCAGTTGGGAAATAAGAAGTGTCATTGGGGATGAGATTAAGAAGAACAACATTGTATAGATTTCATGTATACGACTTAAAACATCAATAAAAACCTTGTAGTTTGTTCGCCCATTTTTGTTATTCTGGAGTCTGAATGGTTTGACCCAAAAGGTTCTTCAAACTTTTCTGATATGTGTATATGTTAAAATGTCTTCCAATCAAATATTGACGCCATTTCTTTATAGATTCGGTGATGGCATACATTTCTCGGGCGTACATAGAGGAAACTTGAAGCCGGTTGTAGAGTTTTTTGCTGAAGAAAGCAAGGATGTCCTTGCTGAGAGAGGACGACACCAATCGCCACTGCTGAAGCATGAGTCTCGAGCACTAAGAGTTTGGAAAAATCAGGAAGGCATAAGATAAGAGTTTCGATCATCATTTTTTAAAATGTTTTAAAGATTGTTCTGCTAATGTAGTCCAAACTAATTTAGTGGACCACAATAAATCGGTGAGAGGAGCGGCAAAAAAGGTGCAATGTCGAACAAATTGACGATAAAAGCTGGTGAGACCTAAAAAAACCCTGAGTGTCGTGAGCAAACATGGTTGAGGCCAATCAGTTATTGTTTGAATTTTCGTTGGATCTGGGGTTACACCATCACTTGAAATAATATGACCTAAGTAATTAATAAAAGTGACAGCAAAAACACATTTGGATAGTTTGGCAAAAAATGATTAGATAAAAGTAAGTCTAAAATCAACTTCAAATGATTTGTATGTTCAGAAATGCAAGAGATGTAAATTAAAATATCATCAAAGAAAACGAGAACAAACCAACCTAGGTATGGTCGTAACGAATCATTCATTGCCAATTGAAAGGAACTAGGAGCATTAGTAAGGCCAAAAGGCATAACTAGAAACTCATAGTGCCCGTCAAACATTTTGAATGCAGTTTTGTGAGTGTCTTCGATTTTAACCCTGATTTGGTGGTAACCAAATCTTAGGTCAATCTTAGAGAAAATAGTTGCAGAACCCAACTCATCAAAAAGTTCATCAATTGTTGGTATGGAAAAACGGTCGCAAATTGTTACAATATTTAAGGCTCTATAATAAACACAAAAACGCCAAGAGCCGTCTTTTTTTCGAACTAAGAGCACGAGTGAGGAATAAAGGTTGTTACTTGGTTTAATTATGCCTTCTTGAAGAATATCATGAATGATAATGGTCATGGCTTCTTTTTGTGAATGAGGGTACATATAAGGTTTCACATTGATTGGGGCAACATTAAGGATAATTGGAATGTGGTGGTCATTGGATCTTGAGGGTGTTAAGCATTGGGGTTGATTGAACACAACAACATGGGATTTCAAGATATATTCTATTGGTTGTGGTAGAGATTTGGGGAGTGAGTCAAGAGAGTTGGGAATTGAGTGGTTGTCGTTTAAAGGTTTGTATATCAAGAGATGAAGGGACGCAATGGAATCTATATGTAAAAGGTGGCATAATTGGTTATAGGAATAGTGTTGAGGAAGTGATTTGGGGTCATATGTGATGGTGATATCATTGTTTTGATAAGTGAAAAAGATATTTGGAGTTGAAAAGTCAACCATAGTAGGACCAAATGTTTTTAACCATTCCATACCTAACACAACACCAGCTCTTTCAGTAGGTAACAAGTGGAAGGGAATATGGAAAAGGTTATTTTGTAAGGTGATAGGAACTTGAGGGCAAAGGCCTGTGCATGATAATTTGGATTCGTTGTCGACCATGACGGAAAAATTTGGAATTGGTTTAGTTGGAATTTTGAGGTGTTGTGCAATATGGGGCTGTAAGATGTTATGTGTAATGTGTAATTGGTTAGTTGGGATTGGTTTAGTTAGAAATATTTCATTTAAAATAACATTTTATTCAAAAATCAAAACTTCGCTGCAGAATCATATAATCAAAAATATTTTCCTCTTATTTCATTAAAATATAAAGAACTCTTGGTCAAAGTCAACATTCATCATTCAGCTCAATGCAACACATAATAACTCATAAACTCATCCTAACAAAGCGAAAATTAATCATATAAGCGTTCTATTCCCCGATGTTACATCTATTAGAGCAAGACATCAGACACTCTAGAATTAAGCTAAACAACTTGCAGCTAAGACTTCACGCACCACGAACTCATCTCAGATATTTGCACGTTATCCACGTAGAGGCAACATTCAAATAGGAAGCGTGAGTAATCACAAATCATTATACGATATATAAGAAATAAATATCATATGTATAACAATTAAATCACTACAACATAACGATCACACTTCACAGTCAAAACAACAACAACACATATTCATTATAAAATGTCAATACTCTATTAATTAATCATATATTTCACTTATCATCAAACATTATGTAATTCCTCAAACAATGAAAATGCAACATCATATGGACTCATGCATGCGGTACCGAAAAACATCACTGATGACTTAGTCATTGTTATCTCCAAAGATCCCCACCAATAAGATCGATTCCCGCTTGGAACCAGAGCACATCATCATTTTCACTTAATCCACACAATATGATTAAGGTCATCACTGGACATTATCATCCTACAATTCTTCAATGGATCCTCATCCTGCAAAATGCCACTAGACTATTCCTCTTAAACAATGTTATGAATGCATGATGTGTAACAACAATTAAATACGACCACAGCTAGTCAAAACACATAATCATTCATCAAGATATCATCATGTATCTCATAAAACATCTTAATTGTCATAATCGTCATAAATATCCTAATCCTCATAATTATCATATTTACTCCACATACCTCATGTACACATACAACATAGATAACACACCATCAATCATCATATCATCATATCCTCTTCGCATATTTCATGTATATATACACATCATAGACAACACATCATCACTCACCAAATCATCACATTTACTTCATATAACATCATATATACACACAATCATGGTTAACAAAAAGACATTTCATCATAATAACATTAAGTAATTTACTTCAAAACATCATCATAGCATTTTATATAATAAAGAACGCACACATAATTTATTCGGCATGTAATCTCGTCACTTAATTTTTTTACTACACGAACACTGGATAATCACCACCTATACCTCATGTTGTTTTACTAAATTGTCGACGTTGCAACATCTATCCCACACATCAAACGACATGTAAAACCGATTCGCGATTTGAACGCTGAAGTCACATATATCACATAATTTTATACACATACTACACATAAGTCACAACCAACACAATGTGTAACACATATTAATATTCTTTTTCGGCAATTCAGAATCTACGAAGCAAGGTCTCCCACTGTAGATGCCCACTAAAATATTGTCACATTAGTTTACCAACTTCCATCTAAATTCCAACACAACTACTGATCAATTTACCTGTTACCTCACTAAAACATAATCCATCGTGATGATCCTGCACTCATTTATAGTTACTGGTACCTACTTATTATTTATGTATTGCATTTTATTCTCTTTTAAATCTCAATGCTTAGCGGAAATTATAGTTTTAGAATTATGTTTTAGCATAAAAATATGATTTAGGAAAATATGCTAAATGGAATTAAAAACACATGACCAAACTATACAAAATTAATGTGGCACCTGCCACATTTCCTAGTGGCACCTACCACCCACCAACACCTAAACATGGCGCTGGCCACACTTCCAAGTGGCAGCCGCCACCCCCACCTGCACACAGTGGCGCAAGCCACTTCCTTTTCTTCTTAAGAATGTGGCGCAAGCCACTTCTAAGTGGTGGCACGTGCCACCCAGTCAACAATCATCGGGGTGGCACTCCCCACCCTAGAACAATGAGTTTCCTTACCCCGATATAATACAATTTAACCCAGTATTCTTCAGAAAATTCAATACAATTCCACCAGTCAGTAACCCCAGTTATTTATTTCTAATCCTCTACCGATTCTCACCAAACTCATCATTCAAAATCAGTCATATTATCATCAATTATATACCGACAAAATCAGTAAAACCTCGACTTCTCAGCAAAACACAAAATTCATCAAATTTGTCATAGATTCCCCTAAACCATAACAATCCTAAATCATCCACATATAAATATAAACCTTTTATCAACTACAATAAAAGTAATACTCCCCATATCTTAAATGTCGAACTCTGAATTCCCTTTCCTTGAGTTCTTCAAGAAACCTCTGAGTCATCGCCCTTTCTGCCTTCGTTCTTCAGAGCAGTTTCACAAAATACGATCCTTTTTCAATATTCTCCCAAAAATCTGATTTTATATATTTTCTCCTTTACCCTCTTGGACCTCATTACAATATTCTGATTTTAACCTCACTTATCCATCCCAAAAATACCACTTTATCCTTAATCATTCTCCTTTTTATTTTAAATAATAATAATAATAATAATAATAATCCAATTAATATTACTTTATTATCATTATTAAAATAATTCCAGATAATCACTTTATTCATCAAATTACACCTCATTCATCATAAACACGTCTTACACCATAATGTTTCACAAAGTTCACCGATAAATCCCGAATATTTATTATAAAACAATTAAATAAATATTCTAATTATATTTGGGGTGTTACAACTCTCTCCCACTTAGAATATTTTCTTCCTCAAAAATTCATTCGATACCACTACTCCAACTATTTATTCAATCTGACTAATCAACACCCGACTCAGAAAGGCAACTCCACATATAATACAAACCACAACTCATGACATCAACAGTAACAACAATACAAATACTACACAAGTAATACATTAATAACTAGCATCGCGACACAAGATATTACCCAACTTAAGAATTCAATGATTGAAGAACTAGAGCCCAACAACATAGAAACATACAACTCCAACACGACATTAATACAACTGACTCCAACACCGTTGTTACTCACATACGAGCAGCTGTATTATGCCACGCGTTCACTGCACACTCCAATTACCTGTAAGGTAGTAGCTCCACCAAGTTCAACTTCCAACTTTCAATTATCATCAACACAACTACGACTTAACCATCTGTTAATAACACGCCCCTCAAAAATCATCTTAGACACACAACATCATTACAACAATATAAGGTACATGGGTTCAACAGTTTTCCACAAGATAACTCATATCATTCGCTTCTAACTAATTCAACATACCGAATCCTCGAGTCCTACTCATACCGGCACAACCCTTCATAAATTCTTATCTGAAACAACACAACCAAACAACTCTTCTTGTTCTAACCAAAACTCGCACTTTAATAAACCAACTTACAATCTCACTCCTTCTAATACTTGCAACTCAACTCTATCTGACATCCTTGTCAAATCATGGTCCTACATTTCCATAGACTTTCCTTTTGAATCATCTCCAGAAAACTTCAAGTCTCATGCCACTTAATCTATCACCAAAACAACACTCCAATTATCCAGAGTTCAACTACGAGTCTCCTAATTACTATTTAATCCAAACTAAACTTCATGCTATCATCTTTAAATACAACTAATATTCTTATATAATAACCTGCATCGACAAAACAAACAATTCACAAGCACTCGGTTTGACTTCAACCAATCCAACGTACATACTATACTAGTTGACATGACACATCTATCTATCAATCATGATTATGTCTACTATCAACAATAGATTAATGGTGATCAGTTCCTCAATTTGTCAATATACATCCAAAAACTATAACGGTGGCATAAATCATCATTATCCAACGCAATAGTGTACTTCAGCTTATGCCCAAAGTTCGTAAGCATAATGCTTTGCCAACTCTCTTAGGCTCACCAACGTATTTTTAGTTTCCTTAATTCCGACTTTGTCAATTATACCAAAACATCCAAAATCCAATACACAATCTTTTATACACGTTCGTAGTACAAAACAACTTTAAATATTCTCCTAACACTGGAGTCGCTACAACATCGAGCATAATCCAATTCAGTTCGCTCCCAATTACAACTTTCATCCAAGTTAAAAAAAACCTTATCAACACTCATCAAACATTCATCTTCCTCTCAACATTACCATTGTTATTTTTTTTCATTTGTCCATTTGGACACAAAAATACTAATAACGGATTAAACATTAACGTCTACACTTTAATTATACTTATTCTACATAAGTCGCATCTTTATGCATTCTCCGATACCTTCACATTCTTTCTAATACCAATATTTTATTCTTTATCAACATTTCCATCTTTCCAAATTTTCAGCAAGGATTTCTCAACTTCAACCACCTTTATCTCTTCCTATACAAACCTCCCAACCACAAAATTATATTCCAAAATGAAGATAATTTTGTGAAGATTTCAGAACTTCAAGAATCTCTTGAATCCGATTTACGAGTAAAACGTTATCCTCCTTGCAATGGGACTGATCAATAATTCCTGTATGCAGAATTTTCCAAAAGTCAGCATCAGACCCAACTATTAAGACACACTTATCTCCCTCTTAAAAAACCTCCTAAAGGCAAAAAATTTATGCAAACTGTAGGGAATTTCGTAAGCTTTCCAAAAAGTCTAGAATCGCTTCAATCAGAATCACAAGTAAAACGTTATGCCTCTTTTACTGAAGGTTGTTCCCCTAATGCAAAACTGAAAACTCGAAATCGATGAACATGAATTCTACCTCTTTCTCGTGCTTCCAAGATTCTCCAAATATCCTCATTTTTCACCCAACTCTAAAATTAGTCCGACTCCCATCCAATTATACTCAAGACATGTCAGTCTACCAGTTGGTTCATCAAATCGTCAATTCTTTGGAGTAGGTCCTTAATTCTCGATTATCTCCTTAACCCACCGTCAATAATCTACGCGCATCTCATATAACCAGCATTCCATACATACACTCATATAAGCTTCATTTCACTAAGAGTTAAATTACTTGCTCAGCAGATAAAGACACCAATTCCCAACTGTCTCCAAACTCAGATTTATTATTCCATACACAAGTCACAATTATCTTCCCTAGACATCAAAAATGATCCTTCAGCTATGTATCACTACTCGTCACACTACTCCCTATCCTCTGAGAAGTAACATAAATCATACCGGCTTGTTCTCCCTCACTCTATCTTGAACTTGGCTGGCAGCTAAGAATTCGTGAATCCGTACCCCCGTTGGTTCGCGATATTCCAACTCGAGCAACACTTATACTCTTACGATCAATATCACCTTGAATCAACTCTTTGCACCAGAAACAACTCTGGGAAGCAAACTTCTTCCCCGCTTGTTTAGAAGTAACACCTGGAGACAACGATTAGTAAACACACAAGTACCGACAATCTTCTACACACTTGTCATACACTAAAGGATAAACAACACTGGACAACATTGGCCAGACAGACCGACCTGCTCTGATACCACTAATGTAACACCCTTATAACCCCACATAAAAATCATCATATTTAACTGAAATAAATTAGAGTACTAAAAGAAGGTGTCACATTTTCTTCATACAACATCAACTCAGAAATATTTCATTTAAAATAACATTTTATTCAAAAATCAAAACTTCGCAGCGGAATTATATAATAAAAAATATTTTCCTCTTATTTCATTAAAATATAAAGACCTCTTGGTCAAAGTCAACATTCATCATTCAGCTCAATGCAACACATATTAACTCATAAATTAATCCTAACAAAACGACAATTAATCATATAAGCGTTCTATTCCCCCGATGTTACATCTATCAGAGCAAGACACCAAACACTCTAGAATTAAGCTAAACAGCTTCCAGCTAAGACTTCACGCATCATGAACTCATCTCAGATATTTGCACGTTACCCACGTAGAGGCAATATTCAAACAGGCAGGGTGAGTAATCACAAATCATTATACGAGATATAAGCAATATATCATATGTATAACAATTAAATCACTACAACATAACGATCACACTTCATACTCAAAACAACAACAACATCATATTAATCATAAAACGTCAATACTCTATTAATTAATCATATATTTAACTTATAATCAAACATCATGTAATTCCTCAAACAATGCAAATGCAACATCATATGGACTCATGCATGTGGTACCGAAAAACATCACTGATGACTTAGTCATCGTTATCTCCAAAGATCCCCACCAATAGGATCAGTTCCCGCTTGGAACTAGAGCACATCATCATTTGCACTTAATCCACACAATGGGATTAAGGCCATCACTGGACATTATCATCCTACAATTCTTCACTAGATCCTCATCCTGCAAAACATCACTAGAATATTCGTCCTAAACAATGCTATGAATGTATGATGCGTAACAACAATTAAATACGACCACGGCTAGTCAAAACTCATCATCATTCATCAAGATATAATCATGTATCTCATAAAACATCTTAATTGTCATAATCGTTATAAATATCCTAAACCTCATAATTATCATATTCTCTTCACATAACTCATATACACATACAACATAGATAACACATCATCAATCATCAAATCATCATATCCTCTTTGCATATTTCATGTATATATACACATCATAGACAACACATCATCACTCACCAAATCATCGCATTTACATCATATATCATCATATATACACACAATCATGGTTAACAAAAAGACATTTCATCATAATAACATTAAGAAATTTACTTCAAAATATCATCATAGCATTTTATATAATAAAGCATGCACACATAATTTATTTGGCATGTAATCTCGTCACTTAATTTATTCGGCATGTAATCTCATGTTTTTTTACTAAATTTTCGAACGTTGCGACATCTATCCCACACATCAAATGACATGTAAAACCGATTCGCGGTTTGAACACTAAATTCACATATATCACATAATTTTATACATATACTACATATAAGTCACAGTATACACAGTGCATAACACATATCAATATTCTTTCTCGGAAATTCAGAATCTACAAAGCGAGGTCTCCCACTGTAGATGCCCACTAAAATACTGTCACTTTGGTTTACCAACTTCCATCTAAATTCCAACACAACTAATGATCAATTTACCTGTTACCTCACTAAAATATAATCCATCGTGATGATCCTACACTCATTTACAGTTACTGGTACATATTTATTATTTATGTATTGCATTTTATTCTCTTTTAATTCTCAATGCTTAGCGGAAATTATAGTTTTAGAATTATGTTTTAGCATAAAAATATGATTTATGAAAATATGCTAAATGGAATTAAAAACACATAACCAAACTATACAAAATTCATGTGGCACCTGCCACATTTCCTAGTGACCCCTGCCATCCACCAACACCTAAACATGGCGCTGACCACATTTCCAAGTGGCAGCCGCCACCCCCAACTGCATACAGTGGCGCAAGCCACTTCCTTTTCTTCTTAAGAATGTGGCGCAAGCCACTTCTAAGTGGTGGTACCCGCCATCCAGTCAACAATCATCGGGAAATATTCCAATCTTGAAGCCTAAAATGTCAGCAATGATTTGCATTCTGGAGTGGGAGATGGCTCTTGATAAAATAGTAGACTTGCTACGGCTTACCAAGTGACCAGAGGTCTGAGCATATTGTGTAAATAGATCCCTCAGGTTTTCAAGGTTCTTCATCTTCCCATTACAGTAAATCATAATATCATCATCATAAAGGCAATGGGAAAGGAAGATGACATTTTTAGAAGCTTTGATCAGATGTAGCTTTCCCTCACAAACCAACCTAGTTATACTCCTACTGAGTACATCTTTAGCTAAACAGAAGAGAAGAGGGGATAAAGGATCCCCTTGCCTAACTCCTCTGCTACATTTAAAGTAACCATGAGGCTTTCCATTAATGGAGATGGATAACCTTGCAGGATTGAGAATAATATCCACCCATTTGCAAAATTTGTCATTGAAACCAAAAGCTCTTAGTACCTTATCCAAGAATGTCAAATCAAGAGTGTCAAAGGCTTTAGTAATGTCAATCTTCAGAGCTAGGCTGCCACCAAATGATTTAGACTGATGAAGGTTGGCTGCTTCAGAATTAAGGCAAAGGCAATCTTGAATTCTTCTGCCTTGAATGAAACCTTTCTGCTGGGGGGAGATGATGTTGGTCATGATAGGAGCAAGTCTGTCAGCCAAAACTTTGTAGATTATCTTGAATTTTAAATTATCCATGGCAATAAGTCTATATTGATCAATCATATCAGCTCCTTGTTGTTTAGGAATTAGAATCAGGGTATTAGCATTGTAGTCAGGGAGGATCCAACTCTTAGTAAAAAAATTCAGTGATGGCCTTGGCTACATCCAATTGTATAATGTCCCAGTAGTGTTGGAAAAAGAAAGCCCCAAAGCCATCAGGGCCAGGTGCTCCATTGGTGTTGAGGCCAAAGACAACATTCTTGATTTCGTCTGAAGTAGGAATCATAGTTAGAAGATTGTTAATATTTTCATTAATAAGGTTAGGGATGAAATCTTGCACAAGAGAATTGGATGTAATAGTATTTTGGGAGCAAAAACGGTTTTGAAAATGATGAACCACATGATCAACAATGAGGTTTGGTTCAGTGATGATAGAATCCCCCACCCTGATGGAATTAAGAGGTCTAGTTGAGTTTTGTATTTTTTCCATTCCGTGAAAGAAAGCAGTGTTTCTGTCACCCTTAAGGTGCCAATTCAACTTAGCCTTTTCCTTCCAGAACTAGAACTGTTTTTTCAGGGCAACAATGAGATCTTTCTGAACCTTATCTTCCTCTTGTATCAAAGTTTCAGATGCACCAATGTTCTGAATTTGAGACTGTATATCCATCAAACTCTTTTCAAGTTCTTTAACCTGACTTTGAATGTTCCCAAAGGTGTGTTTGTTCCAATGTTTCTGCATACCTTTGAGGAGCTTAAGCTTGCTACTAAGAATAAACATTGGGAAACCATAGAAAGTGGTATTCCAAGCCTCTTTAATTACATCTTTACAATTAGGGTGCAAAGACCACATCTTTAGGAGCTTGAATTGAGAGCTAGTGGGGGAGCAAAGTCAAAATAGATGAGGATATGGTGATGATCTGACTTGCACCTGAGAAGAGAGGATCAGGATATGGAAGTGAAAGAGTTCATCCATAATTGGCTGCAAATAGCCCTATCAAGTCTCCTTTCAGTTAGGGCTAGTCCATGTCTTCTATTGGACCAAGTGTACCAGGCCCCTTAGTAGGGAGGTGAAGAAGTTCATTGGTAGAAGACCAATCTTGAAAGTCAGTCATAGGTAGTGAGGCTGGAGTGTGATTGCCTCTGTGCTCATCATCCCCTAAAATAGCATTAAAATCCCCCAAAAAACACCATGGCATCTGGACTGTTGTTAGGATTCTTTGAAGATTTTGCCAAAGTAACCTTCTCTTGATGTAGCAAGTTGAGGCATAAACACTAGCTATCCCAAAAGTAGTACCATCATTGGTAATTTTGAAAGCCACACATTGATTATCCACATGTAACACAATAGGGTTAATGTTTAGTCTACAAATACACCATAGGTTTGGTAGAGAATTATCCCTCTTGTTTAGAGCAAATAGTTTTAAACTAAGCATATGAAGCCAACCAAAGGGGAGGGAAATGGAGTTCATCCAAGGTTCAACAATTAGAACTAAGTCAGGCTTGTTAGTAGTAATTAGTCTTTTTAGGGACAATCTAGAGGGGGAATTGGCTAGACCCCTAATGTTCCAAAATATGCACTTCATCTGGAAGGCCTAGATGGACCAACTCTTGAACGAGTATCATACATGTCCCTTGTGGTAAGGAATTTTTTCCTTGTCCTTGTCCTTACTAGCTGAAATCCAAGGGGAGCATCATCAGGAGAGTTAGAAATGTCATCATCACCCTCCTCATTTTCAGCCAAATTGCCCCATGAAGTTTCAAAGAATACCATGTTATTTTGAGTGTTGATGTTATCCTGTTTTGTTGTATTTTCAGTGTGTTGAAAGATTTGAATGGTGCCAATATCATCTTGAGTAGCATCCACAAATTCAGGACCCTCATCACTGGAAATACCATCCTGAGTACCCTCATCACCTGTCTGATGTTGTTCTCTAGCGTCTTCAACATCATCAATTATGTCAACAAGATTCAAAAATTAATTCTTAGTGTTTGTAATCAGAGCTTTTTCAGTAGGTATCTCAACAGGTATACTTGGTTGTGTTGCAGCCTTTGTATTGTTAATATTGTTGTGATCATCATTGAGCACCAATGGCTCTTTCTCTTTTCTTTTGTCATTAACCTGAACATATTGCTTTCTTTCAACTGCTTTATGATTTGTTTTAGGAGCTTCTTTATTTTTATGAGCTAGATCCTCCCTGCCAGCCAGGGCCGGCCCTAGGGGTAGGCCACCAAAGCTACCGCCTAGGGTCTCACATTTATATTTTCTTTTAAAATTTTAATTAATTTTTTTTATAAATAATGTTATAAATTATGTTATGTAATAATTAAATAATACATTGATGACATTTTCACTATATTAAGATATTAAGGAAATGTAATAAATAAAAAAGAGAGAATAATAATTTTATTAAATTATTCTTATTTTCGGCATGTTCAAATTATTGTCAAGCAATGAAAGAGAAATAATAATTTAAGAGTATTAATTAGAGGATATATTAAAAGATAAAATATAAATTTGTATTGAAAACTAAATACGCTTATTTTGGAATAAAATATTTTTTTTTAAATGTGACACTTATTTTGGAACAAATGGATTAACATCTATCTAACATATATAATTATATAAATCATATAAATGTATTTTTTTTTATTTTTCAATTTAAAATTATATGTATAAATGATAAATTTTTGAGTTCTTTAATATAATAGAAGACTTAATATCAATTTGTTCTTAAAAATAGTTTTGGCATTATTTTTTAATTATGATTTTCTTAAAAAATGAGAAGAGTGTTTGGATGAGTTACTTTTATTATCAACTGAAATACAATACTAAATAAATTGATTATACTAATTTAATGATTTTACATTATAAAATAACTAAAATATAATAATTAAAAAAAATAGTTTTATTATATTAAAAGTATGTAGTTTTAAATTTCGCCTCGGGCCTCGAGAAGTGTTGGGTCGGCCCTGCTGCTAGCATATTTGTTATAGTGTGAGATGTGGTGACCTATCATGTTAGAAATCTGGTAAGTTTTCTTAGGCTATCTCAACAAAGAAGGCAAATCTTTGTCTATCAACTAAGACCTTATGTCTTAAGGGTTGTGATAAATCCAGGTCAATCAGGACCCTGACATACTGACCAAAAGTTCTATCAAACATTGGCTTGGATGTTATGGAGTCAGTGCAAATAAGTGTCCCTACGCTGCAGGCAATGATAAAAAGAATCTTAGGCCTTCAGTATTCCCGTGCCAACCCAAATAGCTTAACCCAGACTTGAGCAGTGGTACAAAGAAAATTAGACTATAAAGAAAATTAGTCTAAATCATTTAATAGTTTATATTAATTCATAAATATTAACAAATATTCAAAATCGATTTACATCTGAATCATTTAATAATTATTGCATGTCAAATAGGTGTCATACCTATCCCTTTTGGATCATTTAATATTTTATATTGTCTATTTTCTATAGTTTATATGAAAAGACATTTTCACAATTGAAATAATGATAGTAAATGTGTGTATTTATTTAGAATCCAACATGGACCGTACCAAGATCTCATAACATTATTGCATACTAAATATAGGAAAATATTATAGTAATCTCCAAACTGTCTTTTTGTGGTTCTCAAAGGAACAACAAGTGACCATAGATATTCCATTCCATTTCATCCACACCTATAAAAAGTATTCGTGTATCATTTCCCAACAATGAATCCAAATATAAAAACGTTTCTATGGCTTATAACTTTTTATTTCTTTATAATAATTTTATTTTTGTTTAATATAAATTTATTGGTAGCTTTTAATTTTTCTAATAATCTCGTCGTATTTTTGTCTCACTCCACTGTATTTAATGGAGATTTGGTGGGTTAATAATCCATCAAACAAAATTCATTTACCTAATGTGCATTTCAATTAAAAAATAGATACGGATAATTTTTTATCTTAATAAATTAAATAAAGCTTTATTGAAAAAGAAAATTAATTAATTTACTAAGAGAGCAAGCTTCACATGATTTATATCCTTTTGTAAGCTTTAAACCTTTCAATGAATGATCATTGTTGAACCAGGGTGACCTAAACGATTCTACTATAATGTCATCGTTTTGTGATCTTCTTTTACTATCAAATTACATTCAATTGCATGTATATAAGTATAATGTAATATAGAAGACAATTTTGTAGTTTTTCTAAAATTTTCTTCTTTCTCAAAACATTAGCAGTGATATTAATGTATTTCACGTTACCTTCAATTGTAGTTTCAGTATCATATCCTTGATGATATATGTCGTTAAAACTCGACAAATTTCTCTTTGATTTTGGAGAGTATAAAGTATTTTTAATGACAAACTTTGTCCCATTTAGTAATATGGACATAACATTACATGTTCCTTCAATTAAATCTGCATGACCTGGGATTGTATTTATTACACCTTTGTGGGACTTATTTCAGTAAAATATCTCTTACTTTTGAGGATTGTATGGGTAGTCTCTCTGTCCGGAATGCAAATGTCTTTGACACGTTCCATGTCTAACCTTATTAAAATAAAAATAAAGAGTAAATAGAGAGTAAATCAACAACATATTTAACATTTTATTTTATGCAGGCATAAGATACATAAAACAACATACATATTCTTGAGTTAATATATATTCCAAATATAAAGTTAATAGAAGCATATCACACATTATTCAAATAGTTACTTAATTCAGTGTTCCTTCAACGAAATCATCACTCTCAAAATATGTATTATCATTTCTGGGTTCAATCTCATTAAAATTCACTTATTTTCTCTTTTCGTTACAGAAGTCATTTGTCTTTTACACAAATGTTCTGGTGTTCTACACAGCTTAGACCAATGGCCTTTCTTTCTGCATCTGTAGTATACATCCTCATAATTTCATGAGGGACCTTCTTGGATATACTTACCCTTTCCTTGGCAATTCCAATTATTTTGGTCATATCTGGGAGATCTATAATTATTCATATGACTTCGTCCACTTCCTCTACCACGAAAATAGTTTTGACCTTGGAAAAGGTTTCGACCATGATATCTTCATGGATTGTGACCATCAAAACGAGCACGACCATTATTACCATCAAAACTAACATGACCACCACGCCCACGATCAAAGGTTGTGGCGTTAATTTTAGGATATGTTATTGTTCATGTGAGTCGTGTGTGATGGTTTTTTATAAGGAGCGCGTTATTTTGTTCTGCCACTAGAAGAGCTGCAGCTAAATCAGAATACTCAGTGAATTCCCTCATTATATATTGTTGTTGCAATAATACTTGGGATGCATGGAAAACTGGAAAAAAAATTTCCAACTTTTATTTTTCAGTTATAATTGCGCCACAAAATTCAAGTTGTGTTATAATTTGGTGCATAACAAAGTTATATGCAATGACACTTTTATAGTCTTGGAACCTTAACTTGTTCCACTGATCCATTAATGAGGGTAATAAGACTTTCTTCTGATGTCCAAATCTTGATTTAATTTTGTCCCAAAAATCTTGGGATCTTTAGCATTTGAATATTATGTTTGGAATCCATCATCAAAATGGTGCCTGATTATTCTGTTCACTTTTGACATTTTCTTTTCCATTTCATATGGGTCATCTGTTGATTTTCCATAATTGTCTCCTTTAAGTATTTTGTTAAGTCCCTCGCATGTAAGGTATTCGATCAAATTGTTATTTCATGTTATGAAGTTGTCCCATATTATGCTTAGAACTTTCAATTGATGCTTAAGATTTGACATGATTATATCTATAATTCAGATGAACATAATCAAAATTTAATATATAAACTATATATATATATATATATATATATATATATATATATATATATATATATATATATATATATATATATATATATATATATATATATATATATATATATATATATATATATATATATATATATATATATATATATATATATATATATATATATATATATATATATATATATATATATATATATATATATATACACATATATCAATAACAACGATTACAAAAAAAAACTATGATCATGATTTATACAAAAATCTTTACTAATAAACTAAGTTAAGACTAGTAATGGTAAACCAATAAGTATCATTAATGCTACATAATCATTACCTAGTTCTTCATGCTTGATGATACAAATAAGGAATAAAATAATGACAAGTAGAGTGATGAACAAAAGAAGAAATCTAGCCATTTGAAAGATATGAATGAATATTTGAGAATGATGTAAAATTTATGAAAGAATTTGAATTATATATAGATAAATTTGTAAAATAGTCGTTAATGTTACCGTTATTGAAAAGAAAACGAAAAAGGAAAAAGATAAATAAAAGATAAATATCATCAAAACAAGATTAAAGTGATAACTTTTGAATATATATCTTCCGTTAGAAACGATCGTGCTGATAACGTGTTGAGAAAAACCGATTTTGAATATTTGTTAATATTTATGAATTAACATAAGCTACTAAACTAGTTGGAATAATCAAAGAGATAAAAAGATGGAAGAGAGAAAAACTTATGGATGTTTTCAAAGTAAGTTTTGGTGTGTATTTTACATTGTCAAAGGTAGTATTTATACTACTTAAAATATTACTATAACACAAATGTAATAATTGGCCTTATTATTTTATCTTTGACAAATTATAACTACAATAATTTATCTTACTATTTAAATAGATATTTCAAACCTATAATTATTTTAAATATAATAATATTATAACATGAGTATTTATATGTTGTTTATTTTCTACTAAACCAAATTTATTTTCATACTATTTTAAATTCATATAGTTTTGATACCCTATTTTACTTGATTTTCGAAATTAATCATTCTATTTTAAATTCAAACATTTTTATTCTCTCTATTTTAAATTTAAATACTTTTAGTTATTCTCTCACGTGTTTTCATTGAAAATTGATGAGATATTCATATTTTCACTTATATTTTTATGTATAAAGTTCAACAATGTGTTTATATACAATAATTTGTTATGTTTCATAAATAATTTGTCATTTAAAAATGAAAAAAATTGTTAATTTTAAGTGCAAAAATATGAGAGAGATAAAACTGTTTAAATTTAAAAGGAGAACCAAAATTGTTTCAATTTAAAATAAGATAATCAATTTTATGAATCAAATAAAATAGGAGAATTAAAGATATATATATATATATATATATATATATATATATATATATATATATATATATATATATATATATATATATATATATATATATATATATATATATATATATATATATATATATATATATATATATATATCATGGTTTCCTTTAATTGTATAAGTGATCGTAATGTTGCTAGAGTTTTCTTGTTTGGTCTCAATTTCTCTGGTTTATTGAAGCTTCTTATTAAACGTGAATTTTAGAAGTTAATGAATTTTTGAAAAATATGATACATGATAATTGTTGGGGCGATTCGAGGATCCACGAGGGAACATTTCAACTTGAGATACATCTTTGTGATAGATACACTACATATCCACCTAAAACCTTATGGTGATAGGTGTGTGGATTCTCTCACTTATATAGTGTTCAATATAATCTTCCATTTTCTAATCAATGTGAAACTTCTTCCTCACACTTGATTCTCAATAATAATATGTATACAAATTTTGTTCTATCATCTAATAATAAACATATGATCATAGCCACTAAGGGTTTCATGTGGGTCATTTGGTGAATCTATTAGGAAGATCTACGGATGTAGGCATTCCCAACATTGATGTAAGATCGTTAGGTCTATGTTGACTTAATGTCTTGTATGTTAAAGGCGATGATTGATACACACTACTCTAACTCTTTTTCTAAATTCAAATATATATGCCAAACATAGCCGTGACCCTGAGAATTTGTTTTTTAGTGGTTTTAATCATAATGTCTCACTGTACGTGTCAATTTGTTGTCAAACTTGAAAGTTAATTGAGATATCTACAAAATAGTTCTCAATTTTGATTCATGATGAGTAGGGAGTTTTTTCACTGAACTATGGATTTCTTAATTCGTCTTATAAGTGTTAAGTACATATATTTTGAACGAACAAACTAAAAATTGCATAAAATAAAATAAAATAGAATGATAAAGGGATATATATATATATATATATATATATATATATATATATATATATATATATATATATATATATATATATATATATATATATATATATATATATATATATATATATATATATATATATATATATATATAACTTGTTTGATTGATTGTTGTGCTTATACAATTTACAAATATAGTATTTATAAGAAATGTGTAGGTATGCTGAATAAAACGACTAGCCTAAATAAATTAGTCTTGCTCAACTTTTTTTTTTAAGTTGTTGATTTATAAATCATTAAC
The DNA here is from genome assembly GCA_963966055.1 of Lathyrus aphaca. Classification (NCBI taxonomy): domain Eukaryota; kingdom Viridiplantae; phylum Streptophyta; class Magnoliopsida; order Fabales; family Fabaceae; genus Lathyrus; species Lathyrus aphaca. Next base: position 539,727,863 of record OZ014524.1, read on the forward strand.
AACTTGTTTACAAAGAAAATATTTATGATTAATCTTGTTTAAGTTATATATATATATATATATATATATATATATATATGGTTTGCTAACGTATACCCACTTGTTTTTATGAAAGTCTATTTTAGTAAGCTATAACTGAAAAATGGTTAAATACACCTTAAGGTGCAAGTTGCTGAAACAAACCTTCATAAAAATAAGTGGGTGTATTATAGCAGACCCCCGTGGGATTTGCTATAACACACCCACTTATTTTTATGAAGGTGTATTTTAGCAAGTTAAAACTAAAAAATGGTGAATGCATCCTAAGATGCATGTTACTAAAATAGACCTTCATAAAAATAAATGGGTCTACGTTAGGAAACTCATATATATATATATATATATATATATATATATATATGAAATTGGGTTGTGTTTGGTACATTGATATAAACACTTGGTGGATCAAATCAATATCTGAGATTTAGTTTTCTCAATACTATGGGTGGGAATAGGTCAGACTGACCTACAGAGACTTATAAAAAGGTCAGACTTAGGCTTTTTTAAAAGCCTATTTAATTAAATAGGCCAGACTTAGACTATTAAAAAAATCTATGAAACCTTATAGGTCGACCTATATCTTCATATATATATATATATATATATATATATATATATATATATATATATATATATATATATATATATATATATATATATATATATATATATATATATATATATATATATATATATATATATATATATATATACTAAATAGTTTGTCCTATAGATGCATATATATTAGAAAAAAAGGATACATATGTTGACATATATATATATATATATATATATATATATATATATATATATATATATATATATATATATATATATATATATATATATATATATATATTAGAACAAAGGTTAAATAGGTAGGTCTATATATGCATATATAGATCATCTTATAAAGTTTCTTAAGTAATATAGAATAATTTAGAATCTTAATGAGAAAAAGGTTTGTAAATAGACTTGCAGACCAGACCAGACTCTTAAAAAGGTCAGATCAAGCCAAAAAATTGAGCCTATAATAGATCATAGGGTAGATTCAGGCCTTTTAAATTTATTGTAGGTCGGACTCAGGCCTTATAAAGTTTAGTCTAACCTAACCTTTTTTCACCCCTACTCAACACTCATCCCTTTCTGCACTATTAAGATGGGCGGTCCAATAACACAAATCTCATTACAAGTCATTTAATAAATTTTAAATAAACTTTAATACTACCAACCTACCTCAATCTTTCAAAACCAACTTATAAATAAAAAGTTATTATTTTTATGTAAATTATATTTTTAATTTATGTGATACTTGAATTCTTTTGAATATATTTTTTCAAATCCAACACTAATGAGTTTGATGTGTGAATATAAACAGTAGATCATCTGATTTGAATTGATACTGAGAGATTTAATTTTTCTAGAAGTATATTTATTATGTTAATAAGTGACTATTTTAAAAAAATATATTTAATATATTTTATTAATTTTTTTTCAAATAAATGTAGAACACCCAAGATAGTAAGAGTTATCCACTTCTAGTTGTAGCTACAATTGCCAAAATCCTCCAAGTTGTACTATAAATACATGTTGCTTGGGAACTAAAGTATCACACACCAATAACCTTTAGCTAGTTAATGCTACGATCCCACACCTTTTGGTATTTATCATCCTACCTATCCCTATGTCTACAACAAAATTTGCCAAAATCCATACACTTGAAGAACAAGAGCAACTTAGCCATGAAATCAAAAACATGCTTTTGTCTCTTCCAAGAGAGAAAGGTTGGAGAACACCTTACATATATCTCTTCCAAGGATTTTGGTGTCAACCAGCTGAAATCCAAGCCATAAGCACTTTCCAAAATCACTTCCAAGCTAAAGATAGTGATGTCTTTGTTGCAACTGTTCCAAAATCAGGCACAACTTGGTTGAAAGCTCTAACTTTTTCCATCATGAATCGCCAACACCATTCCATTTCCTCCAAAAACCATCCTTTGCTTAGTTTCAATCCTCATCATCTTGTTCCTTTCATTGAATACACTGTCTATGGTAAACATGATAAATCCCAAGTTCCTGATTTGTCCATTTTTCATGAGCCTAGACTTTTTGGCACACATATTCCATTTGCTTCATTGCCTAAGTCAATGAAAAACTCCAATTGCAAGATTGTTTATATTTGTAGGAACCCTTTTGACACATTTATCTCTTCTTGGATGTTTGTCAACAAAATCAAACCTCCTTCCATGGCTACATTGAGTTTAGAGGAAGCTTTTGAAATGTATTGTAAAGGGTCAGTTGGGTATGGACCAGTTTGGAATCACATGTTGGGTTATTGGAATGAGAGCAAAGAGAGACCAAAAAATGTTCTTTTTTTGAAGTATGAGGATTTGAAAGAAGATGTGGTTTTTCATTTGAAAAAATTGGCTAACTTTTTAGACTGTGGTTTTACTATGGAGGAAGAGAATGAGGGTGTGATTGAAAATATAATAAAGTTATGTAGCTTTGAGAAAATGAAGGAGTTGGAGGTTAATAAGATAGGAACATTTGGAAGAAACTTTGAGAATAAGTTCTTGTTTAGAAAAGGTGAAATTGGTGATTGGACTAATTATCTTTCATCTTCAATGGTTGAAAAGTTATCTAAAATCTTTCAAGACAAGTTAGCTGGAAGTGGCTTGAACTTTAGAGTCAAATAATGTTACTTCAATCTACTTGCTATCAAGTTTATAAATGGTGTTGCAAATATTGTTATGCTATTTCCTTTTCATAAATAAGTATAATAAAATGGTCTAGCTAAGTCGTAATATGATTGTTTTTGGAGATTTGTTGCATTCGAGGTTTTAGGATAAATCGATTTGTTAGATCTGTGAGGGTTTTTTTTTCTTTTTTTTCTGATGTTGTATTCTTCTGCTTTTTGTTTGTCTAAAATTTATCAGATTTGTTATTTTTACGCATTTTTGATGTTAATGTTCTTTATTTTTCTTGTATATTTTGAAACTTTTTTTTCTCTTTTATATTTATATATTTGATTTCTACTTAATAGAAATAACAATTACTTACTATATGATAAATTGTGTTTTACTTCATTTAGAGTTTGCAACTCTATCCTTTAAATTAATCTATAGATCGAGATTTCGATTAGGTTGCAATTGTTTGATTTTTTTTTCTTTTTTAATAGTCTTTGATTCAATGATGGTGATATAGTTGACTTGAACTATAATTTAATTATTTTTAAGAATGTAGTTTTTAGAGGGTGGTTTTCTAGAGATAACTTGATATGACTTATTTAATTTTTGTTATATGATTAACTATTATTAAGCAAACCTATAAAAAATTGAATATGATAAATTATTATTTTTTTGTTCTTTTAAAATAAAATTAAAAAATTCTTGATGCAATTGTTTATATTTCTTTCTTATTCATTTATCTAACATTGACAAGACAAATATAAATAAATTTAGTTTCTATAAATAGAAATATATATATATATATATATATATATATATATATATATATATATATATATATATATATATATATATATATATATATAAAATTATAATTAAAAGAATTAGGAATCGGTTAGATTAGGTATTTGCTATTTGTTAATTGAGTTACATGAATTTATGAGTTTGATTATTCAGGTCAATATTTCTTTGTATTTTTTATTACATAGTTTGTCAATAAGTTGGTGATATTTATAGATCAATACTTTTTATAAAAAAATATTTAAATAAAAATAAAATATTTAAATAAATAAATATTTATATTTAATGTATGATCTATCCTAATAAAAAATAAAAACTACTATTCTTTAAATTTATAAAATTTATAAGAAATTAATGTTGTTTCATTTAAGTAAGATCAAAATGTACCTATATTTTAATTAATTTTTTATTTAATAAAATAAAAAAATTATAATATTTCATTATCCAAATATTCTTAATTTAATTTAGAATTCTTATTAAAATTATGTATCAGAATAAAATATATTTTTATTTTTAAAAAACTGATATTAGATAATAATTGTAAGTATTTTAATTGATTGTATATAAAACTATTTTACACACTGATAGTGCACTATTTATTTGACTTTTTGAAAACTTCACATTGAAAAAAAAAAAACTAACCTTAAGATTCTGCAAAATCTAACTGTTAGGGAATATATTTTCTAATAGAAAAGTTGATTTTGATTCTTTTAACTTTAATTTTATAATTTGATGTTGTCGTTGGTGAAGTTGAGATTCAAAGAACCTTTTAGTAAAGGAGCTGATGTTATGGTTGATTATGTTTTGTTCAATCAAATGGAATCATTAGTAAAGCATTTGATTAACAGATATTATTTTTTGTCTTTTTCTTGTTGACGGCAAACTTGTCCTTTTGCTGCTTGCATGAGTGCTGTATGTTTGACGGCAAATTATTACTATCATGAGTTTATAATTTCCAATTACTGGACTGTGATTTCTTGTTGACGGCAAATTTGTCTTCTTGGAAGGGTTATCGTTGTTTTTATTAATAAAAGTTGTATGTTATATGAAGTTTATGCTATGTATTGATTATTTTGTTGTTTTTAATAAGATTTATTTGCTGTATCTTGTATGATATTTAAGGTTTATTGTTGATGAATATTGTTTTTAATGTTTGTTTAAAAGATGAGTTTATTATATCTTACGTGGTTTGAACATTTTTTCAATCCTTTACTGAATATATAACTTTTCAGTTTGCATAAGAAAATTATAATATGATAGATAAAGTTATATTAAAAAACAAGTTACTTATTCAATTCTGGATTAGAACTCTTTAGTCTGTTATATGCATTTTATTATTCAACTGTTAGAACTTGGTTTAATGTTTCTAGTTCTTCAACTCGTTCTTTCTCCATATCTAATTTTTGTTTACAAAGTAAATAATATTTTGTAAAATAAATTATAGATGAAGAAATGAAAGGTTAAAGAACTAGGAGCATTAAACCAAATTCTAACCATTAAAGAACAAAATACAGATAAAGAGTTGAAGAATTCTTATTTAGTATTGAGCATATAACTTGTTATTCTAACCTAACTTAATTTGTCATATTATAATTATATAGATCAAATTTAAAGATTATATGTTTAAAATATTGTTATTTTTTTTCAGATGAGTGAAGGATATTTGCTCAATTTCAAAATAAATATGATATTTGACACTTTAGACATATTGAAATAAATAATAAATAAAAGAAAATAACAATTTTATTAAATTATTTTTATTAACTATAAATATATTCGAATTCACATTTATATGAAGTGAGAAAACAATTAATTGAAAATATCAATTAAAGAGTATTAAAAGATAAAATATATTATATATATTTATGATTTATCCACCTCTCTATCGTAAACTGTATTATATTTATTTAATTTCTTTTGTATAATAGTGTATTAAATTCTAAACAATTAGTACATGGTGTTATAATTATTGTGCTTAAAAAAACAGATATAAATAATGTTCGTAATAGCTGTTGCAATCTTAACCATATTTTCAACGAAATATATACCTATTCTTATATAATAAAATCAAGGTATTTAATTTAATTGTAATAAATCTTAACCAATTTTCAACCAGACAGATAGATATCTATTCTTATACTAAAAAAAATCAAAAATATTTAATTGTAACAAATCTAATCGTATCTTTCTCAATATATACACTTTATGGGATCAAATTTTAAATAATTGAGACTTATTTAAAGTATAAAAAATGGTGGAGTAACATGCATGTATATATTATATACCTGAGAATGCACCCACGAGTTCTGTATGTTTGACGGCAAATTATTTTATTGGATGAGTTTATCAACTTATCACATTTTTCCTTCAAAATTATTTACTTTTGTCATGTTTTGGAGGCAGATTTAAGGAATGATTAGGCCTCTTTGCGGAATTCACATGATTTAAGGAATTTACCTGAGATTACATGATTTAAGGAATAATTTATTTTAGTTTGGGATTGAATTGTCACCTTTGTAATTTTACTACTATATATTTGTAAAGTCTTGTCGTCTAATTTGTGAATTGTGTATCTATTGTCTTATTATTTTTTTATATAATATTTTTGATAGAATTAGAGTTTGACCTAACTTAAGGTGAGTTAGGTCATGTTTTGGAACTAAATCAAATCTAGAAGGTCCATCTTCTGCGCTGGAGTATAGAATTAGAGTTTGACCTAAATATAGAATTCACAAAGGGTTCATATAGAACTCACAAAGAGTTCATATAGAGTGGCATACCTCACCTTGCCAACCAGTTTTGTAAGGTTGAGTTAGGTCAAACTTTATTTCTATAAAAAATATTATATAAAACTCTAGATCTAAAACTCTAAATCAAATATGACATAATGAATTATACTTTCAACACACCACCTAATTCATTGTGTTTAAGCTATCTACATTCATCGTAGCTCTTAGTCTTCTGAATACTTCGACCTGCACTCCCTTTGTAATGATATCTGCAATCTGATTCTCAGTTCTGCAGTTTTCCAAGTTCATCTTCTCTTCTACTACCTGCTCTCGAAGATAATGGAACCTCACTTTGATATGCTTGCTTCGACCATACATTATCGGATTCTTCGCCAGATTGATAGCTGACATGTTGTCGATCTTCATGGTAATTGCTCCATGAGTCTTTGATGTAATCTCTTTGACCAAATTCACAATCCATGTTGCTTGACATGCACAAAGAGAAACAGTTATATATTTTGTTTCACATGACGACAATGCCACTACTGGCTCCTTTCTCGAACTCCAAGCAACTGGTGCACCACATAACATAAACACATATCCAACTGTGGATTTTCGATCCTCATCATCACTACACCAACTTGAATCAGTGTATCCTACTGACTTGCATTCTTTTCCTTCATCAACTGCTAGAAACAAAATGCCATAGTTGAGAGTTCCTTTTAGATACCTTAGTATCTTCTTCGTCGCAGCTAGGTGTGATACATTTGGCTTCTGCATGAATCTACTCACCATACCACAATGTATGCTAAGTCATGCCTTGTGTGACAAAGGTATCTTAGTGACCCAATAAGTATTTTATATTGGGTTAGGTCGACATCATCTTCATTTGAATCTTTCGACAATTGCAATCTAGGCTCAGCTGGAGTCGAAGTTGGGTTGCAATCTTGCATCTCGAATCTTTTCAGTATTTCACCTGCATATCTTCTTTGATGCATCATCAAACCTCTACCACTCTTGTAGAATTCGATGGCAAGGAAATATGAGAGATTTCCCAAGTCTGACATTTCAAACTCCTCACTCAGGTCATGTTTGAAATCTTCGATCTCCTTCTTACAACTTCCTGTTATCAACAGATCATCGACATAGAGACATAGTATAAGTAATTCATCATTGCTTCTTCTTACATATACTCCATGCTCAGTTGTGCACTTCACAAATTCATTCTCTCTTAAAAATCTATCAATCTTCTTATTCCAAGCTCTTGGAGCTTGCTTAAGTCCATATAGGGCTTTATGCAGCCTGTACACCTTTCTCTATTCGGCTTGTTTCACAAACCCAACTGGTTGTGCCACATAAACTTCTTCGTCTAAGGGGTCACTGAGGAATGCACATTTTACATCCATCTGACATGTGTGCCAATTTTTCATGTTCGCTAGACCAATAACCAACCTGGTTGTTTTGATCCTAGCAATAGGTGAAAATACTTCATCCAAGTCGATTCCTTCCTTCTGAAGAAATACTTTCACCACAAGTCTCGTCTTGTGTCGAATCACTTTTGTTAGACGTTGTGGCTAGTGATCTAGAGGGGGTGAATGGATCACCTCCTTGTTTACAAGGATTTAAAACGTTTTTCAGAGTTTTCAAAGATTTACGGAAACAACGGTCCCAAATATACAAGCGTCTATTCTGGACCAGCCACTAGAAGACCAGACATGTGATAACGTGCTGGATTTACGATTGAGATGATAAAGGATTAAACACACAAGATGTAAAACAGTTGAATGCACCTATCACTAAAGCTATTTCCAATGAATAAAAAACAAATGAAAACGTAAATAGAGATAGAGAAGGAATACAATACGCCGAGATTTGGTAAGGAAGTTCCCCACGTTCGTCCTCGCGTGTGGGTACGTCTCCCTCTCAATTTCAAACCGAAATTGAGAACTTTTATATCAAAATTGTTGAATTCGTCGATTACAAGGTTGCAATACAAACACCAGAAATCTATACACCTAGATCTTCCTATTGTATCAACCTTCACTTGATCTGAGCCCAATCAAGATTCCCTGCAAGTAATACAAGCAATTCACCGGTTCCACGACCTATTTGCGAAATCCCCCCGATTTCCAAATCTTACGCTGCGGCTGAATCTGTCTTGTAAACGTGACTAACAAACCCTCAAGAACACGCCCGTTCTTGAAGGAAAACTCAGCTGGATTTTCCTTGAAACCTTCTATCAATCTTCAACTCAGCTGGATCTCCGATCGTACCACTCAACGTTATCTCGTAAGCCTTCAATTCACAGAACAGCACACACTTCCTTGTTGATGTTCTTGAATTAAGGTATCTTGAGAAGATGATGAAGATGAATTTGATTCTAGGTTTCAATCCTGCTCAACATTGAAGTTCCAACACTCCAAAATCCCTTTCTTGATGTGTTCTTCAATGATCTATCACTGTAAAATTCGTCTCCAATTTTCTGTGATCTGTTATAACTAAATGAAACACTCCACATATATATATATATATATATATATATATATATATATATATATATATATATGCAGATTCTGTTAGAAGAAAAACAGACTAATGAATCGATTCAAGACACGATGAATCGATACATACTGAACAGATTTATAAAAACAGAGAATAGAACAAGCAATGAATCGATGTATGTTTGTATGTGTCGATTCATAGAAGAAAATCCAGAACCATTCAAACAGCATGAATCGATACATGAGAAGATGAATCGATTCATTTTGCGAATTTCCAGAATCCTTCAAACAGCATGAATCGATACATATTGGAATGAATCGATTCATTTTGCATATTTTTCGGAAACACAAAACATTGATAGAAAATGAAACAAAAGATCTAAAGGCAAGCATTTTTCTTAATATAAAAAATACAAACACTTAAAAATTATAATCAATCAAAACTAGAGTTGCTCACAAACTCCCCCTTTTTGATGATGACAAAAAATTTGAAGTGTGAGAATTAAGAATTACTCCCCCTGAGTTTGTGCCTGTCATTCATTTTTCACACTTGCCTTGCCTTTGCCTTTTCTCCCCCTTTGTCAACATCAAGAAGGAATGCATAGGTGAAGAAACAAAAACAGCAATACAAAGATATATAAGCATAGTTCATTCACAAAGAATGAAACATAAAGTGCAAACAATTTAGACAAAAGCAAATAATCATAGGCAGTGAAATTGTCAAATAGAGTTGCGAATTACATAACCAAACCAAACCATAAAGTGTTCAAACAAGAAAAACAAAGAAACTTAAGCAACAAAAAATGATGATATGCAAAATGAAATGCAGCTTCAATGAGGGAAATGGCCACCACACGACTCCGCATCATCTCGATCAGGGTCACGGAAACTTGGAGGAGGAGGTGGAGGAGGTATTTCATCTGGATTCTGCCCCATGAATGCGTAACGCCTGAAACGCCTCTGAACCTCTGTGCTTTGAAACCTCTCCATAATCCCTGGGTGCGAATGGAAATCATTCATAAATCCAGACATCTCATTATAGAACACTTGATGCCACTTAACCAATTCAGTATGCCATGAATGTTGATTATGATACATTCGAGTATGCTCATCATGCCATTCTCGATGCTCTTTATGCCATTCCGTTTGCTGGACATGCCACGCACGAGCTTCTTCATGTCGGGCATTGTTTGCAACTTCCAACTGTGCAAACATTTCAGTAAGATAGGCCGGAGCAGCAGTAGATGAAGTCGGTGGAGCCGATGAGGGAGCGGGATCATAGTTTTTAGGGGACCACCTTTGTGGTGCCCACTCACCCCAACCGGTGTTGGCATTCGCATCAGGAGGATTTTCTGCATCTTCCATATCTTCATACCGTTGTTCTTCAACATAAATGTGTTCAGACGGAATGTCAAAGTTGTAGATGCGGGTTCGAGTGCTGCGTTCAAAGAAGTAGTAGCAGTGACGCTCGATGTCCCATCGATAACCCATATGAGAGAGTGTGGCATTGTTAAATTCTTGAACACTAGAAGATGATAAGAGAGGCACAGGAGGGAAAACCACTTTCCAAAACTTAAGAATCCTCATAATCTGGGAAGCATATGCAAGAGTGATGTTTTTAGAGCTGTTCCGGGTAAGAAAGATGCGCTTGACAAAGTCATTGGCCCAGTTTAATGGTATCTTTTTCTGCAGAATATACAATAAATGGATATCCGACTTGTCCAATCGTGAGTGCCCACCGGACCTTGGACGCAAGATATGTGAAAGTATCCAGTGCATAATTCTTGGAACACTTTTAATCATACCTGAAGTCAGAGGCTCATCATCAGCAAGAGGTCTTTCCAATTTAGAAATGGATGCACAATATTCCTTCAACTTAAACTGTGTTTCAAAATTCTGGTCATGCCACATCTGCAATTCAGGCAGCAGAGATGGCAGATTGAACACTGTGGACCAGTCACCAGCCTCAAAACGGTAAGTTCTGGTTTCAATCGAACACTTGAACAGGTAGCCTTTTCCAGTTTTCACACTAGCATAGAAATCAAGAATAAAGTCTTCATGATACTCATCTTTAACAGATAAAAAGGATCCAAGATTTTGTGCGTCGATTAAGTCCACAACTTCTTCTAAACAGAGAGTACGTACATCACTAGTATCGAAAACATGTGGTTTCATAACTAACCTTGTTTTAAAAGAAGCTTCAAATTCTTCAACAATGGCAGGATGAAGAATTGCAGTCCCAGATGGAGGAATTTCAGGAATAGAAGGAGCCTGATGAGAAGACCCAACGGGTTCCTTGCCTTTACGTTTTCCTTTTTCTCTTGGAAGCAAGATTCTTGGAGGCCTGGTGATGAGATTAGGGTTTTGAGAGAAGAGGGGTTTTTGTGACAGTTAGGGTTTGATGCAAATGATGCAAATGAGATAATGAGAAAGACATAATGGGGTTTTATAACTGATAGACATGTCATGGCAATTGCTGATGTGTCGATTCATTAAAAAATAAACTGAATTTACAACAGGATACGTCGATTCATGACTGTATGTATCGATTCATTTCACGAAAAATTTTAAAAATCAGAATGCTATGTATCGATACAAGCCATTATGTATCAATACATACTGTAACCATTTGGACAGAAATTAAAAAGAAAATCAACATGAATCGATTCAAGCTTGTTGTGATCGATTCATAATGCGAATTTTTGAAATACAAATGACAATGTATCGATACAAGTCACTATGAATCAATACATACTGTAACTATTTTGATAGAAATTAAAAGAAAATCAACATGAATCGATTCAAGCTTGTTGTGATCGATTCATAATACGAAAATTTTAAAATTCCAGTGGATATGCAAGAATTGACACAACAATGAATATGCAAAACAACCATTATGCTGCAGAATGAATCACAACATTGTATAAATGCTTAAGAATACTTTACAAATAAAAACATCAATGTTCAAACATTCATATGAAAAGAAGTTCATGTAAACAAGAAATCGTTGCTCAAACATACATTGATCATAGAATATCAACAAAGTGAAGAGAGGAACAATATTACCTCCGTCGTAGTATTCTCATGAGGTACGAGTGAAGACTACAATCAGAACATAGCAAATACGATGAGATAAATAGAAACTACATCAATCAAACTTAAGATACCAATGCGGAGAGATCAAGAATCCCCAATTCGCGACGAATGTTGAAGAATGGTTCAGTTGCCAAAGGTTTAGTGAAAATGCCAGCAAGTTGATTTTTAGTATCAACATGCTCAAAAACAACATCTCCTTTTTCAACATGATCGCGAAGGTAGTGATGTCTAATCTCAATATGTTTGGTGCGTGAGTGTAAAACAGGATTCTTAGTGAGATTAATGGCACTAGTGTTGTCACATTTAATTGGAATACGTTTAAGTTCAATGTCAAAATCTTGTAGTTGTTGTCTTAGCCACAAAATTTGAGCACAACAGCTACCGGCTGCAACATACTCAGCCTCTGCAGTAGACAAAGCTACGGATACTTGCTTTTTACTATGCCAACTTATTAAAGAATTTGAAAACAGATGACATGTGCCACTAGTGCTTTTCCTATCTGATTTGCAGCCAGCAAAATCAGAATCAGAGTAACCTACTAAGCTGCAATCGCTTCCATTGGAATACCAAAGCCCATATTTAGGTGTTCCATTAAGATACCTAAATATACGCTTGACTGACTTTAAGTGAGATTCCTTATGATTTGATTGATATTTTGCACACATACACACACTAAACATGATGTCTGATCTAGAAGCAGTAAGATACAAGAGAGATCCAATCATACCTCTATACCTTTTGACATCAACACACTTACCATGTTCATCTTTGTCCAAGTTTCCGTTGGTAGGCATGGGAGTGTCAATTGATTTAGAATTATTCATTCCAAAACGCTTGAGCAGCTCTCTGCAGTATTTTGTTTGACATACTGTTGTACCTTCATCAAGTTGCTTTATTTGGAGGCCTAAGAAGTAGTTCAACTCCCCCATGAGACTCATCTCAAACTCACCCTGCATAACATTAGAAAATTCTTCGACCAAGTGTATGTTAGTTGAACCAAAAATTATATCGTCTACATAAACTTGAACTAAAAGAATGTGCTTTCCTTTGTGTTTAATGAAGAGTGTATTATCCACTTTACCTCTAGAATATCCATGATCAAGTAGAAATTTGCTAAGTCTTTCGTACCACACACGGGGTGCTTGCTTAAGACCATATAAAGCACGCTTTAATTTGTAAACATGATCTAGATATTCAGAATTTTCAAAACCGGGAGGTTGTGAAATATATACTTCTTCATTTATGACACCATTTAAAAGCGCACTCTTTACGTCCATTTGGTAAAGCTTGAAATTCATAGAACACGCATAGGCAAGCACAAGGCATATAGCTTCAAGGCGAGCCACTGGAGCATAAGTCTCCTCATAATCGATGCCCTCCTCTTGGTTATACCCTTGTGCTACCAAGCGTGCCTTGTTTATCACTCCGCTTTCATCAAGTTTATTCCTAAAAACCCATTTAGTACCTATGATGTGATGATCTCGCGGACGAGGGACAAGTTCCCCAACGTCATTTCTTTTAAATTGATTAAGCTCTTCTTGCATGGTCATTAGCCAAAATTCATCAACCAAGGCCTCTTTAGCCTTTTTAGGTTCCACTTGTGATACAAAAGCGAAGTGAGAACAAAAATTACTTATCTTAGAACGAGTCAACACTCCCTTTGAAATATCTCCCAATATATTGTCTATAGGGTGGTCTTTAGAGGATTTCCAAGCTGGTGGAAGGTCCTTCACTTCATATCTTCCTTCCTCTTTATCTTTTTCATGACTAGTATCTTCCTCCTTCTCAACATCAACCGTTTCAGATTGATCAATTTCTGAAACAGCTTCTTTGAGTATGTCTTATGTAGATACACCTGCATCATCAAAAGAGATACCTACCCTACCTTTACCAAGTATAGCTCCTTTGTTATTGTCTCCATAAGTAACATACCCCTTCTACTTTGCTTTGAAGTCAATAAAAAGTGATATGTCACCCGTCATGTGCCTTGAACACCCGCTGTCCAGAAACCATCTTCTTTCCATGGATGCAAGACACTCATCCTACAATATCAAAAGAGAGAGGTAGGTACCCAATTTTTATTGGGTCCAAGTGGGTAAGTGGTAACATGGTTGTCTTTAGGCTTCCATTGATAAATGCCTTTAGGCACTAGAAATCTTCTAAATTTGCATTTCTCAATGGTATGGCCAGCATGACAACAATAATGACAAACACTACGATAATGATGTTGTTTACGATTGGTCCTTAAATCCTTTGGAACAAAAGAATATTTTGCATATGGAGGATTTAATGACTTTTTGAACAACCTAGTATCAACGGCATAAGTAATCTTAGGTTGCAAGGCTTTTTCCAATTTGACTTTAAGAGAGATGACCTCTTGTTGCCAAATGTGACACCTTTCACAATGCCTTATTTTACTACAACCATCAATATCAATAGCTTTTGAATTTTCTGCAATACTAGCTTTCAAGCATTCTAAATCTTTTTCAGCATGTTGTACTTTACCTTCCAAGTATGAAAACAAAAATTTATCGGAAGATAATTTTTTAAATGCTTCTAAAGCTTCATTATGCAGTTTTTCAAAAGCTACTTTCAATTCAGAAAAAAGACATAGAAGAGAAATTGTTATAGTAAGCTTGTTTTACCTTTTTATCATCACTTTTCTTCTTATGGTGGGACTGATTTTTGGTGTGAGCCATAAGACACAAATTTGCGGTTTCATCGCTATCACTTGAGCATTGTGTACTTGATGAATCACTATCACTTTCTCAAGCAATGTAAGCTCTTCTTTGCTTATTATACCTTTTTGGTGGAGCTTTTCCTTTATCCTTTTTCTTTAAAGGATAATCCGTTTTATAATGTCCGGACTTGCCACAATTAAAGCAAGACCCTCTTTCTCTATTCTTCTTAATCTCTTCCTGTTTTGAATCCATAGATTGTCTTCTAAAATTTATGAGATTTTTTTCGGAATGCTTGATTCCATTCTTTCGAATGAATCTATTATATCTCCTAACAAAAAGTCTCATTTCTTCGTCACCGGAGTCTTCGTCACTACTTGACTCATTGTTGCTTAGCTCTTTTTGTGAGGACTTAGAGTTAGAAGCCATAAGAGCTATAGGCCTCTTCTCACCCTCTTTGTCTTTATTCTTCTCCTTTCCCTTTTTACTTTTGTTCTCAAACTTTTCTAGACTTTCTAGTTCTTGCTGATGTTCCTCCAGCTTTCCAAACAAAGTAGTCATTGTGAGTGTCGTTAGATCATTGGCTTCCTTGATAGATGTTACTTTAGGTTGCCATTCCCTGCTAAGACATCTCAGAATTTTATTAGTAGCAATATCATTGGAAACAGGTTTTCCAAGTGCATTCAAACGATTAATGAGATGAACAAATCTCTTTTGCATGTCGGGAATAGATTCTCCTTGTTTCATGCGAAAGAGTTCGAACTCTTGATTAAGTGTGTTAATGCGGGACTGTTTTACTTCAGTTGTACCTTCATGTGCAATTTCTAAAGCATCCCACATTTCTTTAGCTGTCGAGCAATGTGAAACTCGATAATACTCATCTGCACTAAGTGCTGAAATTAGCATATTTCGAGCTCTCCAATCACTTGACCACTTTTTCTCATCTTTTTCATCCCAATCATCTTTTGGTTTAGGTACTATGGCACCTGCCTCATTCATCATGGTAATTTGAAAATGACCATTTTGAATGGCAGCCCATACGCGCCTATCAACAGAATTTATGTGAACTCGCATGCAGTCTTTCCAGTAGCCATAATTTTCACCATTGAAAACAGGAGCTCTATTGTACGCCCCCTTTGGTTCAGAATCCATAACGTTACAGGCAGCCACAAAGCACCAGCGAACCGGTGCTCTGATACCACTTGTTAGACGCTGTGGCTAGTGATCTAGAGGGGGGTGAATGGATCACCTCCTTGTTTACAAGGATTTAAAACGTTTTTCAGAGTTTTCAAAGATTTATGGAAATAACGGTCCCAAATATACAAACGTCTATTCTGGACCAGCCACTAGAAGACCAGACATGTGATAACGTGCTGGATTTACGATTGAGATGATAAAGGATTAAACACACAAGATGTAAAACAGTTGAATGCACCTATCACTAAAGCTATTTCCAATGAATCAAAAACAAATGAAAACGTAAATAGAGATAGAGAAGGAATACAATACGCCGAGATTTGGTAAGGAAGTTCCTCACGTTCGTCCTCGCGTGTGGGTACGTCTCCCTCTCAATTTCAAACCGAAATTGAGAACTTTTATATCAAAATTGCTGAATTCGTTGATTACAAGGTTGCAATACAAACACCAGAAATCTATACACCTAGATCTTCCTATTGTATCAACCTTCACTTGATCTGAGCCCAATCAAGATTCCCTGCAAGTAATACAAGCAATTCACCGGTTCCACGACCTATTTGCGAAATCCCCCCGATTTCCAAATCTTACGCTGCGGCTGAATCTGTCTTGTAAACGTGACTAACAAACCCTCAAGAACACGCCCGTTCTTGAAGGAAAACCCAGCTGGTTTTTCCTTGAAACCTTCTATCAATCTTCAACTCAGCTGGATCTCCGATCGTACCACTGAATGTTATCTCGTAAGCTTTCAATTCACAGAACATAACACACTTCAATGATCTATCACTGTAAAATTCGTCTCCAATTTTCTGTGATCTGTTATAACTAAATGAAACACTCCATATATATATATATATATATATATATATATATATATATATATATATATATATGCAGATTCTGTTAGAAGAAAAACAGACTAATGAATCGATTCAAGACACGATGAATCGATACATACTGAACAAATTTATAAAAACAGAGAATAGAACAAGCAATGAATCGATGCATGTTTGTATGTGTCGATTCATAGAAGAAAATCCAGAACCATTCAAACAGCATGAATCGATACATGACAAGATGAATCGATTCATTTTGCGAATTTCCAGAATCCTTCAAACAGCATGAATCGATACATATTGGAATGAATCGATTCATTTTGCGTATTTTTCAGAAACACAAAACATTGATAGAAAATGAAACAAAAGATCTAAAGGCAATCATTTTTCTTAATATGAAAAACACAAACACTTAAAAATTATAATCAATCAAAACTAGAGTTGCTCACAACTTTCCCTCTGGGATTCAGCTTCACCCTGTATACCCATTTCACATCAATTTCCTTCTTGCCTTGAGGCAATTCGAAAAGTGACCAAGTGTTGTTGACTTCGATTGACATCATTTCCTCATTCATTGCTTTCACCCACTTCGAATCTTTCAATGCCTCGGCTACATTGACAGGTTCAACATCTGCATAGAAAGCATAGTCTACCAGCTCATCTTCTTCATCGACCACATCATCTGATGTAATCACACATTCTTGGAACCTTGCAGGCATTTGACTAGACTTGTCATCAAGCTTCTTTCTCAACTAATTTGTCACATTTATATGTGTTATTGATTCAAATACCTTCAGATAACTCAAGCTAGACTTGACACCAGACCAACATTGTTCTGGCGTAACTCCTTCTAGCTTCTTTGTCGGACATTTGTTCAAAATATAAGTTGCAATCAACACAATTTTTTCCCATAGTTCTTTGGGTAGATTCTTTCCATTTAACATACTTCTCACAATGTTCATGATGGTTTGATTCTTCCTTTATGCAGTTCCATTCTGATGTGGAGTGTAGGGTGGCACCACCTCATGCATAATCCCTTCTTTCACACATAATACATCAAAATCTTTCGACACATACTCTCCACTATCATCAGTCCTCAAAATCTTGAGCTTTTGACCACTTTATCTTTTGACCATAGATTTAAACTTGGCAAATACCTCGATCACTTCACTTTTCTTCCTGATCAGGTAAGTCCTTAATTTTCTACTAAAATCATCTATGAAACTGACAAAGTATTTGTTACCTCCAATATAATCCACCTGGATATGACCACATACATCAAAGTATATGACATCAAGAATTGCCTTCGACCTGCTTCCTGCATCCTTGCTGAAGTTATTCTTGTGTTCTTTCGACTGAACACATTCTTCACACACTTCGTTTGGGATGTCGATTTCTGGAAATCCTAAAACCATATTTCTTCTCTTCAAATCTCTGATGTCTTTGAAATTGAGATGACCAAGTTTATAGTGCCATAACCATTCATCTTTACTGGTTGCACTTGCAAGGCACTTATGCTCCATCACATTTAGTTCGATCTTCTTTGATCGACACATTGTAGTTCTTTTCGACCAACTGCCTTATACTGAGAAAATTGCTCTTCATGCCTAGTATGTACAAAACATTTGAAATTATTGACCTCTTGCCATTTTTCCTCTTATTCAGAACATCACCAATACCTTCTGCTGCTAGAGTATTGTCATTTGCAAATTTCACCGTGTTCTTCATTTAGGGGTTCATGTTGACAAACCAATCTTTTCTACCAGTCATGTGTGATGAGCATCCTGAGTCCAAGTACCGCTGATCTTGGAATCTCTCTTCATCTCATATCGTGACCATCAGCAACATTTTCTCTTCATGTTTCGCCATGTTTGCATCAAAATCTTGATTCTTTTACTTTTCTAGACAACCACTAAAATAATGAGCATACTTCTGACAATTGAAACACTAAATATGACTATTGTCTGGCTTTCGACCACCACCTTTTCGTCTGCCTGCAACACCATTTATTTGATTGTCTTGGTTCCAAGGTTTTCTTTTATTCGACCAATCTCCTTCTTGCTGACTTTGACTACTCGAATTGTTATAGCCTCCTCTGCCTTTGTCTAACACTTTTCTTTTGCCTTTCTTATCTCTTGCTGATTGAGCTTGCAGAGCCACATCACTCTTCGACTTTCCTGCAGCTCTTTCAGCCATTCTTTGTTCATGAGATTCAAGTGTCCCTTGAAGCTCTTCTTTTGTCACCTTCGACAAATCTTTCGATTCTTCTATGGCTACTACCACATGATCGAACTTTGGAGCCAACGATCTCAAAATCTTTGAGACAACTGCTTTCGTCGTCCTCACTTATCCACATATTTTGATTTGATTCACAAGTTTCGTAACTCTTGTGAAGAAATTTGTTATGCTTTCATTGTCTTCCATCTGAAGCAATTCATAAGCCCTTTTGTGAGTTTGTAACCTCACTACTTTCACATTTTCTGCGCTTCCAAACGATTTCTCAAGAATCTCTCATGCTTCTTTTGTAGACTCTACATCACTAACATTTTCAAAGTTATTTGGATCAACACATTGATGGATTATAAAAAGAGCTTTATAATCTTTCTTCTTTAATTCTTTGTGCGTAGTTTTCTCCGCTTCCGTTGCGATCTCTACAAGCGTTGTTACTCCTCCCTTCACAAGATCCCATAAATCTTGATAACAAAAAACAACTTTAATCTGCTTGTACCAATTCTCACAATTATCTTTCTTGAGAATTGGAAGGTTTGCTGAAAAATGCCTATTTGGATGATTCATTGCCATCACTTTTGCTTCTCACAGATCGTTAAATCGGAGCTCTAGATACCAGATGGTTGAATTAACTCAAAACCTATGAGAATTTCGATCATTTCTTTATGAACAAGAAAGGTTCTTGTGGAACAATTAACAAAGAAGAAGAAATATGAAGTAGAAAAGAATTAAGGTTCTAAGAGAATTTGGAGAGAAAGTTTTGCTGCCCACAAACTGTGTGATTTTTCTTTTTCTTATTGATTCACTCTGCAACTGCAAAAGCTGTGAATTACAATATGATTGAATGAATACCAAAATAAGAGTTACTCTCTATTTATAGATTTAGGTTAGTTTGTACCTCAAGCTAAAAGTTCAAAATTATAAAAGCCTAAAATATTTATTTTAGAACTAAATAAAATCTAGATCTAAAACCAAATTTAAATCTAATCTAAATCAAATATGACATAATGAATTATACTTTCAACAATGTGAACTTAATATCTTTTCTTATATTATTTTTTATACATTTTAAATATAAAAAATATATATTTCAATCATCAAGTTAAAAATGTGCATGTCTGTATTTAGAATACAATATTTGCAGTTGCATGACTAAATCTAGAATACAGAATATAAAGTTATAAAGTTATGTAGACTAACTAATGTTTACAATATATAGTAATCATTGAAGACTTAGAAAGAAATTATATTTCTTCACTCATAGGAACATAATTTCGAACTTCAGGGGCTTGAACAGATTTCGAACTTCGGGGGCTTGAACTTCACTAGGCAACCTTTTAATCTCAGTGTTAGAGAGATTCAAATATCGTAGATATATCAAATTTCCAATAGAGTTGAGCAATTGAGTGATATTAATGTAGTTTGAAAGTGACACCACGCGTAAGTGTTCCATTGTTGACAACAAACCAAAAAATAACTTCCACTCAATGGGATTGTTACATACCCAATGTTCTTGCAATGGCATGGGTAGAAAGGTTCGTAGACCTTTTAATCCATTCAATTTATCAAATTTATAGTAGGAGTTATATTCTAATCTGTCTTAAGTGTCGCACCTTTATATCAGGCTTATGTTTGTCCAACCTAGTGCAATATGGAGATGAAACTGTTATAGCTAAATCATTGATGAGGTCGTGCATTTCAAAGCAAACTTCCTTATCACCAATGAACTCTTCTGACTCTTCATCAATGGATACGTCATTCCTTATCACCAATGAACTCTTCTGACTCTTCATCAATGGACACTTGACGTAAGACCTCCGCACTAGTTCATCAAAGCATTCTTCAGCTACTTTTTCCCAATTATTCTCATTTTTCGGCTGAGGTATTAAGCCTTCTGCAATCCAGCTTCAAAAACAGCATCATGCAACTTATTCGGCTACTTCTTCACCCCAGGATTATTGATCTGTTTGTTCTCAGCATCATGAAGTAGAGAAGTAAGGTCTATTTTCTTGCTTTGCAATATTCAAGAAACTTTTCAAAGTTGTGGGTTTTTATATGTTTATCAAGTGGCTTCTATTGAAGATACTGATGCTAATCTTTGCATGGTGTACCATTCCCTCCTGATGCAAACCACAACAAGAAGATCATCAAGTTTCCCAATATTTTTAATTAAGTTTCAAAGTAATTATGTTTTCCAAATCCTTTCGCTCGGTCCAAGGCTTAAAGATATCATTTCAGGGATGGTTTCTCCTTGTACAACCACCATTGTGGTTCTGATATCATTTCGGGGATGGTTTCTCCTGGTACAACCACCATATGGTTCTGATGTCAATCGACTTTCTGCAACTTTAATTTTTTTACAGTTTCAATACAATTTCCTTCTCTTCATCATTTTAAAATTTTAGATTTTAAGACAGGCAGATGTAATTGTCTAATTATAAGTGTACATGCCTGTTATTTATACTTAAAACGATATTGCTTTAAGAGAAAAATCTATCCTTGCTTCTAAATTGTACATGAAAGAAACTGTTTATCAAAACTATCCTTTCTTATTACAATTACCACGACCCAATGCACGACATTATATTTAACAATTTTTTGGATTTGATAGGGAAAAAAAAGCTTTGTAAACATTTTATCAAAGCATGATATGAACTTACTATCCTTTTTTATACATTTTAAATAAAAAATATATATATTTCAATTATCAAGTTAAAAATGTGCAAGTCTGTATTTAGAATACAGTATTTGCATGTCTAAATCTAGAATACAGAATATAAAGTTATGTGGACTAACTAATGTTTACAATATATAGTAATCATTGATGACTTTGAAAAAATTATATTTCTTCACTCATATCAACATAATTTTGAACTTCAGAGACTCGAACAGATTGCAGTGAAAGCGTACTGTTTTCTTTTGTCAAACTCAAAGGAATTAAGTTTCCTGAATATAGACTTTTTATGATCCAACTAGAAGTCTGCAAAAGGAAGAACAAAAACGATGCACTTCAGAAACAGACACAAAATCACGTAGAGAATGTATGAAATGAAAGCTTTAGTAAATCTAAAATGTGTAAATAGTAAATACTAGTTACCATAATCGGAATATCCCGCTCCAAAGCACAGGACTTCAGGTGACGCGATATTGTAGCCTTTTCTTCAACTACAATGGCTCCCATCAAAGTCCTTTCTTCATCGGTGCTCCGAACTAACCATTGAAGAGTTTTGAACGCCCGTCCGCCTCCATGCTGCGCAACAGAAAAAAGGAGAGAGGAGTAAGTAGACTTCATAGTTTTAACAAAATAGAGAGAAGAAAAAGAAAGGATGAAAAAAATATCTTACTTTGATGATACATGCAAATTTGGTGCAGAAACTATGTTTCCCGTGAAGCATAATGCCTACTCTTTCAAAAATATGATTTCGGTTTATGTGATGAACTGCCTTCCCAATTCTGGTCCATTTCATGTCATCTCGAGTTGGAAGAATCATGTATCTAGGAAAAAGAACAAGAATCATGAAAAAATAGAATGGGGACTTGAAAATCTGCTCGATGAGAAATATCACTAAAGTATGAAATAATGTTTACTGAGCCCACTCGTGAACTTTAAGAAAGAAATTGCCAATTTATTAAGAGGTGAGCACGCAACTTACTTTTCAGGTAACAAAATAGTTCCAGATGCAAGACAGTCAGTAAGCCAGTCAACTTTTAGTATTGAGGCACCAACAGCACAGCCATACAAGAATTTGGTGGTTTGCAGCTGAAGAAAACAACAGACACCATCGTATTTGAGTTTAAAATGTAATTTTATATCACAGAAACATAATATGAGACGAAGGGGGTACTTCATTTTCCTTTATCGAGACAAATTATCTCAACTATTGTCCTTAACTAGCATAAGCTCATAATGTGTAAACTATCTATGTATAGATCATCAAGTAATCATAATCCAAGTATTTCTTTCGAGTCTAGTATTTGATTGTACATATAATTAAAAATATATATTACATAAGATATGTAAATTATAAACAAGTGACAAATTTTTTATTTCCTACACAATTACCAATTCTTGAGACACCAATTGTAAGTATTAAGAAAAAGGACAAAGTCAAAAGGTGATATCGATCCTGAGAACAAACCTTTTTTTTACATAGAATAATTGGAAGCTGCAAGCAAGATAGGGTTGAACTTTTTTTGCCCTTTGATTTTGGTGGAGAGGGAATATCATAAAGAACCACCCCACCAGAACTTCTTATAAGTGCTTCCAGTTCCCTTTCCATCTGACTAGGTAATCCAGTCAGGAGGAACTCTCTACCTCGAAATATGAATTCATTCACTGCACCTCTGCAATAATTTGTCACAGAATGTCGCGTACGATTTGCAGAAGTAGTTAATGACTTTGAAACCCGTTGTCTTTTTGCTCTAATAGATGAACCTACATTATTGCAGCCAAAATCAAGTAATTTCTATAACATGTAATTCGTAAAACTGAAAGATACATTAAATGAAAGGAACTAAATCCATACATCTTTTATGAGAAGATTCCAACTTTGACAATTTCCTTTTATGATGAATCTCTTCTACTTTATCTGAGAAACGTACTTGCTTTCTAACTCTAACATCTCCATCAACAGATTTACCGCACTCAATCTGTACCTTACTATGATTATTGTTTGGTTGATGCTGAACAACAGTCTCCGGTACTACATATCGGTTTATATTTTTCTCTATACTGATATCATTTACAGCAGCTTTAGGGCCCAGTAAGCGGTGGCGTGTCCTATGGTTTAGATTAATAGGTGACCTCCTTTTTTGTGTCAATTCTGAAGCTTTTAACTCGTCACTCTTGTCATCGGTTATTTGTATAATTGACTTTTGATCGATGAAATGTTGATGATTCACTTCATTTTTGTTTTCATCTGCATGCTTGGATGCAGAGGGAGACTCTGAAACCCTTGTGTCCAAAGATGCAGCAGCAACATCACTTTGATTAGTTGAAAGTGGTGTCAAATGAAAATTTTGCTTAACATCTTGGTTTGGTATAATCATGCTATAAGTCTTAAGACAAGTATGCTCAACTCTGGTTAACTTCTCAGACATCTGTTGTACCACCTCTGTTGAAATAATTGGAATATCTTTCCCATCTATTATAGACGTGATTTTCTCACCTCTACAATCCAATGTAGTATTCCTTTGACATTTGTCGGCCTCAAAGTCAGAGACTAACGGAGCAAAATACTCGGTGTCATTTTCTTTGTCAATAAGAGCTTTGTAATAGTCATGTTCTGAAGCAATGCTACATGGAACAACTGAACAGAGAGGATCAATCAATGATAGATTAGAACATCTGACCATATCTTGAGAATGCAATATATCCTCATCAGGTTTGTTGTGTGAAACTTCACAAGGCATACTTAGTTGAGAAGTAATGGCGCACTTAGGATCATGTTTCAGCACACATGAGCTCTCATCTGGAACAATATCTGCAGATTCTGTAAGAAAACTCGTCTCTCTGAGACGCTTGGGGTCCTGTTTCAGCACAGGTAAGCGCTCATCTGGAACAATATCTGCGGAATCTGTAAGAAAGCTTGTCTCTCTGACACAGTTGGGATCATGTTTCACCACACATGAGCGCTCATTTGGAACAATATCAGCTGATTCTGAAAGAAAGCTTGTCTCCCTGACAAGAAACTTCGGAATATATTTTGCATCATTCTGGTTCAATTTTGCATCGTTCTGGTTCAATGAAGACGAATCTAATTCCTTCCAAGAGGGAGACAAAAATTTAAACCAACGAAGAATATGAGCAGAGTATGAAGATGCTGAAATCAATGAAAGTAGAATATAGAGATGCATGATAAAAAGAAATAGTCTGAAAAGAGGATGCAAATTTATATAGAAATTCAACATAATCAAGTGACTCAAATGTAGGGACAATGTGCAGGAAGTGAAAAAGGAAAAATGGGCGGGCTCTTGGCAAGAAAAAAATGATTTGATGGAAATTTTCAACCAACCAAAATTAAAGTTAATCTATCATATATGGAAATTAGCATTTCTCCACAAACAAATAAGCAACTGATAGAGGACCAAGGCATTTTTTAAACTGGTCATTAACAGATGAAAATCATCAACAGCTTTTAAAGCAGTTGGATTGTATTTGAGAAACGGTATATCAAAAGAAAGTGACAAAATTGATGTGACTGATAGAAGTAAAAGATGACGGAAAAGAAGAAAATACCAACCTTACATGTCCATCCCCCTAACCAGCGGCTTCTAAATCTTTTTGGAGCTTGGTAAGCTGCCCAGTTCTCATTTTTCTCTTCTTCTGGATAATTTATCATAAACTATGTAAGCTTTACTAACTAGGGAGAAGAAAGCAATAACATAACCAGGAAAGTATTTAAAACTCACTGAAATTTTCAGAAGTCTGAAAAGGTGATGAGTTCAGACTATTTTGTGGGTTGATAGAAGTAAGATCAGCCATAGCCAAACCATCTGTCTGGAAAGTGGAAATCGGTATAGCATCAATTACATTTTCGCCATTTTTTCATTTTGATTTCATTCACAAAGCATATGTTAAATAAATACAAGTGTAAAAACTATCTACTAAATACTCCATCTGACTCAAACTACGCGTCCTCTTTGAGTTTTACACACTTTTTAAGATAATGACTAATTGAGTTGATTTCAATTTTAAAAATGTGTCATTTACTAAAAAACCCTTATTAATTGTAGGTAGTGGAGTAATTACATGAATTAAAATACAATAAATAAGGGTGAGTTAATGGGAAAAAATGTTTCATTGGTATTCCAAAAGGACAAATAATTTGAGACGAATAAAAATGACAAAGAGGACACCTATTGTAAGATAGAGGGACTATATATTTTCGTCTAAAACAATCAAAGCCTATGCTACATAAGTCTCGAATTCGGTATCTCTGAACGTCAGTCATTGTTCTGATCATAAGTTGAATATCAACATCACACAGCTGGGCTTGTGGATTTCATACCTCAAGCCCAGGGGAAATTTCATACCTCAAGCCCAGGGGAAATTTCATGAGTCGGAGTGAAATGTATAAAAGAATAAGACCGATCATATACATACCATTACTTAACAGGCTAAGCTTTAAAGATAGCTGGTTTCTAACAAACTAAACATATATGCTTCTCTAGACAGGTGGAACAAAAACATCAAGGTGAAGAAGTAACTTACCTTGTTAAGGGATAAATCATTGGTCTTATCAACTTTGTATTCATGAGATGTAGGAAGATCATTCACAAAATGCTTTGGAGTATTAGCACCCAAATCAGGATCATCAGAATCCATCACCGTCTCAGCACCCAAATCAGGATCATCAGAATCCATCACTGTCTCAGCACCCAAATCAGGATCATCAGAATCCATCACCGTCTCGGCACAAAAAGAATGTGGAGGTGGGTCTGGATTTTGCTGCACTTCCATCTCCATGTTGACTTGTAACTTCTTTTGCTCAGATTTATAATCAAATTTAGCAAGCTTAGGTGTAAGCACTATATCTTCGTGTTTACCATTGCCTTCATTGTAATTTTCATCACCAGACACACCTTTTCCATGAAATGTACCTGAATTGGAAAGATTTTCTTCAAAGGAAACGCCAATAGATAAGCCTATATCTTCATAGGCATCTTCCATAAGGAAATCATTTAAATCAGAGAGGGAGTCACTACAGTCAGATTCTACGCTTGACGAAAGGAAGCCATCTTCTAACCCCTCAAGACGTGTCTGCTTCACTCGAAGTGCAATTTCAAGTACAGCTTCTGTACTCAATGTTTCTGATACTGACTCCATCTTTACTAAATCATGTATGACCAATGCCTCAGATGCTGCAATAGAAAGTTCAACTGCATCACTGATATCATCACTTTTGAAATATTCGACCTTGGATTTTTCTTTCTGTGGTCTAACAGAACCAATTGAATCAACAAGAGATTTTAAAGAATATTTTTTCATTGTTTCAGGAATGAATGGAGCCGACGCATCTTGTTCATAGGCACGGCTGCACATCATGGAATGCTCATTTTCTCTAAAATCTAAGAAAGTTTGAGCAGGTTGCAATGACAAAGCTTTACTTGGTGCAACCGCGTGATGAGATTGATTCAAATCTTGGGTTGGGCAAAAGAGTGATTCCACATCTGAAGAAAGATGCAGATTAAATTGGAATACCTGCTTCAACGAAATATAAATAGGTCAAGCAAATCCTTGATCATAAAATTGCATCAATGTACAAGTAAATTACTTGGTTTTGGAAAAGAAAATATATAATCAATTCACAAGGATAGATTTTAGCAGATAAATGTGCTGGTGTAGGTCATTGGGCATAGAAACACCTAAAATAGAGAAATTGACAAAAAAAAGAAACATGGAGTTATCTTCTAAATGTAGTTTATCACTTTCTTCATAGTTTCAAGTTCATAACCATTACAAGTGATCAGAGCATATACAACAATTAGTCAATTAGTCATAACCATGACAAGATTACACATTCTTACATGTTTGAAATATGATTTTATTTAATATCAGTATTTTAATCTGATATGATGAAAGAAAATAAAAACAGGAGAAAAATAAATAAAACTTACATTTCCAGGAGATGGAGCAACACTAAGAGATGAGGTATCGCCACCAGATAAGAATAAATGGCAACTTCTGTATCCACCTTCTTCCCTTGAAAATATATTAAGGCCTTTGAAATCAATACCATTTTCTGGAGAAGGCGCCAAATCCTTGTTGGTTTCGAAGAAGATAAGGTATCAGCAAAAAATGTGACTGATAAAACAATCCCAGGGGACTATCAGAAATGTATCTAATTGAATTAAAGACAAGCATGGCATGGTTTTAAATACTAAGCAGAAAAGGTAGTAAAGTACTATTTGCAATCCATTGGCATGAACGTACTATGTCCATGTAAACTCTGGTTAATAGAATAATAAGAATTTAAAAATATGAAAGCAATCATCAACACGCATAAACAAAAAATAAAAAAATAAAAACATTTCAAACCAACATGTAACACGGAAGAAAAAAGGACAAAAGAACATTAGAATCGTGCAAGACTTGGAATCAGACCACTGGTTTGATTCTCCGCCTAGCAACCCTGTCCCATTTCCTTCTTCGACATAGTTATAGAAACAAAACACTAACGAAGTAAACTTGGAAAGAGAAATTCCAACCTTCTCTGCTTGGATGGAAAAAGCTTGAGACTCCTTTGCACATTCACTAAACCCGTCTGTTCTAAGATTCTGAAACCAACTTGGTACCCAAGCTACATCCTGCAACCATATGTTCACGTGTCACTTAGCCTTCCAAATTGAAGATGTAAAAAGCTGAACCTTAGAAACAGTCTTTCATGCAACAACATTAAAAACAAACTAAATTGGTGATAGTTATCATGTGAGGGATGCTCTCATGACAAGAATAATTCTTAACACTCAAACATAAACGAACGCTCGAGATTAGATTTAAGTCAAGATAATCGACAACAATAACAACAACCCAGCCTTATCCCATTAAGTGAGGTTGGCTACATGGATCAACATTTGTCATAATGTTCTATCCAGAATCATGCTTCTAACCAAATCGTTAATCTTTAGATCATTCTTAATAACTTTCCTTATAGTTTTTTAGGTCTTCCTTTACCTCTAGTTGTTTGACTTCTCTTCATCTGAACTACTCTTACCACAAAATTTACAGGTCTTTTCTCTACATGCACAAATCACTTAAATCCTATGAAGCACAGAAATCTCTAAGAGTTGGTGTGTCAGTGTCCGATACATGTTGGTGTCCGACACTTGAATGACACTCGTACCACACGTGTCAGAAAAGTCAAACAGGTGTTGGAAAATTCGAACAAATGTCACTAAAAAGTTTTTTTTTTTTCTTTGCATCGACACTAATCAATGTCAGACACTCGTATGACACTCATATAACACATGTCAGACAATTCAGACAAGTGGTTCAAAAAAAAAAATATTTTTTTATTTGGTCCAACATTCCTTATACCGTTTTCAGTCATATCTCAGACATGTCTAAAAGGATAAACATGTATTGAAACAATGTCAACAATGGAGAATTAAAGGCTTTAGTTTTGATTAGAATATTTTTGACATTTTTTAATAATATATGGATAAATAAAGTTAAGTGAAGAGTCGTAAACTTATTTTAATCGACAATTCCTCTAACCTAGAATCTAATCCGTTTCAATTTCACTCTCTCACTTTCACAGCTTCAGAATTACACACTGGTCAACAAAATTGCATAAAACTACTAGCAAATGCAGCCACAATTGTGGTCATTGCTAGGGTTCCAAATTGCAATTGAAATTCACAACAAGATTAAAAAGAAAAACAACCGGAAATTCGTTACCTCGGAGAAGTTAGGAGGGCGAAGAGTTTGAGTTTGGGTGGCCATGAAATCGAATCGGAGAATCGTTGAGAAGTTAAGGGGCTTTGCTCGGAAGCATCAGTATCCAACGGGAACAGAGTCGGAGAATTTGGCGCCAAATGATATTGCACGCCACGCGCCAATTTAGGTTTCCAATACACAAATCTATACAAATTTTAAAAATTCTCGTCTATATCCCAGAAATTTCAGAAAATATTATATATATTATTGAAAATTTATAAATATCTGATATTTTATACCGAAAATTTGGAAATATTCAGTTAATAGCATTAACATTTTGGCACCAATGCCAAAAATATTTAAAATTTCTGATACCCGGCATAAACTTCCGGAAACTTTCTTTTGCAATTGAAATTTCCGGTAACAGAGTTGCAAGTTCAAAAATGTTTTGTTTGTGCTCTGAAACCGGCAGGGTCATCTACAGATTCGTGTAATGATTGCACGTGGTATCATAGTTGTGATTGCTCGTTTTGATACTACAAGTGATCGGCGAGGTAGGAAAGATAAATTGATTATGGATTGTGAGATAGTATGAAAGTGAGATGTCCTTTCAGACTGAGATCTTCATTGAGTGATATTGGTTGGAAGGTGATGGTTAGGTGTGGGTTTCACAATCATAAATTATCTGAGGATATAGATGGTCATGACATATTGGGTCGTCTAAAAGATCATGAGACACAGTTTGTGAATGACGTGACAAAGTATAATATGCCTTCATGGTTCATAGTTTCTCCCTTGAAGGAGAAAAATCCAAAAAATATCATCAGTGTTACCCAAGTGTATAAAGTTAAAGCTACGTACAATGCGAGCGAGAGATGTTCATTGACGGAAATGCAAATGTTAGACTCTTATTGTAACACCCTGATTATTATTTTATTTATTTAATTGGATTTGTTATACTTGGTGTGTGGAAGAAATTATAATATTATTTAGTATGATATTATTTTAAGAAAATTATATTATATTGAATAATTATAATATTGGAATATAAAAGAAAGGGATAGATTGGTAGATTGATGAAGGTTAGTGAGGGCAAATAAGGAAAACCTTAGTTGGGGTCTAAGGGATAAGTTTGGAATTGGGAAGAGAAGAGAAGTCATTCGTGTTTTGTGATCGTAAAGAGAATCGTGAACAGAGAGAAGAAGGAGGATGGGCAAGGCTTGGAGGAAGAATTCACGAAGAAGAAGGATTCGCTCATCGAATTAAGATAAGAGTGAGATTTCTTCATCTCCTAAGGGTTTAATAATATTAATATTAGGTGTAGTATTGTTGAATAGAGAATTGGGGTTTGGGTAATTTTGGATGAAATTGTGTTAAACTGTCAATAGTTGTTGATTTTGGATGACAAATGTATGAATTAGGCAATGAGTTGTGTAAATTCTGCATTTTTTTGTGGTTAGACTGGTGTTTGAGTGATTATTTCGTAGCAGGGTTTTGAAAAACTCTAAAAAATTATTTAATTAATGCAGTAATGGATGAGAATTGAATTAGTGTTGTTAGAAGTAGGTAGAGGTGGGTTATGAACTTAATTAGAATGATAATTAACATAACTTGAAATGAACATGAATTGATGTGTTTAATTGTTATTGTTGTTGTTGCTTTGTGGGGTTGTTATTGTTGTAGTTACATGACATTGTTGTTGATATATGTTGATGTAACATGTTAATGTATTTTGTGTTGTGTTGTGTATTCTCGTTGATGTTGATACATGTTGTGGTATGCGAAGATACAAAGTGTTGATGTTGTCCGGTGTCGTGGTAAGTTGTTGTTGTGTGTTAGTTGTTGATGTTGGTTGCATGATGTAGTTATTGTAGACATGCATACTTGTCATTGATGGTGCATGGCATGTGCATGGTTGAGAATGATGTACCAAGGTAGGGTATGTCCATTCGAATTCCAATGGGGATTGGTGTGATGTTAGTGCAGTCATGAAATAGGGATCGTACGTGACCATGAAATAGGGGTTGAGGGTGTGATCATGGAATATGGATCATACTGGACCATGAAAGAGGAATCGAGAGTTCCGACGGGAACTAGATCTTCAATGGAGATCAAATGATGGTACCGCATGTGTAATACCCAAATTTTTGCCCTAAGACTGTTTCGCATATCATTTGCATTTTGCATACAAACAAGATCGCATTGGGTTCGAGTTTCTCCTCAGATCGGGTCTATGCTTCGCAGGGGATCACCATTATTTTTACTGTTTTATATTTGTTTATATTTACTGACTTCTAACCAAAATACAAAAAAATATGTTGCAGTGTTCTTCTTCTTCTCTGTGTTGCAGGTTTGCGAAGATGAGACAGTAATTCCATTCAGATGCGTTTGTTCAGTCACAATTCAATTTCAAATAGATGTTTGACCTAATCTGGTTAAACTATCAAAAGATTGTGGTGACTGTCAATTTGTGTGTGCCAGTAATTCATTCATCAGGCAATGTGTTTCAAAGTACAAGTTAGGTTGTGTGACAGTGTTTTGCGAAGTTTTGGCTTGAATCTTCAGTGTTTACCAGTTCATCGTTTCATCAGTTTATCAGCGATTCATTTGAGGATTTATTTTCCTCAGTATGAATTCGGTTTATCAGATAATAATCAGACAGTTTTCAGTTGGCAAGTTGCAAGTTATTTGGGCTGTGTTCAGAGGCTTGTTGAAATAATCGAGATTTGTGGTGGGCTCGAAAATCAAATTCCATCCATTATCCATTTCCCGATTAAACCATTTATCCATCCGTATCCTTTTTTTTAGGACCCTTTTTCATTTTTCTTTTTTTTCTCGATTGTTTACCAAATCATATTATCCAAAATATTATCCATTTGTTGATATTCCATTTCCTATCCTATTTTACACCAATATTCAATAACCATTCTTTCCATTTTTTTTTATTCTTATCATTTTTCTTTTTTTAGATCATACTTTAATATTTCTTTTTATCTACTTCTATTAAGAAAATTACTCATAATATTCCAAAATATCATTTTTTTTTATTGCACAAAAATATATGTTATCCAATTAAATATTTTAATCCAATTTTGTCAAAATCCATTAGTATTTCCTTTTCTTCCATTACATAAAATCATTACATAAAAAAGAGTGGACAAATCAATTTATCAAGCTAAGTACAAGGCCTCTTGCATCAGCCCACACTCCCATCATGCCAAAAGTCTTGCCTCAATTTTCTGTCAGCCTATGCGCACAGCATCACGTGCAACCAAGCCTAAGCCAAATCAACTGGCCCACAACAAGCCACACTTCCATACGTCATCCTGCAGCTTCAACAAGCCTTCTGTACGCCAATTTTGCCCAAGCTTCTAACTTTCCAAGCCCGTTGTTACAAACTCTAGCACTTCAAGCCATCACGCGCCCAAAATTAAGCAGCAGCTGAAGCAACGAAACTTGCCAAGCTTTCCACGCCAACGTTCAAGGCCTCAAAGTACCAAGGCTCAAGCCACACTTCCTTCAGCTTGCACAAGCCCACACTCCCACCAAGCAAAAGCCGCAGCCAAACCCAATTCCGTAAGCCAGCTCGCACGAATTTCGCACCTGAAACGCACGAACAATACGAGCTTTACATCACCAAGTCACGGATTTCACACACGAAAGCAAAAATCAATAGAAAACACATCAGAACAAAACGCACAGCTTATCGAAAGTGAAACGAAAATGGAGCACGGAAATCTCACCTCTCCAAAACGCAAGCCAAGTATCACAAAATGGCAAAGAAATTTCTTCTTCTTCCTCCTATAAATACCAACTCAATTTCACAAATTCAACAAGCTTCAGATAGCCAAGAAATTTCTGCCAAATTCTCCCCCAACTCTCAAAATCCCCAAACCCTTTCATTCTTCAAGTCAATTCTCAAAATCCCCAAATCGCTAAAACCAAAACCTAACTGAATTGAGAAGAAGAAAGAGGCCGCGATTTGAAAGAAAGAAAAAGAAATTTGAGGTTTACGAAGGAGAAGAAGAAAGAAGAGCTTACGGAGCTTGCGGAGTTGAGAGAAATTCGCGATTGAGAGAAGCCGAGAGAGCTTGCGGAAGGATTTGTTTTCTTTGTTCGGATTTTTGTGAAGGTGAGCCGTGAGGAAGAAACCTGATTATGCCGTGTGGTTTCCATTTTGTTCTTGCCCTGTTTGTTTCGCTGTAAATGATGGAGGAAGAAGAAGTCTTATGCTTCATTTTTTTGTTTTTTGTTTTTTATTTTAATTAGTTTTAAAGAATAAATTAAGTTGGGTTTAATTTAGATCCATTCGGATCTATTTGGTTTTTACACCCGCTGATCTGCTTCCCCCTCCCCTTTGTTTTAATTTCTTTTCTTTTTTTTAAATTTTTGTTTAGTTCTATCTTGTTTAAGTTTTTTTTAAATGAAAATATATTTTAATAATATTTCCTTTAGAATATTATTAAAGTTGTTTGAGAAAAATATTTGGAAAAGCAATTTAAAAAGAAGTGTTTAAAAAAGATTTTGTAGAAGTAAATTTTAAGAAAAGGATTAAAAAAGTATTTTCTATTTCTTCTCTTTGGATCTATTTTTGGATCCATTATTTCTTCATCTCTTTTCAATTTTGGTCGATGACAATCTTCCGATTCGGGATTGTTGATTTCCGATTAAGCTTAATCTTCATTATTTCAAATCTATGGATGAATGATCATTTGGATCATTCTTCATACTTTGAGATCGTGATAGGTTGCTAATCGAGAAATTCAACGATAATCTCGATTAAGATTAGACCTTCCTCTTTCTTTTAGTGTGGCATGTTTTCGGAGAACGATCCATTATATCGTTTCTCTAACATGTATTAACACGAATATTTTCCACTTTAATTAGTGGTGGCCGGCCTCATTTGTAGGGTAATTACTTCGTAAATTACTCGGCGATTGCTTAACATAGACCTAAAGTTGTCCCGATTCGATTAAAGATCCACTTGGATCCGGTTGCCTCGGTTTCATTTTCATTGTTGTGGTTGTGCTTGATTAAGTTCATCATACCACCTTATATTGTATATAATATTATAATGTGAATATAATTGTTTAAATTTAATCTCTTGCACTTTATTCTTTTATTTTAATCTCTTGCTCCTTTATCTCCTTATTATATTTTGCCATATTATCTCATATATCATTGTTTATATTCATATTGTGCTTGTTTATATTCATATTGTGCTTGTTTATATTCATATTGTGATTGTTTTTATTTTGTCCATTTGGACATCAAAATACTTAATAAAGGATTAAACTCTTAAAGAAAAACTTGTGACTTATAATTGTGGACTATGGTTACTATCCCTTGGCTTTTGGAGAATGGACTTAGGCTCCTAGGATTTCCCTTTGCTCAAGTTGGAATGGATTAGAAACCTCGGCCTCAAGTTACTTCATGAACCTTTGAAGATGGAAATCCGAACTTTGAAGATTTGTACATATTGGTTTGGTAACTTCTTTCCTTAGCTTTTAATTCAAGCATTAGGACTAGTCTCTTCATCTCCTCCCCATTCTTTAATTTTCAAAATTTCTTCCTATTTCAAAACCTTCTTGTTTTCTAAACTTCAAACAATTTCATAAACAAACCTTGACTTAGGTCAAGCGACTTTTTTTAATCTTTTCCTTTTATTTTCTTAATCAAATATTAATCCATGTAAATATATCAAGACTATTTTTTCATATACTTTAAAAAACTCCAAATCCACTTAATTGTTTTTTGTGCTTCGTGCACCTTACCTTTTCCATATGTTTAGATATGATTCATCCCTTTTAGCGGAATTATTCGCTAAGGGATGACGACTTATCTTTACATTTTAAAATTAATTCAACACACTTATTCTTTTCATACTTTGTACCACGAACTACGAGGTTTTGATCTCGCATTGCACTTTGTGGGTACGTAGGCATAAGGCGTTAAAACCTTATCAAACACAAAATCATTAAAAAATATTCTTCTTCTCATCTCTTCCATCATTTTAAACAAACCAATTTCAGACCAAAAAGCGATAAGTATTTCAAAGGGCTCCCGTAGAGTACTACGGATGAGTCGGGTGCCTAAAACCTTCCCGGTTCATAACCAATCCCCTTACCCAATCTCTGTTTATTTCTTTTAGCCTTTGCTTTTAGAATCCTAGGTTTTTATTCGTTCTTTTACCTTTTTCCATTCGGAAATAAAGAAAAGCGCGGTGGCGACTCTGTGTTAATCGAGTTAAGTTAATCAATAGCTTACACTCACGATTTTACCGCTACAGAAAAGTGGCGACTCTGCTGGGGAGTAATCTCTAAGCGGATTCAGCCTACTTTGATTTATTTATTGCTTTGGTTTGAATTGTTTGTTATTTGTTTGTTCCGTTTTGGTTTTTGGTGATCCTCTGTGTGAGATAGATTCTAACCCGGATCTGAGTGACACTTATGATAGGACGGCGATATTCGAAGCGATATGCGATGAAGTAGTCCAAAGCAATATCAATTTGATAATCTCCACTCCGTTAGGCTCTCTTGGACTATCAATGTCATGACGAGTAATCGTACGTGGCATTATTTTCCGACCTTGAGCTGATCATACTGAGGACCTTAGAACCCTTAACTCATCTAAGCCAATTTAGGAACGTAGTGCGGAAGCTGTCTGGATGTAAATCTAAGGTGGTTGTCACGCGATACTACACTCGGACGAGGTCTATTCTAAGAATGTTATCGGTTGGGGAGTAATCCAACGTACCGATAAAATTCTAAAGATGGCTGTTAACTCTGGGCACCTCTGTTAGCACCCTTTTGGTTTCTTGCAGGTACAATGAAGACAAAACCTTAGTACTTACCTGTGTGGGTTGGTTCTGTTACCTTGACTTCATGCTCGTGACTCGGAACCTAAGCCCGTGTGCCTTGTGTGATCTTGTTTGTGGTTGTTGCATACATGCCATCATAACATTCATGAGCATTATCCGTAAGATTTTAAAGGACTTATAAGAAACTTTTGCAAATTTCAGATGTCCATGGTTATGACTTTCGAAAGGAGGAACACAAAGAAGTATACTTTCAAGAGTCCTAATATTGTAGAGTTGAGAAAGCTAGGAGCTTTGGTTGCTGATACCCAAGAGTTCCGAAAATGTCATGGAAAGCTGTTGCATATGTTGGATCTTGATGTACCTGAGGGGATTCTCCCTACTTTGGCTCAGTTTTATGACCCGTTGCACCATTGTTTTACCTTTCCGGATTATCAGCTTGTACCTACTTTGGAGGAATATTCTCATTGGTTAGGTTTGCCCATTCTGGACAAAGAGTTTCTTTTCACTGGTTTGGAGAAGGAGCTTACTGTCAAGGTTATTGCTAAAGCATTGTTTCTTAAGGAATCCGAGCTTAATGGGAAGTTTCTCCCAAAGGGGAGTGTCCGTGGTATTAATGCCAAGTTTTTGATGGGAAAGGCTTCCACCTCACTTGCTTTGGGTCATAGAGATACATTTGAGGCTATCCTTGTTTTGCTCATTTACGGCATTGTCCTGTTTCCGAATTTGGATGGCATTGTGGATGAGAATGCTATTCAAATTTTCTTGAAGAAGAACCCGATTCCTACTTTGCTTGGAGACATGTACCATGCCTTTCACTATAGGACTTCTAAAGGCGACGGAGAGATCGTTTGTTGTGCTCCTCTTCTTTATAGGTGGTTTATTTCGCACCTACCGAAGTCGGATGTTTTCAAGAATAATAGAGAGAATCGAAGGTGGTCTCAGAGGTTGATGTCGCTTTCTCATAAGGACATGACTGAAGGAAAATTGCGATCTAAACGCAGCGGAAAACAAAAATTTTCCTTTAGTGATCCTTACGAATGAGCATGGTCAGTGATAGAATCGTTACCTCTTTGTGGCGATTCAGATCTTTGATGCAGCGATCACAAGCGTTGATGAAGTGCAACGCCTCTACTCAGTCCACACGAACAGCTTCCGGTCACAGTGCTAGCTGCTTACGAACGGAATTATTTGAGTGAGAATCAAAAACGAAATTGCATCAAGTAAAAGCTTCATCACAAGGGTTCCTTTTATAGACTCTCTTGTGGGCTGCGGGCTAAAAGCCCAATTCACATGATCCATAATAATATTATATATTATTATAATAACTATTATTATAAT
The DNA here is from genome assembly GCA_963966055.1 of Lathyrus aphaca. Lineage (NCBI taxonomy): Eukaryota > Viridiplantae > Streptophyta > Magnoliopsida > Fabales > Fabaceae > Lathyrus > Lathyrus aphaca. The sequence continues at coordinate 539,765,191 of OZ014524.1, forward strand.
AAATATATTTATTTTATTATTATTTTATAACCATTATAAAATAACAATAATTATTATTATATTATCCGAATTTCTATTTTTTACTTAAGTGCACCGTACCTTACGGTGTTCCTTTGATTTCTCTATCTCTCATCAAACTGTCCTTATGTGTGTGACCCTGTAGGATTTCGTAACGTTGGTAATTATATTAAATTATATATTTAACATAATAAACAGTGAGCGGTATCTAGCAACACATCACTGCTACCCAAGTCACGAAAATGTCATGTGATCTGACAAAACCTTTTCCGTGATAATATATGTTTGTACAATTACCCTTTTGCCCCTATGTCTATATTGAACACAAGGCATACACTGTGTCATCCTTGTCCAGTTCAATATTGGGCCCTTAGACATTTCTCCTGTTATGCAGGATTGGCAAATTCCATCTAGGACACTCATGTCCCTCAGCATGCTTCGTGGAGTGCCCATCAACTGTCTTTATGATCATCCAGTTACGGATAATGTTTGATCAGCAATAAAGCACCCGACTCTACATCTAGGGTCCATAGTGGTTTCAGGTCGAAGGGTGGTAATACACCATTATCACCATGAGAATAACTTATGACACTTTGCATAACATACTATGTAGTATTCTCATAGCGGGTCAATCCGGTATAAATATTACTCCTAATATTTATACCTATGTCAAGACTTGATAACCCTTTATCCATGATCCATGAGATGTGATCATCAGTCTATCTTCATAATAGTCTCAATGCTTTAATGTTATCCCACTTTGCAATAAAGCTTGACTACGGATATTTTAAGAATAATGTCTTTATGTTTAATGGGATCTCATGATTAAGTCACACTTAACATTTCATTAAACAGACTAACTATTCTAGGGACTTTATTATTCTGAAAGACAAACATAATAAAGAAATGCCTTTTATTATTAAACGAATAATCCGATACAAGTACCAAAAAGTATTGGCCTCTAGGGCTTACACCAACAATCTCCCACTCGCACTAGAGCCAATTAGGCATGCCCTTAATACCCATAGATCTAGTATGACCATCATGCTTCTGTTGCGCAAGAGGCTTTGTTAATGGGTCAGCGATATTGTCAAGTGTAGGTACTCTGCATATCTTCACATCTCCCCGATCGATTATCTCTCGAATGAGGTGATAACGCCTAAGTATGTGTTTGGATCGTTGGTGAGATCTAGGCTCCTTAGCTTGTGCGATAGCACCATTGTTATCACAATATAAACCAATGGGATCCACAATGCTAGGGACTGTGCCAAGTTCACTAATGAACTTCTTGATCCAAACAGCTTCCTTTGCTGCATTTGAGGCAGCAATATACTCGGCCTCAGTTGTAGAATCAGCAACTGTTTCCTGCTTTGAACTTTTCCAGCTCACAGCGCCACCATTGAGACAGAACACATAACCAGATTGTGATCTAAAATCATCCTTATCTGTCTGGAAGCTAGCATCAGTGTAACCAATTACATCAAGCTCTTCCTGACCTCCATATATCAAGAATGAATCCTTAGTCCTTCTCAAGTACTTAAGGATATTCTTGACAGCTACCCAGTGAGCATCACCGGGATCAGATTGGTACCTACTCGTTGCACTTAATGCATACAAGACATCTGGTCGAGTACATAACATGGCATACATGATAGATCCTATTGCAGATGCATATGGAATCTTATTCATGCGATCCCTTTCTTCCTTAGTTGAAGGGGATTGTGTTTTTGATAAACACAGACCATGTTGCATAGGTATGAATCCTTTCTTGGAATCATGCATATTAAAGCGTCTCAACACTTTATCTATGTATGTACTCTGACTTAGGCCAAGCAGTTTTTGTGATCTATCTCTATAGATCCTAATTCCTAATATATAGGCTGCTTCACCTAGGTCTTTCATAGAAAAACAATTCCCTAACCAAGTCTTCACTTGTTGCAAGGTAGGGACATCGTTTCCAATGAGTAATATGTCATCTACATATAATACCAGAAACACGATCATGCTCCCACTAACCTTCTTGTAGACACAAGGTTCATCTTCATTTTTGATGAATCCATATTGTTTTACGGTTTCATCAAAACGAAGATTCCAGCTTCTGGAAGCTTGCTTTAATCCATAGATTGATCGCTGTAACTTGCATATCTTTTGGGCATCTTGTGGTATGTCAAATCCTTCAGGTTGTGTCATGTACACATCCTCAAGAAGATTCCCATTAAGGAAAGCAGTTTTGACATCCATCTGCCATATTTCATAATCATGATATGCAGCGATGGCAAGTAAAATCCGAACAGATTTAAGCATTGCAACTGGTGAAAAGGTTTCATCATAGTCAACCCCATGAATTTGTTTATAGCCTTTTGCAACCAGTCTTGCTTTATAGGTATGTACCTTACCATCCATGTCAGTCTTCTTCTTGAAGACCCACTTGCATCCTATAGGGTTAACTCCTATAGGAGGTTCTACCAAGGTCCAAACCTGGTTTGTGTACATGGAATCCATTTCAGATTTCATGGCTTCTAGCCACTTCTCAGACTCAGGACCAGTTATGGCCTCTTTGTAGGTCACAGGCTCATCTTGATCCATGAGTAATACATCACCCTGATCACTTATGAGATATCCATATCTCTCAGGTTGGTGACGTGTCCTGCTTGACCTACGCTGGTCTTGTTCTACTTGAGCAGGTTGCTCTTCCACAACTACTTGTGTTTCCTGCTCTAGTTCCTCCATAGGTGTTTCAATGTTTTGTGATTCTTGAATTTCTTCAAGCTCTATTTTCCTCCCACTGTTTCCTTTGGAAATAAAATCCCTTTCCAGAAAGACTCCAGTTCGAGCGACAAACACTTTGCCCTCAGAAGGATTGTAGAAGTAATATCCTCTTGTTTCTTTAGGATACCCCACAAATAAGCATTTGTCAGATTTGGGCTCAAGCTTGGTTGAAATTTGTCGTTTGACGTAAACTTCGCAACCCCAAATCTTCATGTAAGACATATGTGGTTTCTTACCACTCCATATCTCATATGGTGTCTTATCAACCTTTTTGGATGGAACACGGTTAAGTGTGTAAGCTGCTGTTAATAATGCATGTCCCCAAAAGGAGTTTGGAAGATCGGCGTGACTCATCATGGATCGGACCATGTCTAACAAGGTTCGATTTCTTCTCTCAGATACACCATTCCATTGTGGTGTTCCAGGAGGAGTAAGTTGGGATAGAATCCCATACTCTTTTAGATGGTCATCAAATTCTAGGCTTAAATATTCACCGCCTCGATCTGATCGAAGAACTTTAATATTCTTCCCTAGTTGGTTTTGTACTTCATTCTTGAATTCCTTGAACTTTTCAAAGGACTCAGATTTGTGTTTCATTAAATACACATATCCGTATCTACTGAAGTCATCAGTGAAAGTGATGAAGTACTGAAAACCTCCTCTGGCTGGTATGTTCAGTGGTCCACATACATCAGTATGTATGAGTGCCAAAAGATCATTAGCCCTTTCACCTTTTCCTGTGAATGGGGACTTTGTCATCTTTCCAATTAAACAAGATCTGCATGTGTCATATGATTCATAATCAAAAGAGTCCAAGAGTCCATCTTTATGGAGTTTGGAAATGCGTTTCTCATTTATGTGGCCTAATCGACAGTGCCAAAGGTAAGTTGGATTCAACTCATTAGGTTTCAACCTTTTAGTATTAATGTTATAAATTGGCATTTCAAGATCAAGGACATATAGTCCATTATTCATTTTTGCAGTAGCATAGAATATATCATTCAAATAAATGGAGCAACAATTGTTCTTTATTATGAATGAAAAACCAAACTTGTCCAAACAAGAAACGGAAATAATATTCCTGCTAATTGCAGGTACATAATAACAGTTCTCTAACTGAATTATTAAACCACTAGGTAAAGTTAAAACATAAGTTCCTACAGCTAAAGCAGCAACCTTTGCTCCATTGCCAACTCGTAGGTCAACTTCACCTTTTGCCAAATCTCTACTCCTTTTTAGCCCCTGCACATTAGTACAAATGTGAGAACCGCATCCAGTATCTAATACCCATGATGCAGAAGTAGATAAATTAATTTCAATAACAAAAATACCTGAATTTGAAGTCTCTACTCCATTTTTCTTATCTTCCAGGTACTTTGGGCAATTTCTCTTCCAATGTCCGGTCTTACCGCAATGGAAGCAAGTGCCCTCCTTTGCTATTCCTCCACTAGGCTTCAAAACAGGAGGAGTGGGTTTGGGTTTGGCAACTTCCTTGCCTTTCCCTCTACCACCCTGTTTGATGGGCCTCTTGTTCTATTTCTTTCCATTACTGACCATCAGAATGGATTTCCCTTTTGTCTTCATATTCTGCTCAGCAGTTCTCAACATGCCTAGCAGTTCTGGAAGACTTTTGTCCAAGTCATTCATATTGAAATTCAGGACAAACTGACTGAAGCTCTCTGGCAACGATTGCAAGATCAGATCAATCGCAAGTTCTTTTCCAAGGGGAAACCCTAATCTGTCAAGGTTCTCCACATACCCAATCATCTTGAGTACATGGGGACTTACAGGGGCTCCCTCAGCTAACTTGCTGTTAAAAAGGGACTTTGAAACCTGAAACCTCTCATTTCTTGCTTGCTCTTGATAAAGCATTTTCAGATGTCCGATCATATCGAACGCAGACATGTTCTCGTGTTGCTTTTGCAACTCAGAGTTCATGGTAGCAAGCATGAGGCAAGAGGTTTCATTGGCATCATCGAAATGCTTCTTATAAGCATCTCTTTCTGCCTTTGGTGCAGAACTAGGAGGTTCCTCCTCAGGAACTGGTGTCTCCAAGACATACAGCTTCTTATCGTGCTTGAGGACAATCCTCAGATTACGGTGCCAATCCAGGAAATTTGTCCCAGACAATTTTTCCTTATCTAGGATGGATCGCAAAATATTGTTCGATGTGTTTGTTGTCATGGTAATCTACAAGAGAAATATGAAAATATAAGTATCATTAAAACAACATATTTAATTAGGCCTTTAATCAAATATGCTCCCACTATTTTATTCAAAACAAATGACCCTCATCATTTGATTCGGAAAATCCCGTTGGAAGACTTTCTAGTGGGTCGAGATCCATGTTTCACTTTGTTTTAAGTCAGCGTTAGGCTGATTACACAAAACTAAGTTATTTAGGTAGGAACTCCTTCCAATTGTATCTCATACAACTCTCGAATATTTTCAATTGGGTGAATAACTCCTTATTCTGATCCATCACATGAATCATTCCCAATTCTTGCTTCTAAACATGTATAATCTTATTATAATTTGTTTAGTTAAGTTTGACCCATTGTTTTAGCAATTGGATATTACAATTATCCCATCACACCTTACTAATATAGAACATGCACCTCGCGTAGGCGAAACCTACAATGCTCGATACTAGTCTTGATGAGTGCTAAAAATTGGAAAGCATAAACTTAATATTTAATTTTGAGGGAATTTGTTATTAGTTTGATCTCACCGGCTTAACATGCAAAACGTCTCTCACATGCATCAACATACAATTACATGCATCAACATACATATAAAAAGATACAATTATGGCCCCTAACGCAATTGTTCTCTCAAGCCAATGAGAGAACCTAAGCTAACCTAATAACGATCTAAGCTTCTCCAAGCATGATCTCCAAGGTTATCCTCCTTTAATATTGAATACTTCTTTTTTTTTCTTCATAACATAATATTACATTACATATAAGAAAACTCGTTTTACATACGAGGGAGTGAGATGAGAAAAGAATTTACATAAAGAGATTGAGAGAGAGGCACGACTCGCAGGCCGTATTTAAAAATCCCAAAACAATAATAAAGGATAAACTAAGGCCATAACTGATCACCACAAATAAATAATAATAAACACACTTTTATTATTAGTTTAAAATTCCGATAATTAAATAAACTAAATTAAATTTCGGTTGATTGATCACACTTTGCAGACTTAGCCGGGGGTTCCGCTGCCCGGTCAGCGGGGTTGTCAGGGGCAGCGCCCCAGCGAAAATTTTTATGAACACTTCATTGTATTTCACGTCGTTTCCTGCACAACTTTTGTGCATTTACAACCCCAACCGGAAAAGTCTGCGGCAATACAACACTTGTACTGCCATTAATCCTAATGCAACAATTTCATGCCGTCAAACACAACTCGATTGATAACTCAATATGATAGATCAACATGTCATTGCTTCACCATACTAACGTCGGATTCCGAAGCGAATGAAAATGATGATCTTTCAAAAGAATTACAATCCTTATGTGATTGAATGGATGAAATCAAAACAGTATATCCCATATACCATCTTTGCATCAGAATTTCTTATATCTTATATAAAAGTGATCGATCTAATTGTGTAACCTATGGATGATCAATGTATCGCACAACTTCACCATACTAATGTCGGTTTCTGAAGCATAATCAACATCAATCATCCAAATCGTACACAACAGATGCCAAATTTAATTAATCGTTTATTGTTAAATTCGTTCTGTGTTTTAATCGAATCAAATACAGAAAAAAAACGGAAATTTAACAGCTATCAGATCCATGGTTTCGTAAGTGGCTCTGATACCACTGAAGGAAAATTGCGATCTAAACGCAGCGGAAAACAAAAATTTTCCTTTAGTGATCCTTACGAATGAGCATGGTCAGTGATAGAATCGTTACCTCTTTGTGGCGATTCAGATCTTTGATGCAGCGATCACAAGCGTTGATGAAGTGCAACGCCTCTACTCAGTCCACACGAACAGCTTCCGGTCACAGTGCTAGCTGCTTACGAACGGAATTATTTGAGTGAGAATCAAAAACGAAATTGCATCAAGTAAAAGCTTCATCACAAGGGTTCCTTTTATAGACTCTCTTGTGGGCTGCGGGCTAAAAGCCCAATTCACATGATCCATAATAATATTATATATTATTATAATAACTATTATTATAATAAATATATTTATTTTATTATTATTTTATAACCATTATAAAATAACAATAATTATTATTATATTATCCGAATTTCTATTTTTTACTTAAGTGCACCGTACCTTACGGTGTTCCTTTGATTTCTCTATCTCTCATCAAACTGTCCTTATGTGTGTGACCCTGTAGGATTTCGTAACGTTGGTAATTATATTAAATTATATATTTAACATAATAAACAGTGAGCGGTATCTAGCAACACATCACTGCTACCCAAGTCACGAAAATGTCATGTGATCTGACAAAACCTTTTCCGTGATAATATATGTTTGTACAATTACCCTTTTGCCCCTATGTCTATATTGAACACAAGGCATACACTGTGTCATCCTTGTCCAGTTCAATATTGGGCCCTTAGACATTTCTCCTGTTATGCAGGATTGGCAAATTCCATCTAGGACACTCATGTCCCTCAGCATGCTTCGTGGAGTGCCCATCAACTGTCTTTATGATCATCCAGTTACGGATAATGTTTGATCAGCAATAAAGCACCCGACTCTACATCTAGGGTCCATAGTGGTTTCAGGTCGAAGGGTGGTAATACACCATTATCACCATGAGAATAACTTATGACACTTTGCATAACATACTATGTAGTATTCTCATAGCGGGTCAATCCGGTATAAATATTACTCCTAATATTTATACCTATGTCAAGACTTGATAACCCTTTATCCATGATCCATGAGATGTGATCATCAGTCTATCTTCATAATAGTCTCAATGCTTTAATGTTATCCCACTTTGCAATAAAGCTTGACTACGGATATTTTAAGAATAATGTCTTTATGTTTAATGGGATCTCATGATTAAGTCACACTTAACATTTCATTAAACAGACTAACTATTCTAGGGACTTTATTATTCTGAAAGACAAACATAATAAAGAAATGCCTTTTATTATTAAACGAATAATCCGATACAAGTACCAAAAAGTATTGGCCTCTAGGGCTTACACCAACAATGACGTGGTATAGCTCTTATTATGACACCGGAGTTCTCATTGATAGTTGTGGAGAATTTCCCAATGTACCTCTTCTTGGTACACGTGGGGGAATTAGCTACAACCCCATTTTGGCTAGACGACAGTTTGGTTATTGTTTGAAGGATGTTCCAAACAATCTTGCTTTATCCCGTTTCTTCTTTCTTAATGGTGATGATCATATAGAGATGAAGAAAAGGATTGCTCATTCTTGGCATGCTGTTCATAGGAAAGAGAGAGGTCAATTGGGTAGACAACATCTTCCTCCTTCCGATTGTTATATTCAGTGGGTTCAATCTAGAGCTTCCAATCTCAAGATGCCTTATCCACCTGAGGAGCCTATGTTTCCCATATTGCCTTTGTCTGCTTTTCTACCTCCCGTTGATGAGATGTTGGTTCTTCAAGAAGAGTTAGAGAAGATGAAGAAAGAAAAGGAAGAATGGTTAATTGAGAGGACTACTATGCAGGAGCAGCTTAAGGAGAAGGATGATCTTATTGAGTTACTTGAGCGGCGCGTCACGAAGAGACCGAGAGAGGATTTATTTTCCTCTAGTACTCCATCTACTATTCCTCCTACTTCCGGTGCTTGGAAGGCCATTGTCGACAAGTTGGTGAAGGATAAGGAAGATATGGAAGAGCGGTACAAGAATGAGATCAAGAGGATTCGTATGAAGTATCAGCCAGGATTCGGGACTTCTTCGGATATGATTCCTTAGACCTAGTTTACTCTTTCTCTTATGTATTAGGATTGTTGATGTTTTGTACTTCATTTGTAATCCTCACTTTGATATTAATGAGAATGAGTTTTTCAGTATTTCAAAAATGTTTCTTTATGAATATTGCAAGTTAACTTATAATCCTTTGAAATCTTTGCATTTGCATATACATAGCATGCATCATATTTGCATTTTGTCTTGCTTTTTTGAGTGTTCTCCAGGGATCTTATTGTTGTTTCTTGGTCTTCATCTCAGTGTTCCTGTCAAGCTGACTCATCGATTCGATACTTGAGCTAATCGAAGAAGAGTGATGGATACTTTGCAACAAGAGAATCGCGAGCTGCGCGAAGAGGTTACTTATTTGAGGGAAAGCTTGGAAAGAGTGACTGCTATGATGGAAAATTTGATGGCTGCTCAGAATCAGCCACCTCCTAGTCCTCCTGCTCAGAATACTATCATCTCAGAGGTTGTTACCGCATCCATTCCTATCGAGACTGTTATTTCTCCTCACCATCGTATACCTGTTAGCACGCCCTGGGGCAGGCCTGTTGACTTTTTTCCTGCTGGATATCGTCCTCCTCATCGTCCGGAGAATGCTGCATTCAATACTATCCCACCACCAGTGTGGACTACTCTTCCTCCAATTGTGACTGCTGTATCGCCTGTAGGGCGCAATATTCCGCATCAGGATGAGATGATTTACCATGCTGAGCCCAGTGAAGGTGCTGGAGTTGCTGAAAGACTTGATGACTTCCAGGGACGCTTTGTTGAGATCCAGAGGGAGATGAGAGCTTTGAAGCACAAAGATTTGTTTGGAAAAGATGCTTATGACCTTTGTCTGGTCCCGAATGTTAAAGTTCCCTACAAATTCAAGCTGCCTGAGTTTGAGAAGTACAAAGGCAATACTTGTCCATTGAGCCATCTGACAATGTATGCAAGGAAGATGTCGACTCAGACTGATAATGATAAACTGCTGATTCACTATTTCCAGGACAGTTTAACCGGGGCACCTATGAGGTGGTATATGAGTCTGGATAATAGCCAAATCAAGACCTTCAATGATTTGGGAGAAGCTTTTGTGAAGCAGTATAAGTACAATGTTGATATGGCGCCTGATAGAGATCAACTCCGAGCTATGTCCCAGAAGGACAAAGAAACTTTTAAAGAATATGCACAAAGATGGAGAGAGCTGGCAGCCCAGATTGTTCCTCCGTTAGAAGAAAAGGAAATGACGAAGATCTTCTTGAAGACGTTGGGTTCTTTTTATTACGAGAGAATGATAGCAAGCGCCCCTTCTGACTTCACTGAGATGGTGAGCATGGGCATGCGTTTAGAAGAAGGTGTCCGTGAGGGACGGTTGACTCAAGAGAATGGCAATGGTTCAAGTTCTAGAAGGTTTAATTTCGGGAAAAAGAAGGAAAATGAGACCAATGCGGTATCCCGAGAAAGTTATAGAAGACCTCACAGTCGTGTGAATCACCATTCACAGCATGTGGCTTCAGTAACACCGATGATTAACATGGCTCCAGCTGTGCCAGCTGTTCCAAAGTATCAACCCCGTTATCAGCAGCCTTCTGTGCCACAAGGTGGTAATCAACTAGCTCGGACCAAGCCCAGTTTTGATCCTATTCCTGTGCCGTATGCGGACTTGCTTCCGTCTTTGATTGCAAAGAAGCTTGTGCAGACTCGTCCTCCACCTCCAGTTCCAGAAACTATTCCATGGTGGTATAAGCCTGAGGCTCGTTGTGCTTTCCATCAAGGTGCCCCGGGGCATGATGTTGAGAATTGTTATCCACTAAAGTTCGAAGTACAGAAATTGATGAGGAATAATGTTCTGTATTTTAATGATGTTAATCCTAATGTGCAGAAGGATCCGTTGCCGAAGCACGGTAATGCGTCTGTGAATATGGTTGCTGGTTGTCCAGGGTTGTTCAAAATCTATGAAGTCAGTCATATCCGAAGATCTTTGGTTGAAATGCACGCTTTCTTGAGTGAATATCACGATATCGATCACGACTATGCTGGATGTTGTATTTGCTCGGTGAACCCTCGTGGTTGCGTGATCGTTAAAAGAGATATCCAGAAGATGATGGACGATAAGCTGATCAAAGTAACAACGAAGAGAGATGAATATGAGAATGAAGTGAATGTCATTATGCCTCAGTTCAATCTTCCTGAAAGGGTTGCTCCTGAGAGAATGGTGTTTTCTTTTGATAGTCGCCAGACTGCTGTTACTCCATTGGTGATCAATGTACCCGGTCCAATGCCATATGAGTCTGACAAAGCTGTTCCGTACAGGTATAATGCTACGATGATAGAAAATGGTAGGGAAGTTCCTCTTCCTACTCCAAAGTCTGTGGTTAGCATTGCTGATGTGACGAAAGTTACCCGAAGTGGTAGATTGTATGATTCAGACCCTCCGAAGAGAGTTGAAGATACCAGTGCGAGCAAGCAGATTATGGATGCCGTGGTCCAATCGAGCCAATCTGGTAATAATGATGATGAAGTGTTAAAGCTGATAAAGAAGAGTGAGTATAACATTTCTGAGCAGTTATTGCAGACTCCCTCAAAGATATCAGTGTTGTCTCTGTTGATGAGTTCTGAGGCTCATAGGCAGTCATTGCAGAAGATTCTAGATCAAGCCTATGTAGACCATGATGTGACGGTTGATCAATTCGATAGTATTGTGGCGAATATCACTTCATGCAACAATTTGAGCTTCTGTGATGAGGACTTGCCTGAAGAAGGAAGAAATCATAATCTGGCTCTGCACATCTCGGTGAATTGTCAAGAAGATGCTTTATCTAAAGTGTTAGTTGATACCGGCTCGTCTCTGAATGTTATGCCAAAATCGACCTTGTCAAAGCTCGCGTTTCAGGGTGCTCCCATGAGGCACAGTGGGATTATAGTGAAGGCATTTGACGGGTCGAAGAAGACAGTGATTGGAGAGGTGGATCTTCCCATTCTTATTGGACCGTTTATATTCAAGATTACTTTTCAAGTAATGGATATACGTCCCGCATATAGTTGTCTCCTCGGAAGACCATGGATCCACGAAGCTGGAGCTGTAACATCCACTCTTCATCAGAAGTTGAAGTTTGTAAGAGAAGGTAAATTGGTGACCATTGAAGGTGAGAGGGCGATGCTTGTGAGCAATCTATCTTCTTTCTCTTATATTGATGCTGAGGAAGAGGTGGGAACGTCGTTTCAAGCTCTTTCTGTTGTGAATAGTGTTGTTAAGAAGAATGCGATGCCCATGTCCTCTTTCAAAGATGCTCTGCGAGTGATTGAAGCTGGTCAGTCTGATGGTTGGGGAAGAATTATTGATGCTGTAGACAACAAGGAAGGTTTCGGTATCGGCTTTGCGCCAGGTGCAGTTGTCAAAGATCCCAAGACTATTCAAGAAGGCTTCCGAAGTGCTGGATTTATCAACGATCATTCCGCTGCTGCCATCATTGATGATGATGATGATGAAGACGAAGAAATGCAAGACTTTGTTACGCATGGAAAGATTTGCCAGAACTGGATCGCTGTTGATGTTCCTTTTATCGTTCATTCTTCAAAGTAATTTGTTTTTATTTTCTTTCAAAAATCCTTTCACTCTGCCCAAGGTGAAAGTGATGCTTGTTGGGCTTTGTTTCAAATTTGATCATCATCAATAAAATGTTATTTTGTTATTTCCATATGTGTTTTTCATTTTTGCTTTATTCTGAAAAATGGTAACATAAAAAACCCTAAAAATAATAATAATTGTGTATCTGCATATTGTTTGCACTTTTGTTCATTTTCTAAAATAAAAATAAAATCATTGTGCAGGTTGATTGATAAACCCATTGAAAACAATGATCCTATGCCCTCTCCCGACTTTGAATTCCCTGTGTTTGAAGCTGAGGAAGAGGATGATGAAGAGATTCCAGATGAAATTTCTCGGTTGCTTGAGCACGAGGAGAAGATTATTCAGCCTCATGGAGAGTCAATAGAGATGGTCAACTTGGGTTCTGAAGATGAAAAGAAAGAGGTCAAAGTTGGAGCATTGCTGGATCCTGATGTTAAAAGGAGGATTATAGAGCTTCTCAGAGAATATGTTGATGTATTTGCTTGGTCTTATCAAGACATGCCAGGTCTTGATACTAATATTGTGGAGCATAGATTGTCGTTGAAGCCTGAATGTCCACCTGTAAAGCAGAAGCTCAGAAGAACTCATCCAGATATGGCATTAAAAATCAAAGAGGAGGTTCAAAAGCAGATTGATGCTGGTTTCCTTGTGACGTCAATTTATCCTGAATGGGTGGCCAATATTGTGCCTGTTCCGAAGAAAGACGGAAAAGTCCGAATGTGCGTAGATTACAGAGATTTGAACAAAGCTAGTCCGAAAGATGATTTTCCATTGCCACATATTGATATGTTGGTAGATAATACAGCTAAGTTTGATGTATTCTCTTTTATGGACGGATTTTCCGGTTACAATCAAATAAAGATGGCACCCGAGGACATGGAAAAGACCACGTTTATTACACCATGGGGAACATTCTGCTACAGAGTGATGCCCTTTGGATTGAGGAATGCTGGTGCGACGTATCAAAGAGCTATGACTACGCTTTTCCATGATATGATGCACAAAGAAATCGAAGTATATGTTGATGATATGATTGCCAAGTCAAAGACTGAAGAGGATCATGTTGAGCATTTGCTGAAGTTGTTTCAAAGGTTGAGGAAATATAAGCTTCGTCTGAATCCGAACAAGTGCACATTTGGTGTACGTTCTGGAAAGTTGCTAGGTTTCATTGTTAGCCAAAGAGGCATTGAAGTTGATCCTGATAAAGTGAAAGCTATTCAGGAAATGCCTGCTCCAAGAACCGAAAAGCAAGTCAGAGGATTCTTGGGCCGATTGAATTATATCTCGAGGTTTATCTCTCACATGACTGCCACATGTGCTCCGATTTTCAAGTTGCTTAGGAAAGATAAAGGTTGTGTTTGGACAGATGATTGCCAGAAGGCGTTTGAAAGTATTAAAGAATATCTGCTTGAACCTCCTATTTTGTCTCCTCCGGTGGAAGGTAGACCAATGATCATGTACTTGACTGTGTTGGAAGATTCCATGGGTTGTGTGCTTGGTCAGCAAGATGAAACTGGAAGAAAAGAACATGCAATTTACTACTTGAGTAAGAAATTCACTGATTGTGAGTCTCGGTATTCCATGCTTGAAAAAACTTGTTGTGCCTTAGCTTGGGCTGCAAAGCGTCTTCGCCAGTATATGCTGAATCATACGACTTGGTTGATCTCTAAAATGGATCCAATCAAGTATATCTTTGAAAAGCCTGCTTTAACTGGGAGGATTGCTCGTTGGCAAATGTTATTATCAGAATATGATATCGAGTATCGAACTCAAAAAGCTATAAAAAGTAGTATCTTGGCTGATTATTTGGCACATCAACCGATTGATGACTACCAACCTGTCAAGTTTGATTTTCCAGATGAAGATGTGATGTTTTTGAAAGTAAAAGATAATGATGAACCTTTGATTGAGGAAGGGCCGGAGCCTGGATCTCGATGGGGTTTAGTTTTTGATGGTGCTGTGAATGCACGTGGAAGAGGAATTGGGGCAATGATCATTACTCCCGATGGTTCACATATTCCTTTTGCCGCAAGATTGACTTTTCCTTGTACCAACAATGAAGCTGAGTATGAAGCCTGCATTATGGGTCTGGAAGAAGCTGTTGATTTGAGAATTAAACATCTTGATGTATACGGAGATTCTGCCTTGGTAATTAATCAGATTCAGGGTACGTGGGTAACTCATCAACCTCACTTGATCCCCTATAGAGATTATGCCAGGAAGATATCAACTTTCTTCACTGAAGTTGAGTTCCATTATATTCCTCGTGATGAGAATCAGATGGCTGATGCTTTAGCAACCATAGCTTCTATGATAAAAGTGCACCAGTGGAATGATGTTCCTATGATCAGTGTGAATCGACTAGAAAGACCAGCTCATGTGTTTGCAGTTGAAGAGGTTCATGATGATATGCCTTGGTATCACGATATTAAATGTTTTCTCCAGAGTCAAGAATACCCACTTGGGGCATCTGGTAAAGATAAGAGAACTTTGAGGAGATTGGCAGGCAATTTCTTCTTGAATGGAAATGTGCTTTACAAGAGAAATTTTGACATGGTCTTGCTCAGATGCGTGGATAGACACGAAGCAGACATGTTGATGAAAGAAATTCATGAAGGATCCTTTGGCACTCATGCCAATGGGCATGCAATGGCTAAGAAGATGTTGAGAGCAGGTTACTATTGGTTGACAATGGAATCTGATTGTTGCAAATATGTGAAAAAATGCCATAAGTGTCAGGTGTATGCTGATAAGATTCATGTGCCACCAGCTTATCTCAATGTGATTTCTTCTCCATGGCCTTTCTCCATGTGGGGAATTGATATGATTGGCATGATTGAACCCAAGGCTTCGAATGGACATCGTTTTATTCTCGTGGCAATTGACTACTTCACCAAGTGGGTTGAAGCGGCATCGTATGCTAATGTGACCAAGCAAGTTGTGGTTCGGTTTATCAAGAATAATCTTATCTGCAGATATGGTGTTCCGAATAGAATCATTACTGATAATGGTTCGAACTTGAACAATAAGATGATGAAAGAGCTTTGTGAAGATTTCAAGATTCAACACCATAATTCCTCTCCTTATAGACCGAAGATGAATGGGGTTGTTGAAGCTGCGAATAAGAACATTAAGAAGATCATTCAGAAGATGGTTGTGACATACAAGGACTGGCATGAGATGCTCCCTTTTGCTTTGCATGGGTATCGTACATCTGTCCGCACTTCAACAGGGGCAACCCCTTTTTCACTTGTTTATGGTATGGAAGCAGTGCTCCCCGTCGAAGTTGAGATCCCATCAATAAGAGTTCTGATGGAAGCCAAGTTGACTGAGGATGAATGGTGTCAGAGTAGATTTGACCAGTTGAATTTGATTGAAGAAAAGAGAATTAAAGCTTTGTGTCATGGTCGGTTGTACCAGCAAAGAATGAAAAAAGCTTTTGATAAGAAGGTCAAACCTCGTGTATTCAGAGAAGGCGACCTCGTGCTCAAAAAGATTCAGTCTTTCCTTAAAGATTCTCGGGGCAAGTGGACTCCGAACTACGATGAACCATATGTTGTTAAGAAAGCCTTCTCTGGCGGTTCATTAATTCTTGCAACTATGGATGGTGAGGAGATCACTCGCCCTGTGAATGCGGATGCAGTCAAGAAATACTTCGCCTAAAAAAATAAAAGAACAGCTCGCTAAGTTGAAAACCCGAAAGGGCGGCTTAGGCAAAAATGAGCGTCTCGGTGGATTGAAAACCCGAAAGGGCGGTCCAGGCAAAAATTAGAGACAAAAACAGAAATAATTATCCCGGTAGATTGAAAACCCGAAAGGGCGATCTACGCAAAAGCTAGGGATCATGGCAAGTAACTGCGTCGACAGACTGAATCGCTTGTAGCAACTGAGGATTTCAGATTCTATCCTTCAAAGATTCTTATTCACTCATCCTTGACTGAAGTTTCGGACACAGTGGAGTTTAAAGTTGATAGGGATAATAGTGATCATTGTATCTCAATGTAGCCTTTTCCATGTATTTACCATTTTTCAAACTTGTAATGATCCATGGAGTCATGCCATTTGCTGACTACCATTCTATCAATAAATTTGAGCTTTTATCCAATTGTTTGCAATTCTTTATATTGTTTCTGTTTACAAAATTTCAATTTATTGTTGATGATGATTTTTGAAACAAATTTAATAAATTTAATTTTTGAAGAATTTTAAAAACATTTTTTCTTTTGATATCTGAACAAATAAAGGATGTCGATAGTGATTCCAAGAATGGTAAAGTCTGGATGTGTGTAACTCGTCTCTCCCAAAGCAGGGTTTGATTCGGTTGTGTCCATGTGAAGTTCTTGGATGGTCTGGATTAGATTGATGTTAATGATGTTTTGTTCCCCAACCATGTTGTTGAATGGAGGCTGTATGTATTCCCCAGAAGAATTGTTGGAAGGGATGTTCTTATGAATCCCTAGCGGAGGGTTGATCTCTTCCTCAGCATGTTATCTTCGAATTGAGAAGTATTGGGAATCCCCAGCTGAGCTCATGTTACTCAGCCTGGATTATTTGCATCCTTGAATATAGAAGTATTGATATAGCAGTCAGTTTAGAGGTTTTCTTTTACCCTATGTTGGGTACTGATTTAAAATCCCTCGTAACTGTGCTTTGGCTATGATGTTAACTTCTGATATCCCCATATGGATCCCCAGTAGGTGTGCATGTGTTGATTTCCAGCAGATTCCTATATGATTTTTAGCAGGTCTGGCACTCTATCCCCAGGTGGAGCAGGAGTTGTATGACAGTTATTCCTCATGAAGCTTGATTTTCATCAAGAATATTTCCATCCTCAGCAGATTATTACCTTTCCTCAGCAGGATGATTTTCCTAGCAGATGTTGTTATCTTTGATTTAAGCCTTGTAGCAGGATTGTATTCCTTTGATGGCTTATGATATTCCCCTACAGATTTCAATTTGAATCTCTAGCATGTTTCCCTGCATTGTTGCCTTGGGATTAGCCGAGTATCCGGTTGTTGTGGTGTTCATGTCACCTGTTTCTTATCTTTATGTCTGTTTTGTCAGCATATTCATAAACATATTCATACGCATAAGCATAACATGGTTTGCTTGCATTCTTGCGTTTATCATTGATATCTGCTCTTTGGTGTGGATTTTCCCCACAGAGTATGTGTGTCGTATTCCTCTCAAGTTTAGAGTGTCGACCATTAAGCAGAAAGTGTTAATCCTTTCTAATTCCCCATTGAGTTTGTTTCTCGTGGATGATGTTGATTCAGTTTCTTCCCCAGTTTATTATCTGGATGGAATTGTCCCCAGTTGAGATATTTCCTCCTCGGGATGAGTCTTGTTTGACCGTTTCTCTCCAATTTGTTCTTGGATTGAACTTTGGTCCTCAGTATTTGCTTTGGAATTAAGCTATCATTGTTTGATAGTGGGCAACATTTTCTCCAGCTTGCGTATATTTGCTCTGGATTTAAGCTATCAGTAAATCGATAGTGGGTAATATTATCAATTTGATCAAGTTCTTTTGCTTGTACTCCTACCCAGTAAATTCGGTAGTCGAGATTTCTGTCTCTTACCCAGTACAAAGGTAATAGAGTTTGTTTTCATTTGCTCCTACCCAGTAAATCAGGTAGTCGAGAATTTGTTCTACCCAGTAAACCCGGTAGTCAAGTTATTTTCTTACCCAGTAAAAAGGTAATAGAGTTTGTGTTCAGTTGCTTAAAGCTCCTACCCAGTAAATCAGGTAGTCGAGAATTGTTCTACCCAGTAAATCCGGTAGCCAAGTTTTTTTTTTTTCTTACCCAGTAAAAAGGTAATGTAATCAGATATTTTCATATTACCCAGTAAAAAGGTAATCTGATTGAGTTCCTACCCAGTAAATTCGGTAGTCGAGATTTTATCCTCTTACCCAGTAAAAAGGTAATAGAGTTTGTTATGCTTTGATTCAGCTCCTACCCAGTAAATCAGGTAGTCGATAATTGTTCTACCCAGTAAATCCGGTAGTCAAATTATTTTTCTTACCCAGTAAAAAGGTAATGTAATCAGATATTTTCCTCTTACCCAGTAAAAAGGTAATTTGATTGAGTTCCTACCCAGTAAATCAGGTAGTCGATCATACTCCTATCCAGTAAATTGATAGTCGAGTCCCTTATGCTCCTACCCAGTAAATCAGGTAGTCGAGAATTGTTCTACCCAGTAAATCCGGTAGTCAAGTTATTTTCCTCTTACCCAGTAAAAAGGTAATAGAATCAGATATTTTCATCTACCCAGTAAAAAGGTAATCTGATTGAGTTTCTACCCAGTAAATCCGGTAGCCGATATTTCTTCTTCTTACCCAGTAAAAAGGTAACAGAAACTATTTCCATGTGATTGAGTTCTCTACCCAGTAAATCAGGTAGTTGAAAATTTCTTGCCTAGTAAAAAGGTAATAGAAGTTGTTTCTCTTTGATTGAACTCCTACCCAGTAAATCAGGTAGTTGATCATACTCCTATCCAGTAAATCGATAGTCGAGTCCTTTATATTTCCTACCCAGTAAATCAGGTAGTGGATCATACTCCTATCCAGTAAATCGATAGTCGAGTCCTTTATATTTTCTACCCAGTAAATCAGGTAGTCGAGAATTTTTTCTTACCCAGTAAAAAGGTAATTGAGGTTATTCCTCCGTATTTCGCTCCTATCCAGTAAATCGATAGTTGAGTCATTTGTTTTATCCTGCCCAGTAAATCAGGTAGTTGAAAGTTTTGCTGCTCAGTAAAAAGGTAATTGAGATTATCTCTCTGCATCTTGTTCCTATCCAGTAAATCGATAGTTGAGTCTGTTATATTTCCTACCCAGTAAATCAGGTAGTTGATGTTTTCTTGTCCAACACAGTATTTCTCCATTTTTGGATTCGAATATTTTGTTCGATTGATATTCCTGGCAGGGTTTTTATTTTTCCCTGGTTGATATTGTTCCTTGATTATACCATATCTTTTCCAAGTGGAGTCTGTTATCCAGTGATTTATTTTCCTGATAACTCTTTGTTTGTCTGTTGTTTCCCAGCAGGATTTTCTTCTGGGTCCCCAAGTTTTTTTGTTTTTCCCTGTTGGTCATTATTTTCCCCACAGAGATCTTGGTTTTGCATATCATATTCATATCATATAATTTGTTCTCTTAGGACAAAAATTGGGTTTTCAATATTTAAGTCTCTCCCATCTTGTAGAGACGAAGATGTCAATCTTCATATCTCCGGATTGAAGAAACTTAAATAGGGGCAGCTGTAATACCCAAATTTTTGCCCTAAGAATGTTTCGCATATCATTTGCATTTTGCATACAAACAAGATTGCACTGGGTTCGAGTTTCTCCTCAGATCGGGTCTATGCTTCGCAGGGGATCACCATTATTTTTACTGTTTTATATTTGTTTATATTTACTGACTTCTAACCAAAATACAAAAAAATATGTTGCAGTGTTCTTCTTCTTCTCTGTGTTGCAGGTTTGCGAAGATGAGACAGTAATTCCATTCAGATGCGTTTGTTCAGTCACAATTCAATTTCAAATAGATGTTTGACCTAATCTGGTTAAACTATCAAAAGATTGTGGTGACTGTCAATTTGTGTGTGCAAGTAATTCATTCATCAGGCAATGTGTTTCAAAGTACAAGTTAGGTTGTGTGACAGTGTTTTGCGAAGTTTTGGCTTGAATCTTCAGTGTTTACCAGTTCATCGTTTCATCAGTTTATCAGCGATTCATTTGAGGATTTATTTTCCTCAGTATGAATTCGGTTTATCAGATAATAATCAGACAGTTTTCAGTTGGCAAGTTGCAAGTTATTTGGGCTGTGTTCAGAGGCTTGTTGAAATAATCGAGATTTGTGGTGGGCTCGAAAATCAAATTCCATCCATTATCCATTTCCCGATTAAACCATTTATCCATCCGTATCCTTTTTTTTAGGACCCTTTTTCATTTTTCTTTTTTTTCTCGATTGTTTACCAAATCATATTATCCAAAATATTATCCATTTGTTGATATTCCATTTCCTATCCTATTTTACACCAATATTCAATAACCATTCTTTCCATTTTTTTTTATTCTTATCATTTTTCTTTTTTTAGATCATACTTTAATATTTCTTTTTATCTACTTCTATTAAGAAAATTACTCATAATATTCCAAAATATCATTTTTTTTATTGCACAAAAATATATGTTATCCAATTAAATATTTTAATCCAATTTTGTCAAAATCCATTAGTATTTCCTTTTCTTCCATTACATAAAATCATTACATAAAAAAGAGTGGACAAATCAATTTATCAAGCTAAGTACAAGGCCTCTTGCATCAGCCCACACTCCCATCATGCCAAAAGTCTTGCCTCAATTTTCTGCCAGCCTATGCGCACAGCATCACGTGCAACCAAGCCTAAGCCAAATCAACTGGCCCACAACAAGCCACACTTCCATACGTCATCCTGCAGCTTCAACAAGCCTTCTGTACGCCAATTTTGCCCAAGCTTCTAACTTTCCAAGCCCGTTGTTACAAACTCTAGCACTTCAAGCCATCACGCGCCCAAATTTAAGCAGCAGCTGAAGCAACGAAACTTGCCAAGCTTTCCACGCCAACGTTCAAGGCCTCAAAGTACCAAGGCTCAAGCCACACTTCCTTCAGCTTGCACAAGCCCACAGTCCCACCAAGCAAAAGCCGCAGCCAAACCCAATTCCGTAAGCCAGCTCGCACGAATTTCGCACCTGAAACGCACGAACAATACGAGCTTTACATCACCAAGTCACGGATTTCACACACGAAAGCAAAAATCAATAGAAAACACATCAGAACAAAACGCACAGCTTATCGAAAGTGAAACGAAAACGGAGCACGAAAATCTCACCTCTCCAAAACGCAAGCCAAGTATCACAAAACGGCAAAGAAATTTCTTCTTCTTCCTCCTATAAATACCAACTCAATTTCACAAATTCAACAAGCTTCAGATAGCCAAGAAATTTCTGCCAAATTCTCCCCCAACTCTCAAAATCCCCAAACCCTTTCATTCTTCAAGTCAATTCTCAAAATCCCCAAATCGCTAAAACCAAAACCTAACTGAATTGAGAAGAAGAAAGAGGCCGCGATTTGAAAGAAAGAAAAAGAAATTTGAGGTTTACGAAGGAGAAGAAGAAAGAAGAGCTTACGGAGCTTGCGGAGTTGAGAGAAATTCGCGATTGAGAGAAGCCGAAAGAGCTTGCGGAAGGATTTGTTTTCTTTGTTCGGATTTTTGTGAAGGTGAGCCGTGAGGAAGAAACCTGATTATGCCGTGTGGTTTCCATTTTGTTCTTGCCCTGTTTGTTTCGCTGTAAATGATGGAGGAAGAAGAAGTCTTATGCTTCATTTTTTTGTTTTTTGTTCTTTATTTTAATTAGTTTTAAAGAATAAATTAAGTTGGGTTTAATTTAGATCCATTCGGATCTATTTGGTTTTTACACCCGCTGATCTGCTTCCCCCTCCCCTTTGTTTTAATTTCTTTTCTTTTTTTTAAATTTTTGTTTAGTTCTATCTTGTTTAAGTTTTTTTTAAATGAAAATATATTTTAATAATATTTCCTTTAGAATATTATTAAAGTTGTTTGAGAAAAATATTTGGAAAAGCAATTTAAAAAGAAGTGTTTAAAAAAGATTTTGTAGAAGTAAATTTTAAGAAAAGGATTAAAAAAGTATTTTCTATTTCTTCTCTTTGGATCTATTTTTGGATCCATTATTTCTTCATCTCTTTTCAATTTTGGTCGATGACAATCTTCCGATTCGGGATTGTTGATTTCCGATTAAGCTTAATCTTCATTATTTCAAATCTATGGATGAATGATCATTTGGATCATTCTTCATACTTTGAGATCGTGATAGGTTGCTAATCGAGAAATTCAACGATAATCTCGATTAAGATTAGACCTTCCTCTTTCTTTTAGTGTGGCATGTTTTCGGAGAACGATCCATTATATCGTTTCTCTAACATGTATTAACACGAATATTTTCCACTTTAATTAGTGGTGGCCGGCCTCATTTGTAGGGTAATTACTTCGTAAATTACTCGGCGATTGCTTAACATAGACCTAAAGTTGTCCCGATTCGATTAAAGATCCACTTGGATCCGGTTGCCTCGGTTTCATTTTCATTGTTGTGGTTGTGCTTGATTAAGTTCATCATACCACCTTATATTGTATATAATATTATAATGTGAATATAATTGTTTAAATTTAATCTCTTGCACTTTATTCTTTTATTTTAATCTCTTGCTCCTTTATCTCCTTATTATATTTTGCCATATTATCTCATATATCATTGTTTATATTCATATTGTGCTTGTTTATATTCATATTGTGCTTGTTTTTATTTTGTCCATTTGGACATCAAAATACTTAATAAAGGATTAAACTCTTAAAGAAAAACTTGTGACTTATAATTGTGGACTATGGTTACTATCCCTTGGCTTTTGGAGAATGGACTTAGGCTCCTAGGATTTCCCTTTGCTCAAGTTGGAATGGATTAGAAACCTCGGCCTCAAGTTACTTCATGAACCTTTGAAGATGGAAATCCGAACTTTGAAGATTTGTACATATTGGTTTGGTAACTTCTTTCCTTAGCTTTTAATTCAAGCATTAGGACTAGTCTCTTCATCTCCTCCCCATTCTTTAATTTTCAAAATTTCTTCCTATTTCAAAACCTTCTTGTTTTCTAAACTTCAAACAATTTCATAAACAAACCTTGACTTAGGTCAATCGACTTTTTTTAATCTTTTCCTTTTATTTTTTTAATCAAATATTAATCCATGTAAATATATCAAGACTATTTTTTCATACACTTTAAAAAACTCCAAATCCACTTAATTGTTTTTTGTGCTTCGTGCACCTTACCTTTTCCATATGTTTAGATATGATTCATCCCTTTTAGCGGAATTATTCGCTAAGGGATGACGACTTATCTTTACACTTTAAAATTAATTCAACACACTTATTCTTTTCATACTTTGTACCACGAACTACGAGGTTTTGATCTCGCATTGCACTTTGTGGGTACGTAGGCATAAGGCGTTAAAACCTTATCAAACACAAAATCATTAAAAAATATTCTTCTTCTCATCTCTTCCATCATTTTAAACAAACCAATTTCAGACCAAAAAGCGATAAGTATTTCAAAGGGCTCCCGTAGAGTACTACGGATGAGTCGGGTGCCTAAAACCTTCCCGGTTCATAACCAATCCCCTTACCCAATCTCTGTTTATTTCTTTTAGCCTTTGCTTTTAGAATCCTAGGTTTTTATTCGTTCTTTTACCTTTTTCCATTCGGAAATAAAGAAAAGCGCGGTGGCGACTCTGTGTTAATCGAGTTAAGTTAATCAATAGCTTACACTCACGATTTTACCGCTACAGCATGCATAAAGTTGGTAGAGTCTCATTTCATGGTTTTTTGTTGGTGTGCATAATATTGTTATGTGTTGTGCTGCATTTATTTAATTGTTGTTGATGAGAAGTGGTGAACTATTTAATGATACTTGCTTTTGTTCTTATTATTTTTCCCTTTTGTTGGTGTAAGTATCTCACTCCTTCTGTTTGAATGTTACCCTTATGTTGGTAACGTGCAGATGATCAGGATAAGTAGAGTGGTGTTCGGTGAAGTCAGGGTACTTCAAAATTAAAGGAGTCGGCTCTGATACGTGCTTTGGGGTGTCGGGACGACGATTGTTCCTTGTTTATTTATTTTTAGGAAAATATTTTGTAATTGAATTATACTTTATGTTTCTTTGAGTTCCTGCTGCAACACTAAAATTATTTTGTAAAACGTATCATTTGAGTCGTATGTTTTTAGTGAGTTGTGACACTCAAAATGATTGGTACATTTTAATAACTCTGATTTTTATTTATAAATTCGTGGGGATATTTTGGGCGTTACAAAGTGGTATCAGAGAAGGTCGGTCAGTTTGACCAAGTAGTTAGGTCGTTGAGTCGTGGTGTCGTTGTTGAGAGTTGAGTGTTGTTGTAGATTTCTAAATTGTTATCTGGATGTTGTTGTGTGACAAATTTAGAATGGCTGGAAGAAATGATGATGCACTTGCCGCCCCTATGCAAGTGATGGTGCAGGCTGTGCAAAACCCGATGAATGTTAGGGATCATGAGAGTGATGAATTTCAGAAGAATGATCCACCTACATCCAAGGGAAAGTATGACCCTGATGGAGCACAAGATTGGCTCAAAGAAATCAAGAGGATCTTCTGAGTGATGGAATGTTCTGAAGGCAGTAAGGTGCGGTTGGGTGCTTACAGGTTGGTGGCAGAAGCTGATGACTGGTGGAATGGCACTCGTCAGTGGTTGGACACGTCTGGTGAGGTAGTCACCTGGGTTGTGTTTAGAAGAGAATTCCTGAGGAAATACTTTCCAGAAGATGTTCGGGGAAAGAAAGAGATTGAATTCTTGGAACTGAAACAAGGAAGCATGTCAGTTACCGAGTATGTTGTCAAGTTTACTGATCTGGAAAAGTTTTATCCGCATTATAGTGAGGAGACTGCTGAGTTCTTGAAGTGTATCAAGTTCGAGAATGGTTTGAGGCCCGAGATCAAGCAGGCGATAGGTTATCAGAGGATCCAAAGATTTCTGGATTTAGTGGATTGTTGTAGAATCTTTGAAGAAGACAGCAGCAAGGCTCGGTCTGATCATTTCAAGAGTTTGGTTGAGAGAATAGGAAAGCAGCAGATTCATAGTGGGAAACCTTATGCAGCTTCAACTGATAAAGGTTAGTAGAAATAGGTTGAGGGCAAAAGGCTAAGTAGGGGAGGTGTTCCTGCTTCTCTGAAGTGCTACAGGTGTGGTAAATTGGGTCATCGTGTTAGTGAATGCACAAGTGATGTGAAAAAATGTTTCAAGTGTGGTCAACCTGGACATTTGATTACGGAGTGCAAGACTAATTTGGTTACTTGTTACAACTGTGGGAGCAAGGTCATATTAGCACTCATTGTCAGAAACCGAAGAAAGCTGCAACTGGAGGGAAAATGTTTGCTTTGATAGGGACACAAACTTCTAGTGAGGATCATTTGATCGGAGGTACTTATTATATTAATAATATGCCTTTGATTTTTATGACTGACATAGGCGCTACGCACAGTTTTATTTCTATTGATTGTGTGAGAAGACTAGGTTTTGTTGTTTCCCCTATGAAAGGAGAGATGGTTATCAAGACTCCTTTGGATGGGTCGTTAATTACTTCTCTCGTTTGTTTGAATTGTCCTCTATCGATTTATGGTAAGGACTTTGGTGTGGATTTGATTTGTTTGTCGTTGGCAGGTTTATATATGATTCTGGAAATGAATTGGTTGGAGTTCAATCATGTTCACATTAATTGCTTCAGCAAGTCGGTTCAGTTTCTTACTCACGATGAAGAGGAAATATAAGCTGGTTATTTATTTTCTCAAGAGTTGAAAGAACTTTTGAATGAAGAAGCGCAAATGTTGGTGTTGTTTGCATCTTTAGCGGTGGAAAATGAAATGGCAATCAGTGAATTGTTAGTGGTGAGAGATTTCCCGGAAGTATTTCCTGATGACATTGTGGATGTTCCACCAAAGAGGGAGGTGAAATTCAATATCGATCTTGTGCCAGGAACTAGACCTATTTCGATGGCACCTTATAGTATGCCAGCTTCCGAGTTATCTGAATTGAAGAAGAAGTTAGAGGAACTGTTAGAAAAGAAGTTTGTGTGGCCTAGTGTGTCGCCTTGGGGAGCTCTGATATTGTTGGTGAAAAAGAAAGTCGGTAGCATAAGATTGTGTATTGACTATATGCAACTGAATAAGGTGGCGATTAAGAACAAATATTCACTTCTAAGGATATATGATATGATGGATCACTTGGTTGGTGCTCGTGTGTTTAGTAAGATCGATATATGATCGGGTTATCATCAGATAAGAGTAAAACATGAAGATGTGCAGAAGACCGCTTTTAGAACTCAGTATGGACACTACGAATATGCAGTGATGCCATTTAGAGTTACTAATGCACCTGGAGTATTCATGGAATATATGAACCAGATTTTCCATGATTATTTGGATCAATTTGTGGTTATTTTTATAGATGATATTCTGATTTACTCTAAGTCAAGAGAAGAGCACGTTGAACATATGCGGATTGTGTTGCAAGTGTTGAAAGAGAAGAAGTTGTGTGCTAAGTTATCAAAGTGCGGGTTTTGGTTGAAAGAGGTGAGTTTTCTTTGTCATGTGATTTCGGGAAAAGGGATTATTGTGGATCCATCCAAGGTAGATGTCGTTCTACAATGGGAGACTCTGAAGTCAGTGACAGAAATTAGAAGTTTCTTGAGATTAGCCAGTTATTATAGAAGATTTATTGAAGGTTTTTCAGATTTGGCACTTCCGTTGACTCAGTTAACTTGTAAGGATAAAGCGTTTGTGTGGGATGCCCAGTGTGAGAAGAGTTTAATTGAACTAAAGAAGAAGTTGACTACTGCTCCAATTTTGACTTTACCAAAAGCAGATGAATCATTTGTGGTTTATTATGATGCTTCTTTGATAGGTTTGGGTGGAGTGTTAATGCAAGACGGTCAAGTGGTGGCGTATGCTTCGCGGCAGTTGAGAATTCATGAGAGGAATTATCCTACCCATGATTTGGAACTAGCGGCTGTAGTTTTTGTATTAAAGATTTGGAGGAATTATTTGTACGGTTTGAGATTTGAAGTGTATAATGATCATAAGAGTTTGAAATATCTGTTTGATAAGAAGGAGTTGAATATGAGGCAGACGTTGGTTGGAATTCTTGAAGGACTATGATTTTAGTTTGAATTATCATCCTGGTAAAGCTAATGTTGTGGTTGATGCCTTAAATCAGAAGACATTATGTCGACCATGATGGCTAGAGAATTGGAGTTGATCGAATAATTTAGAGATATAAGTTTGGTTTGTGAGCAGACACCTTGCAGTGTAGTGCTGGGAAAGCTGAAGGTTAACAATGATTTTCTTGATCGTATACGGGAGAGTCAGAAGTCAGATGTGAAATTAGTGGACTTGATGGTCAGTGATGAACGAGTTGGAAGTAATGAGTTTCGAGTTGATGAACGGGGAGTATTAAGATTTCGGGATCGTATTTGTATTCCTGATGATCTTGAATTGAAGAGAATGATTCTAGAAGAAAGACATATAAGTAGTTTGAGTATTCATCCGGAAGCGATAAAGGTGTATCAAGATTTGAAGAATATATTTTGGTGGCCCGATATGATGCATGATATAGCTCATTTTGTATATGCTCGTTTGACTTGTTAGAAGTCGAAAGTGGAACATCAGAAACCTGCTGGTGTGATGCAAATGTTGGATATTCCCGAGTGGAAATGGGATAGTATCTCAATGGATTTTGTTACGGTGTTACCTAATACTTCAAGAGGGCATGATGCTATCTGGGTGATTGTTGATAGGTTGACTAAGTCAGTGCATTTTATTCTTGTTGGTATTACTTATTCTTTGCAGAGGTTGTCATAGATATATGTCAGTGTGATTGTGAAGTTGCATGAAATTTGTTAGTTCTATATTTATAGGATTGACATTAATTTTGTAAAACAAATATAGCAACAATAAAATATATAGAATCTTGCTAAATAAGAACAGGTTAAGCTAAGAAGTCCTATTGTGCGCCTGAACATGTTGAGTTGAAGTGTTTCAACATCTGGAATAACATGTCAAAGAAGATGCTCTAAACAGTTCATTTGACATCATGAACTGATACATGTGGATTGAATATTCTGTTATAATTTAACAAAAACAAAATATTCAGAGAATTAAAGCAATCCATGTGGCGTTGATTTAAAGATCTTGAAGATTCAACTGAATGAGAGACAAATATTAAAGAAATAAAGACTTTCTAAATTTAGAGATATTTTAGGAAGTTAGTTTGTTTTAAAGATCTTTTTGTTGCAGATTTTTCTGCATGATTGTAGCAGCTACTATGCTGCATTTTTGAAGGTCCAAAATCTAGTTGGGATTAAGTTTTAAAAAGAAACCTTGTAACCTAGGTTTAACAACCAACCAAAGATGTAAATGGTATATATTAGGGTTGAGTTCTTATAGCAGCCGTATGCTAAAAGATTTATTCTTTAGGACTATTTTCTTTGTAATCCTCGAAGCTGTTAAGCAAGAGGTTGTGTGTACTTGAATGAAGCTTTGAAGCAAGGTTAAGATATTGTCATGGAAATGTGTCTTCTGATTCTGAATTGTTAAGTTAGTTATCACTGTTCTGATTGAAGTGGAGTGTTCCATGTTTTCCCATACCATCTCACATCCAGAACAAAAATGTCTAATTCCCACTCAAAGAAGAGTGAATCAAACCTGTTCTAAACCCATAATTATTTTACAACACGAAAACAACAACATTTCACGATGGTTCGTGGCCAAGACGTGCTTTCTTATCTTTGCTATAACCGAAGAAAAAAAACTAATTCTGTTCTAAGTCCTAAACCCTATTCAAATTGAATAGAACTTTAACAAGCAGAACCGACCATATGGATGTGCAGGAAGTGCCACCGCACAATATTGTAACGGCCTCAAATTTATTTTGTTGGGTCTAATATAAATATAAAAGTAAACATTATATATTTCCTATGATGAATTTAATAACATGTTCTAATATAGAAGCGTGTTTTGGTGCTGAGACTTTGGGGGTTAGACTCCCACATCATGCTTTTATGTATGTTTTCTATGTCTTTTAATTATTAAAGAAAGCTACACCATGAAATCTTTATTATAGGTATTAATCAATTCATTTCTTTTACCATATAATATGAATATAGATTACATTATATATATCGTGGATATAAATTATTAAAATAAATCTGTTACGACATAAATATCTTTTTAAATTTTATTTTACAGTATTATTTTATATTTTATAATTTTCCAGTTGACAACAAGTAGCAACAACACCACAAACAGAGACAGTAACAACAGACTCTATTCACTACCAATGACCAAACTCACCACTTCTCATTTCCTCAAACCCCTCCACACTGTCTCCTTCCTCAGACTCACCTCTTCTCTCTCCCAACAATCTAACCATCACAAAAAATCCACGCTGGCAACCGAACTCGCCTCTTTAATGGAACACCACTCTCCACCCGCCAAAACCCTAAACCTTAAACCCGAAACCCGTTTCCAACTCAAACGCTTCCTGGAGCTCCGAATCAAAAAACGGGTCAAATCAAACCTCTCCCACAACGACGGCAAGTTCCACAACTTACTCCAAAACGTCGTTTCAAATCCCCAAACCCTCCACGACGCTTACAACATCATCAAAATCAACTCCAACATCATCCCTAACCACCCCGTAACCGCTTCCGCAAAACCCGCCGCAGATAACGAAAACAGTTATTCCCTCGATGACGTGGCACATCACCTTAACAACCCGAGCGCGAATACTATCCATCCTGTAACCGTTTCCGCAAAATCCGGCGTAGATAACAGATACGGTTATTTCATCGATGACGTGGCAAAACAGCTTAACGAAGGTAGCTTTGACGCTAGCGCGAATACGTATTCAATCTCCACAAGGAAGAAGAAGAAATCAGAATCGAAAGAGGATGAGGATTTGATGACGTTGATTCTTCCGAATTTGAAGCTGAGAGTAGTTCAGGAAGCGTTGAGGATTGTTTTGGAAGTGATTTTCAAGCCGAATTTCTCGAGGATATCGTACGGTTGTCGGAGCGGTAAGGGACGAGCGGTGGCGTTGAAGTATATATGTAAAGGTGTAGTGAGGCCTGACTGGTGGTTCACTTTGCTTGTGAGTAAGAAATTGGATGGATTATTGATGGAGAAGTTGGTTTGTGTGATGGAGGATAAGATAGAGGATTGTTGTTTGTTTGATTTGATGAGAAGTATGTTTGATGCTAGGGTTTTGAATTTTGAGTTTGGTGGGTTTTCTAAGGGAGATGGTTTGCCGCAAGAAGGGGTTTTGTCGCCGATTTTGATGAATATTTATCTTGATATGTTTGATAGTGAGTTTCATAGGTTGGCGATGAAATACGAAGGTGTCCGCGGTGGTGGAGAGGTTGTTGATGGACATAAGGTGACGTCTGCATTGCGTGGTTGGTTTAGGAGTCAGTTGAATGGTAATGGTAGTGATAATGGTAATGGTAATGGTAATGCTGGTGTTGTTGAGAGTTCGGGTGTTAAAGTTTACTGTGTTAGGTTTATGGATGAGATTTTTTTCGCCGTTTCTGGTTCTAGGGATTGTGCGGTGAGTTTTAAGACTGAGATTGAGAGTTATTTGAAAGAATCTTTGATGTTGGATGTTGGGGATGGAACTGATGTGCTGCCTTGTATAGGTTCTAGGGGTGTTCGGTTTTTGGGGACATTGGTGAAGATGAATGTTGAAGAGAGTACTGCGGTGAAAGCAGTTCACAAGATGAAAGATAAAGTCGAGTTGTTTGCTTTGCAGAAGCTCGAGGCTTGGAATTACGGGACGGCGAGAATAGGGAAGAAATGGTTGGGTCATGGTTTGAAGAAAGTAAAGGAATCAGAGATCAAACATTTAGCTGATAGTAGCTCTCTCCTTAGTAAGGTTTCCCGATTCCGAAAGCCTGGGATGGAAACCGATCATTGGTATAAGCACTTGTTGAAGATATGGATGCAGGATGTTCAAGTGAAAAATGCCAAAAGTGAAGAAAATGTCTTGTCGAAGTTTGTTGGAGAGCCGGCTCTTCCGCAAGAGCTAACGGATTCCTTTTACGAGTTTATGAAACAGACTGAGAAGTATATATCGGCTGAGGCAGATTCTATTCTCAAGCTTTTGCCAAATAATAACAGCTCAGAAGAAAAGGTGATTGCTAAAACCGAGATCATTGCTCCTGTCTATGTCATTAAAAAGCGTCTCGAGAGATATGGATTGGCTACACCAGATGGATTCCCGCGGTCTGCAAATTTGCTAGTCATGCACGATACTAGTGAAATTATTGACTGGTTTTCTGGGATTGCTTGCCGCTGGCTGAAATGGTACAGAAACTGCGCTAACTTTAATGAAATAAAGCTTTTGATATCGGATCAAGTTAGGAAATCGTGCATTCGTACTTTAGCAACAAAGTATCGGATACATGAAACCGAGATAGAAAAGAAAT
This sequence comes from Lathyrus aphaca, assembly GCA_963966055.1. Lineage (NCBI taxonomy): Eukaryota > Viridiplantae > Streptophyta > Magnoliopsida > Fabales > Fabaceae > Lathyrus > Lathyrus aphaca. Next base: position 539,796,649 of record OZ014524.1, read on the forward strand.
TTGATGAAGAACTTAGCAGGCTTCCACAAGCGCTGGACACGGAGATGGAGAAAATGAATGAAGTATCGGGTGTTGAAGTTTTTGACAATGACGAGGCGTTAATGTATGGAATAGCGTATAGCGGTTTGTGTTTGTTATCTCTGGCAAGAATTGTGACCGAAGCAAGACCGTGTAATTGTTTTGTACTAGGGTGCTCAGCTCCAGCACCAAGAGTCTATACTCTTCATGTAATGGAAAGACAGAAGTCTCCAAGCTGGAAAACTGGGTTTTCAACTTGCATTCATCCAAGCTTAAATAAACGGCGACTTGGGTTGTGTAAGCAACATTTGACAGATTTGTATCTTGGTCATATATCACTTCAATCCATTGACTTTGGTGCATGGAAGTGAGTGTCTTCGGTTTTATAATTAGAAACTTTATCAGAATGTTTGGTTTGAACTTTGGTCATTGCTGTATTACTTCATACCAAGAATGCCCTTGTTCAGCATAGTCCAAATGAAGAGGAATTGTTTGGAAATTTCAACATTTCTCCAAACATATCACCCAAACTGAGAATCTTCGCCTCACCCGTCAATCGATCATGAATGTAACTGGATGCCACCATTTTATAAGTGTCGTGGAATCATCACAGTGGAACATGAATCACCAAAATTGCAAAAATACCCAATATGTTGAGATGTTGTCCGGGTGGCTGGGTTCCATAGACGGAGCCAGTACTCTTGACACCCATTGGTGAAAGAATCACCAACAAAACAAATCAATCCATTACAGGAACCAATTATGCGGTGAGTGTATCCTTGTTGTTGAAATGATAGTAGTGATTGACAGAAAGGCCGAACAACAGGTTCTCGATTAAACATTGTACGAGGCACGGGACAATGCAGTAATCTACTTCTCATTCATCGGCACTTCCATAAGGGAGCTTGCCTGGGATTTCTGTGGCGTAATGTGTGATTAGTGTGATGTGCGGATTCTGTGTTGCTGATTTCTTGAGGTATAATTTCACGAAGGTGAGACAAAAGACAATGCTCTTAGCTTGGCCTCATGCAATGCCAGTTGGATCAAGTTGAATGAAGGACTGCATGATATGGTTAAAGAAAATAGTTTGATAGTGTTTGAGATTGCAATCTGAGGGTGATTTAAAAATTGAGACAAGCATGCAGCGAGTTGATTATGGTGTTATAAGTAATGCTAAATGCCAATGTTATATAATTAGTGCTATTTTGTATAAGTTTAATTATTCTGATTCTGTTCATTATAAGTCAGTATCAGCAAAATACTTTCATTTGGATTTTGAATCCAGCAAGTTAAGAACATGTATCAATCTTTCTAGCTGATAGTTTATATTCAAATATATGCATTGTAGAAAACTCTCTTACTCTCCAGCAAAGAATAGATAAACACACTAACTCATTTGGTAAAAAATTATGACACAATTTTAGATTCTTAACTTAACATCCGTTTTTTTTTTTGAAATATTACTTTAAACCCTAAAAAATACATATGGCATAATAATATCTCAAACATGGTTTCACTATTTTGTGGATTATATATAGAATTTAGAAATGTAAGACTTAACCTTTAGTTAGCAAAAACATTTCCATCCATCATCAACCTTGTATACATAAATCTCATATTATGAACATAAGTGAACTACTTTTCCATGTTCTTACAGCAAAAGTAATCACACAAAGTGATCTGATCACTCAAGATAAAGTGTCCAGTCAAAACTCGAATTATCCGGCTGAGTTTGAGATTCATCTTTCACTTTAGCCACTTCTGCAGGAGATTTTTCAGGTTGAACTGATGCCGAAACATCAGCCTCAGAGCTCTCGAGTTTTTGAACAGATAACGATGCATCTGTCTCAGAGCTCTCGAGTTTTTGAACAGATAACGATGCATCTGTCTCGGAGCTCTCGAGTTTTTGAACAGATAACGATGCATCCGTCTCGGAGCTCTCGAGTTTTTGAACAGATAACGATGCATCCGTTTCAGAGCTCTCGGGTTGAACAGGTAATGATGGTTCCGTCTCGGTGGTGGTAGACACGGGGGGCGCTTGAGTAATTTCTTGTGACTTGAACTCGTTGATGTAGTAACTAAGTGATGGACCGGAGTATTCGACTGTTTTGACCTGAGGAGGAGCATTCTTACCAACTTGTAGAAGTATTGATGATGCTGCTGCGATTGAGATCAGCGCAAGACCAGCGGCAATCGCCGCTGTGTTCTGAGCTCCATCAGAAGAAGAACCAGGTGTTCCTGAACTTATAGCACTTTCTGCCACATAAACTGCTGGCTGGAAAAGATCAATGAGTATAAGACAAACTGAAACTTATTTACCGGAATAAGCACGCGCGCGCACACACAGAGACCAAGAAAATCAACAAATTATGAAACGAGAACAGCTTTAATTTCTTAAGAAGGAAAAATCCGAACCTCGACTGAATATATGTTTGTCTGTCCAGCAGTGTCCTTTTCAACATAGCCTGTCCAACCCTGCTTACGACGAGGAGGATATGTACCTACTACTTTCGTCTTCTCCTCGGCTAACCATTCTGCACTCAGCTTCCCAACCTACATCACCATCAGCAACATAGGATTAGCTTTCTTTTTCGGAGAATTCATTCGGAAACTTCACAAGTGGACTAATATAGATTTTTCCTTTTGTTCATCTTGATTTGAAAGACGAACTTGTACATAAAACGGTTCGATAATTGGAAACACATTGAAACAGATGAAAACTAATACTACTATTATAATCATTGGTTATATAATTCAATAATTTCTAAACAACTACTACTACTACTACGATCATTGGTTATAAACTGCGGTACACAACCCTAATCGGAGACTTGCATCGACACTTGTTGTGATTATGTTTAATTTATTTTTCAAATTATTATCGGTGTCGCCGTGTGAGAGTTGAGTTCGAGGTGACCGTGCCTCGTAGATACCATGTTAAGTAATTCCCTAAATTTCTCAGTTATAACACAATCATACAAAGTAAAAGAAAAGAACAAAGAAAAAAGGTTTGAGAATAGAATAAACTAACTTCCTTTTCAGGTGCACATTCTTCTTGATTACAATCAGACTCATTAGAAGAAGCTCTAACCATAAACATGCAAGAACTTCTCTTGCAAATCTTTTGTTGCTTCAAGGAGAATCTCCTTGTGGAGAAAGCACATGTGTTGGCTGAAATTGTTGCTTGCAATGAACAAGCCATTATTGGTAACGAATCAGTGTATGTTTGAAGTTTAAGGTAAAAAGAATCTTAAAAACACAGAAAAACAGAAGAAAATGATTTTGGTTTGGTTTTTTGATGGAAAGAGAAAGTGAGTGTGTGTGTGTGTTATGGATTGGTGATTGGTGGTTGAGTTTGAAGGGATATATCTACTTTCTTTGTTTTTAGACCACAAAAAAGTATATATATAATGAAACCGTGGACAATTTTAGTCTCGTAAAAATGACTCATTTAATTATTACCTACTCATATATATATATATAATAAAATAATAATTTTTTTGGGGCAAGAAAAATAATTATTGTTTAAATAGTTGAACATACTACTTAAAAATGACAGACATACTTATTTAAATATAATAAAAATAAAAATATAATTTCAATTCAAAGCTTAAAACCCCAAATACGGTCCTCTTAAAACCCTAGTCTAACATCTACCAAATTCTTCAAATTGCTGCATCTACCACTGAACTTGGCGGGCACTAACGTCTTCTTGAATAACTTCACCTCCTCCTTGCTCTTTGCCGTCACTGCATTGTTGAATTCGCTTTCCTCTTTCTAAGGTAACATACTTTATTTTCGTGTAGAATTTCATTTTATTATGGCTTGTGTTTTCTATATTCTTCATCAAGCTTTTGCTGTCATTTTAAGGGTTTTGAAAGAAGATTATGTTTTACTGCTAGCAAATTTTTGGGTTTGTAGTAGATTGGGTCATATTTGAATGAGTTCAATTTTTAGTTCTCATAAGAAATGTTGGTTCAATTTTGGTTTATATTTGCTGATGAACAATTAGTACAAGATGGAGGGACTATTATGTTGCTTTTTATCTGTTATGGAAATTTAGAATTAGAATTGAAATGTGCCTGCATAACCTCAGACGGAGACATTATTTTCTTAGGGAAACTGCGAATAATGTTCCACAAAACTGCTTGGATTAAACTTTCACCATTCTTTTGAAATCAATGGGCTTTTAGTATATTAGTTTCCATTTGGGGGACGTTTTACCTTGTTTTCATCTTCTTGAAACTAGAATTTGCTTGGAAGGTGACATTTAGTTGCGGCATTTTCCCATGCCAGGTAGTAATGGCCTGTAGAATTTGGGAGCTGCTGCTTTACGGTGGAAAACATTTTAGAACCAACATTTATATAATATATAAAAGCCAAGTCCTTAAAATTTGAGTCCTATTTTTTGCTGAATCGGATCGGCTGTTCCATCACTGCTGTGGTGCTACCCCGTTCGAAAGTCATCTCGTCGTCGTCGCTCTGCGGGTTGGCAGCATCTAGCATTTGCTCGCATTGCAGCGGCCGCCAGTAACAGCCTGTGGTGGTTAAGTTGCCAAGTTGCAGTTCGTTGCTTCTAACTAGGGTTTCTTTAAAAAAAAAAAGACTAGGGTTTATACTCTATCTTTGTTAAGTTGCCAAGTTGCAGTTCGTTGCTTCTAACTAGGGTTTCTTTCAAAAAAAAGACTAGGGTTTATACTCTATCTTTCTTCTTTCTCTTGTTCTTATGGCCTTGGATAAGGAAAAGCTTCAAGAAGAATCTGTAATCCGCCGTTTCTACCAGATTATTCTTAGTTGGAATTGCGATACTTTTCTGGAAGAATCTGAGGTAATTATTTATTCATTTTTTCTTCTTTTGGTTTTTTCACTCCCAAATTCATTTTGATATTTATGTTTTCCGAAACAGAATGGGAAAACTAAGGGATCAGCTCCGAAGCTTGCGAAGGTGAAAGACAAATACAAAGACGTGGATGATTATATTTCTACCTATGAGCCTCTCATTTTTGAAGAAGCTAAATCTCAAATCATCAAAGGGATAAAGGGAGAAGAAGAAGGTATTTTTCTCGTTCTACTGCGTACTATTTTAACTGTATCAATAATTAATAAATCTCAGTGTTTTTTATTTCTTATCATATGAAATAAAGGTTCTTTGAAATTCCACTATATAGTGCTGCTATAGTAGTTATTACTTAATTCAGTAGTCCGGAACAATACCGGTTTTATAAATTCTGCTATGCCATATATAGCGCTATGGCAATAGCTGTTTTTTTAAATTCTGCTATGCCATATATAGTGCTATGGCTCAATTTTTTATATTCTTCGTGTTGGTTCTTATGGACAAGTTTATCCAAAGGAAAGCTTTTTCTAAGTTGTGATATAACTTATTTGTTAAAATTAGAAAATGGGTACTGCATTGCCTTTCTTGTTTTGAAATTTGACAAATGTAATCTCTTTTTTACCTTCAATGCTGAAGAGTTTTTATTTTATTTTTTTTATTTTTTTTGTGATTTTGTTGGTTGCAGGGGTTGGATGGAAGCTTGGGGTAGTAAGTAGTTACACTGAGTCCGATGACTTTCATTTTCTAGAATTTCCTTTTGATCTGGAAGAGGGAGAATCAATATCGCTGAATGATCTGTTACTGATTTCAAAAGAAAAGGTACTAATGGTCGAAGGTTGCATGTTTTTAGACTTTGCAGGTCCTGCTATGATGTACATGTACTGGATTTTGCACTCCTATGTGTCTTATTTCTGCACTGTTGTCTTTTGAATTGTTTGAATTTTTCACCAACTCAAACTGACATTTTTTCCCATTTTACCAGCCAACATTAAATACTGGGAAGTATGTGAATGACAAAACTACGCATGCATTTGCTTTGGTGGAAACCTTGCAAAAATATTCTGAATCAAGATCTGTTCGAGTCAGACTCTATCTAGCTGGAGAATTCTCACATTTTAATACAAATAAGGTGAAAGCTTCCCCAAGGCTGTTCAATATGCGGTCTTATATATGTGAGACAGGAAGGCAATTGTCTTTTATGAAGGTAACTTGCTATGTCTTGTGTTGTATTTTTGCAAGGGATGAAGTATTATATTTGAACTCTTAGGATTTATAAAATATTTGATTGTCTCTCAATTGGTACTGTCGAAAGTTCTTGTTGAGGCATGTTGTATGCTCTGACCTAGGAAATGGGGGCCACATACCATTTATATCTACACACTGAGCCCAATAGTGCTGGGTGCGAGGGGGGTTGATTGAGAAAAATCCAAATTCCACAAAAAATATAAGGCCTGGAAGAGTTTATAAAAAGAGACACCCCTCACTTTACAAGCCATTAAAATGTATAATATCAGTTTTCCTCTATCGAACACCCCTCACTTTACAAGCCATCAAAATGGATGATATCAATATTCCTCTATCGAGCCATTTTGGGTCACGTTTCGCTCCAGATGTCCATCTTGGATGTGTGTTAAGAGTCCCATATTAGATGTGTTATTAGTTTATGAAATGCTTATAAGTTTTAATTATTATTTTCTTATCAGAAAAGAATCTTATGATTTTGCAGGTGTGCAATTTATCTACCATTGCTCGCGAGTATGTGGCTATACAAACAATAAGCATTCTCCCTTTCAAGGATTTAATATTAAATGCCGCCGGAGAGGATTTTGGTACAGAAACTGAGGGATGGAAAATTCCATCAGCTTTGAAGGAATATGTTGAAGGTAGTTTCAATCAATATCAACGTCAGGCGATAACAGTAAGTTTTTACTCTAGAAGTTGAATGCATTAAATAAAACATGTAATCATCCATTTGTTTTTATCTGTATTATTCAAAGCAATGCAGGGTTGTTCCTTTGTGTCATTGTTAGTAACTTTATATTGTTTGGAAACAATAAACCAGAGTGCCTGGAGATTAATTAAGATAGCATATTCTCATGTTTGGATATGACATTTAATTAAAGGATGTTATGCTTAAAACATGTGATATTTAACTTAATGTGCATTAACGAGAATAAATACTCATAGTCTTATATTATTCCTTTTCAAATTTGCCTATACTTTCGACATGTTTCTTGTAACCTGTTTTCGTTCTTCTGTAAATGTTCAAAATTTTACTTGCACCTGATACTATTGAAGGCTTTGACTTTGACTTTTGCAGTTCCAACTTAAAAGTAGTGATCTGTTTGGTTACAGTCTTATTTTCTCATGTGCATTTAAAAGCTTGAACAATGTCTTATTTTCTCATGTGCATTTAAAAGCTTGAACAATGTCATATTTGTTCAATTAATTTTTACAATAATAATTTTTTTAGCTTTATCATTTTAAAGCTCATCCGTATATTCACTCTTATATTGGTTGAAAAAATGATCTGATCTACTTGACGGGAAAGGGATAGTTGATGACCTTTTAAAAGATGAAGAGCTAAAATCTTTTAAAAGATGAAGAGCTAAAATCTTTTGGTCAATGGTCAATAGATTTTCCTCTTATTTATTTGACACATAATTCATCAAGGCATTTCTTGCAAGGTAGATTTCCTAAGCTCATGTGCCATTTACTTATTCCATTGTAATTTTATTTTCCTATTGCAGGCTGGTCTATCATCAAAAGCCTTTGTCCTGATACAGGTTTGTCTGCGTGTGCCTTGCTTCTGCAGTGAAATTCTTTTAATATTTTTGCATGATATGTAAGGCTTCTGTCTTCACTTATCAAAGTCACCCTTTTCAAAAAACTAATAATTGAATCTAACCGACTCGTTTTAGGGGCCTCCGGGTACAGGAAAGACTCAGACCATACTTGGGATTCTAAGTACCATTTTACATGCAACTCCAACAAGAGTGCATTCAAAGTAAGTATGCTGTCTATATATTTCTTTTGTCTTTTACGACCGATAATTATGCTTCTGGCTTCTATTGTTATCTTGTCATGAGCTAGATGTTATCTTAAGAGCATTTCTAGTAGAGGTGAAAAATTGAAGCAGTTTTCTCCTCTATAAAGCATGCCTTATGTACATTAGTGTTATATGCTTCCATCTTTGTCTTATATTTCTTTATGATATATTATTTCTATTTACTTTTAGGAGTGGTGCCTACGAGCTAAAGCAAGGACTGCAATTACCTATTGAGGAGAAGTAAGTTTTGTTTTGACAATATCTGCACTTTATTCACTCAAGAAAACTTAGCTTTCATGGATTTTGGTTTTCTCGTGTGATTTTAATTTCGGAATGCATTGTTCTTTTAATTTCCATTTTGAGACATATTTAAAATAATCTGTATTCTATGGATGGTACTATCAAACTGCTGTTCTCTTTTCACAATGGCTCCCTCTTTCATCTTTGTATTTGTTAGATGATGTTGCACACCTAATGTTGTATTAGTTGGTGAATTTCTTGATTAACCAACATATATCTATTGTTCAGAGAGAAAATAAGAGATGACGAGAGGCATATGCATAAAACCGTATGTCAACTAAACTACGGAGGTTTCATTATATAGGCCAAGTACCAAATCAATGCACGTTCTACGACAATAATTACAATAGAATATGCTAGAACACGAGAGAATATGCTAGAACCCAAGAGAATATGCTGTTCTTATATTTACATAATAAACTATTTAATGTAAATATCAACACCTATATTTTATCTTTCAAAAGGTTTTCTTACAATTTTTCTTTTGTATTTTCTATTGGCAGACACAGACATTGGAGATTGGCGTCTCCATGGTTACATAGCATTAATCCAAGGGACAATCTGATGCCAAAAGACGGCGATGATGGTTTTTTCCCAACTACTGGAAATGAACTAGTAAGTATTTTTCATCAGTTAAGTTTCTTGGGTTTACATAATAATGTCTAATTATCATGAGTTTGACCAGAAACCTGAAGCTATTACTTCAACTCGTAAGTATCGTGTAAGAGTTCTAGTATGTGCCCCATCAAATTCTGCTCTTGATGAGATTGTGTTGCGGGTTCTCAGTGGAGGTATGAAGTGTCACTTTCCTTTCTCGTTGTCCTTTTTATATGAAGCAACAAAAGCCACACTTAAATTCAGTTTCTTCTCACATAATATCTTGTTTTATGTGTATGCTTTTATCGAACATTCACTTGCATGAGTTGGCAATGCTACTGTTCAAATATCAGTATATTTGACAGTTAGTCAACTGAAAGTATTGAAATGTAATGCTTAAAGTTCCAAGGCTTGTACCAAAGAAATGATGATATATTTTAAAAGAGATGACAACGGAAATGCATTTTGATGTTGATTAATTATGCTGTGTTATAGGCAGACTGGACAGGACTTGTAATTCTAATTTTTTTTCATTTGTTATTTTTGCTTTTTTTGTCAGTTTCCTGTATATCTAGTTTTCAATTATTGTGCATGGATGTTCGTAGGTATCCACGATGAAAATGACCGAGCTTATTGCCCGAAAATTGTTAGGATTGGTCTCAAAGCACACCATTCTATCAAGGCTGTTTCCCTGGACGAACTTGTAAGTTGATGAATCAGATTAGGCCAAATATATCTTAAGTCAGCTATGCCACTACTGCCATTATTATTTAGCCTTCCGCATCACTATATTAAAATGTTGTTATGATACCATGATCATGCATGGCCAGTCATGAAGGAAGCTTTACTATTAAATCATGAAGCACTTCTAGATAATCTTAGATTTAAATGTTAGATGAAAAGATGAATGTGTTGTAGGCATCTTTGAAAGTTTTGTTTCATTACACATAACTGTAGAAATTCTCACCATTTCCCTCTTGTTAACATCCCATTTCTGCCTTATTGTCAAATGTCTATGCTGAGCATCTGAGAAATTGACATAAGGTTTTCAGGGTTAGATTGAGAAGAGGATCATGCTCTCTCAGATTTCGGATCACGTTTCCTTAATCATTTTACATTTCTTCATCTTAGGAGCATGTCTCCATCCAATGCCTTGCATATGTAATTAGAGGCCAAACTTTTATGTTTAAAATTTGACTTGCAGGTAAAAAAAAAACGCACTAGTGCCAACAAATCATCCACTGATAAGCAGAGTAATGCTTCTGCAGGAAGCAATGAAGAGAGTATCAGGGCTGCAATTTTGGATGAGGCTACAATTGTACTTTTTTAAAGTTTAAGTTGAATTCAAAAGATAGTGATAAAAGAAATGCGAGTTTCTCATTATTTTCGTTGATCTTGGCAGGTCTTTTCCACCCTCAGCTTTAGTGGTTCACATATTTTCAGTAAACTAAGTCGGAACTTTGATGTGGTGATTATAGATGAAGCCGCACAAGCTGTAAGAGTGAAATCTTCTTCAGTTTAATTGTTGAATCACGTGTTAGATTGTTTTGAATATAAATTAACTTGGCAAAGTTTGGACTTTGGTCTAAAGAAGTTCCTTCATAACTACAAGTTAACAACAGGGGTCAACTTTGATGTGGTGATTAAAGAAGTTTCTCCATAACTACAAAATTACAACAGGGGTCAACTTTGATCCCTAACCATAGCTTGTGCTATGGTGTACATGGACACAAGCCATGGAAGCATATTACTTCAATTTGAGTAGAAATAAAACAACATATGGAATGTGAGTTTAAAAAGTGGCACACGAATTCTTGCTTAGATGTGAAAGTTAGAATATGTCATGTCAAGTAGCAGAGCCGAAACATGATCAAGAGCCGGCCAACTTAGAAGCCCAAGCCCCTGATGTCTGGAAACAGTAGTTTTCTTTTTAATTTTGAAGCAAGACTTCTGATGGATAACACCATTTTGAATAAAAGATAAACAGAGAAAATGATAGGACATAATAGGCTTGCTTGTTTACGGTTCCTGGTTATTTCGTTGAGTTGTTTTGTTAACTTGTTACTATCAGTAATAAGTAGGTTAGTGATTGTCAATATGAAAGGATAACCAATGTTGTCTATTCTTTTGATTTACTTTATCGTTTTACATGACAATTTACTTCTAAACAGGTGGAACCTGCAACTCTTGTTCCCTTGGCCAATCAGTGCAAAAAAGTTTTTCTGGTATTTTCAATTGCCCCTCCTTTCATTATAGAACTCTGCTATGTATTGTAATATTTAAGTTGCAGTTATGTCTAACTATGCCCGGTTTTTCTTGTTTGTTATATAATTATTTATGCAGTACAAATTTCAAAAGAAGAAATACCTTTTGACTACATATCTAAAGAAAGTGAATTATTATTCATCATAACCCTTAATTTAAAAGGTGTGAAATAGTATATAGAAAAGAAATTCATGTTCACTAATTGTTTAAACAAGGCCTGCCAAATGGAAATACGATTGTACAACAATTATAACTGAACCTTGTAAATTAACACTTTGAAAATCATTTTGGGCAAATGTTCTTACCATTGTTACTTTTTCTTGCTACTTTCTAAGGTTGGTGATCCAGCTCAACTTCCTGCAACTGTAATTTCAGACATTGCTAAGAATCATGGGTAAACAATTATGTTTGGGGTAGTTGTATTGATTTGATACATTAGCTCAATCTTTTCTAAAGGCCTAAATTTGGTGTCTTTTACATTTCATGAACTTAAGATATGGCACAAGCTTATTTGAAAGACTGATGCAGGCTGGTTATCCCATTAAAATGCTGAAGACACAATATCGAATGCATCCTGAGGTTGGTGCTTATGTTTAGCAAACTCCTGCAAAATTGTTTTGTTCAGTATAGCCTTGATCCTGGAATAAATATAACATACAATTATTCTTGTCCTTTGGGTAGACTATATTGCAACAACTTCATAATAACTGTTCTAAAACTTTTTCCTTGCAAGCACGCAATTCAAAATAAGTCCAAACCTGCAGATACTGTCAATTTGCATGCCTAAATTATGCATCATAAAACTTAGGTTTTATGATACAAATTTTAGATACTATTAACCTAAAATGTTTTGTTATCTTACTGTGGGCATCCAATCCTCCTTCCCTTCTCTCATTTTAGATGCAGTAAGAGGACTAGACAGCCTTCAAGTACAAAATTGTAGTTGCTTAAACCGTAAGGCCTAGTGGGCATAGTTTCAGATGAAGAATGCCAACACTATGCCATAGCCTAGAATCGTCAGGTTTGCTGGTCATAGTAGCCTACTTGGCGACATAGGACAGTATTTGAAAATGTAGGTTGGAGTTTTAAGGTTGTGTTTGTGTCAAGGATAAGTGTGGTACCTTGATGAATTGAAGGTTTTATTTGGGTAAAAGAAGTTTCTCAGCGATAGCTGGGTGAAAAGAGGGACTGAATTGACTCTGTTACTGTGAGTGATGTGTATAGATTGGGTCTAAAAGTTTGACGAGTTAGCAAAATTTGAGTAAAATTGCATGGGTTTAGGGGGAATGGAATTTGATCATGTGCAGTCAGGAAACTGGTCAAGGCAATATTTGAAATTGAATAATATATATTAGAAACAGAAGTTTGTGAGTATGTTTTAAATTGAAGAATACATATTACAAATGGAACACCTAGAGAAATATTCAAGGCTTCAGATCTAGTGTTCCTTCGGTATTTTGCTAGAATTTGATTTCATTGCATAATCAATCAAACAATAGCCGGTACCGGTATAATTGAGTTTTTTGAATTGCATCAATGGGAATAATAGGGATTATACCATTCTCATTAAGACTAATGATCTTGAGTATCTAAAATTTAATCCTTTATAATTTTTCATTAGATACTGTCCATCTCTATGTTGCTATATTCTATTACTTACTTTCATCTTGGCTCTGTGTTTTCTCCATCTATTAAAAATTCCTGACACTTCCTATGGGGTTTTTATTATATTATGATCAAACAGATAAGAAGCTTTCCCTCTAAGGAGTTTTATGAAAACTCTTTGGAAGATGGGGACGACGTCAAATTACAGACAGTACGTGACTGGCACGAGTACCGCTGCTTTGGCCCATTCTCCTTCTTTGATATACACGAGGGAGAAGACGCTAAGCCAACTGGGGGTTCACGGATAAATGTTGCAGAAGTTGATTTTGTCCTACTCTTGTATCAAAAACTGGTAACACTTTATCCGGGGCTCAAGTCAGGCAACCAAGTTGCAATTATATCACCCTACAGGCAACAAGTCAAGCTCTTCCAACAACGTTTTGAAGAGACTTTTGGTGTGTCAGCAGAGAAAGTAGTGGATATATGTACTGTTGATGGTTGCCAGGTAAACTTGCTTATATGGTTGAATCAGATGGAATATACCCTGTTAATCGTTGAATTGTATAATCTACTATCTTTGAAATGTTTTTGCGATTATGCTTATGAATGAATTTAAATTATCAGTATTTGAAGTGTGATTTAATGCTTAAGAATTTAAATTTACACAGGTACTTTGATAGAGATAGTGTAGATAGTGGTAGTTAGGTTTCTATATTGTGTAATGCTGAGCTGGCTTAGTAAGCAAGTATCAGACCCAGTAAGCAAGTATCAGATCTATCACGTATCACACCCAGTAAGCAAGCATCAGATCTATCAAGCATCAGATCTGTTAGTTGCTTACCTGTATGCTTCTGCTCTCTATATATAGAGTTCATTGTATCTTCAAAATACAGAATACAATAAGAATTATTCTAACTCATTTCTCTAACTACATTATGCAATTCTATCATGGTATCTAGAGCATTCTTTTTACTATCCAGTTGATCGCTATTAGCTTCCATGGAACCTCTGTTTCCTTCATCGCAAGTCAAGCTTTCGCACCTCATCTCAGTCAAGCTTGATGACAATAATTTCAAGCAAATGGAAGCAACAGATCGATGGCGTTGTTCGCGGTCATCGCCTACAACGTTTTGTCACCGTGCCGGTGATTCCTCAGCGGTCACCATCCGATCCTAATTCTGCACTTCAAGGTGCGGATTCTGAGTATCTTGATTGGGAACAACAAGACGCCCTTATCTGCACTTGGCTTCTATCCATCATCTCCGATTCTCTTCTAACGAAGCTCATGGATTGCAAGCATTCATGGCAAGTCTGGACGGAGGTTCACCGATACTTCAACACGCTTCTCTCCACCAAAGCACGTCAACTATGATCGGAATTGCGTCGTCTCACGAAAGGAGCGCTTACGATCGATGAACTCATGGTGCAAGTTCGTGAAATCAATGAGTCCCTAATTTCGATTGGAGATCCCGTTCCTCTTCGTAACCTAATTGAAATTGTTCATGACGCTCTTCTTGAGGAATACAATGCCATTGTTGCTGCTGTTAACAACAAAGATCTCAGCTCTCTTGATGAACTTGAGTCATCGCTTCTTGCACATGAGTCGCGACTGGAGAAGCATCGGAAAGTTGTTCTCACGGAGCCAGTGACTGTGAGTTTAACGCAGGCAGCACCACTGTCCTCGTCGGTCACCACTGAACAATTTGTTTCTGAAGCATTTCCTCATGGTACAAGTCATGTCACTGCTAATGCTGCTGAGAATCATGGTTATGGCTCGCGTGGTGGACGTTCTGGCCGTGGAGGTGGCCCTTATGGCCGTGGTAGAGGTCGCTTTCGCAAAACGCAATGCCAGATTTGTCACAAATTTGGACATGATGCGTCCAACTGTTTTCATCGTTACTCTAATTCCAATGCTGCCATGTATCAATCTCAAAGAGCTCCCTATAATCCTTTTCCAATGGCAGCACGCCCTATGTATCAATCTGCTTCTGGTTTTGCAGCTCCAAGAGCCACTCCACCTAGGGCTCCTATGCCTCAAGCTTTCTTTGTAGGTTCTGAAGCTAGCTTCAATAATCAATGGTGGTATCCGGACTCAGGTGCTTTCTTTGTAGGTTCTGAAGCTAGCTTCAATAATCAATGGTGGTATCCGGACTCAGGTGCATCTCACTATGTTACTCCTGATGCATCAAATCTGTCTGACTCCATTTCTGTGCCTGGATCTGAGCAGGTCTTCATGGGAAATGGCCAAGGTTTGTCAATCAACTCTGTTGGTTCTATGTCTTTTCCTTTACCAAACTATCCTACCATGTCTCTGACCCTTCAAAATCTGTTACTTGTGCCGCACATAACCAAAAACCTAATGAGTGTTAGCAAATTCGCACAAGATAACAATGTTTTCTTTGAGTTTCACCCTAAGTTTTGTGTTGTCAAATTACAAGCTTCTTCTGAAGTTCTGCTTCGTGGGTTAGTTGGAGATGATGGACTCTACAAGTTCCCTAAGCCTACTTCTCTGCTGTCCAAGTCCATTCCCAATCTTAACACCTGCATCTTTCAGTCTTCTCACAAGAGTAGTTGTAGCACATCTTGTAATTCTGCTACCATCAATAATAATACCATTTGCACTTTACCTAATCTTCTCAGCATGTTAACAGTTCCTCATATATAGCTAATAATAAATATGTTTTGTGGCATACCCGATTAGGGCATCCACATCATCATGCTCTTACTGAAATTTTAAAGTTGTGTCACCTTTTAATTCTGCTACCACCAATAATAATACCATTTGCACTTTACCTAATCTTCTCAGCATGTTAACAGTTCCTCATATATAGCTAATAATAAATATGTTTTGTGGCATACCCGATTAGGGCATCCACATCATCATGCTTTTACTGAAATTTTAAAGTTGTGTCACCTACCTATCCCTTCCAAACCCCCAGCTGAGTTGTGCACTGCTTGCTGCTTAGGCAAATCCCATAGATTGCCCACCTCTTTATCCACCATTGTGTACAGTCAGCCCTTTGAGCTTGTTGTCTGTGACCCATGGGGACCATCTCCCGTGAAATCCTTTGGTGGCTACACCTATTTTCTAACTTGTGTTGATGCCTTTTCAAGATTTGTTTGGGTGTTTCCTCTCAGACTCAAATCTGACACTCTCACCCAATTCATCCAATTTAAGAAAATGGTTGAACTCCAATTCAATTGTCAAATCAAAAGTGTCCAAAGTGATGGGGGAGGTGAGTTCAGGCCCTTCACTAAGTACCTCACTAAGTTAAGAATTACTCACAGATTCACATGCAAAATGGCATTGTTGAGCGTAAACACCGCACATTGTTGAAACTGGCCTAACCTTACTTGCTCAATCTACCCTACCATTAACAGACTCCTAGCCTTACCCTAGATAACTACTCTCCTTACTTCAAATTGCTCAACAAGCCACCTGTTTACTCATGCCTTAAAGTGTTTGGATGCTCTTGTTATCCTTTTCTTCGCCCTTATAACTCCCACAAATTAGACTATAGATCTCAAGAGTGCATTTTTCTTGGGTATTCTACAACTTACAAAGGCTATAAGTGTCTTGCCTCTAATGGTCATATTTACATCTCTAAAGATGTCCTCTTCCATTAGTCAAAATTTCCTTACTCTACCCTATTTCCTACTTCTCCTGAATCTGCTCCAACCTCATCCTCTTCTCCCACTGTTTCCTCTTGGTCTACGCCATCTCTCTCACCTACTTCGCTTCCTACTCAGCATAACAGCCCTGCATCCTCTTCCTCAGCCAATCATCACAATCCGCTTACTTCCACTACTGTACCTATTTCCTCCCCTAGCCCCTTACCTTCTCCTGCACTACCCCATCTGTCTAGTGCTCCCAGCACACCCAGTGTTACATCCAACTCTTCTCCTACGCTTATCACTTCTGATATGGCAGAAGCCAGTACCATCTCTCCCTCCTCACCTCAAAATCTGTCTCCTAGTATTAGCCCTGTCCCTCCCCATTATCTCAACCATTCATCCATCTTTTAAATATTCACCCTATGCAAACCAGAGCTAGAAGAGGTATATCTCAGCCTAGACTCAACTCCACCCTGTTACTTACTCATATGGAACCTATCTCTGTTGGTCAAGCCTTGGCTGCTCCCCACTGGTTTCAGGCTATGAAAGAGGAATATCAGGCACTGCTGAAAAATCAGACCTTGACATTGGTGGTGTTAAGAAATGTGATTGGGCCTAACTCAACCCTAGAAAACTGGTTGGTAGAGTGAGGATTGCCCCCACTTATATACACAAGTTCAGGCCATATATTGTCCGATACAAATGGATTTTCAGTGCGAAAGAAAATCCTGAAGGCTCTATAAACAAGTATAAGGACAGGCTTGTGGCCAAAGGTTTTCATAAGCAAGCTGGAAGTGATTTCACAGAGACCTTTTCACCTGTAGTGAAACCAGTCACAGTCAGGATTGTTTTGACTCTTGTTGTTACCAACAACTGGACCATTCATCAAATTGATGTTAATAATGCCTTTCTTAATGACACCCTTGAGGAAGAAGTTTTCATGCAACAACCTCCTGGGTTTGAATCTAACGACAAGTCTCTAGTGTGCAAATTAAATAAAATTATCTATGGGTTAAAACAGGCACTCAAGGCCTGGTTTGACAAACTCAAGAGTGCTCTACTACAACATGGTTTTCATGCCAGTAGGTGTGATCCAAGTCTATTTCTGCTTCACCATGGCAGTCTTCAGGTTATGATATTGGTCTATGTTGATGATATAATCATCACAGGAAATTCTGCCCCCTTTATAGATTCTTTGATTAAGCAGCTGAATGCTAATTTTTCTGTCAAACATCGGGGTAAATTAGATTATTTTCTAGGAATTGAAGTCACCCACTTGGCCAATGGATCCTTACTTCTCTCATAAACCAAATGCATCACTGATTTATTGGTAGGAGTGTATTAGAGTTATGTCTTAGGATATGAAAAATCAGCACTATAGAATAATTAAGGCTAGCCTTAATATATCTCACTTTAATAGAATGGATATGTGAAGTGCCAATGGCATGCTTACTCCCATGGTTTCGAGCAGGAAACTCTCAAAGTAGGTTCTAATGAAGTTGAAAATCCCACTCAATTTAGGTTCTAATGAAGTTGAAAATCCCACTCAATTAAGGTCTGTTGTTGGTGCTCTGCAGTATGTTACCTTAACAAGACCTAAAATTTCCTTCTCAGTGAATAAGGTTTGTCAGTTTGTGTCCAATCCTTTGGAGGAGCATTGGAAAGCTCTCAAGAGGATATTAAGGTATTTGAGTGGCACCATCTAACATTGTCTTCTCATTCAACCTGCCTTTACTCAGCAACTTCTGACTTTAATTGGGTTTTGTGATGCCGATTGGGCATCAAACCCTGATGACAGAAGATCCACCTCAGGGGCATGTGTGTTTCTTGGTCCTATTGTGGTGTCATGGTGGTCTAAAAAGCAGCATCTGGTTGCTAGATCCAGTGCAGAAGCAGAGTATCGCAGCATGGCCCAACTTGCTGTTGAAATGATTTGGGTTCAGTCATTACTTAAGGAACTGGAGTGTCCTTTTCAAGTTCCTTAAATCCCGTGTGATAATCGGAGCACCGTCACTCTTGCTCACAATCTTGTTCTCCATAACAGGACCAAACATATGGAGGTAGACATCTCTTGTGCGTGAGAAAGTTCTCAGCAAAAACCTTGTTGTAGCTCATGTGCCAGCTCAGGATCAGTGGGCAGATGCCCTAACTAAACCTCTATCTGCAACAAAGTTTATAACACTACGTGCCAAGCTAAGGGTGTTCAACAAAGTGATTTGACAGACACACTCAACTTCTAAAGGGGAATGATAGAGATAATGTAGATAGTGGTAGTTAGGTTTCTATATTCTGTAATGCTGAGCTGACTTAGTAAGCAAGTATCAGACTCAGTAAGCAAGTATCAGATCTATCAAGTATCAGACCCAGTAAGCAAGTATCAGATATACTTCTGCTCTCTATATATAGAGTTCATTGTATCTTCAACATACAGATTACAATAAGAATTATTCTAACTCATTTCTCTAACTACATTATGCAATTCTATCATACTTCAAGTGATTTAAGGTTTTATTTGTTGTACTAATTCTTTTTTATATGCATATATATATATATATATATATATATATATATATATATATATATATATAAGTTTTAGTACTCCCTCCGTCCCATATTATTTGTCACATTTGATCGTTTCACATAGATTAAGAAACAATAATAAATAAAAGAGAGAGAATAATAACTTTACCAAATTATCCTAATTAACTATTGGTGTATGTATTCAAATTAGCATTAATGTTAAGTGAGGAAACAATTAATTAAGAGTATTTATTAGAGGATACAATTGGAAGATTAAATATAAAAATGTCTTGGTAATCTAAAGTGACAAGTATTTTGGGACAATTTTTTTTCTGAAATATGACAATTATTTTGGGACGGACGGAGTATTTAGTATTTAATATGCATATGAGTTTTAGTACATAGTATTTACTATTTAGTATGAATCGAAAACGGTAGTGTGCTGGGTTGGGACATCGAATGAAACAGAGTGCGAATAGTCATAAATTTTGTAATTTCAATTGGAAGTCTTGATAAATTTTGTAATTTCAATTGGAAGTCTTGATATGGTTTCTGCATTAGTAAGTAACTTGATTCATGGTGATATCTTTTATGCTCTTGAACTGTTGAATTGAAGGGATAGACTGCTATTGCAGTAGCTGAGCTTGTCAGATCTGAATCTAAAGATCTTAGATAGGGCCAGTGTGAATCAATCCCGTTAAAATTAATATATTACTCCTATTTGCACGAACTTTGCGTGCCTTTTGTTTCCATTATATCGACATCTGCAGGCTGAAGATGATTGGTGATGTGATAGTGCACCTGGTATTATTCCTATAATAGTGTCAACAAGAAAACAATTATCTAAGCTTTCACATAGAAGAAACTACACAATGCTAGAGCCATTCATTTGAACCACTTTTTTCATTGTTCCACTGCATAATAAATCGACCTTGTCACAGTTTTCCTGAGATTATATTGTAAAAGCTTAGGAAGTTGGAGGAATTAAATTGAATTTGTGTGTTTATAATATTTATTTATTTCATTTCAATTAGTTGTCACTTAAAGGATTGCAATAACTTGGTCTTCTTCCCTCTCTAATATGCTTCTTACAGTTACATGGTTGACTCATTAAACTTGGGACTGAAGTGTACTCATTTCGTTTCAGGGCCGTGAAAAGGATGTCGCCATATTTTCATGCGTCAGAGCAAGCAAAGATGGAGGTATAGGGTTTCTGGAAGACATTCGACGAATGAATGTTGGGATCACTAGAGCGAAGTCTGCAGTGTTGGTACTGTACCATTTTGGGGCTAACATAATTGTTTCAACAATTTCATGTTACCTTAGCCTTAACGGGATGCATTTTTGTTGTTGTATTGTAGGTGGTTGGGTCTGGCTCAACATTGAGGAGGAGTGTACAATGGAACAAACTTGTGGAAAGTGCTGAGAAAAGGAACTGTTTATTCAAAGTAAATTTTCTGAAAAGTCATTTACATTTCTTCCAACATGTTAACAGCAATGCAGTAAAATTCGATGCGTTAAAAATTTAATTGAGCCAATCTGATAAAAATCTGCATCTAATTTGATACCAACCCTAAATATTTTGCACCTGAAAGACTAAATGCATGTTTAGATTCCCTTTTGCAAGGTAAAAAGTGATTCTAGAAATATAAAACTGAGTTTGACATGTTCAGATATTCTCGAGTAGGGTTGATTTTGCCTTTAATAGATTCTAACTTGAAGCTAAGATTTTGATTTTTAGCCTCTACAGGTGATTTTTAACCTCAAATTTCTCATTCAATTTATTTTTATGTGAATTTATTTCAGTATAAAAGAATTTATATTCAATTTTCTTTCTATATAAATCAATTTTCAACATAGAAACTAAGTAAACAAACAATGGCTTAACAATTTCCTTATGCAGGTGTCTAAACCATATCCCTCATTCTTTAGTGATGGAAATCTCGCATCTATGAAAGCAAGGATGGACAAACCACCCCAGGTAACAGATGATGTAGTAAACAATGATCTGCCAATTGACAATTATGTACAACAGATTGATCAAGTGCAACCTGAAGACAATGATTATGGAGATGCTGATGCTGACATGGGTTATGGAGGTGATGATGATTAGGATTAGTAGTTTTAGATATTTGAATTTGTATAGATGAGCAGAAAGGTTCTATTTATGAAATTTACTAGGACTAAGGTAAATTGTAATCGAGGTAGACTCCAATGATAGTAATATGTTACATTTGATTCAGAAAAGAAAAATAAAACTTGCTCTCATTCTTGATTGTTTACTCGAGCGTTCTTTGTGAAGAGAGTGTTTATGGATTTGGAATTGTGAAGGGATATATGCCATAGGCCGCAATGACGTATTTATATGTCGGATTTTTGGACTTTCACCAGATTCTGCCATTGACTGTACTGGTTTAGTTCTACAAGAATGATGTTTAGTAATCTGAATCTAATTTTGATGTCCTCTGTTTTGAGGCTGACATGCATATGTTTTGTTATTTCAATTATTTTTAACATTGTTTTTACCTTTAACTCAAGCTTTGGGTGTGAAAAGGGCTCCACTGAATAGATCAGGGGTAAAATATTTTGTTATATCAATGGTTTTTTCGTTGAGGAATCTATTTGTCACCCTCCTTACTTATACCTTGTATCCCTAATTATGATGAAATTTGTAGGAGTATATCAGAAATTATGATATATACTGGAAATTTTGAAAATTTTCATTTTTTATCGGAAATTTCTGGTAAAAAGTAATTTTTTTTACACTATCACCAATTTCAAAATTGGTGGTATACTATACTAGAAATTTTGAAAATTTTGATAATGTATGTATCACCAATTTTAAAATTGGTGGTAGTGTAAATTCTTTTTTTTTTTTTTCTTCTTAATTTTGAAATTTTTTCATTATCGAAAATTTGTACATTTTCAAAACTTTTTGTAATGGAGGGTGACACTTATCAGATCGGATCAGGGATATAGACTGTGCGAATGAATCTTAATTGGAGTTTAAAGAATTGATATATTTTATTTCGATTAAAATTGTTTAACCACTCTGAAATTAAAAATGACAGTGAAGTATAACTCACCGTTAACAAACAAACAATTTTTTTATCACTTAGGCTATGTTTGGATTGATGGAACTTAACGGAGCGGAGTGGAACATAGCGAAGCGGAATGAAAAAAAAAAAATTGGTGATGCAATGGATTCCATCCATTCCATTCCATCAATTATTTGCAAATCCAAACAATGTAATCATATTAGTTACCACTCTATTCCACTCCACCAATCCAAACATAACCTTAGGCACTGTAGTCATTAAATCAATGAATAGAAACAAAGATGAATTAAGTAGCAATTATAAATTATTTTGATGAAAGTAAGTAATTTTTGAGAGAATTTAAAATGATTTGATTAAAATTCATTATTTAGATAAAAAATATAGAGAATAGTTAACTTTTAAAATAATTTTAGAGAAAAGTTAATTTTAATGACACAATTTTTTTAAAAATTATGAAAATTGCTCCAAATTTTTTACATTGAATCATTTTAATACTCTATCTAAAAAAAAAAATTAAAATAAATGAATTTCAATTAAATCATTTGAATTATTTAAAATTTTAAATTTTCATTCAAACACATTCTAAAGATTTAAGTTTGGATGGTAAAGTCATAGCATAATTTTGATGAGAACCAACAATTCTCAAACTATTATTTTCTAAATTAATTATTAGTTAATAGTTAATGAGAAATGATATTATTACACCTGATATATTTTTCTATTAATGACAATTGTTTCATTTTGGTTTCTGTACACGAGTATATATATATATATATATATATATATATATATATATATATATATATATATATATATATATATATATATATATATATATATATATATATATATATATATATATATATATATATATATATATATATATATATATATTAATTGACTCATGACATTCTTAAATAAAATTATTAATTATATTGAATAATATAATTATCGTACACAAAATTAGAGGGGATAAAAAATCTGACTCACAAATGAACTATTATGTATATTTTTGCGTCAATTTATTCTTTTGAAGCTTAATTATCGTATCCTAAAATCTGACTCACACTTTGTGTCAATTCAAAAGAAACTTCATTTCATTCTACAAAAATAATATTTTTCTTTAACTCAATAACAACTTCCATTATTAAATATCATTAATCTACGTCATATATAATTATACATAATTATCTACGAAGTCTTTTACTTCTCGTAAATCACCATTTAAATAATAAGTTTTGTTAAAAAAAAAAAAAGAAAAAAGAATTAGATATACCCATCACATCTGACATAATCAAATTACTAACATACTTTTTTGATTACAACTAACATTAAAATCTAATGGCAATGACAAAATTTTCATAATTGAAGGATGTCGTGACCGGTCATAATTGCCGAAAAATGATTTTATCATCCAAAGTGTATATTTTTTTATAAAAGTTTCAAATGAAAATTTGGTTTGAATAGTTATTTTTAAAATGTTATTTTAGATATTTTATTATTTTATTGAAAAAGAAATTTTAGATATCAAAATTTCAAAAAATCACTTAATTTTTAAACTATTTCAAATAGATTTTTATAAAAATTATTTTTAAGATACAACTTTTTTAAAAAAATTGCGATTTTGATTATTTTTTGGTCATCAATAATGACTAATATTGGAGTAAATATACATTATTGATATATTAATCGAAAAATTGATATATTAATCGAAAAATTGCATATATCTTAGAACATTACATTTTTACGTGATATAATAGACAAAAATCATGATTTAACAATTACATGTGTGAGCAAAATGTGCCACGTGAAATCGATATATTAATCGAAAAACAATAACTCATTAAAAAGTGTGTTCGTCCACCCGTAGCATGTTCAAAAAACTCAAGTTAACTGTTCCGTTATAAAATACTCTACATGTAAGCAATACGAACTTTTCTTTTGACATTTAATTTACCACAACAATGACTAATATTGGAGTAAAAACAAAAGACATTGTTGTTAAAAACAATGGAAATGAATAATTAGTGGTTGTGATGTGAATATAATATCTACGGATTTAATATTATTCCAATAATCATGTGGCCAAATATATATTTAACTATATTAGTTATTTATTAAAATAAGAGTACCAGGAAGTGTCGATGACCCAGTTGGGAATAATGAAAACCCTAATTGGTCATCACACAAAACTATGGTCCCCAATATATTAGAGTACCAGGAAGATCCACAAGTGTTTGTCACTTGTCTCTACACTTTATAACTTTCAGAATTACTGTCAACAAAACTCTTTTCAATAGATCCAGGTATTCCTACACTTTCTTCTCTCCAGGTATTCCTGTAATCTCCTTTCTCATATACTAACATGACGTAGATCTTGTAATTATATAGATATTTGTATTATCTATTATAAAAAATCCGCACTAAAGTATATAACATAATACGTAGAACATGTATATATGATTAATAATTATTGATTTAATTTCAACAAGTGGTCTCAGAGCAGGTCTTCATGTTTAGTTTATTGAGATTTATAAAATAAACATCAATATTATTTATTTTGGATCATGAAACATATATTTGAAATACATGATTTTTTTTAATATTGATATATATATATATATATATATATATATATATATATATATATATATATATATATATATATATATATATATATATATATATATATATATATATATATATATATATATATATATATATATATATATATATATATATATATATATATATATATATATGTTTTAAGAGGCATGAAGTTCTAATGATAATTTTTCAGTGTTTTTTTTATTAAACATACTTGAAGTTTATGATTTTTGTGTTATATTTATTTTCAAAAGATTTATATGGATTTAGGATCTTTCATATTTTGCGTGAATCCTTTAAATAAACTTGATTATAGTATATATTTAAATGATATTTATTTTAGTGATCACATTTGAAATTATAATTATGATTTGAAAATCATAATATTATAGTAAAGACCTATTTTAAGTTCTATTTCCTAAAATTATATTTGTGATAATGGAAACTTTTGAATTTGACATAGAAACTATATAATAAAGATTTGTTTGAAAATTAAAATTTGAGTATTTTTTGGAAGAAAAATATTTGTGATAATTTTGGTTTTCTTTGGGAGATATGTTATTTAATATATATTATGTCAAATATATTTGTAATCACCTATATGTTTATGATTGATGATTGAGAATCCTAAAATCTATTTTCCTTTAAAGAATTTTAATTCTCAACAATTTATTTATAGCTATAGATAATATTTAGAAATATATATTCATGTCAATTATTTGTGAAAGATAAAAATTAAATTTAAATATTATTTTGATGATTTAATTCTTGATTTTGAATTATAGAAAGAAAAAAAAATAAAATCTTTTTTATTTGATTTTTTTTAATCATTGTTTTATCTTTCAATTTGATTCACATAAAATATGCACAGTAATTTAAAATTTTGAGAAATAAGATAAACACTAATTTGTTTAATATATATTTAGTTATTATATATTATTTGTGGAAATATTTTGAATATTTTGAATGTCTCTCAAAATTATAAGGTAATACTAGAGATTTGATTCTTTAAACTTTGGATACTTTGGATTTTAGAATTTGTTTTGTTGATTCTAAAATGATTTATTTAAAGAATTATTTGATCTATATGTGAATTTGTTTGACATTTATTTGGGATATATAAATATTTAATATTTATCTGATTTGAAGTTATACATAAAAATAATTATGTTATTTGAGTTGATTGTTATTAAGTTTTATACAATTTTTATTAATTATGCAAATTGTATAAATTCATAAAAAATATGTTTTATCGGGAATTTATTCTCACACTAAGGACTTTAAAGAAATATTATTATTAAACGACATCTTAAATGAATACGATCTACATTTGTGGGTAATACCTTGTAAATTTAAGACTCTTTCCATTGAATTTATTAAAATGTCTATATAATAATCTATTCACATATCAGTAATGATGAATGTTTATATAATAATCTATTCACATATCAGTAATGATGTTGTATGAGTGTAAATCTTTCAAGTGTTTATTTGATTGCACTCACACATATAAATCTTTCAAGTGTTTATTTGATTGCACTCACACATATAAGGTAAACATGTGGCGATTGTAAGAATTTATTGTTTATCAATATTAATTGTCAATGTTTTATCATTGTAATAAAATACCACTAGCAATTGATGTTGTTGTCTAAAGACTTGACATGAATGATGCACTTGGTATTTTTAGTGAGTACATTTTTTTGGTTATCTATAAACAAATATAGTTTATGTATCTGCAAAATAAGTTATATTTTTAACTTTTAGGAATAAAATATGAACATTATATTCTTGGATCTAGACCTTACATAAGGATGAAAAAGCTCAAATTCTATCACAATTTAGTATATTTAAAGTGAGACTCAAGTTTAAAAGGTGAGTACACTCCAAATTACACCGGTCTATGATCTTAAACCTTTTCAATCTAGAGACATTAGAGGTTTTATTTAAGATTATATAAATTTTGTCATATTATCTTTGCTTAAATTCTAGTGCTTCTAAAGCAATAAAGAGAAGGAAAAATTCTCATTGGAGTGATTACTTTTCATTAAGATTATTAAGAAAAGAATATATCAGAAACACATTATGAAATTATTTAATCTTGATAAAGTGCTATAGTTTCGTCAATTATGTGACTTTGTTGAAAATTTAGCATATGATATTCTGTTTGCACAATTAAGTTTATAACTACTAAAGTTAGAAATTATTCTTTAATAGAATAATTTCATAAAGTGTGCAATAAAGAAGATATTATATCAAGGAAAAATAAAATAGTGCTCATTCAGTAAATACCTCTAAGGATAAGAACAAATAAAGAATTATAAGAAAAGTATTATCTGAACTGACAAATGTTCAATGGTGTTGAAAGATACATCAATTTAAAGGGGACAAATTTGATGAAGATTGTTTTTTTTTTAACTATTTAAGATTGTCATTATAAGCTTAAATTTGTATTTAAAAGACAATTTGGTGAATGAATAAAGTTTTGTTTTAATATGATAACTTCTTTTTTAAATGATGGATTCAATTTGTCTTTTAAATTCAAATATTATTATAGTTAATTTAGTCATGACTTGTGACGATTTATAATTGTTGAAAATTTTGAGAAATATAAACTTTAGTCTCAATTTAAAGAATATTTTGAGACATATATTATAATGTTTCTTGAGAATATTGAGTTTGGGGGAGATATGGTCAAAGAACAAAATTGAGTGAGAAAGATTTGGTTTTTAACTCAATTTATATAGTTGCTATTTATATAACAAATTTGGACCCTCATATGGATATTATTGTTCTTTCTCTCAATTAATTAAGAAATTAATTCTTGAAGATCAAACTCAACATCCTCAAGAACTAGAGCATCAAGTGTCATAAAGAATTGACTAAAAAGAGAAATTTTATTTGGTATGATTGAAAAACTCTATTATGATAGTTGTGACACTTGTTACTTGTTATAATTTTGGAACTTCATAAGATGGATATCAAGTTAGTGTTTCTTAATGGCGACATTAAGAAATACAATATGGTGCAACGAGAGAAAATTTAGTGTCAATAGATACAAAATTTATGGTTTGCAAATAGATAAAATCCATTTATGAGTTAATGAAATTGTCTCAATCATGTTACCACAATATTTCATAGTGTAATTGTCTCGTTTGGTTTTGAGATGTGTTTATGAAAAATTATTGGGTTTTATAAGTTCAGTGGGAGTAAGTTTATGTTCCTAGTTTAATATGTGTCAATTTTATTTTATTTAGTCAACAATGATATATGATTGTTGTGTAAAACCAAGAAATCTCTAACAAAAGCTTAACAACGAAAGATCTTGGGCACATCTCTTTTGTATTAGGAATTTAGATACTTAGAGATTATTCTCAAGATATCATTCGGTTATCACAAAAGATTTATGTATATATATCAATAAAGTTGAAAATAAAACTGACATGAAAGACAATAAACTAAGACATGTCTCATTTATTAAGGCGGACTATTAAGTCTCAATCATTAGATTATCTGTAATACCTCGTATTTTATTTAAAGCTCTGGACAATATTAATTGGTAATAATATTATTTCGGAATACTCTAAGAAATTTTAATGGAACTAAATAGAGTAATTCATGGGATTATATTTTATTAATTGATATTAGGTGACTCAGAGGTTTTATAAAATATCGGATTAAGAGACATTTTCGGATACTCTCTAATTTTGACTTATCGGTAAAAATATAAGCTTTTATATTTTATATCTATATCAAGAAAGATTATGAGAGAAAGAAGAAAAAGTTAGTAAGGAAAGGAAAAGAGAAGAGAAGAAGAAGAGAGAAAAAGCCATAAGCTCCAATTCTTCATTCCCGATCATCCGTCCGTCGAATCAACTCAATCTTTGCGCCAATCTTCATCTCTCGAGGTGGGTTCTTAGTTAGAAACTTTTATCTTTGATTTTGGTTGAGTTTTAGAAATGTTTTTGGTTACTATTTAGTTGGGAACCTAAGAGAAATCAGAAGTTTAACGGTTAAAACTCGATTAAAACCTACCTAAAACACTCACATTATGATAATGGATACGTTTGATCATATCTTGTTGCATTGGTTAAGGTTTGGGAGTGATTGGGTGTGGGGAGAGTGAATTCCCGTAAGGCTGGAACTTCCTGAACTGGTGTAGCTCGCTCATCGAGCATACCTCGCTCAGGGAAAGTTCCAGGGCGAGTTTTGCTCAGCGAGACCTGTAGCTTCAAACTTTGGCTTTTAATTCGTAACTTATGATTCGGGTGTCCGTTTTGAGCGTTCCACATATCGCTTTGAAGCTTAAGGAATAATCTATCTATTAAGATTGAATAACATTAATTTCGAGCCGACTTTTACCCGACTAATTTCAAATGACCAAAACTTGATAAAATGGAACTTGTGAGTTAATGGAAATGGAGAAAGGTACGACTTGTGAGGTATCTAGGTTTTCCCTTAAACTCGTTTGATTTATGTTTTATGTTTCGTTTTTAGGATCCTCCGTAAGGTCTTGTATAAGTCTCTATATGGTTACTATGTGTTTCCCTAAAGCATCCGTAAGAACTTGAGGTATCCGTTGTGTATACGTGGGCGTTGATTTGAGAAGTGTAGACTATAAGTCCCCCGTAAGGTCTTGTATAAGTCTCTATGTTGTTACTATGTGTTTCATTAGAGCATCCGTAAGGACTTGGGGCAAGTGCTATGCTAATTGTGTCAATCTTGAGTAAGTCTTGAGGTGAGTTATCCTGAGTCCCACGGGAAGCATCCGTAAGGATTAAAGCGCGTGTATGTCTTTCCTTTGTAAGGTCTTGTATAAGACTCTAAGTTGTTACTATGTGTTTCACTAGAGCATCCGTAAGGACTTGAGGTTGGCATTTCCCTTTTGTGTTTGGAAATCGTGTGTGCACCCTAGTTTTCCCTATATCCTTGTCCCTCGTGTAAATTAGTTCGTGAAGCATGCGAGTTTCGTAGGTTAGGGTAGGTTCCTCTTAAGTACTTGCTCACTCCTTCAAAAACACTTCATTACACTTTACATTTTTTAAACAATTTTCAAAACAAAGTCTTTATATATATCCGTACAAGGATCATTATAAAGTACTTAAGAAAATTTTCAATCACACACTACACTTCTCAAAACAATTTAAAGTGAGTTATGTAACTAAGAGCCCATGGATAACCATGGATGTAAAGGGTGCTAACACCTTCCCTTTACATAACCTACCCCAGAACCCAAAAATCTTTTAAGGTCTTTCCTGTTCTTTTATGCCTTTTCCTTTGGATAAAATAAAAGTCGGTGGCGACTCTTGCTATCCGCAACATTTATAGAAAAGTCAGTTCTCCCACCGTGTTACAGACCCCTAGTGATAATTTCCATCATTTGGAAATTATCGCCATTTTAATTGTTTCCAGCCATTGAATCATTGTTTACTTTTCAAGTTTTCAGAAGTTTGGTTGATCAGGAACATTGCAACCATGTTTCTAATTTTTAATGCTTTATTGTTTATTTATCATTGCGTTTATTTATATTATGAATTACTTATCCTTCTATATTTCTTTGTTCTTGTTTAATATGTCTGGCTAAACCGTTAATCGGTAAGTAGTTGTCTAACCGGAACAAATTTGGTAGAATTAGGCTATTGCTTTAAATTAAGTTATTTTTCGGTTTCAATTTCTTGTTTTAAATAACTTTCTTTACGAGAGTAATAGAGTATAAAAGATTAGGATTAAGACCACTGGAGTGTGAGATCATAATCAGATAGCTGAAATCGGATATTTGTTTTAAATACAGCGAAAGCGCTTTAAAACTAATTAAAACCTTTAGGTTTCCAAAAACTATTTCCAACTTGAATTGACACAGCGAGAGAGCTCAATTGAACTTAAGAGTATAATAATAGGCAAGACCACGCGAGTGCGAGTCAACGACTTTTAAACCGAGAGTTTCTACAGAGAGATAACTTAATAAGCGTTAATTAGCCGAACCTCTATTGAATTCGCGAAGGAGAATCAATTACGTACCGATATCATTACCATTAATTTATGTTAAGTAATTCTTCATTTTTCTTAAAACTTAAAACATCGTCCACCTTAGCTAAACATAGTAACACCTAACTGCACTAGGTTCATTATCGAGTCTCTGTGGGATCGATATCTTTTATTACTACGTGATAGACTGTGCACTTGCAGTTAGTAACCGCCAGACTCAGAAAGTTGTCACCATGTACTTCCTGTCAGGGGGCGTCTTTACTCTTTGTGAACTGTTTGAGATGACTATCCCGGATGAGGATTTTGATGGCATATTTCAAGTGGATGAAATCCTCGATGTTGTGCCAGTGAGATTTATGAAAGTGACAATACTTTGTCTTGTCCGTGTTTGGTTTATTTGGTTGCTGTTTAGGGAATCTGACCCCAACTTGGCGAAATTCGGAGCTGGCACACTCAGAGAGAATCTTTTCCCTGGTCGTTGTGAGAGGCGTGTAGTCGTGGAACCTTCCGATTGGACCCTTGTGCTCCCGCGATTCATGGGAGCAATTTTCCTTTCGTTTTACTCCTCCCCGACGAGAAGTCGAGGAGTTGTCACGCTTGAAAGGTTTGACGTCCTCATTGTGCCCGATGTCACGGGCAGTGGTGGCCGCTTCCTTTTCCTAGTACTGAATGTACGCTTGCGCCTTAGGGAGAATGACATTAAGTGTGACCGGTGTTTTGATGCCCACGTCCTTCTAAAATCACTCTGGGGACGGAGTCCTCGCTCTAAAAGGTATTTCTTCATGTAGTCCGTGGTCAATACTTGGACGACTTCCTTGTTAAACCTTTTATTATATGCTCGTAAAGGCTCATCTTCCCATTGGATAATTGCTTCTAGAGATGCCTCAGTTTTCGGGTTGCGTCACGAGGCGGTGAAGTGTCAGAGAATGTTCTCCCGAGCTGTCTCCAAGATGTGATGGATTTGTGGGGAGACTCTTGTATCAAGACATGACTCATTTCCTAAAGGTTGTGGGGAAGAGACGACACTTAATAACTCCCCGAACACCTCTATAGTCCAACAGAGCGTCGATGTTTTTGATGTGCTCGTCTGGATCCGTTGTCCCATCATAGGTTCCCAGTGGTGGGGGCTTCTCAAGCCCTTTTGGGAGTCTTGTAGACATGATCTCCTCTAAAAGGGGGCCACGAGGCTCATCCTCGTCACTAGAGAACGGGGAGATAGAACGGGAACACTTGTCTTTACGCCTGCGTGTAGAGGATCTCGAGTGGTTTCTCGCGCCTTCTGAGGATGGTCACGCTCCTGGTTGAAGAGTTCGTCGATTCTACTTTGCTTGTGGGGACTTATTTTGTCGAGGGGACGAATGAGTCCTCTTCTTGATAGACCCAGGGGCCTTAGGCTGATGGTGGTCCTTCCTTTGTCTGGGCGATCTACTACGGGACCTGCGATGTCTCCTCGTGGGATAGGGGGATCTTGCATGCCTTGCTTCTTCAATAACTTCCAACCTTTCACCTTGGCGTAGGAGAAGGAGGTTGATGTCGTTGGTCGCTTCGACCAAAGCTGCTAGTGCCTGATTCGTTCCCTCAGGGATGGGAATTAGTGGGAGATCGACATGAGTGATCTTAGGTTGCTGGGGATGGTTCGTGTGATGGCGAAATAGTTCGACTGTCTAGGAAACGATCCGGTTCCCCGAGGGGAGGGTTGGTTCCGTCACTCTCAAGTTGCTTAACGAGAATGTTTGTGAGGACTCGAGCATTGATGGAATCATCTTGATGAGCCATTGAAAAGAGGATCGAAAGGTGATGTTTTTGTTTTCACGAATTGAAGATGAGAAAACGGGGTAACAAAGATTCCCACAGATGACGCCATTGATCGTAACAATGATCAGAATCTCCAATGGCTGTTGACGTGGATCTTGAAGTCTGCTCGGATGCTAAGGAGAACCAGGGGGTGTACCTGCAAGGTACTCCGATGCCAAAGTCAGAACAAGCAAGAGAGTTAGCAAGTACAAGTAAAAATGATTAGGGAATGATATTCAATACCTGACCCTCTCAAATGAGGGGTTTATATAGAGAGCCCCTAACGCGTTGCCAACAGTTCCTATTTTGGGTCTGGATTGCGGATCCCCCAAAAATAGGTAATTGCCAGAACTTGACCGTCAAACGAACAACCCTGGTCGTGTTAAGGGTACGTCGAGCACACGAATATTCGAGCAGGAAACGCCTTGGTCGAATCTGGGTGACCTCTGCCGATGCCAAGCAGAGATGGAGAGCAAATAGAGAGAACCGACCATGGTTAGATCTTGGTCGGTCGGTGGACACAGATCTGGTGGGTCCCATGGACGTTTGAGTTATTGGACCTTTTCATAAACATGAGAGGATTGAGCTATGCCTAGTCGTTGGCCATGTCCGGAACACTGCTGTGGTGCTACCCCGTTCGAAAGTCATCTCGTCGTCGTCGCTCTGCGGGTTGGCAGCATCTAGCATTTGCTCGCATTGCAGCGGCCGCCAGTAACAGCCTGTGGTGGTTAAGTTGCCAAGTTGCAGTTCGTTGCTTCTAACTAGGGTTTCTTTCAAAAAAAAAGACTAGGGTTTATACTCTATCTTTGTTAAGTTGCCAAGTTGCAGTTCGTTGCTTCTAACTAGGGTTTCTTTCAAAAAAAAGACTAGGGTTTATACTCTATCTTTCTTCTTTCTCTTGTTCTTATGGCCTTGGATAAGGAAAAGCTTCAAGAAGAATCTGTAATCCGCCGTTTCTACCAGATTATTCTTAGTTGGAATTGAGATACTTTTCTGGAAGAATCTGAGGTAATTATTTATTCATTTTTTCTTCTTTTGGTTTTTTCACTCCCAAATTCATTTTGATATTTATGTTTTCCGAAACAGAATGGGAAAACTAAGGGATCAGCTCCGAAGCTTGCGAAGGTGAAAGACAAATACAAAGACGTGGATGATTATATTTCTACCTATGAGCCTCTCATTTTTGAAGAAGCTAAATCTCAAATCATCAAAGGGATAAAGGGAGAAGAAGAAGGTATTTTTCTCGTTCTACTGCGTACTATTTTAACTGTATCAATAATTAATAAATCTCAGTGTTTTTTATTTCTTATCATATGAAATAAAGGTTCTTTGAAATTCCACTATATAGTGCTGCTATAGTAGTTATTACTTAATTCAGTAGTCCGGAACAATACCGGTTTTATAAATTCTGCTATGCCATATATAGCGCTATGGCAATAGCTGTTTTTTTAAATTCTGCTATGCCATATATAGTGCTATGGCTCCACTACCCGGCAACACTGTTGGTAGTATTCCTCATGAATCTCTCGAGGTCTTTGCTTTTTGTCTCAGAGCAAGTTAGGCTATTAGACAACTTAAATTAACTCTCAACAAGCAATCCTTATAGGAGAAGAAAAGTTGAAACGGTTTATACTATCATGACTTATAACTTTTTGCTCAAGATGGACTTGTCATTTTTCCATCTTCTCCATATGCAACTGTAGATTTATACTTCTCTCACAAGTTAGTAATCAAATACATTATTTTTTCTTGAAGCTTATACGAGCCAGAGTTATTAATCCCGGATAGCGGAGTGGGGCGACCGACCCCAAAAGTGGGATAGCGTATAGCGGGATATCTTTCGTTGACTTTTTAGAATTGACTATTTTTTGGACTAAATATATGAATAATCTATACAAATAAATAACACAACACCCATAAAAGTTTTATAAAAATCAAATATCAAAGAAGAAAAAACAAGAAGAATAGAAAACAATGTTAAGAGTCCCACATCGTACAATATATGGCCTGAACTTGTGCATATAAGTTGGGGGAAAAACAAGAAGAATAGAAAACAATGTTAAGAGTCCCTCATCGTACAATTTATGGCATGAACTTGTATATATAAGTTGGGGCAATCCTCACTCTACCAACCGGTTTTGTAAGATTGAGTTAGGCCCAATCACATTTCTTAACACGGTATCAGAGCCTCGTTTAAGATCCGGTGGACCACCTTCTATGGTTTCCGCTATCGGGCAACCCACCATTTATTTCCAAGCTCCAGATGTCCAATCCTGGGCGTGAGGGGTGTGTTAAGTGTCCCACATCGGACAATATATGGCCTGAACTTATGTATATAAGTTGGGGAAATCCTCACTCTACCAACCAGTTTTGAGTTGGGCCCAATCACATTTCTTAACAAACACGTTTATAGAAAACAGAAAACACACTTTCAAAAAGAAGAAAAGAGAAGAATAATAGATAAGACTAACCTGAGTGAAATCCAAGGAGGAAGGAGGAAGTGGTCGATGAGTGGAAGGGCAAGGGAATCGAAATCTAAAAATGTCAACAGAAAATGCCGAAGTGAGAATAGCTAGGGCAAGTGAAGAATTGAAGAAGTGAGAAGAGAATAGAAAATGCGTCTTCAGAAAAAAGTATCGGAGCTGGCTGGAGGAGGAGCGCCGGTTGAAGATGATGATGTTAGGGCAAACAAAAACAGAGCCATTGAGAGAAGAAGAGGAGAAAGTATCGTGGAAGGGAAAGTCAATTAGTACTCATATTGACCCTTAAAACTTAAGGGTAAAATCATAATTGCACATGAAATAAAAAAAAGAAGAGAAACCACCAAACCGCTGCCCGCGACCCGCTCTGAAAAATTGCGTTGTCGTGCCTGTGATCCGAAACTGGGATCCACACATGTGTTTCGTCGCGCATGGTGGCCGTCCTCGCCGAGAATCCCAGGATGGAGGCGATATCATACGTGATTCATAACTCTACTACGAGCTAGCTTCTAGCTTATAAAAGTTTTCAACTGAAATAATTATTCAATTTCTCACTATTCGACAAGCCATTATAACTTCATTATAGAGGCTTATAACGGTTTCTGACAAATTGAGATGCACAAGTTAATCTCAACTTATTTGAGAAACTAGTTGTTAGAATACTCACGGTTACTCTAACAAAAGCTTAACAACGAAAGATCTTGGGCACATCTCTTTTGTATTAGGAATTTAGATACTTAGAGATTATTCTCAAGATATCATTCGGTTATCACAAAAGATTTATGTATATATATCAATAAAGTTGAAAATAAAACTGACATGAAAGACAATAAACTAAGACATGTCTCATTTATTAAGGCGGACTATTAAGTCTCAATCATTAGATTATCTGTAATACCTCGTATTTTATTTAAAGCTCTGGACAATATTAATTGGTAATAATATTATTTCGGAATACTCTAAGAAATTTTAATGGAACTAAATAGAGTAATTCATGGGATTATATTTTATTAATTGATATTAGGTGACTCAGAGGTTTTATAAAATATCGGATTAAGAGACATTTTCGGATACTCTCTAATTTTGACTTATCGTTAAAAATATAAGCTTTTATATTTTATATCTATATCAAGAAAGATTATGAGAGAAAGAAGAAAAAGTTAGTAAGGAAAGGAAAAGAGAAGAGAAGAAGAAGAGAGAAAAAGCCATAAGCTCCAATTCTTCATTCCCGATCATCCGTCCGTCGAATCAACTCAATCTTTCCGCCAATCTTCATCTCTCGAGGTGGGTTCTTAGTTAGAAACTTTTATCTTTGATTTTGGTTGAGTTTTAGAAATGTTTTTGGTTACTATTTAGTTGGGAACCTAAGAGAAATCAGAAGTTTAACGGTTAAAACTCGATTAAAACCTACCTAAAACACTCACATTATGATAATGGATACGTTTGATCATGTCTTGTTGCATTGGTTAAGGTTTGGGAGTGATTGGGTGTGGGGAGAGTGAATTCCCGTAAGGCTGGAACTTCCTGAACTGGTGTAGCTCGCTCATCGAGCATACCTCGCTCAGGGAAAGTTCCAGGGCGAGTTTTGCTCAGCGAGACCTGTAGCTTCAAACTTTGGCTTTTAATTCGTAACTTATGATTCGGGTGTCCGTTTTGAGCGTTCCACATATCGCTTTGAAGCTTAAGGAATAATCTATCTATTAAGATTGAATAACATTAATTTCGAGCCGACTTTTACCCGACTAATTTCAAATGACCAAAACTTGATAAAATGGAACTTGTGAGTTAATGGAAATGGAGAAAGGTACGACTTGTGAGGTATCTAGGTTTTCCCTTAAACTCGTTTGATTTATGTTTTATGTTTCGTTTTTAGGATCCTCCGTAAGGTCTTGTATAAGTCTCTATATGGTTACTATGTGTTTCCCTAAAGCATCCGTAAGGACTTGAGGTATCCGTTGTGTATACGTGGGCGTTGATTTGAGAAGTGTAGACTATAAGTCCCCCGTAAGGTCTTGTATAAGTCTCTATGTTGTTACTATGTGTTTCATTAGAGCATCCGTAAGGACTTGGGGCAAGTGCTATGCTAATTGTGTCAATCTTGAGTAAGTCTTGAGGTGAGTTATCCTGAGTCCCACGGGAAGCATCCGTAAGGATTAAAGCGCGTGTATGTCTTTCCTTTGTAAGGTCTTGTATAAGACTCTAAGTTGTTACTATGTGTTTCACTAGAGCATCCGTAAGGACTTGAGGTTGGCATTTCCCTTTTGTGTTTGGAAATCGTGTGTGCACCCTAGTTTTCCCTATATCCTTGTCCCTCGTGTAAATTAGTTCGTGAAGCATGCGAGTTTCGTAGGTTAGGGTAGGTTCCTCTTAAGTACTTGCTCACTCCTTCAAAAACACTTCATTACACTTTACATTTTTTAAACAATTTTCAAAACAAAGTCTTTATATATATCCGTACAAGGATCATTATAAAGTACTTAAGAAAATTTTCAATCACACACTACACTTCTCAAAACAATTTAAAGTGAGTTATGTAACTAAGAGCCC
The DNA here is from genome assembly GCA_963966055.1 of Lathyrus aphaca. Classification (NCBI taxonomy): domain Eukaryota; kingdom Viridiplantae; phylum Streptophyta; class Magnoliopsida; order Fabales; family Fabaceae; genus Lathyrus; species Lathyrus aphaca. The sequence goes on from OZ014524.1 coordinate 539,833,927, forward strand.
ATGGATAACCATGGATGTAAAGGGTGCTAACACCTTCCCTTTACATAACCTACCCCAGAACCCAAAAATCTTTTAAGGTCTTTCCTGTTCTTTTATGCCTTTTCCTTTGGATAAAATAAAAGTCGGTGGCGACTCTTGCTATCCGCAACATTTATAGAAAAGTCAGTTCTCCCACCGTGTTACAGACCCCTAGTGATAATTTCCATCATTTGGAAATTATCGCCATTTTAATTGTTTCCAGCCATTGAATCATTGTTTACTTTTCAAGTTTTCAGAAGTTTGGTTGATCAGGAACATTGCAACCATGTTTCTAATTTTTAATGCTTTATTGTTTATTTATCATTGCATTTATTTATATTATGAATTACTTATCCTTCTATATTTCTTTGTTCTTGTTTAATATGTCTGGCTAAACCGTTAATCGGTAAGTAGTTGTCTAACCGGAACAAATTTGGTAGAATTAGGCTATTGCTTTAAATTAAGTTATTTTTCGGTTTCAATTTCTTGTTTTAAATAACTTTCTTTACGAGAGTAATAGAGTATAAAAGATTAGGATTAAGACCACTGGAGTGTGAGATCATAATCAGATAGCTGAAATCGGATATTTGTTTTAAATACAGCGAAAGCGCTTTAAAACTAATTAAAACCTTTAGGTTTCCAAAAACTATTTCCAACTTGAATTGACACAGCGAGAGAGCTCAATTGAACTTAAGAGTATAATAATAGGCAAGACCACGCGAGTGCGAGTCAACGACTTTTAAACCGAGAGTTTCTACAGAGAGATAACTTAATAAGCGTTAATTAGCCGAACCTCTATTGAATTCGCGAAGGAGAATCAATTACGTACCGATATCATTACCATTAATTTATGTTAAGTAATTCTTCATTTTTCTTAAAACTTAAAACATCGTCCACCTTAGCTAAACATAGTAACACCTAACTGCACTAGGTTCATTATCGAGTCTCTGTGGGATCGATATCTTTTATTACTACGTGATAGACTGTGCACTTGCAGTTAGTAACCGCCAGACTCAGAAAGTTGTCACCATGTACTTCCTGTCAGGGGGCGTCTTTACTCTTTGTGAATTGTTTGAGATGACTATCCCGGATGAGGATTTTGATGGCATATTTCAAGTGGATGAAATCCTCGATGTTGTGCCAGTGAGATTTATGAAAGTGACAATACTTTGTCTTGTCCGTGTTTGGTTTATTTGGTTGCTGTTTAGGGAATCTGACCCCAACTTGGCGAAATTCGGAGCTGGCACACTCAGAGAGAATCTTTTCCCTGGTCGTTGTGAGAGGCGTGTAGTCGTGGAACCTTCCGATTGGACCCTTGTGCTCCCGCGATTCACGGGAGCAATTTTCCTTTCGTTTTACTCCTCCCCGACGAGAAGTCGAGGAGTTGTCACGCTTGAAAGGTTTGACGTCCTCATTGTGCCCGATGTCACGGGCAGTGGTGGCCGCTTCCTTTTCCTAGTACTGAATGTACGCTTGCGCCTTAGGGAGAATGACATTAAGTGTGACCGGTGTTTTGATGCCCACGTCCTTCTAAAATCACTCTGGGGACGGAGTCCTCGCTCTAAAAGGTATTTCTTCATGTAGTCCGTGGTCAATACTTGGACGACTTCCTTGTTAAACCTTTTATTATATGCTCGTAAAGGCTCATCTTCCCATTGGATAATTGCTTCTAGAGATGCCTCAGTTTTCGGGTTGCGTCACGAGGCGGTGAAGTGTCAGAGAATGTTCTCCCGAGCTGTCTCCAAGATGTGATGGATTTGTGGGGAGACTCTTGTATCAAGACATGACTCATTTCCTAAAGGTTGTGGGGAAGAGACGACACTTAATAACTCCCCGAACACCTCTATAGTCCAACAGAGCGTCGATGTTTTTGATGTGCTCGTCTGGATCCGTTGTCCCATCATAGGTTCCCAGTGGTGGGGGCTTCTCAAGCCCTTTTGGGAGTCTTGTAGACATGATCTCCTCTAAAAGGGGGCCACGAGGCTCATCCTCGTCACTAGAGAACGGGGAGATAGAACGGGAACACTTGTCTTTACGCCTGCGTGTAGAGGATCTCGAGTGGTTTCTCGCGCCTTCTGAGGATGGTCACGCTCCTGGTTGAAGAGTTCGTCGATTCTACTTTGCTTGTGGGGACTTATTTTGTCGAGGGGACGAATGAGTCCTCTTCTTGATAGACCCAGGGGCCTTAGGCTGATGGTGGTCCTTCCTTTGTCTGGGCGATCTACTACGGGACCTGCGATGTCTCCTCGTGGGATAGGGGGATCTTGCATGCCTTGCTTCTTCAATAACTTCCAACCTTTCACCTTGGCGTAGGAGAAGGAGGTTGATGTCGTTGGTCGCTTCGACCAAAGCTGCTAGTGCCTGATTCGTTCCCTCAGGGATGGGAATTAGTGGGAGATCGACATGAGTGATCTTAGGTTGCTGGGGATGGTTCGTGTGATGGCGAAATAGTTCGACTGTCTAGGAAACGATCCGGTTCCCCGAGGGGAGGGTTGGTTTCGTCACTCTCAAGTTGCTTAACGAGAATGTTTGTGAGGACTCGAGCATTGATGGAATCATCTTGATGAGCCATTGAAAAGAGGATCGAAAGGTGATGTTTTTGTTTTCACGAATTGAAGATGAGAAAACGGGGTAACAAAGATTCCCACAGATGACGCCATTGATCGTAACAATGATCAGAATCTCCAATGGCTGTTGACGTGGATCTTGAAGTCTGCTCGGATGCTAAGGAGAACCAGGGGGTGTACCTGCAAGGTACTCCGATGCCAAAGTCAGAACAAGCAAGAGAGTTAGCAAGTACAAGTAAAAATGATTAGGGAATGATATTCAATACCTGACCCTCTCAAATGAGGGGTTTATATAGAGAGCCCCTAACGCGTTGCCAACAGTTCCTATTTTGGGTATGGATTGCGGATCCCCCAAAAATAGGTAATTGCCAGAACTTGACCGTCAAACGAACAACCCTGGTCGTGTTAAGGGTACGTCGAGCACGCGAATATTCGAGCAGGAAACGCCTTGGTCGAATCTGGGTGACCTCTGCCGATGCCAAGCAGAGATGGAGAGCAAATAGAGAGAACCGACCATGGTTAGATCTTGGTCGGTCGGTGGACACAGATCTGGTGGGTCCCATGGACGTTTGAGTTATTGGACCTTTTCATAAACATGAGAGGATTGAGCTATGCCTAGTCGTTGGCCAAGTCCGGAACAATATATATATATATATATATATATATATATATATATATATATATATATATATATATATATATATATATATATATATAAACAAATAACAACCATTAGATTAAACTTAATAATTCTAAAATATTCATTTAAAAAGAATAAGTATTATTTTAAATTTATATAAGAAATAAAATAATTGGTGATAAATATTATAAAGAATTTATTTGATATGCACCAATCATAGTGTAAATCTATTTAAATGTAATAAATGGAGTGTAAATATTTTTAGAATGATAAATCTGCAAAAATAATTTTATATAACTAAAAATAATTTCAAAATAGATACAGACATACAGTCACCGCTACGCTAAACTTTAGGAGACAATAACCTAATTCAAAATGAAAAATATATATAACTATTTTACATTTATATAATATATAAAAGCCAAGTCCTTAAAATTTGAGTCCTATTTTTTGCTGAATCGGATCGGCTGTTCCATCACTGCTGTGGTGCTACCCCGTTCGAAAGTCATCTCGTCGTCGTCGCTCTGCGGGTTGGCAGCATCTAGCATTTGCTCGCATTGCAGCGGCCGCCAGTAACAGCCTGTGGTGGTTAAGTTGCCAAGTTGCAGTTCGTTGCTTCTAACTAGGGTTTCTTTCAAAAAAAAAGACTAGGGTTTATACTCTATCTTTGTTAAGTTGCCAAGTTGCAGTTCGTTGCTTCTAACTAGGGTTTCTTTCAAAAAAAAGACTAGGGTTTATACTCTATCTTTCTTCTTTCTCTTGTTCTTATGGCCTTGGATAAGGAAAAGCTTCAAGAAGAATCTGTAATCCGCCGTTTCTACCAGATTATTCTTAGTTGGAATTGCGATACTTTTCTGGAAGAATCTGAGGTAATTATTTATTCATTTTTTCTTCTTTTGGTTTTTTCACTCCCAAATTCATTTTGATATTTATGTTTTCCGAAACAGAATGGGAAAACTAAGGGATCAGCTCCGAAGCTTGCGAAGGTGAAAGACAAATACAAAGACGTGGATGATTATATTTCTACCTATGAGCCTCTCATTTTTGAAGAAGCTAAATCTCAAATCATCAAAGGGATAAAGGGAGAAGAAGAAGGTATTTTTCTCGTTCTACTGCGTACTATTTTAACTGTATCAATAATTAATAAATCTCAGTGTTTTTTATTTCTTATCATATGAAATAAAGGTTCTTTGAAATTCCACTATATAGTGCTGCTATAGTAGTTATTACTTAATTCAGTAGTCCGGAACAATACCGGTTTTATAAATTCTGCTATGCCATATATAGCGCTATGGCAATAGCTGTTTTTTTAAATTCTGCTATGCCATATATAGTGCTATGGCTCCACTACCCGGCAACACTGTTGGTAGTATTCCTCATGAATCTCTCGAGGTCTTTGCTTTTTGTCTCAGAGCAAGTTAGGCTATTAGACAACTTAAATTAACTCTCAACAAGCAATCCTTATAGGAGAAGAAAAGTTGAAACGGTTTATACTATCATGACTTATAACTTTTTGCTCAAGATGGACTTGTCATTTTTCCATCTTCTCCATATGCAACTGTAGATTTATACTTCTCTCACAAGTTAGTAATCAAATACATTATTTTTTCTTGAAGCTTATACGAGCCAGAGTTATTAATCCCGGATAGCGGAGTGGGGCGACCGACCCCAAAAGTGGGATAGCGTATAGCGGGATATCTTTCGTTGACTTTTTAGAATTGACTATTTTTTGGACTAAATATATGAATAATCTATACAAATAAATAACACAACACCCATAAAAGTTTTATAAAAATCAAATATCAAAGAAGAAAAAACAAGAAGAATAGAAAACAATGTTAAGAGTCCCACATCGTACAATATATGGCCTGAACTTGTGCATATAAGTTGGGGGAAAAACAAGAAGAATAGAAAACAATGTTAAGAGTCCCTCATCGTACAATTTATGGCATGAACTTGTATATATAAGTTGGGGCAATCCTCACTCTACCAACCGGTTTTGTAAGATTGAGTTAGGCCCAATCACATTTCTTAACACGGTATCAGAGCCTCGTTTAAGATCCGGTGGACCACCTTCTATGGTTTCCGCTATCGGGCAACCCACCATTTATTTCCAAGCTCCAGATGTCCAATCCTGGGCGTGAGGGGTGTGTTAAGTGTCCCACATCGGACAATATATGGCCTGAACTTATGTATATAAGTTGGGGAAATCCTCACTCTACCAACCAGTTTTGAGTTGGGCCCAATCACATTTCTTAACAAACACGTTTATAGAAAACAGAAAACACACTTTCAAAAAGAAGAAAAGAGAAGAATAATAGATAAGACTAACCTGAGTGAAATCCAAGGAGGAAGGAGGAAGTGGTCGATGAGTGGAAGGGCAAGGGAATCGAAATCTAAAAATGTCAACAGAAAATGCCGAAGTGAGAATAGCTAGGGCAAGTGAAGAATTGAAGAAGTGAGAAGAGAATAGAAAATGCGTCTTCAGAAAAAAGTATCGGAGCTGGCTGGAGGAGGAGCGCCGGTTGAAGATGATGATGTTAGGGCAAACAAAAACAGAGCCATTGAGATAAGAAGAGGAGAAAGTATCGTGGAAGGGAAAGTCAATTAGTACTCATATTGACCCTTAAAACTTAAGGGTAAAATCATAATTGCACATGAAATAAAAAAAAGAAGAGAAACCACCAAACCGCTGCCCGCGACCCGCTCTGAAAAATTGCGTTGTCGTGCCTGTGATCCGAAACTGGGATCCACACATGTGTTTCGTCGCGCATGGTGGCCGTCCTCGCCGAGAATCCCAGGATGGAGGCGATATCATACGCGATTCATAACTCTACTACGAGCTAGCTTCTAGCTTATAAAAGTTTTCAACTGAAATAATTATTCAATTTCTCACTATTCGACAAGCCATTATAACTTCATTATAGAGGCTTATAACGGTTTCTGACAAATTGAGATGCACAAGTTAATCTCAACTTATTTGAGAAACTAGTTGTTAGAATACTCACGGTTACTCTAACAAAAGCTTAACAACGAAAGATCTTGGGCACATCTCTTTTGTATTAGGAATTTAGATACTTAGAGATTATTCTCAAGATATCATTCGGTTATCACAAAAGATTTATGTATATATATCAATAAAGTTGAAAATAAAACTGACATGAAAGACAATAAACTAAGACATGTCTCATTTATTAAGGCGGACTATTAAGTCTCAATCATTAGATTATCTGTAATACCTCGTATTTTATTTAAAGCTCTGGACAATATTAATTGGTAATAATATTATTTCGGAATACTCTAAGAAATTTTAATGGAACTAAATAGAGTAATTCATGGGATTATATTTTATTAATTGATATTAGGTGACTCAGAGGTTTTATAAAATATCGGATTAAGAGACATTTTCGGATACTCTCTAATTTTGATTTATCGTTAAAAATATAAGCTTTTATATTTTATATCTATATCAAGAAAGATTATGAGAGAAAGAAGAAAAAGTTAGTAAGGAAAGGAAAAGAGAAGAGAAGAAGAAGAGAGAAAAAGCCATAAGCTCCAATTCTTCATTCCCGATCATCCGTCCGTCGAATCAACTCAATCTTTCCGCCAATCTTCATCTCTCGAGGTGGGTTCTTAGTTAGAAACTTTTATCTTTGATTTTGGTTGAGTTTTAGAAATGTTTTTGGTTACTATTTAGTTGGGAACCTAAGAGAAATCAGAAGTTTAACGGTTAAAACTCGATTAAAACCTACCTAAAATACTCACATTATGATAATGGATACGTTTGATCATGTCTTGTTGCATTGGTTAAGGTTTGGGAGTGATTGGGTGTGGGGAGAGTGAATTCCCGTAAGGCTGGAACTTCCTGAACTGGTGTAGCTCGCTCATCGAGCATACCTCGCTCAGGGAAAGTTCCAGGGCGAGTTTTGCTCAGCGAGACCTGTAGCTTCAAACTTTGGCTTTTAATTCGTAACTTATGATTCGGGTGTCCGTTTTGAGCGTTCCACATATCGCTTTGAAGCTTAAGGAATAATCTATCTATTAAGATTGAATAACATTAATTTCGAGCCGACTTTTACCCGACTAATTTCAAATGACCAAAACTTGATAAAATGGAACTTGTGAGTTAATGGAAATGGAGAAAGGTACGACTTGTGAGGTATCTAGGTTTTCCCTTAAACTCGTTTGATTTATGTTTTATGTTTCGTTTTTAGGATCCTCCGTAAGGTCTTGTATAAGTCTCTATATGGTTACTATGTGTTTCCCTAAAGCATCCGTAAGGACTTGAGGTATCCGTTGTGTATACGTGGGCGTTGATTTGAGAAGTGTAGACTATAAGTCCCCCGTAAGGTCTTGTATAAGTCTCTATGTTGTTACTATGTGTTTCATTAGAGCATCCGTAAGGACTTGGGGCAAGTGCTATGCTAATTGTGTCAATCTTGAGTAAGTCTTGAGGTGAGTTATCCTGAGTCCCACGGGAAGCATCCGTAAGGATTAAAGCGCGTGTATGTCTTTCCTTTGTAAGGTCTTGTATAAGACTCTAAGTTGTTACTATGTGTTTCACTAGAGCATCCGTAAGGACTTGAGGTTGGCATTTCCCTTTTGTGTTTGGAAATCGTGTGTGCACCCTAGTTTTCCCTATATCCTTGTCCCTCGTGTAAATTAGTTCGTGAAGCATGCGAGTTTCGTAGGTTAGGGTAGGTTCCTCTTAAGTACTTGCTCACTCCTTCAAAAACACTTCATTACACTTTACATTTTTTAAACAATTTTCAAAACAAAGTCTTTATATATATCCGTACAAGGATCATTATAAAGTACTTAAGAAAATTTTCAATCACACACTACACTTCTCAAAACAATTTAAAGTGAGTTATGTAACTAAGAGCCCATGGATAACCATGGATGTAAAGGGTGCTAACACCTTCCCTTTACATAACCTACCCCAGAACCCAAAAATCTTTTAAGGTCTTTCCTGTTCTTTTATGCCTTTTCCTTTGGATAAAATAAAAGTCGGTGGCGACTCTTGCTATCCGCAACATTTATAGAAAAGTCAGTTCTCCCACCGTGTTACAGACCCCTAGTGATAATTTCCATCATTTGGAAATTATCGCCATTTTAATTGTTTCCAGCCATTGAATCATTGTTTACTTTTCAAGTTTTCAGAAGTTTGGTTGATCAGGAACATTGCAACCATGTTTCTAATTTTTAATGCTTTATTGTTTATTTATCATTGCATTTATTTATATTATGAATTACTTATCCTTCTATATTTCTTTGTTCTTGTTTAATATGTCTGGCTAAACCGTTAATCGGTAAGTAGTTGTCTAACCGGAACAAATTTGGTAGAATTAGGCTATTGCTTTAAATTAAGTTATTTTTCGGTTTCAATTTCTTGTTTTAAATAACTTTCTTTACGAGAGTAATAGAGTATAAAAGATTAGGATTAAGACCACTGGAGTGTGAGATCATAATCAGATAGCTGAAATCGGATATTTGTTTTAAATACAGCGAAAGCGCTTTAAAACTAATTAAAACCTTTAGGTTTCCAAAAACTATTTCCAACTTGAATTGACACAGCGAGAGAGCTCAATTGAACTTAAGAGTATAATAATAGGCAAGACCACGCGAGTGCGAGTCAACGACTTTTAAACCGAGAGTTTCTACAGAGAGATAACTTAATAAGCGTTAATTAGCCGAACCTCTATTGAATTCGCGAAGGAGAATCAATTACGTACCGATATCATTACCATTAATTTATGTTAAGTAATTCTTCATTTTTCTTAAAACTTAAAACATCGTCCACCTTAGCTAAACATAGTAACACCTAACTGCACTAGGTTCATTATCGAGTCTCTGTGGGATCGATATCTTTTATTACTACGTGATAGACTGTGCACTTGCAGTTAGTAACCGCCAGACTCAGAAAGTTGTCACCATGTACTTCCTGTCAGGGGGCGTCTTTACTCTTTGTGAATTGTTTGAGATGACTATCCCGGATGAGGATTTTGATGGCATATTTCAAGTGGATGAAATCCTCGATGTTGTGCCAGTGAGATTTATGAAAGTGAGAATACTTTGTCTTGTCCGTGTTTGGTTTATTTGGTTGCTGTTTAGGGAATCTGACCCCAACTTGGCGAAATTCGGAGCTGACACACTCAGAGAGAATCTTTTCCCTGGTCGTTGTGAGAGGCGTGTAGTCGTGGAACCTTCCGATTGGACCCTTGTGCTCCCGCGATTCACGGGAGCAATTTTCCTTTCGTTTTACTCCTCCCCGACGAGAAGTCGAGGAGTTGTCACGCTTGAAAGGTTTGACGTCCTCATTGTGCCCGATGTCACGGGCAGTGGTGGCCGCTTCCTTTTCCTAGTACTGAATGTACGCTTGCGCCTTAGGGAGAATGACATTAAGTGTGACCGGTGTTTTGATGCCCACGTCCTTCTAAAATCACTCTGGGGACGGAGTCCTCGCTCTAAAAGGTATTTCTTCATGTAGTCCGTGGTCAATACTTGGACTACTTCCTTGTTAAACCTTTTATTATATGCTCGTAAAGGCTCATCTTCCCATTGGATAATTGCTTCTAGAGATGCCTCAGTTTTCGGGTTGCGTCACGAGGCGGTGAAGTGTCAGAGAATGTTCTCCCGAGCTGTCTCCAAGATGTGATGGATTTGTGGGGAGACTCTTGTATCAAGACATGACTCATTTCCTAAAGGTTGTGGGGAAGAGACGACACTTAATAACTCCCCGAACACCTCTATAGTCCAACAGAGCGTCGATGTTTTTGATGTGCTCGTCTGGATCCGTTGTCCCATCATAGGTTCCCAGTGGTGGGGGCTTCTCAAGCCCTTTTGGGAGTCTTGTAGACATGATCTCCTCTAAAAGGGGGCCACGAGGCTCATCCTCGTCACTAGAGAACGGGGAGATAGAACGGGAACACTTGTCTTTACGCCTGCGTGTAGAGGATCTCGAGTGGTTTCTCGCGCCTTCTGAGGATGGTCACGCTCCTGGTTGAAGAGTTCGTCGATTCTACTTTGCTTGTGGGGACTTATTTTGTCGAGGGGACGAATGAGTCCTCTTCTTGATAGACCCAGGGGCCTTAGGCTGATGGTGGTCCTTCCTTTGTCTGGGCGATCTACTACGGGACCTGCGATGTCTCCTCGTGGGATATGGGGATCTTGCATGCCTTGCTTCTTCAATAACTTCCAACCTTTCACCTTGGCGTAGGAGAAGGAGGTTGATGTCGTTGGTCGCTTCGACCAAAGCTGCTAGTGCCTGATTCGTTCCCTCAGGGATGGGAATTAGTGGGAGATCGACATGAGTGATCTTAGGTTGCTGGGGATGGTTCGTGTGATGGCGAAATAGTTCGACTGTCTAGGAAACGATCCGGTTCCCCGAGGGGAGGGTTGGTTCCGTCACTCTCAAGTTGCTTAACGAGAATGTTTGTGAGGACTCGAGCATTGATGGAATCATCTTGATGAGCCATTGAAAAGAGGATCGAAAGGTGATGTTTTTGTTTTCACGAATTGAAGATGAGAAAACGGGGTAACAAAGATTCCCACAAATGACGCCATTGATCGTAACAATGATCAGAATCTCCAATGGCTGTTGACGTGGATCTTGAAGTCTGCTCGGATGCTAAGGAGAACCAGGGGGTGTACCTGCAAGGTACTCCGATGCCAAAGTCAGAACAAGCAAGAGAGTTAGCAAGTACAAGTAAAAATGATTAGGGAATGATATTCAATACCTGACCCTCTCAAATGAGGGGTTTATATAGAGAGCCCCTAACGCGTTGCCAACAGTTCCTATTTTGGGTCTGGATTGCGGATCCCCCAAAAATAGGTAATTGCCAGAACTTGACCGTCAAACGAACAACCCTGGTCGTGTTAAGGGTACGTCGAGCACACGAATATTCGAGCAGGAAACGCCTTGGTCGAATCTGGGTGACCTCTGCCGATGCCAAGCAGAGATGGAGAGCAAATAGAGAGAACCGACCATGGTTAGATCTTGGTCGGTCGGTGGACACAGATCTGGTGGGTCCCATGGACGTTTGAGTTATTGGACCTTTTCATAAACATGAGAGGATTGAGCTATGCCTAGTCGTTGGCCAAGTCCGGAACACTGCTGTGGTGCTACCCCGTTCGAAAGTCATCTCGTCGTCGTCGCTCTGCGGGTTGGCAGCATCTAGCATTTGCTCGCATTGCAGCGGCCGCCAGTAACAGCCTGTGGTGGTTAAGTTGCCAAGTTGCAGTTCGTTGCTTCTAACTAGGGTTTCTTTCAAAAAAAAAAGACTAGGGTTTATACTCTATCTTTGTTAAGTTGTCAAGTTGCAGTTCGTTGCTTCTAACTAGGGTTTCTTTCAAAAAAAAGACTAGGGTTTATACTCTATCTTTCTTCTTTCTCTTGTTCTTATGGCCTTGGATAAGGAAAAGCTTCAAGAAGAATCTGTAATCCGCCGTTTCTACCAGATTATTCTTAGTTGGAATTGCGATACTTTTCTGGAAGAATCTGAGGTAATTATTTATTCATTTTTTCTTCTTTTGGTTTTTTCACTCCCAAATTCATTTTGATATTTATGTTTTCCGAAACAGAATGGGAAAACTAAGGGATCAGCTCCGAAGCTTGCGAAGGTGAAAGACAAATACAAAGACGTGGATGATTATATTTCTACCTATGAGCCTCTCATTTTTGAAGAAGCTAAATCTCAAATCATCAAAGGGATAAAGGGAGAAGAAGAAGGTATTTTTCTCGTTCTACTGCGTACTATTTTAACTGTATCAATAATTAATAAATCTCAGTGTTTTTTATTTCTTATCATATGAAATAAAGGTTCTTTGAAATTCCACTATATAGTGCTGCTATAGTAGTTATTACTTAATTCAGTAGTCCGGAACAATACCGGTTTTATAAATTCTGCTATGCCATATATAGCGCTATGGCAATAGCTGTTTTTTTAAATTCTGCTATGCCATATATAGTGCTATGGCTCCACTACCCGGCAACACTGTTGGTAGTATTCCTCATGAATCTCTCGAGGTCTTTGCTTTTTGTCTCAGAGCAAGTTAGGCTATTAGACAACTTAAATTAACTCTCAACAAGCAATCCTTATAGGAGAAGAAAAGTTGAAACGGTTTATACTATCATGACTTATAACTTTTTGCTCAAGATGGACTTGTCATTTTTCCATCTTCTCCATATGCAACTGTAGATTTATACTTCTCTCACAAGTTAGTAATCAAATACATTATTTTTTCTTGAAGCTTATACGAGCCAGAGTTATTAATCCCGGATAGCGGAGTGGGGCGACCGACCCCAAAAGTGGGATAGCGTATAGCGGGATATCTTTCGTTGACTTTTTAGAATTGACTATTTTTTGGACTAAATATATGAATAATCTATACAAATAAATAACACAACACCCATAAAAGTTTTATAAAAATCAAATATCAAAGAAGAAAAAACAAGAAGAATAGAAAACAATGTTAAGAGTCCCACATCGTACAATATATGGCCTGAACTTGTGCATATAAGTTGGGGAAAAAACAAGAAGAATAGAAAACAATGTTAAGAGTCCCTCATCGTACAATTTATGGCCTGAACTTGTATATATAAGTTGGGGCAATCCTCACTCTACCAACCGGTTTTGTAAGATTGAGTTAGGCCCAATCACATTTCTTAACACGGTATCAGAGCCTCGTTTAAGATCCGGTGGACCACCTTCTATGGTTTCCGCTATCGGGCAACCCACCATTTATTTCCAAGCTCCAGATGTCCAATCCTGGGCGTGAGGGGTGTGTTAAGTGTCCCACATCGGACAATATATGGCCTGAACTTATGTATATAAGTTGGGGAAATCCTCACTCTACCAACCAGTTTTGAGTTGGGCCCAATCACATTTCTTAACAAACACGTTTATAGAAAACAGAAAACACACTTTCAAAAAGAAGAAAAGAGAAGAATAATAGATAAGACTAACCTGAGTGAAATCCAAGGAGGAAGGAGGAAGTGGTCGATGAGTGGAAGGGCAAGGGAATCGAAATCTAAAAATGTCAACAGAAAATGCCGAAGTGAGAATAGCTAGGGCAAGTGAAGAATTGAAGAAGTGAGAAGAGAATAGAAAATGCGTCTTCAGAAAAAAGTATCGGAGCTGGCTGGAGGAGGAGCGCCGGTTGAAGATGATGATGTTAGGGCAAACAAAAACAGAGCCATTGAGAGAAGAAGAGGAGAAAGTATCGTGGAAGGGAAAGTCAATTAGTACTCATATTGACCCTTAAAACTTAAGGGTAAAATCATAATTGCACATGAAATAAAAAAAAGAAGAAAAACCACCAAACCGCTGCCCGCGACCCGCTCTGAAAAATTGCGTTGTCGTGCCTGTGATCCGAAACTGGGATCCACACATGTGTTTCGTCGCGCATGGTGGCCGTCCTCGCCGAGAATCCCAGGATGGAGGCGATATCATACGCGATTCATAACTCTACTACGAGCTAGCTTCTAGCTTATAAAAGTTTTCAACTGAAATAATTATTCAATTTCTCACTATTCGACAAGCCATTATAACTTCATTATAGAGGCTTATAACGATTTCTGACAAATTGAGATGCACAAGTTAATCTCAACTTATTTGAGAAACTAGTTGTTAGAATACTCACGGTTACTCTAACAAAAGCTTAACAACGAAAGATCTTGGGCACATCTCTTTTGTATTAGGAATTTAGATACTTAGAGATTATTCTCAAGATATCATTCGGTTATCACAAAAGATTTATGTATATATATCAATAAAGTTGAAAATAAAACTGACATGAAAGACAATAAACTAAGACATGTCTCATTTATTAAGGCGGACTATTAAGTCTCAATCATTAGATTATCTGTAATACCTCGTATTTTATTTAAAGCTCTGGACAATATTAATTGGTAATAATATTATTTCGGAATACTCTAAGAAATTTTAATGGAACTAAATAGAGTAATTCATGGGATTATATTTTATTAATTGATATTAGGTGACTCAGAGGTTTTATAAAATATCGGATTAAGAGACATTTTCGGATACTCTCTAATTTTGACTTATCGGTAAAAATATAAGCTTTTATATTTTATATCTATATTATTTTTCAAACTATTTTCATAATAAATCGGAAAAAAAGGGGTGGGGTGTACATACTTGTGCACACCATTTCTCAAGTACTTGGGTTGTTGGCCTTGATTGACTTATGACCCGTTCTTGTCTTCCATTAAAAACACTTATAATAAAACGAATTTAATTCAGTTCTCTTAGGGAAAAAAAGAGTGATTAAGATACCATTGTCCCATCAACTCCTGAGTATCTGATTGTAGGTCGTACTTAGCTTGTGGTTAAGATACTTGTCGCCCTTTAAGTACCAACGATTCAATTCAGTTCACAAATTTCATAAGCGGTCTCTAAAAGTTAATCAAAACAATCAAACACATTCTTCCGCCCTAGGACAACATTCAAACCTCTCACTCTTCAACACATCAACAAATGCTCCCCACTTTGGACAAAACAACCTTATTTGGTATCCATACCTTCATTGGATTAAACACCTTATAGTCAAGCACTCATTTCTGAATTAATACTCTTTCTGAATTAATTTTTTTGGGGCAAGAAAAAAAATTATTGTTTAAATAGTTGAACATACTACTTAAAAATGACATTTTACAACTCAAGACATACTTATTTAAATATAATAAAAATAAAAATATAATTTCAATTCAAAGCTTAAAACCCCAAATACGGTCCTCTTAAAACCCTAGTCTAACATCTACCAAATTCTTCAAATTGCTGCATCTACCACTGAACTTGGCGGGCACTAACGTCTTCTTGAATAACTTCACCTCCTCCTTGCTCTTTGCCGTCACTGCATTGTTGAATTCGCTTTCCTCTTTCTAAGGTAACATACTTTATTTTCGTGTAGAATTTCATTTTATTATGGCTTGTGTTTTCTATATTCTTCATCAAGCTTTTGCTGTCATTTTAAGGGTTTTGAAAGAAGATTATGTTTTACTGCTAGCAAATTTTTGGGTTTGTAGTAGATTGGGTCATATTTGAATGAGTTCAATTTTTAGTTCTCATAAGAAATGTTGGTTCAATTTTGGTTTATATTTGCTGATGAACAATTAGTACAAGATGGAGGGACTATTATGTTGCTTTTTATCTGTTATGGAAATTTAGAATTAGAATTGAAATGTGCCTGCATAACCTCAGACGGAGACATTATTTTCTTAGGGAAACTGCGAATAATGTTCCACAAAACTGCTTGGATTAAACTTTCACCATTCTTTTGAAATCAATGGGCTTTTAGTATATTAGTTTCCATTTGGGGGACGTTTTACCTTGTTTTCATCTTCTTGAAACTAGAATTTGCTTGGAAGGTGACATTTAGTTGCGGCATTTTCCCATGCCAGGTAGTAATGGCCTGTAGAATTTGGGAGCTGCTGCTTTACGGTGGAAAACATTTTAGAACCAACAAATCTGCAGCTCTCTTTATGAACTCAATGCGTTATCACTCTTCACAAGATGTTTACGACATGCAATGGTATCGGAATGAGTTTCCAAAGATAATTAAGTTGACTCGATTGCTTGCGAATGTGGATATAATTAATGGAAGACTTGTTGATGTAAATAGTAATTCAACTATTTTTGATGAGGAAATCGATCATCAAATGCGTACGTTCAAGTCTCTTGTCCGAGTGTTTATTGGGTCTCCGTTTGTTCAGCATAAAATGAGATGTGTTTTAGCCCCCACCACAAATATACAACATGATACATTTATCCCTTTCAGTAAAACAACCGAAAGAGAATCTATGGTGGTTGATTCGCTGACTAAGGTGAGTAATTTTCTCAATGTTTCTGCTCAACAGAGAAAGGTGGTTCGTTTCAAAGTATGCCCACAGGTTACACAGCACCATATATGGACTGGTGCACTTAAAGAAACTCTGAATAATTTTGCAGTTGATTTGGATTCTTTGGGTTCTCAGGGTTTTGAAGAAGGTGCTATATTGGGTCAGCAAATTATTCATAGCTGCTTGAAATTTCTGACAGAAACTGCCAGTTTTTCTGATGCCGACTCATCGTCATGGATGAAGTTTTCACCTACAAAAATCGTCATAGAAAAACTAAGCTAACAACACATTAAAATAGTGAAACGAAAAAACACATCAAGCATAGCATAAACTGAAAAAAAAACTCGAGCAACAAAGATAAACAAACCGAGTCAGTAACACTGATACTGGTTTTGTAGAAAACATGAGCATCTGGACTTGCAGACTTGCAGTAATGTTGAAGTTGCAGCAAGGTGATGAATTGGCGGAACCTCAAATGTGTAACGATTATTTTTGTTGTTGTTAGTTAATGGATTGGAAATGAGCTCAAATAAAAAACATAGGTAGAAAACAATATAACTCCTTTTATCCACTGAACGACATGGTATACGGTATCTTAGTATCATTGACAATAATGAAATTGCAAGAAGTTGCTTTTTGTTTTTGTTTTTGCTGTGCACTTTGTGTTTGAGTGGAGATGAGCGTGTACAAATGTACAAGGGAACATTGAGAAATATTAAGGGTAGATATTGTTGATATGGACATAATCTAAGTGGGGCATAACTTTTTGGTGATAGGATAATAAATAGGAAAACGTGGTGGGGTTTGGGGAGTATGACAAATAGAGGGGCCATTGCAGCAGAAGAAGCTATTCACCCAAACACACATTGAATCCTCTAGGTGAAAAGAAAAGTCCTTCATAGTTATTAAACAAAAAAAAGTATGACTCATTTACTGTTGATTCTAATGAGATTGTGATGATGATTGTTGCCTTGATTGAATGATGAGAAGCTGGATTTATAGAGGATGAAGTGTGTAACAGAATGGGGCTGTTTGGTCAGCTCTGTTATGGCAGTTTAACTCAGTTAGTTTTTTCAATAGAAGTTTGTTATGATGGTTAAACTCTGTTAAGAGTCGGTCTAGTTAAATGGAATTCTGTTAACATTTTGTTATGTGTGTTATGCCTTAAGAGTTTAGTTATTGGAATGACATTCTGTTAACATTCATAGGAAATAAGAGTAAAATAAGAGTTTAGTTATGTAAAATAAGAGTTCATAGATTTCTTTACTTGTTTATGATACCAACCAGTAGTATTACTAAATAATTAATTATTAGTACATGTTATAATTAATGAATAATATTGAGATCGTGGCTAAAATATCATTACTAATTTGACTGAGAGATCTCAATATTGAGTGAGTGTTAATTTAAAGTATAAAACATGCAATGCAACTAATTGGTTGTCATTACTAAATTATATACTCCAATACAACTTGCATCTTGATTTCTATTACATAACTTTGAGCTTTCTTGTGTGCTTCATTTTCTGTTTCTTTGTTTCCACAATCACTTTTCTGTTTCTTTCTCTTAGAATTCAACTTCACAATACTTGTCTCTCAGTTTCTTTGTTTCTATCAAGTAATTTCTCTCTTTCAATCAGAGATCTTGTTATCAATTTTAAATACTATATTTTATTTTATTTTTCTTGCTTACTCCAATTCTTACATTTACTTTCAGATTTTCTCTTTCACGGGAGAATATAATCTCAATTTGGTTTCTCACATATATACAGGTAATTATATCTTTCTCCCTTCTTAAACATGTAACTTTTTTCTTAGTTGAAATTTTTCTAATTTTATTTAGATCTACAACCAAAATTTACTTTATGTTAATTGATAATTCTTTTTATAACTATAAAGGGGACAATGCATCCCTTTGCCTCAGTCCCCTTTTGGCCCTTAATCCAAGGTAAAATGGGAAATTTTTTCTGTTTGAGAGCATATGCCACCTTGAAGGGTAAAGCAACTTGGCTAGAATCGGGCCAAATAAGATGATATATGCTGCCATGAGGTAAAAAGTGAGTTCATGTGTGGTTGTAGTTTCTAAAGTAAACTTTCTGTTACTTTTCCATTTTTCATATTATTGTAGAGATTCTAAGAATTTTATAAATTTGGAAATGAAGTTCATGTTTGACTGCAACTTTCTGTTAATTATAGTAAATATGTTTATCATTTGATTTCATTTCAGTTAACCTTGGATGGGATATGGTTTAACTTTAATGTTTCATATTCATATCATGCCACTCTCTCTAGTTATATGAAATTTAAAAAAATAATTAAGAATATTAATTTTTTTTTGTGAAATTTAGTTTTTTTATGAAATTTAAATTTTTTAATGAAATTATTTTTTCTTATGAAATTTAAATTATTTTTTTTTTGTGAAATTTCAATTTCTTAAGAAATTTTAAAAATAATTCAGAATATGATTTTTTTTTTATAATTTAAATTTTTATGAAATTAAAAATTATTTAAAATATGTTTTTATGAAATTAAAAAAAATAATTAAGAATTTTTAAATTAATTTTTTGGATGGATGGATATCCATCCATTAGAAATATGTTAATGGATGGATTGGATGAATTTTATCTTCTAATGGATGGATTGGATTGGATTTTTATTATTAGAGTTTAGTGGATTGTTATGGATTAATGGATTGTTTTGATCCATCCATTAACAATCCAATCCATATCCATCCAATCCATCCATTTTGCCACCCCTACCTGAAACCGAATTACGTCGCAACAGAGAAGATTACACGATAAAGCAAGACGCTTCATTGACAATATAGGTACTATATTGAAACTTGTTTTTGTGATAGCAAGAGATTGTGAAAGAGTACATTGCGTTCTTTCTCGTCGATTACGACTCTCCTTAAACCTTTTACCTACTGAAGATTTAGAAACTGTTATTACAATTATTATTGTTGTTTTGCTTCTAATTTAACAAAGTATTCTTACAGGAACTGATTTGTTTCTTGTTATAAAACTTTACTGCACACCATTGGACTGAATTAGGGTTTTGTTAATCAGGAGGATTTGTTATCGAGTGTGCGTCTATCTGAGAAACATGTTGAAGCTAGCAATTGGTAGAATTTGCAGCAGAACCAATGTTTATTCTTGTGATGGAAACAGAGTTTTGCCTTGGATTTATGTGCCTTCCTGTTTTTTCCACAATGGACAGGTAATGTCTCCAATTCTTCATTCTAAAGCCTAGCTTTTTATTTCTGTGTTACTTGAATTTCTTATTTATCTGTTTGAGAATAGTTGAATTTGGCTGCTCTTAGATTTAAGTTAGTGACTCTGAGTAAGTATCTGTTTTGAACAAGTCTACAGTTCCATTTTGATGCGAGTTATATAGAGTTATCAAAATGAGCCAGTCTGGTCCACTCGGGTTGGTTCGCGCCACATGTTGCTGGTTGAATGGGTTGGCTCAACTCAGATTGAGGGTCAAGTAGTGAGTTAGGCTCCACAGATTGAGGGTCTAATAGTGAGTTAGTAACATTGTTATCAAATAGCTATTCATGGCGGTTTTTGGGCACACCACAATGGTAAATATCGGCTGATATTGTGGGTTTTTCTGCCATAATTCGCTATAACGGCGCGGCAAAGTAGTCAGTATGGTGGGACTGGTCCACTCGGGTTGGTTCGCGCCACATGTTGCTGGTTGAATGGGTTGGCTCAACTCAGATTGAGGGTCTAGTAGTGAGTTAGGCTCCACAGATTGAGGGTCTAATAGTGAGTTAGGAACATTGTTATCAAATAGCTATTCATGGCGGTTTTTGGGCACACCACAATGGTAAATATCGGCTGATATTGTGGGTTTTTCTGCCATAATTCGCTATAACGGCGCGGCAAAGTAGTCAGTATGGTGGGACTGGTTAGGAATCTACCAACTCAGATCGAATCATCCCAGATTGGTGGGTTGCCTCACCTAATTTTCCATAAAAAGGCCAAAAATTAGAAAATTGGATTTTTTTAAATGGGAGGGTTACCTTAGCTTGAACTTGGAGCAACCAACCTCAGCCTAAGGGTATGGTGGGGCGTATCACAATGACAGAGGGTCTTGGTGACCTACTTTGCAATCCAACTCACTATGGGTTTGGTTGGCTCATGGGTCAAGCAAGACAGCTCTAGTATGATAGTGCTTAATGTTATTAACTGAAATAGTTCATTTCATAGACAAATCAGAGAATCAAATTTAGAATACTGGAACAAAGTAGGAAATCCCGAAGCTTATAAAACTTGACAGGGTTAAATTGGCATGTTGATTTGGTGAATTCTGGTAATTAAAATAATTTTGTAGCCTTTTGAATGTTTGTTGATTGCACATTATTTTCTATTTTGTGACAAATCCATAGATGAGGCATTTCACAGTTTTTTTCCTTTTTAGTTACTGTTGGGTGATTGCTTTAAAAGATTTTAAGGAAGAGCTGTGTAACGTGCTCAATGTTCTGTGCATATTATATTTTAGCTTGTAAAAGGATCTCTGAAAGGATTCTTGTTTCTATAAGCCATATAGTATATAGTGTTGTCAAATAGCTGCCATGACGGCGGCATGGCGGATATACGGAAGTTTTTGGACTCGCCGTAATGGTAAATATCGGCCAATGTTGCGGCTTTTTTCTCCATAATCCGTTACAATGGTGCCGCAAAGCGGCTACAATGGCGGGATTTTGGCTTTCCGCGATGGACCACCATCCCCCATCGACAACACTAATAGTACTAATTAATCCATTGAGCAAAAGGGCCGGAAGAAGCACTTCTTGTGTCTTTGTAATCAGTGTTATCAAATTGAGGCGCTATGGCGGATATACATGGCGGTTTTTGGGCTCGCCGCAATGGTAAATATTGGCCGTATTGCGAGGTTTTCCGCCGCAATGGTGCCACATAGAGACTGGGATGGCGGGATTTTGGTTGTCCGCCATAGACCACCATCGAAAACACTGTCTGTAATAGCAGATTTATCACATCTGTTACATAAAAAAACTTGTATGCAGCCATACATATTGAAAATAAAATAGAATATTTATTTTCTAAACTAAACACATGCTTTTGTTGATATGTCAACATGGTCACTTAAGCTTTTGTTTTAAAAAAAGTTGACATTGGAAATCAATATTAGCTGAGATGGATCAAATTTGAGTTTGAGGTGAATCATATATGAACAATTGATACTCATTTTAGTTCGTCTCTTTTATACAGGCAAATATGGCACCTAGAAGCTTTTTTGGGGTAGAGGATTTCGTCGATGATGACAACAGCCGACCTTATACATACCAAAAAGGGAAGAAGTCAAAGAATCCAAACAAACACATATCATTCAAACAAAGAACAGTTGCATACATGGAGCCTTTTACACTTGACGTGTTTATCTCAAAACGTTTTGTATCTGCTTCACTCACTCATAGAGTAACAAGCAAACAGGTTGCAGTTGCAGGTACCAACTCCAAGGACATTAAAGCTGTTCTTAGATCTCGATCAGACATACCAGCGTGCATAGCAATTGGTCGGATTTTAGCTGAACGAGCAGTGGAAGCTGATGTTTACTCTGCTTCGTATACTCCAAGGGAACGAGACAAGTTTGAAGGGAAAATCAGAGCTGTTGTTCAATCACTCATTGATAATGGGATTGATCTCAAGGTTTATCTTGACTGAGTCTCGCACAATCTTTTAAAGCAAACACTACCAGCCAGTTAAGTTATTTAGATTCTGGTGTGTTTCATTTATGTCCATGTAGCTTGATCATTATAAATTGATATATCACAACATATGCAAATTTTCAAATGTAATTTTCCATAGTTCCCTGTGATACACTCCACTTAATATTTGGACTTATGGATTTGTGGTAGTCATAATTTTCATTTTAGTCAGTGAAATCTTTTGTATTAATCTCAAAAGTATACATGGTGGCTTCAAAATTTGAGTCTGAGACTGATGCAGGTTGAAATGTTTTGCAAGAAGAGCAGGTGTAACACCAAGTTTATTAAATATAGTTCACTTATATCTCTACGTGATTGCATTTCAGTAGTTATTAAGATTCTTGGTAGATTGAAATACAAATAAAAAATAATACTTTCAAAGTTATTAAGCACCATCTTCTTAACTCGACTTATAAAAAAAAATTACTAAACAGATTTTTTGATAATTTTATATTATTATATTTTGATAGTAGTTTATTTTTTATTTAATATTTTTTTGTCTCATTAAATTCGTGGCTCATTTTAATCTTTAATTTTAAAAAGTTCCATATTAATTCTTTAACTCTTAAAAATGTATCATGTGACAAAATAAAATTTTTGTATTCTTGTATTTAACACAATTTTTTATTTTATGTATATATTTTATCGAGTGGTTTTTTTTTTATAAAATCAAATAATTTTTTTTCACTTACTATACATACTGGGAAATTTTCAATTTTCAAAATTATGTGGCAAATACCAGAAATTCCACAATTTTTAGAACTTTGTGTAAATCTCAAAAATTTCACAATTTCTGATAAATTTTGTTGTATTTCTCGAAAGTTTCACAACTATCAGTAAAAATTACATGTCTCCATCGAAAATTTAAAAACTTTCAGATATACCAAAAAATAAATTCCAAATTGACAGTACTTTTGACTTTGTTGCAGAAAAAAGAAATGTAACTTACGGAAGTTTCCGATTTCCGATAAATATTAAAAATTTCAGATAAAATAAGACATTTTTTAAAAATTCTGGTATTTGATAAAAAGTATATAACATTAAGAGTACTCTAAATATAGGGTGTCTTACAACCGGAGAGTGACAAATTAAATGTTCATTTATATTTATATTTGTGTCTTATTTAGAGTTTCGTGGTGTAATTTTAATTTTTCTTATCATCTTCCATATATCTTATATCTTATGTTGAAGTGATTTATTTTGATAGGTAGTATATTTTTTATTTTGATATTTTAAAGAAATAAAAATAAATTATAAATACAATGATTGATTAACAACATTCATTTTTGTGATAAAATAAGTTATAAAATATTTATATTTAAATTACAAAATGTGTTTTATATATATTTTAAAGATATATTTATACTATAAATAATATTTTTATTTTTTCTTAAGAAAACACCATTCATATTGTAAACACGTTAACAACGAATTAACTACTGTCAGCCGTATTCATCAGGTTGCCGTCGTCTTGTTTCAGGTTGCCGCCGTCTTGTTTCAGGTAGCCGTCGATCCGCAAAGATACCATCGTCGAGGTATTTAGCCTCTCTATGTTTAATTGGATTTTACAATTTAAAACTTTTCCACTTCTACTTCTGAATCTGTGTGCAATGTTATTTTAGTTTCAGTTTCAGGTTCAGATCTAGTGCAAACTGAAAAATGGATGCATTAGTAGCATGTTATGGTGATGGATCTTCTAATTCTGATTCAGACTCTGAATCTTCCCCTTCAAATCCATCTTCAGCTTATTCAGAAGGACGTGCACCGTTGCCACCCCGAGCAACTGAAGTATGTGTCCAGACCTTGCCACCACCTCCAATTGCACTCCTTCATCCTCCAAATTTTCTCGGTATGCTCGGTTTTAAATTGTTTTCCTTACTTGTTACAATTAGTAGAAACTAGAATTAAAATATGTTCCTTGTCTACCTAGCACCGACACTTGATTACATTCAATTTATTCATTTTTTGAAATTATTACATGTTTCGGTGTCAGTGTCGGGGTTGTATTTGGGGTGTCCGTGCTTTATAGTTCTTTGTTGATAGGTTTAGATTATTAATTAGATAATAATAGTGTACTTGACAATCTATAGTTGCATAGGGTTGTCTGAGGTTTAGGGCTTGTGGTGTGTTGAGAGTTCACCCACGTAAAGGTAGCGGAGAGCTACTATGTATGTTTTCGAGAGAATTTTGTTGCCCTCCTTCCCATTTGGAAGCGGGGTATATATAGGAGACTCCTTGGCGGAGGTGTTTTTTCCCCTTCACTTGACTGATTTTGCGTATGCCACGTATCCCATCAGTTGAATCACGAGAGATATGTGGTTCGGATTGGAGGGTATAGGGTGACTTGTCATGCAGTTTGGGTAACTTGTGACCCATTGTTGGGTGCTCGCCTTGTATTTATGTGTCTTTTTAGACTATTCCTTTCAGGGCCCGGTAAAATGATCACGTTCAAACTCTTATTTCTTATATTTGAAGTTTTTTTTTTTGCAAAGAATCTTATTTATGTGGTAGTTGCATATGATTAGTGCCTCTTGACGATGAATATTTGTTTTTGTGATGGTGAAGGGCCTCAAGATATGCAGATACATCAGACAAATAAAGTCAGGAGCTTCCCTCATGTTGATGGTAACTATGCCTTACATGTATATATACCAAGTAAGTTAACATTGTCTTAGTGTTTGAAAACACTTTTCTGTTATATTATACAGTGGTTGATTTAATTTATCATGCATTACTCATTATTTCTCTATTGATTGCATATGTTATGCCATGCATTAAGATTTACCAGAGTATTGGAAGACCTATATGTCATCAGCATGTAACTAAGTTAGGAAATTGCCCGTTTCGTTTGTTTTAAATATACGGTTTGAAATTATTCAATTATCATATCACCAGCTGTTTCTTTCTTGGTGACATGAATGTTCAATTATCATTTATAAGTAGGTTCGGGTGATCCCAAGTTGGCCTGCAATTGTTATTTGGAATTATACGTTCCTGTTAAGACATTTATTGCACGTTTTAGTTCACATTTGTTAGGCAAATGTGGGTTTTATTTGGAAGTGTTCAAGCTTTAAGGTGCTGTGACTTTAGACTCAGACTGCAATTGTTCTGTTTCAGTTAATATTTCATCTCCATCGAAAAAAGAACTAGCTGCTTTCTTGAAGAAAATCTCATCTCAAGAACCAAGTCTTCATGTTGTTGATGTTGATGTCCCACTTAACATCCTCTGCAAAAACGATGAGAAACTCGAACAAGTTGCTTTAGGAAGAGAGTTTCACATAAGTTTGGGAAGAACTGTTCCAATACGAGTACATCAGATTGACTCCGTTGTCTCCATGTTAAGACAGAAGCTTCAAACTCAACAACAGTCAGTTTTTTTCTTCTTATTTATTCAGTTATGAAAAGTGGAACAAAATATTCTTATTAACCACTTACCTGATTGTTACTTTAACTTGTCATTTCAAAGCAGTTATTGGATTGATTTTCACAACTGGGAGGTTTTTGTTAATGATGATCGCACACGCACCTTCCTTTCAGTAGAAGTTGTTCACAGCGGGCTTGTAGAGGTATGCATCATAGTCCTTTTTCTTCCAATTTATCACTCCAGTTAAGTTTTTGTTTGTTATTCTTGTGAATTAGTTCTCTCTTTCAATTGATTTCAGATACGGAAGCAAATTGAAGCAGTCAATGCAATTTACAGGCTTCATAATCTACCTCAATTTTACGAGGTCAGTTTTTGTAAACCACAACTACGCTTTGAATATCATTGAATGACTAAACTATTAGTGCTTCATAATCTATCAATTTTTTCACTAGTACTTAAAACTTGAAGCTTCTGTACAGGATCCGCGTCCTCACATATCCTTAGCATGGTCACTGGGAGATACTGTCGATTCCCTAAAGAAAGTTGTGGGTGAGGAAATGAAGAAATGTGTTACCGGAAAATCTTTGAAGAAGTGTGTTTTTACATGTAAATTCAAAGGTATCGAGTGTAAGATTGGTAATAAAACATACACAATATGTAAAATTTCAGATAGATAATAATGTGAATGGTTTATGTAAAGAATATCAAACTCAAGTTTGAGTTAGATGAATTTGACATGTAAACTCGACTGTTGAGTTCAGTAATGCTTTTAGTCTCGGTTCAGTTCTGGATTTTTCTTCCATGGCGGTTCTGTCAAATTACTCAGGTTGCTGGTTCGAGGTGATTGACTCCTTTCATTTTGTGGGGGAGATTCGCTTCGGTCAGGTTGAGAGGCTGATATTCTTCTGATTTTTCTTGAGGTCATCTGGTGTAGCAATCTAATAGAGTTTTCTCAAATGGTAGTCGCGGTGCTGCGCTCAGTTGTTGGCTGTCCTTCAATTGTGAAGCTGTCCAGCTTCATAGCGCTTGGAGGGGTTATGCGGTCAATTTCAGTAAGTTTCAGCCATCACGCGATACTCGTGTCCGATCCATTCATTATCTCATCCTGTGAAGTCCAGTTGCGTGTGGTTCTGCCGGAGGGTGCAGGTAGCTTTGGAGCGGTATCGCAGCAGGTTGTCCTTCGGATTGGCTGGAGTGTGTTGTTTTGGCACTTGTATCCTTAGCTTAGAAAATATTCACACTAATTCTAGTTAGAATTACTTACATTAGTCCTAGTTTAGGAAAATATACATGCATTAACTTAGTTAAAAAAATATTATTTATTAGCTTAGTTAGAAATTTATTAATTTTGCTTGGAAAATTAATACACTAGCTTAGGTAGAAAATAATTCACCTTAGTCTTTAATTAGCAAATTTAGTTAGGATTAGTTTTAGGCTTAACTTTCTTTTAAGTATTCTAATTCGTTCACATCCATTCTTGATTACACTTGGTGCATATCATAATTGTTAATATGTTTGATTTTCACGATGGCCTCATTGATTTTAGGGCATGGTTAACTCTTATGTGTTTGTATGATGTTTTTCCCATACTTGTATGGTGTATGATGATTCATCCCCCATTGTGGGTAATATGTCCCCGTTCACATGAGCATGTAATAGTTTATACTTTTCTTTTCTTTGTTGCTTACTTTACATGTTAATAAGATAAAATCAAAACTATAAAAATAATCTTTTCAAAGGATAAAAATACATTTGATCCAATGACAAGTGCTTTTTAAAATCAAATTCAATCTAATGCAACGTGGATACTTGATCCAACATCAAATATTTCCTCCCTCACACTATTACAAGTCTCATCTTCCATTCAATCATCACTCTTTCCTATTCACCTCTTTCATTTCAAAGTGCAAACACTTGATCCAATGCCAAGTTATTTTTCAAACTATTTTCATAATAAATTGGAAAAAAAGGGGTGGGGTGTACGTACTTGTGCACACCATTTCTCAAGTACTTGGGTTGTTGGCCTTGATTGACTTATGGCCCGTTCTTGTCTTCCATTAAAAACACTTAATAATAAAACGAATTTAATTTAGTTCTCTTAGGAAAAAAAAGAGTGATTAAGATACCATTGTCCCATCAACTCCTGAGTATCTGATTGTAGGTCGTACTTAGCTTGCGATTAAGATACGTGTCGCCCTTTAAGTACCAACGATTCAAATCAGTTCACAAATTTCATAAGCGATCTCTAAAAGTTAATCAAAACAATCAAACACATTCTTCCGCCCTAGGACAACATTCAAACCTCTCACTATTCAACACATCAACAAATGCTCCCCACTTTGGACCAAACAACCTTATTTGGTATCCATACCTTCATTGGATTAAACACCTTATAGTCAAGCACTCATTTCTGAATTAATACTCTTTCTTGCATTGCCCCATGAAGTTTCACACTATGGCAAACCTCATGCATTGTCATGTGGAGCCTCATGCTATAGCAAATATTTTTCTTCCCTTGTGTGCCCTTTGGAGCTTCATGCTCTGACAACTTTTTCTCTTTCTTTTGTCCCGTGGAGTTTCATACTCTGGCAAACCTCACACATTGTCCTGTGGAGCCTCATGCTCTAAAAAACTTCATGCATTTTCCTTTGGAGTTTCATACTCTGTAAAACCTTCATATCTTTCCTTGTGGAGTCTCATGCT
Source organism: Lathyrus aphaca (assembly GCA_963966055.1). Lineage (NCBI taxonomy): Eukaryota > Viridiplantae > Streptophyta > Magnoliopsida > Fabales > Fabaceae > Lathyrus > Lathyrus aphaca. Next base: position 539,861,817 of record OZ014524.1, read on the forward strand.
CTGGCAACCCCCTTTGTAGGTCTTGATCCTTGGATCTATGTTAAATCCTACTTCTTTGCATTAGCCACATTCTTTGGTTCCGATACACATACTTTATGGATCCAACAACACAATGTTGAGCCAAATATACTTTCACAATATCCTTCACAACTCATTTCCAAACAACTTTCTATTGTTTTTTTGCACCGTGGAGTATCACACTTTGGCAATCATTCTTTCTTTCCTTTTTTCCATATAGAATTTCATACTCTAGCAATATTTCTTCCTTTCTTTTTTTCACCGTGGAGTTTCATAATTTGGAAATCTTATTTTCCTATCTGTTCCTCTTGCCCTATGGAGTTTCATACTCTGGCAATTCCCCTCTTTCCTTTTTGCTCTGTGGAGCCTCATGCTCTGGCAAATTTCTCTCTTCCTTTTTTCCTTAGTTCCATGAACTATAGAGCTCTGACTTCCTCATTGCATCACGAGGATACATAAGCACAAGATTGCGAGATCTTGGCAAGCAACCTTCCTTCACTTTCACCCCTAGTTCTCTGAACTACGAAGCTCTGATTTCCTCATTGCACTATGAGGATACGTAGGCACGAGGGCCCCAATCCTCCACGAGCACCATAATTATTATACATTTCCCCTTTCGCAAGTAACCTTTAGATAATAACACTCATCCGAGCAAAGAACAAGCAAAATAGTTTTCTCCGAGTATGACAAGTGTGAGTGATGCTAATACATACATTCCCCTAGCATAACTGACTCCCTAATCGATTTTCCTTTCCCTCAGGTTTTATCGATATTTTCCTTTTCCTTTTGGAATAAATAAAGTTCGATGGTGACTCTGTTGTATCATTGAGCGTGCGATGCGCTCGGGTATTTTTTTTCGTGCCGCGACAAGTATGTGGTGCATAACTATAATGATTTATACCACTTACATTAAATTTATCTTACCTTAACTGAAATCGTGTTACAACTCTTAAGTCCACCAAAGTGCGTGTCTCATATATATATATATATATATATATATATATATATATATATATATATATATATATATATATATATATATATATATATATATATATATATATATATATATATATATATATATATATATATATATATATATATAATAAAATAATAATTTTTTTGGGGCAAGAAAAATAATTATTGTTTAAATAGTTGAACATACTACTTAAAAATGACAGACATACTTATTTAAATATAATAAAAATAAAAATATAATTTCAATTCAAAGCTTAAAACCCCAAATACGGTCCTCTTAAAACCCTAGTCTAACATCTACCAAATTCTTCAAATTGCTGCATCTACCACTGAACTTGGCGGGCACTAACGTCTTCTTGAATAACTTCACCTCCTCCTTGCTCTTTGCCGTCACTGCATTGTTGAATTCGCTTTCCTCTTTCTAAGGTAACATACTTTATTTTCGTGTAGAATTTCATTTTATTATGGCTTGTGTTTTCTATATTCTTCATCAAGCTTTTGCTGTCATTTTAAGGGTTTTGAAAGAAGATTATGTTTTACTGCTAGCAAATTTTTGGGTTTGTAGTAGATTGGGTCATATTTGAATGAGTTCAATTTTTAGTTCTCATAAGAAATGTTGGTTCAATTTTGGTTTATATTTGCTGATGAACAATTAGTACAAGATGGAGGGACTATTATGTTGCTTTTTATCTGTTATGGAAATTTAGAATTAGAATTGAAATGTGCCTGCATAACCTCAGACGGAGACATTATTTTCTTAGGGAAACTGCGAATAATGTTCCACAAAACTGCTTGGATTAAACTTTCACCATTCTTTTGAAATCAATGGGCTTTTAGTATATTAGTTTCCATTTGGGGGACGTTTTACCTTGTTTTCATCTTCTTGAAACTAGAATTTGCTTGGAAGGTGACATTTAGTTGCGGCATTTTCCCATGCCAGGTAGTAATGGCCTGTAGAATTTGGGAGCTGCTGCTTTACGGTGGAAAACATTTTAGAACCAACAAATCTGCAGCTCTCTTTATGAACTCAATGCGTTATCACTCTTCACAAGATGTTTACGACATGCAATGGTATCGGAATGAGTTTCCAAAGATAATTAAGTTGACTCGATTGCTTGCGAATGTGGATATAATTAATGGAAGACTTGTTGATGTAAATAGTAATTCAACTATTTTTGATGAGGAAATCGATCATCAAATGCGTACGTTCAAGTCTCTTGTCCGAGTGTTTATTGGGTCTCCGTTTGTTCAGCATAAAATGAGATGTGTTTTAGCCCCCACCACAAATATACAACATGATACATTTATCCCTTTCAGTAAAACAACCGAAAGAGAATCTATGGTGGTTGATTCGCTGACTAAGGTGAGTAATTTTCTCAATGTTTCTGCTCAACAGAGAAAGGTGGTTCGTTTCAAAGTATGCCCACAGGTTACACAGCACCATATATGGACTGGTGCACTTAAAGAAACTCTGAATAATTTTGCAGTTGATTTGGATTCTTTGGGTTCTCAGGGTTTTGAAGAAGGTGCTATATTGGGTCAGCAAATTATTCATAGCTGCTTGAAATTTCTGACAGAAACTGCCAGTTTTTCTGATGCCGACTCATCGTCATGGATGAAGTTTTCACCTACAAAAATTGTTACTTCGTCTGATTCCCAGAAATGGGACGATGTTCTTGCGATGTTCAATGACCTGATTAAATGCTGTAAAAGTGAAACAAGATTAAAGTCGCATGTGGCTAAGGTTGAGGTCATGAAGGAGGGGCTTTTACATATCAAGGATATCATGATTGACCCAAAATGCTGTATATATTATTATTATATTTTTGATAGAGTATATATTATTTCTTTATTTAACCAATATATCTGTTTTTCAATTATTCTTCAAAACAAAGAAAATGAAATAGTCAAGGTTGTCTAGTCTCTCTATGTCTGATGTAGAAAGCCACATGAAACAGCCTCAGACGGTCAGACCTAAACATGGGATGTGAGCCATATTGTCTGCTATGTTTATTTACTCTTAACTAATTTGTTTCAGCAAAGCATTATAGTCGCAAATCACGGAAAATAATAGTTTGTTAATATTCAGTATGCAATAGCTGCTATTCGATGACAACATTTTGTACCAAATAGCGCACCACATAACAATAGCAATCTGTTTAGGTTCCTCTTTGCTTACCCGCTATTTAACAACACCGATATGTTTATCAATATTTTGAAATTGTGACACATAGATTGAAGAGCTTTGATATTGTCAGTCAAGGATCTAACCATGCAAACAGCGTTTTATAGTCATCCTGTATTCTGCTTCTCTTGCAGGTTCACACTCCTTTTTTCCCATTAATTTTATAATTTCTATTTTCTATAGCAATATGTATGGGAGAAAAGCTTGCCAACTCGTGAAAGAATTTTCAAGTGGAGAAAAGGGCCAGCTCACACCATTTAATGTAAGCCTAGGTCTTCATTTTTCAGTTAGAGACTCATTATTAGTTTCTAGTTGTTGGTTATGTTGGAACCTGCTTGTGTTGTGGAAAACAATATGCATGATTGATTTGATTGTAAACCCTATTTTGGCACTTTGTGAATTTTATTTTTGGAGTTTTAGGAAACTTGGCACTCTCTTTTGTAAAACCCATTTAAGATGTTCCCACCCTATATCATCCGTGATCTCGGATTGCTAATCATTTATGATATTGCTACTTGTTATCTCATGTCACTTTACTCTTATAAGTAGGACCAGAGAGCGTAATTATCTATTAAGTAAAAATTTTCTTATAAATAGGACCAGAGAGAGTATTTATCTACTACATACCTTTTTCCCATACTTTGATAAAAAATAATTAATCAATCTCTATATTGGTGTGAATATATGCTTGCTTTGACTTGATACTTTTTTTTAATGCTCTTGTAGAATGACTTGTTTGACCAAGTAATTTCAGAGTGCAGCCAACATCACCTTGAGCTTCAGGCCTTGATAAGGTAATGGTTAAGATAATGTTCTGAGTATGACACCTCGCACGGGGATGATTTTTGTTGAATATGTGCCTGTCTTGGTTAAATGCGAGGCAATGCAGTGTCTTGCATGTTTCACTCATGAATCCCTTTCCACAGTATGTTTTTCCATACAGATATGACATGAGTTTAGTGTTGTGTAAACAGGAAGATGCAGGAAGAAGGTTTGGATGTCCAAACAGCTAGAAATGCTGACCACTATGGAGCCCTCATCCATCTCTTTTCTATAGTCCGAAATAAACGTTGCCTAACAGCCTATGTGTAAGTACCGCTTTCAAATGCTATTTACTATCATGCATAGTTCCTTTATTTTTGTTCTTTGATTCTGAACATATATCCATTCAGGTATAACCGAGCAGAAACTATACGGAACCTGTTATGGAAGATAGGGCCTGTGATTCCTAAAGAAATTCAAGAGAAGCTTAATCATTGGGAGGAAGAGTATTTCAAGAAGCATTCTGCCGCATTGAGAGATTATATGTCAAAAGCACTGGTTGATTTGACTGTGGTAACCTCTCCTCTCCTTCCCTCATCTCTTTCCTTTCTCTTTCACACACATGCACATGTATACTTCACAAAAGAGAAAGGTACCGATTTATGTTACAAATACGTCTATCGATTTGCGTTTTCATGATCTTTTATCTGTAATAAAACCCTTAGAAAATTTGGCTTTAGCTGCTTATGATTTTCTTAAGGAAGCCACATGTATGCATCTCAACCTTGGGTTCTAGGTAGTTGAGTGATTCTATTGATGTTGATGAAACTAAGGAGTGTTAAGCATCTGTGTCAGAAACATTTATGAGTCTAGTTAGTATATAGATGGAACCATCATATGATTTTTCGTGCTGGTGCACGTTCTGTTACTAGACCGATTGGTGGACTCACATCAGTTATTCTTCTTTTGAAGCAAACTGAACCTTTTTATTTATAAATCAAACACCACTGGTACAAGCTGTATCATAGTTTTACAGCAAAATATACTCTTCCGTCCAGTTTTACAGCAAAATGTACATTCTAAGTCAGAAGTAATTATTGAACAAAACATCATCAACCATGATTTTTCACAACGAATCTAGTTCAGCATTATTTTGCAGTTTCTGGTTACAAAATGAACTTGTAAAACACAATGACCTACTGTATTATCATTCATGAAACCTGTTTTTGATAGGATATGGTACCACCAAAAGATCCATACATTCAAGTAAGGGTCCTTGAAGACATAAGAGAAGGCATTGTACTCAGTGATGATAAGAATCCCAATTTCGCCCGCCATTCCATGCACTTTCTGAAACGAACTGATGCAGAAAAATATATCTCGCGGGTAAATTATCTTGTACTAGCTTATAATTTGTAATCCAGAATAGTCTAAAGTTCCACCTAACTATTTTATTTTCTCTCTGCAGGGCTTAATGGAAGAGCTCACTGGTTGAACTACTTGTTATAAAAAAATGTAGACGATAAGTATAATTTTGAACTTGTTATGTTGGATTTATTATCGTATTAATATTTTCTTAGTCTTAATTAAGAGAGAATTAGTCCTAACAGGAGTGCAGTTCACTTAATTTTCCAGATTTAATTTTCTAAATCTTAAAATCCAGATTTTGTTCTTTCAATAAAATCAAAGATTAATAACCTAAATTTTGACCATGTTTTCTAAATGAATGTTTTGATCAAATAAATCAAGTAGAAAGAAGAATATGATGAGTGCATAGGAAACTATTGTGTTTTTTTGGTAACTCTTAAGTGAAACAAATAGTGAACAAAATAAACTAATCAACTCAATTGATGATATTTATTTGCAACAACCAATTTATTTTCTAGAGGAAGATTTTGATCTGGTGATGTAGTTGTCCATGTAAGAATCATGGCAACTAATTTCATTATGGAAACTTAAATTTCATTAAAGAAAAAGAGGTACATCAGATTGGGACTCCAGTTGTGGGCTAGGCCCAAGCCAAGATCTGACCCTATTAAAATCTCTACTAAAATCTCTACTAATAAACATAACTGAAGCACATTTAAAACTACTAGGCTGCTCCCTGCAGTCTCCTCACACTAACATCTAAGACAACATTGATACAGTTTACAACTACTAGAGCATCAGACTGCACCATAACCTCATCAATGCGCAAAGTTTTTGCAAAATACAGGCACCACCTTATGGCTAAAATCATAGCAACAGTGGAATTCTCAGCCATACACGCAGACCACAAAGTATTTCCTTTAACATCTTTCATCACACATCCAAAAGTAATCACTCCATCCGCATAAACCCCGGCGTTCACATGAATGGTTGTGGCCTTCTTGTCCATCTCCATCGGAAGCACTGAGCTTTTCCTTTTAGAGACAAAACCAAGATTTCTTTCATTAAACTCAATGACAAGCTTTAACGCATCCTCCATAATTTGCATTGGATGAAAAGACTTTTCATTAAACTCAATGACAAGCTTTAACGCATCCTCCATAATTTGCATTGGATGAAAAGACTTTTTGGGAAACAACAGGAGACTTTTTGGGAAACAACAGGGCATTCCTAGCTTGCCAGATTTAATGGGTGAGAGTACTAACATTTGAGACATAAACAGGTTCTCATTCAAAAGAAATAACTCCAGCCAAGAACAAACATCAATATCCCAAGGAATTCTAAAACCCAATATGGATGAGAAGAACACTTGTCGATAAGATGTTAATTCAAGAACCCTACTAAGGTATGAAAATTGTTGATGCACAAGGTGAAATAAAATGATGAACAAGAAGAATGTATTAAAGGAGATATTACAAAAGTGTTTTCTACTCTATTTATAAGCAAACTAAATTTAGCCTACAAGTTTAAAAGACAATAAGATAAAGTACTAAAATACCACTAAACAAACTTAGACATCAAGTTTGTCAAAATATAAATTATTATTTCTAATACCATCCATTAATTTATATTTTCTTCAAAGCTAACAACACCAATTTTATCCCTTAAGTGGAGAAATTGATCAGTCTTGATGACTTTCGTCAGAACATCTGCCAACTGCTTCTGGGTGTTACAGTGCACGACTTCCAGCATTCCATTTTGAACTTGACTTCTCAGAAAATGATACTTTGTCTCAATATGCTTGCTTTTCCCATCCAACACTGGATTTCTGGCAAGATTGATTGCAGATTTGTTATCAATCATCAACTTTAGAGGCTTGTCAACTTTGATCTTCAGATCTTGCAGCAAATTCTGAATCCACACAACTTGACATGCAGTGACAGCGCCTGCAATATATTTTGCCTCACAGGTTGACAGAGCAACAACAGATTGTTTCTTGGAACACCAAGAAATAAGACTTCCTAGAAATTTGAACAAGTATCCAAAAGTACTTCTTTTGTTAACTCTGTCTCCACACCAATAAAAATCCGAGTAACTCAGAAGTTCTGATTCTATCTTTCTTTCAAAAGGGAATAACACTCCATACTTCAGAGTTCCCTTGATAAACCTAAGAATCCTGACAGCAGCTTGATAATGAGACCACTTGGGCTTACTCATGAATCTGCTGACCATTCCAACTGCATAGCAAATGTCAGGCCTGATATTACACAAATACCTCAGAGAACCAACCAACTATTTGAAGGTTGTAGCGTCCACATCATCACCATCAGAATCAAAATCTAGTTTATGATTTCTGAATTAAAATTAATTTGTTAATTTAAGTTTATTTTTAAAAAAAATTATGTTATATTATAAATAAAATATTTTTTTTATCAATTTTATCATAAATATTAATTTAATATTACATATCCGTGTATCGTACTGGTTGAAGGTTAGTTTTAAGTAAAATCCAATTGCATTGGGTTGAAAATGGCTCTTTGATTCTCAATAACTAAAGGCAAAATTAAAACACATAGATACAGTAATTATTAAATCCATTAGTAAAAAATCATAAAATCTTAATTTCCTAAATACGTAATAATTATAATAATTAAATTCTTAATTAAAACCCTAAAACAAGCGAACAAAACGCAGCAGCTCCATAAAAGCTCCATAAAAAACAACGGAATTTCCCCATTTACCCTTTTGTTGGATCAGAAAGCAACAATTTGGTTTGGACTTTGGAGTCACACTCAACTCAATCCACCGCACAAACGAAAAGCTCGCCGGAAAAAGCCGCCGGAGTTCCTCGTTGACCGCCACAGTTAGCAGGTCCGCCACAAGGCTTTCCTTCTATATTATACTTTTCGGATTTTCATTCCCCATTGCGATTTGTGGCTGCCATAGATTGTTATGCGTATCTCATTGTTTTTGTGAATCAATTTTACGATGCAGTGCTTCTCTTAATTTTCTAGTTTTTATTGGTAGAAATGCACATTTTGTATATGTTTATGGTATATACTGTCACAAATTTCTACTGAAAATCTATATCATATGTTGGATGCACAGATTTCTACTGAAAATCTATATCATATGCTGGATGTGGTTGATATCACAACAACCGTTCCGATTCAATCTATATTTCAGAAAATTGAATCTAAACTGATGGTTCTGCGTCTTGAATTCTGAATGACATTGTCTACCGTCCATTTAATTGAACGGCTTGACTGTAGTTTTGTTAGGGTTTGGACCGTTTAAAACTTTTGAATTATGACATGGAACTGGAAGTATTGGTTAGGGGTGGCAATGAAATCCATTTACATGATATCCATCCAATCCATCCAATAATTTATCCATCCATTAAACAAAAAATAATTTAATGGATTTATCCAATCCATCCATTAACTCATATGGATGGATTCAATCCATCCATCTTATTTTATAAATCCATTGTATCATATTTTTTTATCATTTAATTATTAATAAAATCTTTTATTAAAAAAATATTAAATATTTAAATTAAACAAAACTTCCTTTCTTTAAAAAAAACATTTGAAAATTAAACAAAACTTTTTTCCAATTTCACTTTTTTCCAAACTTCACGTTCTCTAGTCTCTACGTACAAAACAAGAACCCTAATTTCCCAATTTCTTCATCCCAAAACCGATTAGGCGTTTGAAGAAGCGATTCTTGAAATCGCGTTTGCAAGGAACGATCACGCCTGCAGGGATTCGATGATGGAATTCGATTAAGGATTGAAGTCACGTTTTCCAGAAGTGATTGCTGAGTTTGGTGAAGGCTGTGATTTCATTGCAAAGGATTTTGGGAGTAAATTCAAATCAACACCAACCATTTCTCATAATCGTTGTCTCTTCTGCGGGATATTCTCACTTTGAGGTAATTTGGATTAGAACACTCGTGATTTTGTACCTAAAATGCAGAGTGTTTAGTTTTTCTATTAGGTTTTATTCTCTGTTATACGATATCAATTTTGTGGAAATTGATATGTTACATTCTTTTGAGAGTGATAACGTGTGGAAATTGATTCAGAAGATGTCTGATGCTGAAAACATACCCTTATCTGCTTTAGATACAAATGTATTTTTCAATTGATACTAGAACTGTTGGGAAGTTTCCATCATCATTGAATTTCAGATTTACTAGAACAAAGAATGTTAGTGTCAGATTGCGTTCAACTTATTCATTTTTCTAAATTATTACCGGTGTCGACGTATCAGTATTAGTGTCGGTGTCGGGTGCCCGTGTTTCGTAGCAAATAGTTTGTGTGGAAACATGCATAGGTTGGCTATCTGAAGATCTAGTTTGATGATGCCTAACCACCTCCCCTATGATTCACAGCTTTGAACGATTTAATGAACATATAGAATCTTGCTGTTCAAACACAATCAGAATAATCATAGAAAAACTAAGCTAACAACACATTAAAATAGTGAAGCGAAAAAACACATCACTACAAGAAAAGTTGTATATACCCACGGATGATTACCCACGGTCATGTAGTCGTCGGTAATTTTCTAGATATAGACAGTTTATCCGTCGGTAATTCGTGAGTACCTGAGACAATATCAATTATATTTTTTTAAACATTACCCACGGCTTAGGCATAGAAAATAGCCACGGTTTTGCATCGTCGGTAATTATCCACGGTTAAACCCTCTGTAAAGTTTTATAAACTCATAAATAAACTATCATAAATTTATATTCAAATGAATACTAAAACTATAAATTTATATGGGATGGGAGCCATATTGTAATCTTACTACAGACTTTTTATGTTCTACTATGTTAATTTACTCTTATCTAATTTGTTTCAGTATTATAATCACGTAGATCACAGAAAATGATAGTTTGTTCAAATTCTGCTATGCAATAGCTGCTATTTGATGAAACATTTTGTACCAAATAGTGTACCACATATCAATAGCAATCTGTTTAGATTCCTCTTTGCTTACCCGCTATTTAACAACACTGATATGTTTATCAAGATTTTGAAATTGTGATATACAGATTGAAGAGCTTTGATATTGTCAGTCAAGGATCTAACCATGCAAACAGCTTTTTATAGTCATCCTGTATTCTGCTTCTCTTGCAGGTTCGCACTCCTTTTTTCCCATTAGTTTTATAATTTCTATTTTCTATAGCAATATTTAATCATCTTCTGTTACCATATTGCAGAAACTTAAGTACAAATGCAAAGAGTAATTCGGTTAAAATTCATGCACCTTATCCCTCTCAACTGGACTCGAAATTTGAATTCAATAGGAGGCCTCATACTTATAACACTCCCTTCAACATTAAACCAAACAGATTGTTTGTCCTCCCTAACACAAATGATGGCCACCCGTCTGCTTCTACAATGGATGATGAAACAAACACAAATCACGCTCCTAATATTATATCGCCAATGTTTCTCGACAATTGGTCACCGCCAAGGTACCTATGGAGAGGATTATCAGTTTTAATCCTAGCAGGACAAGTAGTTATGAAGATTTTAAAGGGAAAGGTTCATTGGAGGAACACTCTTCAACAACTGGAGAGAGTTGGTCCGAAGTCGGTTGGAGTATGTCTTTTAACCTCAGCTTTTGTTGGCATGGCATTCACAATACAATTTGTGAGAGAGTTCACTAGGTTAGGATTGAATAGATCAGTAGGTGGTGTCTTAGCTCTTGCTTTCTCTAGGGAGCTAAGCCCAGTTGTTACAGCAATAGTTGTAGCCGGGCGCATCGGAAGTGCTTTTGCTGCAGAATTAGGAACTATGCAGGTCTCCGAACAAATCGACACATTGAGAGTTCTTGGTTCAGACCCTGTCGATTACCTAGTGACACCAAGAGTGATTGCTTCCGTTATCGCCTTACCTCTTTTGACCTTACTGTGTTTTACATTAGGTTTAGCATCTAGTGCTCTTCTTGCGGATGGTGTTTATGGAATCAGCATCAACATTATATTGGATTCGGCTCAGCGATCTCTTCGAGCATGGGACATTATTAGTGCGATGATTAAGTCGGGGGCTTTCGGTGCTATCATATCTATAGTGAGCTGTGCTTGGGGAGTTACAACTATGGGAGGTGCTAAAGGTGTTGGAGAATCAACAACTTCAGCTGTTGTTATTTCTCTTGTTGGCATTTTCATTGCTGATTTTGCTCTTTCTTGTTGTTTCTTCCAAGGAGCTGGTGATCAATTAAAGAACTGCATGTAACCACTTGAATATGTGTTTGCAAGTTTTGCTTGTATGTACAAAAAGTGTCTGGGGTGTGACTTTTCTTCTTTTCAAAATTTGCATTTTTGTATTAGTCTTGTTCTTCTTTTTCATAGAAAGATCAATTGAATAAATAAACAAGAATTGACATTAATTGAGTATGTTGGTTGCGTTGTAAATAATAATTACCCCACTTCATTGTTACTCTAGTAGAATTTTGATTTTACATCTATTTATTTGTAGTCTTGAAAATTTAATGTAGTATTAATCATGATTTTATAAAAAATACTCTTAATTAATTATTTGTGGGATTTTCTTGTATGCAAAACTGTGTGAAGGGCATGAGGGAAGTGTCAGATTTGTTGGGAAGTTTTTGCAGTATGTGTGAGGTGTAGAATATGAATGGAAGGATGCACAAAATATGGAAAAAATCATGTGCAAGGGAGCAAGGAATGGAGGGACCCGATTTTGCACTTGTACTTCTTTTGTAATTGTAATTTTTGCACCAATTGTAACTTGTAATCAATTTGAATTTTACCTTTTATTGTTCAATTTGTTCTCATTCTTCTTCAATCCAAATTTAACTCTTTACTTACATTCTAAGCTAATTTATGCTTAGTAAAATGAATGGATGAAATAGATGATGGATTGAGTAATGCTTGGATGGAATTCAAACTTGTGTAATTGTGATGTATGGTGACCATGAAAATGAAGTTGAAATTCAAATAATTCAAAGCCACTTTGCTTTTGTTAGTTTGAAATGTAAACACAATCCTCAAACTTTTATATTCACATCATCATAAATTGCAAATTTGTCTTGTGTGCTTTTGTTGATTTCAAACTTGAATTAATAAAGTGATGTGAAAACCAAGTGAATGAGTTTGGTAAAATTGATCATGCAATTCAAAGTCAATTAACTCAAGACTAGCTCTGACTTCTTATTTTTGGTAATTTGAAATTGGTGATGAATCATGAATGAATATGATCAATGGTAGGATTAATGGATGAAATGAAACACACTTTTATTAATGATAAAATGATGAATGATATGATAATGAATGAAATGCTCTTCAAAATCAACGGTTGACTTTTAGTCCTTTGATTGACTTTACCTTTATTGTATGAAGATGAGATTCAATGCCCATGAGATGCATGTTTATGATAAAAAATGTCTGATGAATGAAACCATGACCTAGAGACCCCTCATCCTAGTATCAGATGAAATATTAAATATCCATAGTTAGGTGATATGAAAGTGTTGGTGTAAGCCCTAGAGGCCAATACTTTTTGGTACTTGTATCGGATTATTCGTTTAATAATAAAAGACATTTCTTTATTATGTTTGTCTTTCAGAATAATAAAGTCCCTAGAATAGTTAGTCTGTTTAATGAAATGTTAAGTGTGACTTAATCATGAGATCCCATTAAACATAAAGACATTATTCTTAAAATATCCGTAGTCAAGCTTTATTGCAAAGTGGGATAACATTAAAGCATTGAGACTATTATGAAGATAGACTGATGATCACATCTCATGGATCATGGATAAAGAGTTATCAAGTCTTGACATAGGTATAAATATTAGGAGTAATATTTATACCGGATTGACCCGCTATGAGAATACTACATAGTATGTTATGCAAAGTGTCATAAGTTATTCTCATGGTGATAATGGTGTATTACCACCCTTCGACCTGAAACCACTATGGACCCTAGATGTAGAGTCGGGTGCTTTATTGCTGATCAAACATTATCCGTAACTGGATGATCATAAAGACGGTTGATGGGCACTCCACGAAGCATGCTGAGGGACATGAGTGTCCTAGATGGAATTTGCCAATCCTGCATAACAGGAGAAATGTCTAAGGGCCCAATATTGAACTGGACAAGGATGACACAGTGTATGCCTTGTGTTCAATATAGACATAGGGGCAAAAGGGTAATTGTACAAACATATATTATCACGAAAAAGGTTTTGTCAGATCACATGACACTTTCGTGACTTGGGTAGCAGTGATGTGTTGCTAGATACCGCTCACTGTTTATTATGTTAAATATATAATTTAATATAATTACCAACGTTACGAAATCCTACAGGGTCACACACATAAGGACAGTTTGATGAGAGATAGAGAAATCAAAGGAACACCGTAAGGTACGGTGCACTTAAGTGAAAAATAGAAATTCAGATAATATAATAATAATTATTGTTATTTTATAATGGTTATAAAATAATAATAAAATAAATATATTTATTATAATAATAGTTATTATAATAATATATAATATTATTATGGATCATGTGAATTGGGCTTTTAGCCCGCAGCCCACAAGAGAGTCTATAAAAGGAACCCTTGTGATGAAGCTTTCATTTGATGCAATTTCGTTTTTGATTCTCTTTTCTCACTCAAATAATTTCGTTCGTAAAGCAGCTAGCACTGTGACCGGAAGCTGTTCGTGTGGACTGAGTAGAGGCGTTGCACTTCATCAACGCTTGTGATCGCTGCATCAAAGATCTGAATCGCCACAAAGAGGTAACGATTCTATCACTGACCATGCTCATTCGTAAGGATCACTAAAGGAAAATTTTTGTTTTCCGCTGCGTTTAGATCGCAATTTTCCTTCAGTGGTATCAGAGCCACTTACGAAACCATGGATCTGATAGCTGTTAAATTTCCGTCTTTTCTGTATTTGATTCGATTAAAACACAGAATGAATTTAACAATAAACGATTAATTAAATTTGGCATCTGTTGTGTACGATTTGGATGATTGATGTTGATTATGCTTCAGAAACCGACATTAGTATGGTGAAGTTGTGCGATACATTGATCATCCATAGGTTACACAATTAGATCGATCACTTTTATATAAGATATAAGAAATTCTGATGCAAAGATGGTATATGGGATATACTGTTTTGATTTCATCCATTCAATCACATAAGGATTGTAATTCTTTTGAAAGATCATCATTTTCATTCGCTTCGGAATCCGACGTTAGTATGGTGAAGCAATGACATGTTGATCTATCATATTGAGTTATCAATCGAGTTGTGTTTGACGGCATGAAATTGTTGCATTAGGATTAATGGCAGTACAAGTGTTGTATTGCCGCAGACTTTTCCGGTTGGGGTTGTAAATGCACAAAAGTTGTGCAGGAAACGACGTGAAATACAATGAAGTGTTCAAAAAAAAAATTTCTCCGGGGCGCTGCCCCTGACAACCCCGCAAGGAGGCGCTGCCCCCTTGACCCCCGTCCGCTGAACGGTCAGCGGAACCCCCGGCTAAGTCTGCAAAGTGTGATCAATCAGCCGAAATTTAATTTAGTTTATTCAATTATCGGAATTTTAAACTAATAATAAAAGTGTGTTTATTATTATTTATTTGTGGTGATCAGTTATGGCCTTAGTTTATCCTTTATTATTGTTTTGGGATTTTTAAATACGGCCTGCGTGTCGTGCCTCTCTCTCAATCTCTTTATGTAACTTCTTTTCTCATCTCACTCCCTCGTATGTAAAACGAGTTTTCTTATATGTAATGTAATATTATGTTATGAAGAAAAAGGAAGTATTCAATATTAAAGGAGGATAACCTTGGAGATCATGCTTGGAGAAGCTTAGATCGTTATTAGGTTAGCTTAGGTTCTCTCATTGGCTTGAGAGAACAATTGCGTTAGGGGCCATAATTGTATCTTTTTATATGTATGTTGATGCATGTAATTGTATGTTGATGCATGTGAGAGACGTTTTGCATGTTAAGCCGGTGAGATCAAACTAATAACAAATTCCCTCAAAATTAAATATTAAGTTTATGCTTTCCAATTTTTAGCACTCATCAAGACTAGTATCGAGCATTGTAGGTTTCGCCTACGCGAGGTGCATGTTTTATATTAGTAAGGTGTGATGGGATAATTGTAATATCCAATTGCTAAAACAATGGGTCAAACTTAACTAAACAAATTATAATAAGATTATACATGTTTAGAAGCAAGAATTGGGAATGATTCATGTGATGGATCAGAATAAGGAGTTATTCACCCAATTGAAAATATTCGAGAGTTGTATGAGATACAATTGGAAGGAGTTCCTACCTAAATAACTTAGTTTTGTGTAATCAGCCTAACGCTGACTTAAAACAAAGTGAAACATGGATCTCGACCCACTAGAAAGTCTTCCAACGGGATTTTCCGAATCAAATGATGAGGGTCATTTGTTTTGAATAAAATAGTGGGAGCATATTTGATTAAAGGCCTAATTAAATATGTTGTTTTAATGATACTTATATTTTCATATTTCTCTTGTAGATTACCATGACAACAAACACATCGAACAATATTTTGCGATCCATCCTAGATAAGGAAAAATTGTCTGGGACAAATTTCCTGGATTGGCACCGTAATCTGAGGATTGTCCTCAAGCACGATAAGAAGTTGTATGTCTTGGAGACACCAGTTCCTGAGGAGGAACCTCCTAGTTCTGCACCAAAGGCAGAAAGAGATGCTTATAAGAAGCATTTCGATGATGCCAATGAAACTGCTTGCCTCATGCTTGCTACCATGAACTCTGAGTTGCAAAAGCAACACGAGAACATGTCTGCGTTCGATATGATCGGACATCTGAAAATGTTTTATCAAGAGCAAGCAAGAAATGAGAGGTTTCAGGTTTCAAAGTCCCTTTTTAACAGCAAGTTAGCTGAGGGAGCCCCTGTAAGTCCCCATGTACTCAAGATGATTGGGTATGTGGAGAACCTTGACAGATTAGGGTTTCCCCTTGGAAAGGAACTTGCGATTGATCTGATCTTGCAATCGTTGCCAGAGAGCTTCAGTCAGTTTGTCCTGAATTTCAATATGAATGACTTGGACAAAAGTCTTCCAGAACTGCTAGGCATGTTGAGAACTGCTGAGCAGAATATGAAGACAAAAGGGAAATCCATTCTGATGGTCAGTAATGGAAAGAAACAGAACAAGAGGCCCATCAAACAGGGTGGTAGAGGGAAAGGCAAGGAAGTTGCCAAACCCAGACCCACTCCTCCTGTTTTGAAGCCTAGTGGAGGAATAGCAAAGGAGGGCACTTGCTTCCATTGCGGTAAGACCAGACATTGGAAGAGAAATTGCCCAAAGTACCTGGAAGATAAGAAAAATGGAGTAGAGACTTCAAATTCAGGTATTTTTGTTATTGAAATTAATTTATCTACTTCTGCATCATGGGTATTAGATACTGGATGCGGTTCTCACATTTGTACTAATGTGCAGGGGCTAAAAAGGAGTAGAGATTTGGCAAAAGGTGAAGTTGACCTACGAGTTGGCAATGGAGCAAAGGTTGCTGCTTTAGCTGTAGGAACTTATGTTTTAACTTTACCTAGTGGTTTAATAATTCAGTTAGAGAACTGTTATTATGTACCTGCAATTAGCAGGAATATTATTTCCGTTTCTTGTTTGGACAAGTTTGGTTTTTCATTCATAATAAAGAACAATTGTTGCTCCATTTATTTGAATGATATATTCTATGCTACTGCAAAAATGAATAATGGACTATATGTCCTTGATCTTGAAATGCCA
Organism: Lathyrus aphaca; assembly: GCA_963966055.1. Lineage (NCBI taxonomy): Eukaryota > Viridiplantae > Streptophyta > Magnoliopsida > Fabales > Fabaceae > Lathyrus > Lathyrus aphaca. The sequence continues at coordinate 539,878,941 of OZ014524.1, forward strand.
ATTTATAACATTAATACTAAAAGGTTGAAACCTAATGAGTTGAATCCAACTTACCTTTGGCACTGTCGATTAGGCCACATAAATGAGAAACGCATTTCCAAACTCCATAAAGATGGACTCTTGGACTCTTTTGATTATGAATTATATGAGACATGCAGATCTTGTTTAATTGGAAAGATGACAAAGTCCCCATTCACAGGAAAAGGTGAAAGGGCTAATGATCTTTTGGCACTCATACATACTGATGTATGTGGACCACTGAACATACCAGCCAGAGGAGGTTTTCAGTACTTCATCACTTTTACTGATGACTTCAGTAGATACGGATATGTGTATTTAATGAAACACAAATCTGAGTCCTTTGAAAAGTTCAAGGAATTCAAGAATGAAGTACAAAACCAACTAGGTAAGAATATTAAAGTTCTTCGATCAGATCGAGGCGGTGAATATTTAAGCCTAGAATTTGATGACCATCTAAAAGAGTATGGGATTCTATCCCAACTTACTCCTCCTGGAACACCACAATGGAATGGTGTATCTGAGAGAAGAAATCGAACCTTGTTAGACATGGTCCGATCCATGATGAGTCACGCCGATCTTCCAAACTCCTTTTGGGGACATGCATTATTAACAGCAGCTTACACACTTAACCGTGTGTTGCACCCCAAAATTTGCCCTCACAATACAAGACTTTGTGTTCTAAGAATGTTCACAAGGTTCACAAATTTCTCAACATTTCCATAACCTTTCATGAGGTTCATAAAGTCCATGAGCTACTTTATGAAGGTTCACAAGGTTCACAAATTCCACAATGCTTTCAAAACCTTTCATGAGGTTCAGGAAGTCTACAAGTCACTTCTTGAAGGTTCACAAGGTTCACAAGCTTCTCAACATTCACAAGACCTTTCATGAGGTTCATGAAGTCCACAAGTTACTTCTTGAAGGTTCACAAGGTTCACAAGTTTCACAAAGATTACAAAGCTTCCCTGAGGATCATGAGGTCTACAAAGCCACTTCATGAGGTTCACAAGGTTCACAAGCTTCACAATACTTCCCATGAGTATCACAAGACACTTTATGAAGGTTCACAAAGTTCACAATTGGTCAAAGAAGTTGACAATTCCCTCAGACAATGCACCTCCTAAGCAGTGCATCCAAAACTAGGGTTTTGACTTTAATCAGGCTAAATGGATTTCCAATACTTCAAGTGAGCTTCATATCATCCTATATGTGTTCAATAATCCCCATGTCAAGTTTCAAGACTTTTCTCAAAAGTTTGCTCAGTCAGATGATCAGATAAGTCAAAATCAGTCAATGCAGTTAAAAAGTCAAACTGAGATCAACTATGGTCAAACCAAAGTCAAACTTCATGATTTTTTGCCAACATCAAGTATATGAAGTAAAATTCATCATTTGATCAAGGGTTGATCATGATTCATCAAGGAGATTCCAGATCATCAATAATCAGGAGTTTCTAAATTAGGGTTTCCTCAGTAAAAGTCAACTGAACTTTGACCAGCCATAACTTTCACATACTTCATCACCAAGTCTCCATCCAAAGCTCATTTTGAAGGAAATTGAATTCTCTACAACTTTGATGTTGAAGGTTAAGCCCAAAAATGCTTCATTTGAAAGATATGACCTAAGACATTATAGGTCATTTCAAAAGTCAACAAAAAGTCAACAACTTCAAAAGGACATAACTTGAGATTGGTAAGTGATATGGACCTGAAACCAATGGGGTTGTTTAAAGGACTCTTCAAGCTTTCCAAAAAGTCCAAGAACACCCTCATACCTTTAAAATTGAGGGAGATGTGCCCCTGCAAAGTTGGGCAATTTTGTGATGGTTTATGTTGAAAATGGAGGCTTAGAAGTATTTCTTTCCAAATGGGCTGCCTAATTTATGACCCAATCCATCTCATAACATGGTGCACGACCCAATTGACCAAAATTCATCATTTTTATTATTTTTTATTTATTTATTATGGATTTAATTCATAAAAATCATTTTAAATAAATAAAAAATATGAAAATCTATTTTTGGGTGAAGATATTGTTTCTAAAAATTCATAATTATTGATTGGAGTCAAAGAGGAATGAAATCATGTGAATTGTCCCAAAATAGCAAGTCATAATGCACAAATATTTGACTTTTAACACTTGATCAATTTCAATCTTTTTGGATCAAAGTTTCCACTAAATCAATCAAACTTTTGACCTAGAATGACTCACATATATATGCATAACAAAAACCCTAGCCTCATTCACGAATTGAGCAGCTCAAAGGTAAGTTTCACTTCAAAAAAATTCAAGCAAAATTCAATTTTCGGATTCATCATCAAGGAGTGTTTAAAGGTATTTTGCAGACATAGGAGGTTGCTTTGGACCTTACTAAACCTATCTCAATCATCAAGAACCTCTGAAAGTCACTCATATGCCATGGCCGAACGCATTTTCATCTCCCTAATATTTTTTTCGATTCTGCTTGTTTATGCATTATTAATGAATTTTGTTTGCGCTTTTGTGTTTGTGATGATGCTTGGAACAATTCTGGACAACTCAATTGGATTTTCGTGACCTAATAAGGAGGCGGCCATTGTTAGGGTTTAGCTCTTGAAGTTAGGGTTTGATGATTCAATAAGCTTAAATAAATTCTAAGAACATGGGAATGTTCTATGAGACCCAAGGATTCCAAAACCCTAATCAATTTCATAAATCAGTATTGTTTGGTATGAGTTTGGTTTTTCGCAGGTTGAAAAGCATGAAGAACTCGCAGGAATGTTCGTAGCCAAATTCGCAGGAAAAAACGCAGTGCATGAGGTAGAAGAAGGTCATTCCCGCGCGCTGGAAAATTCAAATATTGGTGAAAATATGTTTTGAATTGTTGCTGTTTGGTTATCACATGTATGCTTGTGGCCCAGTGGAAGGAGGCGTAGGTATGCTGGCCATGTGACTTGTGTTCGAACCCTGCTTGGACCATTGTTTTATTTTATTTTTCAGGGTAAAAGGAGGCATAATATATTATGATTCAAGGCCATTCAGCTAACAGATTGGCTCTTCCAGCCGGGTGGTGATGCGTACACTTGCGAATGTAAAGGTCCTGGGTTCAATCCCTGCCCCAGGCCTTTTGGTTTTTTTTGATTTTTCTGGATTTTGCATCATAAGGAACAAAACAAATCTCTGTCTCTCATCTCTTGCCTGCGCGCCAGTGGCCTAGTGGTTGTTATGCTTGCTGGAAATCAAGCTGGCCTGGGTTCAAATCCCAGCCAGGTAAGTTTCCATATTTTTTTTTCCTTTTATTTGCATTATAACATTAAAATTAAATATATATATTATACATGTTTTTTTAAAACAATAAAAATAATAATGAAATATGTATGCTATCTTTTTTCAAAAAATATATTTTTTAAATTATGTTTCACTATTTTTTTGTATTTAATTTATAATATGTATATATAAATTAGAATAAATTTTGTATATATATAAACCCTAATTCTCAAATCCTAAAAAATATATTTCAATTAAACCCTAATTGTATTTATTTTCTAATTGATGATCTTTAAAATAATTCTAATTTATTTGTAAATATAGTTATAATTCAAATTAATTTTCTTTTAATGTTTAGAAATAATTTAATTTAGGATAATTATATTTTTTTTTTATATGGTTAAAAATAATTTATAAATATAATAACTAATAGAATTAAATTTTAAATATGATATTTAAAATCTATCTTTTTCTTATAAATATATGTTAATAATAATCAAAATTTTGTAATACATCTGAAAATAATTTAATAATTAGTATATGAATTAAAAATTATTTAGTTGTGTATGTTAATTTCTTCTTATATTATTTTTGGTTTCTATTATTACTATTGACTATATTGTTACTAATTTTTGCTTATTATAATTTTATTAACCTTTTAATTAATTTTTATTATTAACCATATTATTATTTATTATTCTAGTTTTATGTTTCTAACCTTATTTATTATTTCTAATTGTTATTATTATTATTACTAACCCATTTATAATTCAATTATGTTTATTTTGCTAATCTTATTTATTATTATCACTAACCCCTTTATTATTTATATTTTATTATTTATTGCTTATTATTTAATTTGCTATTTTATTTATTATCATTATAATTTTGTAATTGTTTCTCGGTTGTAATTTTGTAATTATTTTAATTATTTTTACTATGGTTAGTAATTAGGGAGTGTAGTAACATGTATGCAATATTTAAAAATGAATTTAGATAATTTTTAATCATAAGATAATTAAAATAAACACTCACACACACGTAAGTCGATTTTAAAATCGCCGTCTCACTTTCTAAGGTTATCCCTCAAGTTGCCTACGAATAATGGTTAAGTGGGGTGTATAAAGCAAGTCCCTCGAAAGAAAATCATCAAAGTCCCTTATGGTTGCCTTTACGGATCGAGTCCCTTCGAAATAAATGATGATAGTCCCTCCTTTGTGCTTATTACACCCCACAATGGCCTTCAAAATCAGAATGTCCCTCAAATGTCCCTTTACATCCAAAGTAAGGACTACCTACTTCTTAATAGTAGGGATAGTCTTACTAAGGAAAGAATAAAGAATAAGAAAGACCTTAAACATTAGGGTAGGTTACTCCTAGGTACTTGCTCATTTCAAAACTTTTTCACACTTAAACAAAATTCTAACAAAATTTTCAAACAAGTTTTTTACACATCCATACATGGATTATTATTAAACTATTCTGAAATTTTTTTTATTCACACACTACAATTTCAAAAACAATTTAAAGTGAGCTTAAGTACCTAAGAGCCCATGGATAACCATGGATGAAAAGGATGCTAATACCTTCCCTTTTCATAACCTACCCCCCGGACCCAAAATATTCTCTAAGGTCTTTCCTGTTCTTTTATAACCTTTCCTTTTGGATAAAATAAAAGTCGGTGGCGACTCTTGCTATCCGCAACATAACTAAAAGTCAGTTCTCCCACCGTGTTACAGAACTGGCGACTCTGCTGGGGATTTAAATTTAAGAGGGGTACCCTTAGGAATTAAGATCACTTTAAATTGTTTGCCTTGTTTGTTTTATATTACTTGTTGGGGTGCTCTTATGTGGGAAAGGTCCTAACCCGGATCTAGTGTACCTTAGGTAAATGGCAATAGACCAAGGAAACTGTACGACGTATATCGATACGGTTAATCTGGTGGCCATAGTTAGTGCGACTTCTTGGTTGGTGCTTATATTCCTTAAGTCAAGTTGAGGATAATATTGAGGCTGCCATATGTTTTCAATGCACTAACTAACTTTTAGAACCCTAGTTAACTCATCTTGGCCTTTAGAAAGTAGTGAGGTAACCGGCTTTGGTGCAGACTGAAGTTGGTTGACACTCGATGCTACACTCATTGAGATCTTAAACTTGGAGGGTTTTGGTTGGCAAGTAAGTTGTCTTCTGATCAACCACCCTTGTGAAGGATCAATGATATTGAGATCCCTTAGAACCTGGTTACTTTTGTAGGACAGGATGAACCATCTAACTTCAGGGGAGGGTACCTACCTTAAACCTCATGCAAGCCTTTAAACCTAGGGCTATGGTGTGACTTGTTTGTGTGTGCCACATGTTCGTGATTGAGCATAACATCATGACATCATCATGCATCATGAGCATATCATTTTCCCTAACCATTTCAAGGACCAAAGGATTTATCTTTGTTCTTTGTTGCAGGTCATGGCTTCTGCTCGTAGGAACACCATCAGGATCAACTTCGTAGGGATACCTCCCAAGCTTAGAGAGTTGGTTTCTCAAGTGTCTGATCACTCCCGATTCAACAAGAGACATGGTCACCTATTGGATCTGGTCACTTCAGGGTTCAATGAAGACATGATGAGTGTTCTGTTTCAGTTCTTTGACCCTAAGCACCATTGCTTCACATTCCCCGACTATCAGCTGGTTCCAACCATGGAGGAGTTCTCTAAACTTCTGAGTATACCTGTTCTTGATCAAAGACCCTTCACAGGCTTGGAGAAGGAACTTAAACCAGAGGTTATTGCTGCAGCTCTACATCTGAAGAAGTCTGACATTGTTCTAGAGACGAGAAGTGGAGTTAAGGGTATTCTTGCCAAGGTATTAGTGGATAAAGCTCAAATGTTCTTGAAGGCCATGAGCTATGATGCTTTTGAGGAGATCTTAGCCTTGCTGATATATGGCTTAGTATTGTTCCCCAATCCAGATCAGTTCATAGATGTTCATGCCATCAACATTTTCCTGAGTCACAATCCAGTACCTACATTGCTTGGAGATATCCTACATTCTCTTCACACCCGTACTACAAGGGCAAGAGGAACTTTGATGTGTTGCATACCTTTACTTTCTAGGTGGTTTATTTCTCACCTTCCTCGCTCAGTAATGAAGAATGAGCAAGGGTTCAGATGGTCCAAGAGGATCATGTCACTTTCTCACTCAGATATTCATTGGTGCTCCAGATCTATGGAGAATGTCACCATCATTGACCGTTGTGGGGAATTTCCTAATGTGCCACTTCTAGGCATAAGAGGAGGCATCACCTACAACCCATCTCTAGCTTTACGACAGTTTGGTTATGCTCGGAGTGATGGTCCACATGACATGTTGATTCAGGGCATTGTGTTTGACTACGACAACGATCTTCAAGGTTACCGTCAGAGATTCATACGAGCTTGGGGAAAAGTAAACAGGGTTGACAGCAAGACACTGGAGCCTAAGTACACTATTCCTATGGAGGCATATCTCAGATGGGTACGATCTCGTGCTCAGACACTCATGATGCCATATCCTGCCATCCTACCAGTTACCATGGAACCTGTTGCTGAAGGAGACACAGCTTATACCATCCTTCACCCAGACATGCCTACTGATATGGAAGACTTGCAGAGATCATGGATCCAGCTGAAGGAGCAAAGGGATACTTTCGAGGCTCATTACAAAGCAAGCCAAGCAAGAATCCTAGAGCTAACAAAGCAACTTCACGAGGAACGAAACCTCAACTCATACCTCAACACAAAGAGGAAACGTCCATGGGAGACTTAAAACCCCATATTTTGTACTTATTTCATTTTCATTTTTGTAAGCCTAAAAGGCAAAACAAGTTATTACTAATAAAAAGTTACTTTCTTGTTTGTTTAAGCAAATTTAAATTCTGCGGTCCTTGAAAACATTGCATATGCATTCCCATATCATTTCATTGCATCACAGGTTTATAATTGTGCACAGGTTTCTCATCTTCTCGCTGTTTATTTCAGCAATGGCTCTTGAACAATCAGTTAAGGATCTCCAGGCACAGAATGCACAGTTCCAAGAGCTGATCTTGAACCTGTCCAAGGGGCAAGATGATTTGAAGACACTGCTGGCCAAGAAGACTAAGAAGACTAGAAGGTCTGCTGGGTTACTCAACATGGGAAGAAGGTTCAAAGGTCCTGTCAAAACCAAGGAACAGATTGATGACTATGAATCTGAGGAATCTGAGAAAGAGGGAGGCAGTCTCCACAACACTATGGGGGACTCTGATTCTGAGGCTAATTACTATCATGAGCCTAATGAAGACAAATTTAAGAGGCTGGTGGATAGGATGGATGCTATGGAATTACAGAAATCATCTGGGCTGGATTTTGAGGATTTGAGTCTGATATCTGGGGTTGTGATACCCATTGGTTTCAAGGTTCCTACCTTTGTTGTTTATGATGGGGTCTCCTGTCCCAAGCTGCATTTGAGGTCTTATGTCAGAAGGATCCAACCCCACACTGCTGACAAGAAGTTGTGGATCCATTTCTTTCAAGAGAGCTTATCTGGGGCTCAGTTGGAGTGGTATTATCAGTTGGAGAGTGTCAACATCAGAGACTGGAATGATCTTGCTGAAGCTTTCTATAAGCAGTATCAATACAATGCTGACTTAGCCCCCACTCGCATGCAGCTTCAGAGCATGTCTATGGGTGCCAAAGAAAGTTTTAAGGAGTATGCTCAGAAGTGGAGAGATTTAGCTGGAAGAGTTCAACCCCCTTTGACTGACAGGGAGCTGGTTGATATGTTCATGTGTACGCTGAATGGTCCGTTTTACAGTCATCTCATTGGAAGCTCATCATCTGGCTTCACTGAGTTGATAATGACAGGAGAGCGGGTAGAGAATGGTATCAAGAATGGTAAGATCCAAGTGGGCACTTCTTCATCAGGTGCTGCAAAGAAGCCTCCCACTGGGAAGAAAGAATCCAATGCTGTTTATGGTCAACCTGATCGTAACAGAAGGCATCAGTCTGTTAGTGCAGTTCATATTTCAAATCCAACTCCTGCAACAACAGAGCAGCCTCAGGGCAACCAACAGAGGGCTAGAAGACAGTTCACGAAGATCAACATGTCAATGGCTCAGGCATTGCAACACTTGTTGAAGGCTGAACTTATTACCCTGAGGGAGGCGCCTCAGAATCCCAATGTTACCTCTCCCAAGTACAATCCCAATGCACGATGTGCATATCATTCAAACTGTCCAGGACATGATACTAATAACTGCTGGGTCTTGAAGAACAAAATTCAAGATATGATTGATGCTGGAGAAATTGAGTTTGATCCACCAGGTACTCCAAATGTGATTACAGCTCCAATGCCAAATCACGAGAAGACTGTCAATGCCATTGATGAAGACATTGATGAAGATCTGCATGTCTACTCAGTTATGGAGTTGAGCACACCATTGTCTGTTATCAAAAAGAGGTTAGTACAAGCTGGGATCTTTCCAGGTTGTCGTGAAGATTGTCTGTATTGTACCTATAAGCCGGATAGTTGCTTCATTTTGAGAGATGGAATTCAACGTCTCATGGATAAGTATACTATAGTGTTTGAAAGAAGACCATCATCTGTAGAAAGTATGGTGGATCATCTGACTCAGGGTAAGAAGATTGAAGAGGTTGATATGATTGACAAAGTACCGGTAAGAATCACTTCAAAGGGTCCCATTAAAATCACTCATCAGGGCCCAATCAAGATTACTGCTGAAGGTCCTGTGAAGGTTGTTGCTGAAGCCAGAGTGGCTCCTCTGGTCATTACCACTCCTGGTCCTATTCCTTATACATCTGACAAAGCTGTGCCTTGGCACTATGGGTCTGATGTTTACATCCATGGTGTTAAGAAGGAGCCTTTGCCTGATGCGCCTGCTGACATTGATAATATTGCTGGATCTAGCAAGATCACTCGTAGTGGAAGAGTCTTCTCTCCTCCAGTTGCTTCTAAGAGTGCAGTTACTCCTGCTGCTACTTCCACCACTGATGCTCGGGGCAAAGGTCCTGTTATTGAGCCTGTATCTACTGATGTGCCAGCTGTTGATGATCTCTCTAAGCAGATGGAAGAAGTATTGAAAATCATTCGCAAAAGTAATTATGACATTGTGGATCAATTGGGGCATACTCCCTCAAAGATTTCTATGTTGTCCTTATTGCTGTGTTCTGAGGCTCATGCCAAGTCCTTGATCAAGTTTCTGAAGTCTGATCATGTGCCCAATGCCATTTCTGTTGACCAATTTGAGAACTGTGTTGCCCACTTGACCTATGATAATGGGTTAGGATTTTCTGATGCTGATTTGACCCCTGCCAAGAGGGATCATAACAGGGCCTTGCATATTTCAATTGAATGCAGGGGCACTACCCTGTCACATGTACTGATAGACAATGGTTCCTCTCTGAATGTGTTGCCCAAGGAAGTCCTGAATAAGTTGAGTCCTGAAGATGCTGTGCTGAAGCCCAGTAATATTGTGGTAAAGGCTTTTGATGGTTCTAGAAGAGTAGTGCATGGGGAAATTGATCTTCCAATCAAAGTTGGTTCTCAGGTGTTTACTACTACATTTTATGTGATGGATATTTGTCCTTCATATTCTTGTCTGCTTGGTCGTCCCTGGATCCATGGGGCAGGTGCTGTGACCTCTACATTGCACCAAAAGTTGAGATATCCGGTGAATGGAAAGGTTGTTACTGTCTTTGGAGAGGAAGAATACTTTGTCAGCCATGTGAACACTTTCAAGTATCTGGAAGTGGAAGGTGAATACATTGAGACTCCGTGTCAGTCATTTGAAGTGGTTCCTTGGGTTGTTAATGATTGTGTAGCTCCTCCTGCTGTGAAGAAGGTTCCTGTGGTCATCAGAAAACCTCCAACAATGGCAATGGCCTCCCTCAATGATGCTAGAGCTGTGGTGGATGAAGGTGGTTGTACTATTTGGGGTCAGCTTCCTGATATTCCATACAAGTCTGACAAGTTTGGTTTGGGTTTCACTGCAGAGTCCCAGAAGGCTGTTCGTCGTGCTCGTGCTGCTCGTATCACCAATCAAGGGGTTATCAATGCCGTGGGAGATCAAGATGAAGACTACAACTTGGATGCTTGGATTTTTCCTACTGTGGGTGCTGGACTCAATAATTGGAAAGCTGAAGATGTTATCCCTATCTCCTTTAGTCAGGAGTAAATACTATTACTGTGTTATGTTTTTTAAGTTTGTAATTTCTTGAACAATGAAACTTTCAAGCCATGTGCCTTACCCGGGGCACAATGGTGTGCTTGTTACGGGCTGTCATTTCATTTGCATACTTCATTCAATAAAATCAGTGGACGTTTCGTTTTCGTAAATATTGTGTTCCTTGTCTTTCTTTTCTTTTATTTTTGCTTTATCAGCTATGTGTTCTTACACACACCCACATCACTAAATGCAGATCCTCATCCACTTTGGATCCTGTTGATAACAGTTCTACTATTGCCAATTATAATTTCGAGAATCCGATCTATCAAACTGAAGACGGAAATGAGGACGATTGTGAAATACCTGTAGAGCTTGCTAGGTTGTTACAACAAGAAGAGAAAGCTATACAACCACATGAAGAGCCAGTCGAAGTTGTGAATTTGGGAACTGAAGAAAACAGAAAAGAGGTCAAGGTAGGGGCTGATTTAGAGGACAGTGTCAAGAGCAGGTTGATCCAGATGTTACGTGACTATGTGGAGATCTTTGCTTGGTCTTATGAAGATATGCCAGGGTTGGATACAGACATTGTGGTTCACCGTTTGCCAGTGAAAGAAGATTGTCGTCCAAAGAAGCAGAAGGTTCGTCGTATGCGTCCTGAAATGTCAGAAAAGATCAAGGCAGAGGTAATGAAACAGTTCAATGCAGGGTTCTTAGCAGTAACTTCCTATCCTCAATGGGTTGCAAATGTGGTACCAGTTCCTAAGAAAGATGGTAAGGTACGTATGTGTGTGGACTACAGAGATTTGAACAAGGCTAGCCCCAAAGATGACTTTCCACTTCCTCATATTGATATTCTGGTAGACAACACTGCTCAGCATAAGGTATTCTCTTTTATGGATGGTTTCTCTGGTTACAATCAAATCAAGATGGCACCTGAAGATATGGAGAAGACAACATTTGTGACACAGTGGGGCACTTTTTGTTATAAGGTGATGCCATTTGGTTTGAAGAATGCAGGGACAACATATCAGCGTGCTATGGTGGCTTTGTTTCATGATATGATTCATCATGAGATAGAGGTATATGTGGATGATATGATAGCCAGATCTCAAAATGAAGAGCAACATCTTGAACATCTGCACAAGTTGTTTGAGAGGTTGAAGAAATACAAGTTGAGGTTGAATCCGAACAAGTGTACTTTTGGAGTTAGATCTGGAAAGCTCCTGGGTTTCATTGTCAGTGGAAAAGGTATTGAAGTGGATCCTGCCAAAGTGAAAGCTATACGAGAGATGCCAGCTCCCCGTACTGAGAAGGAGGTTAGAGGTTTCTTGGGACGATTGAACTACATTGCAAGATTTATTTCCCAATTAACTACCATCTGTGAGCCAATCTTCAAGTTGTTGAAGAAAGATCAGGTGATGGAATGGAATGATGAGTGCCAGACTGCCTTTGATGAAATCAAGAGATACCTGCTAGAACCACCAATTTTGATGCCACCAGTTGATGGAAGACCCTTGATTATGTACTTAACAGTGTTGGACAACTCAATGGGGTGTGTGTTGGGGCAACATGACGAGTCTGGTCGAAAAGAGCAGGCAATATACTACCTTAGCAAAAAGTTTACCGACTGTGAAACAAGATATTCACTGCTCGAGAAAACTTGCTGCGCTTTGGCATGGGCTGCTCGCCGACTAAGACAGTATATGTTGACCCATACTACCTTATTGATTTCGAAGATGGATCCAATCAAGTACATATTTGAGAAACCTGCTCTCTCCGGAAGAATTGCAAGATGGCAAATGATCTTGACAGAATATGATATACAGTATACTACTCAGAAGGCCATTAAAGGAAGTGTTGTTGCTGATCATTTGGCTCATCAAGCAGTGGATGATTACCAGTCAATGAATTTTGAGTTCCCTGATGAAGATATTATGATTATTACCAAAGAACCTGGACAATATGACGGACCTGAACAAGGATCCCGATGGACTATGGTTTTTGATGGTGCCTCTAATGCACTTGGTAATGGTGTTGGTGTTGTGATTAGTTCCCCGGAAGGTTGTCATACCCCGATTACTGCCAGACTTTGTTTCCATTGTACCAATAACATGGCTGAGTATGAGGCATGTATCCTGGGTATTAAAGCTGCTATTGATATGAAGATTCAGTTCCTTGATGTGTATGGAGATTCAGCCCTGGTAGTAAGTCAGATTAAAGGAGATTGGGATACCAAGCATGATAACCTCATTCCTTACAGAGAGCATGTGTTGTCTTTGATCCCGCATTTCAAAGAGATTACCTTTGGACACATTCCACGAAGAGAGAATCAGTTGGCAGATGCATTGGCCACCATGGCATCCATGTTTGAGATTAGTTGGGATGATGAAGCTCCCAAGATTACCATTGATAAATTTGAGAAGCCTGCATACTGCAATGAGATTGACACTGAAGGGCTAGAGGAGAAGCCTTGGTTCTATGAAGTAAAAAGATATCTTGAAGCTCAGGAGTTTCCTGAAGGGGCATCTGTCAAAGATAGGAAGTTTCTGAGAAGGTTTTCTGCTAAGTTCTTTCTGAGTAATGGCATTCTGTATAAGCGTAATCATGATTCAACTATGCTTCGTTGTGTGGATAAGAAGGAAGCTACATAAATTATGGAAGAGATGCATGATGGGACCTTTGGCACTCATTCTAGTGGTCATACCATGGCAAAGAAGATTTTGAGAGCAGGTTACTATTGGTCTACCATGGAAGCTGATTGCTATCAACACTCCAGAACTTGTCACAAATGTCAAATCTATGCTGATAAAGTCCATGTACCTCCATCACCATTGAATGTGTTGACTGCTCCTTGGCCCTTTGCCATGTGGGGCATTGATATGATTGGTGAGATCAAGCCTACTGCTTCTAATGGGCATCGTTTCATCCTGGTTGCTATTGATTACTTCACGAAGTGGGTGGAGGCAGCTTCATTTGCATCTGTTACTAAGAATGTTGTGGCTCGATTCATTAAGAACAATCTCATATGTAGGTATGGCATCCCTGAAAGGATTATCACTGACAATGGCTCTAATCTGAACAATACTATGATTACTGATCTCTGCACGCAGTTCAAGATTAAGCACCACAACTCTTCTCCGTATCGTCCAAAGATGAATGGGGCAGTTGAAGCTGCTAATAAGAACATTAAGAAGATTATACAGAAGATGACTGTTACTTACAAGGATTGGCATGAGATGTTACCATTTGCTCTTCATGGTTATCGTACTACAATACGTACTTCAACAGGGGCAACCCCATTCTCTTTAGTCTACGGTATGGAAGCAGTTCTGCCCATTGAAGTTCAGATCCCCTCCTTAAGAATTATGAAGGATGCAGGCTTGGATGAAGATGAGTGGATTCAGACTCGACTGGACCAGATAAATTTGATTGATGAGAAGAGGTTAGCAGCAGTTTGTCATGGTCAGATGTACCAGAAACGGATGATCAAAGCTTTTAACAAGAAGGTTAAGCCAAAGGTATATCAGGCTGGTGACTTGGTAATCAAGCGTATCATATTACCACAGGGTGATCCTAGGGGCAAGTGGACTCCAACATATGAAGGACCATTTGTAGTCAAGACAGTGTTCTCAGGAGGTGCCATGATATTGACTACAATGGATGGTGAAGATTTCCCACAGCCTGTAAACGCAGACATAGTTAAAAAATACTACGCATAAAAAGAGACCCGCTAGGTTGACAGGCCTAGGCAAAAATAAGGGCATCCCGGCAAACCAAAAGGGTTTGGGCAAAAATTAGGGATATATATGAAAAGATGTACACCCGGCAAGTCGAAAACCTGAAAAGGCGGCTTGGGCAAAAAAGGGTATCCCGGTGGATTGAAAACCTGAAAGGGCAATCCAGGCAAAAGTTAGGGATTAAAGCGTATGACTATGTCTCGTTTAGATCACTCATGAAACTGCAACCAGTTGTACTACTTATTCAAGCTCGAACAGATAAAGCTCAATTCAATCGTTTCCGTCTCAACAGCAAGAAGATGAGATACTTGAGTGGCAATAGTAGAATTGAAACTCAATAGGATTGTTTCCCACATAGCTGACTCTTTTGTAAAACTTTATGACAAAATCCTCTTACTAGGGTTTATGTCTCCTTGTACAAACTTACCCGTGTATGGGTCACTTTTGATATAAATAAATTCCATCTTTTGAATCCAGATTTACTTTTACCCTATTTACATAAGCGAAACGTCCATTGGTTGTGTTTGAATGTGTGTATGCTTTTAATATGATTGATGTTTACCAGAAATGCATGAAAATGCAGTAATAGTATTTACTAAGGACGAACGAGGGAAGGATTTCAACGAAGCTTCGCCGGTTCACCTTTACAAGGCAGTTACAAACCCTCAGTAGGACAAGTCCATCTTCATAAAGTCTGATCTCCCCTGGAATTTATATCCATCTCTTTTATCCTCATACGGATGTACGGGAAATTACTTTCCAATAAGGGTACGACGAACAAAGACGGGATGTTATACTTATCCTACTATCAAACAAAGACGAAGGTTATATATGCCTTACTATCCCCAACAACGGGAGGTTATATATACCTTACCATCCCCAGCAACGGGAGGTTATACTTATCTACCTTACTATCCCCAGCATACGGGAGGTGATATGAACCTTATTATCCCCAGCATCCGGGAGGTTATATATACCTTAATACCCTCAGCATATGGAAGGTTATAACAACGAATCGGGATATCCAGACGCTTCCGGCAGTATCATATCATACATACATCATTTACATCATACCATAACATACATATCCATAGACATATAGTACATTACCTAAGTACATCATATCATACATGCATACATAAAGCATAAACTAATGTTATTATATAGAATGCTACTTTGTTTTCAGGTTAATTATCCAACAAACAAGCTTATGATCTTTGGGACTGCTTTATTGTAACCTCAGGGTTACTTTATCCTCCTGATGAGCTTCTTATTACTTTGGGACTGCTTTATTAACATCTCATGACTTCAAGACTGCTTTAGAGCTATTCATTGCTCTATCCTCCTGAAATCATATCATTACTTCAAGACTGCTTTAGAGCTATTGATTGCTCTATCCTCCTGAAGACATATCACATTATTATTTCAAGACTGCTTTAGAGTTATCATTGCTCTATCTTCCTGAAATCATATTACTACTTCAAGACTGCTTTAGAGCTATTGATTGCTCTATCCTCCTGAAGACATATCACATTATTATTTCAAGACTGCTTTAGAGTTATCATTGCTCTATCCTCCTGAAATCATATTATTACTTCAAGACTGCTTTAGAGCTATTGATTGCTCTATCCTCATGAGGTCATATTACTACTTCAAGACTGCTTTAGAGCTATTCATTGCTCTATCCTCCTGAAGCCATCTTATTATTTCAAGACTGCTTTAGAGCTATTTATTGCTCTATCCTCCTGAAATCATTACTTCAAGACTGCCTTAGAGATATTGATTGCTCTATCCTCCTGAAGTCATATTACTACTTCAAGACTGCTTTAGGGTTATCATTATTGATTGCTCCATCCTCATGAAGACATGCTGTTACATCATTATTACTCCAGACTCCTGACAGCTTTCATTATACAAGCCCACTCAATCATATTCAACTAGTCATCTGTATCACTCTAATGCACTGATGAGTGCAAATTTTTGGGCTTTTGTGTTCAATCCCCTTCAACCTTCCAGGTCACGACTGGCAAATATACCAATCTAACCCCTCAGGTTTCAGAAAATTGAACAGGGGCAGCTGTTGCACCCCAAAATTTTCCCTCACAATACAAGACTTTGTGTTCTAAGAATGTTCACAAGGTTCACAAATTTCTCAACATTTCCATAACCTTTCATGAGGTTCATAAAGTCCATGAGCTACTTTATGAAGGTTCACAAGGTTCACAAATTCCACAATGCTTTCAAAACCTTTCATGAGGTTCAGGAAGTCTACAAGTCACTTCTTGAAGGTTCACAAGGTTCACAAGCTTCTCAACATTCACAAGACCTTTCATGAGGTTCATGAAGTCCACAAGTTACTTCTTGAAGGTTCACAAGGTTCACAAGTTTCACAAAGATTACAAAGCTTCCCTGAGGATCATGAGGTCTACAAAGCCACTTCATGAGGTTCACAAGGTTCACAAGCTTCACAATACTTCCCATGAGTATCACAAGACACTTTATGAAGGTTCACAAAGTTCACAATTGGTCAAAGAAGTTGACAATTCCCTCAGACAATGCACCTCCTAAGCAGTGCATCCAAAACTAGGGTTTTGACTTTAATCAGGCTAAATGGATTTCCAATACTTCAAGTGAGCTTCATATCATCCTATATGTGTTCAATAATCCCCATGTCAAGTTTCAATACTTTTCTCAAAAGTTTGCTCAGTCAGATGATCAGATAAGTCAAAATTAGTCAATGCAGTTAAAAAGTCAAACTGAGATCAACTATTGTCAAACCAAAGTCAAACTTCATGATTTTTTGCCAACATCAATTATATAAAGTAAAATTCATCATTTGATCAAGGGTTGATCATGATTCATCAAGGAGATTCCAGATCATCAATAATCAGGAGTTTCTAAATTAGGGTTTCCTCAGTAAAAGTCAACTGAACTTTGACCAGCCATAACTTTCACATACTTCATCACCAAGTCTCCATCCAAAGCTCATTTTGAAGGAAATTGAATTCTCTACAACTTTGATGTTGAAGGTTAAGCCCAAAAATGCTTCATTTGAAAGATATGACCTAAGACATTATAGGTCATTTCAAAAGTCAACAAAAAGTCAACAACTTCAAAAGGACATAACTTGAGATTGGTAAATGATATGGACCTGAAACCAATGGGGTTGTTTAAAGGACTCTTCAAGCTTTCCAAAAAGTCCAAGAACACCCTCATACCTTTAAAATTGAGGGAGATGTGCCCCTGCAAAGTTGGGCAATTTTGTGATGGTTTATGTTGAAAATGGAGGCTTAGAAGTATTTCTTTCCAAATGGGCTGCCTAATTTATGACCCAATCCATCTCATAACATGGTGCACGACCCAATTGACCAAAATTCATCATTTTTATTATTTTTTATTTATTTATTATGGATTTAATTCATAAAAATCATTTTAAATAAATAAAAAATATGAAAATCTATTTTTGGGTGAAGATATTGTTTCTAAAAATTCATAATTATTGATTGGAGTCAAAGAGGAATGAAATCATGTGAATTGTCCCAAAATAGCAAGTCATAATGCACAAATATTTGACTTTTAACACTTGATCAATTTCAATCTTTTTGGATCAAAGTTTCCACTAAATCAATCAAACTTTTGACCTAGAATGACTCACATATATATGCATAACAAAAACCCTAGCCTCATTCACGAATTGAGCAGCTCAAAGGTAAGTTTCACTTCAAAAAAATTCAAGCAAAATTCAATTTTCGGATTCATCATCAAGGAGTGTTTAAAGGTATTTTGCAGACATAGGAGGTTGCTTTGGACCTTACTAAACCTATCTCAATCATCAAGAACCTCTGAAAGTCACTCATATGCCATGGCCGAACGCATTTTCATCTCCCTAATATTTTTTTCGATTCTGCTTGTTTATGCATTATTAATGAATTTTGTTTGCGCTTTTGTGTTTGTGATGATGCTTGGAACAATTCTGGACAACTCAATTGGATTTTCGTGACCTAATAAGGAGGCGGCCATTGTTAGGGTTTAGCTCTTGAAGTTAGGGTTTGATGATTCAATAAGCTTAAATAAATTCTAAGAACATGGGAATGTTCTATGAGACCCAAGGATTCCAAAACCCTAATCAATTTCATAAATCAGTATTGTTTGGTATGAGTTTGGTTTTTCGCAGGTTGAAAAGCATGAAGAACTCGCAGGAATGTTCGTAGCCAAATTCGCAGGAAAAAACGCAGTGCATGAGGTAGAAGAAGGTCATTCCCGCGCGCTGGAAAATTCAAATATTGGTGAAAATATGTTTTGAATTGTTGCTGTTTGGTTATCACATGTATGCTTGTGGCCCAGTGGAAGGAGGCGTAGGTATGCTGGCCATGTGACTTGTGTTCGAACCCTGCTTGGACCATTGTTTTATTTTATTTTTCAGGGTAAAAGGAGGCATAATATATTATGATTCAAGGCCATTCAGCTAACAGATTGGCTCTTCCAGCCGGGTGGTGATGCGTACACTTGCGAATGTAAAGGTCCTGGGTTCAATCCCTGCCCCAGGCCTTTTGGTTTTTTTTGATTTTTCTGGATTTTGCATCATAAGGAACAAAACAAATCTCTGTCTCTCATCTCTTGCCTGCGCGCCAGTGGCCTAGTGGTTGTTATGCTTGCTGGAAATCAAGCTGGCCTGGGTTCAAATCCCAGCCAGGTAAGTTTCCATATTTTTTTTTCCTTTTATTTGCATTATAACATTAAAATTAAATATATATATATTATACATGTTTTTTTAAAACAATAAAAATAATAATGAAATATGTATGCTATCTTTTTTCAAAAAATATATTTTTTAAATTATGTTTCACTATTTTTTTGTATTTAATTTATAATATGTATATATAAATTAGAATAAATTTTGTATATATATAAACCCTAATTCTCAAATCCTAAAAAATATATTTCAATTAAACCCTAATTGTATTTATTTTCTAATTGATGATCTTTAAAATAATTCTAATTTATTTGTAAATATAGTTATAATTCAAATTAATTTTCTTTTAATGTTTAGAAATAATTTAATTTAGGATAATTATATTTTTTTTTATATGGTTAAAAATAATTTATAAATATAATAACTAATAGAATTAAATTTTAAATATGATATTTAAAATCTATCTTTTTCTTATAAATATATGTTAATAATAATCAAAATTTTGTAATACATCTGAAAATAATTTAATAATTAGTATATGAATTAAAAATTATTTAGTTGTGTATGTTAATTTCTTCTTATATTATTTTTGGTTTCTATTATTACTATTGACTATATTGTTACTAATTTTTGCTTATTATAATTTTATTAACCTTTTAATTAATTTTTATTATTAACCATATTATTATTTATTATTCTAGTTTTATGTTTCTAACCTTATTTATTATTTCTAATTGTTATTATTATTATTACTAACCCATTTATAATTCAATTATGTTTATTTTGCTAATCTTATTTATTATTATCACTAACCCCTTTATTATTTATATTTTATTATTTATTGCTTATTATTTAATTTGCTATTTTATTTATTATCATTATAATTTTGTAATTGTTTCTCGGTTGTAATTTTGTAATTATTTTAATTATTTTTACTATGGTTAGTAATTAGGGAGTGTAGTAACATGTATGCAATATTTAAAAATGAATTTAGATAATTTTTAATCATAAGATAATTAAAATAAACACTCACACACACGTAAGTCGATTTTAAAATCGCCGTCTCACTTTCTAAGGTTATCCCTCAAGTTGCCTACGAATAATGGTTAAGTGGGGTGTATAAAGCAAGTCCCTCGAAAGAAAATCATCAAAGTCCCTTATGGTTGCCTTTACGGATCGAGTCCCTTCGAAATAAATGATGATAGTCCCTCCTTTGTGCTTATTACACCCCACAATGGCCTTCAAAATCAGAATGTCCCTCAAATGTCCCTTTACATCCAAAGTAAGGACTACCTACTTCTTAATAGTAGGGATAGTCTTACTAAGGAAAGAATAAAGAATAAGAAAGACCTTAAACATTAGGGTAGGTTACTCCTAGGTACTTGCTCATTTCAAAACTTTTTCACACTTAAACAAAATTCTAACAAAATTTTCAAACAAGTTTTTTACACATCCATACATGGATTATTATTAAACTATTCTGAAATTTTTTTTATTCACACACTACAATTTCAAAAACAATTTAAAGTGAGCTTAAGTACCTAAGAGCCCATGGATAACCATGGATGAAAAGGATGCTAATACCTTCCCTTTTCATAACCTACCCCCCGGACCCAAAATATTCTCTAAGGTCTTTCCTGTTCTTTTATAACCTTTCCTTTTGGATAAAATAAAAGTCGGTGGCGACTCTTGCTATCCGCAACATAACTAAAAGTCAGTTCTCCCACCGTGTTACACCGTGTTCCATCCAAAAAGGTTGATAAGACACCATATGAGATATGGAGTGGTAAGAAACCACATATGTCTTACATGAAGATTTGGGGTTGCGAAGTTTACGTCAAACGACAAATTTCAACCAAGCTTGAGCCCAAATCTGACAAATGCTTATTTGTGGGGTATCCTAAAGAAACAAGAGGATATTACTTCTACAATCCTTCTGAGGGCAAAGTGTTTGTCGCTCGAACTGGAGTCTTTCTGGAAAGGGATTTTATTTCCAAAGGAAACAGTGGGAGGAAAATAGAGCTTGAAGAAATTCAAGAATCACAAAACATTGAAACACCTATGGAGGGACTAGAGCAGGAAACACAAGTAGTTGTGGAAGAGCAACCTGCTCAAGTAGAACAAGACCAGCGTAGGTCAAGCAGGATACGTCACCAACCTGAGAGATATGGATATCTCATAAGTGATCAGGGTGATGTATTACTCATGGATCAAGATGAGCCTGTGACCTACAAAGAGGCCATAACTGGTCCTGAGTCTGAGAAGTGGCTAGAAGCCATGAAATCTGAAATGGATTCCATGTACACAAACCAGGTTTGGACCTTGGTAGAACCTCCTATAGGAGTTAACCCTATAGGATGCAAGTGGGTCTTCAAGAAGAAGACTGACATGGATGGTAAGGTACATACCTATAAAGCAAGACTGGTTGCAAAAGGCTATAAACAAATTCATGGGGTTGACTATGATGAAACCTTTTCACCAGTTGCAATGCTTAAATCTGTTCGGATTTTACTTGCCATCGCTGCATATCATGATTATGAAATATGGCAGATGAATGTCAAAACTGCTTTCCTTAATGGGAATCTTCTTGAGGATGTGTACATGACACAACCTGAAGGATTTGACATACCACAAGATGCCCAAAAGATATGCAAGTTACAGCGATCAATCTATGGATTGAAGCAAGCTTCCAGAAGCTGGAATCTTCGTTTTGATGAAACCGTAAAACAATATGGATTCATCAAAAATGAAGATGAACCTTGTGTCTACAAGAAGGTTAGTGGGAGCATGATCGTGTTTCTGGTATTATATGTAGATGACATATTACTCATTGGAAACGATGTCCCTACCTTGCAACAGGTGAAGACTTGGTTAGTGAATTGTTTTTCTATGAAAGACCTAGGTGAAGCAGCCTATATATTAGGAATTAGGATCTATAGAGATAGATCACAAAAACTGCTTGGCCTAAGTCATAGTACATACATAGATAAAGTGTTGAGACGCTTTAATATGCATGATTCCAAGAAAGGATTCATACCTATGCAACATGGTCTGTGTTTATCAAAAACACAATCCCCTTCAACTAAGGAAGAAAGGGATCGCATGAATAAGATTCCATATGCATCTGCAATAGGATCTATCATGTATGCCATGTTATGTACTCGACCAGATGTCTCGTATGCATTAAGTGCAACGAGTAGGTACCAATCTGATCCCGGTGATGCTCACTGGGTAGCTGTCAAGAATATCCTTAAGTACTTGAGAAGGACTAAGGATTCATTCTTGATATATGGAGGTCAGGAAGAGCTTGATGTAATTGGTTACACTGATGCTAGCTTCCAGACAGATAAGGATGATTTTAGATCACAATCTGGTTATGTGTTCTGTCTCAATGGTGGCGCTGTGAGCTGGAAAAGTTCAAAGCAGGAAACAGTTGCTGATTCTACAACTGAGGCCGAGTATATTGCTGCCTCAAATGCAGCAAAGGAAGCTGTTTGGATCAAGAAGTTCATTAGTGAACTTGGCATAGTCCCTAGCATTGTGGATCCCATTGGTTTATATTGTGATAACAATGGTGCTATCGCACAAGCTAAGGAGCCTAGATCTCACCAACGATCCAAACACATACTTAGGCGTTATCACCTCATTCGAGAGATAATCGATCGGGGAGATGTGAAGATATGCAGAGTACCTACACTTGACAATATTGCTGACCCATTAACAAAGCCTCTTGCGCAACAGAAGCATGATGGTCATACTAGATCTATGGGTATTAAGGGTATGCCTAATTGGCTCTAGTGCTAGTGGGAGATTGTTGGTGTAAGCCCTAGAGGCCAATACTTTTTGGTACTTGTATCAGATTATTCGTTTAATAATAAAAGGCATTTCTTTATTATGTTTGTCTTTCAGAATAATAAAGTCCCTAGAATAGTTAGTCTGTTTAATGAAATGTTAAGTGTGACTTAATCATGAGATCCCATTAAACATAAAGACATTATTCTTAAAATATCCGTAGTCAAGCTTTATTGCAAAGTGGGATAACATTAAAGCATTGAGACTATTATGAAGATAGACTGATGATCACATCTCATGGATCATGGATAAAGAGTTATCAAGTCTTGACATAGGTATAAATATTAGGAGTAATATTTATACCGGATTGACCCGCTATGAGAATACTACATAGTATGTTATGCAAAGTGTCATAAGTTATTCTCATGGTGATAATGGTGTATTACCACCCTTCGACCTGAAACCACTATGGACCCTAGATGTAGAGTCGGGTGCTTTATTGCTGATCAAACATTATCCGTAACTGGATGATCATAAAGACGGTTGATGGGCACTCCACGAAGCATGCTGAGGGACATGAGTGTCCTAGATGGAATTTGCCAATCCTGCATAACAGGAGAAATGTCTAAGGGCCCAATATTGAACTGGACAAGGATGACACAGTGTATGCCTTGTGTTCAATATAGACATAGGGGCAAAAGGGTAATTGTACAAACATATATTATCACGAAAAAGGTTTTGTCAGATCACATGACACTTTCGTGACTTGGGTAGCAGTGATGTGTTGCTAGATACCGCTCACTGTTTATTATGTTAAATATATAATTTAATATAATTACCAACGTTACGAAATCCTACAGGGTCACACACATAAGGACAGTTTGATGAGAGATAGAGAAATCAAAGGAACATCGTAAGGTACGGTGCACTTAAGTGAAAAATAGAAATTCGGATAATATAATAATAATTATTGTTATTTTATAATGGTTATAAAATAATAATAAAATAAATATATTTATTATAATAATAGTTATTATAATAGTATATAATATTATTATGGATCATGTGAATTGGGCTTTTAGCCCGCAGCCCACAAGAGAGTCTATAAAAGGAACCCTTGTGATGAAGCTTTCATTTGATGCAATTTCGTTTTTGATTCTCTTTTCTCACTCAAATAATTCCGTTCGTAAAGCAGCTAGCACTGTGACCGGAAGTTGTTCGTGTGGACTGAGTAGAGGCGTTGCACTTCATCAACGCTTGTGATCGCTGCATCAAAGATCTGAATCTCCACAAAGAGGTAACGATTCTATCACTGACCATGCTCATTCGTAAGGATCACTAAAGGAAAATTTTTGTTTTCCGCTGCGTTTAGATCGCAATTTTCCTTCAGAAAGTGGCAGAGACACAATTGGGTTATGACAGAGTCCTGATTCAGAATGGGGATCAGTGACGTTCATGGTTTGAAGGGGAACCATCAGTGAGTGAACTAAATCAGTACCTATGATGTCCAAATTGGTACCACATGCATAATGAGTCGAGGAGTTGATGCATTGTATACATATCTACTTTGGGATCGAGTTATTATTATTATTAATGTATTGTTGTGAATGATGTTCATGAATTGATGATTGTTTGATTTTGCTCGATTGAGATTTGAGTAAATTGTTGATTATTGTGAATAATTCATACTTTGATGATTGTTATCAATGATGCTACCCTTGGTATCTTCTGGACCACTAACATATTTTGAATGTATTCTCACACTTGTTTGCTTTGTTGTGGTGTTCTGTACTCTCTTGGAGTACAAATATCAGGTATATGAGTAGTTGCTTTATGAGCTGGAGGATGACAGTGAGGCCTTTTCATTTATTTATCGTTTTTCCGATTCATTTAGTTTTTCGTTAAAACTATGATATGTAACACTGAGACGAGTTGCTTTGTTACATGTTATGCTATTGAGATCAATAAATGGCTTCTTTGAAGTTTTTCGATGTTGCGCTACTATTTGATATATGTCATAATTAAGAAAGACGTAGGATGTGAATGTGTAACACTAAGGTTGTGTAAAATCATATGTTTTATTTTCTTAAATCAATGATGTCGAATTTAGGGTGTTACAAGAAATATTAAAAGACTTAACATGTATTCCCAAGGCCGAAAGAGCGAAAAATACCATTAGATGAATCAATCATACTATATAGCACCACTATTTGAGGCGCCCTATAATGGAAGAACCAACTACAAAATTTATAGTTGCATGGAATACCCGCATCAAATGTTGTGTTGTCCGTGGAGGACGCGTGAGATATTTAGAGATATTATGTCCTTGTTGCTAGTAGTAATTACAAAACTTTTTATTGCAGCTACGTGCAATATGTCCAAATTATTTGCAAGAGAAGCACTTAATTTGTCTCATATCACAACCATTACCTCTACTTTGAGAGGAATATGCAACCATCACATGATTAGTAATGACAACTTCATTAGACATTACTCGGTAATAAAACATTGTTCCTCCTTTAGAAGTTCTCCGACACATGTATTTAAAGAATAAATGAGATTTCTATTAAGAAAAGTGCCTCTGACAACTTTAAATTAAGGGCGAAGTTTCATGAGAAATTGATCTTAACTACTTGTGTTTCAAACCTCTTAGATAGCTGCAGGAGAAGTCTTGGTAACATCATCATATATAAGAGCATAATGTTCTATCCACAGATTCAGAAAACTAGAGTAATATTCTTGAATAGATAAAATACCTTGTTTGTAAATAGAGGTGTTCAAAATCAAACTGATCCAATAGAAAATCTCAAACCAAACCGAAACCGCAAAAAAATGTATTTCGTTCGGATTTGTTTGAGCCATTTTTTTTTACCAAAACCACTCGGTTTGATTTACGTTTTGTATTTTGGAAACCGAACTAAACCAAATCAAACCGTATTGTGTTACAATCCAAACTTCATTTATCTGACATCCAACCCTAAACCCAAACTTATTATGCTTTAACCTAATAAATATTCTCTTACTCACACTTAGGGTTTTACTTTCAGTCTTCTCAAATCTCTTCTAATAATATCGCACATTCTTCTCCTCTTCTTTATCATGTACATCTCATCTCTTCTACTCTAATTTCTCATCTCTTATGTTCTTTATTATCAAATTCTCATTTTAAAGTTATTGTTTTCTTTTCCAATTACGTTTCTATCACATATTTCTTCTCTAATCTCGAATCTCTTATACTTTCTTTATCATATTATCTAATCTCTTATCTCCTACGTTTTTTATTATAATATTTTTTATATTGTTTTATACTACTATTTTTTGTTTTTAATTTCACCTTTTTAAAAAAAAATTTATTCTTGTATATTGAATGAGAATATTGAATTGAGAAGTTTTTGTATAAATATGATGAGTTTTACTGCTATTTGATAATGCATGAATGACTAAACACAGTTATATTGTTCTTTATAGATATATGTATGACTCAATAAATATCCTATAAAAATCGAACAAACCCAAACCGTATTGGTGTAGTTTGATTTGGTTCGATTTTATTTCTAAAAACCAATCGAATCAACCGAACCACATACTTTTCTTTCTAGCAGTTCAAATGATTTTTAACGTCAGAACCATCTAAACCGTACCGCGAACACACTCGTTGTAAATACATTTGAAAATAGTTCCACATTTTTTAAGTAATTGGAAATGAGGACAAATTATTGATTATTGATAATCAATAGTATCTTTAGTTAACCACCCATCTAAAACAATATGTGATTTGCCTATTCACATAATTTTGAATTGAAATTCCCAAATTTACTCTAATTTTTCTCAATATCATGTAGTTCAAACCCTTGATTCAGTTGTTTTGCCGATCAATCTAGAAGCAAAGATGAATATAATTACTAGCATTGCTTCAAACGTGACATTACCCGTCCTTCGGGAATTCACTTATGTATTGATGTACAATCAAAACCTCATCAATCTCGAGTCTCAGATTCAGAAGCTTCAGAGGGAGGAGAAAGAAATGCGGCACAGTGTTGAAGCTGCCAAACGGAACGGCGAGGAGATCGAAGACACCGTGCACGACTGGTTTCTTAGAGGCCAAGCAACCATAGAGGAGGCACAAAAGTTTCTTGACGGACAAGATAAAGAGAGAGTTGGATGCTTAGATTTGTACTCTAGGTATAAGAAGAGTCAGAGAGCGAAAACGCTAGTGGATCTGATTTGTGAGATAAAAAACGAAACGTTTGATCGGATTTCGTATCGTTGTGGTTTGAAATGCAATTTTAGTTCTAGTGCGAGAGGTTATGTTGATTTGGAATCGAGAACGGAAATGTTGAATGAGATTATGACTGTGTTGAAAGAGGATTCGAATGTTCATATGGTTGGTTTGTATGGAATGGCTGGTGTAGGTAAAACTGCATTGGTGAAGGAGCTAGCATGGAGAGCTGAGAATGATGGTGTGTTTGATCTTGTAGTGATGGCGAATGTTACGAATTCTCCTGACGTGGGAATGATTCGAGCCGAAATAGCTGATGGATTAGGGCTTAGGTTTGATGAGCTGACTGAGAGGGGAAGGGCGAGTCGGTTACATCAAAGGATTAGGCAAGAGATGACGATTCTTGTGATATTGGATGATGTTTGGGGGAAGCTTAGTTTAACCGAGGTTGGTGTTCCTTTCGGCGATGATCATGAAGGTTGTAAAGTATTGGTGACGTCGAGAGATCTTAATGTGTTGACTGCTAACTTAGGTGCAAAGAAGGTTTATAGACTTGAAGTTTTGTCAGAGGATGAGAGTTGGAGTTTGTTTGAAAAGAGGGGAGGGGATGTTGTTAAAGATCTTAGTATTCAACCGGTAGCAATGAAATTAGCCAAAAATTGTGCTGGTTTGCCGCTTTTGATTATTAATTTGGTGGAGACATTGAAGAAAAAAGATTTATATGCTTGGAATGATGCACTTGAGCAGTTAACGAATTTCGATTTTGATGGATGTTTTTATTCGAAAGTGCATTCAGCTATCGAACTAAGTTACTATCATTTAGAAAGTCAAGAACTTAAAACTTTCTTCCTTCTGTTAGGTTCAATGGGAAATGCTTACAACATAAAAGATATGCTTGTGTTTGGTTGGTGTTTAGGTTTGCATAAACACGTTGATACGTTGGCAGATGGAAGAAACAACCTTTACAAATTAATAGACAACTTGAGAGATGCTTGTTTTTTGCTCCAAGGTGAAATAGATTCAGTTGCGGCGCTTGAAGTTGTACGCAATGTGGCTGCATCCATCGGGTCAAAGGTCAAGCCGTTCTTTACCGTGGAGAGGAACGCCGAATTAAAAGAATGGCCGAGAAAAGATGTTTTGAAAAATTGTCATCATATTTTCTTGGATTGGTGTTTGATCAATGAACTTCCAGAAAGGTTAGAATGTCCTAACTTGAAGATACTCAAAATTCACTCTCAAGGTAACTATTTGAAAGTTCATGATAATTTCTTTGATCAAATGAAAGAACTTAAGGTACTAAGTTTAGGAGGTGTGAATTGTACTCCATCACTTCCTTCGTCTCTCGCTCTTTTGACAAATCTTCAAGCACTCACTCTATGTAAATGCATTTTGGAAGACATTACTATTGTTGGAGACATCACAGGTTTAGAGATTCTTAATCTCGAGAATTCCGAGCTTAGAGTGATCCCTCCTGAAATAGGCCATTTGATTAATCTCCGGTTACTAGATTTGACCGATTGCTCAAAACTAGAAATAGTGCCTCACAATCTGATATCTAGCCTCACAAGCTTAGAAGAACTCTATATGGGAATGTCTAACACTCAATGGGAGGTTAATGTTAAAGACATCGAAAAACAAAACAATAATTCAATTCTAGGCGAGTTGAGAAATCTGCATCACCTATCAACTTTGAATATGCAGATAAACGATACATCAATTTTTCCGAGAGACCTGATTTCCTTCGGAAAACTAGAAAGTTACAAGATTTTGATTGGAGATGGATGGAAATTTTCGGAGGATGAATCCGAGAACTACAAAAATTCAAGAGTTCTTAAGCTAAATTTGAGCATGGATTCAAGCATTCTTATGGATTACGGAATAAAATTGTTGATGGCTCACGCCGAAGATTTGTATATAGCTGAACTGAAGGGTAAGTATTTAGTCTTTTGTATCAAGTCAGTTTCAAACATATTTCGCTATAATAATGTTTTTTTTATCTAATATCGCATAACTTTAACAGATGTCAAAGATGTATTATATGAATTAAACGATGAAGGATTTTCGCAATTGAAGCATCTGAATATTCAAAATTGTGACGAAATGGAAGAAATTATTGGATCAACCGTATGGTCTAATCATGATCATGCTTTTCCAAACTTGGAATCTTTGATCATTCACAATATGATGAAATTGGAGAGAATATGCAGTGATCCATTTCCAACACAGGCTTTATTGTTTTTATATTCCTGCAGTTGTAACGTTAGTGCAACATGGGGAACAAAATCATAGAAAAATATGTGTTTGGTTTTTCTAAGGCATGAAGTTTTAATAATGCTTTTACAGAAGTATCCATCTTTTGATAGGGGAATCCCGAGTCCTTATGAGGACGAAAGAATACGTGACAAATATATCGCTTGCGCCATTCCTTTCTATGAATGTGTTTTTTCCACCATGGGCCTTCGCCCCCCCTTCATCGCATAGGCATATATGAAATTATACCATATTGGTGTGAGTATTTGAATGAAGACCCTTATATGGTTTTTTTTCTTTCATCTTTTCAGATTCCACAATGACCCGACGACCTATACAAGGGTAAATGATTAATCTATTTGAAGTCGACTACGACTTTGGGCCTCTTCTAGAACTTCAGCCTTTTAAGGACCAGTTATTTATGATAATCCTAGTCAACTCTGAAGCTCATGTTGTAGTTTGCGACATCAACGACGAAGTGGAAGGGAAATGTGTAGATTTTTTCTCCAAGTATTGGATTTAAGGTCACTTTGTGTTTGGTGACCGTTTTTATGTATATAGTGAAAAAGATGTCCTCCGATGAGGCTCAATATTAGAAGGTTTGGTTGATGAAGTTTATCAACAACCTGGAATATTTAAGGGGAGGTACTACGGTGAAAAATGTTGATAAGAGACACTTGAAATGTCTTATTGACGTCTAATTGCTGATAGGAACTTGCTCTCGGAATAGAGAAAACTATCTTTGGTAAGCAACGAACCTTCGTGCTTTTGATATTTTTAATCTGCATATTCTAATGTATTTTATTTTTCATAATTGCATGTAGAATACATGGATGATGAAAATAAATTTCAAATTTTATGGTCGGTCACAAATGACGTCGTTGCAGAAAACTTGTCAACTTT
This sequence comes from Lathyrus aphaca, assembly GCA_963966055.1. Taxonomy (NCBI): domain Eukaryota; kingdom Viridiplantae; phylum Streptophyta; class Magnoliopsida; order Fabales; family Fabaceae; genus Lathyrus; species Lathyrus aphaca. The sequence continues at coordinate 539,909,001 of OZ014524.1, forward strand.
ATCGAATGTCCCAGGTCTAGCTGCCCGCCATCCACTAAAGGGGTCTGACTCTCGTTCTGCTGAGAGTCACCACTCTCCTCTTATGTCATTACTGATATTTGCAGAAGAAACATGTTGATTCAAATAAAGCTTTCAAAAAAACTGAGTTGACAAAAAAAAAGAGTGTGATCATCATCATAGTGGTGGTATTGGACATTGAAGGCTTGCTACTACATCTTCAACATAAATATGAATAAATTCTTCTCCAAGGTACTTCTCAAGCTGGTAGACAACAATATAAACAATTTCTACAACAACAAAAAAAAGTTCGGAAATCTTGTATGGTTAATTCGATTCATGTCATATATGACGTAGGTTGTCACTTGTCACCAAGCAAACTCAATTTTTTTATAAAGATAAATGGCTAATTAACTAATTACATTACGATGATTAATATGATAATAATGTTTATTTAAATATTAGTTGTATCTTACTGATTCCCTTCTAAAACTGTGATATACACTGCTTCAGCCTCAAATATTAGAAGAAAAAACAAACTTTAAGTGGTACAAAATATATCTTAAAAGTTATATATATATATATATATATATATATATATATATATATATATATATATATATATATATATATATATATATATATATATATATATATATATATATATATATATATATATATATATATATATATATATATATATATATATATATATAAACAAAGTTTAATGGAACAAATACATATATAATACAAATACAAAATAGTAATGGATACAAAATGAAAATATAATGGTGTTTTATGTCCTTACTTATACCAAATTCAAACAACCATGATACTCTCTTCAGCAAATCTGCGAATTCAACATTATAATACAATATAAGGATTTTTTACTATTTAAAGATTTAAGTTATCTTAGACTTTCAGCTAAAAACCCAAAAATATAAAATCCTAAAATATCTAATTTAGTTAATACTACTAAAATAGACATTTCGACACATCTTTGTTTCTGTCAAGCAACCTGCTTCGACACAAGTAATTACAATTTAGTAGGGGTGGCAATAAAATCCATTAAGAGAAAATCCATCCAATCCATCCAATAATTAATCCATCCAATCCATCCATTAAGGAAAAAGTAATTTAATGGATTTGATCCAATCCATCCATCTGTTTTTAGAAATCCATTGGATAATACTTTATTATACTTATTAAATATAATTTTTTATTAAACAATATTAAATATTTAAATTAAATAAAATCTTTTATTAAAAAATATTAAACATTTAATTTTTTTTCTCACACTTCTGAGTTCAGATTCACGCCAATTTCCAATTTCGAACATTCCCAATTTCACAACCCTAATTTCATTTCTTCTTCACCAAACCGTCCGGCGAACCCTCCACCGTCACCGTTCTCGTCCGGCGAACCCTCCATTGTCACCGATCTTGCCCGGCGAACCCTCCATTATCACCGATCTCGTACGACGCTTCAACATCCTTCACCTTTGCTTGAACAGGTTTGTCAATTGATCCTTCTAGGTTTCTCACTTTCTCTGCTTCAAGCTAGATTGAATCTCGTGGCTTGGTTTATTAGTTGCTGCTGCTGTTACGTCTTTGAGTGTTTTATGCAATGTTTTATGTTCTGTTGTCTTTGCACTCATTATTTTGTTCTAATCTTCCAATTTGAGATACAAGCTAATGTTTTATGCAATGCTTTGTGTTTTGTTGTCTTTGCATTCAACATTTGTAGATACAAATATCTACAAATTCTATTTCCATTTTACAAAGTTAAAATCTACCAAAGGATTTACTTTTTTTGGTTGCAAAATCTGCAGTATATAACCGTTATAACCAAAAACCAAAAGCAGTAACTATATATCCACCATTGTGATAAATTCTTATAAGGAAATGATTATAGATTAAATATGAAGATTGTGGAACATATCAATACTTTCCTGAATGAGGCTGCTGGGAAAGTGGTCCAATAATATGTTAGAAATAAGCATTGAAAAGTTTTCTAGATAGAAATTTGGGATCTGCTAGTATTCCATTTCAAGTTGAAATTTTCAACTACCAGTTAACTTCATAGAAACATTGATGTCTCAGCTAGTGTTCTGTGCCAATATTTTTGTGTGTGATGCTGAATATCTTTGAGTTTGTGTAAGCAATGCTACAAAGATGGTTGACGTAATCGTTTAGTTTGATATTGTATATTAGTCTTGGATTTAGTGCTCGATGTGGATTCACGTTTCCGGCTCCCATTGCGAAAGATGTAGCGGGTTTATCTTTGTCAAGAATTGGTTTTCCCGTGCGGTCTATTACGCCTCTTGTTTTGCTTGTTGCTCAGGTTCATTGTTGCTGTCTTGTTTTTCCTTGAATTTTTGTAGAAGGATCTTGTCCTTCCACATGCGTTTCTTCAGCTCCTCATAGTCCACACTTTCTATTTCTGTTTCTGTTCCCTCTTCTGCATAAGGGTCGGTTTCTTCGCTGATCACCACCATTGCTAGCTTCAGTTATTAGAAAGGATAGAACGGATTTGTACGAGAGTTTTGTCTTGTATAGTTGTGTTTATATATGAAGTTTGATGAATGGCGGTGTTTGGAAAATTAAATGGAGATGATAAGGAAACAGCGAATATATTTGCGGAAATGACGGAGTTAGTGTCGGGTGTGTGTCTGTGTGTCCTTTTGGATTGCATGGAGTGTTGTGTTTTATGCATGTTTTGTTCAGTGGTGTGTACGAGTTACAAGATTGATTGTTTTTATCTGATTTCAGTAAAGTATATGACAATGATATGAGTATGATTCAGAGGAAGGTGATGATTGATGAGTGATTTTTTTTGACTCAATATTTTATGAGAATATGAGTGATTGATTGATGAGTTTGTGTGTGTGTAAATGATTAAAGGACCACTTGCTTTGAGGCTGAAAATGGTAATTAAGTAGCAGAAAAGACTTAAGAACTTGAGTGCTTAAAGTGGGAATGCATTATTAAAGCAACTGCTTAAAATGGTTGTCATGATTATACATACCTTGTACACAGGACCAAATCCTCCTTGTCCAAGTTTATTGGATGAATGGAAGTTGTTTGTAGCAGTTGCAAGCTTTTCAAAATTAAATAGCAATAGCTCCTGTAGCTTAGCTTGTGACAATTCACCAATTACATTTTCACTTGTGTGCTCCTCAGGTTTTTCGATTTTGTGGAAATGAAAAATCCTATGCTGCTTCTGTTTTCTCTCTGAATCATTCAAGTATCACAGTTTAACAGGAGTGGCAAAAATAAAACATGTGTTATTCCATATTCCACTACAATGATACTTACCTGATTTTGAAGCCTTTCTCCAAATGAAATACGCAGCAGTCGCAATAATGATAATTCCTATTGAAACTGACACTGCAATGATGATTGTTACTTTATGCCCTTTATCTGTAATCAGGGAAGAATAAAAATGTCAAAACAATAACGTCTGACAAATGAGAAAATACTAACATAACCAATATTACCTGATACGCGAATGTATAGATCAGTTCCTCCGGTTTGGAATTGTTGTATATCAATTAGGTTTCCATTCCAAGACAAACAACTGAAACTGATATCAGCCATGTACAAATAGGCAGTACAAGAGCAATTCATCAAACACTGGTTTTTGCATTCGTCTTGTTCCATAGATGTTAATTCTGCAAAATCGGGTATTTTTACATTACTCAATTCATCAAACACTGGTTTTTGTCATCCTGTCTTTCTCAAAATGAAAACCGTTAATATAAAGAGTTCCCATATTTTCTATCCCTACAAAGATTTGATTATTCCACGGACCGCTTCGCCAGTACGGCCGAGTTCCGTTCCGAATGAAAATTTCTGGAATCTTCAACCGCTCGATACTGAGAGAGAAGCTTCCGATTGATGGATCAGAAGGGGTTTTCCATGATGTGAGTTTCATGTTACTTGCAAATTTCATGCTTGGCAGTAATGCATTTGAAGGCTGTTGAAAACTCTGCCATATAGTTTCTCCTGTTGTTGTTTCCATCAAACCAAGGCTTCCATAATCTGAAAGTGTGAAACTAGAATTGGTGTTTGATGTAAGATTTGTCAAACTTGATGACCAAATAACATGTTTTGTAGCAACTTATTCATTTTTCTAAATTATTACCGGTGTCGACGTATCAGTATTAGTGTCGGTGTCGGGTGCCCGTGTTTCGTAGCAAATAGTTTGTGTGGAAACATGCATAGGTTGGCTATCTGAAGATCTAGTTTGATGATGCCTAACCACCTCCCCTATGATTCACAGCTTTGAACGATTTAATGAACATATAGAATCTTGCTGTTCAAACACAATCAGAATAATCATAGAAAAACTAAGCTAACAACACATTAAAATAGTGAAGCGAAAAAACACATCAAGCATACCATAAACTGAAAAAAAACTCGAGCAACAAAGATAAACAAACCGAGTCAGTAACACTGATACTGGTTTTGTAGAAAACATGAGCATCTGGACTTGCAGACTTGCAGTAATGTTGAAGTTGCAGCAAGGTGATGAATTGGCGGAACCTCAAATGTGTCACGATTATTTTTGTTGTTGTTAGTTAATGGTTTGGAAATGAGCTCAAATAAAAAACATAGGTAGAAAACAATATAACTCCTTTTATCCACTGAACGACATGGTATACGGTATCTTAGTATCATTGACAATAATGAAATTGCAAGAAGTTGCTTTTTGTTTTTGTTTTTGCTGTGCACTTTGTGTTTGAGTGGAGATGAGCGTGTACAAATGTACAAGGGGACATTGAGAAATATTAATGGTAGATATTGTTGATATGGACATAATCTAAGTGGGGCATAACTTTTTGGTGATAGGATAATAAATAGGAAAACGTGGTGGGGTTTGGGGAGTATGACAAATAGAGGGGCCATTGCAGCAGAAGAAGCTATTCACCCAAACACACATTGAATCCTCTAGGTGAAAAGAAAAGTCCTTCATAGTTATTAAACAAAAAAAAGTATGACTCATTTACTGTTGATTCTAATGAGATTGTGATGATGATTGTTGCCTTGATTGAATGATGAGAAGCTGGATTTATAGAGGATGAAGTGTGTAACAGAATGGGGCTGTTTGGTCAGCTCTGTTATGGCAGTTTAACTCAGTTAGTTTTTTCAATAGAAGTTTGTTATGATGGTTAAACTCTGTTAAGAGTCGGTCTAGTTAAATGGAATTCTGTTAACATTTTGTTATGTGTGTTATGCCTTAAGAGTTTAGTTATTGGAATGACATTCTGTTAACATTCATAGGAAATAAGAGTAAAATAAGAGTTTAGTTATGTAAAATAAGAGTTCATAGATTTCTTTACTTGTTTATGATACCAACCAGTAGTATTACTAAATAATTAATTATTAGTACATGTTATAATTAATGAATAATATTGAGATAGTGGGAGGTGGCTAAAATATCATTACTAATTTGACTGAGAGATCTCAATATTGAGTGAGTGTTAATTTAAAGTATAAAACATGCAATGCAACTAATTGGTTGTCATTACTAAATTATATACTCCAATACAACTTGCATCTTGATTTCTATTACATAACTTTGAGCTTTCTTGTGTGCTTCATTTTCTGTTTCTTTGTTTCCACAATCACTTTTCTGTTTCTTTCTCTTAGAATTCAACTTCACAATACTTGTCTCTCAGTTTCTTTGTTTCCATCAAGTAATTTCTCTCTTTCAATCAGAGATCTTGTTATCAATTTTAAATACTATATTTTATTTTATTTTTCTTGCTTACTCCAATTCTTACATTTACTTTCAGATTTTCTCTTTCACGGGAGAATATAATCTCAATTTGGTTTCTCACATATATACAGGTAATTATATCTTTCTCCCTTCTTAAACATGTAACTTTTTTCTTAGTTGAAATTTTTCTAATTTTATTTAGATCTACAACCAAAATTTACTTTATGTTAATTGATAATTCTTTCTATAACTATAAAGGGGACAATGCATCCCTTTGCCTCAGTCCCCTTTTGGCCCTTAATCCAAGGTAAAATGGGAAAATTTTTCTGTTTGAGAGCATATGCCACCTTGAAGGGTAAAGCAACTTGGCTAGAATCGGGCCAAATAAGATGATATATGCTGCCATGAGGTAAAAAGTGAGTTCATGTGTGGTTGTAGTTTCTAAAGTAAACTTTCTGTTACTTTTCCATTTTTCATATTATTGTAGAGATTCTAAGAATTTTATAAACTTGGAAATGAAGTTCATGTTTGACTGCAACTTTCTGTTAATTATAGTAAATATGTTTATCATTTGATTTCATTTCAGTTAACCTTGGATGGGATATGGTTTAACTTTAATGTTTCATATTCATATCATGCCACTCTCTCTAGTTATATGAAATTTAAAAAAATAATTAAGAATATTAATTTTTTTTTGTGAAATTTAGTTTTTTTTATGAAATTAAAATTTTTTAATGAAATTATTTTTTCTTATGAAATTTAAATTATTTTTTTTTTGTGAAATTTCAATTTCTTAAGAAATTTTAAAAATAATTCAGAATATGAATTTTTTTTTTATAATTTAAATTTTTATGAAATTAAAAATTATTTAAAATATGTTTTTATGAAATTAAAAAAAATAATTAAAAATTTTTAAATTAATTTTTTGGATGGATGGATATCCATCCATTAGAAATATGTTAATGGATGGATTTGATGAATTTTATCTTCTAATGGATGGATTGGATTGGATTTTTATTATTAGAGTTTAGTGGATTGTTATGGATTAATGGATTGTTTTGATCCATCCATTAACAATCCAATCCATATCCATCCAATCCATCCATTTTGCCACCTCTAGACCTTAGCTTCTTGAACACTTCAACCTGCACTCCCTTCGTCATAATATCTCCAATCTGATTCTAGGTTCTGCAGTGTTCCAAATTCATCTTCCCATCTGCTACCCGCTCTCGAAGGTAATGGAACCTCATTTCGATGTGCTTGCTTCAATCATGTCCTATCCGATTCTTTGCCAGATTGATAGCTGACATGTTGTCGATATTCATGGAAATTTCTCAATGAATCTTCAATGTAATCTCTTCGACCAGATTCATCATCCATGTTGCTTGACATGCACAAAGAGAAGTAGCTATATACTCTACTTCACATGATGACAATGCTACTACTGGCTCCTTTCTCGAACTCCAAGCAACCGGTGCACCACCTAACATAAACACATATCCAGGTGTAGATTTTCGATCCTCAACATCACTAAACCAACTTGAGTCAATGTACCCCACTATCTTGCATTCTTTTCCTTCATCAACTGCAGGAAACAAAATGCCATAGTCAAGAGTTCCTTTCAGATATCTTAGTATCCTCTTCGCCGCTGTTAGGTGTGATATTGTTGCCTTCTGCATGAATCTACTCACAATACCTACACTATATGCTAAGTCAAGCCTCATGTGACAAAGATATCTTAGTGAACCAATGAGTATTCTTTACTGCGTTGGATCAACATAATCTTCATCTGTGTTTTTCGATGATTGCAATTTGGGCTCAGATGAAGTCGAAGTTGGGTTGCAATCTTGCATCTCAAATCTCTCGAGTAGTTTGCCTGCATATCTTCTTTGGTGCATCATCAAATATCTACCACTCTTGTAGAATTCTATCCCAAGGAAACATGAGATATTTCCCAAGTCTGACATTTCAAACTCCTCACTCAGGTCATGTTTGAAATCTTTGATCTCCTTCTTGCAACTTCCTGTAATCAATAGATCATAAATATAGATACATAATATAGACAATTCATTCTTGCTTCTTTTTACATATACTTCATGCTCATTTGTGCACTTAAAAAATTCTTCTCCCTTAGAAAGCTATCTATATTCTTATTCAAAGCTCTTGTAGCTTGCTTAAGTCCATACACGACTTTATGCAGCATATGCACCTTTCTTTCTTCACCTTGTTTCACAAACCCAACTGGTTATGCGACATAAACTTCTTCGTCTAAGGGGCCATTCAGGAATGCACACTTCACATCCATCTGACATGTGTGCCAATTATTCATGTTTGCTAGGCCAACAACCAACCAAATTGTTTCGATCCTAGCAACAGGTACAAAAACTTCGTCGAAGTCGAATCCTTCCTTCTGAAGAAATCCTTTCGACATAAGTCTCGCGTTGTGTCGAGTTACTTCTCCTTTAGGATTCAACTTCACCCTGTATACCCACTTTACATCAATTGCCTTCTTGCCTTGAGGAAATTCGACAAGTGACCAAGTGGTTTTGACTTCGATTGACTCTAGTTCCTCATTCATTTCTTTCACCCACTTTGAATCTTTTAATGCCTCAACTGCATTGACAGGTTCGACATCTGCAGAGAAAGCATAGTTTACCAGCTCACCTTCTTCATCGACCACATCATCTGATATAATCACATATTCTTGCAACCTTGCAGGCACGTGTCTTGTTCTTTGAGGTCTGCTTGGGCCTGCTTCACCTCTAACTTCTTTTTGTCGAACATCTCTTTCGACTTCACTAGCTATTTTTTCACATAAGATTCCAACTGAATATTTCTTGATATTTTCAATCCAATCCCACTCTTTAAGATCATCTATGATCACGTCCATGCTGATCACAACTTTCTTGTTCACTGGGTCGAACAACTTGTAACCTCCAGTCGAATGATATCCTATTAGAATCATTTGACTAGACTTATCATTCAACTTTGTTCTCAACTGATCTAGCACATGTCTATGTGCTATAGATCCAAACACCTTCATATGACTCAGGCTAGGCTTCACACCAAACACACACTCTTTTGGCGTAATTCCTTCTAGCTTCTTCGTTAGACATCTGTTCAAAATATACGTTGTAGTTGACACAACTTCTCCCCATAATTCTTTGGATAAAAGCTTGCATTTCAACATACTTCACACCATGTTCATGATGGTTCAACTCTTCCTTCTTTTTTTTTTTTTAATTCCATTATGCTTTGGAGTGTAGGGTGGCACCACCTTATGCACAATCCCTTCTTTTTCACATAATGCATCAAAATATTTCGACACATGCTCTCCACCATCACCAGTCCTCAAAATATTGAGCTTTCGATCACTTTGTCTTTTGACCATACATTTAAACTTGGCAAATACATCAATCACTTAACTTTTCTTCTTGATCAAACAATTCTACAGTTTTCAACTGAAATCGTCTATGAATGAGACAAAGTATTTGTTACCTCCAATTGAATCTACCTGGATAGGACCACATACATCAGAGTATATAACTTCTAGAACTGCCTTTGACCTGCTTCCTGCATCCCTGCAGAAGCTATTCTTGCGTTGTTTCTCCTGAACACATTCTTCAAACACTTCATTTGGGATGTCGAATTCTGATAATCCTGAAACCATATTTCTCCTCTTTAAATCTTTGATCTCTTTGAAGTTGATATGGCCAAGTCTATAATGCCACATCCATTCATCTTTACTGGCCTCTGTTGCTAGGCATTTATGCTCCATCACATTAAGTTCAATATTGAAGGTTCTATTATGAGACATTGGAGCCTTCAAGAGTAACATACCACACGCGTCGAGAAATCTCATCATATTGTCTTCGACCGACACCTTGAAGTTCTTTTCAACCAACTGCCTTATACTGAGCAAATTGCTCTTCATGCCTGGTATGTACAACATATTGGAAATTACTGACCTCTTGCCATCTTTCCTCGTAATCAAAACGTCAACAATACCTTCAGCTGCTAGGGTATTGTCATTTGCAAATTTCACCATGTTCTTCATCGAGGGCTTCATGTTGACATTCCAATATTTCCTACCGGTCATGTGTGATGAGCATCCTGAGTCCAAGTACCACTGGTCCTTGAATCTCTTTTCATCTCTCGTTGTAACCATCAACGACATTTCTTCTTCCTTATGTTTTGCCAACTTAGCATCACTTTCTTGATTCTTCTGCTTTTCAGGACAATCACTGAAATGGTGACCATACTTTTGACAATTGTAACACTAAATGTGACTTTTGTCAAGTTTTTAACCACCACATATTTCTCTACCTGTATCACTACCTCTTTGGTTGTCTTAGTTCTATGGTTTTCTTTTATTCGACCAACCTCTTTCTTGTTGATTTCGAATAATCAAATTGTTGTAGCCTCCTCTACCTTTGTTGTCATTCCAACTTCCTTTGCCATTCTTTTCTTCTGATGACTCCGCCTGCAAAACCATATCACTCTTCGACTTGCCTTAAACTCTTTCAGCCATTCTTTTTTCATGAGATTTAAGAGTTCCTTGAAGCTATTCCTTTGTCAATATTGACAAATATTTCGACTCTTCTTCTATGACTACTACCACGTAGTCAAATTTGGAGCCAACGATCTCAAAATCTTTGAGACAACTGCTTTAGTCGTCATCGCTTCTCCACATGCTTTAATTTGATTCACAAGTTTCTTAACTCCTGTGAAGAAATATGTGATGCTTTCATTTTCTTCCATCTGAAATAATTCATAGATACTCTTGTGAATTTATAACTTCACCTCTTTCATCTTCTCTACGCTTCCAAATGACTTCTCCAAATTATACGGATCAACACATTGATGGATTATAAAGAGAACTTAATGATCTTTCTTCTTCAATTCTTTGTGTGCATCCTTTTCTTAAATCGATGCATTTTCCGCAAACGTTGTTACTCTTTCCTTCACAAGATCCCAAAGATCTTGATAACAGAAAACTACCTTTATCTGCTTGTACCAATTCTCATAATTATCTTTCTTGAGAATCAGAAGGTTAGCCAAAAAATTCCTGTTTGGATAATTCATCGCCATCACGATTTCATACCCTTTAATCGCTCAAACCGGAGCTCTAGATACCATATGTTGGAAATCCCCCCAAAAGCTATGGAGAATTTCAATTAATCTTGATGAACAAGATTGTTACACAAAGATAATGAAAAGAAAATTTAGAAGAGAAAATTAAGGTTTAGGATTTAGGGTTTAAAGAGGAAGAAGAAAAATGAATATTTGCAGAGAAACTCTTTGCCCACAAACTGTGGAAAATCCTTTTATTTCACTTTGCAATTGCAAATGTGTGAATTCAACATTGTAATACAAAATAAGGGTTTCTCCCTATCTATAGATTTAGGTTATCTTGGACTTCCAGCTAAAAGTGCAAAACTATAAACGCCCAAAATCTCTAATTTAGCTAACACTACTAAAATAAACATTTCGATACATCATTGTTTCTGTCGAGCAACCTACTTCGACACAAGGAATTACAATTTAACATGACATTCGTCGGGAACAGATTGTGCCCATGATTGGGAAAGCTGTCGAGTTCGCTAGATCAAAAAATGACATTAGAAAAGTAAAACGTCTCATGAGTCGTATTTATGAAAATATCATCCGTTTTCGGAGATATATCTCCGGATGCACCCTAAAATACCACAATTTCATAGTTCAAATTATTTCGAAAATATATCTTCGAAAAATTTTCTGAAAATATATTTCCCGAAAGTGTTATTAACACTTTCCATAAATATACTACCGGAAAATTTCTGGAGATATATTTCCGAAATAAATTTTATCATAAAATTGTAACCTGATTCAAAAACGAATAAAATATTTGTATTAGGATTGTATTTGGAGATATATCTTCAAAACAAAGATTTTTTTTTAAAAAAAATTTAAAGTTTGTGGTAATATAATTAAGTTTCAAATTAATTTTTTTTAAAAGTAAATAAATAAATTCCCAAAAATCCTAATTAAAATAATAATGTGTTAATTTATTTATTAAAAGATATTAATAAATAAATAAATAATCCTAATCAATATTGACAAAGTCATTAATAAAATAAGTTTATTTCTCTCAATATAACTTTAAAAGCCATATATAATTTCCTAAATTGCAAATTTTCTTAATTAATTGTCACAAAAATTAAATATTATTTTTCATAGTAACTTGGAGTGTTGGAAAAGTTATCTCAAGAAAACAGAAAGAGTTGAAATCGAAAGCCCAACCCACTTAGAATTTTAAATCGGAAATCTCAACTCACCGGAAAATCACCCGGAGTTCGTTACCGACCGCCGTAAACAGCGAGTAAGTCCGTCCTTGTTTACTTTCCTTATCCAATTTTCGTTCCCTTCTTCTGTAGAGCGCCCTAGGGTTCCATTCCAGGACGATTTGCGGCCGCGATTTCCGCTCCTGGGAAGGATAAACGTTTCCAGATTTTTTTTCTTCAGTTTTAATGTAGAAATTTTAGGGTTAACTTAGGGTTTTCTTTGATGTAAAAATTTTAGGGTTAACTTAGGGTTTTCTTTTGAATGGTGTGTGATTGGTGATTTTTTTGTTGCTTTTGATTTCGAGTTCATGAAGTTTTTTAAATTTGAGATGTTGGTGAATTTCTTAGCTCAGGTTGTATATCGAATCATATGTTGAAGACAGGGTAATCAAAAAGTGGCTATAACGCTAAGACGTAGTAATTTAACCAAACCGCTATTGTTTTGTGATATGTAATTTTAGTATAAATTGTGGTAAAATAGGGGCTATACCAGTGCAATAGTGTAGCAGAATTTGAATAAATAGCAGCTATAGAAGCATGCTATTGCACCGTAACGTAGCGGAATTTGAACATATCTCTATTTTTTGCGATTTGTAATTGACAAAACTAGTTGAACATGTTTACATTTTGGAAGCAGAGAATAATTTTTGCATAACTTTGGCAGTGCTACTCAAGATGATGCACCATTTGTTTGTTTGGAAAGCTAATGCTCAAGTCTTTGTCATAGAAATTGTAGATTGAAATTGTTCTTGGTCAATATCAGTTTTCCTCCAAATTTGGGATCTATTTCCTGCTTAATAACATGGCGTTCTTGTTCTAGCGTTCTTGTTCTTAACCATATGTTGAGCCATACAACTTTGAAATCATGCTTCACTTGTTTGTTCATAAAGCTAAGTGTTTTAAATATAAAATCTCTATTCAAATTTGTTCTTAATAGCCCTTTTCTTCTAAATACAGATCTATTCTTTGCATATTTGGCATGTGTTCTAGACTTCTGGCAGCTATTGTTACATATGGTTGAGCCATACAACTAAAAAATATGCACCTTTGTTTTTATTTTGACCATGAAAATTTCAGACATGCCTTTTAATTATTTAATGTGAATTGTTTTTGGAAATTAAGGTTTGGTTTTGTACATATAGATTTCAATGTTTCTCAGGAGGTGGTCCGAAAAATTAGGGGTTTATGTGATTCATAGGCATAAAACTCCTATGAAATTTTTATTTTTAATATTAATAAGCTAAACCCGTAAAATTTAGTAATTTAATATTTGATCTTATCTGAAATCAACTAGCCAAAATTGTAAATTTAGTAATTTAGTCTTTGATCTCATCTGAAATCGACACTTCTAAAAGCTTCAGTTGTTGGCTGAAGCTCATAAATGATTTAGATTCCTCCCACTCCAATAAATCGACACTTCTAAAAGCGTCAGTTGTTGGCTGAAGCTCATAAATGATTTAGATTCCTCCCACTCCAATGTTTTTTGAGCTTGTATTGTAGTTAATACACAGGCCTTCCCTATCTTGTGTTGACATTCAATTACAATGGAGGCCACAATGATTGATGTCCCGACTACTTGATCATAGATGTTTTTTTATGCTTCAAAGTTCAAACCAGCTATCTAAAACAAAAAATACTTTTGACTTTTAAATATTATAATTCTTGCTATCTATTCGATTTTTGCTTAGCTTCTAAATAAAAATTTAGGTGATAGTTTATTATTTGTTTATTGAGCTGATGCTTGATATTTGATTCAATAAGCAAATTTTGCAGTTCAGCTCATCAGAGTTAATATGTCTGATTTTATCTCCCTATTTTCTTGTCTTCCATGGCATGCCTTGTGTTTATCGATTGTTCTAAATTGTTTACCGACAATGTTCGTTTTAACTTTTGCCTCTCAGCAGAACAAGTTAAATATAAATTGTTATCAGACGTTGATATTTTTCGGTTGAGAGTGATGGCATAACAATCACTGATAATTGTGACTTAAGGCTATAACTTGTTACAGATATTGAAATCTCAGAGAGCATGGACACACAAAAAAGCCAAGCTGAAAAGCAGCCTTCATCTGCTGCAGTTGCAACTTCATGTCGAAAGAAAAAGCATGAAGAAGCCGCATTCTTGGAGGATATAAAGGATCACATTGACGAGTTTATTCATGCTTCTATGGATGAACACAAAACCTGCTTTCAGAAAACAATTAAAAAGGTTTGTACTTTGTACCTATAAGATATTGTGTTACATCTTATCTGCATTGTCATTTACTGATATAGCATGGTTTTGGATCAATTGCAGATGTTTGGTTTGTCTAAGGTAGTTGCTGAAGCGAATTCTGCTAAAGAAGTTGAAAGTTCTTTGCCTCTTCAGACCGTTTTAAAGGAGTAAATTTATTAATTTTGATTTGAATTGTTAGGTTTAATCGAGTCATGTGGTGGTAATAACCTACAAATATTGCTATTATATTTACATTAGGATTTAAATATAGAAGAGAAGCTGTTTTTTGTCTCTAAAAATAAAAACCATTCATGAATTGTGTATTCTAGATAAAGATCAGTATTTCTAAAAAATGAGGAGAGTTAAGTTACTATATTTAACGTGTACAAACTTATACAAACACATTATTATAACAGTTGATACACATCAAGCTATTACTTACCTATATAGTAATGTAAGTAATGTAGCTTTCCATTTTTCTCTATTTCTATTGAGAAATGGAGGGATTCACTGCACTCAAAAAGTTTGCATTTACGCATTAAAGAATATCTGATCGATTGATTAAGTTCAGATGGTTCTAATTTTAAAATAAGCTATTTTGTGAGTCGCATGATCAAAAAGATCAAACGGTTAATATCATCTTGATAGAGTGAATGAGTGAAAACCTTCATTGGAGGGGATTCAAATTCAAAATGGAAGGACGTCTCTCGTGTATGACTAAAAGTGATTTATGTTTAATTAAATTTTTATAAAAATGAGTTGAATAAGAAATTTTAGTTTAAAATCATGTTTAAACTTAAAAATTACATAACTTCATGTAAAATTAATTTTACAAAACATCAATACTATTCAAGAGAAACTAAGCATAATAACATCAATTATACACATTAAAAATTAATTTTACAAAACATCAATACTATTCAAGAGAAACTAAGCATAATAACATCAATTATACACATTAAAAATAAATCTTGTGTGCTTTAAGATAATCATCAAACATGGTATCCATATCAAACATGGTATCCATATCTTTATGTGCCATAAGAGTTTCTGGGAATAAATTGCATGTAGAAGACGAGAACTGCAAGTCAACCATTCAGAGTAGAAGATCATATCTTCAAAAGGACGTGTCTCGTTGTGAGTGACGTACACCTGGGAAAGTGTATATCCTTTGCTACCAAGCGGTCAAGATACACTCTATATGGACCTATTGTTTGATTCCCTCCTCTGAGAGGGATGAATGCAGAAACACATGGCATATCTTAGTGTAGGTCGGAGCACATGACTGGTTAGCTGGATATGCTTGAGAAGTGATAGAGGATCCACACCTGAGTAGGCAACACATGTATCTTATGGGAAAATGAAGGCGGAGATGCATGAGCCCTATAATTTGACACCGGGCTAGAAACGACATGTACATGTGATGATCAAGCTCTTTCGCTCCGAACTGATGCATGTTGTGCAACTCTATCGTGCCTTAATCTATCTTGGTTATCAACCATAATGCCTGTAAGTAAACTACACAAATATTATACATATGAAACACAATCAGGTCTAGCAAATAATTGCAGTATGATAAATTCCAGAGATGCATCTCGGGATTCTAGAAATCAAAACGTTAAAAAATTCCGGAGATACATCTCTATAGGGTCTACAACTCAGAAGATCGTTAATGGCGAAAATGCAATCCGTGAAAACATATAACATAATGTATTGATCATTTAAACTACCTATCAAACACAATATTCATTTAAACTACCTATTTAAATTACCTATTACATTAAATAATGATACCAACACGGTCTTATATTGAAAAAAAGGATCCTATATTAAAAAATCTTTAAAAAGTCCCTATTAAAATCTAAAAAAAATTCGCAAATCTAAGACAAGATTTGATAATATATGGAACATGTGAAAGATTGATAGATAAACATAATAAAGATGTAGAAACTTGAATGTGACAATCAAAGTCATAATCTCTAGTGTACAAAGCTGAGCAAAACTTGAAATAGTGGAAAAGAGAAATGAAAGAAAGAATAAGAAGGCACGTGGTAAATACATGGGTTGTTTAACAAACCGACCTAACAAAATCATAATTTCCGGTGGCCATACCAAACCATTTCTATCCTCGTTTAGTACTTTTGTCTCCAATTGCTATGAGCTAACTCCTAACAAAATCTATAATTTTTATTTATTACCAACATAAACTTTGTAGAAACATCCATTTATTAAATAGTCACCTAGATATATGATTTATATTCCTCAACATGTAAAAGTGATATTAAAATAAGAGACAAATATAATTAAAACTTTATTAAGAATTGGAATGGAACAATAACAGAACCGTTGATATTCCAACGACAAAAAAGTGGGACAATGGAATCATGGGATATATGATTCTTATGACAAATATTTTCACTCAATGCTACATCACTGGCACTACATATATGAAACATCATATATTTATACATAATCCAATGATTCTATAAGTTAAAATAAAAATAAAAATAAAAATTTCTTGACAATTAGAATCAGAAATTCTTCATTATTCACACCATTTAGTCACTGTAGGTTCATGTTTCTAAACCTGCAAATGAAAATAAGAGATTTAACACTGCTGCGTGTTGAGAACTGAAGAAAATATATATGTATATATATAGTATATTACCTTTTTTCGTTGTCGGAGGTAACATTGTTGTTGTAATCTGGGAATGGAACTTGACCTGATTCAATGTGGCTAATGTCCCTAACAAGAAGTTCATAGTGTCTCTTAACATCTTCAGCAGTTTTTCCTCCACCAACGGCTTTCGCGACATTCGACCAACGATCGGGTGTGTCTTTGTCAAAGACAGCTAATGCCCTTTCAAATGCTTTGTTCTCCTTGCCACTCCATGAACCAGATGCTGACATGGATGCCATTTCTTGAACTACAAACTAGTAATGGTTTTCAAAATGTGGAAGATTTTGTGTGAGCAATGAAAGTCAAGGAAGAGGTGATTTTGAAATGTGGAAGCAAAGTTTGGTTGTTTATATAAGAAAAATGGGAGGGTGTTTGTAAGGTGTGGGGTAGAGCAAGTTGGAATGGAAATCTTTGGTGAAATGTGGAATTTGTATGATTTGTATTCTCAAGAGCCACATAATATAGGAGGAGGACCAAAATGTTGAAGAGCAATATTGGAGAATCTTCAACCAGCCAAAGAAAATGGAAATGAGTTAAATAAGTGAATATATAGATGGGAATAGACCTCAAAAGATTTCTAACTTTTTTCTCATAACTTTTCAAATATCAAGTTAAAGTTTTCTCAGAAAAACTTATTTATTTGATGTTTGAATAAATTGATTTTAGTTCAAAGTTAATTAGATATGAAATAATTTATGTTTTAATATATTTATTTAAGGGTGGAGATCAATTTTTTCTAAGAGTAAGTTTTTCTGATTTATTTTAAATTATAGTTTTTGAATTAAATCTAATCTAATGGTTATTTAAGTAAAAACTATTAATAATAATTTTAAATTAAGTACCCACAAGATACACTAGTTTGATAATCATATGAAAGTTAGATAAGTTAGGATCACAATGATAATTTTAGTGTTTGTCGTAGGAAACATCTATCGTATCAAAGGTCTATCACGTTATGCTTGGTGATTAGGGGTTTAAATAAGATCTGCATTGTTAGGAAGTGTATGAGCCATTATTGTTCATAATGAGTCGTGTTTGATTATCTAGTTAGGGATAATGAATGGACATCAAACCCATGTTTCTTTGAATGAACATTTATAACCGTTAATATGTTCTTAAATTTATGTATACGTATTGAAGTGTATCTGCTATCCACTGGATGAGTCCGTCTTGGGCTGCCCTATTCATTTTTGCCCATTAATATCGAGGTTAGTCCATGTTCAGGATCTTGCCCGACCCAAGCCATGCCCGTATTTATACCCAACTGTAAAAGAGATCATAATGTATATAGTATCTCAAACATGAGATCGAAAGTAGCAAAGTGCTTTCGAAGAAAAATTAAAATATACATAAAATCTCTCAATATGAGATCTGAAGGGATGAAGTACTTTAGTGGGAGATACCAAAATATACAAGATCAGTAAAAAATGAGTCCGAGAGAAAATTGACTTGATAAGTATGGAGTATAAAAATTATAGAAGTTGTTTATAATTTTTTATATATAAATTGGTAGAATGAAAAAGATTTAAGATATTGACAAATTCTTAAAATTGATAGTAAAATTGTATGTTATTATAGCAATAAAACTATGAATTTAATTTATTATTTATGAAAAAATATAAAATTATGTAAGAAAAATTATTAGTAAAAGATATTGATGCTGTGAATGTTACAATAAATTTTTTTATGAGTTTTAAGTTTAATGAGAGTTAAGGTTTATTAATATTGATAAGAAATGAATGTATTATTTTTGGGAATTTCTTAATGCATCCAAAGATTTATTAGTCACAGCACAATTTTTTTTATTCATTGCTTCCAGATGTGCATATCCAGACGCACTATTATTTATAAAAACGTTGATTTGTTCCGGATGTGCATATCAGGAATACTTTCTGATGTGCAAATCCGGAACAATTTCTTATAATTTTGCGCCAGAGCTTCTCCCCCTTATTCTTTACCTTTTCACATTCCAAACACTCAAACTCTCTCAAACTCTCATTTCTCATTTTCAAAAATTCCGACTTTTTTCACTCGAGTTCGGCGCAAAGTAACTTTTACATCGATCAAGACACTCAAAATCCTCTGTATCTCAATTTAATCGGTAAGTTTTTAAATTTTAGAGTTCTAGAGTTATTTGTGAGTAATCAATTTAGAGTAGACATTTAGGTGTAAAAATTATTAGGTAGTATGAATAACATATGTTAGATACAATGTAGGTATTGTTTGTTGCTTCAAACAGACGACCAGGGAATTAAAATGCCCTTTTCTATGGTACAGTAGCCATGACTGCGTTTTTAGAACTTGAAATGCATACCGGATGTGCACATCCAGAAAAACCAACTTTAAATATTCTGAGTACTTCTGGATGTGCATTCACGGAAGTTTTCCTGATGTGCAACTCTGGAAGAAACTTGTTTTCTTGTTTTTTATTTATTGTTTTTTATAATTATTTTTAAAAAATTATAATTAATTTATTATGTTTTGCAATTTACATGGCTGTCAGAGAAAATCATATGATACACGGACATACAACCATGACTATGTTTGTCCGACGTGACCGGACGCAGTCTACAGCCGATGGTTCAGGTGCATAGCACTATGCCAAACAAGACCTTAGACAACGCTTTTTTTAGCCTTAAAGCGCTGTCTAAACCTCCGCTGCTAAAGGTTTAGACATCACTTTTTTAAATCTTAAAAGCGTTGTCTAAGCCCCCCCCTTAGACAGCGCTTTGGCCAAAAGCGCTTTCTAAGCCCCTCCTATTTTAATTTTTTTAGGTATACCTTAGACAACGCTTTTGAAAAGCGCTGTCTAAGCCCCCACCCCCCCCTAGACAGCGCTTTGGCCAAAAGCGCTTTCTAAGCCCCTCCTATTTTAATTTTTTTAGGTATACCTTAGACAACGCTTTTCAAAAGCGCTTTCTAAGCCCCCCCTTAGACAGCGCTTTTTCCAAAAGCGCTGTCTAAGGTATACGAAAATTTTTGCAGCTTTTGTTTTAAACCACATTTTTCCAGGTTTATAAACCAGAATTTCTACCTGTTTTCAACCAAATTTTGGCAGACAAATATCACATTTTATATATGCCATTTCAAACCATTTTGGCCTTTTTTCTACCAATTTTTGGCTAACAAATATATATATATATACCAATTCAAACCAATTTTGCCTTAAATGTATCAAAATATATACAAATTTATGTACACATTTACAAGTCATTACATATACTACAAATGTACAATATAATTACACAAATTTATGTACAAACATTGAGCTCTATCATGAATTGACACCACTCCTCTTTGATTTCGTCCACTTGATCCTTTGTATAAAATGCACACTTGAATTCATCAAAGTACTACATAATAATATAACATAGTTTGAATTAATTTCAACTATTTAATTATATGAGATATGTGTAAATATAAAAATAACTCATAAGTTAGAAATACATACATCGGTGGGAATCTCTAATCGGCCCAAAAAAAGAGTATCTCGCATAAACCTCAACATGAAATACCCGCAATCTATTTGATTACGTTGTTGAGGACACTACATATGAAAAAAAAATATGGATTATAAATCCTAAGTTTTATCAAGTGTCATCACTAATATAATAAAAAATGTGATAATTAAAAATATACCGCCACTTGAATCCATGTAATGGAGTTGGCGCCCCTCCTTGAGGTTTGAATATCTCGTTGGGCCCGAAAAGCTTGTAGGATGCTAATAAAATAAAAATGAAGCAATTAGAACAATTCACATAAACTAAGAAAATTTTTGAACATTCTCACTTACGTGTCAATTAGGACCTTCATATCCGGGTATGTTGTCCAATCATTTCCTAACGAGTCAAGATAATACACAATTTCTCGGATAGGATTGATTGCGAGCAACAACCAAGGTCCACTATAATGATTAAGCAAATGTTAGATGGTAACTTGGGAAAAAATTATAATAGATGAATTTAGAATGAAATTCTAACCCGGTATTAAACAGTATAAAAAATAACTTCTCCGCATCTTTATTGTCCATGAGGATCCGAAGAACGTACTCCGTCACGGTATCCGGTCTACTTAAGATTAAACCTAAGTTGACGGTCGCGGGTGCTAAGAATCCGAATGACACGTCCAAACCATTGGGGCGCATCAATTTGTCATACAGAAACCTAATATAAAAACATCATTAACACTTCTTTTGAAACATAAAGTAAACCGGATTAACATAAAGTAAACATCATTAACATAAGTTGTTCAATTAATAAAACAAAGTAGACCGGATTTACCTAATATATGTATTGACAACGGTGACGCCGATTTCTTCACGACCAAAAACTTGCATGAAGTCTTCATTACCAATCATTTGGTCGTAATCAAAGCCGAAAATCCCTACCTCCATATGTACAGTCCGAACACCTCTGGTCGGTATATCGGTCATCTCTAGAAATGTCCTGAGGCACGACCTATACTTGGTGGTAGGTTTTTTCCTAGATACGGTCTTCTTAGCACCAAAACTTTTTACCCGTGCGGAGGCGTTGCTAACCTCCTTTTTTTGTTGTGCGGAGGCATTGCTAACCTCATTTTCTTGAAGCTACATGTCATATAAATAGTTAGATCAAATTAAGAATGTAACAACTTCCATGAATATATGTCATATAATTGTATATTACCTCTTTTCTTGAAACCACGGACTCGGTATGCCGCGGAATCGCATTATCTTTTGATTTGGATTTTGTGGGAGTCTATTTAACATAACCAAGGAAAATATGTACGGAAAATGCGCGTAAAAACTTTGAATATACACATTAAAGTTAACATAAGTTTTAAGCATACCTCATATCCTACGCATATGAGGTTTGTCGGCCATGCAACAAATGAACCTACTGCTTCGTGCACCGTTGTTGCATCTGAATCATCGCTAGGATATGGTAATGATGCATTCGGCTCAACTGCAATATCAACCGATACCTTCAAACATCCAGCAGGGAGCTCTCTAGTGTGGAGTAATACTCCGCTAACGTTATGCACTTTTCCCTTGCCAACCATCCGATAGTATGGTGACGACAAATATAGCTGACAATGGGAAATGCCCTAAAACCAATAATAACAAGAAATTGTTAATGTGTATATATGTCAAATACATAATTTAAGAAAATAGTTCAATTTAAGACAATTATATGTAATTACCTCTGGAATGTTCGGCTGAAAGGTACAGTTGATATTGTCTTTGTCCGAACCATCTTTGAAACATGCTGAGGCGCTAGCCTCTCTTTCTCTCCTCAATGCATCAAGCTCAGCTTGCATGGCTTCCAATCTTGCATGAAGCTCCCGATTACTAGGAGCCTTTCCTTTTTTAATACTCAGGGAGGTCGGAGTGACTCCAAATCCCTTACCCCTCACCCGACCAGAATAATCAGGGACATCTAATGCCCGACTAAGTATGCTCCTAGTATCATCGGGAGATAAAGACTGAGATAACGCCTCCTGAAAAATCAGATGAATACCGTATACTTGTCAAATATTTGTGTATAAAAATGTTATTAAATTAATGAAAAAATGTTATACTTACACATTTCTGGTATACGTGTAAAACTTCTTCTTGAGGAACTCCAGATTTGCCCACACGGGCTTCCTTCCACAAAACATGTGCAGGAAGAGATGTTTCTGAACTTTTCTCCTTCTGCAGCTACACATTAAGTCATACAATTTGATCAGATAAAACTAATATATGATGAACAAATTTGTTATCGCAATTTATAAATACTTACCATGGATTGTTCTAAGCGTCCATATCCGACACGTCCTTTTCGGTACGGATATGCGAGACTTGATGCT
The DNA here is from genome assembly GCA_963966055.1 of Lathyrus aphaca. Lineage (NCBI taxonomy): Eukaryota > Viridiplantae > Streptophyta > Magnoliopsida > Fabales > Fabaceae > Lathyrus > Lathyrus aphaca. The sequence goes on from OZ014524.1 coordinate 539,931,768, forward strand.
CTTTCCCGATTTGTGGCACTTATTCTTTGAAAAACTGGGTCTTGTCTTTTGGATTTGAAAGTTTCCCATTCTTCAGCTGATATCAAGCTTTCATATTTTTTAGGAAGCTCCGCATCCACATAATTACCATCTGCATCCCTAAGGAACTTGGATGATAAAAATGTTCGAAACCCTCTTAGAAGCTTTCCGGCCAATTTCATACAAAAACCTCTTTTTTCTTCTTCGATGTTAAAACATCGCTAAGAAAAACATACAGATTGATAGTTAGTATCGGTAATTGAAAAAACATAATTGATACCGTATAATTAAGGGCCAAATGATTGTACCTTTATCTCACTCCAAATTTTTTCTTTGGAGTCATTCAGCTCTTTGTTTCTCCAATCATCACATGTAATGGGAATTTCATTCCTTACTAGTGCACCGATAAAACTAGTTAAGGTATGCCCATTAGGTTCTATAAGCTGTCCCTGGTTGCTCCAATAGACATCTAGTATGATGCCTCGAGATCTTCCTTGGACCACCCTTCTCATTACTGTGATGCCTCTTCGAATTTCTTCTTCCGCGGATACTTTTTTACTAACTTCCTCATGTTGGTCATCAGCCATGTCTAACCTGTAATAAACCAAGGAAACCATCAAATATCAAATATAACTTATAATCAAAGCAATTGAAAACAAAAAAAATAAAGAAATCATGCATTATTAGATATAACTTATAATCAAAGCAATTGAAAACAAAAATATAACGAAATCATGCATTATCAGATATGACTTATAATCAAAGCAATTGAAAACAAAAAAAATAAAGAAACCATGCATAATTTACCTCAGTCACTAACATCTCTTTCTTTTCTTTGTTGGAATATTAATCACTTGTTTCTTAGCAATGCGTACGGATGAATTGATCCAAATTCCCTCATTATGATCGTTTCTTATATATGACTCATCCGGTATAAGATCCTCAACTTCATCATTTCTATTCAACTCATTCCGTCTAATGTGTCGCTCCCACCAAATGAGGCTAAGTCAAATAGGGTACAGACGCGAACGGTCGGCGAAAAGAGAAGTGAATAGAGTCGCCAGCTAGGCATTTTTATCCCGAAGGAAAGGTAATGCTGCATAAACCTAGAAAGATATGGATAAGACGGTTACGAACCAGAGAGACTGAGAAAGGGGGTTGGTTACAACCTGAGAAGGTATTAGCACCCAAATTGTCCGTCGTACTCGACGGGATCCACGCTTAAAAGATTTGTGTTTTAAAGGGGTAGTGTCAGTGCAATTTGTGTATCAAGGCTGGAAAGAATGCAAGTGTCAGTGTAAAAGAAGTGTAAAGTGTAATATGTGAAGTGTCAGTGTAAGAAATGAATGGAATGCTCAAGAATATGAGGCTAAAAGAATGATGCTGGAAAGAGGGGGAATATACAGAGACTTTTGTTCGATAACTGTTAAGTTATGCCTACGTATCCTCTCGTGCAATGAGGAAGTCAGAACACCGTAGTTCGACCCAAAGAGACTGAAAGGAAGAATTGACTTGTGAACTGTTTGCTTGTCTATGCTCAAGTGTATGACCTGTCTGGCTCAGGCGCAAACTGTCTTGCATTAGACGGAAGAAGCAAGTTCTCGTTTGTGAGTGAATGAGGTGAGAAAAGAATCCCGGAGGAGACGATTATTGTTTGTTTTGAGTGTTTTCAGTCTTTTATTGTTTTTTTGGAGTTTGTCATAAGTTAATGAGCTTAAGTCTAAATCAATGGATTAGTAAACTCATCACATCTTCCCTCTGATTAGGGGTAATGAGAATACCTTAAGTGTGAAGTCAGCTTCTCACACTTAATCACCCTGATGTAGGATTAAGATCATCAACCTAATTGTGATTAATTAGATGTTTTTGTTGTTTTTATTTAGTGTTAAGTAATGAGGTTAAGCCATAATCAGGGATTAAACAGACTCATTACACCATCCTAATAGAAGGATAATAGATGAGAATGTTTAAGCTGAGGAAAGCTCTTCAACTTAATCCATGATTATGGATTAACCTCATGACAAAACAAAGCCTTTATTAGATGTATTTTAATTAATGATATGATGAAGAAGTGAATTTTATGATTGGTAAGACAACTTGAGGGGGACTTGTCCATTAACACTAGGGTTAGTCCTTCTCAACCAATTAAGGAAGAATTAGAACCCTAATGCAAGGCCCAAGTTACAAGCTTGATGTCTTGATGATTATTAAGTGGATTGATTAAAGGAGTTAAACACATTAAGGGTTTAACACTTAGGATTAAAGTTATACACTCCATCCTAATAGAAGGATGCAGGCACAAACTTAATCACAAAGCCTTAAAGCCTTTAGGGTTTGGTCCCTGATTGTGAGATGAGAAGAGAAGACTCAAGAGATGACACAAAGGTAAAACAAAATGGGGAACTAATCAAAGCCCTAATTATTGTCATGCTTGGTTGTTCCTAGGGTTTATGAGGTTTGCAAGAAAGATCTTCAGAGAAACCACCAGGAAGCAGATGAAAGGAGCAAAGAAAAGCAAAACAACTTGCTTCACTTAAGAAGTCAAGTTGCTTGAAGAAAGAAGGTAAGATGAACAAGAATGAGCAAGCTCAATCCAATACACATTCAAAATGCAGCAATGATGCATAAGAGAGATGAAAAGAAATTGTGAGAAGTGAAGGCAAATTCACTTCTCAATACAACTTACCACCTGAAAAGTTAGTGAAAGAAATGAAATGCAATGCAAATGAAATGAAATGTGATGATGCAAACCAAAACCAGAAGCATGAGTATGATGCTAATGATGCTAAAGGATGATGCAAACATGAGGCAAGGCATGAGAATGATCATACAAACATATGGATGCAAAAGAAGCATGCTTGGGACCATGGATGTTCATGAAAAGTTATGAAATGCAAATGACATACAACATAGAAAATGAGAGATGCAATGATCAACATGATTCTAATATGTCCTAAGATGTGTTATGAATCAAATGGATGCACAAAATGTCATGGCAAGTCATGGTATGCAAGAAAATGGGAGATGGATGCAAAGGAAGGCCCAAATTAGGGTTTATGATCAATGCACAAAACAAAATTCAAAACCAGAAGCAAACATCATGATAAAAATTTGAAAATGCAGTCAAAGGAACCCTAAATCTATACAAACTCACTGCCCAAAGGAGGGGATCCAATTCTTAACCTAGTGAGAGTTATGAATTTCCTAAGATTGCTAGGGTTTTAAGGTACCTTGTCAAGAAAAAATGCCAAACAAATTGAAAATGCAATATCAATTCATGCCAATTTAGTCCTATAAACTACATGTTATGCAAGATGCAATGCAAAAAGAATCATTGTCCAACTCTCAATGGCTAGGCAGAAATGAATTTTTGAAGTTTGAATCAAAATAATGCCTTGAAATGGATTTAATTCAAAAGAAAATAATCAAAAGGCATCAAGAACAAAAAATAAATTTGGTTTGAGAGTTGGACAATGTTTCTAAATGTTTTTAAATGTTTTATGAATTTTTTTTGTGATTTTTAAATACCTAAAAGTATTTTTAATTAATTAATTCTTATTAATTAATTAAAAATAAACTTTTAAATGATTTAAAAATAATTTTTAATCCAAAAAATAAAAATAAAAATATTTTTGGTTTCTGAAAATTAATAAAATGCTTGATAAAAATTTTCAGAATTTTTCAAAGTGTTTTGCTATTTTTAAATAAATGTACAAAAGAAATGAAATAAAATGAAAATAAAATTGAATTTAAACTGAAAATGAGAAAGTCAGCAGATCAAAGGGCCAGGATTCGAACTAGGACGCGCGGGAATTGACTATGCGCGCATCTGGACGGCCAGAATTCAAATTTCCTTAATTATGATTAATGCCCTAATCTGAACCCTAAACATAATCAGGTGACCGAAACAGTGTTCCGGTCATCTTCTCCGATGAGCTCCTCTTTCAATCTCTCTCACTACGCCATGAAACTTCACAAATCTCTCCAGAATCACTCATTAAACATCATTAAACCTAAACCCCACCCCAAAATCCATTTATTTCAACTGAATCATGAGAAACGAATCAAAACGGAAAACACACAAAAGTTTCAGAGATCAAATACATCCTACACACGCAACCATTTTCAATGATTCAAAGCTCAAAATGATCAGCACACCACATAGAATCAGTTTATGACTTAAAACACAAGTTCTGGAAAAATGTTTTTGGATGATACCTGAGATGAAGCTTTGCCAATGGAGCTGCCTGTGCCTTCTTCTTAGGGCAAACCACCTTCTTTTGACTCCCTCTTTCTTCTGGGATGCTTGGATGAAGCTTTTGTGGACTCTTTTGGAAGTTTACTGAAGCTCAGTTCATGGAGGGGGCAGAATCGTATTTTGTTTGTGTGTGGTTTCAGGGTGTTTCAATGGTTGGTTTGTGATCAGTGGAACATGTTGAGATCAATGGTGAAGTTTGTTTGTGTGTTTGAAGCTTGTGTGATGAGTTTCGAATGGTTTTGCATATGAGGTGAAAAATGAGAATGATGTGTTCTTGGAGCTTTCAGGCTTGTGTATGTTATGTGTTGAGTTCCATTTTGTCCACTTATCACAACTAGAGAGGTCAGAGGAGTTGGTGTGGACTGTTGTGATTGGTATGGCTCAAGTTGCAAAAAGTCAAGCAAGTTGTACTTGGAGGTATGGGAAAGTGGCAGGCTGAGATAGGGGCATGGCTATGCGCAGCAAGGATCAAGGAGTGACATGAAATCAGATTTTGTGAGCTGGCTCAAGTGGATGAAGAGTTATGGATCATTTTGCAAATTTGTGAACTTTTGGCCCTTTTGGAATTTCTTGATCCACAAGCCATGAAAATGAGTGAAATTTTGATGCAATCTGATCTTTAGGCCTTGGTTTATGCTTGTGTGAAGTTTAGAAGTCCATTTGAAAGTTCAATTTGCCTTGGCAAGTGATTTTGCAACTTTGCCTCTTTGGTAGAAAACTTGAAATTATGTGATTTTTCCCAACTTTGACAAGCCATAACTTTTGATCCAAAATGAATTAGGTCAAGTTCTTGTACTTTTTGAAAAGGGAATGATCCACTCTACAACTTTCATGACCAATGTTTTCTCATTTGAAGCATTTTTGAATCAAAAAGCAAGGGTTGAAAAGTTTCCCAAAATGGCAATTTTCCATTATAAGTCATTTTCCCAAAAAGTCAACTTTGCAAATGGCTTGAAATTCTTCAATTTTGTGGACTTCCAACATCTTCTATGATCAAATAAAGATCATACACAATCAAAATGATGAAGAACACCCTTTGGTTGGGTAATTGGGGGCCTCAGATGCCCTGATTTTGCACTGACTTGCTCAAAAAGTCAACTCTTGATCAGATGACTTCCCCATGGAATTTCTTCATGAAAATTGATATGCATGATCCCTATACCATATAGAGACCAATAAAAACAAGAATGACCAAAAAATTTGGAGTTATGGCCTCTGAAACCAAAACCCTAATTTTAGGTCATCTGTGTAGTTAAACCTGGCTCTGCTTCCATGCTATTCTCAGTTCTTGTGATTTTTTGACATTCTTGACTTTGAGAGGATATAATATGATGCTTGAACATACATGGAACCCTTTGAAATGATTGATGACATTTGGAGTGGCTCAAATAGCTCTTGGATTGCTCAGATCACAAACCCTAGATGCAGATGACTTAGAAGCAATGCAATGAATCAAAAATGCAATATGAAATGCTATGATTGAACTTATGCATATGAAGAGATCACAAGCCATGGTATGAATGGGTGAGGGCAAATTTGGGGTGTTTACAGCTGCCCCTATTCAAACATGAGTTAGCTGTGCAGGATGTAAGCGACGGCTTAACAGGCAAACAAGATAACTTGTGGTTGAATACCAAAGACAGTCCACAATTTGCACTCACAGAATGAAGAAGAAAAGGGATATAGATTGTAAAAGAAAATAAAGTATTTTTATAAAGTGCGGGCGACGGAGGACGACCGCCGAGCAGAGGACGATTGCTGGGGAAATAGCAATGACGGGGACGACCGACATGCTGGGGAAAAATGCGGGAAATAAAGCAATGACGGGGACGGCCGACATGCTGGGGAAAAATGCGGGAAATAAAGCAATGACGGGGACGGCCGACATGCTGGGGAAAAAGCGGGAAATAAAGCAAAGACGGGGACGGCCGACATGCTGGGGAAAAAGCGGGAAATAAAGCAAAGACGGGGATGGCCGACATGCTGGGGATATAAGAGATTATGATGGGGACGACCATCAAAATAAAGCTATAAGATTATCTGGGGATTATTGGTAAAAATAAATGATGAGGTACGGTCATCAGGTTCATAAAGTAATGTAAACAGCGATGGGTACGACCATCGGGCTAAACTGATGAAGGACGATCATCAGGAAAAGGAAAAGGGACCACGAAGGGGACGGCCATCGGGTTAAAGAATAAATGAAATAATGATGAGGGACGGTCATCAAAGGTGAAGGACGATCACCAGGGAAAGGAAAAGGGACCACGACGGGGACGACCATCGGGTTAAAGAATAAATGAAATAATGATGAGGGACGGTCATCAAAGGTGAAGGACGATCACCTAGCAGGGGACGACTGCTCTGTTGGGGATAAGATGAGGGACGGTCATCTAAGGTGAAGGACGATCACCTGGCAGGGTACGGCTGCCAAAAGTATCGCGACATAAGACGAATGCCGGATAAAAAGGTCGACGATGGGGACGACCATCGGATGAGCATGATGAAGGATGATCATCAAGAGGTGAAAGACGATCACCTAGCAAGGGACGGCTGCTCTCAAGGTTTATCATGACATAGGACGAATGCCAGATAACAGGATCAACGATGGGGACGGCCATCAGATAAAATGATGAAGGACGATCATCAAAAGGTGAAGGACGATCACCTAGCAGGGGATGACTGCTAAATATCACGACATAGGACGAATGCCGGACAGAAAAGATCAACGATGGGGACGGCCATCGGATGAGCATAATGAAGGACGATCATCAATAGGTGAAGGACGATCACCTAGCAGGGTACGACTGCTCTCAGGGTTTATCATGACATAGGACTAATGTCAGATAGAAAAGAAATTTTGCTTTGCTGGCAACCTGCTGGGGAATAGTAAACACGGACGAGTGTTTATATCCAAGGAATAAAAGGTATAAGTGTTTTGACATTGTGTATAGATTAAAGATGCGGACGAGCATCCTTAAGACTATGATACAGACGAGTATCGGATAGAAACAAATACTGATGCATGTTCAGAGATGATGATACGGACGAGTATCAACTGGTTAACAAGGAACACGGACGAGTGTAGATTCTGAGGGGACTTTTCTGGGGAATAGTAGACACAGGCGAGTGTCTAATATTCAAGGAGACATGAGTGGTATATACAAGATACAGACGAGTATATGTATGAGTGAAATAAGTGTGAGTGGTGTACAAGAGAGTGTTTAACTTGCTGAGTAGGGTGTCACGGACGAGTGTTCAAAAGAGAAAGGGGTGTAATATAAACAAGTATATGATTTACAAAATGTTTAGGCAACTGTGCTGGGGAAAGTGACACAGACGGGTGTCAAGGAAGTATATATATATATATCTGTGAGTACAAAGGGGATGCTTTGGCTTTCTGCTGGGGATATGACACGGACGGGTGTCAAGAAGTATCTGTAATATATAAGTGGTCTGTTTGTAAAGAGTGCTCGGGCGACTTTACTGGGGAACGATGACACGGACGGGTGCCACAAGGAGTATGTACTGGTATTGGTGAGTGTAAAACAAATACTTTAGCTTTCTGCTGGGGATATGACACGAACGGGTGTCAAGGAGTATTTGTATTTGTAAGAGAAATGTCTGGGCTCTCTGCCGGGGATTTGGGGAGTTTTCTGTATATCTTTGATGGATTGTCATTATTCACAAGTGTTCGATTCAGACCATGGCTTATGATTATGCAATATGTTTGATTTTTGCCGTAATGCTCCGTATTAGACGGGATGCTACGCTTTGTGGGGTGAATATGATGCGAATGCTATGTTTATGCAAAAGATAACGATCCGGGATTCGGATCCCGTTACTGCGAAGATCTCTGGCCGATCTGCTTGAGGCGGACATCCCAGCTGGGAGTGAGATCATTGGTATCTAAGGTATATGATTTTGCTTGGGGAAATAGGTCAATGATAGACCTATTCCAGTAAATGAAGGAACCAGCTGGGGTTTGTAGAAGCCTTCGTCACTCTGTTGTGATTCCTTCACGCGTTGCTCTTTCGGGTAGAGGCTGAAGCTCTGCGGGGAGATGGTTTCCCGGCCTTTGCACTTGGCTGTGGAGGAATAGTAAATGGCAACTTGGCTGGGGAAGAAAAAAAGACCATGGGAAGATCTTCCTGGAGATTCCTGCAGGGGCCTGCTGAGGATGATACTTGACAACTCAGCTGGGGAAAAACCATCTTCGGTGCTAATTGGGAGATAGACTGAGTGGATAGTGATTTGCCAGCTTGCTGGGATGAAGCTTTCATGCCCCATGTCGTGTTTTGAATACCTGCAATCCTGCAAAGACAGAGAAACGCACAAGTAATCCCGAGGTATCCCTTACCGGATTCCATCATAGGAGTTTAGACAATCCCGGGAGTAAGTATATTTCCTGCAAGCACGTATTTTTAGAAGAGAAGCATCTGTATTTGTGCAATCAGTATCTTAAAGACATCGGACATTTTGCAAATAAAAGAGTACGAGACAATGTGTGACTGAAAATATAATTTTATTAATTCGTGTGCCCCGAATTGGCAAGATACAGTCAAAGAAACGGATCCCCTGAAATGATGAGATCGTTACAAATTGAGAAAAAGATGTTGGCAATGTTGATGACGCTTCAAGGAGCTTCCCTTTGCTATGACTCGTATGACATTTGACGTTCTTTTCGCCTTGCTTGCTGAAGAAGGCTGATTCTGAAAGAAGCTTGATCCTTTCGAAGCTTACCATTTGGTAAGTGATACAGACGAATTCAGAATGCAGTTGTTCGCTTATTCCCTTATTTTGCATGGATCGCCCTTTCGGGTTTTCGATCCATCGGGATACCCATTTTTGCCTGAGTTGTCCAATGTGGCTTTTCAACTCAGCGGGTATACGTTTTTTTGTTTATTTCCCTTATTTTTGCCCGAGTCTTTTATTCTGTTTTTGACTCGCCGGGATGCCCTATTTTTGCCTGGACTTACATTCTGTTTTTATGTCCAGCGGGTCATTTTATGCGAAGTATTTTTTAACTGCATCTGAATTCACAGGGGACGGGAAGTCTTCACCATCCATAGTGCTGAGCATCAGTGCTCCACCAGAGAAAACTTTCTTTACTACGAATGGTCCTTCATAGTTCGGAGTCCACTTGCCTCTGTGGTCTGTATGAGGAGGGAGGAGTCTTTTCAGCACAAGATCTCCTACTTGGTATTCTCGGAGCCTAACTTTCTGATCGAAGGCTTTCTTCATTCTTTTCTGATATAATTGCCCATGACAGATTGCAGCCAGTCTCTTTTCTTCGATCAGACTTAGTTGTTCGTATCGGGATCGGACCCACTCAGCTTCGTTCAGCTTAACATCCATCAGTACTCGTAGGGAGGGTAATTCAACTTCAACTGGTAGGACTGCCTCCATACCATACACAAGCTGATACGGTGTTGCCCCAGTGGATGTCCTGATTGACGTACGGTACCCATGCAAGGCAAACAGTAGCATCTCATGCCAGTCTTTATAGGTGACTACTGTAACACGGTGGGAGAACTGACTTTAGTTATGTTGCGGATAGCAAGAGTCGCCGCCGACTTTTATTTTATCCAAAGGAAAGGCATAAAAGAACAGGAAAGACCTTTTAAAAGATTTTTGGGTCCGGGGGGTAGGTTATGTAAAGGGAAGGTGTTAGCACCCTTTACATCCATGGTTATCCATGAGCTCTTAGTTACTTAGCTCACTTTAAAATGTTTTTGAAATGTGAAGTGTGTGAATACAAATTTTCTTAAGTGTTTTATAATGATCCATGTACGGATGCGTAAAAAACCTTTGTTTTGAAAATTGTTTGAAATGTGTGAAGTGTTTGAAATTGTTTTGAAGAGGGAGCAAGTATCTAAGAGGAACCTACCCTAAGTTTAAAGTCTTTTCTGTTCTTGAATCCTTTAAATGGTAAGACTATCCCTATTATTAAGGAATAGGTAGTCATTACCTTGGATGTGAGGGACAAGTGAAGGGACATCTGTTTATTTAGGCAACTGTGGGGTGTATAAGCAATTTTGAAGGGACTATTATCTTTATTCGAAAGGGACAAGATCATTACGAAGGCAACATTCGAAAGGGACTTGATCTTTTATCTGTTAAGGGACTAGATGATGTGAAATTAAGGGACTTTGCTTTATACACCCTACTTGACCTTTTGATTATGCAACATGAGAGGTATCCCTAAGGAAGTGAGATGGCGATCCAGGATCGACTTACGTGTGTGAGTGTACAATTTTAATATTTATCTTTTAAATTAAGTGATCTAAATTTATTTTACACATACAAACATGTTGCACTCCCTATTTACTAACCATAGCATAAAATGAATATTAAAACATTATTACTAAATATTACATCCAAGAACAATTACATAATAATAATTAAGGCAAATTAAATATAATAAGCAAAATAAATAAATAATTATAATTGGGTTAGTGAAAATAATAATAATAACAATTTAAAGATAAATGGGGTTAGTAATAAATAAATATCATATAAACATAACTAATAATAATAATAATGAAATAAGCAAGAATATTATAATAATTAAAAGATCAAATTTTTATATAAACAATGATTTAAGATTAATTAAGAAAATATGAACAATTAATTATTATAAAGTTTTAAGTTATATGCGAATCATTAAATTAATTATAAACATATTATGAAAATAAAATTATAATTACAAAATTAAATTAGCAATTATTTTTAAACATATAATAAAAATTATTTACATACAAACAATTTATGTCATATTATTATATTAACAAAATTATATTAAGAATTTTAATTTTTAAACATATTTACATAAAAATTAAATTGTAAACAAATTATATACATGACTAAGGTTTATAAATAATAAATTAAGAATTTTAAATAAAAGAAAAAACTAGGGTTTGTGATAATTATTAGGATTTATAAAAAATAAATTAGGTTTTTTTACAAAATATTTTAGGTTTTAGAAAATTAGGGTTTTATTTAGGTTTAGAGTTTGAACAAAAATATTTACAACTTATATATAATATAGATTAATAAAATTATTTAGAAAGAAATAAAAATGTTTTTAGAGAATAAATATTTAAATTATAATTTACATAAGGATAATATTTGAGTTTTTTTATTAAAACAAATAGACTTGAATTAGTATTAATAATATTGATTATATTAAAATATATTAAAAGGTAAAAATAAATAAAAAGAAACAAAACCACTTACCTGCTGGAGCCTGGGGTCGAACCCAGGACTCCTGGCTTCCCTCATGTGCAAACCAACCAGCTAAGCTACGCACACCACGTGCTTACAAAACAGTTCTTAATTATTATATAAAAACCCTGCAAAATAAAAAGAGATTTTGAACAAAAAGATTAACCTGGGAATCGAACCCAGGTCAGTTGCTTCATACGCGCATATGCTTGCCACTACGCCACTTGCCTCCAACTGATATTAGACACAAAATATTAATTAAATAATAATAGTAAATTTGAAAACTGAAATTCGCGCGCAGGGTCATCTTCTTCCTCTGTCTGTCGTCTTAGCTTTTACCTACGGCTCGTCCGTCACTAGAAGCTTTAGTGACGGATTTTGACTGTCACTATAAAACCTGCGAATCGAAAACCCTGCTAAACATGAAATAAATTCATTCCAACAACAAAAATCAATCATATGAAACATCTAAAGTCCAATTATCCCATTAATTTGAGATGAAATCGCCTGTAACCCAATGTCCCCAATTCCAAACTTATGAACCCTAACTATGGCATATGATGGTTGCGGCTTCGAATTTCACAATAAAACGTCCAGAATCAATCTAAGAACCATTCTAAACAATAATCAACAGTAAAAAACAAGTTAGAAGGCATAATCATGATAAATCGAAAAATCAAAGTTTAATGAAATATGAGGATTCGGTTAAAGGTCCATGTGATGTTTTGAATGATGAAAATGATCCAAATACGTTCAATAAGCATCATAGAATGCATTGCAACCTTCAAAATCCTCTGATATGGCCTCTATGCAAGAATCCGAATTGGAGTTTTTTTTGTGAATTTTGAAACTTTGAAACTATGGTTTGAGGCAGAATTTTCGTGTTCTATGATTAGGTTTGTGTTATGTACTTATAGTGCAATGGATTAGGTCACAAAATATTGATTGTTGTGTGAAGAAATTGATTGAAAAAGATTGAAAAAGATCAAGCTTTAAACTTCAAATATTTGAGAATTAAGCCTTTCTATTTCAAACCAATCACCATGATTCTCATACCAATTTGATCCAAATCACTTTAATGAATTTCTAGAAACAAAATCCCATTTAAATATTTGACTTTTCTATTTTATTTTAATTTAAAATGATTTTAAATGAATAAAATCAAAATAAATAAAATAAAATAATAAAAAAAATCTGAATATTTGATGGTTGGGTCGTGCATGAGGTATTGGTATGGATTGGGTCATCATATGGCAAGCCCATTTAGAAAAAATTGGTTTTAAACCTCCATTTTCTTCATAAACCAACCGAAAATTTCCCAACTTTGCAAGGGCACAAATCCTTCAATTTTAATGCTATGAGGGTGTTCTTGGACATTTTGGAAAGCTTGAAGAGTCCTCTAACCAACTACACTGGTTTCATGTTCATATCATTTACCATTCTCAAGTTATGCCCTTTTGAAGTTGTTGACTTTTTGTTGACTTTCAAAAGGACCTATAATGTCTTAGCTCATACCTTCCAAATGAAGCATTTTTGGGCTTGGCTTGTGAGACACAAAGTTGTAGAGAAATAAATTTCCTTCAAAATGAGCTTTGGATGGAGAATTGGTGATGAAGCATGTGAAAGTTATGGCTGGTCAAAGTTCAGTTGACTTTTCCTGAGGAAACCCTAATTTAGAAACTCCTGATTCTTGATGATCTGAAATCTCCTTGATGAATCATGATCAACCCTTGATCAAATGATGAATTTTACTTCATATAATTGATGTTGGCAAAAAATCATGAAGTTTGAATTTGGTTTGACCACAATTGACCTCAGTTTGACTTTTTAACTACTTTAACTGATTTTGACTTATCTGATCATCTGACTGAGCAAACCTTTGAGAAAAGTCTTGAAACTTGTCATGGGGGCTCTTACACACATATAAGATATTATGAAGCTCATTTGAAGTCTTGGAAATCCATTTAGCCTGATTAAAGTCAAAACCCTAGTTTTGGATGCACTGCTTAGGAGGGTACATTGTCTGAGGGAATTGTCAAATCTTCTGACTAATTGTGAACTTTGTGAACCTTGTGAACCTCATGAGATGTCTTGTGAACCTCATGGGAGGTCTTGTGAGAATTGTGAACCTTGTGAACCTTGTGAACCTCATAAAGTATCTTGTAAACTTCATGAACCTCATGAAAGGTCTTGTAAGTATTGTGAATCTTGTGAACCTTGTGAACCTCATAAAGTGTCTTGTAAACTTCATGAACCTCATGAAAGGTCTTGTAAGTATTGTGAATCTTGTGAACCTTGTGAACCTCATAAAGTGTCTTGTAAACTTCATGAACCCCATGAAAGGTCTTGTGAACCTTCTTAGCACACAAAGTCTTGTATTGTGAGGGCAAATTTTGGGGTGCAACAACTACCATCTTCTGCACAATCTTCTTGATATTCTTATTAGCTGCCTCAACAGTGCCATTCATCTTTGGCCTGTAAGGAGAAGAATTGTGGTGTTGGATCTTGAAGTCCCGACATAGCTCTGCCATCATTTTGTTGTTTAAGTTGGAACCATTATCAGTAATGATTCGCTCGGGAACCCCATACCGACAGATGATGTCTCTCTTCAGAAATCAGGCTACCACTTGCCTTGTAACATTTGCATAGGAAGCTGCTTCAACCCACTTGGTAAAATAGTCAATGGCTACCAAGATGAATCTGTGGCCGTTTGAAGCAGTCGGTTCAATCTTGCCAATCATATCAATGCCCCACATGGCAAAGGGCTAGGGTGAAGACATCACATTCAGAGGATTGGGAGGCACATGCACCTTATCCGCATAAATCTGGCATTTATGGCATTTTCTGGCGTAGGCACAATAGTCGGCGTCCATTATGATCCAGTAATATCCTGATCTTAGCAACTTTTTAGCCATTGCATGTCCTCCAGCATGGGTACCAAAGGATCCTTCGTGCACCTTGTGCATCAACAAGTCTGCTTCTGTTCTATCAACGCATCTGAGGAGTACCATATCAAAGTTTCTCTTGTACAGGGAACCATCAGTATTCAGGAAGAAACTACCAGCTAGCCTTCTTAATGTCTTCTTATCATTGGAAGATGCCCCAGGTGGGTATGTTTGATCCTCCAAGAAACACTTAATGTCATGGAACCAAGGCTTATCATCTTTGGCAACGTCTGCTGTAAATACATATGCTGGTCTGTCAAGTCTGGACACTGAAATCCGAGGCACAAAGTTGGCAGCTTGAACTTTGATCATGGATGAAATGGTAGCCAGAGCATCTGCAAACTGATTTTCGTCCCGGGGGATATACTCAAGCTTGACCGTTGTAAAGAAAGTCAATAACCTCCTTGTATAATCCCTATAAGGTATCAGATGATCCTGGTGGGTGTACCATTTGTCGTTGGTTTGATTAACTACCAGAGCTGAATCTCCGAATACAGTCAATGTCTTGATCCTGAGGTCAATGGCTTCCTCAAGACCCATAATGCAAGCTTCGTATTCCGCTTCGTTGTTAGTGCAGTTAAAGGTGAGTTTTGCCAAGAAAGGCATGTGAACTCCCTTAGGTGTAATGAGTACTGCACCAACACCACGACCATTCATATTAACAGCCCCATCAAACATCATAATCCATTCTTCTTCCGGGTCAGGCCCTTCAGTGTGAACAGGCTCTTCATGATCTTTTGCTTTTATGAACATGATGTCTTCATCAGGGAAGTCAAATCTCATAGGCTGGTAATCATCAATAGGTTGCTCAGCAAGATAATCAGACAATATACTGCCCTTGATGGCTTTCTGAGATGTGTACTGGATGTCATATTCTGTGAGGATCATTTGCCATCTTGCAACCCGTCCGGTAAGTGTTGGCTTCTCAAAAATGTACTTAACTGGGTCCATCTTGGAGATCAATAAAGTAGTGTGGGTCAACATATACTGTCTTAGTCGGCGAGCAGCCCACGCTAAAGCACAACAAGTTTTCTCGAGCAGTGAATAACGTTGTTCACAGTCGGTAAACTTTTTGCTTAGGTAGTAAATTGCATACTCTTTTCGACCAGACTCGTCATGCTGGCCCAGCACACACCCCATTGACTCTTCTAATACTGTCAAGTACATTATTAGAGGTCTTCCTTCGACTGGAGGCATAAGGATCGGAGGCTCTTGTAAGTATTCCTTGATTTTGTCGAAAGCCCTCTAGCAGTCTTCGTTCCACCTGACCGTTTGCTCTTTTCTCAACAGCTTGAACAAGGGTTCACAGGTTGCTGTAAGGTGAGATATGAACCTTGAAATGTAGTTCAATCTACCTAGAAACCCCCGAACTTCTTTCTCAGTTTTTGGTGCAGGCATTTCTTGAATGGCTTTGACTTTATCAGGGTCAACTTCAATCCCTTTCTCGCTTACAATAAATCCCAGCAGCTTACCAGATCGCACCCCGAATGTGCACTTGTTGGGGTTCAATTTCAGTTGGTACTTCCTCAGGCGCTTGAATAACTTCAACAGATTTACCAGGTGGTCTTCTTCTGTGAGGGACTTGGCAATTATGTCATCCACATAACATTCGATTTCTTTATGGATCATATCGTGGAATAGTGTTACCATAGCCCGTTGATAGGTTGCACCAACATTATTCAGTCCGAATGGCATCACCTTATAACAGAACGTGCCCCAGGGTGTGATGAAAGTTGTCTTCTCCATGTCTTCAGGTGACATCTTGATCTGATTGTATCCTGAAAATCCGTCCATGAAGGAGAACACCGAGAACTGAGCCGTATTGTCAACCAGTACATCAATGTGAGGTAATGGAAAATCATCTTTCGGGCTGGCTCTGTTCAGATCCCGGTAGTCCACACACATCCTCACTTTGCCGTCTTTCTTAGGCAGATGTACTATATTAGCAACCCACGGTGGATAGCTAGTTACAACAAGGAATCCGGCGTCCCACTGCTTTTGTACCTCTTCCTTTATCTTCATTGCCATATCTGGGCGAGTACGGCGCAACTTCTGTTTTACTGGCGGGCAGTCTTCTTTTAATGGCAGCTTGTGCATGACAATATCGGTATCCAACCCTGGCATATCTTGGTAAGACCAAGCAAACACATCTACATACTCCCGAAGCATATCAATCAGTTGCTCTTTCACTGAATTTTGCAGGCAGGCCCCGATCTTAACTTCTTTCACTTCTTCTTCCGTACCAAGATTAACCGTTTCAACCTCCTCCTGATGAGGGGTGATAACCTTCTCCTCTTGCCTTAACAACCTGGCTAGCTCTTCAGGAAGCTCATAATCTTCTTCAACCCCTTCATCAGTTTGATTGATTGGATTGTCAAAGTCATACAAAGTCAAAGCAGTGTTGTTGTCAGTGCAGTCTGAAAGGCACTCTCTGCAAGGGTTTAGATTGTTCATTTTAGTGATTGATTTTAATCTTGTTTAGAAAAAGTGAAATGAAGTTGTCATTTTGGAAAACAATGCCATTTTTATTTTTGTATAAAAAGAAAAATGAAAAACAGTGAGCGGAAAAGAAAAAGACTCATTTGCAAAAGATGTCCGATATTCATTGATTGATCTGTTTGCACAAAACTACAAGATGGCCCGATTACAAAATGAGTCTTGACATCTTGGGCAAGATGCAAGACTTGATGCATGCTTAAAATATACAGGAAATAATAATTACTCTGCAGGAGTAACCCTTATAATTTCCTGGGAAGACCAGTTTGAGATATGGCTCCCCGGGATCCTTGGACGTATCCAGCTCTCCAGGTTGCGCTCATCTTCTGACTCATCTTCCAAGTTGTTCACTGCATCCGGGGCAAGCATTCCCCCGCTGATAAAATTGGGCTTCTTGGCAGCCTCTGACTGATCTTGTTGAGTTGGTTTGTAACCCAACCCAAATCTGTCCTCCTTCTTCTCCACGGGCAGCAGCTTGCCCCAGCCTTGGGCAGTCCCCTCTTCAACAACCTTCCTGGCTTGCTGATAAGATGTCATGGAGGTTCCAAGCAAAGCAGATGCTTCATTAATATTCAGGGCCTCAAACCCCTGGCTCATGGTTTCATGGATCTCTCCATCCATCTCAATGTATTTGTAAGTAGCCAGATGGCTAACAAAGATATCTTCTTCACCACAGATGGTGATGATCTGGCCTTCCCACTCGAATTTCAGCTTCTGGTGAAGGGTAGACATAACAGCGCCAGCGGCATGGATCCAAGGTCTACCCAACAAACAGCTGTAGGCTGGCTGAATGTCCATCACATAGAAGGTAATTTTAAAAGTCTGCGGGCCAATCATCACAGGCAGATCAATCTCCCCAAGTACTAATCTTTTAGAGCCATCAAATGCTCTCACCACCAAATTACTTGGACGCAATGCCAAGCCATCGTACTCCAGCTTCACCAAGGCTTTCTTTGGTAGAACATTGAGTGAAGACCCAGTGTCCACCAATACATGGGATAGAACAGCACCCTTGCATTCTAGAGTGATGTGTAAAGCCTTGTTGTGGTTACGTCCCTCATTTGTTAAGTCAGCATTGGTAAAGCCCAGTCCATGACTGGTGTTGACATTTTCCACCACGGTTTCTAGCTGATTAACGGTGATCTCCTCTGGCATGTATGCTGCGTGCAGGACTTTCAATAATGCATTCCTGTGAGCTTCAGAACACATCAGCAGGGATAATATGGAGATCTTTGAGGGAGTTTGGTGAAGCTGATCCACCACTTTGTAATCACTTCTTTTTATAATTCTCATGAATTCATCTACATCTTGCTCAAAAGATGTCTTCTGGGTTTCTTTGAGAATTGGTTCTTCAGGTATTACACTCTTCCCCTTTGCTTTTGCAGCAACTTCTGCTTCGGCATTAGGTCTTTGTAATTGTGAGGCAAAAAGGCGTCCGCTCCTGGTGAAGCCTCCGCCTCCCCCAACATTATCAATCTGTGGAGAAGAAGTTGAAGAGTCCAAAGTTATTTTCTCTCCATTGCAGTAGAGGTCAGAGCCATAATGCCAAGGGATGGCATTACTACTTTCATATGGAACTGGTCCAGGTACCGTAATGGTAACTGGACTGACTGTTGTAGAGGAGGGTGCTGAAATGGTGTGCGGATCGTAGTAGATGGTGACTGGTGACCTGGCAGGAGATGCCACTGTTTGTTGTTGAAAGTTTTTGTTTGGAGGAACATATGATGGGTCATAATAAATGGTGACTGCTGAGATATCTGTTGGCGTTGTAGAAGATTCTGTTGAATGAATGGGTGTTGATGTTGTAGGAGATTCTGCAGAATGAAGGGATGCTGATGTTGTAGAAGAAATGGTTGTTGACATCTGATCTGTTGAAATGATGGACAGAGCCATTGTTGATAGTACTGATGAATTGGTCGGAATGATTGTTGTTGCAGTTGTAGGAGACTCAGGAATTGTTATCAGAGGGATTGCTGGATTTGTAGGCGCTGATGTTGTGATCTGAAGTATACCACTTTTGATAAGACCATCTATGCCGCTTCTTAAGTTATCACACCCATTGACCGAAATGTTGCAATAACCACAACCGAGCTCACACCCGGGGAACATCTGGCATTCTAGGAGCTGAGCTTTAATTTCTACCAGAGGTGTCCGAATCTGCCCAACACTGGTGATTAAGAAAGATGGCTTATCTTCCTCAATGGCATTAATTCTTGGTCCTCCATGATTGGGCATGGGATTCTTGTTGACATTTGGCGGGGGTGCAAAGTTTAGAGCTTTAGAATCCACCAGATCCTGTACCTTCATTTGTAAAGCCCTGCACTTTTCCGTACTGTGGCCAGGTGCATTGGAGTGAAAAGCACATCTGGCGTTGACATCGTAGTTTCTTGGCAGAATGGAAGGATCTGGGGGTGCCAATGTCCTTAACTCAACCAAGTTGAGCTTCAGGAGTTGTGGCAATAGAGCGACATAAGGCATAGGGATTGGATCAATCACCCTATTGGCCTGTGATGGTCTTTGCTGAAAAGGTCTTTGCTGTTGATTGTTGTTGTTGTTGTTGTAGTTTCTTTGTGGCGGATACTGAACTTGTTGTTGATAGTGTGGTTGTTGTGGTGGTTGATATGCTGGTTGCTGAGGAATCGGAGCTGGAATAGTGACAGCTGCCACTGACCTATGAACATACTGAGGTCTGCCCCTGTTGGCATGAATAGCATTAGTCTCACCGGTTCTTCTAGGCCCCACAAAAGGTTTTCTGGGGTTGCTGGACGAGCTCGCACCATTATCAGAAATCTTGCCCATCTTCAGAAGGCTCTCAATTCTTTCTCCAGCTATGACTACGTCAGCGAAGCTGGTGGAAGAAAAGGCAGCTAGCCTGTCAATATATGTCCCTTGAAGGGTATTCATAAACATGTCGGCCATTTCTCTTTCCGACATGGGTGGCTGGACAGCAGCAGCAAGCTGTCTCCACCTCTGGGCATATTCCCGGAAGCTTTCTCTGGAGGACTGGGACAATCCCATCAGGAGGGTCCTGTTAGGAGCCATGTCCAAGTTGTATTGGTACTGTCTGATGAAGGCCTCAGCTAGGTCCTTCCAGCATCTGATGGTTGCTCTGGTCAAGTGAGAGTACCATTCGCTTGAGGCTCCAGTTAAACTGTCTTCGAAATAAAACATCCACAGTTTTTCATCCATGGTGTATGCCTTCAGTCTCCCCAGAAAGGATTGCAAGTGAGTTCGTGGACAGGAAGTTCCATTGTACTTCTCGAAGCACGGAGGTTTAAACTTGTGGGGAATCCTTACCCCATCCACTAGCCCCATATCCATGACATCAAAACCCATGGAATTTTGAGACTCCAGAGATCTCAATTTCTCAGCAATTTCATCGAGCCTTCTGTCATAGGCTTCATCCCTAGCTCCCATTACAGTGAATTGATCCTCTTGGGGGTCTTCCTGTAAGACTCTGCCTGCAGTAGTATTCCCTTGCACATTAGTAGGGATGTTGATCTCCGGATGAAGATGAGGCCCATATACTGGTGGGTTAACATGGGGCTGAACCCTCTCATTGTTGCTTGTTCCTCCAGTCCCTAGATGGGGTTCTTCTGGGGTTTGTCTTTCCACCAATTCCCTCAATCTTTCTTGACTTTGGGCCAAGCCATTCATCACTTCCATGAACTGGGTCATTTGGTTTCTCATTTCTAGCCTTTCGTTAACCATCTGGGTCCTGACCTCTGTTAGTTCTTGCTGTACTTGGTCCATCTGTATACCAGGAAGATTGTTGCGAGTAGGATATCTGTGCGGACGGTTGAGAGGGAACACCCGACGGCGAGCAATAATTCCTGATTCACAACAGAGTTAGTTACAAACAAAACAATGGTGAAACCTGCAAAGCAAAACAAAGGTTAGCATGCAATGCAGTATGCTTATTTGTTTCCAAGGTAT
Source organism: Lathyrus aphaca (assembly GCA_963966055.1). NCBI lineage: Eukaryota > Viridiplantae > Streptophyta > Magnoliopsida > Fabales > Fabaceae > Lathyrus > Lathyrus aphaca. The sequence continues at coordinate 539,952,648 of OZ014524.1, forward strand.
CCGGCTTGGCGCTTGGTTTTGACCTTTCCAGACCCTGAGGAGAATGCTTTGATGTTGCTTGAGAGAGAGAGACTTAGTGAACAAACTGACAAATATATTACAAAATAGAGGATCATACATAGTTTGTATTTACAACATATGCCCCAGAAGGGTCAAAATACAACACAAAAAGAAAAGTACATGACATGAAAATAACAACAAGCAAATAAGTCAAACATCCAAGCCAAACTCATCCTCCTTCACCTCCTTCAGAAGTGCTTCAGTTACAGGATCAGCCGGATGCTCTGTAATGCTCCTGATAAGAAGGTTCCTGGTGGTAATAGCAGTGGTCAGCTTCTTGTGCCTGTCTTGGTCCTTTGACCTCTTCACACCAGCCCTAAGCTTCAATTCTGAGATTTCCTTCTGGGCTGCTAGCAGAGCCTCCTGTTGTTTCTTCTCATTGGCCTCCAACTGCTCAATCCTGTTCTGAGTTCTCTTATCTTCTTGAGTGCAAGCTTCAGTGATTCTGACCCACCTAGCTTGACTTTATTTCAGATAGAGATCAGTCCTAGCCTTCTGAAACTGGGCCTCTTTACAGACATTCTTCAAGATCTGCTCTCCAGCTCTTGATTTCTTGATGTAGTCCTATGCTTTCTCAATCCTGGCTAGATGCTCTACTTTAAGCTTTTCCAACCTCTCAATGTCTAGACGACCATCACTCCTCTCCCAGAGGGTCTTCTTTAGAGCTTGAGACAGATTCTCATTCCTCTCCTTCAGTTTCTCAAATTCTTCCAGGCTGACAGTTGCTGGAAGTGGTGTTGTGGATGGTCCAGGTGCATCCTCAATGGTAAAAGGCATCCCAGAAAGCTGAGCCCTTGCATGAGACCATTCATAATACTGAGCTGAAGCCACATTATTGCATCTTCCCAGAATGGCCGTCCCTTTGCTCTGAATGTTGTCCCAAGCCCAGGATGCTTGCCTAACAACAGCTGAATTGGGCTTCATCTCACAATACAAGGTTTCAGCCAAGTCTTGTACTCTAGGAGGGTGAACCAAAGCATAGCCCAACTGTCTTTTAAACAACAAAGGGTTGTAGTTGATGCAACCCTTCACTCCTATTAGAGGTACATTGGGGTACTGCCCACAGCTAGTAATTATGTCCCTGCCTTTGGTGCTCTGGGTGCACCACCTGATGTCATCTGAAGTCAAAGCAATAAGTCTCCTAGCCCAATTTTTCTGTTGGTGGGGATTCAGGAAGGCATCAGTCTTGGGTAAGCGTTTGAGCAGCCAGGTATGAAATAGGGGAGCACAACATCTCACCAACCTCCCTCTTTGCTTCTCATTCCTTTGGTGAACAGAGTAGTAGAAATCTCCCAGTAATGTGGGCACTGGGTTCCTTAGAATGAAAAGATGAATGGCATTCTTGCTGATAAACTTGGGCTCATATGCAAAAAGTATAACCCCATATATACTGAGGGCTAACAATGCACAAACTGCCTTCCATTCTCCCAAGGAAGCCTTCAGGATAGCCTGAGAAGTCAAGAAATCCAAATGTAGACCAGAGATTCCAGCCTTTGTCGTCATGTTCTGCTCAATCAGAATTGGTTCCAGGTATAGTGCCTTAGCCACTTCTTCATTGCTAGGAGAAGCCATCTCTGGGTTGAAGGGGATACCACCTTTGATAGGCACTCCAATCAGTGATGAATACTCCTCCAACAGGGGTCCCAACTGAAAATTCTGGAAGGTGAAGCATCTCAAAGGACGATCATAGAACTGTAGGCAAGTGTGAATCAAACTCCTCTGAGAAGGGTCCTAGTCCATAACCATATCAAGGATGCCTCCATAATGTTCTCTGAATAATGGGATATGGTCTGGGGTGATAAGTGCCTGGACCTGCCTGATACCAGCCAGCACAGGCTCAAAGAAGTGGTATGAAATGTTGCTTTTCTTGGGTGCCATGTCTGCTGATAAAGAGCTGAAACAAATACTGATGATGGAGACTAACACTGGAGATGAACCACTGATAGGATGATACTGGTGATGCAGGTGACTGAAGCAGGTAGCTGATGAAGATAGCTGAAGTAGATACTGATGAACAGGGATCTATGCAGATGAAGGGGTCAAAACCAAGAAAAATGTAATATGGATACCCTGAAAAACAAATAAGCAAATGTTAAATGATGCAATGATGATGTATGAAAATGATATGCAAGGGTTTGTGATCAAGCTGGATCTGATTACTGCCTTGATATAAGTCCATGTATGTTTAAGAAGTCCAGATGGAGGTTCAAAAGTCCAGTAACCAAGGTGGGGGACTCAAATAAAGAGTCACATGTCCGGGGTTCAAATCACAAGAACTGTCCCAAAATGGAGTACTCTTAATCAAAACAAAGTATCAGGGTATGCTGTGGTCAAGGGTACCTGCAAACCTGTAAACAGCCCAACCCCCTCACAGGTGATGTTCTAAAACAAGGATCCTCAGACTTGGATCAGTTATGAGAAGTGTAAACACTTCTAACCCGGAGGTACAATGTTTACAATAACCATAAAAGATCCTCCTCTAATTCACCTCAGTTTCTGAAGGTCATAATACCGGTCATCCAGACTTAGCAGGCTTCCCAGATAGCCCTAGCACTACAGGAGATCTGTAGCACAGAGTTCTCAAGAAGAAACCTATATCTGAACCGTGTTTCATATTCCCGCACCAGACCGAAATGGAATGGGAAAGAACATGAACCACTCTAGCCTAGGTGTCACTCAGGTCCCAGGTATAGGACCTTTGAACTCTCAATAGAACCCCACCCACCAAAGCAAAAACCAAATCCAGCCAGATGACGATATGACATTATGATATATAAAGTTGTAAAGAAAGCAATAAATAACTGTACATAAAGCAGTAAATAAAAGCAAATATACAAACACAAATAGCAAATAACACCCCAGTAAACAAAAATCGAACAAGCACTAGGAGGAACCCACAAAGAGAACCAGAAGCCCTGGTTGCAGTATAAGGTTCCCCAGCAGAGTCGCCAAGCTGTCGCTCCCACCAAATGAGGCTAAGTCAAATAGGGTACAAACGCGAACGGTCGGCGAAAAGAGAAGTGAATAGAGTCGCCAGCTAGGCATTTTTATCCCGAAGGAAAGGTAATGCTACATAAACCTAGAAAGATATGGATAAGACGGTTACGAACCAGAGAGACTGAGAAAGGGGGTTGGTTACAACCTGGGAAGGTATTAGCACCCAGATTGTCCGTCATACTCGACGGGATCCACGCTTAAAAGATTTGTGTTTTAAAGGGGTAGTGTCAGTGCAATTTGTGTATCAAGGCTGGAAAGAATGCAAGTGTCAGTGTAAAAGAAGTGTAAAGTGTAATATGTGAAGTGTCAGTGTAAGAAATGAATGGAATGCTCAAGAATATGAGGCTAAAAGAATGATGCTGGAAAGAGGGGGAATATACAGAGACTTTTGTTCGATAACTGTTAAGTTATGCCTACGTATCCTCTCGTGCAATGAGGAAGTCAGAACACCGTAGTTCGACCCAAAGAGACTGAAAGGAAGAATTGACTTGTGAACTGCTTGCTTGTCTATGCTCAAGTGTATGACCTGTCTGGCTCAGGCGCAAACTGTCTTGCATTAGACGGAAGAAGCAAGTTCTCGTTTGTGAGTGAATGAGGTGAGAAAAGAATCCCGGAGGAGACGATTATTGTTTGTTTTGAGTGTTTTCAGTCTTTTATTTTTTTTTTGGAGTTTGTCATAAGTTAATGAGCTTAAGTCTAAATCAATGGATTAGTAAACTCATCGCATCTTCCCTCTGATTAGGGGTAATGAGAATACCTTAAGTGTGAAGTCAGCTTCTCACACTTAATCACCCTGATGTAGGATTAAGATCATCAACCTATTTGTGATTAATTAGATGTTTTTGTTGTTTTTGTTTAGTGTTAAGTAATGAGGTTAAGCCATAATCAGGGATTAAACAGACTCATTACACCATCCTAATAGAAGGATAATAGATGAGAATGTTTAAGCTGAGGAAAGCTCCTCAACTTAATCCATGATTAGGGATTAACCTCATGACAAAACAAAGCCTTTATTAGATGGATTTTAATTAATGATATGATGAAGAAGTGAATTTTATGATTGGTAAGACAACTTGAGGGGGACTTGTCCATTAACACTAGGGTTAGTCCTTCTCAACCAATTAAGGAAGAATTAGAACCCTAATGCAAGGCCCAAGTTACAAGCTTGATGTATTGATGATTATTAAGTGGATTGATTAAAGGAGTTAAACACATTAAGGGTTTAACACTTAGGATTAAAGTTATACACTCCATCCTAATAGAAGGATGCAGGCACAAACTTAATCACAAAGCCTTAAAGCCTTTAGGGTTTGGTCCCTGATTGTGAGATGAGAAGAGAAGACTCAAGAGATGACACAAAGGTAAAACAAAATGGGGAACTAATCAAAGCCCTAATTATTGTCATGCTTGGTTGTTCCTAGGGTTTATGAGGTTTGCAAGAAAGATCTTCAGAGAAACCACCAGGAAGCAGATGAAAGGAGCAAAGAAAAGCAAAACAACTTGCTTCACTTAAGAAGTCAAGTTGCTTGAAGAAAGAAGGTAAGATGAACAAGAATGAGCAAGCCCAATCCAATACACATTCAAAATGCAGCAATGATGCATAAGAGAGATGAAAAGAAATTGTGAGAAGTGAAGGCAAATTCACTTCTCAATACAACTTACCACCTGAAAAGTTAGTGAAAGAAATGAAATGCAATGCAAATGAAATGAAATGTGATGATGCAAACCAAAACCAGAAGCATGAGTATGATGCTAATGATGCTAAAGGATGATGCAAACATGAGGCAAGGCATGAGAATGATCATACAAACATATGGATGCAAAAGAAGCATGCTTGGGACCATGGATGTTCATGAAAAGTTATGAAATGCAAATGACATACAACATAGAAAATGAGAGATGCAATGATCAACATGATTCTAATATGTCCTAAGATGTGTTATAAATCAAATGGATGCATAAAATGTCATGGCAAGTCATGGTATGCAAGCAAATGGGAGATGGATGCAAAGGAAGGCCCAAATTAGGGTTTATGATCAATGCACAAAACAAAATTCAAAACCAGAAGCAAACATCATGATAAAAATTTGAAAATGCAGTCAAAGGAACCCTAAATCTATACAAACTCACTGCCCAAAGGAGGGGATCCAATTCTTAACCTAGTGAGAGTTATGAATTTCCTAAGATTGCTAGGGTTTTAAGGCACCTTGTCAAGAAAAAATGCCAAACAAATTGAAAATGCAAGATCAATTCATGCCAATTTAGTCCTATAAACTACATGTTATGCAAGATGCAATGCAAAAAGAATCATTGTCCAACTCTCAATGGCTAGGCAGAAATGAATTTTTGAAGTTTGAATCAAAATAATGCCTTGAAATGGATTTAATTCAAAAGAAAATAATCAAAAGGAATCAAGAACAAAATATAAATTTAGTTTGAGAGTTGGACAATGTTTCTAAATGTTTTTAAATGTTTTATGAATTTTTTTGTGATTTTTAAATACCTAAAAGTATTTTTAATTAATTAATTCTCATTAATTAATTAAAAATAAACTTTTAAATGATTTAAAAATAATTTTTAATGCAAAAAATAAAAATAAAAATATTTTTGGTTTCTGAAAATTAATAAAATGCTTGATAAAAATTTTCAGAATTTTTCAAAGTGTTTTGCTATTTTTAAATAAATGTACAAAAGAAATGAAATAAAATGAAAATAAAATTGAATTTAAACTGAAAATGAGAAAGTCAGCAGATCAAAGGGCCAGGATTCAAACTAGGACGCGCGGGAATTGACTATGCGCGCATCTGGACGGCCAGAATTCAAATTTCCTTAATTATGATTAATGCCCTAATCTGAACCCTAAACATAATCAGGTGACCGGATCAGTGTTCCAGTCATCTTCTCCGATGAGCTCCTCTTTCAATCTCTCTCACTACGCCATGAAACTTCACAAATCTCTCCAGAATCACTCATTAAACATCATTAAACCTAAACCCCACCCCAAAATCCATTTATTTCCACTGAATCATGAGAAACGAATCAAAACGGAAAATACACAAAAGTTTCAGAGATCAAATACATCCTACACACGCAACCATTTTCAATGATTCAAAGCTCAAAATGATCAGCACACCACATAGAATCAGTTTATGACTTAAAACACAAGTTCTGGAAAAATGTTTTTGGATGATACCTGAGATGAAGCTTTGCCAATGGAGCTGCCTGGGCCTTCTTCTTAGGGCAAACCACCTTCTTTTGACTCCCTCTTTCTTCTGAGATGCTTGGATGAAGCTTTTGTGGACTCTTTTGGAAGTTTACTGAAGCTCAGTTCATGGAGGGGGCAGAATCGTATTTTGTTTGTGTGTGGTTTCAGGCTGTTTCAATGGTTGGTTTGTGATCAGTGGAACATGTTGAGATCAATGGTGAAGTTTGTTTGTGTGTTTGAAGCTTGTGTGATGAGTTTCAAATGGTTTTACATATGAGGTGAAAAATGAGAATGCTGTGTTCTTGGAGCTTTCAGGCTTGTGTATGTTATGTGTTGAGTTCCATTTTGTCCACTTATCACAACTAGAGAGGTCAGAGGAGTTGGTGTGGACTGTTGTGATTGGTATGGCTCAAGTTGCAAAAAGTCAAGCAAGTTGTACTTGGAGGTATGGGCAAGTGGCAGGCTGAGATAGGGGCATGGCTATGCGCACCAAGGATCAAGGAGTGACATGAAATCATATTTTGTGAGCTGGCTCAAGTGGATGAAGAGTTATGGATCATTTTGCAAATTTGTGAACTTTTGGCCCTTTTGGAATTTCTTGATCCACAAGCCATGAAAATGAGTGAACTTTTGATGCAATCTGATCTTTAGGCCTTGGTTTATGCTTGTGTGAAGTTTAGAAGTCCATTTGAAAGTTCAATTTGCCTTGGCAAGTGATTTTGCAACTTTGCCTCTTTGGTAGAAAACTTGAAATTATGTGATTTTTCCCAACTTTGACAAGCCATAACTTTTGATCCAAAATGAATTAGGTCAAGTTCTTGTACTTTTTGAAAAGGGAATGATCCATTCTACAACTTTCATGACCAAAGTTTTCTCATTTGAATCATTTTTAATCAAAAAGCAAGGGTTGAAAAAGTTTCCCAAAATGGCAATTTTCCATTATAAGTCATTTTCCCAAAAAGTCAACTTTGCAAATGGCTTGAAATTATTCAATTTTGTGGACTTCCAACATCTTCTATGATCAAATAAAGATCATACACAATCAAAATGATGAAGAACACCCTTTGTTTGGGTAATCGGGGGCCTCAGATGCCCTGATTTTGCACTGACTTGCTCAAAAAGTCAACTCTTGATCAGATGACTTCCCCATGGAATTTCTTCATGAAAATTGATATGCATGATCCCTATAACATATAGAGACCAATAGAAACAAGAATGACCAAAAAATTTGGAGTTATGGCCTCTGAAACCAAAACCCTAATTTTAGGTCATCTGTGCAGTTAAACCTGGCTCTGCTTCCATGCTATTCTCAGTTCTTGTATTTTTTTGACATTCTTGACTTTGAGAGGATATAATATGATGCTTGAACATACATGGACCCCTTTGAAATGATTGATGACCTTTGGAGTGGCTCAAATAGCTCTTGGATTGCTCAGATCACAAACCCTAGATGCAGATGACTTAGAAGCAATGCAATGAATCAAAAATGCAATATGAAATGCTATGATTGAACTTATGCATATGAAGAGATCACAAGCCATGGTATGAATAGGTGAGGGCAAATTTGGGGTGTTTACATAATGCATGACTCATTCTCAACATCAATATCACATTGATCGACACCGCTATCATCAGTCACTTTGTTAGAGAAAAGCACTATAGACCATTTTATACTCTTCGGGTCATTCACATAGAACACTTGTTTAGCTTGAGATGCTAGAATAAAAGGTTCATCTTTGTACCCCACCCTAGTAAGATCAACTTGCAAAAATCCAGACTTATCCATTCGTATGCCACTACTATTCACCCACTTGCAACCAAAGATGGGAATCTGAAACTTCTCATAATCAAACACCCAAATGTGCTCAATAACTCCAAAATATGACAAATTTGCATATTTGGGGTTTAAGTCCTTCATACTTGATATATGCATTGCTTCAGCTAGCACGGTGACACCACTATTTTGAATAGTACTCTTATCATCTTGTTCTTTGGTATAAAATGTGTATCCATTAATTGAGTATGCGCTATGAGAAAACACATGCAAACTTGGACCATATGCAGAACATCTCAACCTTTCTGTTACCGAAGAAGGATCTGAAGAGCGCTTCAAATAAATATGATCCTTCAACCATTGTATGAAACTTTGATTGTGCTCTATAACTATCCAATTTTCATTTCTGTTCAGATTTAACCTTCGGAGTACATCCTTGTGCATTTCAACATATGGCTCAACCTCATTATTATTGTGCAGAACATACAAATGAACTTGATCCCGTTCATCCCTTGATATTGTCACAATTTTATTCCCAATTAATTTTTTACCTTCCATTTTTTCGAAAATCTGAGCTCTGGGGAGTCCAATCGATTGAACGTTAGACAAATATTCAGTACAAAACTCAACAGCTTCTTCAACAATGTATCGTTCAACAATACAACCCTCTGGTCGACTTCGGGATTTCACGTACCCTTTTAATATTTTCATATACCGTTCAGCAGGGTACATCCATCTCATATAAGCTGGTCCACACAACCGTGTCTCTTTCACAAGATGAACAACTAAATGAACCATTATGTTAAAAAAAGACGGAGGAAAATACATTTCAAGCTCACACAAGGTAATTACAATCTCTTTTTGTAGTGTTGGTAAGATCTCGGGATCGATCACCTTACTACAGATTGACCTAAAGAAAAAACACAATTTAGTTATGGCACTTCTTACTTTTTCTGGCAAAATAGAACGTATACCTATCGGTAGAAAATGTTCCATTATAACATGGCAATCATGTGTCTTCAAATTCTTCAACTTGAGGTCTTTCATAGAAACAAGTCTTCTGATATCTGATGAGTATCCTTCTGGAACCTTAACTTAACTCAGAGACTTACACAAATTTTTTTTCTCCTTTCTAGATAAAGTAAAAGCAGCAGGTGGTAGATGTCATACCCTAAATTTTGACCAGAAATTTTCAAATTTCGCATTCATCTGACGCGTTTTATGGTGGTATAGATTGTCAGTCATTTTCGCATTTTTTAGTCCAGAAATCATTAACTGTTACTTTTTCTATTCATTTTATCATTTGGAATCATATAATTTATTTTTGTTTTATAATTATTTGTTTTGGTTTAGGAAATTTGTTTCAAACTTAGATTTTGTTTAGATTTAAATCTAATTTCAATTTAAGTTTATTTTAGAAAAAAATGTAATTTGGTCTGATCTTGAAAATAGTTATTTGAATTTAACTTTATCAATTGGTTCTAAGTAATTCATTTATTTCTTAATATTCCATTTAATTCATTTCCTAGATTGTTAGTTTATTTTATTAAGCCTAAAATTGTTAGTTATAGTTTTAATCTTATTTTATTTAGCTTATTTCTTTTTATTTATTTTAAACTTTGTATTTAGAAATTTAGGTTTATTAATTTATTATAATCAGAATTGTCTTTAATTAATTTAAATAAACTAATTTTTTATGATTGTTAATTTATAATTTCTTTTTTCTTATTTAATTTGTTGTCCTTGAATTGTGACAATACTGTCAAACCACATCCCATAGTTTGCAACTCTGCACTCTACTATCCAAAGTCCTTGTGCCATTGACCAAAGAATTTCACCAAAATAACTACCCTCCAAAACTAGCCTGCTGTCAATCTCTTTACACAACCTAACCTGCAAAGATAGAGACAACACCAACACCAATAACACAGCAAATGGACAGCAGTGGGGAGACCCCTTTTGAGGGACCTGCATATTCTGAAACAAAAAAGGGGAGGATAACCTGAAACTTAAAAAAGGATTTTCCGGACCTTTCTTTTCATCATCATTTCCTCACAACCGAAGCAATACATTTTTTTTCTTCACTTTCCATCAAACCAACAGGGGAGAGGCGAAGAATCTTCATCATCACAAGCCTGTTGTCCTAAGCTAGTAGACTTACAGAATGGTGATAATAACAAAGTTACTGCTGCAACCAACCCTGGATCACCCTTCAATTCGTCACCACTGCTATCAACACAAAAAGGCTGAGACACCAACGATAACAGGGGACCAGCTTCTCCATCTACCTTCTTAAAAACCTTCAAACTCATCTTAACGACGAAAAAAAAACATCACAGCCAAAAACGCTCCCTTCCAAAACCGCAAAAAAAAAAAAAAAACTTTCAAATCAACAACCGCCTTTCCAACCTCATAGCAAAAACCAGAACAGCACAAACCCAGCAGCAACAACCCTCATCCACCCTTTTTCTATTCTCCGAATCGACTCCTTCCTCCGCCATTCACAAACCCAAGTTCACCATAAACAACCCTTTTCGAATAAACCTCTTTCCATCCTCACTGTCAACACCATTTCTACCACAACATTAACCTTCACTTCTGTCATCGCACACCGCCTGCGAAACCTCACCGCGGACATCCCCTTCCACCTCAAACAAATCATCTCCACGGAACCGTTCAAACAAAAAAAAAACATACAACGCAAACCCAGAAACGACATCACACCAAGCCTCAAACATTCACCGATTCTTTCCTTCTTCTTCTTCAGATTCGCTTACCCACCTTCATCACCGAAGCACATAAAACCACCAAGACCACATCGAATCTCACCTGAAGAAACCAAACCTCCACCTGAAAAAAACCAACAACCGATTCAAACCCTCCTTCCGCCATTTCCAAACAAAACTCGCACAGTCTATCCTTGAACGAACCGACGAACACTAAGAGAAGCGGAGAAACGTTCGAAGATTGAGGGTTCGCGAGACTGAGAAGAAGTACCGACGACGAGTCTTTAAGTTGAAGAGGAGCCGCTTTCGTTTGGTGATGAACAGAGAGATTGAATCGTGATTTAGGGCGGCGATTTCATTCTTCGCGATTTGCCCTTGCTCTGAAGACGAGTTTTGAGACTCGTTTGGGATACTCAGTGTCTGTGTTTCCTTTCTTTGTTTTATTATTTTTTTTTAATTAATTCTTTTCCTGTTGCTTTAACAAAATATTTTAATTTCTGTTTAATTATTATTTATTTTGGAAGGACAAGTATGTAGGTTGTGTACCGATTGGCCATGAGGGCCCATCGGAACTAATATCAACTAATATCTGCAATTTCATTTCTAGCGCTACACCCCCCAGTCCAGCGGAACTAATATCAACTAATATCTGCAATTTCTTATTTCTTTATTTTTTTCTTTTTGTTTGCTTTGATTAAGTAATCAGTTTCTTAAAGTTGATTAATTTGGTATTAGTTTAGTTCTTGTTGAATTTGAGATATTTTTAGTAGTAGTTCATTTATTACTATCATTATTATTACTTTTCATTTAATTTGTAATTTAAATATTTGGTTAGTCTTTGGATTTTTTAGATTAGTTTGTTGATGTTTCATCTTAATTAGTTCCTGATGCCTGGTGGTGATCTTGATTCGCGACGTCTATTTCGATTAATCTGGGATTTCTTTGATACTTGACGCCGGTGTTTGAGTTTCACTATGATCTAGACTCATTATTCGACACTTGCTACTTGATAATGCTTGGACGTGCTTTAAGTTTCTGACAACATTCTTGAGTTTTTTTTTCTCTGTGCGTATTGAAGAGGCAACGGACCTTCTCCGTTAGGTACTATTACAACTCGATTTTATCTCTTTTGTGCTTTATCATAATATTGATGCCACACTTAAGTTCGTCTGATTACTGGCACATCGCCATCGTGTCTAAACCATAAATCATTTAAAACAATTCATACAACATCACTTCGCACACACGTAAGTCGATTACCAAGTTATCGCCGTCTGCACAACTTTTTGCGCATCTTAAATAACTTAACAAGGAATAGAATTACGGAGTCTAGCACCCCGCACGTTCTAGAACGAACGGCAACTGGGCTAGCCCCACGCGTATTGTTTGTTCACTCCTTCGTTATTAATCGCATCGATTCTAAAACGTCTAAAACAAATCATTTATCAAAATAACGTACGAAAACAGAATTCCGGAGTCTAGCATTCCGCACGTTCTGGATTGGACCGCAACTGGGCTAGCCCCACACGATGGTTCAATCACCATTCGTATAAAAAATAATTCAATTCATTTAAATTAAATTACGAAAACAGAACTCCGGAGTCTAGCATTCCGCACGTTCTAGGTTGGACTGCAACTGGGCTAGCCCCACGTGATGGTTCAATCACCATTCATATACTAAAATATTCAAACTACCTAAATTAAAATTACGAAAACAGAACTCCGGAGTCTAGCATTCCGCACGTTCTGGATTGGACCGCAACTGGGCTAGCCTCACGCGATGGTTCAATCATCATTTGTATTCAAAACAATTCAACAATCTTAAAGGATCGGGCATGATTCATCTCCATAGGAAAGTTGTTCCTCCTATCCCCACAAAGACAAACAAAATCTTACAAACAATTACTTTCAAAGGAAGAACGTGGCATTGCTTGTCGATACTTATATCCAAGTTTAAAGCTTCTTCCGATTTTATTTATTCTCAAAGAAAGAATGTGGCATTGCTTGTCGATCTTATATCCAAGTTTAAAGCTTCTTTCGATTTCTCATTTCCCAAACGTTTGTGGTGGAATAGGTGAGATACTTCTCTTAAAGATGACGACTTGTCTCTTTCTTTCAAATACAATTTAAAACTCACCAACCAATATAAACTATTTTCCCGCAATTAATCACGAAAGACAGAACTCCGGAGTCTAGCATTCCACACCTTCTGGATTGGACCTTAATTGGGCTAGCCCCACGCGATGGTTCATTCTCCCTTTCGTTTAAAACATCTTTAATGAAGATCAAACATCTTTTCTCAAAACGAACATTTTTTAGATCATTCTATCTCTCAAACAAGCTAGCGCTCCAGCCTCCTATCGTGAGCAGATAAGCCAACGCTTAGTAGTAGAATGCATTTTCAAACAATCGTTCAATAAAAAACACAAACCGTAGTAGAACGAACTACGAAGCTCTGACTTTCCCATTGCACAGGGGAATACGTAGGCACGAGGATTTTAATCCTTCGCGAGCACAATAATAAAAAATTAACTATCTCTCCATCACAATAATAAAAAATTAACTATCTCTCCATCACAATAATAAAAAATTAACTATCTCTCCATCACAATAATAAAAATTTAACTATCTCTCCATCACAATAATAAAACAAACTTAACCTTTCTCCGTAATAAATAATAATTTTCTTTTCCCTTTAATAAGCAATCTTTAATCAGTAAAAGAAGACAATATCACAAGTTAACATTTTAAGCGCAAACTAGACTAAGAGGTTCCCGTTGAGTACAATGGACGTGAGGGGTGCCTAACACCTTCCTTTTGCGTAACTGACTCCCGAACTTAGATTAGTGGTTTCATTGACCATTTCTTATCCTTCATTTAGGTTGTGTCTATATCTCCCTTTTCTCTCGTAGAATAAATAGAATTAGGTGGCGACTCTGTTGTTTGTTTTAGGATCGTATTTTTCGAGGTGCGACAGTAGATATGTTCGTCTTCCTTTCTTCACGGGTGCTAATTCAGTTCTCATTCCCATTTTTAACATGTCCTCCCTTGCTTTAAGGTCATCCTTAGACTTGCCTTTTATATTGAGTAATGTACCGATAACACTTTCAAATACGTTTTTTTTCAATATGCATAACATCGAGAAAATGTCTCACGTACAAAGACTTCTAATATGGCAATTCAAAAAATATCGACCTTTTCTTCCACCCACCTTTCACAATCTTATGTGCAAAAGGCTTGCCAAACTCAGTACGCACATCTTTCACCTTTTCAAAAACTTGTTCACCTGACAATGCGGGTGGAGCTCTACGATGTTCGTTGTCTCCATTGAATGCTTTTCTCCACCCACGGTAGTGATGTTTAGAATGTAAGAATCTACGATGACCGAGAAACACATTCTTCTGGCAAAGTTCCAATCGAATCGTATCGGTTCCGTCTTCACAAACAGGACACGCACGTTGACCTTTAATGTTATACCCAGATCGATTCCCGTATGCTGGAAAATCATTAATTGTGCCAAACAACATCGCCCTCAAATTGAAACTTTCTTTCCTATATCCATCATAAACCTCCACACCGTTCTCCCACAAAATCTTTAAATCTTCGATCAGAGGTGTCAAGTATACGTCTATGTCATTCCCTGGTTGTTTAGGCCCAGAGATTAACATAGATAACATCATGTACTTACGCTTCATACATAGCCACGGAGGTAGGTTATAAATCATAAGAATCACAGGCCATGTGGTATGTGAGATACTTTGAAGACCATGTGGGTTCATTCCATCAGTAGATAATGTCAATCGAAGGTTTCTTGCTTCTGATCCAAACTCAGGATAATCATAATCAATCTTCGACCACTGTGGTGAATCAGCCGGATGCCGATACTTTCCATCAATAATTCTTTCATTTGCATGCCAAGTAAGATGTCTTGCATCGGTTTCACTACGAAACATGCGCCTAAATCTCGGAATTATCGGAAAATACCATAAGACTTTTGCGGGAGATAATCTTTTCTTATATCGAGACAAACCGCATTTAGGGCACTCAGTTAACGTTGCATATTCGTTACGAAACAAAATACAATTGTTAGGACAAGCATGTATCTTATCATAGCTCATGCCAATAGAGCACAACATTTTTTTTGCCTCATAGGTTCGATTAGGAAGAACATTATCATCCGGTAGCATTTCTCTCATAAGGGCCAACAACTCTGTGAAACTTTTATCCGACCATCCATTGCCCGCCTTTAAGTTGTACAACTTTAATACCGCAGAAAGTCTTGAGAATTTAGTGCAACCTTTGTACAACGGTTTCTCTGTATCGCTTACCATCCTCTCAAACATTTCAGGACAATCATGAAGATCTTCTTCCAGTGCTTCTACAATCTCTTCAACTCGATCACAATCGTATGTTTCCGTGTCTTTGTCATATGAAGCATAGATCGTATTACTTTTTCCACTCGATTCAACATTCTCGTTAATTTTCTCACCATGAAATATCCAACACTGATAACTTTGACCAATTCCATGCCTCAGCAAATGCGATTTCAATCCATGTGCGTCAACCTTACCAATATAACAACAATGCAAGCAAGGACAATGCATTCGTCTAGGGTTTTCAGCGTGTTGAACAACATACTTAACGAATTCCGTAACCCCACTCTCGTACTCTTTAGTCATTCGATCGGCACAGATCCATGTTTTATCCATGGTTTTCCTACTTATTAAAGTAAACAATCAATCCAGACGAAAATACATAACTAAGGTAGTATCTTTGAATATCCTAACAATTTTAAAGTTCAATTCATTTTAAACTTCAATAACGTATACATAACCAATGTTAATATAAACTTCAATAACGTATCCGATACGCCAATATACCAACTTTAATTACTTCATCACTTTCATAAGAGAGTCGAGCCTAGCTTAGGTTATTTTGCGTTTGTTTGATGACTTGTTTGATTGTCTTCTTTATTTACTGTTGATATTCTATCTATTGCTTCCTTCTTTATGATTTGCTCATTATGTCTGCCTGTTGGATCTCGGGATATCACGAGTTTGAATTTGTACTTGAGTTCTAAAAAGAATAGGGAACACCTAAGTTAGAATTGGATGTTATTAGTGTTAGTCTCCAAGGACTTGCTCCTTGCACGCCTAGCATTAAAGCTCCCCCAGATAGTTAGACTTTTCGTAGATCTTGTCGCAACGCAGCTAGCCTGTCGCGTGACCTGATTCACGAAAGGGCTATGATTCTGGGACCCCCTAGAACCTGTTTCAATTTTCGCCAGTTCTGTAACACGGTGGGAGAACTGACTTTAGTTATGTTGCGGATAGCAAGAGTCGCCACCGACTTTTATTTTATCCAAAGGAAAGGCATAAAAGAACAGGAAAGACCTTTTTAAAAGATTTTTGGGTCCGGGGGGTAGGTTATGTAAAGGGAAGGTGTTAGCACCCTTTACATCCATGGTTATCCATGGGCTCTTAGTTGCTTAGCTCACTTTGAATTGTTTTTTAAAATGTGAAGTGTGTGAATAGAAATTTTCATGAGAGTTTGATAATGATCCATGTACGGATGCGTAAAAAACTTGTACTTTGAAAATTGTTTGAAATTTGTGAAGTGTTTGAAATTTGAAATAGTGAGCAAGTAACTATGAGGAACCTACCCTAAAGTTTAAGCCTTTCTGTTCTTTATCCTTTAAGTGGTAAGACTATCCCTATTATTAAGGAATAGGTAGTCATTACCTTGGATGTGAGGGACAAGTAAGGGACATCTGGTTAATGAAGGCAACTGTAGGGTGTATTAAGCATTTGGAGGGACTGTCATCATTATTCGAAAGGGACAAGATCTTTATGAAAGGCAACCATTAAGGGACTTGATGACTTTTCTTTTTAAGGGACTTGCTTTATACACCCCACTTGACCTTTTTGAATAGGCAACAATGAGAGGTAACCCTAGAAAGTGAGATGGCGATTAAAAATCGACTTACGTGTGTGAGTGTTTAATTTAATTTATCTTTTAATTAAAATGATCTAAATTCAATTTTAAATATAATACATGTTTACACTCCCTATTTTACTAACCATAGCATTAAACAATTTAAATATTTACAAAAATTACATCCAGGAGCATTTACATAATAATAATAAGCAATTAATAATAAATAGCAAAATAAATAAATAAGCAAAAATATAAATAATAAGTAAAAATAAATAAATAGGCAATAATAAATATAATAGGGGTTAGTAATAATAATTAAAAATAAATAAAGTTAGTGAAATAATAATAATAAGCATGATTTAAAAATAAATGGATTAGTAATAAGCATGATTAGTAATAATAATAAACAAAATAAACTAATAAATAAGAATTAGAAATTATTAAGGAAATATGAGCAATTTAATTATAAAATTTAAGATTATAAATTATAAACATATAAAAAATTATAATTACAATATTAGCATAAATTTAATTATTTTTAAACATGTATCTATTTTAAAAAATAAAATTTAGATTATGAACAAATTATAGAAATAATTACATATTATAAAGAAAAATTTGATTATAATTATATTTACTAAAATTAATTATATTAAATAAATATGTACACAATAATTATATTTACAAAAAATTAGAAAATAAAAATTAGGTTTTTAATAATTGTTTAGAAAAGATAAATTAAGGTTTATAAAATTAGGGTTTGTTTAGAAAAATATTTAAGGGTTTTCAATTTAATATACAAAATTATTTTAATAAATATATATATACATAATAATAAAAAAAATAATTTTTTAATTAAGAAAAGATAATTTCTGAATATTAGAAAACATTGAATAAACATTTATAGAATTATTTAGTTATATATATAATTATTAATAAAACCTAAATTAATTAAATAAAATAGAAAAAAGAAGCAAAAATAGAAACTTACCTGGCTGGGATTTGAACCCAGGAAGCCTAGCTTGCCAGCAACAAAACGTACCACCAGGCCAGCCACTCATGTGTGATAGTGGAATGAGTTTGATTGGTTTTGTGTTATGTCCTGGAAAATCCTGAAAAAAAATAATGAAAAGAAGCAAAAGGCCTGGGGGGAGAATTGAACCCAGGACCTCTTAAGCAAACACATACACGCATGACCATCCCAGCTAGGTGAGCTAATCTGTTAACAAACTAACAACAAATGGTAATATATTATATTCAATGCAATAATGAGAAAAGCTCAAAAATATTTGTCACAGCCAGGATTCGAACACAGGTCCTGTTGCCAATACGCACGCTAGCCTTACCACTGGGACAAGCGTTAGCTTGTGATAATAAACCAACAACAACACATAAAATATTTAAAACAAAATTTGAATTTCCAGGACGCGCCAACAACCTTCGTCTTCTCCAGATTACCTGCGAAATTTCATGCCACTTTTCCTGCGAATTTTCATGCAAGTTCTTCCATATTCAAAACCTGCGAAAATCAAACACCCACAAAACAGTATGATTTCTTTCAATTGATCAATGTTTTATGATCCTTATGGTTCACACAACATCCCTATGTTCTTCAAATTCATTTATATTTAGTGAATCGAAGAACCCTAATTTGGATGTCAAAACCCTAATCATGGCACGGGTTTCTCATGGTTTCTTTGATTTCTTTGCCCAGAAACATTCTACACATCATCACAAACATCATTAACCAAACAAAATTCATTGAAAAGCAATAAATTAATGAAATCGAAAAAATTATTTTTAAGAACAACCAAGCTTCGGGTTTTGTATTATGGCATGGTTTTGATGCATATGAGTGATGATAATGATTCAGTGATGTCCAATAGTCATGGCTATGTCCTCAAAATACCTTCTAAAGCTCTGGAAATTCAAAACCGAATGTGAGTTATGGAGAGGTTTTTTTGATTTGTAAACTTACTCTTGAGGCAGTCCAAATTCGTCTCTTGTTAGGGTTGTGTTTAGTACTTATAGGTGATTGAATTAGGTCAGAAAAATCAAGTCATTATGTGGAGAATTTGATATGAAAAGATTCAAAATGATCATGCCTTAAAAATCAAATATTCATGCATAAACCCTTGCTATTTTTGGCTAATCCTCATGATTTCTTTCCTCTTCAATTCAAATCAAATTTATGATTTTCTAGAAGCTTAATCCAAATCAAATCTTACATTTTCATATTTTATTTTTATTTAAAATGATTTTTAATGAATTAAATCAAAATAAATAAAAAATAAAATAATAAAAAATCTGATTTTTAATGGTTTGGGTCGTGCATGAAGTCATTGTATGGGTTGGGTCATTATTTGGCAAGCCCATTTGGAAGAAATTGGTTTTAGACCTCCTTTTTCATCATAAACCAACTCAAAATTTCCCAACTTTGCAAGGGCACATATCCTTCAATTTTAATGCTATAAGGGTGTTCTTGGATATTTTGGAAAGCTTGAAGAGTCCTATAAACAACCCCACTGGTTTCATGTCCATATCATTTACCAATCTCAAGTTATGCCCTTTTGAAGTTGTTGACTTTTTGTTGACTTTCAAAAGGACCTATAATGTCTTAGCTCATACCTTCCAAATGAAGCATTTTTGGGCTTGGCTTGTGAGACACAAAGTTGTAGAGAATTAAATTTCCTTCAAAATGAGCTTTGAGTGGATACTTGGTGATGAAGTATGTGAAAGTTATGGCTGGTCAAAGTTCAGTTGACTTTTACTGAGGAAACCCTAATTTAGAAACTTCTGATTCTTGATGATCTGAAATCTCCTTGATGAATCATGATCAACCCTTGATCAAATGATGAATTTTACTTCATATACTTGATGTTGGCAAAAAATCATGAAATTTGACTTTGGTTTGACCACAGTTGACCTTAGTTTGACTTTTTAACTACTTTGACTGATTTTGACTTATCTGATTATCTGATTGAGCAAACTTTTGAGAAAAGTCTTGAAACTTGTCATGGGGGTCCTTACACATATATAAGATGTTATGAAGCTCACTTGAAGTCTTGGAAGTCCATCTAGCCTGATTAAAGTCAAAACCCTAGTTTTAGATGCACTGCTTAGGAGGTGCATTGTTTGAGGGAATTGTCAACTCTTCTGACCAATTGTGAACTTTGTGAACCTTGTGAACCATCATAAAATGTATTGTGAACCTCATGGTAAGCATTGTGAACCTGGTGAACCTTGTGAACCTCATAAAGTGACTTGTAGACTTCATGAACCTCATGAAAGGTCTTGAAAGCATTGTGAAGCTTGTGAACCTTGTGAACCTTCATGAAGTGACTTGTAGACTTCATGAATCTCATGGAAGGCCTTGAAAGCATTGTGAAACTTGTGAACCTTGTTAACCTTCATGAAGTGACTTGTAGACTTCATGAACCTCATGAAAAGGTCTTGAAAGCATTGGGAAGCTTGTGAACCTTGTGAACCTTCATGAAGTGACTTGTAGACTTCATGAACCTCATGAAAGGTCTTGAAAGCATTGTGAAGCTTGTGAACCTTGTGAACCTTCTTAGCACACAAAGTCTTGTATTGTGAGGGCAAATTTTGGGGTGCAACAGCTGCCCCTGTTCAATTTTCTGAAACCTGAGGGGTTAGATTGGTATATTTGCCAGTCGTGACCTGGAAGGTTGAAGGGGATTGAACACAAAAGCCCAAAAATTTGCACTCACCAGTGCATAAAGTGACATAGATGGCTAGTTGAATATGCTTGAGTGGGCTTAAAGATGCCACTTGGAGAAAAGTTCTTCAGACACATTTCTCGGAGGATAAAGCAGTCCAAAATATGAAGATATAGTGATAGCTTTCAGGAGGATAAAGCAATCCTGAAGTAATGATGATAACTGTCAGGAGGATAAAGCAACCCTGAGGTAATAATAGTTTGTCAGGAGGATAAAGCAATCCTGAGGTAGTAATATGCTTTCAAGAGGATGAAGCAGTCTTGAGAGATAATAAATTTTCAGGAGGATGAAGCAGTCCTGATGTCCAAGAAGCTGTCAGGAGGATAAAGCAATCCTGAGGTAATAACAAGCTGTCAGGAGGATGGAGCAATCCTGAGGTATTGATGTAATTTCAGGAGGATAAAGCCATCCTGTGGTATAAGAAGCTGTCAGGAGGATGGAGCAATCCTGAGGTATTGATGTAATTTCAGGAGGATAAAGCCATCCTGTGGTATAAGAAGCTGTCAGGAGGATAAAGCAATCCTGAGGTAATAATAAGCTATCAGGAGGATAGAGCAATCCTGAGGTAGTAATATGCTTTCAAGAGGATGAAGCAGCCTTGAGAGGTTGATAATATGCTTTCAGGAGGATAAAGCAATCCTGAGGGATGATAACTTTCAGGAGGATAAAGCAATCTTGATAATCATAAGTCTGTTTGCTGGATAATTAACCTGAAAACAAAGTAGCATTTTGCATAATAATATTAGTTTATGCATTATGTATGCATGTATGATATGATGCACTATGTATCTATGGATATGTATGTTATGGTATGATGTAAATGATGTATGTATGATATGACACTGCCGGAAGCGTCTGGATATCTTCGTATAACAACTGCTGGCCAGGGAAAATAAATCCCGATTCGTTGTTGAAGAATATGAGGAACTCGTTCCCGTCTTGCTTGATAGTATATTATACATGACCTTCCGTCTGCTGGGGATAACAAGGTATATATAACCTCCCGTCTACTAGGGATAACAAGGTATATATAACTTCCCGTCTACTGGGGATAACAAGGTATATATAACCTCCCGTCTTCGTTTGATAGTAGGATAGATATACCCTCCCGTCTTTGTTCGTCGTACCCTTATTGGAAAGTAAATTCCCATATATCCGTATGAGGATAAAAGAGATGGATATAAATTCCAGGGGAGATGAGACTTTATAAAGATGGATTCGTCCTACTGAGGGTTTGTAGCTGTTTTGTAGAGATGAATCGGCGAAGCTTCGTTGAAATCCTTCCCTCGTTCGTCCTTAGTAAATACTATTACTGCATTTCCATGCATTTCTGGTAAACATCAATCATATTAAGCATACATGCATTTCTGGTAAACATCAATCATATTCAAAAGCATACATGCATTCAAACACAACCAATGGACGTTTCGCTTATGTAAATAGGGTAAAAGTAAATCAGGATTCAAAAAATGGAATTTATTTATATCAAAAGTGACCCATTCATGGGTAAGTTTGTACAAGGAGACATAAACCCTAGTAAGAGGATTTTGCCATAAAGTTTTTACAAAATAAAGGAAATCAGCTATGTGAGAAATAATCCTATTGAGTTTCACTTCTACTATTGCCATTATCTTCAAGTATCTCATCTTCTGCTGTTAGGACGGAAACGATTGGATTGAGCTTTAACTGTTCGAGCTTGAGTAAGTAGTACAACTGATTGCAGTTTCATGGGTGATCCAAACGAGACATAGTCATACGCTTTAATCCCTAACTTTTGCCTGGATTGCCCTTTCAGGTTTTCAATCCACCGGGATACCCTTTTTTTCCCAAGCCGCCTTTTCAGGTTTTCGACTTGCCGGGTGTACATCTTTTTATATATATCCCTAATTTTTGCCCAAACCCTTTTGGTTTGCCGGGATGCCCTTATTTTTGCCTAGGCCTGTCAACCTAGCGGGTCTCTTTTCATGCGTAGTATTTTTTAACTATGTCTGCGTTTACAGGCTGTGGGAAGTCTTCACCATCCATAGTGGTAAGTATCATGGCACCTCCTGAGAACACTGTCTTGACTACAAATGGTCCTTCATATGTTGGAGTCCACTTGCCCCTAGGATCACCCTATGGTAATATGATACGCTTGATTACCAAGTCACCAGCCTGATATACCTTTGGCTTAACCTTCTTATTAAAAGCTTTGATCATTCGCTTCTGGTACATCTGGCCATGACAAACTGCTGCTAACCTCTTCTCATCAATCAAATTTATCTGGTCCAGTCGAGTCTGAATCCACTCATCTTCATCCAAGCCTGCATCCTTCATAATTCTTAAGGAGGGAATCTGAACTTCAATGGGCAGAACTGCTTCCATACCATAGACCAAGGAGAATGGGGTTGCCCCTGTTGAAGTACGTACTGTGGTACGATAACCATGAAGAGCAAATGGCAACATCTCATGCCAATCGTTGTATGTAACAGTCATCTTCTGTACAATCTTCTTAATGTTCTTATTAGTAGCTTCAACTGCCTCATTCATCTTTGGACGATACGGAGAAGAGTTGCGATGCTTAATCTTGAACTGCGTGCAGAGATCAGTAATCATAGTGTTGTTCAGATTAGAGCCATTGTCAGTGATAATCCTTTCAGGGATGCCATACCTACATATGAGATTATTCTTAATGAACCGAGCCACAACATTCTTAGTAACAGATGCAAATGAAGCTGCCTCCACCCACTTCGTGAAGTAATCAATAGCAACCAGGATGAAACGATGCCCATTAGAAGCAGTAGGCTTGATCTCACCAATCATATCAATGCCCCACATGGCAAAGGGCCAAGGAGCAGTTAACACATTCAATGCTGATGGAGGTACATGGACTTTATCAGCATAGATTTGACATTTGTGACACGTTCTGGAGTGTTGATAGCAATCAGCTTCCATGGTAGACCAATAGTAACCTTCTCTCAATATCTTCTTTGCCATAGTATGACCACTAGAATGAGTGCCAAAGATTCCATCATGCATATCTTCCATAATCTCAATTGCTTCCTTCTTATCCACACAACGAAGCAAAGTTGAATCATGATTGCGCTTGTACAAAATGCCATTACTCAAAAAGAACTTAGCAGAGAACCTTCTCAGAAATTTCCTATCTTTGACTGATGCCCCTTCAGGGAACTCCTGAGCTTCAAGATATCTTTTCACTTCATAGAACCAAGGCTTCTCCTCTGCCCCTTCAGTGTCAATCTCATTGCAGTATGCAGGCTTTTCAAATCTATCAATAGTAATCTTGGGAGCTTCATCATCCCAACTGATCTCAAACATGGATGCCATGGTGGCCAATGCATCTGCCAACTGATTTTCTCTTCGTGGAATATGTTCAAAGGTAATCTCTTTGAAATGTGGGATCAAAGACAACACATGCTCTCTGTAAGGAATGAGGTTATCATGCTTAGTATCCCAATCTCCTTTAATCTGACTTACTACCAGGGCTGAATCTCCATACACATCAAGGAACTGGATCTTCATATCAATAGCAGCTTTAATACCCAGGATACATGCCTCATACTCAGCCATATTATTGGTACAATAGAAACAAAGTCTGGCAGTAATCGGGGTATGACAACCTTCAGGGGAACTAATCACAACACCAACACCATTACCAAGTGCATTGGAGGCACCATCAAAAACCATAGTCCATCGGGATCCTTGTTCAGGTCCGTCATATTGTCCAGGTTCTTTGGTAATAATCATAATGTCTTCATCAGGGAACTCAAAACTCATTGACTGGTAATCATCCACTGCTTGATGAGCTAAATGATCTGCTACATCACTTCCCTTAATGGCCTTCTGAGTAGTATACTGTATGTCATATTCTGTCAAGATCATTTGCCATCTTGCAATTCTTCCGGAGAGAGCAGGTTTCTCAAATATGTACTTGATTGGATCCATCTTCGAAATCAATAAGGTAGTATGGGTCAACATATACTGTCTTAGTCGGCGAGCAGCCCATGCCAAAGCGCAACAAGTTTTCTCGAGCAGTGAGTATCTTGTTTCACAATCGGTAAACTTTTTGCTAAGGTAGTATATTGCCTGCTCTTTTCGACCAGACTCGTCATGTTGCCCCAATACACACCCCATTGAGTTGTCTAAAACTGTTAAGTACATAATCAAGGGTCTTCCATCAACTGGTGGCATCAAAATTGGTGGTTCCAGCAAATATCTCTTGATTTCATCAAAGGCAGTCTGACACTCATCATTCCATTCCATCACCTGATCTTTCTTCAACAACTTGAAGATTGGCTCACAGATGGCAGTTAATTGGGAAATAAATCTTGCAATGTAGTTTAATCGTCCCAAGAAACCTCTAACCTCCTTCTCAGTACGAGGAGTTGGCATCTCTCGTATAGCTTTCACTTTTGCAGGATCCACTTCAATACCTTTTCCACTAACAATAAAACCCAGGAGCTTTCCAGATCTAACTCCGAAAGTACATTTGTTTGGATTCAATCTCAATTTGTATTTCTTCAACCTCTCAAACAATTTATGCAAATGATCAAGATGTTGTTCTTCATTCTGAGATCTGGCTATCATATCATCCACATACACTTCTATCTCATGATGAATCATATCATGAAACAAAGCCACCATAGCACGTTGATATGTTGCCCCTGCATTCTTCAAACCAAACGGCATCACCTTATAGCAAAAGGTGCCCCACTGTGTAACAAATGTTGTCTTCTCCATATCTTCAGGAGCCATCTTGATTTGATTGTAACCAGAGAAACCATCCATAAAAGAGAATACCTTATGCTGAGCAGTGTTGTCTACCAGAACATCAATATGAGGAAGTGGAAAGTCATCTTTAGGGCTGGCCTTGTTCAAATCCCTGTAGTCTACACACATACGTACCTTACCATCTTTCTTAGGAACCGGTACCATATTTGCAACCCACTGAGGATAAGAAGTCACTGCTAAGAACCCTGCATCAAACTGTTTCATTACCTCTGCTTTGATCTTTTCTGACATCTCAGGACGCATACGACGAACCTTCTGCTTCTTTGGACGACAATCTTCTTTTACTGGTAAACGGTGAACCACAATGTTTGTATCTAACCCTGGCATATCTTCATAAGACCAAGCAAAGATCTCTACATAGTCACGTAACATCTGAATCAACCTGCTCTTGACACTGTCCTCTAAATCAGCCCCTATCTTGACCTCTTTCCTGTTTTCTTCAGTTCCCAGATTCACAACTTCGACTGGCTCTTCATGTGGCTGTATAGCTTTCTCTTCTTGTTGTAACAACCTAGCAAGCTCTACAGGTACTTCACAATCGTCCTCATTTCCGTCTTCAGTTTGATAGATCGGATTCTCGAAATTATAATTGGCAATAGTAGAACTGTTATCAACAGGATCCAGAGTGGATGAGGATCTGCATTTTAGTGATGTGGGTGTGTGTAAGAACACATAGCTGATAAAACAAAAATAAAAGAAAAGAAAGACAAGGAACACAATATTTACGAAAACGAAACGTCCACTGATTTTATTGAATGAAGTATGCAAATGAAATGACAGTCCCGTAACAAGCACACGATTGTACCCCGGGTAAGGCACAAGGCTTAAGAGTTTAATTGTTCAAGAAATTACAAACTTAAAAAGTGACAACACAGTAATAGTATTTACTCCTAACTAAAGGAGATAAGGATAACATCTTCAGCTTTCCAATTGTTGAGTCCAGCACCCACAGTAGGAAAAATCCAAGCATCCAAATTGTAGTCTTCATCATAGTCTCCCACAGCATTGATCTGATCTTTCATAACTCCTTGATTGGTGATACGAACAGCACGAGCACGACGAACAGCCTTCTGGGACTCTGCAGTGAAACCCAAACCAAACTTGTCAGACTTGTATGGAATATCAGGAAGCTGACCCCAAATAGTACAACCACCTTCATCCACCACAGCTCTAGCATCATTGAGGGAGACCATTGCCATTGTTGGAGGTTTTCTAGTGACCACAGGAACTTTCTTCGCAACAGGAGGAGCTACATAATTATTAACAACCCAGGGAACCACTTCAAATGTATGACACGGAGTCTCAATGTATTCACCTTCCATTTCCAAATACTTGAAAGTATTCACATGGCTGACAAAGTATTCTTCTTCTCCATAGACAGTAACAACCTTTCCTTCCACCGGATATCTCAACTTTTAGTGTAATGTAGAGGTTACAGCACCTGCCCCATGGATCCAGGGACGACCAAGCAGACAAGAGTATGAAGGACGAATATCCATCACAAAAAATGTAGTAGTAAACACCTGGGAGCCAACTTTGATTGGAAGATCAATTTCCCCATGTACTACTCTTCTAGAACCATCAAAAGCCTTCACTACAATATTGCTGGGCTTCAGCACAGCATCTTCAGGACTCAGCTTATTCAGGACTTCCTTGGGCAACACATTCAGAGAGGAACCATTGTCTATCAATACATGTGACAGGGTAGTGCCCCTGCATTCAATTGAGATATGCAAGGCCCTGTTATGATCCCTCTTGGCAGGGGTCAAATCAGCATCAGAAAATCATAACCCATTGTCATAGGTCAGGTGGGCAATACAATTCTCAAACTGATCAACAGAAATTGCATTGGGTACATGAGCAGTCTTCAAAAACTTGATCAAGGCCTTGGCATGAGCCTCAGAACACAACAACAAGGACAGCATAGAAATCTTGGAGGGAGTGTGCCCCAACTGATCAACAATGTCATAATCACTCTTGTGAATGATTTTCAATACTTCTTCCATCTGCTTAGAGAGATCATCAGCAGCTGGCACATCAGTAGGTATAGGCTCAATAACAGGACCTTTGCCCCGAGCATCAGTGGTGGAAGTAGCAGCAGGGGTAGCTGCATTCTTGGAAGTAACTGGAGGTGAGAAGACTCTTCCACTACGTGTGATCTTACTAGATCCAGCAATATTGTCAATATCAACAGGCACATCAGCTACAGGCTCTTGCTTAACACCATGGATGTAAACATCAGATCCATAATGCCAAGGCACAGCGTTGTCAGACGTATACGGGATAGCACCGGGAGTAGTAATGACCACAGGAGCAACTCTGGCTTCAGCAACAACTTTCACTGGACCTTCAGCAGTAATTTTGATTGGACCCTGATGAGTGATTTTAATAGGTCCCTTGGAAGTGATTCTTACCGGAACTTTGTCAACCATGTCAACCTCTTCAACCTTCCTACCTTGAGTAATGTGATCCACCATACTTTCCACGGAAGATGGTCTTCTTTCGAACACTATGGTGTAATTATTCATGAGACGTTGAATTTCGTCCTTCAACCTCCAACACTTATCTGGATTATACTCACAATAAACACAATCTTCACGACAACCTGGAAAGAACCCAGCTTGTACTAACTTCTCTCTGATGACAGACAATGGTGTGGTCAACTCCGCAATTGAATGGATATGCAGATCTTCCTCAATGGCATTGACAGTCTTCTCGTGATTTGGCATTGGAGCAGTAATCACATTTGGAGTACCTGGAGGATCAAACTCAATCTCTCCAGCATCAATCATATCTTGAATTTTGTTCTTCAAGACCCAGCAGTTATTAGTATCATGTCCTTGACAGTTTGAATGGTATGCACACCGTGCATTGGGGTTGTACCTGGGAGAGGTAACATTAGGATTCTGAGGAGCCTCTTTCAAAGTAATAAGTTCAGCCTTCAACGAGTGTTGCAATGCCTGTGCCATTGACATGTTGATCTTCGTGAACTGTCTTCTAGCCCTCTGTTGGTTGCCCTGTGGCTGCTCTGTTGTTGCAGGAGTTGGATTTGAAATATGAACTGCACTAACAGACTGATGCCTTCTGTTACAATCAGGCTGACCATAAACAGCAATGGATTCTTTCTTCCCAGTGGGAGGCTTCTTTGCAGCACCTGATGAAGAAGTACCCACTTGGATCTTACCATTCTTTATACCATTTTCTACTCGCTCTCCTGTCATTATCAACTCAGTGAAGCCAGATGATGAGCTTCCAATGAGATGACTGTAAAACGGACCATTCAGCGTACACATGAACATATCAACCAATTCCCTATCAGTTAAAGGGGGTTGAACTCTTCCAGCTAAGTCTCTCCACTTCTGAGCATACTCTTTAAAACTTTCTTTGGCACCCATTGACATGCTCTGAAGCTGCATGCGAGTGGGGGCTAAGTCAGCATTGTATTGATACTGCTTATAGAAAGCTTCAGCAAGATCATTCCAATCCCTGATGTTGACACTCTCCAATTGATAATACCACTCCAATTGAGCTCCAGATAAGCTCTCTTGAAAGAAATGGATCCACAACTTTTTATCAGCAGTGTGAGGTTGAATTCTTCTGACATAAGACCTCAGATGCAGCTTGGGACAAGAGACCCCATCATAAACAACAAAGGTAGGAACCTTGAAACCAATGGGTATGACTACCCCAGATATCAGACTCAAATCTTCAAAATCCAGCCCAGATGACTTCTGCAACTCCATAGCATCCATTCTATCCACCAACATCTTGAATTTGTCTTCATTAGGATCATGGTAGTAATTAGCCTCAGAATCAGAGTCCCCCATAGTGTTGTGGAGACTGCCTCCCTCTTTTTCAGATTCTTCAGATTCATAGTCTTCAACTGGTTCTTTGGTCTTGGCAAGACCTTTGAACCTTCTTCCCATGTTGATCAAACCAGCTGACCTTCTAGTCTTCTTGGTCTTCTTGGCCAGCAGTGCCTTCAATTCATCCTGCCCCTTGGACAGGTTCAAGATCAGCTCTTGGAACTGTGCATTTTGTGCCTGGAGATCCTTAACTGATTGTTCAAGAGCCATTGCTGAAATAAACAGCGAGAAGATGAGAAACCTGTGCACAATTATAAACCTGTGATGCAAATGAAATGATATGGGAATGCATATGCAATGTTTTCAAGGACCGCAGGATTTAAATTTGCTTAGACAAACAAAAAGGTAAACTTTTATTAGTAATAAATTTGTTTTGCCTTTTAGGCTTACAAAAAAAATAAAATGAAATAAGTACAAAAGATGGGGTTTTAAGTCTCCCATGGACGTTTCCTCTTTGTGTTGAGGTATGAGTTGAGGTTCCGTTCTTCATGAAGTTGCATTGTTAGTTCTAGGACTCTTTCTTGGCTTGCTTTGTAATGAGCCTCGAAAGTGTCCCTTTGCTCCTTCAGTTGGATCCATGATCTCTGCAAGTCTCCCATATCAGTAGGCATGTCTGGGTGAAGGATGGTATAAGCTGTGTCTCCTTCAGCAACAGGTTCCATGGTAACTGGTAGGACGGAAGGATATGGCATCATGAGAGTCTGAGCACGAGATCGTACCCATCTGAGATAAGCCTCCATAGGAATAGTGTACTTAGGCTCCAGTGTCTTGCTGTCAACCCTGTTTACTTTTCCCCAGGCTCGTATGAATCTCTGACGGTAACCCTGAAGATCGTTGTCGTAATCAAACACAATGCCCTGAATCAACATGTCATGTGGACCATCACTCCGAGCGTAACCAAACTGTCGTAAAGCTAGAGAGGGGTTGTAGGTGATGCCTCCTCTTATGCCTAGAAGTGGCACATTAGGAAACTCCCCACAACGGTCAATGATGGTGACATTTTCCATAGATCTGGAGCACCAATGGATATCTGAGTGAGAAAGTGACATGATCCTCTTGGACCATCTGAACCCTTGCTCATTCTTCATTACTGGGCGAGGAAGGTGAGAAATAAACCACCTAGAAAGCAAAGGTATGCAGCACATCAAAGTTCCTCTTGCCCTTGTAGTACGGGTGTGAAGAGAATGTAGAATGTCTCCAAGCAATGTAGGCACTGGATTGTGACTCAGGAAAATGTTGATGGCATGAACATCTATGAACTGATCTGGATTGGGGAACAATACTAAGCCATAAATCAGCAAGGCTAAGATCTCCTCAAAAGCATCATAGCTCATGGCCTTCAAGAACATTTGAGCTTTATCCATTAATACTTTAGCAAGAATACCCTTGACTTCGCTTCTCGTTTCTAGAACAATGTCAGACTTCTTCAGATGTAGAGCTGCAGCAATAACCTCTGGTTTAAGTTCCTTCTCCAAGCCTGTGAAGGGTCTTTGATCAAGAACAGGTATACCTAGAAGTTTAGAGAACTCCTCCATGGTTGGAACCAGCTGGTAGTCAGGGAATGTAAAGCAGTGGTGCTTAGGGTCAAAGAACTGAAACAGAACACTCATCATGTCTTCATTGAACCCTGAAGTGACTAGATCCAATAGGTGACCATGTCTCTTGATGAACTGGGAGTGATCAGACACTTGAGAAACTAACTCTTTAAGCTTAGCAGGTATGCCTACAAAGTTGATCCTGATAGTGTTTCTACGAGCAGAAGCCATGACCTGCAACAAAGAACAAAGATAAATCTTTGGTCCTTGAAATGGTTAGTGAAAATGCTATGCTTATGATGCATGATGATGTCATGATGTTATGCTCAATCACAAACATGTGGCACACACAAACAAGTCACACCATAGCCCTAGGTTTAAAGGCTTGCATGAGGTTTAAGGTAAGTACCCTCCCCTGAAGTTAGATGGTTCATCCTGTCCTACAAAAGTAACCAGGTTCTAAGGGATCTCAATATCATTGATCCTTCACAAGGGTGGTTGATCAGAAGGCAACTTACTTGCCAACCAAAACCCTCCAAGTTTAAGATCTCAATGAGCGTAGCATCGAGTGTCAACCAACTTCAGTCTGCACCAAAGCCGGTTACCTCACTACTTTTCTAAAGGCCAAGATGGGATAACTAGGGTTCTAAAAGTTAGTTAGTGCATTGACAACATATGGCAGCCTCATATTATCCTCAACTTGACTTAAGGAACATAAGCACCAACCAAGAAGTCGCACTAACTATGGCCACCAGATCAACCATATCGATATACGTCGTACAGTTTCCTTGGTCTATTGCCATTTACCTGAGGTACACTAGATCCGGGTTAGGACCTTTCACACATAAGAGCACCCCAACAAGATAATATAAAGCAAACAAGGCAAACAATTTAAAGTGATCTAATTCCTAAGGGTACCCCTCTTAAATTTAAATCCCCAGCAGAGTCGCCAGTTCTGTAACACGGTGGGAGAACTGACTTTAGTTATGTTGCGGATAGCAAGAGTCGCCACCGACTTTTATTTTATCCAAAGGAAAGGCATAAAAGAACAGGAAAGACCTTTTTAAAAGATTTTTGGGTCCGGGGGGTAGGTTATGTAAAGGGAAGGTGTTAGCACCCTTTACATCCATGGTTATCCATGGGCTCTTAGTTGCTTAGCTCACTTTGAATTGTTTTTTAAAATGTGAAGTGTGTGAATAGAAATTTTCATGAGAGTTTGATAATGATCCATGTACGGATGCGTAAAAAACTTGTACTTTGAAAATTGTTTGAAATTTGTGAAGTGTTTGAAATTTGAAATAGTGAGCAAGTAACTATGAGGAACCTACCCTAAAGTTTAAGCCTTTCTGTTCTTTATCCTTTAAGTGGTAAGACTATCCCTATTATTAAGGAATAGGTAGTCATTACCTTGGATGTGAGGGACAAGTAAGGGACATCTGGTTAATGAAGGCAACTGTAGGGTGTATTAAGCATTTGGAGGGACTGTCATCATTATTCGAAATGGACAAGATCTTTATGAAAGGCAACCATTAAGGGACTTGATGACTTTTCTTTTTAAGGGACTTGCTTTATACACCCCACTTGACCTTTTTGAATAGGCAACAATGAGAGGTAACCCTAGAAAGTGAGATGGCGATTAAAAATCGACTTACGTGTGTGAGTGTTTAATTTAATTTATCTTTTAATTAAAATGATCTAAATTCAATTTTAAATATAATACATGTTTACACTCCCTATTTTACTAACCATAGCATTAAACAATTTAAATATTTACAAAAATTACATCCAGGAGCATTTACATAATAATAATAAGCAATTAATAATAAATAGCAAAATAAATAAATAAGCAAAAATATAAATAATAAGTAAAAATAAATAAATAGGCAATAATAAATATAATAGGGGTTAGTAATAATAATTAAAAATAAATAAAGTTAGTGAAATAATAATAATAAGCATGATTTAAAAATAAATGGATTAGTAATAAGCATGATTAGTAATAATAATAAACAAAATAAACTAATAAATAAGAATTAGAAATTATTAAGGAAATATGAGCAATTTAATTATAAAATTTAAGATTATAAATTATAAACATATAAAAAATTATAATTACAATATTAGCATAAATTTAATTATTTTTAAACATGTATCTATTTTAAAAAATAAAATTTAGATTATGAACAAATTATAGAAATAATTACATATTATAAAGAAAAATTTGATTATAATTATATTTACTAAAATTAATTATATTAAATAAATATGTACACAATAATTATATTTACAAAAAATTAGAAAATAAAAATTAGGTTTTTAATAATTGTTTAGAAAAGATAAATTAAGGTTTATAAAATTAGGGTTTGTTTAGAAAAATATTTAAGGGTTTTCAATTTAATATACAAAATTATTTTAATAAATATATATATACATAATAATAAAAAAAATAATTTTTTAATTAAGAAAAGATAATTTCTGAATATTAGAAAACATTGAATAAACATTTATAGAATTATTTAGTTATATATATAATTATTAATAAAACCTAAATTAATTAAATAAAATAGAAAAAAGAAGCAAAAATAGAAACTTACCTGGCTGGGATTTGAACCCAGGAAGCCTAGCTTGCCAGCAACAAAACGTACCACCAGGCCAGCCACTCATGTGTGATAGTGGAATGAGTTTGATTGGTTTTGTGTTATGTCCTGGAAAATCCTGAAAAAAAATAATGAAAAGAAGCAAAAGGCCTGGGGGGAGAATTGAACCCAGGACCTCTTAAGCAAACACATACACGCATGACCATCCCAGCTAGGTGAGCTAATCTGTTAACAAACTAACAACAAATGGTAATATATTATATTCAATGCAATAATGAGAAAAGCTCAAAAATATTTGTCACAGCCAGGATTCGAACACAGGTCCTGTTGCCAATACGCACGCTAGCCTTACCACTGGGACAAGCGTTAGCTTGTGATAATAAACCAACAACAACACATAAAATATTTAAAACAAAATTTGAATTTCCAGGACGCGCCAACAGCCTTCGTCTTCTCCAGATTACCTGCGAAATTTCATGCCACTTTTCCTGCGAATTTTCATGCAAGTTCTTCCATATTCAAAACCTGCGAAAATCAAACACCCACAAAAAAGTATGATTTCTTTCAATTGATCAGTGTTTTATGATCCTTATGGTTCACACAACATCCCTATGTTCTTCAAATTCATTTATATTTAGTGAATCGAAGAACCCTAATTTGGAGGTCAAAACCCTAATCATGGCATCTCACGGGTTTCTCATGGTTTCTTTGATTTCTTTACCCAGAAACATTCTACACGTCATCACAAACATCATTAACCAAACAAAATTCATTGAAAAGCAATAAATTAATGAAATCGAAAAAATTATTTTTAAGAACAACCAAGCTTCGGGTTTTGTATTATGGCATGGTTTTGATGCATATGAGTGATGATAATGATTCAGTGATGTCCAATAGTCATGGCTATGTCCTCAAAATACCTTCTAAAGCTCTGGAAATTCAAAACCGAATGTGAGTTGTGGAGAGGTTTTTTTGATTTGTAAACTTACTCTTGAGGCAGTCCAAATTCGTCTCTTGTTAGGGTTGTGTTTAGTACTTATAGGTGATTGAATTAGGTCAGAAAAATCAAGTCATTATGTGGAGAATTTGATATGAAAAGATTCAAAATGATCATGCCTTAAAAATCAAATATTCATGCATAAACCCTTGCTATTTTTGGCTAATCCTCATGATTTCTTTCCTCTTCAATTCAAATCAAATTTATGATTTTCTAGAAGCTTAATCCAAATCAAATCTTACATTTTCATATTTTATTTTTATTTAAAATGATTTTTAATGAATTAAATCAAAATAAATAAAAAATAAAATAATAAAAAATCTGATTTTTAATGGTTTGGGTCGTGCATGAAGTCATTGTATGGGTTGGGTCATTATTTGGCAAGCCCATTTGGAAGAAATTGGTTTTAGACCTCCTTTTTCATCATAAACCAACTCAAAATTTCCCAACTTTGCAAGGGCACATATCCTTCAATTTTAATGCTATAAGGGTGTTCTTGGATATTTTGGAAAGCTTGAAGAGTCCTATAAACAACCCCACTGGTTTCATGTCCATATCATTTACCAATCTCAAGTTATGCCCTTTTGAAGTTGTTGACTTTTTGTTGACTTTCAAAAGGACCTATAATGTCTTAGCTCATACCTTCCAAATGAAGCATTTTTGGGCTTGGCTTGTGAGACACAAAGTTGTAGAGAATTAAATTTCCTTCAAAATGAGATTTGAGTGGATACTTGGTGATGAAGTATGTGAAAGTTATGGCTGGTCAAAGTTCAGTTGACTTTTACTGAGGAAACCCTAATTTAGAAACTTCTGATTCTTGATGATCTGAAATCTCCTTGATGAATCATGATCAACCCTTGATCAAATGATGAATTTTACTTCATATACTTGATGTTGGCAAAAAATCATGAAATTTGACTTTGGTTTGACCACAGTTGACCTTAGTTTGACTTTTTAACTGCTTTGACTGATTTTGACTTATCTGATTATCTGACTGAGCAAACTTTTGAGAAAAGTCTTAAAACTTGTCATGGGGGTCCTTACACATATATAAGATGTTATGAAGCTCACTTGAAGTCTTGGAAGTCCATCTAGCCTGATTAAAGTCAAAACCCTAGTTTTAGATGCACTGCTTAGGAGGTGCATTGTTTGAGGGAATTGTCAACTCTTCTGACCAATTGTGAACTTTGTGAACCTTGTGAACCATCATAAAATGTATTGTGAACCTCATGGTAAGCATTGTGAACCTGGTGAACCTTGTGAACCTCATAAAGTGACTTGTAGACTTCATGAACCTCATGAAAGGTCTTGAAAGCATTGTGAAGCTCGTGAACCTTGTGAACCTTCATGAAGTGACTTGTAGACTTCATGAATCTCATGGAAGGCCTTGAAAGCATTGTGAAACTTGTGAACCTTGTGAACCTTCATGAAGTGACTTGTAGACTTCATGAACCTCATGAAAAGGTCTTGAAAGCATTGGGAAGCTTGTGAACCTTGTGAACCTTCATGAAGTGACTTGTAGACTTCATGAACCTCATGAAAGGTCTTGAAAGCATTGTGAAGCTTGTGAATCTTGTGAACCTTCTTAGCACACAAAGTCTTGTATTGTGAGGGCAAATTTTGGGGTGCAACACATATCATCTTCCAACAATCCAACTCACGCGTGTCTTATTCATCGTCAGTCAACTGTACTCGACCAGTCACAAGAGAAAGATGGACCAACTTGAGCAGGAAAACAGGGAGCTTAGAAATGAAGTCACTACTCTGAGAAATCATATGGGAATATTATCGACTATAATGAAGACCATAGTAGACAACCTCGTGCAGGAGAACATTGAACTCCAGGAAGAGATTCACAGCTTGAAGATTGATAGAGGGCGACTGATTTCTTTGGCCAAAGATCTGGTCATTTCTCAGCGTCGGTCAAATTCTACCTTTACTCGTCAGCAACGTCAGAATCAGCGGAGGTCTCCAAACAGTCCTGAAGGAGCGGCCCACCAGTTTGACCCAATCCCAATGACTTACGATCAACTATGGACTTGTTTCGCCAGGAACTCAGTGATGGCACCCAGGAAGACAAGAGCCATGAGGTCTCGCCCTCATTGGTTCAATCCAAATACCAGTTGTGAGTTTCATGATGGAGCACTGGGGCATCCGATTGAAGAATGCAAAGTCTTCCAGGAAAAGGTTCAGGAGATGATCGACTACGGGGTGTTGGCCTTCAATTAAGGAATCCCATCTGTGGACGGAGTACCTTTGTGCTGATAAAAACTCAAGAGAGTCCTGTCCAAGTCAATATGTTGCTGGAGCGTAGAACAAGTTCCTGAATGCACATGATCGTTTGGTACTTTGAAGTTTATCTTCTCAGATGATTAGCCCGTTCACTACTTTTCATATGTATTTTTCTTTGTTTGTTAATGCATTTGTTTTGGCATGTAAGAACATATTTGTTTTTAATGATTAATGCAATGAATATGTTTGTCTTGAAGTAATCCATTCGTATACACTCATAATGCTTTTTTTTCAACTTTATAATGCCAATATTATCCCATTTCTTGCTTAGGCAGAGAATTGGGGGGAGGATGACGAAATTAAAACACAAATTCTCTAGTTGAATGCTTTTGATTAAAATCCTACTGACGATGTATAGGCATTGTTTCAAATTCCCAAACACTGAAGAAATAAGGAGTTAATCCCTAGTCAACTACTTCGAGCCTAGAAGTAGGAGTTTCTTTCAGATATTTCAAAACCCTTACGCTTAACCTGGGGCAGGGTAGTGTTCAGTTAATCAGGTTACACAATCAAATCATAAGATGAAACATCCCATCAGGGAATCCACTACAATCAATGACTTGACAGTCAAGATTCTCAACCTTCCAATGAAAAAAGAAAAAAAGAAAAAAAGAAAAAGAAAATCCCTCTAAGTTAAACCTACAAAAAGACTTAGACAAAAAAGATCAATAGAATAAGTCATTCGTGAGAGGTCCTCAAATCCTCAACCTCAAATACATAAGATTTAGTGACCGCCATACCAAAATCAAAGGGTCACCAATATCCACGAAGAATAAATAAGATGACTGTCATTTCAAGCGGACCTTGGAGCATCATCTCTACGCTATCAAGACAAATGTATGTGTCGATTTAGCTGAACCTAGGATTGGAGAACATCACGGAGAGTGGGTGGGCACCAAATTAACTTTGAGCCTTTATCCTTTGTTTCTAAAACCGTGAACCAAACCACATTACAACCCTCAAAAGTCCTAATTAAAGTGGGGTTTATTTCGAAAGCACACTCGATGAGATAGTGTTTCCCGACTCCCATGAGCTTTGCTCAAAAATTTGTGTTGGCTTTATAAAAAAATGAATATCACCTCCTAGCTAGTGATTCGGTCACAAGCTATTGTGAAAATCTTTTCAAAAACAAAAAATCTTCGAGACAAACACGTGTGTTGCATTAGCAGTCTTAACATTAACCTTTTGCTTGTTAGCATTTGCTTGATATCATAGAAACCTATGTATGAGCACCAGTGATGAGCTTAATCTCTTGAGATTTGAAACTCTGATGAGTAGTTGAACAACCATTTCAGAGAATGATCATCCCTAGGGGCATCCTGCTTGAAGACTCTGCTAGACAGGGCCATGTTATTTTAAGACTTTGCCATACAGGGTCATCCTGCTTGAAGACTCTGCTAGACATGGGCAAGTTACTTGAAAACTTGGCCAACCAGGGGCAAGTTGCCTTAATACTTTGCCATCCAGGGGCAAGTTCCTTGAAAACTTAGCCAGCCAGGGGCAAGGTGCCTTAATACTTTGAAGACAGGGGCAAGTCCCTTTAATACTTTGGCAGTCAGGGGCGAGTTGCCTTAATACTTCGCCAGACAGGAGCAGATTACTTGAAGACCTTGATAGACAGGGGTAAGTCGTTTCCCAATTTGTGCTTACACATTCTTATCATCCCTAAAAGGATAAGTATTGAAGACTCATTTGTGCCAAGTACAGTTAATCTGAGGCAGTGACGTCGAGATTCGACGAATCTCTACAAGAGTTTGAAGACACTGGGGCATCTTGAATGACAAGTCTTCTATAAAATCCTCTTGAGATGATCTCTTCTCATAAATCATTTTGTGGGCGCATGACCACGTGTTCCCCTAAGCAAGACGCTCTTAGGATCTACCTTGCAAGTACTTCCAGATATTGGGGTTCTCACGCCAAGTTGCTATGGTATGTCAGGGGCATGACTCATTATTTTCTGGTGGATTTCTTTTACTACTTAGTGCTTCCAGTGAGTTACTAAGTCTAGTACCCCCAATTGAGCCTTGATTCTAGCTTCCCCAGCTAAATCTGATTTTCTCTCCCCAACGGAGTACAAATTTACTTCATCCTAAGCAAACGTAGTTTGTATGTTTGTTTCCTTTCTAAGGGACATTGAAGTTAGAAGATTTGCTTGGGTTTATTTTCCCGATTGAAGCATCTTTCTCTCCTCGAAGAGATTCGCGCCTTGTAGCAAGACCCGTTCTATGTATGGCTCTTTACCCTATCTCCAGTAATTGCGTACACTTTGACAAGATTGGTCGAGTATTCATTTGTTGTGATGTTTATTTCATCACCAGTGTATCTCTTGTGTCTGTTTTATCTGTTTGTCAACATAAACATAACGCATATACATACATGTACATCATAAATGAATTCATATTCATATGCATATTCATGTCGCATTCATTAATGCATACCTCCTTCACCTTGGTCGCGTTTATCCCCAAGTGATGTGTCTCTCTCCAAATAGAGTGTTAGCCCTAGGCAGAAAATGTACATTCTTTCTAATTCCCCACTGAATTCTTACCTTCGTGGAAGATTTTTGCTTTAGTTCCTCTTTCCACACTTGGATAGGATTAATCCCCAATTGAGTTTATTCCTCATGGGTTAGTGTCTTGCTTGACAGTTTCTTTCCAGCTCGTTCCTGGATTGAATTTTGGTCTTTGGCAATTTTGATGATCGAACTACCAATTGGGAAGCGCATTTATTTTGCACCTTTTGGATGCTTAGTTTCCCAGAAGGAATTTGTTGGAGGCTCCCGTTGAAGACTAATTTTGCTCTCCAGCAGTGTTACTACAGCATTCCCTTGGATTACTTATACCCGACAACAAGTGGCAGCCTCTTTATTCGAGAAGCTTGTTTTGTCCTAAAACTTCCAAGTGGAATCAATAGATGGCAGTCTCTTTCCGAGCAGTCGATCCATCCCCAGCGATTCCAGATGGAAATTGAATTCATTTTGCGCCTTTGAGTACTTTGTCTCCTAGAAGGAATTTGTTGAAATTTCCCCCAGTAAAGACAAATCTGTGCTCCCCAGCAATATTGTTGCAGCATTCTCCTGGATTACTTATACTCGACAATAAGTGGCAGTCTCTTTATTTGAGAAACTTGTTTTGTCTTCGAACTTTTGAGTAAATCAGCAGATGGCGGTCTCTTTCCGAGCAGTCATTCCATCCCTAACAATTCCAGATGGAAAGTGGATTCTTTTTGCACCTTCGGATGCTTAGTTTCCCAGAAGAAATTTATTGAAGGCTTCCATTGAAGACAAACTTTGTTTTCCAGCAGTGTTGTTGCAACATCCTCTTGGAGTACTTATACCTGACAACAAGTGGCAGTCTCTTTATTGGAGAAGCTTGTTCTTATCCCTGGACCTCTAATCGGAATCAACAAGTGGCCGTCTCCTTATTTGAGAAGCTTGTTTCTTATCCATAGATTTCCCAGTAAATCAATAGATGGCATTCTCTTTTCGAGCAGTTTGTTCATCCTCAGCAAGGTTTACGTTCTATCAAATGGCATCTCCCCTGTTCAGCGGAGAAGTTTGGTATGAATTTATTTTTCAACAAATGGCATCTCATCCAGACAAGGTGAGAAGTTTGTTCGGCAAATGGCATCTCATCCAGACAAGGTGAGAAGTTTGTCGTGATTCTCTTTATTTATCCAACAAATGGCTATCTCTTCCAAACAAGTTGAGAAGTTTGTTGAGAATTTTCCAATTTCCGTCAAATGGCCATCTCTTCCATACAAGTCGAGAAGTTTGAGCGTGAAGTTTTGTTTTCTCCATCATATGGTTGTCTCTTTCAGAAGAAGGGAAGTATGATGAATGTTCTATCAAATGGCTATCTCTTCCATACAAGTTGAGAAGTTTGATATGAATCTCTTTTATTTTTCCAACAAATGGCTATCTCTTCCAAACAAGTTGAGAAGTTTGTTGAGAATTTTCCAATTTCCGTCAAATGGCCATCTCTTCCATACAAGTCGAGAAGTTTGAGCGTGAAGTTTTGTTTTCTCCATCATATGGCTGTCTCTTTCAGAAGAAGGGAAGTATGATGAATGTTCTATCAAATGGCTATCTCTTCCATACAAGTTGAAAAGTTTGATATGAATCTCTTTTATTTTTCCAACAAATGGCTATATCTTCCAAACAAGTTGAGAAGTTTGTTGAGAATTTTCCAATTTCCGTCAAATGGCCATCTCTTCCATACAAGTCGAGAAGTTTGAGCGTGAAGTTTTATTTTCTCCATCATATGGCTGTCTCTTTCAGAAGAAGGGAAGTATGATGAATGTTCTATCAAATGGCTATCTCTTCCATACAAGTTGAGAAGTTTGATATGAATCTCTTTTATTTTTCCAACAAATGGCTATCTCTTCCAAACAAGTTGAGAAGTTTGTTGTGAATTTTTCAATTTCCGTCAAATGGCTATCTCTTCCATACAAGTCGAGAAGTTTGAGCGTGAAGTTGTTTCTTCATCATATGGCTGTCTCTTTCAGAAGAAGGGAAGTATGATGAATGTTCTATAAAATGGCTATCTCTCTAATACACGTTGAGAAGTTTGATATGAATCTCTTTTATTTTTTTTCCAACAAATGGCTATCTCTCCCAGACAAGTTGAGAAGTTTGTTGGGAATTTTCCAATTTCCGTCAAATGGCTATCTCTTCCATACAAGTCGAGAAGTTTGAGCGTGAAGTTGTTTCTCCATCATATGGCTGTCTCTTTCGGAAGAAGGGAAGTATGGTGAGAGTTCTATTCATTGGCATCCTTAGTTAAATCTCGGCAGAAGATTTAACAATAGGTGTTTCCTTTTATTTCTGGCAAGTCTTGGCAGAAGATTTTCAGTCTACCTCGACAGAAGGTATTTACTTTTATAAGCTAGACGATGGCATCCTTAGTTAAATCTCGGCAAAAGATTTGGCGACAGGTGTATCCTCAGTTAATCCTCGGCAGTAGGAATTTTATTTAGTATACCTCGGCAGAAGGTATCTCGTTCTTAGAATCTCTGGTAATCTCGGCAGTAGATCTCCAGCAGACTTCAACAGAATTTGCTTTCATTCCAAGATCTCGGCAGTAGATTTTTCGTTCATTTAGTATACCTCGGCAGAAGGTATTCCATTTTTAGATTCTCTGGTCATCTCGGCAGTTAGATCTCCAGTAGACTTCGGAAGAATTGGTTTTCGCTTCAGAATCTTGACAGTAGATTTCTGTTTCGTTTTGATACATCAACAGAAGGTATTTCCATTTGAGGTTTTAAATCTCGGCAGTAGATTTCCTCAAAGTGGAATTTTGTTCGGAAATTTCGAGTCATCTTAGGACTTGTAGACAGTTGTCGTCTGGCTTCGCCCAAGAAAATTACTCGTGCGGATTGTACTCCAATCATGTGTGTTTAATCCCCAGTGGTGTCAATTTTCTTTCCCAATAGCATTGTAGCTTTTGTCTTGCATCTCCGCATTGCATATCATAGCATTTTTCATCTGCATTTTCGGTCAAAATTCCCGGTGTTCTGATATTTAATCACCTTCCACCTTGAATGTCCAAAAAAATCTTTGTTACCCGTACATTCAGGTTCAGGATGGTTAAATAGGGGCAGCTGTCATACCCTAAATTTTGACCAGAAATTTTCAAATTTCGCATTCATCTGACGCGTTTTATGGTGGTATAGATTGTCAGTCATTTTCGCATTTTTTAGTCCGGAAATTATTAACCATTACTTTTTCTATTCATTTTATCATTTGGAATCAAATAATTTATTTTTGTTTTATAATTATTTGTTTTGGTTTAGGAATACAAAAATTAGATTAATATTAGATATTTTAAAATTATTTTTATTTTGTTTCAAACTTAGATTTTGTTTAGATTTAAATCTAATTTCAATTTAAGTTTATTTTAGAAAAAATGTAATTTGGTTTGATCTTGAAAATAGTTATTTTAATTTAACTTTATCAATTGGTTCTAAGTAATTCATTTATTTCTTAATATTCCATTTAATTCATTTCCTAGATTGTTAGTTTATTTTATTAAGCCTAAAATTGTTAGTTATAGTTTTAATCTTATTTTATTTAGCTTATTTCTTTTTATTTATTTTAAACTTTGTATTTAGAAATTTAGGTTTATTAATTTATTATAATCAGAATTGTCTTTAATTAATTTAAATAAACTAATTTTTTATGATTGTTAATTTATAATTTCTTTTCTCTTATTTAATTTGTTGTCCTTGAATTGT
The DNA here is from genome assembly GCA_963966055.1 of Lathyrus aphaca. Lineage (NCBI taxonomy): Eukaryota > Viridiplantae > Streptophyta > Magnoliopsida > Fabales > Fabaceae > Lathyrus > Lathyrus aphaca. The sequence goes on from OZ014524.1 coordinate 539,995,399, forward strand.
GACAATACTGTCAAACCACATCCCATAGTTTGCAACTCTGCACTCTACTATCCAAAGCCCTTGTTCCATTGACCAAAGAATTTCACCAAAATAACTACCCTCCAAAACTAGTCTGCTGTCAATCTCTTTACACAACCTAACCTGCAAAGATAGAGACAACACCAACACCAATAACACAGCAAACGGACAACAGTGGGGAGACCCCTTTTGAGGGACCTGCATATTCTGAAACAAAAAAGGGGAGGATAACCTGAAACTTAAAAAAGGATTTTCCGGACCTTTCTTTTCATCATCATTTCCTCACAACCGAAGCAATACATTTTTTTCTTCACTTTCCATCAAACCAACAGGGGAGAGGCAAAGAATCTTCATCATCACAAGCCTGTTGTCCTAAGCTAGTAGACTTACAGAATGGTGATAATAACAAAGTTACTGATGCAACCAACCCTGGATCACCCTTCAATTCGTCACCACTGCTATCAACACAAAAAGGCTGAGACACCAACGATAACAGGGGACCACCTTCTCCATCTACCTTCTTAAAAACCTTCAAACTCATCTTAACGACGAAAAAAAAAACATCACAGCCAAAAACGCTCCCTTCCAAAACCGCAAAAAAAAAAACCAAACTTTCAAATCAACAACTGCCTTTCCAACCTCATAGCAAAAACCAGAACAACACAAACCCAGCAGCAACAACCCTCATCCACCCTTTTTCTATTCTCCGAATCGACTCCTTCCTCCGCCATTCACAAACCCAAGTTCACCATAAACAACCCTTTTCGAATAAACCTCTTTCCATCCTCACTGTCAACACCATTTCTACCACAACATTAACCTTCACCTCTGTCATCGCACACCGCCTGCGAAACCTCACCGCGGACATCCCCTTCCACCTCAAACAAATCATCTCCACGGAACCGTTTAAACCAAAAAAACATACAACGCAAACCCAGAAACGACATCACACCAAGCCTCAAACATTCACCGATTCTTTCCTTCTTCTTCTTCAGATTCGCTTACCCACCTTCATCACCGAAGCACACAAAACCACCAAGACCACATCGAATCTCACCTGAAGAAACCAAACCTCCACCTGAAAAAAACCAACAACCGATTCAAACCCTCCTTCCGCCATTTCCAAACAAAACTCGCACAGTCTATCCTTGAACGAACCGACGAACACTAAGAGAAGCGGAGAAACGTTCGAAGATTGAGGGTTCGCGAGACTGAGAAGAAGTACCGACGGCGAGTCTTTAAGTTGAAGAGGATCCGCTTTCGTTTGGTGATGAACGGAGAGATTGAATCGTGATTTAGGGCGGCGATTTCATTCTTCGCGATTTGCCATTGCTCTGAAGACGAGTTTTGAGACTCGTTTGGGATACTCAGTGTCTGTGTTTCCTTTCTTTGTTTTATTATTATTATTTTTAATTAATTCTTTTCCTGTTGCTTTAACAAAATATTTTAATTTCTGTTTAATTATTATTTATTTTGGAAGGACAAGTATGTAGGTGGTGTACCGATTGGCCATGAGGGCCCATCGGAACTAATATCAACTAATATCTGCAATTTCATTTCTAGCGCTACACCCCCCAGTCCAGCGATAACCATCCCTCATTTTCTTATTTCTTTATTTTTTTTCTTTTTGTTTGCTTTGATTAAGTAATCAGTTTCTTAAAGTTGATTAATTTGGTATTAGTTTAGTTCTTGTTGAATTTGAGATATTTTTAGTAGTAGTTCATTTATTACTATCATTATTATTACTTTTCATTTAATTTGTAATTTAAATATTTGGTTAGTCTTTGGATTTTTTAGATTAGTTTGTTGATGTTTCATCTTAATTAGTTCCTGATGCCTGGTGGTGATCTTGATTCGCGACGTCTATTTCGATTAATCTGGGATTTCTTTGATACTTGACGCTGGTGTTTGAGTTTCACTATGATCTAGACTCATTATTCGACACTTGCTACTTGATAATGCTTGGACGTGCTTTAAGTTTCTGACAACATTCTTGAGTTTTTTTTTCTCTGTGCGTATTGAAGAGGCAACGGACCTTCTCCGTTAGGTACTATTACAACTCGATTTTATCTCTTTTGTGCTTTATCATAATATTGATGCCACACTTACGTTCGTCTGATTACTGGCACATCGTCATCGTGTCTAAACCATAAATCATTTAAAACAATTCATACAACATCACTTCGCACACACGTAAGTCGAATACCAAGTTATCTCCGTCTGCACAACTTTTTGCGCATCTTAAATAACTTAACAAGGAATAAAATTCCGGAGTCTAGCACTCCGCACGTTCTAGAACGAACGGCAACTGGGCTAGCCCCACGCGTATTGTTCGTTCACTCCTTCGTTATTAATCGCATTGATTCTAAAACGTCTAAAACAAATCATTTATCAAAATAACGTACGAAAACATAATTCCGGAGTCTAGCATTCCGCACGTTCTGGATTGGACCGCAACTGGGCTAGCCCCACGCGATGGTTCAATCACCATTCGTATAAAAAATAATTCAATTCATTTAAATTAAATTACGAAAACAGAACTCCGGAGTCTAGCATTCTGCACGTTCTAGGTTGGACCGCAACTGGGCTAGCCCCACGCGATGGTTCAATCACCATTCGTATACTAAAATATTCAAACTACCTAAATTAAAATTACGAAAACAGAACTCCGGAGTCTAGCATTCCGCACGTTCTGGATTGGACCGCAACTGGGCTAGCCTCACGCGATGGTTCAATCATCATTCGTATTCAAAACAATTCAACAATCTTAAAGGATCGGGCATGATTCATCTCCATAGGAAAGTTGTTCCTCATATCCCCACAAACACAAACAAAATATTTTCAAAGGAAGAACGTGGCATTGCTTGTCGATACTTATATCCAAGTTTAAAGCTTCTTCTGATTTTATTTATTCTCAAAGAAAGAATGTGGCATTGCTTGTCGATCTTATATCCAAGTTTAAAGCTTCTTTCGATTTCTCATTTCCCAAACGTTTGTGGTGGAATAGGTGAGATACTTCTCTTAAAGATGACGACTTGTCTCTTTCTTTCAAATATAATTTAAAACTCACCAACCAATATAAACTATTTTTCCGCAATTAATCACGAAAGACAGAACTCCAGAGTCTAGCATTCCGCACCTTCTGGATTGGACCGCAATTGGGCTAGCCCCACGCGATGGTTCATTCGCCCTTTCGTTTAAAACATCTTTAACGAAGATCAAACATCTTTTCTCAAAACGAACATTGTTTAGATCATTTTATCTCTCAAACAAGCTAGTGCTTCAGCCTCCTATCGAGAGCAGATAAGCCAACGCTTAGCAGTAGAATGCATTTTCAAACAATCGTTCAATAAAAAACACAAACCGTAGTAGCACGAACTACGAAGCTCTGACTTTCCCATTGCACAGGGGAATACGTAGGCACGAGGATTTTAATCCTTCGCGAGCACAATAATAAAAAATTAACTATCTCTCCATCACAATAATAAAAAATTAACTATCTCTCCATCACAATAATAAAAAAATTAACTATCTCTCCATCACAATAATAAAAAAATAACTATCTCTCCATCACAATAATAAAAAAAACTTAACCTTTCTCCGTAATAAATAATAATTTTCTTTTCCCTTTAATAAGCAATCTTTAATCAGTAAAAGAAGACAATATCACAAGTTAACATTTTAAGCGCAAACTAGACTAAGAGGTTCCCGTTGAGTACAACGGACGTGAGGGGTGCCTAACACCTTCCCTTTGCGTAACTGACTCCCGAACTTAGATTAGTGGTTTCATTGACCATTTCTTATCCTTCATTTAGGTTGTGTCTATATCTCCCTTTTCTCTCGTAGAATAAATAGAATTAGGTGGCGACTCTGTTGTTTGTTTTAGGATCATATTTTTCGAGGTGCGACAGTAGATATGTTCGTCTTCCTTTCTTCACGGGTGCTAATTCAGTTCTCATTCCCATTTTTAACATGTCCTCCCTTGCTTTAAGGTCATCCTTAGACTTTCCTTTTATATTGAGTAATGTACCGATAACACTTTCAAATACGTTTTTTTCAATATGCATAACATCGAGAAAATGTCTCACGTACAAAGACTTCCAATATGGCAATTCAAAAAATATCGACCTTTTCTTCCACCCACCTTTCACAATCTTATGTGCAAAAGGCTTGCCAAACTCAGTACGCACATCTTTCACCTTTTCAAAAACTTGTTCACCTGACAATGCGGGTGGAGCTCTACGATGTTCGTTGTCTCCATTGAATGCTTTTCTCCACCCACGGTAGTGATGTTTAGAATGTAAGAATCTACGATGACCGAGAAACACATTCTTCTGGCAAAGTTCCAATCGAATCGTATCGGTTCCGTCTTCACAAACAGGACACGCACGTTGACCTTTAATGTTATACCCAGATCGATTCCTGTATGCTGGAAAATCATTAATTGTGCCAAACAACATCGCCCTCAAATTGAAACTTTCTTTCCTATATCCATCATAAACCTCCACACCGTTCTCCCACAAAATCTTTAAATCTTCGATCAGAGGTGTCAAGTATACGTCTATGTCATTCCCTGGTTGTTTAGGCCCAGAGATTAACATAGATAACATCATGTACTTACGCTTCATACATAGCCACGGAGGTAGGTTATAAATCATAAGAATCACAGGCCATGTGGTATGTGAGATACTTTGAAGACCATGTGGGTTCATTCCATCAGTAGATAATGTCAATCGAAGGTTTCTTGCTTCTGATCCAAACTCAGGATAATCATTATCAATCTTCGACCACTGTGGTGAATCAACCGGATGCCGATACTTTCCATCAATAATTCTTTCATCTGCATGCCAAGTAAGATGTCTTGCATCGGTTTCACTATGAAACATGCGCCTAAATCTCGGAATTATCGGAAAATACCATAAGACTTTTGCGGGAGATAATCTTTTCTTATATCGAGACAAACCGCATTTAGGGCACTCAGTTAACGTTGCATATTCGTTACGAAACAAAATGCAATCGTTAGGACAAGCATGTATCTTATCATAGCTCATGCCAATAGAGCACAACATTTTTTTTGCCTCATAGGTTCGATTAGGAAGAGCATTATCATCCGGTAGCATTTCTCTCATAAGGGCCAACAACTCTGTGAAACTTTTATCCGACCATCCATTGCCCGCCTTTAAGTTGTACAACTTTAATACCGCAGAAAGTCTTGAGAATTTAGTGCAACCTTTGTACAACGGTTTCTCTGCATCGCTTACCATCCTCTCAAACATTTCAGGACAATCATGAAGATCTTCTTCCAGTGCTTCTACAATCTCTTCAACTCGATCACAATCGTATGTTTCCGTGTCTTTGTCGTATGAAGCATAGGTCGTATTACTTTTTCCACTCGATTCAACATTCTCATTAATTTTCTCACCATGAAATATCCAACACTGATAACTTTGATCAATTCCATGCCTCAGCAAATGCGATTTCAATCCATGTGCGTCAACCTTACCAATATAACAACAACGCAAGCAAGGACAATGCATTCGTCTGGGGTTTTCAGCGTGTTGAACAACATACTTAACGAATTCCGCAACCCCACTCTCGTACTCTTTGGTCATTCGATCGGCACAGATCCATGTTTTATCCATGGTTTTCCTACTTATTAAAGTAAACAATCAATCCAGACGAAAATACATAACTAAGGTAGTATCTTTGAATATCCTAACAATTGTAAAGTTCAATTCATTTTAAACTTCAATAACGTATACATAACCAATGTTAATATAAACTTCAATAACGTATCCGATACGCCAATATACCAACTTTAATTACCTCATCACTTTCATTTTTTATATTACAAGAATCAAACTTTTTCTATTACAATATACCTATAACTATATAAGAGTTCGTTCAATCATTTTATGGGAGAAATCTTTTGGCTAGATTTGCAGCCAAAAAGCAAACTGTTGTTGCTTTAGAATGAAATGTTAGTGGACCTGTCATGTCCTCCATGGATTCTATCTTGTGATGTGGCAACTAAAAGTGAGATGAACAACACTTTCACAGTTAAAAAGAAAAAAAACTACCTATTCAATCTTCAAGTAAAATCACTAAGGAAACATGAAGTTTGAACAATATTGAACATCTCAACAAAGTTAAACCAAAAAACATCAAGTTATAATTATTAGTCATCACACAATCTTTTTGATTGCTTTCCAACATTATATCACCAGAACCATAGTATGATAAATCAGAACTGTTAACATAGCATGAAAAATCATAAATTAGAACTGTTAAGTAACACATTATTGACTCTACAAGCATCAAATGTAAAACTCAAATCCATGATAATACAGTAGAAACGAAAAACAGTAGAAACCGAAGAAATGAAAAAATGAAGAAATGAAGAACATACCGCAATGAAGAACAGTAGAAACGAACGATTCTTCAAACACTTTCAATGACTGAAACCGAAGGATGACAATGTATTCATGATAATCCATGATAATACAGTAGAAACGAAAAACAGTAGAAACCGAAGAAATGAAAAAATGAAGAAATGAAGAACATACCGCAATGAAGAACAGTAGAAACGAACGATTCTTCAAACACTTTCAATGACTGAAACCGAAGGATGACAATGTATTCAAGTTCGCTGTAATGGGGTTCGCTGGTAGGGTTTGTTCGCAGGAGGGAAAACAAAAAGAACAGAGAACGAAAATAGAAGTCTGAAATTTAATTTTAATTAGACCTTAGACAGCGCTTTTGTGGAAAGCGCTTTCTAAGATATGCCTTAGACAGCGCTTTCCAAAAGCGCTTTATAAACCCCCTCCCCCCCTTAGACAGCGCTTTTGGTTTTAATTTTTTTTTAATTTAAAGACTTTAAACAGCGCTTTAACAAAAGCGCTGACTAAGATCTATATTTAAAAGCGCTTTCTAAAAGCGTTGTTTAAGGGGGGGTCTTAGACAGCGCTTTTAGAAAGAGCTGTCTAAGATCCCCCCTTAGACAGCGCTTTCATTATTTTTTTGGAACTTTTTCTGTGTTTTATTTTAATTTTAACCTTAGACAGCGCTTTCTTTTAAAAGCGCTGTCTAAGATGCGCTGTTAAAAGTCATTTTTGGCGTAGTGTAGGTAGTTCCAGTAGCCTCTACAGCTGAGGGACATGCTACACCACAACCTTCCACATCACAGGTTCATGCCACTCCCCCGTCATCCACCGCTTCTACATCTCTGAGTATATGTCGCGTGTTGTCGCCTTTATCCTGCTCAGGGGAACCAAGCGCCCGAGCCCTACATGGTTTATCTTGATCGGATGGCTGCTAAGGACATATTTTATGACGCTTATACCTATCAACGTGTCACACACCCGTTTGACGAGACATCAATGTTCTCAAGATGGTTGGTATGCAGTTCGACCATCACTGCTCGATACTTGCTGGAACGCGTCAGTCTGGTTAGACGCAGATTATCCCTAAGATGCCTCATGAGTTTGCTCCTCTAGGCTTGACCCTCACGCAAATAGGTGAAAGATATGCTGACTTCCAGAACCACTTGGTACCGGAAGAGGCTCGGGCGACTAGAGCCCCAAGAGATTGGAGCGTTGTTGCGGGTACATCATGTGGTTCTATATCATCTCACACCCATGCATGGTGCCCACTGCTACGGGATCGCCACCCAAACCTACTCATCAGGAGATATTAGGGGAGCAACAGTCTCAGCTGGACCATACACATAATGTCCTACCTCGCTGTCGTGAGAGTAGATAGTGCGAGAGGTCATTGCGGACGATCACCTCCCTGAGGGCTCTGGTGGCAAACTTGCCATTAATATGATTATTGAGATTGTCGGGGGACACTTCAATACCGCAGACATCGAGCCAGAACAGCAAATAGGGATAAAGGAGCAGAGGAACCAGGAGAGATCCTTCGGCATACACAGTAGTTTTTTGTTTGATGTATTCTATTTTTATTACATTTATGTATTCTATTTTTATTACATTTATGTATTGTATTTTTACAGGAGTATTTATATATCATTTTATTTTATATATGGAAGTTTTCGAATGTATATTATGTTGCGACGATAAATTAACATTTGCGACCAACCAACAAAACTATTTTTTTTAAAAAAATTATGGTATTTTTCCTGATCTGCAGATCCGAAAATATTCCTGATATGTATATCCAGAATAAATCAACGTTTTTAAAAAAATGCTACGTCCGAATATGCATATCTGAAAATTGGGAAAAAAAACAAAAATTTGCGCGGTGCATAAAAAACTTTTGGATTGTAATAAAAAAATTCTTTTATTTTTTATGATTTATGATGATACTTTAACATTTTAAAGATGTGGTGAAATAGGAGATTAAATGTCAATTAGTTTTTTTTAAAGTATATTTTAATATATTATTATAAATAATATATCTTATAAAATGGAAAGGAAAAAAAATCCAAATATTATAGATAGAAAAAACAATTCAAAAAATTTGAGAAACTAAATGCTAAGTTTGATAAAAATATAATACAAAAAATGCATCTATCTTTTTTAAAAAATGTATAAAATACTTTTATTTAGATGTTTATACAAGTTCAATAAGGCTTAAAATCACATGGTTGAGCAAATAAACACGACAAAAAAAATCAACTTTTATTTATAAAACAGTACTAAAAATGTTTGTGGTTGAGATCCCAACAACATTATGTACATGAAATGAAAGGCAGCCCTTATCAAGTAGGTCAGCAAAATGCCTAACTTTATGTTATTCTTCTCTTGCTTTAGCATTAAGTGGCTCCAAAATTTCAATCCAATGAAACCCATTTCAGAATATCAAAGCCTAATTGACTTATGAATGATTGGAAAAACAATATTAAAAATTTCAACGCATGAAGGTACTTAAAAAAGTACCTGAAGAGATAGAGTGAGAGAGGAATTTAAGTTATGTGTTTATGAGTTTAACTTATGTGTTGATCATTTAGAGTGGAGTTTAAGTTATGTAATGAATATAAAAGATTGTCGAACCCAATGAAATCAATGTTAATCTATCCGTTTCTATTGTTATGGTGTTCTACTTAAGGCGATATCAGAAATGTTGTGGAAAGTGGACAAAATAAAATAATAAAGATCTAAATAAACTCAGAGATATAATACTGAAATACGACTCTCATCAATCAAACAACACTCATATTGTTTATAAATAGAATTACTTACGGGACAATATTTTCTTCTGAGAAAAAGAATTAATTACAAAAGAATCGTCACGTTAGCGTAATCGAAATCAGATTTAATCCCTAATCTATATTAGTCGTTCACACTGCACTGGTCGCGTATTGCGTTAAAGTAGAAAATCATTTTCTTAATCGTCTCTTTAGCTTAGTTGAAAAGTAATCTTGATTGGAAAATTTAAATTCTAGAAATGTTAAACTCTCCTAATTAATTTAAATCTTAAGTGTTAGACGACTTTCAATCTGACCTGACATGGTCACGATCCTACTTTCGTAGTAACTGATCAAGCTAAACACGAAAAAATTGAATTAAAACCAAAACAACCCTAATAGCAATCCTAAAGAAACAACATATGGAGTACCGTAAATTGGCGGTCCTCACATTCTAGCACTAATGATTTAGCTGAACATGGCTACACTAAACATTTTGATTTTTGCAAAAAAATGAATTAAACATAATAAGTAGTTTTGAAATAAAATGGTTGCAATGAAAGTAAGTAATATAAGACAATGCGATAAAGTAAATGGTGCAATGAAAGTAAACCTAATAAAGTAGGTCGATGGAAATAAATAAAGTAAGGCAAGACAATGAAATAAATAAATTAAAGTAGTGCGAGAAAATAAAATAAAGTAAAGCAATACAAATAATACTGAATATATTAAGAACATGCTCCAATCGGAGACTTGAATCTGATATAGGAAATAAACTTCAACAGAAAGTAACTAGCGACAAGATTAAAAACTATAAAATAAACTGATTCAAACTCAATACAAGAACAATGTGATAACTCTCCGATGTGAAGAGTTAACAATTTCAGAATGTAAATTTATGGCCTAAGTTGTACTAAGCTTGGATGCCTAGAAAATGAAAACTAAGTTCTATTTATAGTGACACATAGCCTTGGAAGTCAAGCAAGAGCTTCAAAAATCGTGGGACAGAAAAATGATAGTCATGGCTTCATCCTTCAACCGCCCTTGACTGGTCCATGAAGACCAAAGATGGCACCCGCCATGTCATGGTGGCGCCCACCATGTGTATAAAGTGGGAAAGACTTAGTTTTATGACTGTTGAGTTGTGGGAGAAACCTAACACCTCACGGCTACGTCTATGGCCAACTCATATGGAATGCCATGTGTGTAATTAATACTAAAATATCTGTTTTTTTTGCTCTTTTCGCTTCATTTCTTCGTGAAAGTCTCTTATTAGGCTATACGCCTGAAAACAAGACAAAATACCAGCATAATAATACTAGAAAACATAATAAAAAGACACTAAACTAAATAGAATGTGAATCAGATCAGAATATACGATAAATTTTCACGCTATAACACTATATGAAAAATATTACAGCAATACAACCTCAACTAACCCAGACCCTATTAAACCCACATCCTCCAAAACAAATATTTAACTATATCTTATAACATTCTAATACAAGAGTATAAGAGAAAAAAGAAATTCAAATACAAACTTAAAGTTCTTTTTTGACTGATGCATTTTAGAATGAAGAACTTGAGTCTTATATATAGCCTTGGACTCCCTCTTACTTCACAAAATTAAGCGTTGTGAGACTACAAAGAACTTGTATCCTATATATAGACTTATACTCTGTCTTTATTCACAAAATTAAGCTATGTGAGACTTCTTCAACATGTATATTTTCAACCAACCCCAACAAAAAGAACATGTTTCTACATTTCTTACACTTATATTTGTCTCATTGCAGTCAATAACTTAATTTACTAAAAGAAAAAATTGTTTAATCTGCCTCTTGAGACTTCAACAATATTTTTCCCCCGTCTCTGTTGAGAAACAAGTGTGAGTTCCAAGTACCAAATTGCTTAGAAAAGTAGAGCTTGGGCACTTTATATGTAAGAGGACTCATACACTTATCAACTTCTTAAAATAAAAACCTATTGGAAGAAATATAAATTCTTAGAGAGAGGAAGTCAAGTAAAGTCATGTCCCAGATGAGGTGTCAAATCATGATAATTCAAGCAAGGGAACTTGAAGCTTCAAATACTGTGAAAGAGAGAAAGTAAGAAAGCTTGCTTGGTCTGTCTCTGAGTGATTAATGTATTTTAAATATATAAGAAAATTTTTTAAATTATTAAGGCATATCACTCACACACTTAAACCTAGTTTTAAATATCTCTTTTTTGCTGAAACACCTTAAAACCTATGAAAAAACTCATCAAGGTGCATGTAGGATTGACAATTAGTATTCCTAACTATTTAGGAAGCATTTGTACACGACCTAATAGATTAGGGACTTAGTACAATCAATTATAGCCACGAAAAAGGCTTCTAAATCAATTAGAAATACTCCTAATAGATTAAGACACGTAGTTGCCGCCATTTTGAAGCTTTACATCGATTAACCCTAGTACTTAATTGATTAGATCATTAAAAAACATGTAGATCTTTTTACTTTTTGAGCCAACATTTCCTCATTTAAATAGAATACTTCTTCTCATTTCAAAATACACCAAAAAACATATTTATATCATATTTCATAGCTTTCTACTCTCTCTACTTTATTTCTTTCTTTTTCTTCACAAATTTTCCTTAGTTATTTCTTTTTGTTTCTTCAAAAATTTACCTTAGTTAATTGATAATGAAAAATATTAGTGACAATTTTGTTGTTCTGGTGTTGTGAGAATATTGTAAGTTACCCAAGAAGATTTTTCTCTTGTGTAATATCTTCGAAATAAGTTATTGTTTGGTTATTGACCTAAACAAGTTAAAAGCTCTGTTTGGTTCTTGATATTAGCTAAGTAAAATATCGATTTGCTTTGTGAGCTTAGCTTGTAAAAATCTCTCGTTTAGTTATTGAGTTTGGTCGTCAAAAACTATATTTAAATCCTGAGCTCTGTCTGGCGTAAAGGCTTTTTTTTTGTTATGAGATAGCCCAATGTAATCTCTCATTTGGTTTAGAGATTATCTAGTATAAAATCTCTTGTTTGATTGTAAGAAGGTTTGTGGGCATAACATGTGAAAAACTCACATCTCATATAGTGGAAACTCTTAAGAAGAATTTCTTGGGGACATAAGTAGACCAAATGCTTAAGTTGAACATGTATAAATCTCCGATGCATTTTCGTCTTTCCTAATCTCTTTACATTTTAGTTCTTTATTTCTTTCAGATGTATTTCCATTTCTTAATCTATCTGATTTTCTTTCTTTCAATTATTTTGCTGCCTATTCTTTGTTTGATTTACAAATTTGATTTAAATGTTTTTGTAAATATTTTTTTTATAGTTGGACATCGTTTTTAAAAATTGCAAATCCTATCAACTTAAATTTTTCGAAGAAAAATTTGCAAACCCTAGTAACTATAATTTTTGAATGGAAAAATTGCAAACCTTAACCACAATTTTTGATGGAAAACTTGCAAACCCACTCAACTATAATTTTGGAAGAGTTTACCCCGCACCCCCCCAATTATACCTGTACCCCCCCAAAATATTTTTTTTGACCAAAATGCCCTCATATAAATAGTTACTAATTCAAATTCACTTTCCATTTTTACCGTCCGTCCAAAAGTTACAGAGAGAAAAAAAAATTTGATTTTCGCACGTGTTTACCGGAAGACTACAAGTAAGTCTTCCGGAATGAAAAATAATGTACCGGAAGAGTTTGTGAAAGTCTTCCGGTACCGGAAGACTTTATGAAAGTCTTCCGGTATGGTTTGGATGACTACCGGAACACTTCATCAAAGTCTTCCGGAAAGTTTTTAAAAAAAATGCCTACCGAAAGACTTTGTTGAAGTCATCCGGAATGCTTTCGTGTGTACCGGAAGACTTGAAGAAAGTCTTCCGGAAATTTTTTTTTTTTTTTTTTTTTTATTAAATAATTGTTTTTCTGTTTTTTTTCAGTGGTTCGATCACGCGGCAGAGATGGGAGGATTCCAGTGCGATCGATGGGACGGGGCGAGACGAGTAGATCACGCGCAGATGATGCTGGTACATCTGCAGCTGCAGCTGACCCTGTGGGGTATCCTGGTGGTCCGTACGATACCAGACTTTTGGTTTCGTACGAGCATCACGTGGCGAGCCGTGTATGGTTTGGCGAGGTAATGAAATTATAATTATTTAGTTTTGAATAATAACCGAAATTATATAATTTGTTTATCTAATTTGTTTAATTTTATTTGATTTCAGGAGAGGGGGGCGAAGAAGGAACTGAAGGTGGCTGGACATGGTTTGAAGTTGACCCAGATGGTTCCACAGCAGCTTCCACCGGAGATTGAGGGTATCATATTTAGATCCGGTTTAGCTTCCTTACAGAGATCGAGTTTGAAGAAGATTGATGCAAACTTGGTTTCTGCATTTGTGGAGAGATGGCATATAGAGACATCTTCATTTCACCTGCCGTTCGGTGAAATGACGATTACTCTCGATGATGTGGCATGTCTGCTTCATTTGCCTATTAGGGGGGTATTCTGGAACCCTCAACCCATCAGTGAGGAGTTAGCCATTGAGTGGGCTGTTGACTATCTTGGAGTGACATCGAGAGCGGCACTTTTCCAGGTTCGTCAGTGCAGAGGATCGTACTTCAAGATAGAGTGGTTATATGATCGATTCGTAGAGCATCGAGCAGCTTCACGTTGGGCATTTGCGACCCGATGTTATTTGATGGTGATAGTGGGCTGCACCATCTTTGCGGATAAGTCATTTACACTCGTGGAGGCGCGATACTTGGCATTATTTAGGGACCTGGATGCGTTGTCCACCTATAGTTGGGCAACAGCTGCATTGGTGACACTGTATAGGTTTCTTGGAGATGCGTCTATGTTTAGCTGCAAACAGCTTGGTGGTTATCCGACTCTCCTACAGGTATATATTTAAATTCAGTTTATTATGTTAAAGTTATATATTAAATTTAGTTTATTGATTTTCTTTTAATTCTAATTTTAATTTTATTAAGTTCATTATGTTCTATTTAATTATTATGCTATTGTTTTTTTAACAGTGCTGGATTCACGAGTATTTTCCTACACTTGGGAAAAAAGGAGAGAATTGGATACCTGCTCAGAACTGTGGACTCCCGCGTGCGATGAGGTGGACGTACAAATAGGGGGCGTTAAAGGTGGATGAGTTGCGACCCATTATGGTGAGCTGACACCGACTGATGTCATATGGAGGCCGTTCGAGGATCATAGAGTTCATCGTCGTTTTGATGAGATTTCTCTATTCAGGGGTTGTTTGAGGTGGGGAGATACTATTGTTCCATACATGCCTGACAGGTGTCTTCGACAGTTTGGATACCGTCAGTCCATTCCACCTGCACCCATTGATCCTAGGATGGCTGGTGACATTGATGTTGAGTGGATTAGTTACACCCAGAGCGCTGGCCAGGTGATTCGTTCTGCTACACGGGCGACTATCCCATTTGAGGTAGAGGATGGATACCTAGAGTGGTATTATCGTGTTTCGCATCCTCGATTGGTACCTCCTACCTATGATGAGCCCTATGATGAGCCGCCAGTTGCATCTATTCCTGAGTACGATGCGGGACCATCTGATCCTGCATGGGGTTCTGTGTCCACCTTGATTCATCGCTACCTTCAGCAGAATGCAGCTGAAGAGGATGATCCACATTTTGCTGATCTGTTTGCAGCTTTACGTATTGCTCGTTCACAGTGATGTATAGTTATGTTTATGTCATATTATTTCTTAGACTTTGTTTGTTAATATATTGACATTTGAACTGATATTTATGTTATATGTTATTTATAGTTTTTCGATTACCTGAATCCAATTTATGTTATATGTTATTTAAGTGAAAATAAAAATGAAAAACATAATGAAATTAAAACATATAATATAATTCATGAATAAAAATGAATAACATAGTTTATAATTTATAATGAGTTTGTAATATAGGCGTAAGTTGTTGCCAATGTTGTAGACGCGCAGCAAATCCTACCATCCATGATGTTGCTGCTGGAGAACGAAAGTTCCTCCAATCTGTTGTCACTGGTGGCAATGGAAATCCTTCTTTCATGTTAACCTATATTCAAAATTAAACAATACATTATTTAATGTTACTCAAATAATTTCCATACTTAATTTCCATACTTAGTTTCCTCCAATGTACATGCACAGCCTCAATTGGTATCGGAATACCACTAATTTTATACCCTGCCAACTCACACGCGCAAGGTAATCCATAGGTGGATCTAAGAGTACATCGGCATTTGTCTTTGTTAGTTCCAATATAATCAACTCTCTTTAACTCTTCAGCAACGCGCCTCAATGCAGCTCGCGACACTGAAGTACGTAAATATGTGTAAAATGGACTTGAATGGACATGTGCAACTTCATACACACTCTTTTGAAAAGAAGCTCGAATGTTGCTAATTTGTATCTTTAAGTTGTCATTCATGGCCTCCCAACATTTTACCATGTCACCAATACTGTTACCCAACATCTGCTTTAACTTCCAATGAGCAGACTCAACCCTATAATAATACATATTTAAACTAAGTAAGAAAAATAAAAAATTCACAAAAAGTATATTTTGGGATCTAAAACAAAACATACCGATTAGTCGTCGTGTTACCCATATGTAGGACTCGATTAATCCATGCGCAAACAAACCTTTGTCTATGTGGTGTCAACCATGTGTCGTTCACGTACTCAAAAAATTTAGGACAATCAACACACTCTTGCTCAAGTTCTTTTAAATGTTGTGCATACTCAACCTCATCACTAGCCCATACAACATCCGTCCATAATTTGCCAATTGACTCCTGCTTATCAGGATCCACTAATAGTTTCCTTTTTGCACCAACATTTTTGTTAATGTGAAACTGACATAGCAAATTATTTGTCTTCGGAAACACAGTTTCAATGGCTTTCATCAAAGCAAGATCTCTATCTGTCATCATAACTTGTGGAAATAAATCTTTTTTCACAAACAATTTTTTAAGCTTATCTAACACCCAACAAAAAGTCTCAGTCTGCTCAGACTCAATATACGCAAATGCGACAGCAAAAGTCAACTCGGTAGATGTCATTCCAACAATTTCAAACAATGGTTGTCTGTATTTGTTTGTCTTATAAGTGCTATCCATAACTAACACAATAGGAAACATATTCAACAACTTAACTGAATCTGGATGTGCCCAAAATATATCTTTAATAACTTCAGAGTCATCTCTTTTTCTACTCCAAAAAACATAACCTGCAGCCTCGATAAGCTTAAACAAATGTTGTATCTCACTTCTAGGACCTCTTATCTCTTTTTCCATCATACTCTTTTGCTTGTATATTTGTGTGATACGAGTGACACAATCTGGATCAATCTCGTACAAGGAATGCAATATATTTCTGGGTGCAACCTTTCTCTTTGTTAAATCAGCAACATGTTGCTTCTGATCCGCTGTCAACCTACCAACAAATGAGTGACCTTCTAATCTATCGGGTAAATCATGGTTATGAACGCCGCATTTTACATCAATCTTCCATCCAGATCCATCTTTTGTCGGAATCGACCTGATCTTAAATGGACATCCACATTTTTTCGTCGCACTTTCTATTCCACTACGAATATCCTTGTATTTCCCACCTTTATCGCAACCAAATATTATTTTGTTCTTTCTTCCTCTCTTGCCTGTTTGTGTATCTGAACGAGTGATGACGACCGTCACTTTATTTCGTAATCCGGTGTCTTTGACCCATCTTATCACCTCTTCTCGTGTACCAAATATCTCTGTCGTTGTAAATACATCTGATGTATTCACACATATCGGTTCTTTTTCGTGTAAAGGTACTGCACCTACAAAATAAAAATATTTTTAAAAAAAATGAATTAAAAAAAATTAAATAATATAAAAAAAAATTCAAACCGGAAGACTTTATGCAAGTCTTCCGGTATTGTACTCTTACAATACCGGAACACTTACATAAAGTCTTCCGGTACACATATTCATTCCTACCGGAAGAGTTAATAAAAGTCTTCCGTACCGGAACACTTTTATTAAGTCTTCCGGTGTACAATCATCATAATACCGGAAGACTTACATAAAGTCTTCCGGTATGTAAATTTACGTACCGGAACTCATTCCAAAAGTCTTCCGGAACGTGTAATTTTTGACAAATTTTTACTTTTATCTGACGGTCTGACACAAATGATAAAAAAAAAATAATAAAATAATAATACAATAAAATAATCTAAGGTTAAAATGGGCATTTTTAAAAAAATGTGGGGGTACAGGTATAGATGGGGGGTGCGGGGTAAAATCTTCATAATTTTGTATGGAAAAATTGTAAACCATTTCACCAACAATTTTTGTTCGAGAAAATTGCAAATGCTATCAACTACAATTTTTGGAAAAATTGTAAATCCACTCTAAACTCTTATGTTGCTCACAACTACCTACACTCCATTACGCCTAGAAAGCTAAGTGTTGTTATGGTGATAAATCTCAAACTATCAATTTCTATTTATACTAATACTCTTTTATTTTTTTTCTTTCTACTACCCAATGTGGGACTTAAATGAATACATTCTTTTACACAACATATCCTCCCTTCATCAAAGTCTCACATTCTTCACTTTGTCATCAACTTCATCTTCAAACAGTTTAAGGCGTGAAGTTTTTCATTTAGTTGTGCATTTTGCTTAGAAATCTAGAAACTTTGGACCATATCTTCTTCTCTTGCTCCAAAGTCAAATTTGCCTAGAAAAACATTCTTCAATGAGTAGGAAATAGTTCAATTGTGGAGAAATCTCGATTTGATCATTTCTAAATTTGGCGAATTACTACATGACAATAAGGTGTCTAGCATAAGTTTGATGATATATATATATATATATATATATATAAAATTAAAGGAGATTATAATAAAGAACAGGTGTAGTAAATGTAACACAAAAAGTTAAAATTTTATTAAGGGTTGGAATGGAACAAAAACAGAACCATTGATATTCCAACGACAAGATAGTGGGACATGGAATCATGGGATTTATGATTCTTATGACAAGAGTTTCACTAATGCTACATCACTGGCACTACATATATGAAACATCATTTTAAATATTAAAATTACATGACAATTAGAATTAGAAACTCTTTATTGTTGACACCATTTGGTCACTGAAGCTTCATGTTTCTAAACCTGCAATAATGAGAAGCTTAAGAGACATTAAGATTATTGAGAGTTTATGAAAATGTTAAAACAATGTATATAATAGTATAGTACCTTTTCTCATCATCAATGGAAGCATTGTTGTTGTAATTTGGGAATGGAACTTGACCTGATTCAATGTGGCTAATGTCCCTAACAAGAAGTTCATAGTGTCTCTTAACATCTTCAGCAGTTTTTCCTCCACCAACGGCTTTCGCGACATTCGACCAACGATCGGGTGTGTCTTTATCAAAGACAGCTAATGCCCTTTCAAATGCTTTGTTTTCCTTGCCACTCCATGAACCAGATGCTGACATTGATGCCATTTCTTGAACTACAAACAAAATTACTCCGAGGTTGCGACCGACCGGATTATCCCGAACACCAAACAGACTCTAAAGGTTTTGAAAGTTAACAAAAATAGTAATGGTTTAGATAAGAAAAAGGTTATTGAAAATGTGGAAGATTTTGTGTGAGCAATGAGACTCAACTCAAGGAAGAGGTGATTTTGAAATGTGGAAGCAAAGTTTGGTCCTTTATATAAGAAGCTTTGGAGGGTTGTAAGGTGTAGGGTAGAGCAAGTTGGAATGAAAATCTTTGGTACAATGAAGCATTTGTATGATTTGTATTCTCAAGAGCCACATAATAGAGGAGGACCAAATTGAGGAGCAATATTGGAGAATCTTCAACCAGCTAAAAAAATGGAAATGAGTAAAATAAGTGAATATATATATAGATATAGGAATAGGACTACTCAAAAGCTTTTTAACTTTTTTTTCTCCCACTACTTTTCTTAGTTATTTGGTTAAAATTTTACTTGCATTTTAAGCTTGTGGATTTATGAGCCATAAAAGACTCAAAATTGATTTTTTTTTTTTTTTTTAAAAGTGACTTTTAGATTTTCTCCTAACTATTTATTTGATGGATTATATCGTCATATGTTATCGGTAGAATATCGTATTATCTTTGGATATCGCTATGATTCTCTTATTTTCTATTGATGATATTTGTCATGTTTGTCGCAAGATGTGTTTGATACATTTCGGGAATACACAATTCATTATTAACATGGTAGTCATAATTGCTAACCAACTCGTAGGATCGGAATATTTTGTGATCTTGTAACCCCCTCCATGTCGAAGTATGGTCGAATTCGTTTTTTGGTAGGTGCGGTCAAAATCTCTGCGAAAATGAGGAGAATTTATTTGTTCAAAACCAAGAAATTCAAATTTGCAGGTCGGATTTGCGACTCGAATCTTGAAAACTACGACCCAATTTAGAAAAAACCCTAAAAAATGTGTGAATTTTGTTTGAACAGGGAAGTTACTTGAAAGTTGAATGGTTTATTCTACCTAATCAAAATAATTAATCAATACAAACTCATCCATCCACTAATCAATAATTTGTGGAACTTTCCAATACACACCTATAATTAGAGCAACTTACCATATTCATATCCTCACACTTATTTGTTTGATGTGCAAAGTCAAGAGATGAAAAAGTTATTGAAGATGTGGTTATGGATAATTTTTTTTGAAGAATATTGTTATTTGTTTGAAGGGTGTGACACCTCTCATTAAAGTGTTTTGCTTTGTTGATTTGTATAAAAAAACAATCACGAGATTAATCTACGAGGCAGTGGACCAATCAAAGTAGGAAATTCAAAAGAATTTTAATTGTGTCAATTTTGTCTAATTATTTGTGATCTCACCTTGACAAAATTTTAACACCAAATGTTTTTGATCTTTTAAGTAGAGTACAAAAACTCTAATAATGTTATGTCTTCTAAGACAATAAATATAATTTTTAAGATGATTAATTTTTTTATACAAAAATAAATAATGGTGCAACTAGTTTAAACTTCCACTTATGAGTAATCTTTATTTATTCTTAACATTTTGATAAAGAGAAAATTATATTTTGTTTTATCTCATTTCTCTATTTTATTATTATAATATATTTCAGTCTATCTATTTTGTTTTTTATAAGAAATCTATCTATTTTGTAATATATAATAGAATAAATATATATTTTACATTAATTCTAAGTATCAATTAAAATCACTTTTTATTCATTCAACTGAATCAAATTAATAGTTTATACACTTCAAAATTTTAAAAGTTTTACCTTAATTTCTCTCTTTTTATTAAATTAAAATTTTAAATATATTTGCATTAATAATTTTAAAAAATAAATAATTATTATTAACGCTTTACTAATAATTTTTAAAAAATATATATTGTACAAAATATATATTGTACCAATACTATCTATTTTGACAACTCTTTGTAATTCTATCTAAAATGAGGATTTTGTCAATGAAGTTGCACACATTATTTATTTTTGTTTATATTTCTATTCATATCACTCTTTCGGGTGAATTAGTTGGTACGGAAGAAAGATATATATATATATATATATATATATATATATATATATATATATATATATATATATATATATATATATATATATATAATATGAAGTAGTAAAAAAAAAGTTTGAGGGTTGAGATTCCATTCCAAGAAGCCCTTATCAAGTAGGTGATGAAATTGCCTAACTTTAATTTTATTCTTACTTTTGCATGAAGGAGGGTCCAACATGTCAATCCAGTGAATCCCATTTCAGGATATATCAGAGGCTAATTGACGTATGCACCACACAAGCCATTTGCATAGGAAAAATAAAATCTTTGTGTTGTGTGTTTTCACCATTTGCAGGTGACGTTTCTAGGTTTAGTTTTGTTTGTTTCTACTCAACAACATTCCAAACTTCTAGCTGGCTTCTTCTGTCCGTACAATTATTTATGTTTGCTATGTCTCCCAAAGATAAAATGCATGGTTTTAAATAGTTTTCATGGTAATAGTTGTGGCATGTCACCATCCTTGTAATTGTGGATAATTGAGATCAAATACATATGAGGTGGCATCCATATATTGAATATCTTCTACTTGTTTAATCACGAGTCGGAAAGAATTATAATAAACAATAGAATTTGAACCTAAGATTTTTTATTAAATTGGAAGAGATAATTATCATCTGAAGAACTTTGAATGTTTTTTAAATCAAAAACTATTGTTTACGATCTAAAATACAGTCATAGACCTTTAATTTTGTTGGGATTTGTTGAAATGATACATGTTAAAGAAGTCTGAGAAGAGAGAGAGAGATTGTAATGTCTATAAGTATTTTTTTAAGCAATGTGCATTGACTAAACTAAAATAGTACTAGGGATACTATAATCCCTTGATATAAAAGAGCATCCCGAAAATAAACAAAACGGGCATAAGAGAATTTCCACCAGCTGAAAAAATTATAATTGAAATACTGAATATCCTCAATAAAAGACCACCTTCAAGTTGAAAATTTTATCTTCGGTGTGTATTGCTTTGGAGAAGGTGGATGTATTCAAGGTCATGAGTTATTTGAGAGAAGATTATATATTATTGTAATAATTTTTACAAAGTGTTATTGTTTGGTTGTGTTCGTGTTTTAGTTGAATTTTTTTATTTTCTCTTTACTAATTTTTTTAATTAGTATTAGTGTTTTTTGTTCGATCGAAGAATAAAAATTCATAATATGTTTTGTGGTTGCAATATTGTCCAATCTTTCGCATCAAAAAAGATATTTTGTGTAATAAAATTGTTGTTTTGAAAAGGCTCCAACTAGAAAAGACTTAGTACGTCCATTGTGACTTCACCTCTCTTTTACGGAAAGTTTTATGTTGCAAGTCACCATAAACATAGTTGCAATTCAACTTTCTATTGTGAATTTCAAATTAATGATGTGTTGATACAGTCAAGACTAATTAATGTGTTGATTAATATATGATTATTGATTGACATAAATACAAGGTGTGTTATGAGTTTTATGGTTAAAGAACTCATGCCACCATGGGGGTTGCATTATAAGTTTCCAAACTTGACTTTTGGCATGTAAATTTTTTTGGAGTTGTTTAGCTTCAAGCGAAATATATTCTTTATAATGGAGTATGACATATCTTTTGAATTATGATTGTCAATGATGGTATTTTTTTATCGTGAAATCAAATAGTTTTTTGAACTAAGGTTGTTTATATAAACACTGGATGATCATTTCATTTTAAATCAAAGTGGAGATTGTTGGTGAGAATTATCAGTCAAAGAAATATATAGTGTCTTTTTACGATATTATCTTAAGAATTTAGTCTAGTTTTCGTTATTTTGAAATAATAAATTATAATAATTCTAATTGAGAAGAAGAAGAAGTGAAACCATTGTTCCAATTCCATTATAAGATGTGTGGAATATTGGAATAAACCCTAGTACGAATAGCATGTCATCGAAGTATGCTCACATGTTATTGTTTAATTGGGCTTTGTGTTATGGATCCAATTGTTTAAGTTAACATGTACCCTGAGTTAGCTTGTAATGGGTAATTGTTAAAAAGCCCATTATGTTAGTATGTTAGTTTTATTATAAATAGCATACTAGTCTATCATATTTTGCATAAGGAAAAATAGGAAGATAAAACCATAATTCAAAAGTGAGAGAGGTTATTTGTTATTTTTGTATACTTGTAATCTTGTTTAAAGAGAAAGGAAAGAATAGTAGTTTATAACCAATCCTTGTTGTTTTCTTTGTTAACCCTAAACCCTAACCCTTGTGGGTTTCTTGAGAAACCTATTATACTTTGTTTATAAGGTATCTAATTCACAAAAAGATGAGTAATTGATATAGAATGACAATATGGGAGAAGTGATGCCTTGTTGATATTATTGGCATGTTTGTATATGGCGGATGCATATGAGTTGTAGCTCTATTAAATAGGGCGAAAGTTAGAATGTTTAATTTCCAATCATTATGTTTATCGGTATGAGTTTTAGACAATGTGAACTCAAATAGGCAAAATATGCGAGTTTTGAATATGTTCAATAAGGAAAAAAAATGCAGGAAAAACACAAGTAGACATGGAAGGAGATTGATCGTCTTATTTCATGTGTATCTTAAGTTTCGTAAGTTTATTTGAGGTGTCCATGGATGTGTTAGAAAGCTAATGCAATAATATTTCTTTTGAAGTATGGAAATTAAGTCTAGGATGGCTATAACAATAGCAGTTAGTATATTTTTGTACAATAGGTGTAGTCAATTTCAGTCATGCATTGGTCATCAGATTTCATGCTTAACTTGAGTTTCGTAAGTCTGTTTGGGTGTCATTAATTGCATAAGAAAGAGATTTTAATGATCTTTCAAACTAAAGAGTTTCATAATTTTATCACGAGTATATAATTTTGTGTACTACTTTGAAGTCAGACATTCTATTTTATAGATTATTATTGTGATAGGGTTGAACTGAAACAAATAGAATTTGAGTTTTGTAACTCCGTTTGAGGTGCGGTGAAGTGCATTGGAAAGAGGGTTTACAAAACTTTTAGACTGGAGAGTTTCATAATTTTATCATAAATCTATAATATTTGGTGTTATTTTTAATTGATACAATTATAGAGTTAGGTCCAGAGTTTGAGCAATTTTGAGTTTGGTGACCTTTCGTTGCCTTGTTGATAAGTTTAAGAGTCAAATTTGTTACGTGATAGCTTGTTAGAGTTGTCAGAGTTATTTCCGGACTGTTTAGAGTTAAATATGATGAGCTTTACAGTTGAAGTGAAAGTATTTGACTCTTTAGAGTTGTTTTGAATTATATTATTATTTGAGTCAGGTCGATAGCCAATAGATTCATAAGAGTTATCTTTATATGCAAGAGTTGTCAATTGAGTATTTTGGAATACTTTAGAGTCATTTAGATTTTTTTTTAAGTTGTAGAGATTATTTTAGACTTATTTAGAGTTCGTCTTGAGAGATCTGTTGAGAAATTTTAAAGACAAGAATTATTAACATTTTGATGAGTTGTGAGTATACATTAATAGTTATTATAATTATCTCTATTGATGTGTTTTGGGAATTTTCATGAGTTGATAAACAATTTCAGTTGATGAGTAAATGGAGTTATTGAGTAAAATTATAATTTTCCTATGTTGTGATATTATATAAATAATTGAGATGTAAATTTTGAGATGAGTAATTCAGAGAGGAATTACGGTGTTAGCCTTATATTGGCAAAATTATGATTCATAGAAGAATCTTTTGAGTGTGAATTTTGAGTGTGTGTTTATGTTATTTTGAGCTTTGTGATTTATGTTGTCATGTTCATGCATACATATTGGAGTTAGATTGGACTTCGTTCTAGTGAGGTCAGGTTCAGAGAGGAACCGTGACATTCTCATGTTCAGAGAGGATCATGGTTCATAGAGGACCGGAGATGGGGATAAATCAGTAATACACCTCTGATGCCCAAAACTTCGCTACCACATGCATTCTTGAAAGAAGAGTACATTGCATTAATACATTTAAATTGTGATTGTCGTTGTTGTTTTGTGGGTTATTGTGTGAGAATTATAGTTGATGTTATGTATTACTATCTTAATTGTTTATTACAACGTTAAAATTATAAACGTATTTCTCACTCATTTTTGTTTGCTTGTGTGACTTGTTGGGTCGATGGTAGAGATACTCAGGTAGAGGAGTCTTATCTGCTATTGAGTTAGAGGATATCGTAATGGCCTTCTTCAAGGATCATCGATTTGAGTTTATTTTAGATTCTTCGTGTCGCTCTGACAGTTAATACTGGGATGAGTTACCTTTCTGTTTTGTGTTATGAGATTTTGAATTATTTATTTTTAGGGTTAATAACATTTTTGTTATCTGCCATATAGGGGATTTAGGATTTTCCTCCTGTAAAAAAAATTATGAAATCAACCTTATCACTTGAGGATTATGCCATTTTAGAACTCGGAGAGAAATGACTCAGCAAAATATGCTCAAGTGGGCGAGTTTTTTTTTTATATTTTAATTTCAATTAAATTGATGTGGATTTACTATTTTCTCCAAGAAAAAGAAACACTTGAATAAGTCAGTTATGTGACCAGGGCCTCAAAGTCAACTTCTCTAAGGAAGAATGTTTGGTCACTAATGAGGAAACTGAAGTTCTCATGAGAGGAATAAGGTCCAAGGACAACTGTTATTTGTGGTCTCCTCAAGAATCAATCTCCACATGCCTCATGACAAGGGAGGTTAAAGCTCGTCTATGGAATCAAAGGTTTGGGCACTTGCATCTCAAATGGATGGAAAAAAATCCTATCTGATAATGTTATTAGAGGTGTTCCCAACTTAACTATTGATGAAGAAAGAATCTATGGAGAATTTCAAATTGGAAAGCAAACCAGATCATCTGAAAAAAGTTTTAACATCTCACAATAACAAAAACTCTAGAGTTACTGCATATGGATTTGATGGGACCAATGCAAGTTGAAAATCTAGGAGGGAAGAGATATGCATATGTGGCTGTGGATGATTTTTAAAGGTTTACTTAGGTGAACTTCATCAAAGAAAAATATGAAGTTTTTGAGGTGTTCAGAGATCTATTTCAGAAATTTCAAAAAGAAAAGGAGGGAAAATTGATTATAGCTTAAATCTATGTGGATGATATTATGTTTGGAAGAATGTTAGAATAGATGGTGCGATAATTCGTATCACAAATGCAATCGGAGTTTGAGATGAGTCTAGTTGGTGAATTAAACTAATTTATTGGACTTCAAGTCAAGCAAATAGAAGAATCTATTTTTCTTAGTCAAGAAAAATATGCTAAGAGTATAGTAAATAAATGTAGCCTGGACAACGTTGCTCACAAAAGAACTCCTGCTCCAACTCATCTAAAGATTTCCAAAGATGACAAGGGAGTTAGTGTTGATTAAAGTCTATGCATGAGCATGATAGGAAGTATGATTTATCACATAACTAGTAGACCATACATCACATTTGTTGTTGGAGTCTGCGCCAGATATCAGGTTGAACCTAAAGTCAGCCACATCAACCAAGTAAAAAGAATTTTCAAATATGTGAATGGAACCATAAATTATGGTATTCTATACACCCACAACTCAAACTTCACTCTAATAGGATATTCTGATGATGATTGGGATGGGAGTGTTGATGACAAAAAAAGTACGTCTTGAGGATGTTACTTCTTGGGGAATAATTTGATCTCCAAATTTAGTAAGAAGCAGAATTGTGTTTCTTTGTCCACTGTAGAAGCAAAATATATCGCAGGAGGAAGTAGTTGCTCTCAGCTATTGTGGATGAAATAAATGTTGTCAGAATATAATGTCAGACGGGATGTCATAACTTTGTATTGTGACAACCTGAGTGCTATAAATATCTCACAAAATCCTATTGAGCATAGAAGAACAAAACACATAGACATCATACACCACTTTATCAGACATCTTGTTGAAGACAAAGTGATAACTCTGGAGCATGTCAACATTGAAAATTAGCTAGCAGATATCTTTACCAAGGCATTGGACTTCAAGCAGTTTGAAATACTCAGAAGTAAATTGGGAATTTGTCTATCTGAAGACTTATAGAAATTATATGTGTATAGGATCAAATTGACAGAGCAAGGTAGTAGAATTTTCTGATGCTTATACTGCATAACAATTATAAGGAGGTTGCAGTAGTTCTGCAATGTGAGGTTGTTACTCGTTCAAGAATGCTTGTGCTCAGAAATATGGAGTTGATAAAAGTCCAAAAAACTGTGCAATCAAGATAATAGAGTGTCCATGGTAAAGAGTAGTATTGAATACCATATGGTTTATACTATTAAGGGGGAGATATATGTCTATAACAACTTCACACGTTGGTTACAAAATGTCAAACGTAATGTTCTGACATTCTATAATCTTGAAGGTTCTTGGTGTTGACCAGCAGGTTCTGGTCATTAGAGTCTCAACCTTTGACAAATTTGATTAAAAAGTGGGAGAAATGAGTTCATGAAGAAGATTTCATGAGGTGTTCCGCCACTACACTCTAAGGAAGAGTTTTGATGTTGCTATGGAGTTGTTGTGGTTGTTTTAGCCAAAATTTTCCAAAGGGGGAGATTGTTAGTTCTTCCCAGTTGAGGTTGGCAATAATTTTGGTAAAATAACATATATTGAAAATGTTGGACAAGGTGTCGCAACATGTTAAAGATAAAGTTATGTTTTGAGGAAAAACAGGTTTTTGGAAGATGTCGAAGGAGATATCCCAACTTCGGTCTCTCGAATTGTTACTTCAGTGACAATTTTAGTAACTATTAAAATTGAAGAAAATCACAGATTATTCAGGGGAATATTTGTGATTGCAGTTGGCGTCCAAGATAGAAGATTTTCAGATATTGAAGGCTTGAAGATCACAAATCAGGGAGGATTTGTTGTGGTAACTAAAGATTGAATAATTACTAGCATCTTGGAGAAATTGAGCAAATGTTATGGGATCAAAATACTACGAGTTTAAGGCCCAAACCCAATGTAGTTTTTGTTATAAATAGGTTAGTTTAGACCTAGGGATATAACAAGTAAAAAGAGATATATTACTTGACAGAAAGTATTATGGTTTGTTCTTTTGTGAGACTTTCTTAGATCATATTGGATGCCTAGAATAAGAGAACTTTATTGAGACTATAAAGTGTGTACTCTAAAGCTGATAAGCATAAAGTGTATTGTTGATCACCGAGTGATTGTAAAAGGAATATAGGAGTGGAGTCAACCTAGGTAGTTACATAGGTAGAAATATAACACAGGTAGTGATTAAGTGACAAGATGGAAATCGGTGGTTGTTTCACTTAGAATTAATACTATTTAGTGGATTTCATTCCTAGATTGGTATCCCCTATAGTAGGATGTTAGACTGAACAGGGTAAACAATTTATGTGTGTTTATTTACTTTCTGCATAATTTATTATTCGTACTATTCATTATGTTCATAAGCAGAGATAAGTTGTTCCGACATCTTATAGGAGATTTGTGACCTGTTCTACCGGAATTTCAAGAGTTATCATGATAAGATGAGGAAAGCACTTGAGTTTCAAGAGGGATATCATGTGTTCATGCGAGTCACTTCAGTGACATGTGTTGGTCGTGCTTTAAAATTTCAAAAACCCACACCATGGTTCATTGGTCTTTATCATATTATAGAGAGTATGAGAAGTGGCATACAGAGTTACCATTGTCTCTTTCTAATCTTCATAGTGTGTTTCATGTGTCTCATTTGAGTAAGTATATTCTTGATATGTCTCGTATTATTCAAGTGGATGATGTGCAAGTCAGTGAGAACTTGACCGTTGAGACATCTCCCGGGTAGAGGATCGTGAAGTGAAACACTTGAGAGGAAAGTAGAATGTGATGGTAAAAGTGGTGTGGGAAGGACCTGCTGGTGGAAGCATGACGTGAGAGCTGGAGAGTCATATGAGGGAATCGTATTCGAATAAATTTCCTTCTGGTAATTTTTTAGGGCGAAAATGCTCTAACCTGGGGAGAGTTGTAACACCCTAAAATTTGAGTAGTCAATTTAATCAAATTATTCGTGTTTTTATATAATTATTTAGTATATGATACGATTTTAATTAAATATATCATGATTTGTATGTGTATCTGGTATATGATGGGGTGTAGGAAAGTATTGGTGAGCTGGTAGAATGATTAGATTAATTAAAAATAACAAAAATTGGTAGTTACTTTTAATAATTAAAATAAATAGAAATAGAGGTTTTTGGTGGAAAATAGGAACTAAGAATAAATAAGAGAAGTGGTAAGAAGTACAAAAAGAGTTAGACCAAGGTGTAATTAGTAGAGGATTAAATTAGGTTTTTAGAGATAAAAGTGGTTAGTAGAGCTTTTAAGGGAGAGTACGTAAAGTTTGACTTTTGGAGAAAAAGAGACTTGGGAATGAAAAGGGAAGAACACAAACCACTAACCTTAATTAAATTCAGAATTGTTGCTAGGAATCTGAGGTAGGGGAATTGCATCTATATTGGTGTTTTGCATGAAAATATAGAAGAGAGACTCTTACTCTCCTTAGGAATTGTGTGAAATCTAATATGGATTGTTGTTGTTGTGTGTTAATCTGAAAATTAATAATTGAAGGTGTTATTATCTGAATTTCATGACCAATATGTGTGAAATTTTGTTTTACGCCTATGTGATATATGTCATTGTTGAGGTTTTGAAGGTTGAAACATAAATATGAATTTCATGAAATAGAAGAATAAAATGTCTAAAACTGTGATTTATCATGTTATGATGATGATGATGATGATAATGATAATATGTGTACTATAATTTCTAGATGTGTTGGGAAGCCAAATATTGGAGCTTCCAGTGAAATTCCATGGCTAATTAGTTTTTCTACACTCTGGTGTAGGGTGACGAGCATCACCCAGATGATAGGTTGACTGACATGCGTCTTAAGACGCTGATGGGCATCAGCGATATAACAGGGAGACCGTCATGGTCTCCAAGCTTGGTTTTTCAATCCAATCATCATTAGAATGGCAGGTTGGGAGTTTTGATAGGATGACGGGTGTCACTTTGGTGACAGGCTACCTGTCATACTGTCAAAAGGGGCGTTTTTGCCTCTGTTTGTGTGGTTTTAGTTGTCGATTCAGAATTTTGATGTTGTTTTTCAATTTGGTCGATAATTGGCTATTGTTTAGTAGTGTTGGTTTGGTTAATTAATTATTATCAGTTTAATTTATTGTGGTGGAATTATCATTGTTGAATTCTAATTGAATTAATTAAATGTTGTAGCTTACATGGCGTAGCAATTTTATGGAATGCATATGATGTTATTTCATGATGTTATATGATGTGAATATGGTTAGTATTATTGTGAGATGCGTGATTATACAGTGATTAATTATGTATTGTTTACATATTGAGAAATAGTTTAAAATGGGGACTATTTGTATGCTTGTATTATTGATGTTATGATTGTTGAATAGTAGTTCAGAAGGGGGAATTACTATTGTGTGTCAATGCATGTTGTTTATGGTCAGAATGTGGATTGTAAACATTTTTATTGTTGTTGCATGTATTTGTATTATATGCATCATTGTGTTGTATCTTTAAAAGAGGTAGGTACGCTAGTTCGAAAGGGATGACTAGTGTCTTCTCCCAAGCTCATAATGGGGGGTTTCTCATAGGTTCAGAAGGGGGGACACAGTTCATGAGAGAATCAAATGTTGAGTTGGTACCATATACATAGTATCACGTTGTGTCGTGAGTCTCATTACATATATATGTATATTGTTGTGAAATGGATGTGTCATTGTGATGATGATTGGTTGTGTATTTAATGTATTGAATGTGTGATTATGAACTATGCATAATAATTTGACAATCACTATCGGTTTTAACTTACTCCCAGATACGATGTTCTCCATTATTGTTGTACATTATAACAAGTTTTTCAATTCTTCTGGTCTTTTCACCGTCTGCAATGTCTTCATCTAACCAAATTATCAAGCTCTTCTTAAGATGCTCGAAAGTCTCTGTGTTTCAAAGTCGGATCTCCATCGAAGGCTTTATTGCCGAATAAATCAAATTGATATTTCTCTTGATAATATAACACTATTTTTAAGAAAATTTGAAGGAGAGAATTAGAAGAATGGTGCAAAATGATGGGGAGGGAATGACCTATATAAAAAAAATCAAAACAACATATGAGCCATGGGCAATAGCTTATTCTCCTAAAAGTTATATGCATGTGTCACACTCATTAGCTACTCTTTAAAGCATGCTCATATGCAATGTCGCTTTAAGCCAAAACATGAGTGTATGAGTGACAGACAGTGACGCATTCTCTTGAGGGTGGATTTTTTCTATTTGAAAAGTGATTACTTTAGTTTTTTTTCTCTGAAATATTAATTATTTATGGATTATTTTGAAAGAACAATGATGTTTTTATAAAAATAAATCGAGTTTGTTTGGTCAATGATAAAAATTGACTTTGCCTCTTTCAAAATAAAATCAAGTTCGTCAATTTGATTTAAATTAGAGTTAAAATCCTGCTTCAATTCAAAAACTCTAAATTATTACTTTATCATTTTCACATTTTATTGTATTGAGACGTATTTTTGAGAAATACTAACGAGTGTCAAATATATATTATTGTTTGGTGTGTCCCGTATATATTACTGTTTGGTCCAAAACACGAGTTTGGTGCACTCTTGAGGAATAACTATAGAGTTTAGAAAATGCTTACAAATCATTAACCACTAATTATAGTATAGAGGACATTATCATTTATCATTAGCTGCATAGTTTGGTCACACCATATGTAAACATGACACATTTATGGAGTTCTTTTTCTGTTTGGCCTAACATGAAAGAATTTAAACTATTGTTTTATTTTAACGAATGTACTATTTAATTTATGCACTATTGATTTTGGTAATGGTTGCAAATAGTTAATGATTTATTTGCAAGAGAATGTGAACCATTTGTTGATTAATTTTTATGATAACGAGTTCTTACAATTATGTGAATCATTAGTCAAATCAATGGTTCAGTTTGATTTTCACAACTTCATTGATCTTCATCTGTTCCAATAACACTTCTACCCAAAGGGTTTGACAACCAGCATAAGGATGCTACATAGTACTCTATTTCACAAGATAGGATCATTATCCCTTCTTCTTCGAGTTCCATGAGATTTATGTTGCACCAATAATGAACAATTAGTATCATATTGTACATTTTATATCATCTTGATCTTCTCGTCAATCTGAATCAGAATAGTTATATGTATTTGTCTTCTTGCTAATATTTTTCTGATTTTGCATAAGTACACTGAAAAAGCGACTTCAAACACAAGCGAATTGAAAATTCGCAATTACTTTTATATTTTTCTTAATTAAACTTAGAATTATGTTAGTATTATTTACGAGAGTAAGTAGCAACCGAAATAAAGAAGTAAATTATAGAAAGTAAAAAGAGTAAAGGTTAGAGAAATTTCGTACTAGAGAGTTATCCAGATTTGACGTTGGTCTAATATTGTTCTCAAGAGATTTTTTTGAAATTTTAATTATAAACTTTATAACTTTTACAGATTATACCCATAAACCTCAATGTAATTTGATCTTGAGACTTTTACAAACTTAGTCTCAACTAATGATAGTTTTTATCTCAATCTGACCAAAAAGAACCTTTCAATTTTATTGGACCGGAAACCAAGGGTGATCCATGTCTCGAGGTCCGAGATGAAATTTAAAATCGAACATTTTTAATGTGATATTTTTTAAATTATTATATTTTAATTATGTATGCTGTAATCATTAAATTACTATAATCAATTGTGTTTAATATTTTATTTCAATTGATAATAAAATTAACTTATTTATACATTCTTCCAATTATTTTATAAAACAAAATCATAATTGAAAAACAATGAGAAATTATCAATAGAAAAACTTATATATTATATTAAAAACTTATCACCTATACATATAATTTTTAAATTAACAAATCAAATAATACATATTATAATATTATAAATGATTATTATTATTATTATTATATACTCTAAATAGATTTATATAATTGATATTTTCGACTGATCAGAACCTTGAATGGATCAAAGACTTAGTATGCGATGCTGGATTATTGAGGAGAAAAGATGGTGTACTTGCAAGGCACTCTGATACTAAAGTAAGTATCAGAGTGAGAAAATGACAAGTATAAAGTGTGTGTTTCTTAGGATGATTATTCAATACCGGACTCTCTCTCAAATACTCTCAAATAAGAGGGTTTTTATAGTACCCCAGCGCTTGGTCATTGGTCCCTATTTTTAAACGCGGACTACGGATTTCCCAAAAATAAGTAACTGGCAGAAACTAGTCGTTGGAATGGGCATGCCTGCTTGGAACTAGGCGTTGCATCGAGCAAGGAGATGGTTCCGGGAAGGTGCATTTCGGTCGTCCCTTGAGGATTCTGTCGTGACGTCGAGCAGAGATTTAATGAAGGACGGAGATGGGTAGTCGCCCTAGAGGTTAGCTGGTTATTGTCGTACCCCGAAAAATACGACCTCACGCGATCCGAATGGACGGAGTCACGCGCCGGACGGACTGAAGAGTCGCCACCTAATTCTATTTATTCCCGAAGAGGGAAAGGGAAGATATAGATACAACCCGGGAGGAAAAGGATGAGGACAAAGGTCAACGGAACCATTGCCTGGGTTCGGGAGTCGGTTATGCAGGGGGAAGGTATTAGCACCCCCTACATCCATCGTACTCGATGGGAACCATCTAAGTTATCGCGCGCGAAAGGATGTCTATGCTTAAACGAATTGCTTGATATAGGGAAATGAGTTGAATTATAAGTTAGATTGGCCCTAGGTGCTCGGCAAGGATTGAGATCCTCGTGCCTACGTACTCCCGTGTGCAATGGGAAAGTCAGAGCCTCGTAGTTCGGCCTACTAAGGGTAATGGTTGTTGATTTTATTACCTTTCGTCGATGAAAGGGTTTAGGAGTTGAAATGCACTAAAGACTATGGATAGTTTATCTCGCCCAACAAGACGAGCGTCTTGCGTCGAAAATAATTGGAGCGAGTAACGAGAGCTCGTTATCCTCCTTTCTACCGCTTAAGGCTCGTGGCGTACAAATCTTCTCGTTTTTGTTAAAGTGTTTTATTATCCTATGACCGCTTGACGTTGGATCAAGGGTTTGGATCTAATCGAAACGTTTTGGTTTTTTTGAAGTTAAAAGGGTAAATGCAAGTGGAGTTTATTTTTTGTGGTTTGTTAGCGAGGCACGAAGCGCTCGGCTCGCAAGGAGGAGTGGATCCTAATAAACGATAAAGATAACTGGAAAATAAAGTGTAAGTGTGCAAGTGCAATCGCTTGGCGTTGGACCAAGGATTCAGAAATAAAATGCGAGAAATAAAAGTGCGTACAAATTAATGGGAGAGGGATACAAAATAAATACAGGGGATTGCGAGAAATAAAGAGGTCTCGTTGTAGTTAGCCCAAGAGGAAGCGTGTGTGCAGTGTGTTTGAACTATTCAAAGGCGTTCGGCCTGTTTGATCGGGACACAACTATTTGAAGGCGTTGGACCTTTTAATCGAGCGCAACTATTCGAAGGCGTTGGACCTTTTTGGGACGCGACGAAATTTTGTTCGTGAACTGCCTTAGAATCGGTTCAAAATGGGAACCATTCTATAAGGAGTCGAATCGTAATTTGAAATGCGAATTAAATAAATAAATTGAATTAAATTGCGAGAATTAAATTAAAATAGAATAATGAATTAAATAATTAAATGAAATAAATAATATTAAGAATGAATTAAATTAATGTTTGTTTATCGAAATAATAAAATAATGAAAAATTAATTACAATGAGGGCCTCATATTGACCAAAAATCACCGATTAAAATCGGGCGGAAAATTGGCCTTTTAATATATCATTGGCCCCTAATAGAAAATAAATCGAGAAAACAAGAAATAGAAAAAAAATAAAGAAATGGTCTCATATTAGTCTAAGCTTATTGATTTGTAAAAATCAACTAGCCCTGACTCCCTAATATATCATTGACCAAAGAAAAAGAAAAAGAATAATCCAAAAAGGAAATCAACAAAAAATCTAAAAGTTATAAAGGTTAAACAAAATAAATAAATAAATAAACCCTAGAAAAAATCTAAAAGAAAAAATCAAAGAACTTAAGAAAGAAAAAAAATGAAGGATATAATCAAGCAGTGTGGGCGCTGGTCCGGGTGTCTGAGTAGTATTGACACGACGGGCTTGCTAAGCCCAAACAAGAATCAGACTGCCTATTCCATTTTTTTCTCTAAAATAAAACGAAATATAAAAAATAAAAGTTGCATATCCCCATGCTTCAGAAAGAAAACAAAAAGGGTCAAACTTCTGCCTCTTACGCACACTATACCTTTGCAACCTCTCTCTCACTTTGACGACGGCGGAAAGCTTTCTCAGTGCTCCCAGCTTCAACAGCTCACGGCGGCTTGTGTTCTACTTAGTTTGGGTCGAATCTCCCGGTGGTGGCTTCTCAACAATTATCGCGGCGCTCACGGTGATGGGTTTGTGACGCGGCGGCGGTAATGAAGTTCAAGGTTTTGCGGATTAGGAGATTTTCGGTTTGTAAAAGGTGGGTTTCGTGCGTTTCGAAGGTTTGTGTTGAAGTTTCGGTTATGGTGAAGCTCGCGGGTAGCTGCGATTCTGATTCGGGGTGTTGAAAAGGGTAGTGGTGGTGACGAGATTGATGCAGGAGAGTTAAAGGATGAAGGCGGATTCGTGAAGGGTTTGAGAGAGGTAATGGCCTTTTTTCTTAGGGTTTTCTATGCGCAGGGTTTTTTCAGGTATTCTTATTCTTGCTTCCGTCACTTCTTTTTAGGGTTTCTCAGGTGTCCTCTTTGTGCCAATGATTAAAGAGGTTTTATAAGAAGTTTGAGGAATGTTGGTACGTGTGAGGTTGGGGGAATTTCTCTGAAGAATATTCTTTCACTCGTGTGAGGATGAGCTGGGAAATCTGTTGAGAAACTGAGTGGAATTGGTGTGGGGACCAAATTGGTGAGCTGGCTTATGGTCCTAAATTTTCCTTGGAGATTTCACTGAGGTAAATCTTTTTACTGCTGTGAATTCGTTATTTTAACTGCTACAAAACTTGCTTTTCAATGCTGATGAAATTGTTAAACCACATTTATTTTTGCCTTGTGGATGCTTGCAGAAACGACGGAGTTCCGTAGCAGCAAATACTCATGGAAGATTGCCCTGTATTCTAATGGCCTTGAATTGAAATGAGGTAATACCTGATGTGTTCTTGCAGGAACTCTTTTTTGAATTTTTCTTAATTAGCCTGACTTGATTCAATGTGTGATAGGTTTTGTTCAGTTGATTCCTGAGCTAGTGGTAACTGGAGCGTGTTGCGCATCCGCTGTAGAATTTGAGAAAATCGAAAGAGACACCAGTTGTGTTTCCTGAGCATATGGTACGGTAGCATACATCCAAGATGAAGGACCGCCTAGCGAACTTGCAGCTTAATGACAAGAAACAACTAGGTGACTGCGCAGTCGAAAGAAAAGCCGAATATGTGATGGATGCTGGTACTGTTGGATCGATTTCTTGAAGAGTGGATGAAATGCCATTATGCTGGCCTAGGTAATTTGGATCCTTATTACCTTGCAATTTTGCTGCCAAATTAGTGATGAATTCACCTTGGTTATGATCTTTTGCAAGTCTGAAGAAACAAAGAGCAGGGTGCTTTGTTAGTCATATTTCAGAGGTAATGCACATAGATTGAATTTTTTTCGCATCCTTGACAATTCTCCTGTTTGTAGTATTTCTGTTACGACTCGAATTAACATCTTGCCATTTGCAGATGGAGTTACTAAAGAAACAGCAGCCAGCCATGATTTTGAAGCTATGAGATTCAAGTCGTGTATGATGATGAGAGCATTACGCAGTTTTCTCGCTGCTGGATTTCGGACTTTGACATTTGATGTTTGTATCGGTAATGTGCTGAGGTAATGGATGCAGGTTTGCTATGAGGTCTCAATGCCATGAAGCATAATGGGAATGCAGAACTGGAAATCTCGTGCACTAATACGGAACAACAACTCGGTGAAGCGTGAAGGTTTGAATTGACGGAGAACTTGTTCTCGGCTGCATTTTCGTGCGTCGCTTCAAATGCTGCTCCATGAACATTGCAATGGTTATGGAAACCTCTGAATTATGCTCATTTATTACTTAGCGGAAACTTTTTAACGGAATCATGGTTTTGGCAGGACATTCATGGTGCATTGCGTTTAGAACTTTGGAGAGGCTTTGCTGGGTAAGGACACTTGGGTGAAAGAAAAGAAAGTTGTCGTCTGTGTTTAACATCAAGGTAATCAATTCTTATGATCATTTAATTTTTTGCTGCATAATACTCTGAAAATTCTGACTTTGACTCGGTTTCTGGTTTGATGTCTCAGGTTACCGTATACGGCTTCATCCATCTCATGTCAACATTCTTTATTCCGTCATGTACACGGTCTTCTTGGTGCTTTGGTGTGGAATCAATGGAGAAAGAAAACATGAACATGGAGCAAAAGTACAAGGGTGAATAGAATTGATGGATGGTTGATTACAGACCTGGTGTACATACAGGGTGATGATATTTGAAGATTATGGCATCAAATCGAAAATTGATGAAGCCTGAAGCATGGAGTGTGATGGAAAAGCCGCGGTAGCAAGGTATGATCTAATGGCTGTCATAGATTATGGGTAGGCTCAAGCACTAATAGGAAGGATTCTATCAATTAGAAAGTGCATGAATTAAGACATATGTAGCTCTTGCGATACTTTGTGAACAACTGTATTGTGTAACATTCATTTCCATGGACTGTTAGTATTATGACTAATGATGATCTTTGTATTATTCTTGAACTAACCGCTGCTTTATTTTGGATTTCATGTACCCATCTTTGATATATGGACATCTTGGCACATACCTGGTTTAATGTCCCCCCAGGTTTGCTCAAAAAGTCAGCACTAATGGGAGAAATTTCTAGTAGTCCACGACCAAACCAATGGCAAACCTTGTCCATGCATTAAACTTGAAGTTTAAATTACATATTTCCTGTAAAAAAAAAAAATTCTTCATGAAGCTCTAAGCTACCAAGTGTGTATTAAGTTTAATGGGCCTTTATATCAAGTGAAAATTGTTTCTTGTAAATTGCAGCACTTTCTTTTCCTTCACTTGTGTAATGAACCTTTGTATTGCAACTTATTCTGAGTCTTTTTGTTAGCTGGAATGAATTTAGTTACCATGTGAAGCTCTATCTCTATTCGCATATATTTGTCATAGCCCTTCTTAATAACACTTAAATTCCATCTCCATAATTGACCTTTTCAATAACGTCGCAATGGACCTCTTAACCATAACCTAAGGTAACGTTTAGAGAACAAAAAATGCACCAATTTCAAAAGTCACTTTGAAATTAAATATGGAGTCAATCTTGAAATGCCTTGAAATATGTCTTAAAACATTGTTCTCATCAACCTTTTAAAAACCACTTTGAATTAATCTTATACATGGCCCATGGTTATCCAAATTGGATTATGCCTTTGAACCAATTAAAAGCCAATTAACCATGCTTCGACTGTCTGATCATGAAAGTGAATTTCCCACCTTCTTGAATTCAATGCACCTATTGGAATTGAATGGAACCATGAGCCTCCTAGCTCAACCTTTCGCACCATGATGAAAACCTTTAGGAAAGTAAGCAAATTGGGAATCCTCCTTCAGACTTTATGGATCAGCAACATGGTCCAAACCAATCAAAAAAACTTCAAGCTCATCAACAATTGACTATGCTTTAAAATGCTCGATCATAAACAATGAACACCACCTCTTCTTGGATTTAATGTACCTACATATTTA
This sequence comes from Lathyrus aphaca, assembly GCA_963966055.1. NCBI lineage: Eukaryota > Viridiplantae > Streptophyta > Magnoliopsida > Fabales > Fabaceae > Lathyrus > Lathyrus aphaca. Next base: position 540,034,058 of record OZ014524.1, read on the forward strand.
TTAGTCACAAAAAATAATTTTATGAACTAAATCCAAGGGGATCAAGGCCAAATGTCAAATGATTTTTTTTTAAGAAAAATTAGAAAAGGTAGGACAAATTTGGGGTGTAACAGTTATCTCTCCTCGACTGAGGGGCAGAGGAAAAGTTGGTTTCCTTTGATCTTAATGATTTGGATCTATGTTATTGGGTCGTCTTGGATACATGAGTAGATTGGACCATGCCTAATCATTGGGATAGCCTGAACAATAATGTAATTTAAAATATTATTTTATTAAAAAATCATATAATTAAAATATATAAAATAAAATAAAAAAATGAGATCCTAAATAATAACCTTGATGGCCTACCCTTAAGGCATGCACTGTCGATACGGATGACAAAATGGACTGTGGTCCGCCGGGACGGCCTGTGCACCCATTAAAAAGTGGCGGATTGGGTTGGGATTTTAGGTTCGCCACCCACCAAAGTCCGCTCTGCCAAAATACGTCGTCCGCCAAAGTCTGTTGCACTTATATAATAACATTATTTAAGTATTTGGAAGAGCCTATGAAAATAGTTTGTGATATGTACATAAGTTGTCTTTAAATTATTATGACTAATCTACTTTCTCTGTCTCTATTATTGAACAAGTATTTTGAATTTTACTAAAGAAAAATGGCAAAAGTGAGATCGAAATTTGAATTTAGATCATATAAAATACTAAAAGTGATGCTATATATGATAAGAATATTATTTCACTAAAAATTGATGTTTTAGGTTAATAAAAATTATGCTTTTTAAATGTTGGTTTGATGTTTTTTTATTGAAATGTAAAAAGAAGAATCTTTTAATTTATCTAAAAAAAATAGAAAAATAATAATAAAAAATGAAGACGGACAAGTCCGCCAACCCACCACCTTGACGGGGCGGATTAAACTTTTATATTCATTTCAACTTAACGGACATGTCCGCTTCACTATTTTTTTGACGGATTTTAGACGGAATCGACGACCCGTTTTACCACCCCCTAATTATCGATAACTCTCACCGTCATATTGAAACAATTAATTCCTTCATCGCATATTTCTTGTTCTATCTCATAACATTGTGAAATAGAGTTTAACTTATGTCTTTGATAACATGATGAACTTGAACATTCAAGACCATAAGCTATTTTGTGCCACTCATTCAATGGATGAGTTAAAAACATATTTCTTGAGTGATTTATATCATTTTTTAAATAAAAAATAAATATACTTCAATATATTTTATTCAAGAATTAATATGGTTGGATTCTAAAGAAAGACTATATACTTGTTCCCATTTTAGAATATGGTTAAAGTATGCACAAAAGCAGCATACTAGGGTAGCAAGTTGGTTTATATTGCCACTATCCTATGGAACTATTTATTCCAACCAACTTATAAGCTATTTTTTGTCAAACATTCTCCAAGAGAATAAAAAGATATGGTGAAATGATTTTCTTTTAATTGGTTTTTAATGAATTGATTTCTTAAAACTGATTTTGAGTAAAAGTATTTGAATAATCCAAAGTTATTTAATCCTCTTCAGCTTATGACATTTATTTTTACACTTGCATGCAAAGATATCTGATTTCTACCGGAAAAAAATATATGTTAAGCTCTTAAAATAACAATCATGTATCTTTTTAAAAATTGTTTTCTTTTTAAAAATATATCATCTTATTTAATAATTATTCCATTTAATTTTATAAGAATATCGCATATTCTTATTAAAAAATTTAAAATAAATAAATACTATAATGTACTAAAACAAAGATAGGGAGAATGTATTAAAAGTATAAATAAATAAAGAGAATATATAATAGAATGCACTAATTATATATAAAAAAACTATTAACTATTTTTGTTCTGGCAAGTTCAAATTACTTTCAATTGAATCTTGCCTCACTATCAAGTTGAATAATTCATAGTCACTGGATCCATGCCATAATATATGTGGTAATGGGATTAGTTGCCATCATTGGTTGAAAATGACACTAGATTCAATGGAATAAAAGAGATGGTTAATGATCAGCCTCATCATCAATATGTACACTAGAATCCTTATCAATCTATATAAAATATTAGTCACATATAAACATGGAATCCTCTACCATAAAGGAAGATTCTTATACCATGGTCCTTGCCAATTGAGATGTTGGACTCACTTGTGTTTGAAGGGAGTTACTTCTCTCGTTTTTATGGTTTCTCTCTATCAAAGTGAAAAGTCAAAATTGTCTATTGGGAGATATATTTTTAGATTTTTTTTTAATACTCTTCGGTAAAAATAATGAATTATCTTTATTTTGTCAAAATTTAATCCAAATACGTATCTCCATATACCATAAGAGTAAGTATGGAGATACATCTCTGTAAATATCATTAATTTAAAATTCAGTGGGTGTTATACAAATGCATCTTATGAAGCGTTTTAAATATTAATTTGCGATAGACCCTACTCTTTTTCTCCTTCGTTTTCTGAATACTCACTCAAAAAATTTAAATTGAGCTCCTTTACGGCAATCCATTTCCAAATCCTATTTGATCGAGTTTCATCAAGTTCACTGACTCCATTCTATTTCATTTGCTATAAAGTTGTTTACTTTACTCAAGGTTCTCAATCACAACTCTATTTTAATAAGTTCGTTGTTTCATTCTTTTTTTTAATGATAGTTTAGACAACATAGGTTGTTTAAGCTACGTTAAATAGTAGTACAATTAAAATAGGTAGCTTCTATAGACATGCAGTAATGGAATTTTTGCTATTGCTTAAAATCGTGAGTTCATCATCTTCGGATTATATCTAAAGTGTTTTCGAAGATGTATTTCTGGATTTGTAAATGGCTACAACTTGATTGAATTTTTATGTGACTTTCTAATTTTATTACAGATGCAATGGTTGAAAACAATCCGAACATAATTAAACTCGATTGGATGTCTTAACACGCGTTTGTACAACGCAAGAGGGCTATGGACGAAGCCATGAGTAGATGATATCTCGTTTGATGGTTCACAAAGTCGAGGTTCACAACCATTTAGTTCTACTTCCCGTAATTATTTGTCTTAGACATCTACTTCAATCAGAAGACCATATTGTCTCTTGTTATACCACATTTTGTACACTATAGTCAATACATGGTGTACAAAAATTATATGCATGCATCAATGGATATGGTTACACCACTGGATATGGTTACACCACTTGTCTGTGATTTTTATTTTTTTGTTAAAAGATTTTTTTTATTTGAAACATGTTAGGTTGGTGTACAAAAATTATATGCATGCATCAATGGATATGGTTACACCACTTGTCTGTAATTTTTATTTTTTTATTAAAAGATTTTTTTTATTTGAAACATGTTAGATTGGTGTACAAAAATTATATGCATGCATCAATGGATATGGTTACCCCACTTGTCTGTGATTTTTATTTTTTTATTAAAAGATTTTTTTTATTTGAAACATGTTAGGTTGGTATGTTATTTTAGAATTTGTTTTGAAAAACATGATTATTTTTTTATAAAAAAAATCACAATCTTCTACTTACAAGTAAATTTTATAATGGTGAAATAGTCGATCCACGAAATGACCAAGTTAGATATTTCGGGTTTGAACTCATGTCCCTATCTCTATATTTAATGTCTATATACAACTACTAATTGGATTGTCTTACCGAGACAAAATTTAGAAGTTCACAAGTCAGTTTGAATTATTGCATAGCAAGGAATATGGAATTTTACAACTAGGAAAAGTGTCTAGCTATAGCACAACTAGTATGTTGACCTAAAAAAAGCATTCTATATGTTCCAATTATGGCCGAAAAAGCATAAAGGCAAAGATTCAATTGAAGGAATAATGAGTAATCGACAGAGCTTATGTTAACCAAATAGTTATTGGATGTACGTGAAAATGCATGATTAAATACGTTGTTTGAATTTGTCATGCTACCCAAACAAAGAAATATGTTATATACATCAATTTGTATGTTTGAAGCCATGTATAAACATGCACTCAGATTAGAAATGTAATAAGTGCATATATAAACAAATATTCATCTCATCAAATATGTTTTAAATAAAATATAATTGGACATTGTGAGTATATTTAGTTAATAACTTTGTGACATCCATAAAGTTCAGCTCCAGTGACAGTATTTATTTTGTTAAGTTGGGCGGGCATCTTCACCCAAATTCTCATAGTTATGTGTGAATTTCGGGTGATGTTTATCAATGATTGTGTGTATTGTGTAAGCTTAGCGCTAAGATTTCTGATCTTACAATCATGTAAATTATTAACCATTCTCATACACAAATTTAAAGAATTAACAAATAAAAAATATGATGCCAAATTATAGTGATTGCTTTAGTACATTAAGGATAATGTTTTGGCAGGAACCTTTGTTTAGCTTTTCGACCTAAACAAGCCAAGACCCAAAACTCTCTTCATCTTCCTGAAAATACCAGAGGTTTTTCCTTTGGTGTGCCCTCCTGACGCAAGCTCTCCTGCAAAAGATGATTTTTTAGTGTCCTCTATTGATGTGTTTAGTTTAGTTGATAAGAGTAAAGATAAATATAAATGAACATAACCGTGAGAATTTCCTATCGCGCAAAAATTCCAAAATATGCAGAGATTATATAATGTTGCTTTTACATAAATTTTAATATGGATAGAGTATATAATATTGCTTTCAAAAACAGGATAAAAAGAGGAGATGGAAATAACTAAAATTATTATATTAGTTTAGTTTATTTTAGCTTTGAGAAAGTAAATCAATGTAAGCACTCGTGAGAAAGCTCAATACCTGTTCCCTCAGGGACATTAAAAGGAGAAGGTGCATCAGAGCTCAGAAGATAAGGTTTCCTTGCCCAATACTCTTGAAACCTCTGTTTTGCATACTCCTTGTAATCAAATTCAATTGTGTTTACTTGTCCCTGAAAAAAATAATCAGAAGGTAAGAGAATGAAGATTGAAGAATAAAATTTCCTACCCCTATTCCTGCTATACCTTAGTCCATATGGAGAAATTCTTATATTCTAGTTGTGTATGTCATTTTTGTAAGATTGTTTTCAGTGGTGCATTCTCATCATAATTTTTCCCGCATGAAACCAGTCACAAATAGTAAATACCCTTCTCATCATAATTTATCTATTCTATTTCACTTTCTTTTGTCGTTAATGTTTCTATTCATAGAATAATAGTACAGAAAAACCTAGTGTGTTTATTGAATAACTTCTCCCTCTCCAAGGTCTCAGTCCACATCGAACCAAGATTGACAAATAAAAAAAAATGAGAAAGGGCACATACCGATATTATTCCCCAAAGGCCCCAGAATAGATGATTTGCAAGTGTATATTTCTCAACTTCCTGAAGTAGGTGCTCCACTTCACTTTCACTTGGTTTTTCACCTGCACTCAAGTCCCATAATTTCAGGAACCCAAGATAACAGTACAATTCTTAAGGTAGTGCATGGTTATATGAATGATGGAATACAAGGGTACATTGAAATATAAATATTGTTTGTTAATTTTAGACGATACAACTTGTTTGTTCCAAACCATGAAATAGGCCATTGATGTCAGCTAATTGAAAACTTCAAAAAATTTACACTAAAAGATTAGTCAGTTAAATTAAAAAACAAGACAACGGTGGATATATATTTATAATAAAAAAAATCCATTACCTGAGGTACTCAGGTATGCCGTAATAAATCTTACACGCTCATCAAAATCTGTCAAGAAAACCAGCAAAGTGAATATTTTTTCCCAGGACACAATAAAATAATGAATAATTCAAAAAGCCACGAGTCACAGCATACCAGGATATTTGCTGTAATCAAGAATATGAGGCGTTTCTGTATGATAATTCGCAGCCATCTCACAGAAGTGGTTTGCTATATCATATGCTATAGGATTGTGACTTGCATATTCATAGTCCTGTTACAGACGTAACATTAAACCATTACTTGCTGGTTATGATCCCTTAACCTTGAAATAGTGAATTTCGGCAAAAACAATTTGGCGAGTATAGACCAACTTAATGGCTCGGTGAATCAATTTCTCATACTTCTAGCCATGCTAATGAACAAATAAAACAAATAGGAAGGAAAGCATCACATGAAAGATATATATCGCCTCTCACAAATTATATCAAAATGATTCCATTGACTCCCAAGATTTCCAAAATTATAAAATTTCAATTTAGCCTTAAAATGTAAACGAAAGTCTCGGCAAGAAGAAAACCAACAACACTCATCAATGCAAGTCTCAGGTTTGTTAGTCTTAAAAAATAATCACTTTTAGGTCGTGCTATTGAAACATCACCTTTTTCTTTCTCTTTCATAAATGTTGGTAAAATTCAGTTCAAAGAGGAAACAGGATTAATTATGCGATAAAAATTGTATGTACTAAGGGGGAAACATTTTATTTAAATAAAGTTAGTGGCGAGAGCCTTGTATCACCAAGTTTCCTTTTTACGAGAAGACAATTAGAAGAACTAAATATTTCTCCGGTGTAGGCCCAATGGAAAGTTATATACTAATCATATTTCCGCAAAGGTGTTAGCATTAGAATCAAATTATTTTTCCTCAAAGGTGTTAGCATTAGAATCAAATTATTTTTCCTCAAAGGTCTTAGCATTAGAATCAAAATTTTACAAGCACGAAGAGAAACTCACTATTATGGTCACGGAATTGGTCTCTTCATCAAGCATTATGTTACCATATTGTAAATCATTGTGGCAAAATCCTATCCGTTGGTCTGTGCCTGATAGTTCCTTTTCCAAAATAGAGATTTCCTTGTCGACGGTGTCTAAATAAAAAGCTTCGACTTCCTTTGGAGAAGACAAACGTTTGGCCTCAGTAAGCCAATTTCTGAAGCATTGAAAGGAAAATAACTGAGAAATGATAAACTTCTAGCAAAGTTTATACAAATGAGACACAGCTAAACTCTTATTGCCACAAATAAATTCATTTTAAAGGTGACTCTGGGATGGATGTTCAAATAGCACATACCTCAATGTACGCCAAAGATTGACCTTCTTTTCACCAGGCATATCCAGATCATGAAACTCCTTCATTTTGGCCGCTATAAGAGTAGAAATTGACGGATCACGTAGATCAGAAGCTGACAGTGTCTGATAATTCAGAATGAAAACATGGAATATATGAGCACATCGAGTTCATAAATTTTGTAGTTCATTGTTTCTAAAATAAGAAAATCCTAAACTTACGACACATTACAGTGCAAGGTTAATAAAGAGAAGAAAAAAAAGTAAATTTAAGTGATGTTTGTTTATAATACATGCATTTTTCTGTTTTCAATCATTAACCAGATAAAACAATTTTCCTAATGTTGGTTTGAGTAATATAATACAGTACTAAGAGTAAAAGTAATATCAGTATCAGATTACCCGTGCATGGATAAACTCTTCAACACGTCCATTTGTAAAGCGTCCTAGTAGACGAGGTCCTTGACCATTTTTTGACATGTATTCAAATGTCCGTATTTCATCATCCCTATCAAAGAAAATGTCCACACCCTCACCATAGATTCTAACCAGAACTTTCCGTGAGGTTTCCCCATTTGTAGCTGGCCACTTTATTTGGAACACCTCATTTGTCATTGCCCCCTTGAGTGGGATCACTTGCAATGCACTTGCGTCTAGTACATCCTCCCATTTAGCTGCCAATGATATCAGTATCTCCTTTGCTTCTACTGGAAGACGGTCAATTTTGTTGCTTACAGGGGTTTCAACAGTATCTTTGATGTTTGACGGGATTTCAATGGCATCTGCTTTCCCTTCTACAAGATTTTCTGCAGCATCTGGTTTGCCTCCACCACCTGCTTGGTCATTCACAGAAGTCTCTGCAATATTTACCTGGTCATTCACAGAAGTCTCTGCAATATTTACCTGGTCATTCATAGGAGTTTCTGTTTCTGCGCCACCTGCTTGGTTGTTTGCAGGATTTTCCGCACCATTTAATTTGTCATTTATAGAATTGTCTTCTCCTGTACCACCTGCTTCATTTCTAGAGGTTTCTGCAACATTTGCTTGGGCAATTACTGGATTTTCTGAACCACCTTCGTGATCATTTAAAGGATTTAGTGTGTTTGGTTCAACATTAGCCGGATTTTTTGAATCAACTTCTTTGTTGCTAACATGATTTACTGCATGATTTGGTTGGTCATTTGTAGGATCTCCTGTAGTACCAGTGGTATGGATAATGGGATTCTCAGCAGCACTAGCTGCACTGTTTACAAGATCTTCACCTGCACCCATTGCAGAAGAATCCGAAATTCCGGTCACAGCAAGGATTTCCTGAAAATATCAAGTTTCCTTTATTTGTAACTTAAATAACTTAAAAAGCAAGGTTAATTCCAGAACAAGCAGAAGAATGTGATTGATAAACATCTCATCAAAATGATATTTAAATAGTTGTTGATCACAACTACAAACTAAAATGATGCATTGTCGTCCCTCTTCCTCCTTCCAATAATAAGTGGATAAAGTTGGGAGGGAAGGGAGAAAAATCATATATTGGTTTAAGAGCAACATAAAGGAATGAGTTGGTTAATGGCTAAAACTGATGTCAGAAAATCCCAATAATGTTTAGCACTGAAATTATTAATAATAATCCAGTATCTCAATTATTTTCTGTTTACTGTCAAAAAGAAGATAGGCCTATTTTGTATAATAGACAGCAGCGGAGCAAGCTGATATTTTACGAAGGGGGCAATTATAAAGAAAAATAAAATATGACAAGAGAAGACTAATAAATTTAACAATCAACATAGATTCAAATGATAAATTATTTATTTTCCTATTTCTACTAATGTTTGACAAATAGGCTTATTTGGGGTAGCTAAATCTACATGATTAGAGTAGTTAAATATAAAAATTCACTAACTTATTGAAAAAAACAAAAAAGGGGTAGCCAAGGTTGCCCCATAGATATACTACCCTCCGCCCATGATAAACACGGATAAAGAGGAGAGCACGCATGGGTCGAAGTCCCCTCCCTCATGTGCAATATAAATGAACAGATCAAACATCTTTTAAAGGAAAATGTTAGTATGTTAGTAAAGTAGTGAGTTGCCATGAACGCACAAAACATGATACTGAATGTGTAATACTACTAAAGGATCCTTTATTTAAGCCTCATAAACACAATGATACAATACAAATTATAGCCTGTTTCTTCACAGACATTAACTGTTTGCAGGGATTTCTAGAATCTAACTAATTGATTCAAAAGCATTTGGCACATGGGCTATAGTGAATATTTCTTTGCACACAAAGCTTAGAAGAAGAATAAAATCAATAGGTCATTTTGTCAAACTAAGTGTGAGCTGCGCAAACATGAAAATGAAATAAATATCATTAGTCTGTCCATATCAAAATGTCATAATAAATGTGCCAACATGTGAAGAGACTAACTCCAAACCAGTTATAAAAAAAGAGATAATGGGAAGAATGAAGTGAAACTTCAAACCCTCTATGTTGTGAAATAAATTTAATTTTTAATCCGAAAATAGGATAAGATTAGAAATGATATTATTAGTGTTGAAATAGGAGCTTTAGTAAAAAAGATGATGGAAACTAGACTTAGGTGGTTTTGGCATGTAGATAAAAAGACCTGTGGAGGATAGTCAAACCGCGATAGGGAGAGGTAGACCTAGAAAACCTAAATGAGAAACTATTAAAGAAAGATCTCAAGATAAATGAGTTGGAAACATGGTTTTTGATTAAAACTTATATGACATAGTTTGATCCCGGGCCCCACTTAGTGGGAAAAGTCTTGGTTGTTGTTGTAATCCGAAAATGGAATTAGATTGGGATATACAATTGCCACTATTTTCAGCAATTCAGGTAATATCAATGATTGAAATGTTATAAGTATCTCAACAACTTAAAACCTTTCTCCTCAGCACCAGCAAAATTTGAACAAATCAATATTTTCAGCAATTCAGGTCGTATCAATGATTGAAATCTAATAACAATCCCAACCACAACTTAAAACCTTGCTCCTCTGAACCATATTGATTCAAATGCATTCCAAAACATTAAATAATAATAATTAATAAATAATAGTAATAATAATAATCCTATTGATCAAGGTTTTAAAAAAGGTTCGTTACCACTGCTGTGACAACAATATCGGTTGGTGCTGATACCATATCTGATATCATATTAATACTATCTATTATTCATTGTTTTTATGATAAAGAAAAAATTATGGTTAATTTACATTGCGACTACCACAATCAGCATCTCAACAACTATACAGACAGAAATCACAAAAGTCGAAAAAATTATGGTTAATTTACATTGTGACGACTGCAATCAACGTCTCAACACCTATACAGACAGAAATCACACGAAAGTCTTTATACAGCCACAATGCATCATTATTTAAAACCTTGCTATTGATGATGGTAGTAATAATCTGAAACAATCCTAATCAATTAACCTTAGCATCATAATCCATAATCTCAATTTATATTAATTTAATCATCTTCACAATTGCAACAAAACAATGTTCTACTCGACTAAACATGCAATAGAACTCCAACGCCAGAAAAACGGAGAACCTCTCATTATCACAAAGCATTGAATCAACGATTATTTTGGTTTTTGAAAATAAACAAATCAATTACGTACCTCAATCGATAAATTTAGCGGAGGAGAATCCAAACCGCGAAGAATCTGAAGCAATGAACGAAATAATATGAGGAGAACCGCGAGGCGGTTACAGGGGAAAATGCCGCCGGTGAAGTCGAGATAGAGATGACGTCGTTTAGAGAGAGAAAGAGAAAGAGGAGAGAGGTAGAGAGAAAACGGTTAAGATGAATTTGAGAGAAATGGTTTTATATGTGAAATGTAAAGAGAAGGGGTTTTATTTCCACCGCCAGTGAATAAATGGATGGAAGAAAGGTGGTGCAACTTTTGATGCTACTGTTAAATTTTTGAGAAATTTTTGTCTTAAAATTAGAATCCTCATTTCTAAAATTAAAATTAAAAACAGATTAATTGGAATATGTAAACCTACATTACAACGTCACAACTAAGTTAGCGTCCGTCTAATTAAAATTAATTCTTTCGACATAAATTTCAGAATTAAAAATAAAACCTAATATCTAACTAATAAAAAAATAGGTTGCTTAATTGACATCACAATCATTTTTTTATCATATTTAATTAACTTAATTTTAAGAATAATTTAGACTAATTGTGTTTACCTTTGATTTATAGAAATTTGATATTTAATTTTGCTGATGTGTTAATTTGAAAATCATTTCTCCTTAAATAATTGGAAATTTTTAAATTGTAAAGACTTTGTATAGCAACTCAATGGTCACATTGAAAAGTGAAAAATCACTTTATATTTTTCATGTGAACTATCCATTCTCTTTTGGCTCGACGCATTCAAAAGGAAACTCAAGATAATGTGAGTTGCAATGGAATGTTGGATGATAGCATCGACATGGAGTTTGAAGGCAACACCACTTATATTCCCTCTATCATCGAGCCTCTTCACATTCAAATTCAAATGTGGTGCAACACACCTACAGCCACTGTGTTTTTCACTGCACAACAACGACCTGCAAGCTCTCTTACAAGCTCGGCATCGCACCTCTCATCCCATTTCATTCTATAACCTTCAAACTCAACCACTTTCTTTCTAATATCTTCTTCTATTTGCAGATTATTCCATTCAATTTGTGTAACACCCCACTTTTCCCAATTTAGAAAATAATGAATTAATAAGTAAAATCAAAGTTTGCATCAAGTAGAATGTCACATCAACAATAATAACAATAAAACTTCTTATATAAAACAGCGGAAAATCTGAATTATTCAACTTATAGTAATTTGCCAATTATCAACAATATTCATCAACATTTCTTGGTTCATAATGTTTCATCAAAGAAAACACGATATGTAACAAAATAATTAAAATGATTAAAACATCGAAAATTTCCCAAGTCTCGTGTTACGTATTAGAGCAGTCATATGACTCGAATAGGCAACATGCAGTCCATGCACACTCAAGTACCTGGATTATCTGTACTACCAAGGAAGCACATATACAACAACAACAGCAAAAGGGTGAGAAACGCATTCAATAATTAACGGTGCATAAAACATTTCAAGGATAATATCTCACACAATCAACTTACACAACAACAATTAGCAACAACAACTCATGATCCAACAATAATAATTATGCAATGTGACTCAACAATAACATGATGCATGTGTTACCAATTAACCTTAGTTCATTCAATCGAACTCGATTCATAAAGAATCTGGATAAATCACATACGCTCATCCAACAATGATTTATCTCCAACACTCTCCACAACGGAGTACGGATGAATCACATACGCTCATCCGACAATGATTCTTCCCACCAATAATACCTCAATGTATGCATGACAATGACAATGCACACAAACATGCATAAACACCTCGTTATACATCTTCACGATTCATCCGATCATATATGCAACATAAAATCCATCAAAAACACCAATAAATTCTCACGCGACTTGAGTAATTAATCGTCTAATTAATTCGCCAATTTTTCGTTATTAATCATTTTTCATCACCAATCCTCGATTAATTAAGTCCTAAGGTTTTACTAATTCAGCTTTTATCCCAAAAATTGTTATGACTAAACCTCCTCTAATTTTCAGATTAAGGCTTAATTCCCTTAATACTCTCACCCTAATGTTTTACTAATTCATCCTTTATTTTAATTAAAATAAATTAATAATAATAATAATAATCCTAATAATATTATTAATATAATAATAATAATAATAATAATAATAATAATAATAATAATAATAATAATAATAATAAGAAAAAGAAGAAGAAGAATGTTTAATTGGTCATGTTATTATTACCACACCTTACCATTACTAACCACACTTTAAGTCTACACGTCGCACTAGGAATCTACACCAAAACATCTAGGCACACACACCTTAAACAAGGCCAACAATTCACCAAAAATACACGACGATAAATAATTTAAAAATTGGGTATTACAATTTGCATCACAATCTCCTCAACAACCTAACCACACTCATCTTTGGGAGGTATTTATCCCTTCACTCTTATTTATTGATCTTTATTTTTAATTTATTATTGAAATTCAACCTTCATTCTTCATTATGTTATATTGGTTTTGGATCGTTTTCCTGAAGCACATTACTTAGAAAAATATGGAAACCACTCTCTAAGGAATTCAGAGGTAATTACAATTGAATTTTAAAATTACAGTAGAATTTTTCCTTTAATTAGAATTATTTTTGTGTTATAATCTCATATGTATAGTTAGGTAATAGTGAATGTAACACCCAAAATATTCCCACGAATTTTCAATTAAAAATCAGAGTAATTAAAACATACCAATCATTTTGAGTGTCACAATCACTAAAAACACATGGCTCAATGTGATACGTTTTACAAAATAGTTTTACTTGCAGCGGAAAACTTTAATTAAACACAAAGTAAAATTTAACTACAAAATGTTTTTCCAAAATAAGTAAACAAATAAATAGTCGTCGTCCCGACACCCCAAAGCACGTATCAGAGCCGACTCCTCTAAATGGGGAGTACATCGACTTCACCGACCACCACTCTACTAATCCTGATCACCTTCACATTACCAACATAGAGGTAACATTCAAACAGAAGGGATAAGATACTTACACCAACAAAATTGAAAAATAATAAGAGCAAAAGCAAGTATCATCAAATAGTCACCACTTCTCACCAAACAACAATTAAACAATTACACTAAAACATACTACGTTAACATCATACACACCAACAACTTATACAATGAGACTCTACCAACTATATGCATGCAGTACCACATATCGATCTCTATTTCAAGATCCATTTCCCATCGGAACTCTCGATCCCTCTTTCATGGTCCAATATGATCTATATTTCATGATCACACCCTCGACCCCTATTTCAAGGTCACGTACAATCCCTATTTCATGATTGCACCTGTCGCACCCCGAAAAATACGACCTCACGCAATCCGGAAAGACGGGAGCCGCGCGCTGGACAGACTGAAGAGTCGCCACCTAATTCTATTTATTCCCGAAGAGGGAAAGGGAAAATATAGATAAAACCCGGGAAGAGGAAGATAAGGACAAGGGTCAACGGAACCATTGCTTGGGTTCGGGAGTCGGTTATGCAGGGGGAAGGTATTAGCACCCCCTACATCCATCGTACTCGATGGGAACCATCTAAGTTATCACGCGCGAAAGGATGTCTATGCTTAAACGAATTACTTACTAGAGGGAAATGAGTTTGAATTATAAGTTAGATTGATCCTAGGTGCTCGGCAAGGATTGAGATCCTCGTGCCTACGTACTCCCGCATGCAATGGGAAAGTCAGAGCCTCGTAGTTCGGCCTACTACGGGTGATGGTTGTTGATTTTATTACCTTTCTTCAATGAAAGGGTTTAGGAGTCGATTTGTACTGAAGACTATGGATAGTTTATTCCGTCCAACAAGACGAGCGTCTTGCGTCGAAATAATCGGAGCGAGTAACGAGAGCTCGTTATCCTCCTTTCTACCGCTTAAGGCTCGTGGCGTACAGTTCTTCTCGTATTATTAGAATGTGTTTTATTTCCTAAGACCGCTTGACGTTGGATCAAGGGTTTGGATCTAAAAGTAACATTTCGGTTTTTTTGAGGTTTGAGGGTAAATGCAAATGGGGGTTTATTTTGTAGTTTGTTAGCGAGGCCCAATGCGCTCAGCTCGCAAAGGTGGAGTGGATCCTAATAAACGAAACAATAACTGAACAATAAAGTGCGAGTGTGCAAGTGCAACCGCTTGGCGTTGGACCAAGGGTTCACGAATAAACTAAATCGATAAAAACGGAAAATAAAAATGCGTACAAAATAATGGGAGAGGGATACATGTAAGTTACACGGGATTGCGAAAAATAAAGGGTCTCGTTGTAATTCGCCCAAGAGAAATCGTGTGTGCAGTGTTTTTTTGAACTGTTCGAAGGCGTTCGGCCTTTTTATTCGGACGCGTCGAAATTTGGTTCGTTCACTTCCTTAGAGCCGATTTAAAGAAACCGTTCTATGAGGAGTCGAAACGTTTTATGTTGGAATGCGATAATAAATAAATAAATTGAATTGGATCGCAAAAATTAAATTAGAATAAAATAAATACAAATTATTAAATAAATTGATAATATTGAGAAAAATGAATAAAATAAATTAATTTAAAAGTTATTGGTCAAAGTAAAAATAATAAGATAAAAACTAAATAAAAGAGGGCCTCATATTGACCGAGTATCACCGATTTAACGAAATCGGGCGAAACATCGGCCTTTTATTATGTCATTGGCCCCAAAAAAGGAAATATCAAATAAAATTTAAATAAATTTTTTAAGAAAAAACTTTAGAAAGTCGATAAACACCATAAAATAAATCATTTTTTTTAAAAGGCTGGCAGTATGACAAAAAAATTACAAAAGAAAATTCAAATCAACAAAAATAAAATATATGAAATATAGGGGTATGCCACTGGTTCAGTTTGTGCAAATAATAAATATGATGGGCTCAAAAATCCTGTCTAATATAATAGAAAACATGGGGTGTCGAGTGTATTTGTTGGGTGTGAAAAAAAAACATTGGGTTTGTGTGTGAAAACAGATCATAACATGGGCTAAGGATCCAAACTATCATAAACCAACGATTTACTGTGAGAATGAAATAAAATTAAAAAAACAGATCTAAAAAAAACGTTGGAGAACCCTTTTTAAAACAAACAGAATATGGCAAATTAGTTTCATTTAGAAATCAAAAGAAAAGTTCAGTAAACAAAGCCGCCATGTTGTGTACCTCTCACACGCTCTCGACTCACTCACTCTCAATTTTGTTTCTCAGCTCTCCGCTCGACTCGAGATGGCTTCTCACGCGCAAACCCTCTCTCTCTTGCTCGCGATTTCTCTCTTAGTTCATGGCTTGATCTCAGATTCATTTATTCTCACTGAATTGGATCGGTTTTTTGAAAGGGGGTTGGATTCGTTTGGAAGGAAACCAAAAGATTTTCAATGGTTGTTTCGTGTTTATGCGTCTTAGCTCAGAGTGGTGTTACGACTCACGGATTTGCATCTCGGGTGTTTACGGACGGTGAACAATTTGGTTGTGCGGTTTGGTTCACGGTTGGGTTTTGTTCGGATTTTGGGTGGTGAATAATGGTTTGAAGAACAGGCTGGTGGTAATGGGCTGCGTTTTCGCGGTTATTCTGCGGTAAGATTTGTCTTGCGGTTTGTTGCTTGGCCGCAACTTCGGGTCTGGTTGCTCGGTGATTGTTTTCGAATCTGAGTTATCCGAACATGTGGTGTTGTTTGCGGTGGATTTTCGGTAGTCTGTTTCTTCTTCTTTTTTTGTTTTTTTGTTTTGTTTTGATTTCAGTGATGTGTTACGGAGAAGTTGGTTTTGATGAATGGATTGAGAAGTGGTTTTTCTTCTCTTCTTGCCTTGTGTGTGGTTGTGTGTGTATACTATGTACATTGTGCAACGGATTATGTAACGGATTTTACAGCTGGCTATGGTACGAAATACGTTGGTGCTATTCGCTGTGAGTGGAATAAGTGTGATACCTACTGATGTGTGTTTTGTGACTAGTGGAGATTAGGAGTGTGGTGAGTGAGTGGAGTGCGGATACGGAAGTTATTGTGTAGGTGTGTTGTGGAGCTGAATGGAAAGCTCTTGTTTTTAGGAGAAAAAAAAAAGATTACATATAATAATAGATATAGCAATAAAAATAATAATGATAATAATAATAATAGAAATAATAATAACGAATAATAAAAGAAATAATAATAATAATAGAAAAAATAAAAATAATAATATTAATAAACTATAAAAATGGTAAATAAGAAAAATAAATAATAATAATAATAATAGAAAAAAAAAATTAGTAACAATAAAAACCATGATAAGATGCAAAAAAAAATTTTGTCAATTTTTAAATGATGGTGGACTTAGGAAGTAATAATAAATGGGCTTAGAAGAAGAGAGAAAGAAAACTTTGATAGAAACTAATAACAATACTAACAATTGATTTTTAATAATTTTTTTTGAAAATGAACTAAATAATAACCATAAAATAACATCTTAAAAATAAATAAATAAAAGAGAATTTGAATTTTTTATGCGAATTTTGGGATTTTTGGTAATTGATTTTTTTAATAAAAATATAAAATATAAAAAGGGTATTGAATATGGATGAAATTAAATAATGGACAAAAAATCGGGTATATATATAAAATAAAATAAAAATAATAATAAGCGACATATTTATTTGATTTTTTTTCCGAGTATTCAGACAACAAAATAAAATGGCAGATACCCTTTTTTTAATTTTTTTGACTAATGGTTTAATAAATAAAATAACAAAGGTAGGACAAATTTGGGGTATGTGTTGCACCCCAAAATTTGCCCTCCTTCGATTATTCCGATCTTTTGCATTCATACTTTGCATTCACATTTATATTAAGTCATAGCCATATTTTCACTTTCTGTTTCCCTCAAAGTTTGGGATTTGAGATTCCTCTTGGTTAGTTTTACGGAATTTCGGGGGTCTTGTCCCATTCGAGGTTTGGAGGTGGACCTTAGATTTTTATCTTAGGTGCTGGTATCGTGCCTTATCAAATGTTCAGGATGGTCTTTACTTCCCAACATTGAGACAAAGTTCATCAGGTCCTCAAGTTCAGGTTTCAAGAGTCGAATAATCCAGGATGCGAGATGGGATTAGAAAACATTGCAATTAAGACTTACTTCTACGGCTGCATAACATGCAGTCGTGTTCGGAATAAGATTTAAGTATGGTTAGTTTTATTTTGGAAGGAAGTCACTTTATCTAAGATCTTGAGGAAGAAGGTCTTTGCTTACCCTCACTCAAGTCTTTCGAATCACGGTTTTATTGTGATTTTCAAGATGTCTTGAAATATTGCCTTTTTGTTTTGAGGAGTTTACGGGTCGTCGATAAAGTAATATATGTGGTTCGAAACGCATTCCTTTGAGAGTCGGTTTTGAAGTAAACAAGGTTATTCAAACTTGACAATTGATTTGCAAGGGCAAATTAGTTGAATTCAAGATAGTAATAAAAAAGGAGGGATTCTTTTAAGTCCAAGATTAGCATCATCATTTTTTCCCAAAGAATAAGTTTAGAGGTTACAAGAGCAATGAAAGTCAATCCATGATAATAAACATGATTGAAATTGTTATGATTACATTGTTACAAGTTAATGGCATACAAGGCCTATGGGTTGCCTCCTGACACAGATGAAAGATCCTAGTTGAGTCCTACAAATTTCCCTTGAGCTGATCCAAGCTACATCAATAAATTTCAAATTTTTAAGTTCACCAACCTGCACCAGCTTTCTAACTAAAAAAATAAAAAAGGACACATCCATTCTACAAAAAACATTGGCAGCAGCAGGTGGCTGCAATCACCCCTCTTCACCGTGTAGCCATCCTTCACCAGATTCAAAAACATTCTTGGAAGTAGAATGCAGAATCGTACCGACGTTGGTGTTACAAGAGCGATTTTGGTGGCAGTTGCATTACTGCGAGGCCGGCGACTTCAAGATCTTCAGCCTGCACCATGTTTTCTAATAAAAATACCATCCATCGCCGCCACTGACTCGTCTATTGTCCGGAACGACTTGCAGAAAGCCACTGCTACACCAGGTCATCCATCCTGCAAATATAAAAACAACAATCCAGCCAAACCAATGGTAAGTTTCAAAAGGTAGCAAAGTTTTTCTAACTTGCAAAAGAAAAGAGAACGATGGCGGCGACATATCTCCATATCCGCAGCTGTCTCCGTTGAATTTTGAAGGAAGATAGGGAGTAAGTCACATGACCTGCTGATGAACAAACTAACAGCTGAAGGCTCTAATTCAAAACTCCACTCCTCTCTGCGCCAAATCATCAAGTTAACAAACCTAATCAAATCAACCAATTGCAACAATCTTCGGCATCGTGGCCTCGGCAACAACAGTTACAAAAATAATATCAGCCACAATCATCTCAACAAGCTATTAAATAGCGGTGCAATTGCTTCTAGTCATATTTCAAATCAGTTTGCGCAGTAACCGGTAACTTAGCCTCAGCTTCAATAATAGTGATGCTCATTTCATTCCAATCTACAAGTTCAGAACCATATTTAGAGACTCGGTATCAAAAGAATAATTGATGTTAAAAACAGAAGCCCTATAATCGGAATGAAGGATAGAAGTTCAGAGGCATAAAATGTGATTGTCATGAAGCCAAGAAAACCTATTTTTGAAACCGCCTGTAAACACCAATTTACCTTCTTCGTCTCTTAAAGGAAAGAATGTCTAATGTTGTTGTTGTATCGACTTTGACAAAACCATTATTGATTGTGATAGTGATAATTGGTTGATTGACAAGTTGAGCTTCACGAGATTTGTTCAATCGGTTTCATCCCACAATGCCTTGGAGATCTGTCGTGGACGGCATGATAATGGAGTTCCACTCGAAAGGTATAACCATTAAGGAGTTTGAAAAACATTCCTCACACAATTCCAATTCATCGCGGAATAGTACCTGCAATTAAATCAGCACATGTTTTAGGATGTGATTTGAGGACTGAAATAGAAATGGTAAAGGCCAAAAATTACAAAGTCAGCAACAACAATGACCTCGATAGATATCTCAGCGGGCGCAACCTCTGCAACCATCTTCAACGCACGTTCAAACGAGACCCCATCATCAAATTTTTACCCTCCGTACATCACAAGCCGCATTCCAACATGTTCACATACAAAAGAAGAATGGTTAGTTCAAATTTTACGATGAAGGAAGAAATGGAAGCAGTAAAGGCAATATATCACGACAATCCCCATAATATTATAGAATCTATCAGGGACGTTTCATGTTGGCAAAAAATAACAGCAAAAAAAGCTTGAAGATACAAGTCCAGCTTTGCGAAACACAAGACAGGGTAAAAAGACCAATGCTGATAACTGATCAAAAATCTAAATAAAGCATCAATTGTCCATCGTAGAAATGAAAGTTTATGAGTTTATTAAAGTTGTTTCATGTCTTACCCTCTCCTTTGGCTTCACCAACTCAAAGTTTTGTCTCAAGGCTTCATCAGATGTGCAAATCAGAAGCTGATATCTTTGGACCTTCACCTGCAAAACAAATTCGAGCCAAAGCCAGTGTAAGCAATAACAGGAAAAGGTACAAAGCTATAGAGGTAAAAAGATAACAAGCGGTGAAAGTAAAAGTTCGCGGTGAAAAAAAAAAGAGAGCAAACTAGTTCAATCCAAACTGAACTGATTTAGTTCACTTCAAACCATAGAGAACTAAGTCAAAAAAAATAAACTGATAAAGGTACAGGCAGAAGCAGCAGCAGGCTGCAAAAAAACCAAAACATTCACAAAATCGGCAAAAAGCTTTTAGGCACAGAGTAAAGGCAGAACGAATATAGAGCAAAAGAGGGAAATCCTCCATTTTTTCAAATCTGAAACCCTAATTCACTACATTATAAAAGAAGGATTTAGGTTAGATTAAAGGGGGAGAAAAAAACCGAAGTTCACCGAAAGAAACCCTAGCCGCAGCGACCCTAAGAGACCCTTTTACATATCGGCGGAAAATTCAAATAGGAGAAGAGGAAGGTTCAAGCACGGACGAAGAGAGGTCTAAGTTAAAAGATACCTGGAAGAGAATCTTCACTCTGAGAACATTCAGAGTAGGTAAGAGCTTGTTTCACCCTTTCACACTTCACCATCATTATTGTTGAGTTTTCGTCGTCTTCCCTTTTGTTTACATGTTCTGATATCATCACTGGATCCACAAACTTGGTCTTTGCTTTGTTGTTTCGGTCGGATTACTGTTGAATTGTGAAAATAGGGTTTCCCGATTTGGAATTAGGTTTTGTTGCCATGAGATTTGTTGATAGGTTTCTAGTTTGGTTGTGGTTTTGTAAGTTTTTTTTGAGAGAAAAACACTTTGAAGAAATATGTTGCTAAAGCTGATCATTGTTGCTTGATTTTGCACGGTTGATTCATGGCCCTGCGTTTGTGAGATGTCCCTAAAAAAGGAAAGGTTTTATTTTTAGGTCTCTGTATTTTGTTTCGTTTTCTGATGAACTTGTTGGCCCCTTTTGGTGATGATATTTTTTTACGGGAAAATAAAGTGACGGACAGGGTGTTTCTTTTTTTAATGGATAGGTTTTATTATTTATGAGCTTTGAAATCCTGAAGCGGTCATTTAATGCCAACCGTTTTCTTTAATTTTCTTTTTCTTAATATCTGTATGTCAACCAAGTCCCGAGGCGTTGTGGCTTTTGGTGATCTATCCAAAACCGCTACGTTGATGTAATTAGTTGATTTGCTACTTTTCTTTTTCTCAACATTACAAGTTAATAGATTGAGGCAGCATTTAGGTTTGTAGTTTCGGGCTTCATGCAGGGTCACGGGTTGGGCTTGACTTCCGATAATCCACCCAAGTGATTTCTAATAAACATGTCATTTCATTAATTAATTATTCTAATTAGTTTAAATAAAAATATTATGCCTTTTCAAAACTTATTTATATTATTCAATAAATTAAGTGATTCCTCATATTTAAAATTATTTAAATTATTTCCTGACTTATCTAAGTAATCAAAATCACATCTTAGGTGTAATTTTCGACTTGAAATTCATCATTTATTTTTTATTTAAATTATGTGCATATTATGATTGAATGTTTAAGGTACAATGAGCCCGATTCTTGACTAGTTTGCTTACCTCTTGATTATATGCCTTGTAAGGATTTGTATTGACTTAGTTTATCGCATTTCTACCATGATTTGTCAAGTAAAACGAATGTGATCGCTAAGAATAATCGTCTTTAAAATATTTTTTAATTTAGTGGTCTAACACCAAGTAAATAATTCTCGCCTACACTGCACACACGTAAGTCGATTACCAAGTGATCGCCGTCTGCACGACTCATAATTCAATTCATTAATTCACGGAAAAAAGGAACTCCGGAGTCTAGCACTCCGCACGTTCTGGATTGAACCGCAAATGGGCTAGCCCCACGCGTTGGCTCAATCACCGTACGTATAAAAACAATTCAATTCATTAATTCACAGAAAAAAGGAACTCCGGAGTCTAGCACTCCGCACGTTCTGGATTGAACCGCAAATGGGCTAGCCCCACGCGTTGGCTCAATCACCGTACGTATAAAAACAATTCAATTCATTAATTCACGGAAAAAAGGAACTCCGGAGCCTAGCACTCCGCACGTTCTGGATTGAACCGCAAATGGGCTAGCCCCACGCGTTGGCTCAATCACCGTACGTATAAAAACAATTCAATTCATTAATTCACAGAAAAAAGGAACTCCGGAGTCTAGCACTCCGCACGTTCTGGATTGAACCGCAAATGGGCTAGCCCCACGCGTTGGCTCAATCACCGTACGTATAAAAACAATTCAATTCATTAATTCACGGAAAAAAGGAACTCCGGAGTCTAGCACTCCGCACGTTCTGGATTGAACCGCAAATGGGCTAGCCCCACGCGTTGGCTCAATCACCGTACGTATAAAAACAATTCAATTCATTAATTCACGGAAAAAAGGAACTCCGGAGTCTAGCACTTCGCACGTTCTGGATTGAACCGCAATTGGGCTAGCCCCACGCGTTGGTTCAAATCACTGTTCGTATACCAACAAATTTAAATCATTTTATAATTAATTTACGAGTAACTGAACTCCGGGGTCTCGCACTCCGCACGTTCTTGGATGCAACCGCAACATGGGCTAGCCCCACGCGTGGTTCATTCGCCCTCTCGTTTTAAAACACCCTTAATAAAGATCAAACATCTTTTCCTAAACCGAACGCTGTTTAAATCTTTCTATCTCGCAAATAAGCCAACGCTTAGCGGTAGAAATTATTTTCAAACAGTCGTTCAATAAAAAACACAAATCGTAGTAGCACGAACTACGAAGCTCTGACTTTCCCATTGCACAAGGGAATACGTAGGCACGGGGATTTTTAATCCTTCGCGAGCATAATAATAAAAAACTCTAATCTTTTCCCTCGTAATAATAATTAAAATATTTCATTAAAAGTAATCATTAAAAGAAGACAATAATAACAAGTTAACATTTAAGCGCAAACTAGACTAAGAGGTTCCCGTTGAGTACAACGGACGTGAGGGGTGCCTAATACCTTCCCTTTGCGTAACTGACTCCCGAACTTAGATTAGTGGTTTCGTTGACCATTCTTATCCTTTATTTAGGTTGTGTCTATATCTCCCTTTTCTCTCGTAGAATGAATAGAATTAGGTGGCGACTCTGTTGTTTATTTTAGGATGGTATTTTTCGAGGTGCGACAGTATGACAACACCAACATCACACAGGTCCCCCTTAGGATTAGAATGGACATACCCTACCTTGGTATACCATTTCCAACCATGCACGTGTCATGCACTATCAATGACAATTATGCATGTCTATAATAACTACTTCATGCAAACAACATCAACCATTAACATATACCCATAACTTACCACAACATCAAACAACATCCACAACATGCATCTTCGAATACAATAACTTATATCAACATCAACGAGAACATATAACAACAATACAATATACATCAACATTTACATCATGAAACTTTTGAAGCTTGAGCAGGTAACAATCATATA
This sequence comes from Lathyrus aphaca, assembly GCA_963966055.1. Lineage (NCBI taxonomy): Eukaryota > Viridiplantae > Streptophyta > Magnoliopsida > Fabales > Fabaceae > Lathyrus > Lathyrus aphaca. Next base: position 540,057,795 of record OZ014524.1, read on the forward strand.
AGTTAGGTAAAGTAGAAAATCATGAAACATTTGAATATGGATCATAGAATAATACTTTAAATTATCTCTCTTTGTGGTGCAACAAACTCTTTTTCCGGCAAAATCCATTTATCCTTAGATGTGGGTTTTGTGTCATAGATAACTATTTGTGTCATAGATAGTTGTGGTAGCTGCTGGATTTTGGATTTGCATAGTTTTAGTACCCTTAGATATAGGATTGAGTCTAGTTAGGTCCTAGATCCCTTAAGAATTGTTTTGGTACTTGTTTACCTCATCTTTTTAAATCACATGCAATATTAATCTTTGTTTTGTAGGGAGGTTGAGGTAAGTTTTCCTCACTTTACTATTTCCCTCATTACTTTATGCTTTAATTCGCATTTTCCTTTATGTTTCATGCTTGTGCTTGTATAAGCCTTTTCCCTTTTTTTAGAATTAGCTTAGCTTCCTTAGGAAGTAAGTTGCTTTCTAATTCTCTTTTCTTTCTTTCTCTCCTTAGGATTAGAAAGCCATAGTAACCATAGGACATCCCATGCAATAAACAACTTAGGGTTGATCTTAGTTCCCCTTAGTTTTTTCCTTTTTCTAACTTAAGTCTTTCTTTCTCATCTCAAAGAAAAACAATAAAACACCTAATAAAGGTTGAATGTTCTCGTATGACAAGAGACTTTGTCGTGGGTTACTTATACAAGTCCTACTTCGGGACGATGTGTAAGACATCTTCCACGATGAACAAGTCTTAGTATGAGAATATTTCACAAACAACAAACTCAAAACACTTCTTTAAAAGACAGTTAACAAACAACACTCGTCTTTTCTTGCGGGAATTCTCTTCTCATCTCATTCACTCTTAACGCGAACTTGCGACGACTTGTCTCATTTGCAAGACGATAAACTCACTCGTTCAAGGCGAGCCTGCAACACCTGAGCATAGACATAAGCAGTTCAAGCCATAAAAAACACAAACAAGTTCCCGCCTTAGTTAGGCGAACTACGTCGACTCTGATCCTCATTTTCCCGATGAGGTACGTAAGCAGCGGGTAGGGCCCGTTCAAGCACACTCTTTATTTTCCCTACATTTTCCCTTTTCTTTATTTTTGATCTTTTTTCCAGTTCCCTCTCATTCCAGTTCTAGCTAGTAGTTCTTTTATCATCAGCATTTTATTTCTTTTACCCTTTGAAACAGACAAACAAGCGTGAATCCCGTCGGGTACGGCTGACGATCAGGGGTTTAATACCTTCACAGTTCATAACCGACTCAGGAACCCAGATCTTTGGTTTGCAGGACCTTGTCATTTCCTTTTCTCTTAGGTTTGTGCCGCATTACCTTTCCCTTTCATTCGGGATAAAAATGTATGGCTGACGACTCTACCTTTTCCACGTCACTTTCGCGTTTGTACTAAGATGAAAATCCCGGGAGCGACAAGGGGAAGCTGTTGTACCCCAAAATTTTCCCTCCCATATTCAAGACAACGTGTCTCAAGAGGTCTCCTAATAGTCACAAGATTCACAATTACTTAAAAGGATTCAAGGTTTCATCAGACAAAACCTCCTCCTAAGCAATGGATCTGAAACTAGGGTTTTGACTTCCAAAGCCTCAAGTGGACTTCATGACATTTCATATACCTCAAAGAATTATCATGTCAAGTTTCAAGGTTTTTCCTACAAGTTTGGTCAGTCAGATGCTTGGATAATCAAAAATCAGTTAACTTGGTCAAAACGTCAATTGTGGTCAACACAAAGTCAAACTTCAAAAATTTTGGTCTAAATCAATATTATGAGGTGAAATTCATCATTTGATCAAGGGTTGATCATGATTCATCAAGGAAACCTCGGAATCATCTAGAATCAAGAGTTACTAAATTAGGGTTTTTTGTAGGAAAAGTCAATTGTACTTTGACCAATCATAACTTTCACATGCTTCATCAAATTTTTTCCATCCAAAGCTCATTTTGAAGGAAATTCAATTCTCTACAACTTTGGGTCTCATAAGCCAAGGCCAAAAATGCTTCATTTCAGAGATATGAGCCAAGACATTACAGGTCCTTTTAAAAGTCAACAAAAAGTCAACTTTTTCAAAAACTCATAACTTAAAAATGAAAGATCAAATGGACATGGGACCAAAAGAAGTAGTTATAGAACACTCTAAGCTTTCTAAAAAGTCCTAGAAACCCTCGGGGATAAAAATTGAGGGGGTTATGCAGTGATAAAGTTGGACAATTTTGAGGTGTATGAAGCAAAAAAGGTCAAAACTCAAGTTTTCTTCACATGGGCCCATAATATTTCAATCCAAACTAAAATATTAGACCATTCATGATGCATTGATCATATTTTTTTTAGTATTATTGTTTTTATATTATGTTGAATTTAAATCATTTAAATCCAATTTTAATTAAAATAAATCATAAGAAATCAAGTATTTGATCTAAAAATTATTTTGGGATCAAATATTTGATAGTTAAGTTGATTGATCATGTCCAAATTCGTGCAAGACCAAACAAGTATGATTTTATGTGATTTTTGGACAAAATTGGAAACCACCTTTCTTCACACTCAAGCAACCCAAAAACAATCCATCAAGCCCAAGCTTCTGACCTAATTACACCCCTCTATAAATATACAACATATACAAAGGACAAGGGATGAAAATTCAGAGCTAGAACACCCTCACCAAACTTCAAACTTTTCCAAGAAAATTGACTATTAGGTTTTGCCATTCTAGTGCTTTTTCAAAGGTTTGAAAGGGTCCATTGTATTCCTTGATGTGTTTTGAACCTATCATGATCATCACCATCATCAAAAACCTCATGAATCATACAAAACGAATTCACATTATTGTCTTATTTTGATTTTTTTTCGATTTCATTGATTCATGCACTTTTAATTGATTTTGACCATATAACATCGTTTGTTTCATTGTATAGAAGCTTTTTGGGCAATTAGATTCGAGTTTCACTGCAGGGATCATAAAACGACATAGCTAGAGTTTGGAGTTTGAAATTGGGGATTCTTGATTTAGACGATTTAAAGATCATTTGATCATATATATATATATATATATATATATATATATATATATATATATATATATATATATATATATATAGAATGTAAAACTAATTTGTGATTGATTGGTGTGCTTAGATTGAATTAATTGTACGTGTTTCTAATTGTTTAAAAAACGCAGGGGATTAGCTACGAAAGAAATCCTAGCAATTTGGCAGGTGTTTCGTAGCAAAATTCATAAGGCTGGAAGAAGAAGAAGGTGGATATGGGCGCTCTTCAGATTTCAAATTTTCAATTTATGTTATAATTTGTTTGTTTTGTAGTAATATCACCAGCGCGTGTATGGCCTAGTGGTTGAGAGAGGCAGCTGTGAAGAAAAAGGCGTGGGTTCAAATCCAACCTCCCCGTAATTTTGACAACTTGGTCCTTTTTTCTATTATTTTCTTAGTTTTCTTTTGTTTTTCTTAATTATTTTAATTAACTATAATTAATTACAATTAACTTTAAACCAATTTAAACTAATCACCCCTATTAACTTTATAAATAATTCTCAATAATTTTCCCTATATAGTATTTTTCATTAAAAAAATAGTTTATTAGCATAAATTAATTTAATAATTAGATTAATTAATCAAATCCTTAATTTAATCAAACCCTGATTTTCTAAAACCTTAATTTAATCAAACCCTGATTTTCTAAACCCTATCCTTTTTCAAAATCCTAATTTTTCATAAAAAAAACAATTTCTTTTATAATTTAGTTTTATTTGTCTTATTTATTTTATTTAGAAAATTGTATAGGTCGCACTCTTATGTAATTTTAATTTCTCACTTTATTCTCGATTATGTAACTGCTTCTCCTATGCAATAGCTTAGGTTTAATTTTCTGTATTTTAATTTCTGCAATCCCCTATAAAAGACAAATGTACCCCCTCCCCTGATGTAATAACGTAAGACCTATAATTTTCGCTTTTAATTTATGCAAATATAACTGCGTGGTTAGTAATTTAGGGAGTGTAAAGATTGTATGATAAATAAATTGGACCTAGCCCATTAATTACAAGATAAATAACTGAAATTGATATTCACACACGTAAGTCGATCGTTCTACGATCACCATCTGCACCTCCTAGGGTTTCCCCTCTTGGTTGCCTTACAAAAACATGGTCGAGTCCCTCGAACGTGGGGGTGTCTTAGTAAATGTCCCTTAAAGATTAAAAGATCATAGTCCCTTCAAGTTTCCTACGAATAAATGATCTCGTCCCTCAATGACCCTACAAAAATGATGATAGTCCCTTCGAATTACTAAGATACCCCTATAGGTTGCCTTCTAAGACCATACGATGACTATACGCTCGTCCCTTTAAACATCCAAGGTAAAGACTACTTACTCACTAATAGTAAGGACATTCCTACCCTTAAATGAAATAAATAACAAGAAAGACCTTACAAACTTAGGGTAAGTAGTTCTTAAGTGTTTGTTCACTCCTTTTTCAAAATACTTTCCACACCTCACATTTTCAAATATTTTTAAACTAAACACTGTATATATCCATACGAGGATCATTACAAAGTTAAAGACTTCTGAAATATTTTTCTCATCACACACTACATTATTTTTCAAACAAAAGTAAAGTGAGCTAAGCAATTAAGAGCCCATGGATAACCATGAATACAAAGGGTGCTAACATTTTACCTTTGTATAACCTACACCCCGAACTCAAATCTTTTTTTAAAAGGTTTTTCCTGTTCTTTTATTCCTTTTCCTTATTGGATAAAATAAAAGTCGGTGGCGACTCTTGCTATCCGCAACATAGTTTTTGGAAACAAAAACGCCCAAGTCAGTTCTCCCACTGTTTTACATTACACTTTCCAGTGTAGTTCCATTTGCCTCAATATTTATTATTTCATTGTTTCTTTTTTTGTTTGTAGTGCACCTGTGAAAAAAAGTCTGAGTTTACGTTTCCTTCTTTGAGCCAACGTATCTGCGACTTTTGCCATATAATGTTGCAATTCAGTTTGGACAACTTCAAATTTTTTGTTGTTGTAGCACTCCTGGTAGCGATTTCCTCTGACGACAATGCTGAGCTTTCCCCTTTAAGATCAATTATGTTGATTTTCTCTTTTAGCTTCTCGATTTTGTTCGGTAAGTTTGCACAGTGAACCTTATGCCAATCCTTTAGGTGATACTTAATCGATTTAAATTTCTCTTTGAGGACGTATGCACCCCAACCTTGTATTTCTTCAACGAAATCACTGTATCCCTTAAGATCTTTCCAACAATAGAGTATACTAAACAACCTCGGTCCCCAATCCAAGGTTTTCTCCCCAAGCGCAATCAAGCAATGGTCAGACAACCCTTATCCAGACACCATTGAGTACAACTTGGCCATTGCTGAAGCCAATCTTCAGTCACCAAAAAATGGTCGATTCGGCTCATTGATGTTCCATCTGGATTTTACCATGTGAATCTTCTCCCATTTAGAGTCAAATCAATCAATTCAGTTTGTGGGATAAATGAATTGAAGGATACCATCTCGCCACGTCATCTCGAATTACAGAGGCCTTTCCTTTCTTCTTCTGATCTTATTGCGTTGAAGTCCCCTAATATACACCAAAGTGCTTCTGGTCTTGGTTCCACTAGCCCGGATAAGGAACTTCATAACCTCATTTCCCCCCTCCTGTCACATGGGGCGTAAACGTTCACTATGTTTGTCGAGATAACTTCTGGACCCCACCTTCCTTCTACTCAAATGTAATAGTCTCCAAAGTTTTGGGATTGCATTTTTCTTCTAGCCCTCCTGATTAACTAAGAAATTTCCTTCTTTTTCTCTACCCCCCCCCCCAAACCTCTAGAATTGTAAGTAATAATCTTCATATCATTAAAAAAGAACTCCTAAAAATCTCCTAATTACCCTATTTATCCTTGTTGTCCACCCATTTCCTTCACTTTGCTTGAAGTTTGCTTATCTCTTTTTTCATTCAGAATCAATTGTTGCACCACCTCATCTTCCTCCCCAACATTCACCATGCCAACCTCTTTCCCAAAATCCCAAACACCTCGAGCCATTTCTTTTGCCTCGCTGTGTAGAATCTTCCAACAGTTCCACTATGAGATATCAATGATTTAGTTAGGATTAAGACTAGATGGCTCCCGCAATTTAGTATAAGCACTCCCTGTTTCATGATTGCGTAACTGATATTTCAATTTTTTTTGCGTTGATAGCAACAATAGTGGCGTTTGTGTGTATCATGTGTATGTCACTGCGTCTTTATGAGATGTACGGAGGCTTGCCAAAGTGGGGTAACGGAATTTGTGGTACATGGTGTGACGTGTCTTTGTATTATTGCAGAAATAAAAAATATGGTAGGGTCATGGTAATTGCAATGTTGTGTAGTTAACTTCTTCGACTTCAAAGCACGACCCACACCCGTAACCGGTGTAACTCTCAGAAACACATGGTCGCCTTCCTGAAACTCAAGATCCTTTCTTCTCTTGTCATGATAACTCTTTTATATACTTTGAGAAGTTCTCATCTTCTCCCGAATAAACTTCACTTTTTTCGTCGTTTGTTGTACCATCTCCGGTCCAACTACCGCTCTCTCTCTGGTTTCATGCCAACACAGAGATGTTCGACATCTCCGACCATATAAAGTCTCAAATGGTGCCATACCAATACTCGAGTGAAAATTGTTATTATAGGTGAACTCAATCAACGCTAAATAACTATCCCAAACACCACCTTGTTCTAGCATGCAAGCACGCAACCAATCCTCCAACGATTGAATTGTCCTCTCGGTTTGACCGTCCGTTTGCGAATGGTAAGCCGAACTCAATCTTAGCTTAGAACCCAAATCCCTTTGCAAACTTTCCCAAAACCTCAATGTAAACCTAGGATCTCTATCTGATACAATACTCTTAGGAACTCCATGTAACTTCACAATCACAGAAACATAAATCTCGACTAACCTCTCCAAAGGATAACTAATATCAATCGAAATAAAGTGAGCAGATATAAAATATGACTCGTGTAAAAAAAAACTTTATTCAATTCAAGTGACTCTAATCGCAAAAAAGATTTAATTCATACTATGACTTCTTTAGTCAATAAATTTGAAAGACACCTTTGATTGATGATTAACTTTAATCAAAAGATTATTTTGTGCATACAAAAGTCTTTCAAACTAATGTCTATGCATAAAATATTGTGAAAGACTCGACTAAACTTCTAATTTTTAAAAACAAAACAAAGCACCCAAAATTCCAAAGGGTACCCTAAAATCACTTTCAACATTTCATGATAAATACTATATTAAAAATATTAATTAATTCTCCCTCTAGAATGATACTCTCTCTTAACACTATTATAAATAAAACTATTATAAATAAAAATTATCTTTTTAGTTTCATCGAATAACAAATGTATTTAATTTTAGCAAAATATTTTTTTTTCTTTAAATATATTTTTAGATTCAGATGGATTCTTTAATTATTTTTCGTGTCAAATTGATCTTTTAATTCTTAAAACGTGTCATATTAATCTTTTTCGTCTAATTAACGACGAATTTAACAACCACTTTTTAAATTTTTCCGTCGCTGATTACATGAAATAAAAAAATAATAATTATATTTAATTATTTTTTTAATATACTTGAAAGTAGTTATTTTTACTTATAATTTTTTAAAAGTAATTATTTTTATTTATACCTGTGAGCCGAGGGAGCATTTAAAATAGACCATTGTGTCATAATCATAAAGAAATTGAGCACTTCTAGTTGTTTTTTTATTTTTAAATGTCAACGTCACAGTGTCCGAAGTCATTTAATTTTTCCCGCTGAATCCGCTTCCTAATCCCAACCCCCAACTCCAACTCTCTCTCCCACTTCACATTAACACTTCTCTTTCTAATTCTCATACAAACACTTCAATTTTCATGATAACCACACAAATAAAACTCAACTACATTCTCCTTTCTCTCTCATGTCCACCATAGCTCCACCACCATCCACCACCGTCATTATCACAACCACCACCGGCGTAGGTCTCGGCTACGGCATCGCAATTGCCGTAAGCATCCTCGTCCTCATCTCAACCATCATGCTCGCTTCCTACATTTGCGTCCGGTTAAAATCCCAAACCCGTCGCAACTCCTTCCATCTCGACCGCGGAAATGTAACTGTAAATCAAAATTATATTAACGGCTCGAGATTTCAACCCGAGCCGTTTATTTCGGGCTTAGAAAAGCCCGTGATCGAAACCTACCCGAAGATGATACTCGGAGAGAGTCTCCGATTGCCGAAGCCGAATGAAGGCCCGTGTTCGATTTGTTTGGCGGATTATCTTCCGAAAGAAACGATACGCTGTGTTCCCGATTGTCAACATTGTTTTCACGCGGAGTGTGTTGATGAGTGGCTTCGGATGAGTGCCACGTGTCCGCTGTGTCGGAACTCACCTGCTCCGTCACCGGTGGCTACGCCGTTGTCGGAGCTTGTTCCTCTGGCTTTTCATGCCAGGTGATTCTGTCATTTTGTAATTTTTTTAGTTCAAAATTACTAGTTAATATTTATTTTATTTTATTTTTTTCACACAAGTTTTTGGACAGTGTCTGACTGATTTAAAATTGATAATTTTTAAACTATAATAAAAATAAATCTAAATTTTCCGACAGTTTGAAATCAGGATCATATGCTATCAAGTATCAACACAGATAGATTTTGTTGGAGCTGAAGAACTTTTTAATAAAAATATTATTTGTTATTATTAATTTAAAATATATATGAATTGATCATCTTTGAAATTGAAATTGCACTTGAGGTTACTGTGATCATTCTATTTTAGTTGAATAAATATCTAGTTTAGTTTCCATTAGAAAATATAGTTGTTCTGTATTGAAATATTGAAATTAGAAATAAGTAGATCGAATAAGTTATGTGTGAATGAAAGATAAAGTTTTTTAAAATTCTCAAAATTTATAGAGATTTTGTGTAATAAATTGAAGTTACTTTCATTTTAGTGTGATTGATATATTTTTTTACAAGAGCAATTTAAAGGTGAAATAAATTTATGAAGGTATTTTTTACTCTATTTTAATTATTAAAAAAATGTGAAATTCTATATTATAGATCATCTAACACGTCCTCACAGATAACTCTGATGAGAAAATATCTAAAATGACGACGCATGTTAGATTATTTAGAGTGTAGATGGTTAAAGTCGTCTGCTGATTATATCTGACAGTGGACAATTCTCCAAGAATGAGAATCGGATGTATATTCCCCGATTGCGAGCGCTCTCGGTCCTCAATATTTTTGGCATCCATGTTCTTAAAATATAAGAAGTTAAAAAGGTAAGGTTGTACGTTGGATCCAGATTTTGTTAGAATCTACCTTACTTACTGCAATTGCAGACTGGTACTATTATTGTAGATACTGTCACAAATTCAATATTGCAGAGCCAAATAAATGCGATCTGATAAACAGTATAAACTATTATAACAAGTTGCAACCAATTGAGACCGTTAGAATAAGTGTTTATAAAGTTCAGTTTTTAATTAATGATCCTAAAACTAGGTGAATAAAAATATTTTCCATGTTATAATGAATTTTAGTCTAAAATAGAAGTTTCATTTCAACACTTCTATACTTTTTAAAAAGGTTATAAATGAGGGTGACTTATCACATGGGCTATTATACCTATTCTTCAGTTTTTCTGCAATTGGTTGGAAAAATTATAATGCAACATTGTAGAAATTTAATGCAGAGACCATTGTAGAAATTTAATCGTAAAGAATTTTTAGTTTATAGTTTTTGAGTTTATATAAATGAATTTTTTTTTAGTTTATAGCTTTTCAGTTTATATAAATGAAAAAATTCTATTTGGTGACTCTATTTTAGTTTTTAGTTTGTAGTTTTTCTATTAGTTTTTAATTTTTTTTAAAATAATTTAAAGTAACTTTTGAGTTTATAGTTTTTAATTTATGGCTTTTTCTTTCATTTATACCCTCATTATTTTATAAAAATTTAATTTCCTTTATATTAATATAATTTAAATTAAAATAATTTTGTTTTAGTTGAGAGAATAAAAAAGATTAATCATTATTTTTATGGATCTTCCGTTTTGTTATTGTTATTAATGGAATTTTTTTTATTTCATTAAAATGAATTGTTTTTATTATTTTTAAATTATTATTTTAATTATTTATTACTTGAATTTTTATTATTAATATTTTCTTTTATAAACATGATAACAAATGATTCAATATATTTGTTTATTAGTAGGCATATCATGGATTTTGAGAGAGAAAAAAGAGATAAAAATATGCACTTTATTGAAATATAAGATCAAATGAAAATATTGTTATTTTAGATATTTAAATTCATTACAAAATTTATATGTAAGTGTTTAATATATTTTTGTGTTATATTTAATTTTATAGTTATATTTAAAATTTGTATTTCATTGTTAATACGTTTATTTTTGTTGAATAAAAATTAATTTGGTAAATAGGATCACTATTTTTTTAATTAATAATGTCATTTTATGTCATTTTGTATTTATCAGTTAGTGTAACCGCTAATTTACCAAACACTCAAATTAATTTATCAGATATAAGTTATCACTTATAAATTATAAGTCATCAGCTATAAATTATAAACTATAAGTCATCAGCTACTAACTACCAACTAATTTATCAGCTATCAGTTAATTTTACCAAACAGAACCTTAATATGACATCACGAATAATATGACCTAATTGAAAATTTTCATGAGTTAATAAAGCTTGGTATACATCTACATAATGGAATTTTGATGAGAATACTTAATGCTCAAGTTTGATGAATGTTGTGATGTGAATAATTGTTCACAAGGCGAAATAATAAAATATTTAGGTAAAATATTTTATTTTTTAAGAATTTAAAACTTAAAAACTTTTTTATTGATAAGTTTTTGATAAAGAAATTTGATAAGTTTTAAAAAAATAACAAAAGTGTTTCATACTGCATCCTGTTCCATAATAATTTACACAATGACCATTTCAAACAAATTAATAAATAGAAATAAATGAAAAAAAAATTAAATTATCTCTTGTCAAATATTAATAATAATGAAAATGATATTGATTAAAATGTAGAATTAAAAAAAAAAAAAGGAAATTGAAAAATATCATTCATTTTAAAACACTTTTATTTTATAAATGATCCCTAATAATCGGATAATATCGTGTAAGAATAGTTTTAAACTTTTAATCTTATTATCTAATTTAATATACTTTTATGAAATGATGATTCTCTTTATTTATCTTTCTTTCTCTCTATTATTATAATTTTAAAAGGATTTGGGACATATTTTAAATAAGTTAATATATAAAACATTATATTATTATATTTATATTACTAAAATATTGGTAAAAGAAAAAATAGAGAATAAAAAAAAAGAGTGAATCTTAAACGTTTTTGATGATATTAATATTTTTATAATTTTCTTAAATATAAATTATAATGTTAAAAAATACTTCAAAAGCATTTTGGGATTAATCTTTGAAAAAGATAAGTTGAATGAAACAATTTTTCTAAACTGAAACATAAACATGTGGATTATTAAAGCTAAAAAATATGTTTGTTGTTTTTGGTAGGACGAATATTCCTCAATCCAGCCACATCTTTGTTAGTTCCACCATTATGAGACATAATACCTCGAGTTCAAACGCACCATTTAGTCACTCAATGGTCTTCTAAAATATTCATCTGATCACTAGAGTATCATGTACCCAAATACAAGAGATCCATGCCTTAAGCATATTTAATAGCCTTCCGTCGTCTGAAAGATAGTGAGATAGTTATTCATCTTCTTTATATATATGGGATGACATCATTTCAAGTAACAAGTTTCAAATTCAATTTGAATACTCTATCATTATTCGCATACTGACTTGAACGTCAGAGTGTTAACCTTACAGGTACACCCTCGCTCCATCCTAATTCTCACATATTAAACAATTTCCCATCTCTTCACCCAGTGTTTAATCTATTTAACCTCTAAACAGGAAATGCAACGAATTAAAGATAACACTTAATCACGTTTGATTAAATCAAATTCAACACTGATAAAGAAATATCGATTCTCTAAATATTTGGTTGTCAATACTTCTAACCTTATCAATCAGAAGAAATGGATGGATCAAGAGCTACTCATTCCACTATCGCGCACTAAGTGACTGTAAGTGTAACACCAACAACCGCCAGTCAATGGAATAAAAATCCTCCTTCTTTCGAGAAAACTTCGATATTCACACTCCTTAACAATCAAATATAGTCGTTCCTCCACCGAGAGTATGAACAATCCAAATGATGTCTATTAGAGTTCCGCCTCCTATGGGATTCTCTAGGATAATCTTGGCTCTCAAGGCGTGAACGAGTTGATCAACAATATTTACAACATCATTCAGAAACAAAACTCAAAAGCGATAGAAGAAATGTTTCTTCATTTGGAAGAAAGCCTCCACAACGCTTAACCCCAGATGAATTTAGTGCAAGAAATCGTCTTTATAAGAAATCTCTCAATACAGTTGGAGTTGCCAGCAGCAAGAAAAAACAAAGTTCAAAAATCAAAGGAGAACTCTAAAGGCGAAAAATCGTCCTGCACCTAATATTCATACACAACTATCAACTAAATCGACCTAACAAATTATAAAAGTTAAGGATAATACTAATATGTAACTCAAGCAAAGAAATTAAAAATCTATCGTAGAAATAGTTTCTTGGAACACGTGCATATAATTTCTTGAATCTTAAAACATTGTTTTGTTTACCATACAATTTCTAATTCAAATTGTAGTAACCTTAATATTTCATACATTACTTATCTATTAATTCTAGATCACAATACTATACTTTATAATCTTATCAATAATTAATTATAGAGAGAAAAACAAATTGATCATAAGACAAATACTTACAGCTTATTTTTAGTCATTGATCAAAAATAATTTAAAGGCGAGAATGTAGTGTAAGTTTTATAAACTTACTTATGGAGTAAGAATATCTCCACTTATAAGTTACTTATCAAAATATTGAATATTAAGGGGAACATGAAGTTACTAATCAAAATATTAAATATTAATTGGAATATGAAATTAATGTTCAAAATATTGAATACTAAGATAACATAAAATAACTAATAAAAATATTTAATATTAACATAAACATGAAGTTACTTATCAAAATATTGAATATTAACGGAAATATGAAGTTATTGATCAAAATATTGAATAATAACGGTAACATCAATTTACTAATTAAAATATCGAATATTAACAGAAACATGACGTTATTGGTCAAACTTTTAAATAATAACGTGAACATGAAGTTACTAATTAAAATATTGAATATTAACGAACATGAAGTTACTCATCAAATATTGAATATTAACGAGAACATAAATTACTGATCAAAATATTGAATATTAACGAAAACATGAAATTATTAATCAAACTATATTGAATATTAATGAGAACATGAAATTATTAATTAAAATATTTAATATTAACGGGAATATAAAGTTATTGATCAAACTATTGAATATTAACGAAAACATAGAGTTATTGATCAAAATATTAAATAATTAGAACAATTTTACTATTGATTTAAATAATTTTGAGAATAATTTCAAAACAAAAATAATATTTATATAAAATATATATATTATTAATTCAAATTTTTATATATTAAAAGAATTATAGGCACTTTATCATCTCTTTTAAGAAGATTTCATTTTATTTTATTTTTTATATTTTGAGAACAAATAAATTGATTTTATTATATATTTTTTATTTTTATAAAAAATCATTTTTACTATAAATACGCCTCACCGACGACGGATACCCTTGTACGAGTATCATACTAATAAAAATTTAAATATAAAATTTAAATTTTTGCATTGTTTTAGTTATTTATACTAAATAAATCAAATAATAATAATAATAATAATAGTTTGTGGTTAATACTTACTTAAATAAAATGTTTTAGGGACTATCTAGTTAGAAAAAATTATGGGAAGAGGAATATTCAATAAATAAAAAAATAAAAAAATAAAAATGCCGAAAGAAACTTTCGTTTTCCCCATTCTCGCTCTAACTAGATACATGTTCCTCTCTGATCCCAAACCCTAGCCGCCGCCGCCATCACCTTCACCACTGAACTTCACCTCCTCCTTGCTCTTTGCCGTCACTGCATTGTTGAATTCGCTTTCCTCTTTCTAAGGTAACATACTTTATTTTCGTGTAGAATTTCATTTTATTATGGCTTGTGTTTTCTATATTCTTCATCAAGCTTTTGCTGTCATTTTAAGGGTTTTGAAAGAAGATTATGTTTTACTGCTAGCAAATTTTTGGGTTTGTAGTAGATTGGGTCATATTTGAATGAGTTCAATTTTTAGTTCTCATAAGAAATGTTGGTTCAATTTTGGTTTATATTTGCTGATGAACAATTAGTACAAGATGGAGGGACTATTATGTTGCTTTTTATCTGTTATGGAAATTTAGAATTAGAATTGAAATGTGCCTGCATAACCTCAGACGGAGACATTATTTTCTTAGGGAAACTGCGAATAATGTTCCACAAAACTGCTTGGATTAAACTTTCACCATTCTTTTGAAATCAATGGGCTTTTAGTATATTAGTTTCCATTTGGGGGACGTTTTACCTTGTTTTCATCTTCTTGAAACTAGAATTTGCTTGGAAGGTGACATTTAGTTGCGGCATTTTCCCATGCCAGGTAGTAATGGCCTGTAGAATTTGGGAGCTGCTGCTTTACGGTGGAAAACATTTTAGAACCAACAAATCTGCAGCTCTCTTTATGAACTCAATGTGTTATCACTCTTCACAAGATGTTTACGACATGCAATGGTATCGGAATGAGTTTCCAAAGATAATTAAGTTGACTCGATTGCTTGCGAATGTGGATATAATTAATGGAAGACTTGTTGATGTAAATAGTAATTCAACTATTTTTGATGAGGAAATCGATCATCAAATGCGTACGTTCAAGTCTCTTGTCCGAGTGTTTATTGGGTCTCCGTTTGTTCAGCATAAAATGAGATGTGTTTTAGCCCCCACCACAAATATACAACATGATACATTTATCCCTTTCAGTAAAACAACCGAAAGAGAATCTATGGTGGTTGATTTGCTGACTAAGGTGAGTAATTTTCTCAATGTTTCTGCTCAACAGAGAAAGGTGGTTCGTTTCAAAGTATGCCCACAGGTTACACAGCACCATATATGGACTGGTGCACTTAAAGAAACTCTGAATAATTTTGCAGTTGATTTGGATTCTTTGGGTTCTCAGGGTTTTGAAGAAGGTGCTATATTGGGTCAGCAAATTATTCATAGCTGCTTGAAATTTCTGACAGAAACTGCCAGTTTTTCTGATGCCGACTCATCGTCATGGATGATGTTTTCACCTACAAAAATCGTCATAGAAAAACTAAGCTAACAACACATTAAAATAGTGAAACGAAAAAACACATCAAGCATAGCATAAACTGAAAAAAAAACTCGAGCAACAAAGATAAACAAACCGAGTCAGTAACACTGATACTGGTTTTGTAGAAAACATGAGCATCTGGACTTGCAGACTTGCAGTAATGTTGAAGTTGCAGCAAGGTGATGAATTGGCGGAACCTCAAATGTGTAACGATTATTTTTGTTGTTGTTAGTTAATGGATTGGAAATGAGCTCAAATAAAAAACATAGGTAGAAAACAATATAACTCCTTTTATCCACTGAACGACATGGTATACGGTATCTTAGTATCATTGACAATAATGAAATTGCAAGAAGTTGCTTTTTGTTTTTGTTTTTGCTGTGCACTTTGTGTTTGAGTGGAGATGAGCGTGTACAAATGTACAAGGGAACATTGAGAAATATTAAGGGTAGATATTGTTGATATGGACATAATCTAAGTGGGGCATAACTTTTTGGTGATAGGATAATAAATAGGAAAACGTGGTGGGGTTTGGGGAGTATGACAAATAGAGGGGCCATTGCAGCAGAAGAAGCTATTCACCCAAACACACATTGAATCCTCTAGGTGAAAAGAAAAGTCCTTCATAGTTATTAAACAAAAAAAAGTATGACTCATTTACTGTTGATTCTAATGAGATTGTGATGATGATTGTTGCCTTGATTGAATGATGAGAAGCTGGATTTATAGAGGATGAAGTGTGTAACAGAATGGGGCTGTTTGGTCAGCTCTGTTATGGCAGTTTAACTCAGTTAGTTTTTTCAATAGAAGTTTGTTATGATGGTTAAACTCTGTTAAGAGTCGGTCTAGTTAAATGGAATTCTGTTAACATTTTGTTATGTGTGTTATGCCTTAAGAGTTTAGTTATTGGAATGACATTCTGTTAACATTCATAGGAAATAAGAGTAAAATAAGAGTTTAGTTATGTAAAATAAGAGTTCATAGATTTCTTTACTTGTTTATGATACCAACCAGTAGTATTACTAAATAATTAATTATTAGTACATGTTATAATTAATGAATAATATTGAGATCGTGGCTAAAATATCATTACTAATTTGACTGAGAGATCTCAATATTGAGTGAGTGTTAATTTAAAGTATAAAACATGCAATGCAACTAATTGGTTGTCATTACTAAATTATATACTCCAATACAACTTGCATCTTGATTTCTATTACATAACTTTGAGCTTTCTTGTGTGCTTCATTTTCTGTTTCTTTGTTTCCACAATCACTTTTCTGTTTCTTTCTCTTAGAATTCAACTTCACAATACTTGTCTCTCAGTTTCTTTGTTTCCATCAAGTAATTTCTCTCTTTCAATCAGAGATCTTGTTATCAATTTTAAATACTATATTTTATTTTATTTTTCTTGCTTACTCCAATTCTTACATTTACTTTCAGATTTTCTCTTTCACGGGAGAATATAATCTCAATTTGGTTTCTCACATATATAGAGGTAATTATATCTTTCTCCCTTCTTAAACATGTAACTTTTTTCTTAGTTGAAATTTTTCTAATTTTATTTAGATCTACAACCAAAATTTACTTTATGTTAATTGATAATTCTTTCTATAACTATAAAGGGGACAATGCATCCCTTTGCCTCAGTCCCCTTTTGGCCCTTAATCCAAGGTAAAATGGGAAATTTTTTCTGTTTGAGAGCATATGCCACCTTGAAGGGTAAAGCAACTTGGCTAGAATCGGGCCAAATAAGATGATATATGCTGCCATGAGGTAAAAAGTGAGTTCATGTGTGGTTGTAGTTTCTAAAGTAAACTTTCTGTTACTTTTCCATTTTTCATATTATTGTAGAGATTCTAAGAATTTTATAAATTTGGAAATGAAGTTCATGTTTGACTGCAACTTTCTGTTAATTATAGTAAATATGTTTATCATTTGATTTCATTTCAGTTAACCTTGGATGGGATATGGTTTAACTTTAATGTTTCATATTCATATCATGCCACTCTCTCTAGTTATATGAAATTTAAAAAAATAATTAAGAATATTAATTTTTTTTTGTGAAATTTAGTTTTTTTTATGAAATTTAAATTTTTTAATGAAATTATTTTTTCTTATGAAATTTAAATTATTTTTTTTTTGTGAAATTTCAATTTCTTAAGAAATTTTAAAAATAATTCAGAATATGAATTTTTTTTTATAATTTAAATTTTTATGAAATTAAAAATTATTTAAAATATGTTTTTATGAAATTAAAAAAAATAATTAAGAATTTTTAAATTAATTTTTTGGATGGATAGATATCCATCCATTAGAAATATGTTAATGGATGGATTGGATGGATTTTATCTTCTAATGGATGGATTGGATTGGATTTTTATTATTAGAGTTTAGTGGATTGTTATGGATTAATGGATTGTTTTGATCCATCCATTAACAATCCAATCCATATCCATCCAATCCATCCATTTTGCCACCCCTACTTGAGACCCTCTGGTGTGTCTTCTCTTTTTTTACTTTTCTGATTTTCTCTTTATTAGGTTTAATAATCAAATCATAAATTTTGAATATTTTAATTCAAATTCGTAGAGAAATGAGATTCGGAGGAGCTCTCAGGAACATTTTACGCCCTCTTTCACTCTCCTCTTCAACGCCTCTAACTTCACAAATCTCCACCACACTTCCATTTCATGCCCCTTTCCCATCTTACACCAAACCACCCCAATTCCTTCTTCCCTTTTTGAACCACTTTCACACCTTGACTGACACTCGTTTTCCCAAGAGACGACCTTCCGATAAGCCTCGTCGAAAGCGGGCTAGCTTGAGACCCTCTGGTGTGTCTTCTCTTTTTTTACTTTTCATTTCATGCTCTTTTTTTTTTTTTTTTGAATTTTTTCACACTATTTAGTTTCTGATATTGCTCAGGGCCTTATGCTTGGGTTGAACACACAACTGGTGAAACCATACATCCCAATAATCCTAATGAAGGGAGTGTCAAGAGGAGGAATGAGAAGAAACGCATGAGGCAGCGCCGTGCCTTTATACTGGTACTCTCTCCCTTTACCTGTTATTACACACTCAATTTTTGACTGTTTTTGAGGTACCATATCAGTATGTAGTCAATATCCTGGCATCTTGTTGCAAATAATTGACTGTCATGTGTCAATTATATAGCAGAGATGGTTTATTTCGTACAACTTCGCAATTTGCTAAAGCTAAATGGAATTGGTTATGACCATTCATCTGTCAGCTGTTTGTTATCTTAGCTATGTGTTAGAGAGACTGGAGTAAATTTCTTTTACAACCTAACCAAGTGCATACTATTTTATTTTTTAACTAAAAATTTCTGTGGTATTAGTCTAAAATCCCGTATAGAAGAATTTGAACTTTGGTTTATATCTGCCAAAAGGCCTTTTGAAAAAAATAATAATGATAATGTTCTCTCATAGTCTCACCTAATATTTTTATGTTATCTGCAAAATCTTTTATATGTAGGAGGAAAAGAAGAAAAGGAAAGCTCAGATGCAAGAGGCTAAGCGGAGGAAAAACATTAAGAAGGTAGAGCGTAAAATGGCTGCTGTTGAAAGGGAAAGAGAGTGGGCAGTAAGACTAGTCGAATTGAAGCGCCTTGAGGAAGAGAAGAAAAAGTCTATGGCTTAAATTTGTTTAGGACCTCATCTGCAATTGGTAATACTGGTCAAGTTTTTGGGCCTTTTAATAATTTGAACCCGCTACAATACTGTATCTTCAATTGGTTTATGTTGTATAATGATTGAGTGACTGCTTATTTTAAGCAATTCTTTGCACACACTAGCAAGTGTAAACCTCCTCCTTGCTATTTTTGGTTCCTCATTACTCTGCACGGGTATTAAGACTGTCTGTAGTAGCAACATATGTCGGTTTAGATCTTTCTATATGCACGGCGAGCTTATATCTTCCCTATACATGCCCCATTTAAAATTTAAAATTTCAAAATCAATATTGATTTTATGTCATGTTACTGTTTTGTGTAAGATGTGTAATACAAGGGTTTGAAGTGATCTTATGGGTCTAAATTTATAATATAAGTTGTGGGGAAGAAATATGTGAAATTGGAGGAGAGGGAGAATGTGAAAATGGGTTAAGATAAGGTTAATAAATGTCGAGTGAATGGTGAAGTTGGGAAGTGGAGTCTAGAGAAGGGTTAAAAATTGGGCATGGTAGATCCAGTTAAGAAATTGCACTTAGTAATTGAGTAACTAGGTATTTAAGCCTTGAAATTGTAAAAGGCTGGTCAATCATATCTCTCAAATTTGTGAAGCATCCATTTAGTCCCTTAAATTGAAAAATATCAATTACTACTATATTGGTTTTTTCAAATTCTGCACCACAATTGTAAAGGTTTTATAATTGTTTTGATGCAGCTTAACTAAGTTTATGTCTTTTATTAAGTTTTGAATTATTTTATGGGGGAGTCTAACTCAAACCTTCCAAAAACAAACAAAAACAAAAAAAAACCTATTTGTGAGGATTGTAGTTGAGAATTTCTTCCACTTACAAATTTTTGTTTGTATCATAGGAATGGAACGAAATCTATTTTAATTATGCATGTATGAAGACATGACAACAAAATCTAAATCCGCGGGTATCGGACCGAACCCACCTTGAGTTTGACGGGAAAATTCTGTTTTGAATTTGACGGAAAAATTCCGTTTTGACTGAGTTTAAGTATGGGATTGGGTTTTCTCCAATTTTAAAATATGGATATTAGGCCGGTAATGGATACACTAGTACGCATCTCGAATCCACCTTTTGATAATTTGGAATATATTGTTTTAAAAATTCATAATATTAATGGTTTGATTAGTAATTTATATTACGCATCTCGAATCCATCTTTTGATAATTTGGAATATATTGTTTTAAAAATTCATAATATTAATGGTTTGATTAGTAATTTATATTTTGGTTGATACTTTATTGTTTAAATATTTGAAATGTATGTTAGAATTTTGTCATAATTATTTAATTTATTTATTTTAATGTTTGTTAGAGTTTGACAAACATTTTGGGATTGGTAAATTGATTATTTTAATCTATAAAATTGATTATGAAGTATGAC
Organism: Lathyrus aphaca; assembly: GCA_963966055.1. Taxonomy (NCBI): domain Eukaryota; kingdom Viridiplantae; phylum Streptophyta; class Magnoliopsida; order Fabales; family Fabaceae; genus Lathyrus; species Lathyrus aphaca. Next base: position 540,078,384 of record OZ014524.1, read on the forward strand.
ATGGGACGTGGATATATTTTGCTTGATACAGGGTTAAATTGGCATGTTGATTTGGTGAATTCTGGTAATTAAAATAATTTTCTAGCCTTTTGAATGTTTGTTGATTGCACATTATTTTCTATTTTGTGACAAATCCATAGACGAGGCATTTCACAGTTTTTTTCCTTTTTAGTTACTGTTGGGTGATTGCTTTAAAAGATTTTAAGGAAGAGCTGTGTAACGTGCTCAATGTTCTGTGCATATTATATTTTAGCTTGTAAAAGGATCTCTGAAAGGATTCTTGTTTCTATAAGCCATATAGTATATAGTGTTGTCAAATAGCTGCCATGACGGCGGCATGGTGGATATACGGAAGTTTTTGGACTCGCCGCAATGGTAAATATCGGCCAATGTTGCAGCTTTTTTCTCCATAATCCGTTACAATGGTGCCGCAAAGCGGCTACAATGGCGGGATTTTGGCTTTCCGCGATGGACCACCATCCCCCATCGACCACACTAATAGTACTAATTAATCCATTGAGCAAAAGGGCCGGAAGAAGCACTTCTCGTGTCTTTGTAATCAGTGTTATCAAATTGAGGCGCTATGGCGGATATACATGGCGGTTTTTGGGCTTGCCGCAATGGTAAATATTGGCCGTATTGCGAGGTTTTCCGCCGCAATGGTGCCACATAGAGACTGGGATGGCGGGATTTTGGCTGTCCGCCATAGACCACCATCGAAAACACTGTCTGTAATAGCAGATTTATCACATCTGTTACATAAAAAAAACTTGTATGCAGCCATACATATTGAAAATAAAATAGAATATTTATTTTCTAAACTAAACACATGCTTTTGTTGATATGTCAACATGGTCACTTAAGCTTTTGTTTTAAAAAAAGTTGACATTGGAAATCAATATTAGCTGAGATGGATCAAATTTGAGTTTGAGGTGAATCATATATGAACAATTGATACTCATTTTAGTTCGTCTCTTTTATACAGGCAAATATGGCAACCTAGAAGCTTTTTTGGGGTAGAGGATTTCGTCGATGATGACAACAGCCGACCTTATACATACCAAAAAGGGAAGAAGTCAAAGAATCCAAACAAACACATATCATTCAAACAAAGAACAGTTGCATACATGGAGCCTTTTACACTTGACGTGTTTATCTCAAAACGTTTTGTATCTGCTTCACTCACTCATAGAGTAACAAGCAAACAGGTTGCAGTTGCAGGTACCAACTCCAAGGACATTAAAGCTGTTCTTAGATCTCGATCAGACATACCAGCGTGCATAGCAATTGGTCGGATTTTAGCTGAACGAGCAGTGGAAGCTGATGTTTACTCTGCTTCGTATACTCCAAGGGAACGAGACAAGTTTGAAGGGAAAATCAGAGCTGTTGTTCAATCACTCATTGATAATGGGATTGATCTCAAGGTTTATCTTGACTGAGTCTCGCACAATCTTTTAAAGCAAACACTACCAGCCAGTTAAGTTATTTAGATTCTGGTGTGTTTCATTTATGTCCATGTAGCTTGATCATTATAAATTGATATATCACAACATATGCAAATTTTCAAATGTAATTTTCCATAGTTCCCTGTGATACACTCCACTTAATATTTGGACTTATGGATTTGTGGTAGTCATAATTTTCATTTTAGTCGGTGAAATCTTTTGTATTAATCTCAAAAGTATACATGGTGGCTTCAAAATTTGAGTCTGAGACTGATGCAGGTTGAAATGTTTTGCAAGAAGAGCAGGTGTAACACCAAGTTTATTAAATATAGTTCACTTATATCTCTACGTGATTGCATTTCAGTAGTTATTAAGATTCTTGGTAGATTGAAATACAAATAAAAAATAATACTTTCAAAGTTATTAAGCACCATCTTCTTAACTCGACTTATAAAAAAAAATTACTAAACAGATTTTTTGATAATTTTATATTATTATATTTTGATAGTAGTTTATTTTTTATTTAATATTTTTTTGTCTCATTAAATTCGTGGCTCATTTTAATCTTTAATTTTAAAAAGTTCCATCTTAATTCTTTAACTCTTAAAATATCATGTGATCTTTTCATTTAATTAACGACAAAATAAAATTTTTGTATTCTTGTATTTAACACAATTTTTTTATTTTATGTATATATTTTATCGAGTGGTTTTTTTTATAAAATCAAATAATTTTTTTTCACTTACTATATACTGGAAAATTTTCAATTTTCAAAATTATGTGGCCGGAAATTCCACAATTTTTAGAATTTTGTGTAAATCTCTAAAATTTCACAACTTTTGATAAATTTTGTTGTAATTCTCGAAAGTTTCACAACTATCAGTAAAAATTACATGTCTCCATCGAAAATTTAAAAAGTTTTATATATACCAAAAAATAAATTCCAAATTGACAGTACTTTTGACTTTGTTGAGGTAAAAAAGAATGTAACTTACGGAAATTTCCGATAAATATTTAAAATTTCAGATAAAATGAGACATTTTTTAAAAATTCTGGTATTTGATAAAACGTATATAACATTAAGAGTACTCTAAATATAGGGTGTCGGTACAACTGGAGAGTGACAAATTAAATGCTCTCTCCAAATTAAATGCTCATTTATATTTATGTTGTGTCTTATTTAGAGTTTTGTGGTGTAATTTTAATTCTTTTTATCATCTTCCATATACTATCTTATATCTTATATCTTATGTTGGAGTGATTTATTTTGATAAGTAGTATATTTCTTATTTTGATATTTTAAAGAAATAAAAATAAATTATAAATACAATGATTGATTAACAACATTCATTTTTGTGATAAAATAAGTTATAAAAAATTTATATTTAAATTACAAAATGTGTTTTATATATATTTTAAAGATATATTTATACTATAAATAATATTTTTTATTTTTTCTTAAAAATTTGCTTAAAAAAACACCATTCCATATTGTAAACACGTTAACAAAAAGCGAATTAACTACTGTCAGCCGTATTCATCTTCACGCCGTCATCTTGTTTCAGGTTGCCGCCGTCTTGTTTCAGGTAGCCGTCGATCCGCAAAGATACCATCGTCGAGGTATTTAGCCTCTCTATGTTTAATTGGATTTTACAATTTAAAGCTTTTCCACTTCTACTTCTGAATTTCTGTGCAATGTTATTTCAGTTTCAGTTTCAGGTTCAGATCTAGTGCAGACTGAAAAATAGATGCATTAGTAGCATGTTATGGTAATGGATCTTCTGATTCTGATTCAGACTCTGAATCTTCCCCTTTAAATCCATCTTCAGCTTATTCAGAAGGACGTACACCGTTGCCACCCCGAGCAACTAAAGTATGTGTCCAACCCTTGCCACCACCTCCAATTGAACTCCTTCATCCTCCAAATTTTCTCGGTATGCTCGGTTTTAAATTGTTTTCCTTACTTGTTACAATTAGTAGAAAATAGAATTAAAATATGTTCCTTGTCTATATAGCACGACACTTGTGATTACGTTTAATTTATTCATTTTTTGAAATTATTACCTGTATCGCGATGTCAGTGTCGGGGTTGTATTTGGGGTGTCCGTGCTTTATAGTTCTTTGTTGATAGGTTTAGATTATTAATTAGATAATAATATTGTACTTGACAATCTATAGTTGCATAGGGCTGACTGAGGTTTAGGGCTTGTGGTGTGTTGAGAGTTCACCCACGTAAAGGTAGCGGAGAGATACTATGTATGTTTTCGAGAGAATTTTGTTGTCCTCCTTCCCATTTTGGAAGCGAGGTATATATAGGAGACTCCTTGGTGGAGGTGTTTTTTCCCCTTCACTTTACTGATTTTGCGTATGCCAAGTATCCCATCAGTTGAATCACGAGAGAAATGTGGTTCGGATTGGAGGGTATAGGGTGACTTGTCATGCAGTTTGGACAACTTGTGACCCAATGTTGGGTGCTCGCCTTGTATTTATGTGTCTTTTTAGACTATTCCTTTCAGGGCCCGGTAAAATGATCACGTTCAAACTCTTATTTCTTATATTTGAATTTTTGTTTTTGTTTTTGCAAAGAATCTTATTTATGTGGTAGTTGCATATGATTAGTGCCTCTTGACGATGAATATTTGTTTTTGTGATGGTGAAGGGCCTCAGGATATGCAGATACATCAGACAAATAAAGTTAGGAGCTTCCCTCATGTTGATGGTAACTATGCCTTACATGTATATATACCAAGTAAGTTAATGCTGTCTTAGTGTTTGAAAACACTTTTCTGTTCTATCGTTGATTTAATTTATCATGCATTATTTCTCTATTGATTGCATATGATTATGCCATGCATTAAGATTTACCCGAGTATTGGAAGACCTATATGTCATCAGTATGTAACTTAGTTAGGAAATTGTCCGTTTCGTTTGTCTTAAATATACGAGTTGAAATTATTAATTATCACCAGCTGTTTCTTTCTTGGTGACATGAATGTTCAATTATCATTTATAAGTAGGTTCGGGTAATCCCAAGTTGGCCTGCAATTGTTATTTGGAATTATACGTTCCTGTTAAGACATTTATTGCACGTTTTAGTTCACATTTGTTAGATAAATGTGGGTTTTATTTGGAAGTGTTCAAGCTTTAAAGTGCTGTGACTTTAGACTCAGACTGCAATTGTTCTGTTTCAGTTAATATTTCATCTCCATCGAAAAAAGAACTAGCTGCTTTCTTGAAGAAAATCTCATCTCAAGAACCAAGTCTTCATGTTGTTGATGTTGATGTCCCACTTAACATCCTCTGCAAAAACGATGAGAAACTCGAACAAGTTGCTTTAGGAAGAGAGTTTCACATAAGTTTGGGAAGAACTGTTCCAATACGAGGACATCAGATTGACTCCGTTGTCTCCATGTTAAGACAGAAGCTTCAAACTCAACAACAGTCAGTTTTTTTCTTCTTATTTATTCAGTTATGAAAAGTGGAACAAAATATTCTTATTAACCACTTACCTGATTGTTACTTTAACTTGTCATTTCAAAGCAGTTATTGGATTGATTTTCACAACTGGGAGGTTTTTGTTAATGATGATCGCACACGCACCTTCCTTTCAGTAGAAGTTGTTCACAGCGGGCTTGTAGAGGTATGCATCATAGTCCTTTCTCTTCCAATTTATCACTCCAGTTAAGTTTTTGTTTGTTATTCTTGTGAATTAGTTCTCTCTTTCAATTGATTTCAGATACGGAAGCAAATTGAAGCAGTCAATGCAATTTACAGGCTTCATAATCTACCTGAATTTTACGAGGTCAGTTTTTGTAAACCACAACTACGCTTTGAATATCATTGAATGACTAAACTATTAGTGCTTCATAATCTATCAATTTTTTCACTAGTACTTAAAACTTGAAGCTTCTGTACAGGATCCGCGTCCTCACATATCCTTAGCATGGTCACTGGGCGATACTGCCGATTCCCTAAAGAAAGTTGTGGGTGAGGAAATGAAGAAATGTGTTACCGGAAAATCTTTGAAGAAGTGTGTTTTTACATGTCAATTCAAAGGTATCGAGTGTAAGATTGGTAATAAAACATACACTATGTAAAATTTCAGATAGATAATAATGTGAATGGTTTATGTAAAGAATATCAAACTCAAGTTTGAGTTAGATGAATTTGACATGTAAACTCGACTGTTGAGTTCAGTAATGCTTTTAGTCTCGGTTCAGTTCTGGATTTTTCTTCCATGGCGGTTCTGTCAAATTACTCAGGTTGCTGGTTCGAGGTGATTGACTCCTTTCATTTTGTGGGGGAGATTCGCTTCGGTCAGGTTGAGAGGCTGATATTCTTCTGATTTTTCTTGAGGTCATCTGGTGTAGCAATCTAATAGAGTTTTCTCAAATGGTAGTCGCGGTGCTGCGCTCAGTTGTTGGCTGTCCTTCAATTGTGAAGCTGTCCAGCTGTTCAGAGCGCTTGGAGGGGTTATGCGGTCAATTTCAGTAAGTTTCAGCCATCACGCGATACTCGTGTCCGATCCATTCATTATCTCATCCTGTGAAGTCCAGTTGCGTGTGGTTCTGCCGGAGGATTCAGCGTCATTGAAAGTTGTTATCGTTACTGAGGGTGCAGGTAGCTTTGGAGCGGTATCGCAGCAGGTTGTCCTTGCAGGTTGTCCTTCGGATTGGCTGGAGTGTGTTGTTTTGGCACTTGTATCCTTAGCTTAGAAAATATTCACACTAATTCTAGTTAGAATTACTTACATTAGTCCTAGTTTAGGAAAATATACATGCATTAGCTTAGTTAAAAAAATATTATTTATTAGCTTAGTTAGAAATTTATTAATTTTGCTTGGAAAATTAATACACTAGCTTAGGTAGAAAATAATTCACCTTAGTCTTTAATTAGCAAATTTAGTTAGGATTAGTTTTAGGCTTAACTTTCTTTTAAGTATTCTAATTCGTTCACATCCATTCTTGATTACACTTGGTGCATATCATAATTGTTAATATGTTTGATTTTCACGATGGCCTCATTGATTTTAGGGCATGGTTAACTCTTATGTGTTTGTATGATGTTTTTCTCATACTTTTATGGTGTATGATGATTCATCCCCCCATTGTGGGTAATATGTCCTCGTTCACATGAGCATGTAATAGTTTATACTTTTCTTTTCTTTGTTGCTTACTTTACATGTTAATAAGATAAAATCAAAACTATAAAAATAATCTTTTCAAAGGATAAAAATACATTTGATCCAATGACAAGTGCTTTTTAAAATCAAATTCAATGTAATGCAACGTGGATACTTGATCCAACATCAAATATATCCTCCCTCACACTATTACAAGTCTCATCTTCCATTCAATCATCACTCTTTCCTATTCACGTCTTTCATTTCAAAGTGCAAACACTTGATCCAATGCCAAGTTATTTTTCAAACTATTTTCATAATAAATCAGAAAAAAAGGGGTGGGGTGTACGTACTTGTGCACACCATTTCTCAAGTACTTGGGTTGTTGGCCTTGATTGACTTATGACCCGTTCTTGTCTTCCATTAAAAACACTTATAATAAAACGAATTTAATTCAGTTCTCTTAGGGAAAAAAAGAGTGATTAAGATACCATTGTCCCATCAACTCCTGAGTATCTGATTGTAGGTCGTACTTAGCTTGTGGTTAAGATACTTGTCGCCCTCTAAGTACCAACGATTCAATTCAGTTCACAAATTTCATAAGCGGTCTCTAAAAGTTAATCAAAACAATCAAACACATTCTTCCGCCCTAGGACAACATTCAAACCTCTCACTCTTCAACACATCAACAAATGCTCCCCACTTTGGACAAAACAACCTTATTTGGTATCCATACCTTCATTGGATTAAACACCTTATAGTCAAGCACTCATTTCTGAATTAATACTCTTTCTTGCATTGCCCCATGAAGTTTCACACTATGGCAAACCTCATGCATTGTCATGTGGAGCCTCATGCTCTAGCAAATATTTTTCTTCCCTTGTGTGCCCTTTGGAGCTTCATGCTCTGACAACTTTTTCTCTTTCTTTTGTCCCGTGGAGTTTCATACTCTGGCAAACCTCACACATTGTCCTGTGGAGCCTCATGCTCTAAAAAACTTCATGCATTTTCCTTTGGAGTTTCATACTCTGTAAAACCTTCATATCTTTCCTTGTGGAGTCTCATGCTCTGGCAACCCCCTTTGTAGGTCTTGATCCTTGGATCTATGCTAAATCCTACTTCTTTGCATTAGCCACATTCTTTGGTTCCGATACACATACTTTATGGATCCAACAACACAATGTTGAGCCAAATATACTTTCACAATATCCTTCACAACTCATTTCCAAACAACTTTCTATTGTTTTTTTTGCACCGTGGAGTATCACACTTTGGCAATCATTCTTTCTTTCCTTTTTTCCATATAGAATTTCATACTCTAGCAATATTTCTTCCTTTCTTTTTTTCACCGTGGAGTTTCATAATCTGGAAATCTTATTTTCCTATCTGTTCCTCTTGCCCTATGGAGTTTCATACTCTGGCAATTCTCCTCTTTCCTTTTTGCTCTGTGGAGCCTCATGCTCTGGCAAATTTCTCTCTTCCTTTTTTCCTTAGTTCCATGAACTATAGAGCTCTGACTTCCTCATTGCATCACGAGGATACATAAGCACAAGATTGCGAGATATTGGCAAGCAACCTTCCTTCACTTTCACCCCTAGTTCTCTGAACTACGAAGCTCTGATTTCCTCATTGCACTATGAGGATACGTAGGCACGAGGGCCCCAATCCTCCACGAGCACCATAATTATTATACATTTTCCCCTTTCGCAAGTAACCTTTAGATAATAACACTCATCCGAGCAAAGAACAAGCAAAATAGTTTTCTCCGAGTATGACAAGTGTGAGTGATGCTAATACATACATTCCCCTAGCATAACTGACTCCCTAATCGATTTTTCTTTCCCTCAGGTTTTATCGATATTTTCCCTTTCCTTTTGGAATAAATAAAGTTCGATGGTGACTCTGTTGTATCATTGAGCGTGCGATGCGCTCGGGTATTTTTTTTCGTGCCGCGACAAGTATGTGGTGCATAACTATAATGATTTATACCACTTACATTAAATTTATCTTACCTTAACTGAAATCGTGTTACGACTCTTAAGTCCACCAAAGTGCGTGTGTCTAATAATGCTTGTATATATTGTTTAAAAATTCTTCAAGCTTATGGTAAAACGACTTTTGCAAGTTGATTAAGTGTACATTTCATATGAATGAATTGGTGGGGAGAGATAAAAAAATTGAATAGATATAAAGCATGATTAAATTACTTTAAGTTATCCAGCCTAATGTATGAGAATAAAAGTGGAGATAGAACAAGAACATTGAAGTACTTTGATAAGTAGTGTCAACTTAGAAACTACCATCAAAATAGATAAAATCCTTACTTTTGCTAAATATAACTTGTCACAAATTTTCCTTGAGAAAAACGAAAGGCTCAATTTTGGAGTTGTGATAATAACCCATCACACTATGCTTTTAGTACTTAAATGCGTTGTATGTTTGGAAATTTTACTATTAATGCATTTCTTTTTTTGTAGATTTTAATAAAGATTTTAAAATACTAAATTATGTTGAAATCATCTTAACCAGATAACTTCCTAGTATTTTACTATGAAAGTTACAGTGATGACGTAAACAAAGGAATCGAAAATGAAAAACATAATAAAATCAAAGAAAAGTATAGAAGAAAATCATCAGCGACACACCATTACGAGAAAACAAAGGCTACCATTAAGGGATCAATCCTAATAGTTGTAAGTCATTATATTTTTTCATATTGCTAAAACCATGAATCCTTAAGGATGAACGTTTAGTCCTCTTAGATTAGGTTATTTATAGATGATTCTATTGGACATATAACTTCACACACAATAGGCGGTGAATGATGGGTTTGAAAAACAATAGTTTAAAACAAAAGTATTTTCATGTCAAATTTCAAAAACAATTTTGAGAAAATGTATAGTAGCAGAAAAATAATGAAAAGAAAAAAATGTTGAAAAAAAGGGAAGAGAGAGAATAGTAGAATTTATAGAGGTTTGATCTAAATGAATGACCTAATTCATTCCTCGACAATTGCTTAAAGGTTCGATCCTATAATGCTTATGAGCTTTTAGTAGGATGAGTTAACAAACCCCCAAATATAAGGAAAATGAATTTTCATGTTAATTTCCAGCCAATCAAATAACAACATACTGAAGCGATTAGTCTTCTTTCCAAACACGAATAATGATTGCATGAGTTAGCCTCCAATCTTAAACCCTTTGAGATTTTGTAAAAATTAATCTCAAACCAATAAAGAGTTTTTAAGTGGTTATCCTACAAATCGAACTGGAGTTTTACACGGGCTTACCACAAACCAAATCGATATTTAACACCAAGCTGATCTTGAACAAAACTAGGCTTTTACACAGGTTGAACACACAAAAAAATTGAGATTTTACATCAGTCTTATCTCGAACCAAATTGCTTTTTTACATGGGTTGAACTCACGAAAAAAACTGACGACTCAATACTTAATCCCCTAATCAAGATTTTAATGGGTTTATCTTTGAACTTAAATAAACACTCCCTTAAGAAGAATTATTCAACCAAGATAAAATAGTTCTTGGTTAATTTACAATATAAACCTTTCCAAAACAAAATTACTCACTTAAACACTAGAATTTTCTCTAAGTGCTATGTCTAAATTATAGTGAGAGAAAGTAAAAAATACTTTTAGAGAGACAATGAAAAGAGTGGATAGCTCACAATTTTGGATATGAAAGAATGAAGGGAACAACCTCTATTTATAGGCTAGATATTGACACTAAAAAGGAAAAGATCCATGGGCCAATTTAATGCCTTAATCGATTGGGACCTTAAGCCAATCAATTGGATGACTAAAATAATTGATTAAAAATTCCCACTTGGAAGGTTTTTAAAGATAGTCATTTCCCTTCATTAAGATGTTGTCACAAACAATTATGGAGAATATTTTCATTAACCCCTCGATTGGTGAAATTTTGTGATCAGGTATGAGATGTCGAATGAGATGTTCCAACACTTGACAAATTTAACCAAAACTTAAAGTGCAAGAAAATTAAACAACACAGTAGTTTGTTAACCCAGTTCAGTGTATAACCACACTTACATCTGGAGGCTACCAAGCCAGGAGGAAATCCACTATAAGTAATATTAATTCTAGACTTAAACCACCCAGTTTAATCTTTCACTTAATATCTACCCAATGCAATTTCTACCTAATACACAACTTAGATATGAGTACCAACTCACTCCCCCTCAATCACACAGTGATCTGGTTTACAAGTTTAATAAAATTGAAGTCATACTTCAAACAAAATAGCTTGATCTTACTTCACAGTTTCAATCAAGACACAAATACACTTTTGCTTAAAAGCTCATAAAGTGGTACAATAAAAAAAACCTGCTATTAAAACACACAACACCCTATTTTGTCTTCTGAAATTCGTACTCAATTCTGTGAGTTTCTGTTGATTAAATAGGTGTTTGTATTTTGGGCTTTCTGTAGGTTAATCCAGTCCTAAAACGCATGCAGCTTCCACCTTGAATTAGGGTTTGTTACTTCCTAGATTCTAGGTGATTTAGTTCTTCTGATTATGCTGAAGTCTCATAACAATACTCCCTACAGATGCGCCTTATTCTGTTTTTGTCCATCCATAATTAATTCCAGATAACTTTCCTTAAATTACTCAGATACGTTAGTCATTAATTAATTCTGGTAGCAGGTTTGAGATGTCACAACATCTGTTGGGACATCCTGAAAAACTGAACTTAAATCATTAACACAATGTCCCAACATCTGGTGTGACATCCTGAATTAAGTTCTTATACTCTGTTTGATAATGTCCCAACATCTGATAGGACATTCTGAACTGAATTCAACATTTCTTGTTGGTCAAAAATTCTGCTAATTCTAAACATCTACAAACTCCCCCTTTGGCTAATTTTTGGCTAACATATTTTCTGGTTATCAGCGTGCAGCAGAAGTTCTTTTATTAGAGTATAGCTTTCCTTTTCTGTTGAGTCATGTGTGAGTTTACTCCCCCTCAAACATACATGTATTCAGATTTGTTGCAACAGAAATTTTCATTAAAACACATTGATTCAGTTCAGAAGCAAACAGAAGTTTTTCATTAATAGCTAAACAGCATCATACATTGTTGTTGTTGTTCTCCCCCTTGTTAGACATAAAATTGGGGCCAAAGATACTAAGTCAAAATTACAATGCAACAGTCATTACATTTTTCCTCACATACAGTTTTTCACTCAGACTCCTCATAGTCAGTTTCTTCATCTTCCTTAGTCTCCTCATCAGAAGTAGCAGCTTTCTGAGCACTTTCTTCAATCTCCAGCCTTTGGATAATCTCCTCAAGCTTCTGCTTCCTTGCATCCAGTTCTTTGCAAGTGCTCTTCAGTTCAGCAATCAATGCAGCTTTGGAGATTGGAGACTTTGCCTTTGAAGGACCAGCAGATGTCCCAGAGGGTGCTTCAACATCAGCTGCATGATGACTCAGAAACAACTTGTAGTGGAAGGCCAGAGGGCTTTCTCTTTTGCACATTGTGTCCTTCTCAGTGAGGATGCCAGGATACTGACTCAGCATTATTCCACACAGCAGGGAAGGAAAGGCAATTGGCAGCTTAGTTGCAGATGATCCAGCATGCTTCAAAGTCTGATCAAATATATAAGCTCCATAATCCAGCTTTGTTTGAGTGTCTAAAACAAATATGAACCTGCCCAATCCAGTTGATATTGAGGATGTATGATTGGTAGGTACCCAGTTTGCTGTACCAATCCTATTCAGCATGACATATTTCCTTGTCAGCATGCTAACTGAGAGCTTTCCTTTAACTGACAAAGCCTTGACCTGATTAGCAGTGATAACCTTGCAAACCTGGTTATCAGTCTTTCCTAATTCATTTGGGCCATCAGATTCTCTTCCAAGGTAGTGGTTGATAACCCTAGGAGAGAATTCTACACACCTTCCTCTTACATAAACTTTCCTAAAGTTAGCAGACTTACCATTAGCACAATCTTCTTGGAGGTTGACTATGAATTCCTTGACCAGCAGCTCATAGCAAGGAGAGAAGTTGGAGACAGTTTTGAAGAGGCCAGCAGAAGAGATGAGATCAATTAACTCTGTGCACTCAAGTGCATTACTGCTCAGCTCTCTTTCAAGTGCTACCCTTCTTTGATAAACAAACTTCCATCTATTCACACTTGAAACATGATGAAAGGAGATGTTGTCCAAGGGAGCTTCTGGAACAGCAGTTGATGACCTTGAGGGTGCTGGTTTCTTCTTTGGAGGAGATGTTGGGACATCTTCTTCAACATCTGAATCTGGAGGAGTGACAACTTTCCTCTTTTGTGTTTGCACCTTGCTCCATTGTTTTGTAGGACCAAAGACAACTTTAGCTTTGTCCTTCTTTGGTGTAGCTTGCTTCTTCTCAGGAATTGCATGTCCTGCATTCATCTTTTCTTTCCTAGTCCTAAGCCTTTTGGCTATGCTAGGGTTTACAGAAGCAATGATTTCTGTATCAGAATCATGCTCTAGGTTCACAACATGAGGAGGTTGAGCAGTCTCCTCTTCAGCTGGTTGATCAACAGAGATTTGCTCTTTAGTGGAGGCCTTGTGCTGGTCCTCAGATGCTTCTTCATCACTATCAGTGGAGACCTTTTTCTGGTCCTCAGATGTTTCAACAGCAGCATCAGATGAGGCCTTTTGCTGGTCCTCAGATGTTTCAACATCTATTGGGACATCCTGTTGAGCAGGAATGTCTTTTTCAGCCTGAGTTTATTGATCTTCTTGTGGAGCTGGCATGGTGTTCAGAGGGATAGAAATGCCACTTACCACTCTTTGCTCAGATAGGATCTTGTTTACCAACTCCTTTATGGTATCATCCACGTATTCAGAAGCTTTTTGAGGGATGTTTGCTGGTGAAGGAATGCCTTTGGACTTGCTGAAAACTTGATCTTTTGTTCTTTTTGGAGTTCTTGGCTTTTTAGCAAGAGGAACACTTCCTCTGATATCGTCCATTGGAGTTGAATCCATGGGTACTACAGAAATGGGGGTTGCATGCACCACATCTTCCTTGTTGAGGATTTCTTCAGGAATGTTAGGGTTTTGAGACATTTTCGAAGGAGGTGGATGAAGAGTTTTAGGTTTGATGAGTTCTGAAAAACAGTTAGAGAATGCAATTCGTTTTTGAGAGTATGATGAGAAGATGGATAGCTGAAAGCTAGCTGATATTTTATAAGTAGCCGTTACATTGAGAATTTTTAGGAGTGGAATACCCAAGGTGCTTGACCAGACTGGTGTTGTCATCTGGTGATCATGCCACACAATGTCATATGACATGTTGGCACATCTCCATAACTGCTAAATTTCACATAAACAGATTCTCAATTTACCCCTTAGGTTTTCAAATTGAGTAGCATCCAAGGCTTTGGTAAATATATCAGCCAACTGCAGATTTGTAGCTACATGTTCCAGTGAAATCACTTTCTCTTCTACAAGATCTCTGATGAAATGATGTCTGATATCAATATGCTTGGTCCTGCTATGTTGGATAGGATTCTTTGATATGTTAATAGCACTTAAGTTGTCACAGTATAATGTCATGACATCTTGTGGGACATTGTACTCAGTGAGCATTTGCTTCATCCAAACCAACTGAGAACAACTGCTTCCAGCTGCAATATATTCAGCTTCAGCAGTAGATAAGGATACACAATTTTGTTTCTTACTGAACCAAGAAATCAAATTGTTTCCTAGAAAGAAGCATCCTCCTGAAGTGCTTTTTCTGTCATCAGCACTTCCAGCCCAATCAGCATCACAGAAGCCAGTGAGAATTGGTTTGCATCCATGAAAGTACATTATGCCATAGTCACAAGTACCATTAACATATTTCAGAATTCTCTTGACTTGATTAAGATGGCTAACTTTTGGATCAGCTTGATATCTTGCACATACACCTACTGCAAATGCTATGTCTGGTCTGCTAGCAGTCAGATATAACAAGCTTCCAATCATACTTCTGTATAGGCTTTGATCTACATTCTCACCCTTGTCATCTTTAGTTAGCTTTAAATGTGTGGGGGCAGGAGTTCTCTTATGAGTAGCACTGTCCATCCCAAATTTCTTGACTATGTTCTTAGCATACTTGCTTTGGGAAATGAACAAGGAGTCCTCCATTTGCTTTATTTGCAGTCCAAGAAAGTAAGTTAATTCTCCTACTAGGCTCATTTCAAATTCAGATTCCATCTGGTTGACAAAATGTTTGACCATCTTGTCTGACATCCCACCAAAGACAATGTCATCTACATATATTTGAGCAATCATGACATTTCCTTCTTCATCTTTAACAAACGAGGTTTTTTCAATTCCACCTTTCCTGTACCCTTGCTTGATAAGAAAAGTAGTCGGCCTTTCATACCATGCTCTTGGAGCTTGCTTCAGACCATAAAGAGCCTTCTTTAGTTTGTATACATGATTTGGACAGCTTGGATCAACAAATCCTTTAGGCTGTTCTACATATACTTCTTCATTAAGATAACCATTTAAAAAGGCACTTTTCACATCCATTTGAAATAGCTTGAACTTTAAGATACAAGCAATTCCCAAAAGTAGTCTGATTGATTCAAGCCTTGCTACTGGTGCAAAGGTTTCATCAAAATCTACTCCTTCAATTTGTGTGTATCCTTGAGCTACAAGTCTAGCTTTGTTCTTTGTAACAACTCCTTGCTCATTTGACTTGTTCTTATACACCCATTTAGTTCCAATCACATTTATGTCATCAGGTCTAGGAACAATGTTCCACACTTCATTCCTTGTGAATTGACCTAATTCCTCTTGCATAGCACAAATCCAGTATTCATCAGTAAGAGCTTCCTTGATGTTTTTAGGTTCTATTTTAGAAGCAAAACAGGAACCTGAAATCACTTCTCTTGATCTAGTGCTTACACCTCTGTTGGGATCACCAATTATCAAATCTTTGGGATGATCCTTCTGGATTCTGATGGAGGGAGGTTTGCTGGATTGTTCTGTCCTTGCATCAGTTTGAGTGAAGTCAGAATGATCACTCTTTTCTTCAGCTTCAGTCTTGATATCAGCAGATGTTCCAACATCTTCTGGGACATCTGTAGGAGAATCATCAATTATCACATTTATGGACTCCATGATAACCTTGGTTCTAGAATTAAATACTCTATATGCTCTGCTATTTATAGAGTATCCAAGAAAAATCCCTTCATCACTTTTAGGATCCATTTTTCTTCTTTGCTCCCTATCTGCCAGAATATAACAGTTACTTCCAAACACATGGAAGTACTTAACTGTGGGTTTTCTGCCCTTCCATACTTCATAGATTATGGACAAAGTTCCTTTCCTTAGAGTAACTCTGTTATGGATGTAACAAGCTGTGTTCATAGCTTCAGCCCAGAAGTACAAAGGTAACTTTTTAGCATGGATCATAGCTCTTGCTGATTCTTGATTAGTTCTATTCTTCCTCTCAACAATCCCATTCTGTTGAGGAGTGATTGGTGAAGAATATTCATGATTGATTCCTTTTGAAGAACAGAAATCTAAGAATTTTTGGTTCTCAAATTCTTTTCCATGATCACTTCTTGTTCTGATCACACAGCTGGCTTTTTCCCTTTGTATTCTTTGGCATAAGTCTTTGAATACATCAAATACATTAGACTTTTCTTTGATGAAATTTATCCATGTATACCTTGAAAAGTCATCAACCACCACATAGGCATACCTTTTACCACCAAGGCTCTCAACCTGCATAGGTCCCATAAGATCCATATGTAATAGTTCCAAAACTTTGGAAGTTGTCAGATGTTGAAGCTTTGGATGGGACATCTTGGTTTGCTTGCCTATTTGACATTCACCACATATTTTGCCATCATCAATCTTCAGTTTAGGAATACCTCTCACAACATCCATAGATATGATTTTCTTTATGCCTCTGAAATGAAGATGACCTAGTGTTTGGTGCCATAGTTTCACTTCTTCTTCTTTAGCTAAAGAGCAAGTTGAAGTGAGACTGAAGTCTTGAGGTTCCCACATGTAACAGTTGTCTTTAGATCTGGCTCCTCTCATGACAACCTTTTGTTCTTTGTTAGACACTATGCATTCAGTTTTGGTAAAGTTTACACTGTACCCTTGATCACATAATTGACTTATGCTGATCAGGTTAGCAGTTAAACCTTTAACTAGCAGCACATCATCAAGTCTTGGTACATCTGGACAGTCCAAGGTCCCAACTCCCTTGATTTCTCCTTTAGCTCCATCTCCAAAGGTTACATATCTGGATGAATGTGACTTTAAGTCTACTAGCAGATTCTTCAATCCAGTCATGTGTCTTGAACATCCACTGTCAAAGTACCAGTCTTCTTTAGCTGATACTCTTAGTGATGTATGTGCTATATATGCAACACCTTTCTTTGACCATTTGAGTTGAGATTTCTTTTGATACCTCTGCCCTGTGTATTGTTCATCAGTAGAGCTCCAAGGTTGTTTGTTGATCTTGTTCTTGGGTATGTAGCTTTGATCAGCATGAAGACTAGCTTTTGGTCTCCATACCTTCTTGATGACCTCTGTCTTCTGCTTAGGATGTTGCTGATCTCTTTGATGTCTATGCAGCACTTTCTTGGTAACTTCTATCTTCTTCTTAGGAGGTTGTTGATACATCTGATTTGGATATCCATGCAACTTATAACAATGAGGTTTGATATGTCCAAATCTTCCACAATGATGACATCTCCATCTTTGATACTTCTTCTTCATTCTGTTCTTTTCAGAATGTTGAGACATCTGTTGGAACATTATGTTTGACTTTGTGTTCTTTTCATGATGTTGAAGCATCTGTTGAGACATCTTATTTGACTGTATGGACTTTGAAGTACTTTTGCTAGAGCTAGCTTCATCCTTATGAACTTTGTTAAATCCCAGTCCACTTTTATCCCCTGAATGCTTATTATTGTTGAGAATAACATCCAGTGTGCTTGAGCTACTGTTCAGCATGCTAACAGATTTGGACATATGTTCCAACTTGGAGTTGAGAAGACTTACTTCACTTTTTAAGGTGTCAATGATCTCTAGATCACTTGCTTTTTCATCCTTTAGTGCCTCATTCTGCTTCTTTGGCTTTATAATCTCACTGCATATTTCATTGCTTCTTTTGAATAGTTCTTTGTATGCTTGCTCAAGTTCTTCAAAAGTAAGCTCCCCATCACTGGATTCACTTTCAGATTCACATAATCCAGCTAGAGCAGTGATATGCTTAGCTGATTCTTCTTCTGAATCACCTCCTGAGTCTTCATCAGACCAGGTTACAGAGAGTCCTTTCTTTTGCCTTTTTAAGTAGGTAGGACATTCATTCCTAATGTGTCCATATCCTTCACATCCATGGCATTTAATTCCTTTTTCTTGACTTGTCTTTTCTTCATAATTTGACATTCTATTAGCATCATAAGGTCTTTTGTTCTCAGAAGAGTTTGTGTATCTTCCACTGGGTTTGGATTTGCCTTCCATCTTTATGAGAATCTTTTTGAATTGTCTTCCAAGCATATCAATGTTGTCTGATAAGCTTTCACCAGTTTCTGATTCATCATTTTCTTCTTCTTCATCAGTATTTGTCACCAAGGCTATGCTTTTGTTCTTCTTTACATTTGTGTCATTCATTCCCATCTCAAATGTTTGAAGGGAACCAATGAGCTCTTCAACTTTCATTGTGCATATGTCTTGAGCTTCTTCTATTGCTGTGACTTTCATGTCAAATCTTTTTGGCAAAGATCTGAGAATCTTTCTTACAAGCTTTTCATCAGTCATCTTTTCTCCCAAGGCTCCAGAAGTATTGGCTATTTCTAAGATGTTCATGTGGAATTCATGAATTGTCTCATCTTCCTTCATTCTCAAGTTTTCAAACTTGGTGGTGAGAAGTTGAAGTCTTGACATCTTTACCTTTGATGTTCCTTCATGAGTTGTTTTGAGAGTGTCCCAAACATCTTTGGCCAGCTCACAGTGATGCACAAGTCTAAAGATATTCCTATCAATGCCATTGAATAAAGCATTTAAGGCCTTGGAGTTGCCTAGTGCTGAATCTTCTTCCTCCTTACTCCATTCTTCTTCAGGTTTCAACACTTTTGCTCCATCTTTGGTGTCTTGGACAGGATGTTCCCATCCAATATTGACTGCTCTCCAGGCCCTGTTGTCAAGTGATCTTAAGAATGCAATCATTCTTGGCTTCCAGTAGTCATAATTAGATCCATCCAGTATAGGTGGTCTATTTACTGATCCTATATCTCTGTCCATGTTTCCAGAATTTGTATTCCCTAGATCTCACCCAGTATAAACAGGCAGGGTGCCTGCTCTGATGCCAATTGAAATTATGTGATCAGGTATGAGATGTCGAATGAGATGTTCCAACACTTGACAAATTTAACCAAAACTTAAAGTGCAAGAAAATTAAACAACACAGTAGTTTGTTAACCCATTTCAGTGTATAACCACACTTACATCTGAAGGCTACCAAGCCAGGAGGAAATCCACTATAAGTAATATTAATTCTAGACTTAAACCACCCAGTTTAATCTTTCACTTAATATCTACCCAATGCAATTTCTACCTAAGACACAACTTAGATATGAGTACCAACTCACTCCCCCTCAATCACACAGTGATCTGGTTTACAAGTTTAATAAAATTGAAGTCATACTTCAAACAAAATAGCTTGATCTTACTTCACAGTTTCAATCAAGACACAAATACACTTTTGCTTAAAAGCTCATAAAGTGGTACAATAAAAACAACCTGCTATTAAAACACACAACACCCTATTTTGTCTTCTGAAATTCGTACTCAATTCTGTGAGTTTCTGTTGATTAAATAGGTGTTTGTATTTTGGGCTTTCTGTAGGTTAATCCAGTCCTAAAACGCATGCAGCTTCCACCTTGAATTAGGGTTTGTTACTTCCTAGATTCTAGGTGATTTAGTTCTTCTGATTATGCTGAAGTCTCATAACAATACTCCCTACAGATGCGCCTTATTCTGTTTTCGTCCATCCATAATTAATTCCAGATAACTTTCCTTAAATTACTCAGATCAGTTAGTCATTAATTAATTCTGGTAGCAGGTTTGAGATGTCACAACATCTGTTGGGACATCCTGAAAAACTGAACTTAAATCATTAACACAATGTCCCAACATCTGGTGTGACATCCTGAATTAAGTTCTTATACTCTGTTTGATAATGTCCCAACATCTGATAGGACATTCTGAACTGAATTCAACATTTCTTGTTGGTCAAAAATTCTGCCAATTCTAAACATCTACAATTGGAAATATGCTCCAAACAATTGGATAGTTTAAAAAACTTGTTTGAATGGTTCTGATAGTTCCTGATTCATTTGCCCAGGCTTCAAAGTAATTTTATGTTTTTTCCTTGAGAAATAAAGGCTTTTAAAAAAGGTTTTAGTGTGTGTGTGGTTTAGCCATAATAGTTTACAAAAATGTCATTGTGCTTTTAAAAACATTGATCACTCAGACGCGACTGGACGAGCTTTCACACTTCCTCTCTTTCATATTCTGAATCTTCAAGACTTTGCCGAATATGCCAATCGTGTGAGCACTTGCTTGAGTATTATTGAGATGAGGCTTGAAATATATTCAATTTGAATTCTATCATCATAGGATAAAGATCATTAAAACCTAGCGAATCAGGTTGATTCATAGCAAGAGTTTTAAATTATCTTGTGTATCATTAATTGTTTGACATACTTGTTTATCTTTAAGGTTAAATGAAAAGTTTCATCTTCAAAAGTTGTAAATAATGAAACTAAGTTTTAATCATCAAAATCAAACCATGGTAGGTATGAGTTGCTTAGGTTTGATCACTTCTTGATTGAACTTGCAAACGCATAGTTCCATATTCTCCCACTTTTTTAAGATGGCAATGCATCTCTCAGGGAGGTGATAAAAGAAACAATAGTTTGATAAATGTCAAGTGTTTAAACTCTCCATCAAATGAGTAGAGAGTATGATCTACTTCCACTGAGAGTATATTTATCCCCTTTTGTCATAATAAAAAAGGTGGGTAAAAGTTGTAAGTCAGAAATTTAGATATGCAAAAACATAGTCGCATAATCATTTAGAAAAAGAAAACAACATTTTATTCAATTTAAGGAAATTTAAGTACAATAAAGGAATAGAAAAATTAACAACAACAATAAATAGGAAAATAACTAATTCATCTCACCATCATCATCATCATCCTCATTCTACACAATTGGAGATATGAAAGGTGATTTCTCCAATTTTAGATGAGTTTGCTAAGCTTTGAATGCATTGACTTCTGGTCTTCACGAATGTATTGAGGATGCTTGAAGAGGGTGGGTAATTGTTTGCTTGTTGTTGTCTTGCTTTTAATGGTGCTTTTAGAGGTATAACAATGATTTCCCTTTCTTGCATGACATTCCTCAGTTGACCAAAAATGCTTTTCCCTATTTATGAGTGTTTAATCTTTGATTCCTCTTCATCCAAGTTGAAGATGGAATACTCCGAGATTTTCATGATTAATTCACCATATGCTAAAATTGTGTTTTTCTATTTTCTATACAATATATGATAGAACATAACATCAACCCAATTTTTCTCAACTCAATTTTCCAAATCCCAAACCAGAGGAATATCCAAATTGTGAATGGTACTCGAGTTGCTTCTCCTTGGAAAGAAAACAAGATTCATCGTGTAATGAATCATCCGACTATTTGGATGATAAATTCCAATAGTGACCTGAGTAGGAATACCAATGGATAGTTTAATGGAGTGCTTCTTAACTTTGGAGTTAAGAACAACACTGGAGTATGAGAGATTTTCATGGAATAATCTCACCAATTCGGGAAATCTTTCTTGAGGCACTTTGAAGTTGAAATTCCTCAAAGTAGCGAGAGGTGTATACTTCTCTTTTGGAATAATATCGATGGAAAGTATTTTTTCTCTTATAAAGAGAAATTTTCTGAGAAGTATGATGGAGAAGCTTAAAATGAACAAGCTCTTTTTTGTGCCATTTGGAGGTGATGATGATAGGATGAAAAACTTAAAGACTACTAATGCAATGCACACTTGAGAGGTGGGATGAGATAAGAAAAAGGAGGAAAATTTACCTCTATATATAGTTATTATCCAACCAAATTAGTAAATCTTACAGTCGATTGGAAGCCTTATATTCTGGTGGTTAGCCATTGGTAATAGATGTTGCATTTACTCTTCAACATCCTAATTGTTTCTTTGTGCGCCAATTTTTTTTTTTGGAATTTTGAGAGCATCCAATCAATTGGTTATACATTTTTTTCATTATTTTTTTTTGTGATTTTGGACCTTATGCTGGATTTGTCTATGTTTTTCTCACTTTCTGAACCCTTGGCCAACAACTTATTTACACTTATTTCTGTAAGACACTTAAGAACTCGTCTATTTAGTCAACAAAAATATTTTAAATGATGAATAAGAAATTAAATGTACTACTTTAAAGGATCAATCATAGTTTTTCGATCATTAAAAATTCAAAATAGTGCACTACAAATATTATCAAGTAACCTTGATAAAACTTCCCCCCTTACGAGGAAAACATAATGTGGCATGTCCTTCTCGATGGATCGTTAGATATGAGAGTTGGTAAAAATATAATACTTATATGTCCACCACAAACTTATCTTTTCAACATACTACGGGGTTATCTGATCAACATAGTTCAGAGATATTGAGACAAATATAAAGGCTTATTAGAGGTAAATGACACTAGATAATGTCATGCTAGATATCTATTCCTGGTGGATCTATACGAAAATAACATGGTTCAACATATGGATGGTGATGGGGATGATGTACAAGTTGTATATCTTTGAACATGTACATTGAGGTCATACATCATGGTTTTTATCAGCATATTTATGGATAAATGTTCCATTTGAATATTATTCAGATAATATTATAAGGTTATGAATTTCATGATATTTATAGCAATGAAGACAAAGAAAAAGTAATCTCCAAGAGGTTTTGGATTTTCTAACATTTGTAATGAGATTCGGGTTTGGACAAAGGAATCTAAGTATATTCAAAGGAAGATTGCTAGGGATTCAATCTTGGAATGATTGAAGATATGTGTGAAGGTGTATTTGTTAAGATCGTGAGTTGTGAGTAGTTGAAGGAAAATCAAGAAAAATAAGTGTTTGTATTAGTAGTAATTTCTAATATTTTAGATTTGATATGTGATTATCATGTGTAGAAAAGGATACTGTATAAAAATTCAAAGTGGAATACAATTACAATTTTTGATGGCTTTCCATTAGAGAGTAGATTAAATGTAAGAAAGTACGACACATTGTTCCACTATAAATATTGATTTATAATCTTTATTAATCTCTTTATTAATCTATCTATTTACTTTTTCTTATATTTCCATGCTTTAGGTTTTTTATTTATTTTTAGTATTGTGCATGTTGTTGGGTTTAATTTCCAATTAATAGTGATTTAATGTTTAAGCTTAGGTTTGTATTAGATCTCATCTCGTGAATAAATTGTGTTGTTGATTGTGCTAGAAAATTGTAATCTTAGATTGTTCTTCTAATTCATCAAATTTACATTCAAATATCACAGTTTGAATCTTCTCTCTCATGTTGTGTTTTAGTGAAATCCATCATCTCTTTGCATTCCTTTATATCCTTCAAACATTGATGTAAATTGTATAATCTCTTTAAATTTATGATGTCAAACTTTGATTTAAAAAAATTAATAAAGGAAAGGTCGATTTAATCACCCTCTTTTTGGCCATTCATACCCATATATATTTAACCAAACACATGTTTTGTCTCCTCGATTCATCTTCTTCTTATTTAGACCTTATCAAACCCTCCTCCATATATCCCTTACCCGCGGCCAATTTTTCCTCGTATTTTATGTAATTCTCAGTCTTTAAAGTAAGCTTTTGATTTTTAAGGCACCAATCTTGATACTCTTCATGAATTTAGACCTCAATTAGAGGTTAGGTGAGTTAAGGTGTTTCATCGCCCTCTCCTAAGAACAATGTCACTTTTTCCTCTATCGGTGGTTGTGGTTTGTCGTTTAGTGGATGGATAAAATGTTTTCAATTGTTGGTGGAGGTTTGTCATTTGTTAGCTATGAGTGTGATTTATCTTCATGACCTTGCTAGTAATGGATCATGAACATTTGAAGTTATGTGTTTTAATTTTTACTCGTATTTCCAATATAAAGTTTAAGTCAACGGTTGAATGGTGATGATCCTTCCTACAAATTTGCGTCAATGATCTTTCTTGAAAAGAGTCATTCACGTAGTTATGAAGTTGGTTAGATTTAAGAGAGTAATGTAGTTTTCCAAATTATGGCAAGTCATTTTGTAATGAGTGGTACATGCAAGCATTGTGACACCCAAATTATTTTTTATTGGATGCAAGACAATTTTTTTATGTAAATATATGTGTACCTTTATTTGACGTTTAACTGTTCCTTTTATAAGAGGTTTTTATAGTTTGTGGAAGCCTAGACCTTCCGATGCATGATCATTATCCAAATAGACATGTGTCAGAGTATACTTTGTTCTTTTATCTAACAACCCGTGTTTAATCAATTTCCTATATCAGTTGTTTTTCTATGGCTGGTCCATGCTTGTTCCCACCATCTTAGAAACTTCTTTGGGTATGTAGTTGTTCATAGGGCATCTTCGTCTTATGTCACTTTTCTGACTTCATAGGGGTATATCAATTGAGAGGACTATTGGAATTGCTTATTCGGTAATGAGTCATGCGTTCTTCTTGCAAATAAGTATGCCAGATACACAACCGAACCTTGAGTATTGCCTCAGCCCAGGAAAGAACACCTTCTATAAATAATTTTAGTCAATCCTTGAGTTTTGAACTTTTTTTTATCTGTTTCATTCTTTAATTTCCTTTTTTTCTAGCTTAAAATTCTTCTTACAAAAATGTCCATTTTATCGCATTGTTTTTATTTAATTCCTAAGATAGTAATCACGCTTATGGTGATGTTCGAAGCTCTTTTGGTGAATCCTCTATTTTCTCTATTTTAGATTTTACCTAGTTTTGCATTTCTTTTGGTTTATTTTCAGAATTTTTTTTTTACTTTTATGTTGATGTTGACGTGGTACTCAACAACACTAAATTTGTAACAATTTTTGTTATTCTACTAATTAAAGTATTTGATTCATGAGATGTTATTGTTCTTATAACATTTTTCTATATTTATACTACTAATGATAAACACAGGTTGATAGTGAAATAAATCAGGTACCAAAATGCAAATGCTTAAGATCCATGGATGACAAATAAAGATGAAACTCTATCTCAAAATCTATCAGTTTTCATACCTAAACAAGTGAAGTTTGAGCCACATAATCAATTTTCAACTACTTTTTGTTTGATTTAGGTGTATCTATGTTATAGAAAAGTTTTCAAGAACTTGATTTATTTCTCTATAGATTATATTTTTGTTATATAGACATTGGGACACTATTTTATCAAAGCTTAGAATTGTTGGACATATAACTCCATACATAAGACAATGAGGGTGAAATGTGGAGGTAAAAACATTGAATTAAAAAAACCTCATTTGAAAATTCATAATTTTGAAAACATTTGTAAAAATAAAAAGTAAATTAGGAAGCAAAAATGAGATAGATGGAAAAATAAAACAAAGAAAATAACTGTAAAGTAAAATATAAGAGAGAAACCAAAGATTTATGCATATTCAGTTAATTAATTTGACCTATTATTGTCCCAAAGAAATCTTCTATAGAGTATCTAATAAATGGAGAGCTATTAGAAGAATGTTCCCACGAACCTCCTTTTACAAGGATAAACAGTTTAAAAGCTAACTTCAAACCAAACAACGGATAAAGTATATTCTACAAACCAAATAGAGATTTTGCATGTGTTGATCTCAAACTATGATGGGGTTTTACACTTGCTATCTTCCAAATTGAAATGAATTTTTATATTTGATATCCTTTAAGTCGAATCAGAGTTTTAACATGGCTGGCCTCCGAACTAAGATGAGATTTTAAACATCCTAGTCTCAAACCAATAGAGCTTTTACACCAGACTGAACTCAAGAACTAAAAATGATTTTTTACATTTGGCTAATTTCAAACCATATTTTTTTTCCACTGTGCTAAGCTCAAGAACCGTTATGGATACTTTACTAGATGATATTCACGAACCAAAAGAGATTTTTTCTTCTAGGTGGAAATCACAAAACAGACAAAGACTTTCTAAGATAATCCCCCAAACCAAACAAGAGCTTTTACTAGTTTAACTCACAACCAAACAACTTCTTATATAAGATAACTTTACTCAAGAGATAATATACTCTAGATAAATTACAATTAATCTCTCACCAAAAACAATGACCCTCCTTAGAAACAATAACACTTTCAAAACACTAAGGAAAAATATATGTGAATGTGACCAAACTTAACCATATTGAACTTCATTTTTGATAAGATATGTCTCATTTTCTCATCCTTGATAATATTTCTTTTAATATAAAAATAAAATAAAAAAGATCATGTACAAACCGTATTATTAACTTATCATTATCCTTTATTCTACTAAATTGATTGTAATTTTTAAATGATATAATTAATCATCAAGTTCCTTAACTTAACTTAATTAATGTTTTGTTTTAATTTCTTAACTAAAAAATATTACAAGTTAGTCTTTTAACTTCACTTATGCTATATTATTTGATCCCTTCCGTCAATTTATGACAAAAAAGACGTTAAGTTTTGGTGATGTGACGTGACAGTAAGACCATTGATACACATTTGAATCATCATATATTGTTAAAAATTGATATACTATTCTACTGTGAAAGTTTTGTTTTTGGGGAACACTGGAAATTACAACCGTGTATCAATTTTCAACTACATAATGTGACTCAGATTTATATCAATAACTTTTTTGTCATGTTATGTCACGTCACAACAACTTAATATTTATTTTTCTAGAATTTGACAGATTGAATGGATAACATAAATAATGTTAAGAAACTAACTTATAAGGTTTTTTAGTCAAGACATTAAAATGAAACATTAAATTAAATTAAAAGATTAAAATATATTAAACTTTTTTAAATTAATTATATGATATGACATTGATGATTTTTTATATTTTTTTATTAAAAGAGTAAGTCCATAACCATTAAACTCTAATGAAAACAAATTTATGCATTTGTTCATAGGTTTGTACAATAATTTTGTACTATATCAATGGTCTATTTGGTAAAACCGGTTTATGAGCTTATGTCAGCTTATAATTTATAAATTTATATAATATGTTAGATCTGTTTGGTTACGATCTCTTGATCACGAGCTTATAGTTTACTTTATTAGCTAATAACTTATTTTTCAGACATTATTTCAAATAGCGTTTTACCTTATAACTTTTTTTTTATTCTTATTATTTTAATAAAAATCACTTTTATCATCTATAATTTATTTTAATTTTAAATAAAATAATTATATATTAAATATTTTTTACATTTATAAGTTAATTGAACCGCTAATTTTACTAAATACTTCAATTAATTTATTAACTATCAGTCTCAACTATCAAGTATAAACTATAAGCAATCCGTCATAAGTCATCAACAATAAATTATAAATTATCAACTAATTTATCAGTCTATTCTTATTTTTATCAAACAGACCCTAAAAAGTAAGTACAATAATAGTTACAAATTTTAATTTGTGTAATACCGAAATGCTGTATATATTATTATTATTAGGAAAAATACCCAAAATAGTCTTTTAACTCCATCACTGGGTCCAATATGGTCCCTTATCTCTAAAAAGTGACAAGAAGGTCCTTTAATTTGTTAAATTGTACCAAATAGATCCTTTTCGTCCACCACCCCAAACACACGTTAACTTTTCTATACGTGACAGCTGACATGGCTTCATCTTCCTCATTTAAACTGAGCTTCTTCATCCCCAAATAGTTTCATGATTTTCTCGGGTTCTGCGAAAATTTCTCTTCATCCATCCCCAAATTGATTCAAGAAATAGTAAAATCATATAGTCACGAAGATGAAATCCAGTGGGTCGACGCCAACGCCAGTAATGAAAGCAAAACACGGTTATGGTGGGTGTTCTTCGAAGGAAGGATCGAATGTCAACACAAGCACAACTTGGAAACCTATATGTCACTGTGGGGATTTAGCTGTTCTTCGTATGGCCACAACATTCAAGAACTATGAGAAACATTTTTGGGGATGTCCTAATTTTAAGGTATGTCATATGTATGTTTGTTTAAAATCTATAGTTGTATTTGTGTTTTAAAATGGTTGATGTTGAAGATGGTATTTTGTAGGGATCAAGAAATGTTGGTTGTGGGTACTTTGGATGGTATTTTGAAGAGGTTGGAGATGAGAATGAGCAATATTTGATGGATAGAATTGAGAAGCTCTCAAAGTCAATGGCAAAGGCTCAAGTGACTATTGAAGAATATGGGAAACAAATAAGTAAAATGGAAAATGACATGAAGAAGCTCCTGAAGTTGATAAAATTCTGAAAATTGATTTTGTTCATAGGCCTTGTTGTAGTTGTTTTTAGAATGCTTTAGGATGTTGTTGAATCAATTTGTTCTCATTGTTTTTAGAATGCTTTAGGATGTAGTTGTTGTTGAATCAATTTGTTGTCAATGTAGTTGACAATACCAATTAGACATTTGTAATGGATTATTTGTGATCAATGGTAGTTGCTATTGTTATGTTGACAGTACCATAATGTTAGTATT
This sequence comes from Lathyrus aphaca, assembly GCA_963966055.1. Taxonomy (NCBI): domain Eukaryota; kingdom Viridiplantae; phylum Streptophyta; class Magnoliopsida; order Fabales; family Fabaceae; genus Lathyrus; species Lathyrus aphaca. The sequence goes on from OZ014524.1 coordinate 540,106,744, forward strand.
TGTTATCAGCTAAACATAATTGACATAATTGCTAAACATGATTGAAATAATTGCTAATCAGAATTGACAAAACATAATTGTTACATTGACAGAACCAAACATAATTGACATAATTGCTTATCATAATTGACAAAACAGAATTCTTACATTGACAAAACCATAATGTTAGCAATACCATAGTCTAATACAACAACAGAATTCTTACATTGACAAAACACATAACATTGACAAAATTGTATTAACATTGACATAGTCTAATACAACTAAACAAAATACAGTAGTCCACCCAAAATGCATCTTCCTAAAGTTTCCAAGTCTTGGTTGATCTCTTTGTTGGTGTACTTCTCCTTGTTGTTGGGCCTACAGCAGTCTTGGCTGCACTCATCCTGGTGGTTGGGCCTGGGGGCATGAAAGGCTTAGTTGGCCTTCTGAAAGATAGCTTGTTTGGCCTTCCTTGATCTTGCTTGGTTTTCCTTGAATTATGTTGAGGTTGAACTTGTTATGGCTGCTGAGACTGTGATGGCTGCTTCGATTGTGATGGCTGCTGAGACTGTGATGCTTGCTGAGACTGTGATGGCTGCTGAGATTGTGCAGCATGCTGAGGATGTGAAGCATGCTGAGATTGTGATGGTTACTGAATAGATGCTTCGGATGGCTGGCCTTGTGATACCTGCTGACTGGTGTGGTCCTTGCAGGTCAGTTTATTATGACCTGCCTTTTTGCACCTGTTACACCTAACATTAAATCCAGTCTTTCTCATCTTTTTGTCTGAACCATCAATCTCACATTGCTCTAAATTTCTTCTTTTCTTTGGCCTTTCAGGCATCTTCCTATACTTAGGAGGATGTACATCTGGATATTCAGTTCTGGCCCACAAATTAGAACCATTAACTGGAAAAATCACAAATTCATAGACCTCCATGTATCTCTCCTTTCTATAATATTCTGGAATGTAGTCAGTAATGTTGTAGTTTCTACTCTTCATAGCTGACAAGGCATGCACACAAGGTAGCCCTGTCAGCTCCCATCTTCTACATGAACATCTTTACTCCTTAAGGTTTATAGTGAATTTGTCTGCTTGGTTTTCTAGATGCCTCACCTCAAAAATATGTTCAGAAGCCATCCTATAAGCACAAAACAGAATTGAATTCACTAATAATCCACTATAAGCATAAAACAGAATTGAATTCATATACCAATTCATATAAGCAACAAAACAGAATTGAATTCCTTCATTAATATACTATAAGCACAAAACATAATTGAATTCATATACCAATTACTAATAATCTACTATAAGCAACAAAACAAAATTGAATTCCTTCATTAATCTACTATAAGCACAAAACAATTGATATACCTGACAATCCAAAGGTTGGTGTAAGAGCTTGTTTTTTCAACTTTCTTTCTTATGTTTGGTAGGACTTCCCCATCAGCTAGATTCTGATACCTCATCCTATTTGTTGCCCATCTCTCCATCATATATATCCTTATTTCTTCCACCATAGTAATTAGTGGTTTAGCTCTTGAATCCAGAATAACACTATTGAATGCCTCAGACATATTGTTGAGGACTGCATCACATTTGTTATGAGTCTTGAAATATGATCTGCTCCAATATCTTGGTGGAGTGCTGATCATGTGCTTGTATGCTTCCACATTGATATCCTTCATCCCTTTCATCTCTCTTTCCCAAGCTTGGTAATATGTGGACTTTGCGGCTTTCCAGATAATTTCCATGAGTTTCTTGCTTGGATATCTTTTTCTGAAATTATTATAAAGATGTCTGACACAAAATCTTTGCTCAACTCCAGGTAGCAACTCATCCATGGCAGGTAATAAACCCTTAGTGCAACAAAAATAACATAAGTTAGTACAAATAACATAAGTACCTATAAGTGAACATAACTTAGAAAATATAACTTAGACCATATTTACATTTTGTTGCTCTTATGGCCTTTTGCTTGCTAACACCTACATTCCATTTTTTTGTGCCTTTTCCTTTATGTCCCTAAGCTTCAATCTTGGATTGGATTTCAGTGAATTTTGTAGCCTCTTACTTAACCATTTTGTACTCATCAGCTTTACATTGTACTCTCTACTACAACTATGGTTGTCTATGATCTTCCTTAGTTGCCAAGAATCCTCATTAGGTAACTTTGCACAGTAGGCTTCCCAATCACATCCTTCCTTGCATCTAACCCTCACCCTTACCTTGTCATTCTTAATGTACCTAAGACCCCTGCCATATTGCACAACATATGATGCTATAGCTTCTTTGAAATCAGCCTTGGTTGTGAAATACATCCCAACCTCCCATTTGAATTTCAAAATGTCTCTCTGTAATTTAAAAATAGGGTACTTTTTCCTAACAACATCACTAGTATCATCACTTTCACACCCACTTTGTAAATCATCACTTTCATTATTGAAATTCTGTGATCAGGTATGAGATGTCAAATGAGATGTTTAAACACTTGACAACTTAACCAAAACTTAAAGTGCAGGAAAATTAAACAACACAGTAATTTGTTAACCCAGTTCAGTGTATAACCACACTTACATCTGGAGGCTACCAAGCCAGGAGGAAATCCACTATAAGTAATATTAATTCTAGACTTAAACTACCCAGTTTAATCTTTCACTTAATATCTACCCAATGCAATTTCTACCTAAGACACAACTTAGATATGAGTACCAACTCACTCCCCCTCAATCACACAGTGATCTTGTTTACAAGTTTAATAAAATTGAAGTCATACTTCAAACAAAAACAGCTTGATCTTACTTCACAGTTTCAATCAAGACACAAATACACTTTTGCTTAAAAGCTCATAAAGTGGTACAATAAAAACAACCTGCTATTAAAACACAAAACACCCTATTTTGTCTTCTGAAATTCGTACTCTATTCTGAGAGTTTCTGTTGCTTAAATAGGTGTTTGGATTTTGGGCTTTCTGTAGGTTAATCTAGTCCTAAAACGCATGCTGCCTCCACCTTGAATTAGGGTTTGTTACTTCCTAGATTCTAGGTGATTCAGTTCTTCTGATTATGCTGAAGACATATAACAACACTCCCTACAGATGCACCTTATTCTGTTTTGTCCATCCATAATTAATTCCAGATAACTTTCCTTAATTTACTCAGTTCTGTTAGTCATTAATTAATTCTGGTAGCAGGTTTGAGATGTCACAACATTTGTTGGGACATCCTGAAAAACTGAACTTAAATCATTAACACAATGTCCCAACATCTGGTGTGACATCCTGAATTAAGTTCATATACTTATACTCTGTTTGATAATGTCCCAACATCTGATAGGACATCCTGAACTGAATTCAACATTTCTTGTTGGTCAAAAATTCTGCCAATTCTAAACATCTACAAACTCCCCCTTTGGCTAATTTTTGGCTAACATATTTTTCTGGTTATCAGAGTGCAGCAGAAGTTCTTTTATCAGAGTATAGCAGTTCTTTTCTGTTGAGTCATGTGTGAGTTTACTCCCCCTCAAACATACAAGTATTCAGTCTTGTTGCAACAGAAATTTTTCATTAACATCACAGATTTAGTTCAGAAGCAAACAGAGGTTTTTCATTAATAACCAAACAGCATTATACATTGTTGTTGTTGTTCTTGTTCTCCCCCTTGTTAGACATAAATTTGGGGCCAAAGCTACTAAGTTAAAATTACAATGCAGAAGCTGTCATTACATAATCCTCACATACAAATTTCACTCAGACTCCTCATAGTCAGTTTCTTCCTCTTCCTCAGTTTCCTCATCAGAAGTAGTAGCTTTCTGAGCACTTTCTTCAATCTCCAGCCTTTGGATAATATCCTCAAGCTTCTGCTTCCTTGCATCCAGTTCTTTGCAAGTGCTCTTCATTTCAGCAATCAATGCAGCTTTGGAGATTGGAGACTTTGCCTTTGAAGGACCAGCAGATGTCCCAGAGGGAGCTTCAACATCAGCTGCATGATGACTCAGGAACAGCTTGTAGTGGAAGGCCAGAGGGCCCTCTCTTTTGCAAATTGTGTCCTTCTCAGTGAGGATACCAGGATACTGACTCAACATTATTCCACACAGCAAGGAAGGGAAGGCAATTGGCAGCTTTGTTGCAGATGATCCAGAATGCTTCAATGTCTGATCAAAGATATAAGCTCCATAATCCAGCTTTGTTTGGGTGCCCACAGCATATATGAACCTGCCCAATCCAGTTGATATTGAGGATGTATGGTTGGTAGGGACCCAGTTTGCTGTGCCAATTCTATTCAGCATGGCATACTTCCTTGTCAGCATGCTAACTGAGAGCTTCCCTTTAACTGGCCAAGCCTTGACCTGATTAGCAGTGATAACCTTGCAAACCTGGTTATCAGTCTTCCCTAACTCATTTGGACCATCAGATTCTCTTCCAAGGTAGTGGTTGATAATCCTAGGAGAGAATTCTACACACCTTCCTCTTACATATACTTTTCTAAAGTCAGCAGACTTACCATTAGCACAGTCTTCTTGGAGGTTGACTATGAATTCCTTGACAAGCAGCTCATAGCAAGGAGAGAAATTGGAGACAGTTTTGAAAAGGCCAGCAGAAGAAATGAGATCAATTAACTCTGTGCACTCAAGTGAATTACTGCTCAGCTCTCTTTCAAGTGCTACCCTTCTTTGATAAACAAACTTCCATCTATTCACACTTGAAACATGATGAAAGGAGATGTTGTCCAAAGGAGCTTCTGGAACAACAGTTGATGACCTTGAGGGTGCTGATTTCTTCTTTGGAGGAGATGTTGGGACATCTTCTTCAACATCTGAATCTGGAGGAGTGACAGTTTTCCTCTTTTGTGTTTGCACCTTGCTCCATTGTTTTGTAGGACCAAAGACAACTTTAGCTTTGTCCTTCTTTGGTGTAGCTTGCTTCTTCTCAGGAATTGCATGTCCTGCATTCATCTTTTCTTTCCTAGTCCTAAGCCTTTTGGCTATGCTAGGGTTTACAGAAGCAATGATTTTTGTATCAGAATCATGCTCTAGGTTCACAACAGGAGGAGGTTGAGCAGTCTCCTCTTCAGCTGGTGGATCAACAGAGATTTGCTCTTCAGTGGAGGCCTTGTGCTGGTCCTCAGATGCTTCTTCATCACTATCAGTGGAGGCCTTTTCTGGTCCTCAGATGTATCATCAGCAGTATCAGATGAGACCTTTTGCTGGTCTTCAGATGGTTCAACATCTATTGGGACATCCTGTTGAGCAGGAGTGTCCTTTTCAGCCTGAGTTTGTTGATCTTCTTGTGGAGCTGGCATGGTGTTCAGAGGGATAGATATGCCACTTACCACTCTTTGCTCAGATAGGATCCTGTTTACCAACTCCTTTATGGAATCATCCACGTATTCAGAAGCTTTTGGAGTGGTGTTTGATGGTGAAGGTATGCCTTTGGCCTTGCTGAAAACAAGATCTTTTGTTCTTTTTGGAGTTCTTGGCTTTTGAGCAAGAGGAACACTTCCTCTGATTTCGTCCATTGGAGTTGAATCCATGGGTACCACAGAGATGGGGGTTGCATGCACCACATCTTCCTTTGATGTTGAGACATTTTCGAAAGAGATGGATGAAGAGTTTTAGGTTTGATGAGTTCTGAAAAACAGTTAGAGAATGCAATTCGTTTTTGAGAGTATGATGAGAAGATGGATAGCTGAAAACAAGCTGATATTTTATAAGTAGCCGTTACTTGGAGAAATTTTAGGAGTGGAATACCCAAGGTGCTTGACCAGACTGGTGTTGCCATCTGGTGCTCATGCCACACAATGTCATATGACATGTTGGCACATCTCCATAACTGCTAAATTTCACATAAGCAGATTCCCAATTTACCCCTTAGGTTTTCAAATTGAGTAGCATCCAAGGCTTTGGTAAATATATCAGCCAACTGCAGATTTGTAGCTACATGTTCCAGTGAAATCACTTTCTCTTCTACAAGATCTCTGATGAAATGATGTCTGATATCAATATGCTTGGTCCTGCTATGTTGGATAGGATTCTTTGATATGTTAATTGCACTTAAGTTGTCACAGTACAATGTCATGACATCTTGTGGGACATTATACTCAGTGAGCATTTGCTTCATCCAAACCAACTGTGAACAACTGCTTCCAGCTGCTATATATTCAGCTTCAGCAGTAGATAAGGATACACAATTTTGTTTCTTACTGAACCAAGAAATCAAATTGTTTCCTAGAAAGAAGCATCCTCCTGAAGTGCTTTTTCTGTCATCAGCACTTCCAGCCCAATCAGCATCACAGAAGCCAGTGAGAATTGGTTTGCATCCATGAAAGTACATTATACCATAGTCACAAGTACCATTAACATATTTCAGAATTCTCTTGACTTGGTTAAGATGACTAACTTTTGGATCAGCTTGATATCTTGCACAAACACCTACTGCAAATGCTATGTCTGGTCTGCTAGCAGTCAGATATAACAAGCTTCCAATCATGCTTCTGTATAGGCTTTGATCTACATTCTCACCCTTGTCATCTTTAGTCAGCTTTAAATGTGTGGGGGCAGGAGTTCTCTTATGAGTAGCACTGTCCATCCCAAATTTCTTGACTATGTTCTTAGCATATTTGCTTTGGGAAATGAACATAGAGTCTTCCATTTGCTTTATTTGCAGTCCAAGAAAGTAGGTTAATTCTCCTACTAGGCTCATTTCAAATTCTGATTCCATCTGATTGGCAAAATGTTTCACCATCCTTTCTGACATCCCACCAAAAACATTGTCATCTACATATATTTGAGCAATCATGACATTTCCTTCTTCATCTTTAACAAACAAGGTTTTGTCAATTCCACCTTTCATATACCCTTGCTTGATAAGAAAAGTAGTCAGCCTTTCATACCATGCTCTTGGAGCTTGCTTCAGACCATAAAAAGCCTTCTTTAGTTTGTATACATGATTTGGACAGCTTGGATCAACAAATCCTTTAAGCTGTTCTACATATACCTCTTCATTAAGACATACATTTAAAAAGGCACTTTTCACATCCATTTGAAATAGCTTGAACTTTAAGATACAAGCAATTCCCAAAAGTAGTCTGATTGATTCAACCCTTCCTACTGGTGCAAAGGTTTCATCAAAGTCTACTCCTTCAATTTGTGTGTATCCTTGAGCCAAAAGTCTAGCTTTGTTCTTTGTAACAACTCCTTGCTCATTTGACTTATTCTTATACACCCATTTAGTTCCAATCACATTTATGTCATCAGGTCTAGGAACAAGGTTCCACACTTCATTCCTTGTGAATTGACCTAATTCCTCTTGCATAGCACAAATCCAGTATTCATCAGTAAGAGCTTCCTTGATGTTTTTAGGTTCTATTTTAGAAACAAAACAGGAACCTGAAATCACTTCTCTTGATCTAGTGCTTACACCTCTGTTGGGATCACCAATTATCAAATCTTTGGGATGATCCTTCTGGATTCTGATGGAGGGAGGTTTGCTGGATTGTTCTGTCCTTGCATCAATTTGAGTGAATTCATAATGATCACTCTTTTCTTCAGCTTCAGTTTTGATATCAGCAGATGTTCCAACATCTTCTGGAACATCTGTAGGAGCATCATCAATTATCACATTTATGGACTCCATGATAACCTTGGTTCTAGAATTAAATACTCTATATGCTCTGCTGTTTATAGAGTATCCAAGAAAAATTCCTTCATCACTTTTAGGATCCATTTTTCTTCTTTGCTCCCTATCTGCCAGAATATAACAGTTACTTCCAAACACATGGAAGTACTTAACTGTGGGTTTTCTGCCCTTCCAGACTTCATAGATTGTGGACAAGGTTCCTTTTCTTAGAGTAACTCTGTTATGGATGTAACAAGCTGTGTTCATAGCTTCAGCCCAGAAGTACAAAGGTAACTTTTTAGCATGGATCATAGCTCTTGCTGATTCTTGAATAGTTCTATTCTTCCTCTCAACAATCCCATTCTGTTGAGGAGTGATTGGTGAAGAGTATTCATGATTGATTCCTTCTGAAGAACAGAAATCTAAGAATTTTTGGTTCTCAAATTCTTTTCCATGATCACTTCTTATTCTGATCACACAACTGGCTTTTTCCCTTTGTAATCTTTGGCATAAGTCTTTGAATACATCAAATACATCAGACTTTTCTTTGATGAAATTTATCCATGTATACCTTGAAAAGTCATCAACCACCACATAAGCATACCTTTTACCACCAAGGCTCTCAACCTGCATAGGTCTCATAAGATCCATATGCAATAATTCCAAAACTGTGGAAGTTGTCAGATGTTGGAGCTTTGGATGAGACATCTTGGTTTGCTTGCCTATTTGACATTCACCACATATTTTTCCATCATCAATCTTCAGTTTAGGAATACCTCTCACAACATCCATAGATATGATTTTCTTTAGGCCTATGAAATGAAGATTACCTAGTCTTTGGTGCCATAGTTTCACTTCTTCTTCTTTAGCTAAAGAGCAAGTTGAAGTGAGACTGAAGTCTTGAGGTTCCCACATGTAACAGTTGTCTTTAGATCTGGCTCCTTTCATGACAACCTTTTGTTCTTTGTTAGACACTATGCATTCAGTTTTGGTAAAGTTTACACTGTACCCTTGATCACATAATTGACTTATGTTGATCAGGTTAGCAGTTAAACCTTTAACCAGCAACACATCATCTAGTCTTGGTACATCTGGACAGTCCAAGGTCTCAACTCCCTTGATTTCTCCTTTAGCTCCATCTCCAAAGGTTACATATCTGGATGAATATGACTTTAAGTCTACTAGCAAATTCTTCAATCCAGTCATGTGTCTTGAACATCCACTGTCAAAGTATCAGTCTTCCTTAGCTGATACTCTGAGTGATGTATGAGCTATATATGCAACACCTTTCTTTGACCATTTGTGTTGAGATTTCTTTTGATACCTCTTCCCTGTGCATTGTTCATCAGTAGAGCTCCAAGGTTGTTTGTTGATCTTGTTCTTGGGCATGTGGCTTTGATCAGCATGAAGACTAGCTTTTGGTCTCCATACCTTCTTGATGACCTCTGTCTTCTGCTTAGGGGGTTGCTGATCTCTTTGATGTTTATGCAACACTTTCTTGGTAACTTCAATCTTCTGCTTAGGAGGTTGCTGATACATCTGATTTGGATATCCATGCAACTTATAGCAATGAGGTTTGATATGTCCAAATCTTCCACAATGATGACATCTCCATCTTTGATACTTCTTCTTCATTATGTTCTTTTCAGGATGTTGAGACATCTGTTGGAACATTATGTTTGGCTTTGTGTTCTTTTCATGATGTTGAAGCATCTGTTGGGACATCTTGTTTGACTGTATGGACTTTGAAGTAGTTTTGCTATAGCTGGCTTCAACCTTATGAACTTTGTTAAATCCCATTCCACTTTTATCCCCTGAATGCTTATTGTTGTTGAGAATAACATCCAGTGTGCTTGAGCTACTGTTCAGCATTCTAACAGATTTGGACATATGTTCCAACTTGGAGTTGAGAAGACTTACTTCACTTTTCAAGGTGTCAATGATCTCTAGATCACTTGCTTTTTCATCCTTTAGTGCCTCAATCTGGTTCTTTAGCTTTATACTCTCCCTGCATATTTCAGTGCTTCTTTTGAATAGTTCTCTGTATGATTGCTCAAGTTCTTCAAAAGTAAGCTCCCCATCACTGGATTCACTTTCAGATTCACATAATCCAGCTAGAGCAGTGATATGCTTAGCTGATTCTTCTTCTAAATCACCTCCTGAGTCTTCATCAGACCAGGTTACAGAGAGACCTTTCTTTTGCCTTTTTAAATAGGTAGGACATTCATTCCTGATGTTTCCATATCCTTCACATCCATGGCATTTAATTCCTTTTTCTTGACTGGTCTTTTCATCATAATTTGACCTTCTATTAGCATCATAAGGTCTTTTGTTTTCAGAAGAATTTGTGTATCTTCCACTTGGTCTGGACTTTTCTTCCATCCTTCTGAGAATCTTTTTGAACTGTCTTCCAAGCATAGCAATGTTTTCTGATAAGCTTTCATCAGTTTCTGATTCATCATTTTCTTTTTCTTTATCAGTATTTGACATCAAGGCTATGCTTTTGTTCTTCTTTACAATTGTGTCATTCATTCCCATCTCAAATGTTTGAAGGGAACCAATGAGTTCTTCAACTTTCATTGTGCATATGTCTTGAGCTTCTTCTATTGCTGTGACTTTCATGTCAAATCTTTTTGGCAAAGATCTGAGAATCTTTCTTACAAGCTTTTCATCAGTCATCTTTTCTCCCAAGGCTCCAGAAGTATTGGCTATTTCTAAGATGTTCATGTAGAATTCACGAATTGTATCATCTTCCTTCATTCTCAAGTTTTCAAACTTGGTGGTGAGAAGTTGAAGTCTTGACATCTTTACCTTTGATGTTCCTTCATGAGTTGTTTTAAGAGTGTCCCAAACATCTTTGGCCAGCTCACAGTGATGCACAAGTCTAAAGATGTTCCCATCAATGCCATTGAATAAAGCATTTAAGGCCTTGGAGTTGCCAAGTGCTGAATCTTCTTCCTCCTTACTCCATTCTTCTTCAGGTTTCAACACTTTTGCTCCATCTTTGGTGTCTTGGACAAGATGTTCCCATCCATTGTTGACTGCTTTCCAGGCCCTATTGTCAAGTGATCTTAAGAATGCAATTATTCTTGGCTTCCAGTAGTCATAATTAGATCCATCCAGTATAGGTGGTCTATTTACTGATCCTATATCTCTGTCCATGTTTCCAGAATTTGTATTCCCTAGATCTCACCCAGAATAAACAGGCAGGGTGCCTGCTCTGTTGCCAATTGAAATTCTGTGATCAGGTATGAGATGTCGAATGAGATGTTTAAACACTTGACAACTTAACCAAAACTTAAAGTGCAGGAAAATTAAACAACACAGTAATTTGTTAACCCAGTTCAGTGTATAACCACACTTACATCTGGAGGCTACCAAGCCAGGAGGAAATCCACTATAAGTAATATTAATTCTAGACTTAAACCACCCAGTTTAATCTTTCACTTAATATCTACCCAATGCAATTTCTACCTAAGACACAACTTAGATATGAGTACCAACTCACTCCCCCTCAATCACATAGTGATCTTGTTTACAAGTTTAATAAAATTGAAGTCATACTTCAAACAAAAACAGCTTGATCTTACTTCACAATTTCAATCAAGACACAAATACACTTTTGCTTAAAATCTCATAAAGTGGTACAATAAAAACAACCTGCTATTAAAACACAAAACACCCTATTTTGTCTTCTGAAATTCGTACTCTATTCTGAGAGTTTCTGTTGCTTAAATAGGTGTTTGGATTTTGGGCTTTCTATAGGTTAATCCAGTCCTAAAACGCATGCTGCCTCCACCTTGAATTAGAGTTTGTTACTTCCTAGATTCTAGGTGATTCAGTTCTTCTGATTATGCTGAAGACATATAACAACACTCAATACAGATGCGCCTTATTCTGTTTTGTCCATCCATAATTAATTCCAGATAACTTTCCTTAATTTACTCAGTTCTGTTAGTCATTAATTAATTCTGGTAGCAGGTTTGAGATGTCACAACATCTGTTGGGACATCCTGAAAAACTGAACTTAAATCATTAACACAATGTCCCAACATCTGGTGTGACATCCTGAATTAAGTTCATATACTTATACTCTGTTTGATAATGTCCCAACATCTGATAGGACATCCTGAACTGAATTCAACATTTCTTGTTGGTCAAAAATTCTGCCAATTCTAAACATCTACAATTATCACTAACTTTATCTTCACACTTTTCTTTACCCTTATTCATCTTCCCCTCTTGATCATTCACAGATCCCATCACATCACCCTCCTCATCATCAAACTCATCTGATTCATCATCAAAACCAACTTCCATTGCACTGTTCATAATTGAAGTTTTCATCATCACTATCATCCTCACTAACATCAATATTATCCCCTTCATTCTCAGCATTCGGATTCACAGGATCAGAATTATTCACCTCAACATTCAGATTCACAGGATCAGAATTATTCACAGGATCAATATTATTCCCTTCATTCTGATTCAAAACTTCCTCTTCCATCCTTGGAGTTGTCTCATTCAAGGGCTCAATATTATTCACCTCAACATTAACTTCCTCAAGCATTGCAGCAAGAATTCCTTCAGTGTCATCCTCTTCCATCACATCTGCTTCTACTTCATCAATTGGACCATCATAGAAATCAAGTTGTGATAATATGTGTGTGATGTATATGTCAACCCTAAGGTGAACCCTAAACAAATCAGCAATCTCTAGGGCTCCTTTGTCATCAACCAAGGTGCTCATCCCAAATTGTGGATCCTTATAGTAAATTTTCCCAATACAGATGTAACCTAAATCCTTAAAACAACCTAGCAGTTCAAAATAGCTCCATCTATTAACATCTATTTTCAATTCTGCAATCTCTCCCCCTTCGTATATACTCAGCTCGTCATCCACAAATGCACCACTATGGTGAATTATAAGATTCAGGTACTCACTCATCTCTACTGACACAAATCCCTAATCGAAATCAAATAACCCTAAATCAGTAACTTTTTCGAAAAACCCTAAAACATACAAACCCTAAATCATTAAAGTAACTGCAATTGAATAACATTTCAAATTGTAAAATTGAATACCTGGTGGATTATGCTTCAGAAATGGATATGATGCTTCAAGCTTCAATGGTAGCTGTTTATGATGCTTCAAGCTTCAATGGTGTTGCGCTAGGGTTCCTTTCTATTTTCACCAAGTTTTGTACAACTGGTTATGAAACTACTTGGTATACACTTTAGGCAAACACATCCTACATGGCAGATGAGTCACCCAAGCTAAGCTCCACATGTGTATGATAACTTGACTTTGACTAACGGTTGGTGACGGAAGGACAAACGTGATACAATTTAACAAATTAAAGGATTTTCTTTTGTCATTTTTTAGAGATAAGAGACCATATTGGACCCAGTGATGGAGTTAAGAGACCAATTTAGATATTTAACCTTATTATTATTATTATTTTGACAGAATATATATTATTTCTTTATTTAACCAATATATCTGTTTTTAACTCCTCATTTTCCTTCTTCACATTTTCTATTTTATCGTGTTCTTTTGTTTTTTTTAAGCCCACGAGGGTTATGAAAGATCAAAGTGAAACTCAAAGTATCTATCTATCTATCTATGTAGCTTCATTTTGATCTTCTGTTACGCTTTTCTCTTCCTTCAACTCGCTCGATCTTCTCCGAGTTAACTCACCTCCCTTAGGTACTCTCTCTATCTCAACTCGTTCGTAATTACGCATCTCTCTTTTTCGTACTTTCATTTCGGTGACGAATTGCACCAAGTCTTGTTTATGGAACTCACGAATGCCGATTTCTTGATCAAATTGAATCGTTTCTAGGTGAGTTTCCGAATTAACCGTTTGTTTATTTGTTCATTGATTTTTTAGTATCTGGCTTTGTTTTTTGATTGAAATTGTTGAAACAATTGTTATGATTCTGTGTTACACTTGAATTTCATATTTCTAAATCGATTGTTATATATGCATGAATATCATGTGATTATCGACACTTCTGATTGAAGATGTGCATTGTGCGTGTCTAACCTTTGAATCACGGATATCAGAAACACTGACACTGACATATCGACACTGAGTCACTGAGACTTGCATGTTGACATTGATAATTATTTTTAAAAATGAATAAATTAAAAGTAGTCACAAGTGTTTGATGTCGGTTTCAGACATGACACTGACATAGTCGAGTTTGATACAGTACCGACACATGTGGATAAATTCTACTGTATTACACAATCTCTTTCAAGTTTTTATTAGTGTCTGATGCGTCAGCATCAGTAATGTATCTGATGCGTCAGTATCATGTCTGATTTTTTTTTCATGACAGTATCATGTCTGATGTGTTTGTATCGCATCTGATGTCACCGTGTGATACGTTAGTATCGTGTCTGATCTCACCGTGTCTGATGCATCAGTATCGGGTCTGGTGTGGGTCTGGTGTCACTTGTTAGTGTTTCATAAATATACTCAACTGATATGCTACTTTTGTTTAAAAACTAGCTAGGTGTTTGGAAATGCGGTGTAAATGTGAGGACACATATTAAGCATGACGTGTTGCTTGTAATTGTGGCTCGAGACAATCTGCCATTTTCAAAACACACTAAATCTGTAGTTTAGAAACATTTCTTTGGAAAAACATGTAGGAAAAAAATAATTATTAAGTCTGTATTTGGAAGTCCTAATTTCAGCTTTGCAAACTCAGTTCAATTAAAAGGCGTTAATGTGTCGTAAGCATGAGTCCGTTGTGATTCTGAACATATTATAACAAAATCTTGAAATAAGAATGGGTATGTTAAATAATTGCTTATTGTATGAGTCAAAATTAGTTTTTGCATCCAAATTTGTTTCAAAAGCTCTCATTTTTACTTTTTCGTTAATGTCTATAAACGTATAAGAACTTTTCTTTAGAAGCTAATTCAAACTGGGCATAACCTTTCTCTAGTATTTTTGTAAGTGTTAGAAAACATAATTCACTAACTGAGTTTTGACTCCTCAACTGTTCAATTCAGAGTATGCATTTTGTCTCTGATTTGTATTTCATATATTCTTGACCTTCAAAGGCAGAGGAACGAAGCCGTATTGCATTTGTATCTGTTTTATGAAAGTCTGTCTTACTTTTGCTTTATTTCTCATCTCTTAATCTTCTACATTTCCGTGGTGTTAGGTCTGTTATTTTTCAGTGGAATTGTATAGACTTTTTTGTTATTTTGTAATTTGTATAGACCGGAGAGTGAATTTAATTCGCAATAAGAATCGACATGGCATATTTTTTCTGTTCTTTTAAACCATTATGATTTGTCCGATGTTTACAATTTCATGGCTATTTTAAACTTTTTATCATCAGCATACTTAAATATCAGCACATTGCATGTAGGTCCATCATTTGTCGAACACTGACACTCCAATACCCGAGTGTGGTGCGCGTAATTTACTCTTGGAATAAATAAATAAATAGGGATTTCAAACCTCATCTTAGTAACATCTTTGTAGGTAATTTTACTTCACTGTTATTGAATTTTAGTAACCTATGCTTTCTATTTGTTTGTACTTTCTATTTCTAGGCATGCATTTTCTCTGTTCCTGTCCTGTTGTTAATAATCCTATTTTAAAGATATATTTTTTTTTTTAAATTTTTCTCTTTTAAAACTATCCAACCTATATAGAAGTATTAATTAGTTTTGATTTGTTTGAATATTATGTCGAACAACAGAAACATGAAGCCCTGAACTTTCTTCACAAACCTTGGATTATCGTTTGCTGTTTCTGGTAAGTTACTCGAGACAATCCGTGGTTGTTTGTTTGGGTGGGTGCATGAGTATATTGTGCACATGGTGTTAAACATTTATCCTTTAATTCAGTGAGTGTACATGTTGATTTATCTTTGTATTCTTTTGTGTTACTGTGATACCTTTTTGGGTTTAAAAACTTATAATTTCTCCCCCTGATATATTTCTCATGCCTTGTTATTTGAATTTCAGATATGC
This sequence comes from Lathyrus aphaca, assembly GCA_963966055.1. Classification (NCBI taxonomy): domain Eukaryota; kingdom Viridiplantae; phylum Streptophyta; class Magnoliopsida; order Fabales; family Fabaceae; genus Lathyrus; species Lathyrus aphaca. Next base: position 540,122,353 of record OZ014524.1, read on the forward strand.
ATGAATTAGCAAATAAATAACACTTCATTTGCTATGTTTTTTTCCGTGTGCGACATAGATATGTCCTTATGTCTTCCCACCATTATATAGTATCGATACAGTCTTATAGTATCTCAAAGTTTTCCATAAAATTAGTTCCAATTTTTATCTGTTATTAATATGATTTCTATCCCTATTTAGTTAGGATTTTGAGGCTCTTATTAATATAAGAAAGAAGATAATATCCACCACTTTTTAGTGGTGCATTGGTGAGTTAGTTACAGATATTCCCTAGTCTTTCTATATTCTAAAATAAAACAAACAGAAAAGGAATATAAAAAGACTAAAGCTTCAAAGTATATGACTTTGTCACCTCCTTGATCTCCAGTAAAGTATCACGAGCTTCACTGTGGCTATCCAAATAACCTTCATCGTATCTCCTGTTCCGTGGAGTTGTGATTAGAAAGCCATCCTGTCATTTTCCAACATTTTCATAAACCATCCTGTCATCTTTTGTGCTTCGTGTGAAATATCAATCAATTTGAAAGCCATTGATATTTATGTTGTTATATTTATTGGTGGTTACAGTAACATTTTTCTTCGAAAACTTCTGTGCTAAGCATCTGCGTAATATGGATCCGGAAGAGAGCAAGATGGGCATTGAGCAAAACCTCGATCAAGAAGAGTGCAGAGTGGGCCCTGAGCATAATATCGATCAAGATAGTAAGACGGGCATTGAGCATAACATGGACCAAGAAGAGAGTAGAATGGACACTGAGCATAATCTGGATCAAGAAGAGAGCGAGACGGGCACTGAGCATAGCAACGACCATGATGAGAGCAAGACCGGCACTGAGCATAGCAAGGCCCAAGAAGAGAGCAAAATGGTCACTGAGGATAACAAGGACCAAGAAGAGAGCAGGACGGGCACCGAGCATAATATGGATCAAGAAAAGAGCAAGATGGGCACTGAGAATCTTCCTGAGTTTTCTTCTAATCTTAATCCTCAGTCTTCAGAAAAAGATGATAGCAAGAAGGATACTGATCCTGCTGAAGGATCTCGTAAACCAGAGTTGAGTGAGAAGATTACTCCACGATCATTGAAGGCCAAAAAAATTGTTAAGAAATCTCTGGTTAGCATTGCTAAATTAAAGGCCAAGAAGAACAATAGTTCCTCTCAGATTCTGAGGAAAAAAATAATTAGGAAGAATAAAAAAGTAGGGGACAATGCTGAATGCTCTCACAATGCAGACGAGAAACCAATTTCAGACATTATCCAGCAGAATAAAACAAAAGATGAACCAACTAAGGAGGAAAATAAGGAGGCTCAAAACAATGAAGTGAAGGAAAGTCAGAACAGGAGCAGTAATGAAAAAAATCCTATGGAAGAGAGCCATCAGGATAAAAAAGATTTGGAGATCAATCTGTTGGATAAGACTGAGCAAGAACAGAAGAGTGAAGAGAAGCTCAAAGAGTCAAAGAAGGGCTCTAGGAGGAGAAGAAAGAAAAACAAGCAAAATGGCAAGGAAAAGAGTCTATCAAATGACAAAAAGAGTGAAAGGCTTGGTGGCCTCATCTTTATGTGCAGTGCTAAGACAAAGCCTGATTGTTTCCGCTATCGTGTCATGGGTGTTTCAGCTGCTAGAATGGATGATGTTTTACAAATCAAGCGTGGACTTAAGCTCTTTCTTTATGATTTTGATCTGAAACTACTATATGGGGTTTACAAAGCTTCATCTTCTGGTGGCATGAAGCTTGAACCAAAAGCTTTTGGTGGAAAGTTTCCTGCCCAGGTTACTCTCATTTATTTTTCCTATCTGTTTTATACCGGTCCTCTTTATTTATCATGGGTTTATATGCTGATAGCTAACGACTTCAGGTGCGATTCAATATTGTTTCTGATTCTTTCCCGCTGCACGAAAGCATTTTCAAAAAGGCTATCAAGGATAATTATAACAAAAAGAACAAGTTCAAACCAGAACTTACTGTTGCACAAGTGAGAATCATTTGTTTCCCCTCGGCTTTTTGTTTTTTATTTCTATATCATGGATGATATTCAAATGTTCTGCTCCAGGTTAGGAAGCTCACTAGACTTTTTCAACCGGTTGGGGCTCATTCAGCTGTGCAGCCTGTTTATGCTCCTCCAAAAGCAATAATTCGAGAAAGGGAAGTTCCGGGTCGGGGTAGGGGATCACAACACCATTCACACAGGGAAAGAGCTGCTGGACATCGATCCGATCGTCGAGAGGATATCCCTCGTGATTCATTTCCTATGGAGAATTATCGAGCTTATGACAGAAGAAATTTGGCTAATACTTCTCATGTTAATCCTATACTGGAACCTTATGAGAGAGATTATGAGCACCGTCTCCCAGAACCTCGCTACCGGAGCAATGTTCCTGCTCATGTAGAAAGTCTTCGAAGGGATCCTATTTATCTGAATGACCGTGAACAGCAGAGCTATACACGCGTTGTTTCTCACCATATAAATGATCCTTATGCCTATCGATACGGTGCTTCACCTAGGGATGAATATCTGCCTCCATTACGTAGAGAGGCTCCTATAATTAGAGAGGACATCCCATATTTGGTTGGGGGAAGACCTTTTGCCGGAACTGATAACTTGCGAAGGAGAGAGATCGTTGAAGATAGGCATTACTTGATATATCCGGCTGCGGATGCTTTGCCTGATTACCGTCCAATGCAGCCATATCGTGGAGACAAGCTGGAAGCCTCGCCTTTACGAGTTGCAGCTCGTTACTCTTTTGCCGAACCTTCGTTTTCTCGTCGCTAACTTAAAAATGCAATTTGAATCCCTTTCCATTCCTTCCTTTTGATGTTTGACTGAGATATTTTAAATTTGTATTTAATCCTAAATGCTTAGGCACCTATGGATTCGGGATAAAAGTCTTCATCGAGTTTCAAATGTTGTTTAATTTATGAATCACCACTGCAATTTATAACCCAGACTATGGAACGTTTGGTGAATGGTAACAATTCACTACTTAATGTTTATCAAATAACTCATGAGATTGGTCCCTTGGTTCATTTGTTCGCATCCAAAAATTGCCATTTTCTTTTGCTTGTGCACCATTAAGTCTTATCTATCTCATTCTTTGTTCTTTATCTCCTAGATTTTCTAATACTTAAGCTGTGTTAGCGGAATGAAAATGAGTAGAGTTGAATGAAATAGAATGGTGGGGGAATGAAGATCTATGAGAATAAAAATATGAAGCAGAATGGTGGGGGAATGAAGATCTATGAGAATAAAAATATGAAGCGAAATTCGTATCTTACTTCATTTCTGTTGATTCAGGTTTTAAAAAATAAAATTGGCATAAAGAAATTATCGGGACGAGTCGCGTACTAAGTCACTTTCTTTAAGACGTTTTGTCGTATTGTCAAAAGTTTGTAAAGCAGCTGATTTGCAACGACGTCTCCAGGATAAAACAACCCGTTCAAAAATACGATTTATCAGTTGTAATCTGATAAATCGATCTAGAAATACACCCTCGCACTTGCAATATCTGGAATAAATCCAGAAGGCAATCAAGAAAGAAAAATATGAGATGAAATGAGAAAAGAGAGAGAAGAGAGAATTCGAAAATTCGGTGCATTTACAAATGAATTGCAGACCTGAATTTATAGGCAGCGAATCAAATGAGTGGAGAAATTCGTGGGAGGAAAACGTGGGAGAGTGGAACCGACCCAGTCAAAATGACGGTTACACAATTGGTCAGAACTTGGAGTATAACAAGTCAAAATTTAGGTTAAGACTTGGTTTTTGGAGAAGGACCATTTCGTAATTAATTAATATTTAATATTAATTAATTTTCTATATAATAATTAAATAATTATATTTAATTTTCATCGAATTAATTAATTAATGATAATTAAATTCAGATTCAAAAAATTAATTCATCTAGACCGAACCAAGCCGAGTCGAACTGACCGGTCGGACGGACGGCGGCGCGCGCGCATGTCTCTAGATGGCTCATGGGTGTGTCCTCACTCCTTTTACAAAATTGGGTGTCCCTTGGGGCCCAATCCCAATTGTCCAAGTTGGAATATATACACACTACTAATATTTGTGTTCCCTCCAATGTGAGACTAAAATGAATCTTTTCAAATTCACTTCCAAATTAGTTCTTACTTATGTACATTTATTGCCATTTAATGCCAATAATTCATTTCAACTCCCACTCCAAATTAACATCATCCCAACAATCCCCCACTTGAATTTAAAAGGTGATTTTAGAAGTACGTTAGACGTTTCTAAGATTGTGCATAAGCAAAGGTGTCTACGACTTGAACCCTAACGTAGCAGGTAGGATTCTGATTCAACAAGAGTGACATTATTGTCTTGAACTCTATCTCAGACATCAGACCCGCACACAACCTTTTCGTAAGGTGTATTCTAATAGCCCGTGCTTTAATGGTCATGCACGTGTATCCCGATTTAGTGAAGGCTCTAGGAATTCTGCCTCGAAATTTCATAGGAACCGACCTCAGTTCCACAGTCACATAGGTGAGTCTATCAAGAGTACTCCTGTAGCCTAGGTACTCCATCATATAGAGTATAAATCTCATTAAGAGTTTCTATTATCTCATCCTCTTATTACTTCAGGATTCATGCTTTACTTGCATGGTCATTTCATATTCCTCACAACTTGTTATTACCCATTGAACCTAGTTCTTGGGATCTTCAGTCATTTGGTTCGGGTTACCATCACGAGCAAATCATTTCTTTATAGGCATTAGTCCCATCTTCTTGGATGTATTATGGACTTTCTCTCTAGCTAATCCTTTCGTTAAAGGATCCGCTAAGTTTTCATCAGTGCGTACATGATCCACTCTCACAGCTCCTTTGGAGATACAATCTCTAACGGTGTTGTGCTTTCTTCTAATTTGACGTCTTTTACCATTATAGTAACGGTTCTCAACTTTTGCAATAGCCGCGGTACTATCGCAGTGGATCAACACAGTTGGCATAAATTTTTTCCATAAGGGAATCTCAGCTAGCAAGCATCTTAATAACTTGCTTCTTCACTAGCTGTAGCTAGTGCTATCATCTCAGGCTCCATTGTGGACTATGCCAAAATGGTCTGTTTCTTTGATTTCCAAGATACACCTCCTCCAGCTATACTAAATATATAGCCACTAGTAGCTTTGGAATCATCCGATAAGGTGTTCCAATCTGCATCACTATACCCTTCAAGTACAACAGGAAATTTCTGATAGTGTAGGCCGAGGTCCATAGTCCTTTTAAGGTACCTCATGACTCGCTCAATAGCTTGCCAATGCTCGTTACTCGGCTTACTTGTAAATTTGCACAACAATCCTACGACATATGCAATGTCGGGTATAGTACAATCAATGGCATACCTAAGACTGCCAATGATGCTCGCATATTTTGTTTGTCTGCTCGCATATTTTGTTTGTCTGACACTTTCTCCAGTGTTCTTAAACAATTTCACACTTGGATCATAAGGTGCACGCAGGTTTACAGTTGAAGTATTTATATTTCTTTAAGATCTTCTCCACATAGTGAGATTGATCCAAAGAAATTCCTTGTTCGGATCTCGTGATCTTGATACCCAGGATCACACTTGCTTCTCCGAGGTCTTTCATATCAAAGTTATTCCACAACAATAATTTCGTATCATTAATGGTCTTAATGTTTGATCCAAATATGAGTAGATCGTCTACATATAGACATATGATAGTACAAATACGATTATCAGATTTGTAATAAATGCATTTGTCACTTTCATTCACTTTGTACCCATTAATAATCATTAAGTTATCAAACTTTCCATGCCATTGTTTAGAAGCTTGTTTTAGTCCATACAGAGAGTTATCTAACTTACAGACCTTGTTTTCTTGTCCTTGGATCACAAACCCTTCTGGTTGTTCCATATAGATTTCTTCTTCTAAGTCACAGTTTAAAAAAGTTGTTTTAACATTCATTTGATGTACTAATAAGTTATAAATAGCAGCTATTGAAATGAGTACCCTAATGGATGTAATTCTAGTGACTAGAGAAAATGTGTCAAAGAAATCTATATTTTCTTTTTGTCTAAAATCCTTGGCTACAAGACGAGCATTGTATTTATCAATAGTTCCATCGGGTTTTAGTTTTTTTTTTTAAAATTCATTTACAACCAATTGGTTTGTAATCAGGAGGTAAGTCTATTAAGTGTCAGGTCTTGTTAGACTCTAGAGAATCTATCTAATCATTAATAGCTTCTTGCCATAAATCTGCATCTAGAGATGACAGTGCTTCTTGAAGATTTATTGAATCTTCTTCTACATTATAATCAGCATAATCGGGCTCATACACTACAATAAAATTTGTAAATTGCGACGGTTCATTTTGACAGATTATGGCGGTTCCAACCGTCTTGCAAGGCACGACGGTTTTGGTTATGTCGCTAAAACGTGTGTCGCCAGGTTTTATTGCGACGGTTTCTAAAACCGTCACTCCAACTGTCGTTATAAGTCGCGACGGTTAGGAAATTG